>CM035599.1:1488829-2936329 GCA_020496755.1 Channa maculata
CTTGTTTGTTTGGATCAGGATAAAGAAGAAGAGCCCAGCCTCTGCTGAACCCAGCTGGGTCTCTATGAAGAGTGACCAGTCTGCAGGTCGCTTTATTGACTTTAAAGATGAACAAGCTGCTGATGGAAGGTAAGAATTTCAAACTGAATCCTGACATTCAGAAGTTCATGCAACTGACCTGTAAAGCAAACAAGACCTTTTTGTCCTTCAATTACCACCTTCAGGCTTAAAAGACAAGAAACATCTTTTAATATGTGCAGGATATACAGGTTTACACCCTGTCCACATTCAGCCACTGTACTGCCACTTTTACTCAGTGTTTCCCATTTGTCCTGAAATGAAGGTGTCCACCAGGTGTCCACATGAACACTTACTTTTTACTCACTTTGTTTATGAGTCATTACATTTCCTTAAAGTTTCTATTTTCTCCCCAGAGTTGAGCAGCAGAGCTCAGAGGTTCACAGTGATCAGTTTGCCCAGCAGCATCAACCAGACCTGGACTCCATATTTATGGTCTGTACATGTCCAATCACACTTTGACTATGAACTACATAAAACCCAGACTGAATGTTCAACAACCATTCAGGTCCTAACAGAGTCCATGCTGCTGTGTTCAGACCAGCAGGTCTTCAAACTGACAGATGAATCACATGTTGTCTTCTAACAGTTTAAATGAAATGTTCACTTCTCATTCTGTTCCAGCTGCTGGAGGACAACATTGTCACTTTTGTGAAGAACCAGCTGAAGGAGATCCAGAGGGTCCTGAGACCAGATTACTCAGAATGCTCAGACAGTCAGAGGGAGGATGAGGAGGATGAAGAGCAGAGGAGGAGCAGCAGAGAGTCATTTGTGAAGATCACAGTGAACTTCCTGAGGAGAATGAAGCAGGAGGAGCTGGCTGACTGTCTGCAGAGCAGTAAGAGGATTTGAACAGATTTAACATGATGGAAAGAGGAAATGGAAACAGCAGGAGAGAGGTTTCCATTTCCAAACTCTGCTGTAAATATGCTGCACACATCTGTATCAGATCAGAGGCTGTTTGTCCTCCACTGATGATAAAACTGATGGAGGAAGAAAAACTCTACAGACACTTAAATGTTTAGATTCTCTGATTTTCTGAAGGATCCACTCACTGATTTTATTTCTTCTTTGTTCATTCAGGATTTCATGCTGCCGTGTGTCGACATAAACTCAAGTCTAACCTGAAGAAGAAGTTCCAGTGTGTGTTTGAGGGGATCACTAAAGCAGGAAACCCAACCCTTCTGAATCAGATCTACACAGAGCTCTACATCACAGAGGGAGGGACTGGAGAGGTCAATGATGAACATGAGGTCAGATGGATTGAAACAGCATCCAGGAAACCAGACAGACCAGAAACAACCATCAGACAAGAAGACATTTTTAAAGCCTCACCTGGAAGAAATGAACCAATCAGAAGAGTGATGACAAAGGGAGTGGCTGGCATTGGGAAAACAGTCTTAACACAGAAGTTCACTCTGGACTGGGCTGAAGACAAAGCCAACCAGGACATACAGTTCACATTTCCATTGACTTTCAGAGAGCTGAATGTGCTGAAAGAGAAAAAGTTCAGCTTGGTGGAACTTGTTCATCACTTCTTTCCTGAAACCAAAGAAGCAGGAATCTGCAGGTTTGAAGAGTTCCAGGTTGTGTTCATCTTTGATGGTCTGGATGAGTGTCGACTTCCTCTGGACTTCCACAACAATGAGATCCTGACTGATGTTACAGAGTCCACCTCAGTGGATGTGCTGCTGACAAACCTCATCAGGGGGAACCTGCTTCCCTCTGCTCGCCTCTGGATAACCACACGACCTGCAGCAGCCAATCAGATCCCTCCTGAGTGTGTTGACATGGTGACAGAGGTCAGAGGGTTCACTGACCCACAGAAGGAGGAGTACTTCAGGAAGAGATTCAGAGATGAGGAGCAGGCCAGCAGAATCATCTCCCACATCAAGACATCACGAAGCCTCCACATCATGTGCCACATCCCAGTCTTCTGCTGGATCACTGCTACAGTTCTGGAGGATGTGTTGAAAACCAGAGAGGGAGGAGAGCTGCCCAAGACCCTGACTGAGATGTACATCCACTTCCTGGTTGTTCAGTCCAAACTGAAGAACATCAAGTATGATGGAGGAGCTGAGACAGATCCACACTGGAGTCCAGAGAGCAGGAAGATGATTGAGTCTCTTGGAAAACTGGCTTTTGAGCAGCTGCAGAAAGGAAACCTGATCTTCTATGAATCAGACCTGACAGAGTGTGGCATCGATATCAGAGCAGCCTCAGTGTACTCAGGAGTGTTCACACAGATCTTTAAAGAGGAGAGAGGACTGTACCAGGACAAGGTGTTCTGCTTCGTCCATCTGAGTGTTCAGGAGTTTCTGGCTGCTCTTCATGTCCATCTGACATTCATCAACTCTGGAGTCAATCTGCTGTCAGAACAACAATCAACATCTCTTTTGTCTAAACTGTTTAGACCTGATCTAAAACTTCTCTACCAGAGTGCTGTGGACAAGGCCTTACAGAGTCCAAATGGACACCTGGACTTGTTCCTCCGCTTCCTCCTTGGTCTTTCACTGCAGACCAATCAGACTCTCCTACGAGGCCTGCTGATACAGACAGGAAGTGGATCACAGACCAAACAGGAAACAGTCCAGTACATAAAGGAGAAGATTAGTGAGAATCTGTCTGCAGAGAAAAGCATCAACCTGTTCCACTGTCTGAATGAACTGAATGATGGTTCTCTAGTGGAGGAGATCCAACAGTCCCTGAGATCAGGAAGTCTCTCCACAGATAAACTGTCTCCTGCTCAGTGGTCAGCTCTGGTCTTCATCTTACTGTCATCAGAAAAAGATCTGGACGTGTTTGACCTGAAGAAATACTCTGCTTCAGAGGAGGCTCTTCTGAGGCTGCTGCCAGTGGTCAAAGCCTCCAACAAAGCTCTGTATGTGCACATAGACTATTTCAGATTAAGTGGATTGTTGTTGGCATGACAGAAAACTAATGTTTGTAACTGGTTTCTTTGGTTTTACTGGATTATTTTTAGACTGAGTGGCTGTAACCTCTCAGAGAGAAGCTGTGAAGCTCTGTCCTCAGTTCTCAGCTCCCAGTCCTCTAGTCTGAGAGAACTGGACCTGAGTAACAATGACCTGCAGGATTCAGGAGTGAATCTGCTGTGTGCTGGACTGAAGCAACATCACTGCAGACTGGAAACTCTCAGGTCAGGATTCTGATTTTTGTTAACAGTCATTTGACAAGCTATCGTGATGAAGAGGTTTGCTGACTCAGCAGATTGTCTGCTTTTTGTTCTAACCACAGAAATTTGAGAAACTTGGTTATAAGAAACTGATTGAGTAAAGTTGCTCAACTATATTCAGTTGGACTCCAACATGTTTGGTCTGAAGAGAATAATCCCCACAACCAATAAAATATCAATAATTGAAGTGGACACAGATGAACTAATGGAGAGCGTTTACTTCGGACTAACTACAAGGCTCCAATGTCATTGTATTATTGCCAGAAATGAAAGGAACAAATGATGGACATTAGTTACTATAACACACATGAGATTCTGCAGATCATAAGCAGGAAAATATGTTTTCACTTGTGTAGCAAACTCCTCTGACCTCTCCAGTATCCTTGCAAAGGCAAAGAGCAGGTCCACAACCTGACTTGGTTCCATGACCCACCTTAATTCTAGTTTCTACAGTTGGCTGTTTAGTTGGTAAAAAAGGTGGAGCATGAATTTGAATGATGACATTTTATAGCCTTAATTTAGTTTATGGTTATGTCTCCAGCAAATGAATAAAGTCTGTGTGTGTGTGTGTGTGTGTGTGTGTGTGTGTGTGTGTGTGTGTGTGTGTGTTTAGTCTGTCAGGTTGTCTGATCACAGAGGAAGGCTGTGCTTCTCTGCCCTCAGCTCTGAGCTCCAACCCCTCCCATCTGAGAGAGCTGGACCTGAGCTACAATCATCCGGGAGACTCAGGAGTGAAGCTGCTGTCTGCTGGACTGGAGGATCCACTCTGGAGACTGGACACTCTCAGGTATGGACAGATGGACAGACAACAGCAGCTCTCACACTGTTTCTCTGTGTCTCTGACTAACTGAGGAACTCTGGTTCATGTTTAATGGTGGAGATGAGTGAAGGTGGATGAAGCTGATTCTGACTTTGTCTCTTCCTCCAGGGTGGATCATGGTGGACCACAGAGACTGAAACCTGGTGTGAGGAGATGTGAGTGTGTTTTAAGTTTGAATCCTGAGAACACAGCTGCACATGTTCCACTAGATTTGAAGCTTTTCTTGACTGAAGAACAAAGATGATTTTCTCCAGAGTTTCATTCAGGATTTAGCTTCTGTTTTTTGTCAGTGTGGCTGGAAACATGTTAGAATTCAATCAATCAATTTCAAATCCACAAACACAACAAAGTGAACACAGTGATCCAACAAAACTAAGAAATACATTTTATTAACAGTGGAGCCAACAGAAAGTGAACTTTGTTTCTTCTGGGTCTTTTGACTGTCACTGTGTCTTTATACAAGAGTTTTGTTACCTTCAGGTGCTGCTCGGTAACTAGTACTTCACAGGTTTGACCAATGGAAGTTGTGTTCAAGGACCCCTCACTTTCTTCTCAGTGTGTTTAATAAATCAGAGCTAAGGTGGCTTGTAGCAGAGTATGTGGTGGAGAGCATGTGGACAGAATCCTCATTAGCCACATTCAGACCAAGTTGATTCAGTCAAAGACTGAAGAGGTGAGTTTTTAGCTGCAGTTCATTTGGTCTATAAAGGAAGGAGGTTTAACTTCAGGCTCTGTGAGGAGGACACATGAATGTTTGGGTCGTCTGTGTGAGAGCACTGGCGCTGACCTGTCATGAAGAGCATTAGAAATATGTGATTTGTAGGTGATATATCAGTGTTTTACTAAATGAGGTTTTGTACTTTGACTGAATCTTAGCGCCGATGTTTTGTGAAAGTAACACAAAAGTAACTTCAAAGTAATGATATTGTCTTAGGAGGTAATATTGTAAGTTAATGAACAGTTGGAACTAACGTGTAATATGACTTTTGAGCAGTAAGTGTCTGTGACTCAGTGCTTATTGTTGCCCTGGAACAGTACAAGAATACAGGTGAGCCCTCAAATGAAAGTGGTCTATTCAAAAGTGCCTAAAGTTCATCAGAACAGGTTTGTGTTTAGGCTGAGGTGAAGGAATTCATCCAGCTATTCACTACCTTCATCCCAATGTTTCCCCTGCTGCCTCTTCACCAGCACCTGCATAGGCCTGAAGCTACAGATAGTAATGGAGCCAGTGGTTAACGGGAGCTTCCTCCTTATAGTAACAGTTGTTGTGGTTGCTGGAAATGATTGAAGTTGGAAATACACCTTTACTGCTTAGGACACATTCATTTCAGGGACATTTACATTTAGTCACTTAGGTGTGATGTCACTTTATTACGTACAACTGTACAATCCAACACGGCAGCTCGGACACAAATTCAAAACATATCTACAACATATATATTGAAACTTTTTCAAATATTCAGTATAGACATGTATTGATAAATCAATACTATTGACAACACTAATACAGACACCAGGAAAAAGTTGGCAACAGCTTTAAAACACATTGAAACACCTGTGTTTAAAGATGAAGCTTCACTAAACACCAGGAGGAGAAAAATAGACTTCAAGTGGAAAAAAACACAGGTGTTCCAGAGTTGACTTGTGTCTAATGTGTGTATGATGTGGATTTCATTGATCCATTTCATAAAATGCTCAAGTGGATTGTTGTTCTAACTGGATTGTTGAATTTCACTTGAAATGGAGTCAAACATTCTTCACAGTTGAAGATGAAATGGAAGTTGGAATGATTTACATTCAGTCATTGTCAGTAAAGTTGCTGATAAATCAACAGATGATAAACTGCAGCTGTTTGTGTCTTGTTCTCTGCATCAGATGCCTGTGAACTGGAACTGGACCCAAACACAGTAAACAGAAACCTACAACTGTCTGACAACAACAGGAAGGTGACACGTGTGTTGGAGGATCAGTCATATCCTGATCATCCAGACAGATTTGAGAACCGGTCTCAGCTGCTGTGTAGAAATGTTCTGACTGGTCGCTGTTACTGGGAGGTCGAGTGGAGAGAAAGAGTTTATGTATCAGTGAGTTACAGAGGAATCAGAAGGAAAGGAAACAGTGAAGACTGTTTGTTTGGATGGAACAATCAGTCCTGGAGTCTGAGCTGCTCCGATCATAGTTATTCTGTCATCCACAATAACAGAATAATGTCTGTCTCCTCCTCGTCCTCTGTCTCTCACAGAGTAGCAGTGTATGTGGACTGTCCTGCTGGCTCTCTGTCCTTCTACAGTGTCTCCTCTGACAAACTGATCCACCTCCACACCTTCAACACCACATTCACTGAACCTCTGTATCCTGGGTTCAGGATCTGGTCTGGTTCCTCATTGTCTCTGTGCAGTGTGTAGGTGTGAGAGTGTCTCCTGTGGACAGAAACTCTGCTGACTGAAGATCAGCTGCTGAAATCTGCCACATTGATACTTGGACTTAAGAGAAACATTTGGATGGTTCTTTCATTACTGACAATCATTTAGGTTGGTGTCAGGTTTGTGTTGATGATGAAGAAAATGTGTTCACTCTTGCACCAAGTCATTCATACTGTCCACCCTGAGTGTTTGTGTTTTCCTAATTAGAGCTTCAGCACTAACAGGAAAGAAAGAGAAAAAGAATGGGCAGGATGCACAGACTGTGATCCTGCCTCCGGTAGAAGTAGGAGAATAATGACCACTCTGATGTGGACGCTCGACTTGTGTGGTTAGTGTGGAGCAGAGTTGTGTTGTTGCTCCTAACTCCATGAATATATGATGTGGGACATCACAGCCTTTGACCTGCTTCAAACAGGAAAGAAGCATTTGGTCAGAAAGATTGTACATATTTAGGCCATGTGGTATATTTTGTCATGTTAAGTTCTGTCTACAATTCTTCCAAGATCTAGTAACACTTATCTAAAGAAGTGGGAAAACGTCTATTACATCTTGGTGACGAGGATGGGATGGACATTCTGCTGATCATTACCTGAGTCCAAACTGAAGGGTACTGCCGGCCCAGGAACAAACGGAGGCCTGGATCCCGCCTGATGTCAGGGACAGGTGGTGGACAGCAGATGCTCCATTCCAGCAATAAGGGAGAACAGCTTTAAGAAGCATTTCTTTTCAGTAATAGATCACAGAGGTTGCGTAAAGCTTGTGTGATAGCAACTGTAATATTCTTGTAAAACTTGTGTGGTAGTGAACAATTGTCTGTGTAATTCTATGTGTTCTGTCAGAAAAAGGAAAACAAGGCAAAAAGGTGAAATAAGGGAAAATAGATACATGTATAGTAGTGAGAAGTACCATCCTCAATAAATAAAGAAATGAATCAATAAATAGATACATTTAAATTTAGAAATACATAGATAAGTCATCTTCCACATATGAAAGTATAATGTCTGGTTTTGGTTCCATTTCAATAAAATGGGTGTATGACTGACTCAATACAGACGAAAACATCAATAACCAGATATAAAATGACTCCTTTAGTGTCTAGTGTGCATAACACACTGTGCATACTACTGTATAGGGTAGTTGGTCAGAACGAATGTGACATACAAACTACCTGGCTGAAGGGATTCATCTGAAGTTAGTGTATGTGTGATAAGATCCAACCATACGATGAGATGGGAAGATCAGTATGAGAGAGTAAATTGTGTGTGATTGATAAGCCCATAGAAAGTTGAAGCACAAACCACAGTGAGTCTAGAAAACATGGGGAACAAAACAGGGAGATTAGAAAAATGATCTGATCCTCTTACAGGCCCTGCTGAAATAATGGCAGATAAATGGGGAGAAAGTGTGATTAAGGATAATAATAATAATAATAATAATAATAATAATAATAATAATAATAATAATAATAGCTTTATTTATAAAGCACTTATCAAACAAAGTACAAAGTGCTGTACATTAAAAGGAAAATAAAGATAAATAAATAAAATCAGGTTAAATATAAAATCAAAGAAAAGCACAAAGTAAAATACATCGAGTTATAAAGACAGAATATACTATTTATACTAAAACAACAATCTCACATCTCAGAAAAGACAAATCTGTAAAAATGCGTTTTCAGACGAGACTTAAAAGATGACACTGAGTCAGAGAGACTGATTTTCTCAGGCAGGTTATTTCCTAAACATCTCCCATAAATGATGATGGCAGCTCAGCCCATCCACCGCTGATATACGAGTTAACCACAGTGAGTTTGTTGTCTAACTGTTAATAATAATAATAATAATAATAATAATAATAATAATAATAATAATAATAATAATAAATAATACAAAAATAAATCACAGCATAACCTGAGTGCTGTATACAAAGAGGAGGTTCAGAGAGGGAAGGACACGGTAGATCAGGTGGATCAGTGCTCAAAAGGTGAAGGTAGAGACTCATTTATGTTCAGTTAAACTACCCCGACATGTTTTACTTCCATGAAACAGTATCAGCTAGTACTGAACTGAGGTGGGACAAATAAAAAACAGGGCCAAGGGGGAGGGTCTGCAGTGTGACCCTCATGCTGTGCTGATAAAATGGTGTATTAATGTGGCTAATGGCAGCAGACCAGTTTATGTTGCAGATGAGTTTGATGAGATGAGTCACTGTCATTTCCCCCTCATTGGTTTCTCTTCTGTGTAAATGTAAATCACACCTGTTTTTAGTTTGTCAGTCACTTCCTTCCTGTACTAAACTCCCTCTCAACATTCAGCTGGTTCATCTTGGTTATTGTCTTTTCCAGAACCTTCTCGTTTGCTTCTGTTCGCCAACTCGTCCTCTGGGATTCTGACACACTCTCTGCTACTGGTGGAGAAAGCAAAGCTTTCTGAAGCAAATATGTTGAAAATGCTTCAGTGTTTTGAAGCGTGTGACTCAGTTAAACATAGCGACATCTGCTGGTCAAATCTTTGGTTCTACATGCAAATGGCCGAAATCAATGGCCAGTTGATCAGAATGAGGGTTAATCTTCTGGCCCCAGATCCCTATGATCTGGATCATCACCCTGATTGTCACACACAACAGAGAATTGTCCATCTCATAAAACAGGACTAACCTAAACAAAGTACTTTGAGTTTAAACTTTTAAAGCATTTTACAACCAGCTCCATTAAATGTTACAGTGTTATTCAGGGTCATAAGTGAGCTGAGTCGTCTCAGCTGCGATTCATCGACTACACCACAATGCTTTCACGAGCTTTTAAAGTGCTGCACGTGAAGTTTCTGCTGGCGATTATAGATCATGTTTCCACAAAGAAAGTGACACTGCTGTTGCTATGTTGTTGCTGAATGTGTGCTGAAACTGTCAGTCTAAATATACTGTGTTACTGTGTTATTACTGTGTTACTGTGTTATTACTGTGTTACTGTGTTATTACTGTGTTACTGTGTTATTACTGTGTTACTGTGTTATTACTGTGTTACTGTGTTATTACTGTGTTACTGTGTTATTACTGTGTTACTGTGTTATTACTGTGTTACTGTGTTATTACTGTGTTACTGCAGCATCTGCATTTCCCACAGATACGCTGTCAGGTTAACAGTGTGGTAGACAAAGTGCTGATAGGTCAAGGTTTGATTCCTGATGGTTAAGATGCAGCTGATTAATGAGGAGTCAGGCTCACATTAAACCAGACATGTGAAACTGAAGTCTGTCAGCTCTGTCCGACAGTGTGGATGTGAAATATTGATAAAAATACGCAGGAAGAATTAAGGCAGAACTGAATAAAAAACGGAGGCAAGGAAATGCGTGAGGATCATCATCAGATCGCTCCCACTGTTCCCACCCAACTAATGTGACATTTCCTGCAACTTTGAATGTTTGAGTCGTAGCTACTTCAACAATTATCTGTTAAAACCAGCAAAAACCATTTGCCTTAAAAAACCCACTCATAGTTACTTTGAACATCTATTATACGCGACCTTGGTCACATCATCGACTCAGCACCTTTTTGTGAATTGCTGCCTCCTACTGGTGTAGCAGTGTCTGTACTGAAGAATTTTCCACAGACAGACTGACACGCTCTCATTTGTCACTGTGGGTTTTACTAGCACAGCCACAGAAAGCTCAGTTCCTGTTCTCAGCTCAGACTGTGCTGAGTGTTTGTTCAGTCGCTGTCAGGATGAAGGTGACTGTCTACAGCTGCTGGTTCTTCCTTGTTCTGGGCTCTAATGCTGCAGCAGGTAACAACAAACTAGTTATTAGTTACTAGGTATTAACTGTGGAAAATCCTCTGTTGTTATTGGTTATGGTTTTTTAACAATGCTTAAGTTGTTATTAGAGCATCATCTACAAAATACAGTTTGTGTGTGTGTGCTTGCTACTTAAAGTACACACACACACACACACACACACACACTAAAGGGCTGTTTCAGGGTTAAGTCTTTACCTCTTTAATTTATCTCGACGAGTCTCCTCACTTCATCCAGAGACTGAGCAGTTTGGTGTAAAGAGCCAAAGACAAAGCACAGGCCACGCTGATAGAAGTACGTGTGTGTGTGTGTGTGTGTGTGTGTGTGTGTGTGTGTGTGTGTGTGTGTGTGTGTGTGTGGTGTTCAGCGACTCTATTATGAGACATTCAAAAATATTTGACTAATTTTAGCTGCAGTACAGAAGTGAGCATCTGAGGAGTCTGCTGATGGTGTCAAAGTGATAAAACTTTCAAGTTCCCAAAGTCCAACTCTGGTGATATTGTGTGTTTCACTGCTTGTTATCATCAAATCCGCTGATGATTTTTGGATTAATTTCTCTGTAAAATGTCCCACAGAACTGACAGACTCAAACTACTTTCTCTAACCGACAGTGAAAAGAACAATTTCACTCGTCTACAGATGCTAAGAACAGATGCTAATTTCCTTTTTTCTTTTCTTTTACAGAAATAATCCAGAAAGTATTTGAGGAGAAGCAGCAGATCTCGCTGCCTTGTCCTCGGCCTGTGGACGCTAAAGTGACCTGGAGCAGAGAGACAAATGGACACAAAGAGGACATACTGACGGCTCACGACGGAGATAAAAAACACATCAATGACCCAGACAAACGATTCAGCTCATTAGCAGACAAGTCTCTGCACATTAGCAGAGCTGCAGTGTCAGACAGTGGAACTTATTTCTGTAATAATAAAAAAGCTGTGGAACTGACCGTGATCCCATCAGGTAACATCACACTTCATCACAGTTTCATCTTTGTGGGTTTCTCCTCTTGAATCAACATCATGTCTCTGTCCTTTCCAAGTTTCATGTTTGTAAACCAAGAATAATTAAATTGAAGTAATGTTTGAGTGTTTTTCCTACTCTGTGCTATAGCGACAGTCATAGTCAGAGACATTATGTTTCCAGCTTGTCCATCCATTCATCTGTCGTGTTTATGTGAACTCAATATCACAGTAACACCTGGAAAGAATTTCAATACCTCTGGCACAAACGTCCACTTGGAACCATAGATGAACTGATTAGAATCAGAGTCTGGGTAGAAATGCATGTAAACTGCAGTTTAAACCAGCCAGTCGTACAACTATGATGTAGATGTGGAGCAGAGAAAGTGCTGGAAAGCAACAACAGATCAGACATGTTTCAGCTGAAGACAAGACTTTGACTCTGACAGACGTGAAGCTCGGTGACTCTGGACTGTACTACTGTGATGGAAAACCTGCTGCTTACCTGAATGTGACCAAAGGTGAGACACAAGACTCCAGAGGACAGTGAAAGGAAAGGAAAGGGGTCATTTAGAGGAACTGGTCCTGGCAGTGTGCAGCAAAATGTGCACTTTCTACATGCACACTGGACTTATGCTGACAATGGTTAAAATGGGTACCTACATTTTTGCACTTCCTCTTCCTCTGCTCAAGTGCAGAATGTGCAGAGCGGCGCGTCCGTCAGCTGCCGTCTCTGTGACGTGTTCAAGTGCCCAGACAAAGCTAAGAGGGAAGAAGCAGCAGTCGCTGTTTGACGTCAGCTTGGTTGGTAGAGACTGGGCACAAGGGCAACTACATAACCAGCCTGGTTCTGGTCAGAAGCCTGTAAATCCAGTTTGTTTCCACAGAATCAACATCTTGGTCCATTTGAAGAAACAGGCACCTTAGTCACCTTTTCTCTGCTTCCATATTGGTGTCTGCTTACATGTCTTTCTGTGCTAAAGTGTGTTTTTGTGCCCTGTGTCACACTGAAGGTGAAAAGCCCCAACCCACAACCTCAACTGTGTCTGAATCTCTAAAACGACAAAGAGCAGAAACCCTTTCTTCACCTCCTACTGTGGACAAAACTGATACAGTTACAACACAGAAACGACGCGGCAAACATCAAAATTCAACTGTGAAAGCTCTGTTTACATTACTACATTTTCATCCAACACCTACAGTCAGCAAAGCATTTCTACTTTAACACGGTCAAAGTTTCCTTTCAATGGAGACGGATCATGTTAAAGACCAAATTAAACTGTGGACATCTGGAATGTATTTACCGTCCATGTTTAAAATCTTTTAAAACATGATTTATGTTTCCCCCACACAGAACCAACAAAACCAAATCCAACAACAAAACCAAAACCATCAACTACTACTACTACTACTACTACTACTACTACTACTACTAGTACTAGTACTACAATAGCTACTGCTACAACAACAGCTACTACTAGTACTAGTACTACAATAGCTACTGCTACAACAACTTCTACCACATCACAACCAAACCCAGGTAAAACTACAGAGATTAAACTGAGTTAACTGTAAAATCATTTCCACCTGCAGAGTTTGTTTCTAAGCTACTGATGCAGAATCTTGCACATCATCACACTCTGCTGTTTACTGTAGAGGCAGCACGTCAGTTGTTTTAAACTTTTACTTTGTCTATCTACAACTAAAAACCTGAAACCAGCAGCTGCTTTGATGGTTGGAGTAACTGTCCCCTTCACTGTCCTCATCATCATCATCATCACCATCGTCTACTTTACTCGGAGACGCAGGTGTAAAAGACGAGGTGAGTAACAGTGGTAGGATTTAAAATCTTACTTACAACATTAATTTGCAGGAACATTTTTTTCTAGTTTTAAAACAGTATTTACTTTTGTGCTGTAAGTAACATGTAGATAATCTGCTTAGTGCTTTTACTTGAGTGAAAGATTTGAAGTGGTTCTTGTAGTGAAGACTATCACTGCTCGTTTGGTGTGAACATGCTCTGAACTGACATTTCCTTGTACCATGGACAGTCACTGTGCATGTGCAAGATCTGAGGTGGAGTTTGGACAATATTCCCAATGATCATGACTTTTTAAATGAAGAACCTGAGCTTGGAGGAGGTTATAAGTGCAAAGGGAGATGCAACCTTTTTTTAACCCAGTCCATGATCATTTTTGTTACTTGTGACGATGAAGGAACCATTTGAAAATAACGGGCTGCAAACTTTAAACTCAGCTGTCGAGCTGTGGTGATATTTGGATCACAGTGTCCCAGGTGTTTGACATGAACTGAAGCTAACACGTTAGCCAGCTGGGCTCCACACGTCTGCCCAATTCCCTGTTAGCACACACAACAATTCAATATACAACTCTGATCATTTTAATGGAGTAAAGCCTTATTGAGCCAGATCTTATGACAAGTTTATTTTTTTGCAGAAAATGAAGAAATATACCACGTTTATGATGATATTCAGGACGGACCTCCAAACGGTGAGAAACGAGAAGTGTTGTCCGTCAGGATCAATACTGATATAAAATGGAATCCTCCACTGTTCTCTGCCCAGAGAATGTGACATCAGACCATGTTGAGTGTAGGAGGATGGAGACGCCATCTCGTGAGGTTGTGCTCTGTCTACCTGTGTCTGCTACTGACCTACTGTGGCAACACTTTTCAGAATCATTAAAGTGAAAACACAAACTCCAGCAGAAAGGTGGAGGATCCTCACAACAACAAAAAAGCTTCACTGCCAAGTGACGTCAACTTCATATCGTGACAATTACCTCTCTGACCTGCTGCTCTAACTACTTATTCTTCATTTTTTTTAACATATGATGCCATGTTTATAGAGCACGTAGCAAAAAGCTAATTTGCTAATTTTGTGTTTTTCTTTTTCTTGTTTGGCAGCTGTAGGACCAGCCACCTTCAGCATGACACCTTTTTCAGGTACATAACGCTCCTTCACTCACCGCCTCTCTTACATTTAGAGCAGCCAGCAGTTAAAAAGCCTTTTAAAAGTCTTTTTTTCTAAATGTTTTAACAGGTGCATCAGATCAAACTGAACCCACATATTCCACCATCTGTGAATATCCACCAACGGAAATCAAAATGGGTAAAACCTGAATTGATACTAACAGTTTAACAATAGTTGTGTTTACATGCACAACAAAAAACTACCAGGGTTCAGGATGAGAGGAAACTAAACCTGAGAGGTTGGTGCCGACTTATAATAATGATGATGTTTAAAAAGTTCAAATTTACTCTAACTGCAAAACACAATCACTTCTAGTGATGAAGCTGCAGTACATCACTTTATTCTAATCTCTCCAGACCTTTTTTATTTATGGTTGTTTGACACTGAGCAGAACCTGAAGGACTGTGCACAGTGTGTCAGAGCAGAGGCCGGTGATGTTGATGCTGTAGCTTCAAGTTAAAATCCATGTTTCCACATCACGTGATGATTGACCTGCAGCACATGTGGGGACTGATGTGCATGTGTGTTCTGGTCATTTACTCCTGATTGCACACTGTGTCTAATGTGTGTATTATTTTCAAATACAGCGACAGAGTCTCCGTACTCGTTGATCAGCGGCACTGTGGTCGATGGAAATAATAAAGGTAACTTTACTCATTCTGGCTGATTGAGTGTCACACATGAGACCAAACTGTATCAAGTGCACATTATACTAACATAACTGTGATGAAGCAGCCATATCGCCGACTCTGTGATTACTATTCTTTCTTGATTCACAGGTCAGACCGAGCTGAACTACAGCACCTATGTTTTACTGGACAAACCTCAAACCCCTGCAAACAACCACGACCATCTTTAGTCACATCTGGATACTGTGCAGCTGTTAAGAAATGAAAATGTGAGACGTGTTAGCAGGAAAAAAGCCTTTACCCTGAACTGAACATGTAAATAACTTTTGACGTTGAGTTTCGCTCCTGTTTTTGTAGCATCAACCTCATGATGCACTGAGAGAAACTGCACAGTCACATTCGTCCTCCTCACTGTCTCATGCCTGCTCACTCCCTCCTTTGTTGGAGTTTCCCTCCATCTCTACCTGCCCCGCCCGGCTCCACCCACTCCTGCACCTGCAGCTCATCACTCTCAGTATATAAGACATCCAGACGCTCCCACTCTGTCACAACCTGCAAGTCTCCACCAAACATTTAGTCACTTCTCTGTAAAGCTGATTGTAAGTGATGAGATCTGTAGAGATTTTGTGGCTGTTTGCACAATTCAAATAAAATGCAGATGGCCCTGATATGTGCATTAGGAGCAATAATGTTTTACATTTTGGTAGCAGTTTTCATATTTATTAATAAAGGTCAGTGCAAATTTTCAGTTGCTCATCACTGTTTCCTGTGTTGTGCTACGCTTAAGTTTATTGAAACTAATTTGTGTAACTGCTATTAAAGCTATAGTTTGTATTAGTTTTAGATTTGTTAGTTTTTTGGGGGGTGGGGAGCAGTTTACTCAGACTCTGGCAGCTGTGCAGACACAACCCTTCTGACCAATCAGATTTCATTATTGCTGTCACTGCATCATTGTAACTGTAGGATGAAGTAATAAACACACCACCTGTTACAAATGCAGATTATCTGTAATTATCCTTTTTTTACTATTTATTATTTTAGACAATTTGAGACCATCAGGACTTAGTTTATGGAAGCTTTGTTTCACCGTGTAGAGTGGACAACACAGCTGCTGCTGACAGACGTTCGGATGAGACGTCGGGCTACAATTTAGTGTTTGTCATCATGCATCATCATGCACTGCCCCCCCACCGCCCACTCCACCCCTGCACATCATGGCACTGACTCAGGAGCTTCCTTCACACTTCTCTATTTCTATTTCTGCAAAGTAAATGTCTCCTCTGTTTTCCAGTGGTAACTCCTGTTCTCACGCTCTTAAAGCCTCGATTGCATCAGTCTCCTTCTAGATTCCTCCAGTGTCTAGAAAGTAGCACAAAGTCTTTCAAAAAACGAACACCCTCAGGTCTTATGGTCAGATTTGAGTATTTTTACCCTGTGGCTTAAATGCAGACTGATTGAGCTTTGACCTCAGTGACTCAGATTCACACAAAACGTGTTTAACCTGGTTCAATATGTGAAGAGGTTCACTGTTCAGCTCCTACATGCAGCTGCACATAAAAGATGACTCTTTGGAGCCTTGACCCTAATTCTTGATTTACTGAAATGCAGAGATGTTAACAGTTTCAAAGTATCTGCAAAACATTAAATGTAATTTGGATTGAATTCACATGAAATGTTTAATCAGCATAAAAAATGATGACATCATCACTGGATGTCTCCCACCCACGTCCACAAATAGAGAAGAGGCCGATACACACCCAGAGTTTCCTGTTCTCAGCTCGCACACACACATAAACCGGTGTCAGACATCACTGTGATTCCGTGAGGCAGGATGATGGTGAACGTGGAGACGTGCCTGTTAGTCTTGGTTCTGGGCTGCAACGTCGCTGCAGGTAACAACAACTTTATCTTTTATCTCAGTTTTTTTCTGCTTCTTTCCTCTTCACAAACATTTACCACTTTATGGGTTTTTAAATACTTGTCCGTGTCTGGTCTCACTGGTTGATGTGTCATCGTCTGCATTTAAGAGTTTATCGTTCTGACTTTAATATTGTGAAAATGTTAGAAAACTTCTCTTGACTCTTAAACTTCAGAAAGTTGTTGTGTTATTTGCTCTGTAGTTGGTTCTGTTGGACAGTTCCTTGACATAACATTATGCTTGGACATTTCTTTTTGCTGAGAAACTGGACTTATTTATTGAGAACTGTCTGTTATCACAGAAATAATCCAAGAGAAGCAGCAGATCTCGCTGCCTTGTCCTCAGCCTATGGAGCCTAAAGTAACATGGAGCAGAAAGACAAATGGACACAAAGAGGACATACTGACGGCTCACGACAGAGACGAAAAACACATCAATGACCCAGACAAACGATTCAGCTCATTAGGAGACAAGTCTCTGCACATTAGCAGAGCTGCAGTGTCAGACAGTGGAACTTATTTCTGTAATAATAAAAAAGCTGTGGAACTGACCGTGATCCCATCAGGTAACATCACACTTCATCACAGTTTCATCTTTGTGGGTTTCTCCTCTTGAATCAACATCATGTCTCTGTCCTTTCCAAGTTTCATGTTTGTAAACCAAGAATAATTAAATTGAAGTAATGTTTGAGTGTTTTTCCTACTCTGTACTATAGCGACAGTCATAGTCAGAGACATTATGTTTCCAGCTTGTCCATCCATTCATCTGTCGTGTTTATGTGAACTCAATATCACAGTAACACCTGGAAAGAATTTCAATACCTCTGGCACAAACGTCCACTTGGAACCATAGATGAACTGATTAGAATCAGAGTCTGGGTAGAAATGCATGTAAACTGCAGTTTAAACCAGCCAGTCGTACAACTATGATGTAGATGTGGAGCAGAGAAAGTGCTGAAAAGCAACAACAGATCAGACATGTTTCAGCTGAATCACAATGTACAATATGTTGTGTAACTGTAGTAACGTGCCGATTCCTGTTGGACAGTAGTAAAGTGTGTGATCATGTAGTGACGTCCCAGTTTAAGAACAGGTCTGTCCTCTTGTTTTCTCACAGGACAAATTCTGCTACACTGAGATGAATAATACACTTCTTTGCTTTGAACAATAATATCAGTAGATAATTCTGCTCACATGAGATCAGTACATGCTGACACATTATGAAATCAATTGTTCACCAATCACTTTGCCTTTGTTGTGTACAGCAGCAGTAATATTAAATGCTACTCAAAGAGCCGTCGTCACTCTGAAATGTTCCCCTGATGTTGGAAGATCGGATCCAGCGTGGACTCGAGAAGTCAAAGGAAAAACCAAAAGTGTGTTTGGTCAAGGTCAGGACGGGCAGACTGAAGACCACAGCAGGTTTGTGGTTTCACCTGTGAACCAAACACTGACTATAACCCGCGTGCAGCCTGAAGACTCTGGGCTGTACTTCTGTGAAGAAAAACCTGCCGCTTACGTGATCGTGATGGACGGTGAGAAATCTGGAAAAGAGCAAATATGAATTTCTGTTGAACGTAAATGTGCTGTATGGAGTTTTTGACTAAGTGTAGCACCGTGGAGCAAAGAGTAAAGGAGGCTTTGTGGAGCCTGTGCTCCTGAAAAATCCAGGTTTAGACATTGTTGCTTCCAGCAGGTTGTTAGGACCCACAGAGACATTGTACAGACAGTCGTCCTCTAGCAGTTGGAGTATTTAGGACGTGAGCAGAAAGTTGGTGAAGTTGGTAACAGCTGCCATTTGGGCCTGAAATTACAGTGATGCTACTGTGAGTCGTGTAGGAACAAACTACCTCCAGGACTCGTTGTGTCATAAATAAACTTCTGTTCTATCTTCCAGCTGCGTCTGCACAGCAGTTCTTATGGCTGCTTGGAGTGTTCCTACCTCTGCTCCTCATTTTGACCGTCCTCTTCCTCACATGGAGACACACGATCAAAAGACGAGGTGAATAAAAACTGAGAGTGAAAACGTGCATCTGTGGATAAGACGTTTAATCAAAGGACAAGATGTTGTTTCAAATGTCCTCAAATAACCACTTGAACACGCAAGAGAAAAGAAACATTTACAAAATCATCACCATCCCTTATTACTCTGTACCACGTCCACATTTGATGTTTTGATCAGAAAAGGTGATGTACTGACACTCTTGATTGACAGGAGGTGAACAAAGAGACACTGTCTACGCTGAGATAGCAGACAGACCAATGTTTGAACTCCAACAAGGTGAGAAATGTGTCGTCCGTTATTTTAAACACAGACCTGCAGCTAAAGTCATCTGTTCCATTTGTCTTCGCTCCTCTAGTCCACATCCTGGTTCAGTAAGTAAGACACTGAACCCCAAGTCTATGAAATCAAAGCTGCGGTGTCTGAATCAGTCCATCCTGCTCTGATACAGTTTTTACAGTCTGCACAGCCCTTCAAGTAATTGTAGTTATCAAATTACAATAAACAGGAAGCTAATAAACCTCTGCTCTTCTCTGATTGGTCAGTAGGGTGAGGCTCGCTCCAACACTAGAAGTAAATATCTCTGCAACGCTGCCAGTGATGTGCAGTGAATCTGTGTCACATGAGGCTGAGACAGCATCTCTACACATGGAGCAAGCTTCTATTAAAACATGTAGGAAAAATGTTGCACAGTTATTTTAAACCAACATTTTGTTGTAAAAGTTATAATTTTCAGTAAAATAATGTGTAGGTGAATCAAACCAGCACGAGCACACATACGCTCTTATCCACGATCCTCCACCTGCAGAGAATCAGATGGGTAAAGTCTGAGCTGCCATCAGTGTTTAGCTGCTTTGTTAGTTAATCTGTATTTATTCATATTTGTCTGATTTCTACAGGATCATCTCAGCTGGACGAGCACATTTATTCCAACGTTAACAAACCCTGTCATCACAGAAAAACTGAAGGTGTCTTTTCAAACATAATCATCAGTTTATCATCAAGGTCTCAGAAAAATGGTTGAATGCAGGTTTAAACTTGTCACAGCCAAACTGCATTAGCTCATTAGTTTTCTAGTAGTGGAGTAGATGTTTTAAGTATAACATGAAATCAGTAGTTGGCTACAAATATTTAGTCCAGCATCATTAATTAATCTGGATTATCGCTACGTTTCTGAAATAGAGCCATTTAACTTGGTACTAAGTCCAACTGGAACATCCCCGGTTACAGAAACCTTTAGTAAATAATAGTTGTAAGATACAGTAACTGATCCCACGTTACTATAAGAAAACTTATAAAAACACAGTCATTAGGTGACAGTATAGTGATTCACATCATTTCTCGACTCATAGATGTGGATGGTTCCACCTATTACTTACTGGAGACCCCTACAGCACCGTGACCCGGAGTTTGAGTGGACAACACTTTTATCAGGTAAATAATAAGGTTTAGCTGATTTAATCCAAATCACATCTAACCACATTCAATAAAAAAACTTTTTATGATTGTTTTTTATTAAAATGACACATTTTTGGTTGTTTTACAGAAAATCCTCAGGGCAAAGTGAAGAACCTCATCCAACCAAATGGACAGAATGAATTGTGTTGCAGTTAGTTTTATTAAAAAATACATTTAAACTTTATCATTGTAAACATTTGAATATGTTCTTTACTTCTACCATCAGTGTGTGTGTGTGTGTGTGTGTGTGTGTGACGTCCATATCCAGCCTGTTGTCATTCCCAAGGTGTCAAAGCACCAACCACTCCACCACCGTTCTGCCCCAAATCTCACTGTAAAATCTAATTTCTAGCTAAAATACAACATGCACTTGAGTTTCTTCTTTTTCAAATTCTGTTCATAAATAAACTAAATATTTATAGCATTTTCAGGTCATCTCAGAACTGCAATTCTTCACATAAGACAAAAACAAAATTACCTAAATTTGTGAAAATAAAGTCAAGTTACATTTGTTTTTAAAGCTGTTGGATTTTTCACATTATTCCAACAAGTCTGTTCAGTAATGCAAAGTGTTTAAATTCTGTTCATTGTCTATTCAGTAGGAAATGTTTTACTATTTCCAGGTTTCCATGAGTTGAAAGAGGAACCAAGGAAAAAACAGGAAACGAGGCTAAAAAAATGAGTTGCTGCTACAAATAGAATTGAAATAAATGCACAATTAATGGATAAATAAATAATAATAAATTGAATAAATGCACATGAAATAATTCACACAGGCCTTTAGAAAACGTCTATGATGAAACGGTTCTTTAATGACAATTCTTGAAATCAGCCAACGCAGACAGGAAATACTGAATATTGAATAACTTCAGAAATAAACACAACATATTTTAACCATAAAGTATTTTAAAAGAAAAACTTACCCTTAATGAAAAATATCATCATCATACAGCTGCTCATAAACCTCCTCGGATTCAGCCCAGTTGTCCCTTGAACATGTTTTCTACCTTTTCTTTTAACATCAGTAACATAATGTAGATGTGTTCACCTTTCAAAATGTGCGGCTGTTACAAGGTCAAGAATGAAGCGAAATAATTAGAAATAAATAATAAAAGGTGAGATAAGTTAAATGCAGCTCTGACTTTAAAAACTGTTTCTGCCTCAGGTCTTGAGTCTGGAGGTTCCAGCTCGTTGGCCCGTCTCCCTCCTCCAGCGGTGATCCGGTTGTCAGTCCCTGAGAATCACAAACTGTGTCTGCAGTGTGGCGGCTCCGACAGCTCCCATGTGGTCTGGACTCATGAGGGCAGGAAGGTCCTGGTGACCTCTCAGAGAACCGACGAGCCAGACGGGGATGAACAGCACCACTACGGCCTGCGGTCTGACGGAGGCCTCTGCTTCCAGCAGCTCGATGACTCTGACAGTGGGGAGTATCACTGTAACGGGCAGATGGTGGCCGAGCTGCAGGTGCTGACAGGTACACAGGGTCGATTAATCCACCCGTAAAATAGTCCCCAACTGATGACGACATCAGGCGATTCGTGCAGAGACCTAAAGTGACCTTCAACAAACTGTGTTCTTATGGCCGTGAAGTTATTTAGTGTGATGAATCACGTACTGGAGCTGATTGTGCAGGAAAGAAACAGAAACCACAGGCTGGGTGGGAGATGCAGTGAAATAGCTGACATACACTTAGTTTTGATGGATTCCTTCTGGTGGAAAAGAGGATGTGGAGGGTTGAATGTGATGGAACAGCTTGATTCTCGCATTCCGGATTTTTACTTACACAGCAACTGATACGGTCATAAACGACCATATGAATCATGGGTTGTATTTTAAAGTGTTATTTTAATAAAGAGGAGGAAGTTACAGTGATTCAGGCGCCATCACTTCTCTGTGTATCCACTCCATCAGGTGATGGCTACGAGGTGCACGGAGGCTGGACGCTGCTGCTGCCCTGCAGCTCATTTTTCAAAACCAAACAGAGGTGGTTTCACCGGAGAAAACGTGGGAAGTGGGAGCCAATCCTAACCCGGTTCAAAAACGGCTCGGTGAAACCAGAGAGGGAGGGGGGGCGGCTCAGCTTCGAGAACGACGCCCTGCAGATCCTGAACCTGCAGCCAGAGGACGCCGGAGAGTATCAGTGTAATGGACAGGTGCTGGGCAGAGTCAGCGTCCTGAAGGGTGAGTGTGGTTCACCTTCCTGCTGGTCTTTGTTTATTCTGACTCGAAATTATTTATATTCTTAATATATAAAACATATGAAACTGTTGTGTTAACATTTATAATTCAAATGTTAAAACCTTCTTAACTCTAAAGGAAAAAATGATCCTATATTTGGAAAGTTTTGCTTAAACGATAATTATTATAATTTCTTTTTTAGAGACAGTTTCATAAACCATATGTGTCTCTGTGTGTAACAATTCAAACTGACTTTATAAACTACATTTCAAGTTTTCCATCAGACTATTATTTTCACATGTTCTAAGAGATTTTAAAACCTCCCTCTTTTCCATCAGGGCATCCAGAGCCAACGAGCGACCACTCGTCCACCAGAACAATTACATCACCTGCTGTGACAGATTCAGGTGGGATTTTCTTACATTAGAGGAAAAACAGCACAATAATTAAGGTTTGACACAGTTTTGGCGGGAAATTAAATAATACAGTGAAGTTTAAAAGCAAATGTTCCAATATAAAGTCTAAATTAACGTACAAGTAAAATAGTGCAAAAGTTTTTTATTTATGTTTTGCTTATTGTTTTTTAATACTGAAGACAATTTTTCAATATTTTTATTTGTTACTCATGGAAGGTCAATAACAGAAATGATTTGCATTATGTTCCATATAGTGAACATGTGGTTTTAATACTTGTCCCTGAACAAAAAGAAAAACAAAACAGAAGAATATTTTTTTTTAGTATCTAACCCTATTTTGAATAGTTGTTTCACATTATTTCTATTCAACAGATGTTAAGAAAAAGAAGAAGGAGAAGAAAAGATCTGAAAATGGTTGGTTGTTCAACATCACATCACTTTTTGTCTTCCATACTCCACAGTCTTTAGAAAAGTCGAGTTCTGTTTGGAAAAGTGTGAATGTGTGTGGTCTCCCTCAGCTCTGTTGTTGGTGGCTGTGGTCGGTTTCGGTTTAATGATGCTCCTCCTGGCTGCAGTCTGTCTTTTACTGATAAGCATGAAGTGCAGGAGGAAGAAGAACTACAGATATGCAAGTGAGTGGTCAGACATACGGAAACCCACAAGTGCCATTATCATTATTTTTTGATCTTTTATCAGTTCATCTCTGTATCTTTTCCTCTCTGTAAAAAGATATATAGATAAATCTTTTGACAATAAAAATGAAGATATACATATATAAATATTTTGACAATTGAAAAAAAAAACATGCTGTTTCCTCCACAGCAGCGCAGACACATGAAGACACCGAGCTGCAGCCGTGGACGTCAGCCAACACACAAACTGGTAACTTCACCTTTGTGCATTACATTATGACATGTGTAGCTGAACCACATTGACTCCTACTATCATCATTACTGCAGCAGCAGCACCGTAGAGATTAAATGATGATTTTTTTTTTTTTTTTTTGTCCTTTCGGGATATCCTGTGAGTTCAGGGTCTCCACAGTGGATCATTGTCTGGGGAGGGGAATGGGCTGTTGGGGGTTCAGTGTCTTGCCCAGAGACACATCGCCGGGACCGGGAATCAAACCACTGACCCTGTGGTTGTGACTGAGCTACAGCTATCCCCCTATGATGGATAGAATAGATTATTGACCGAGAATTTGTTGCATCTATGTTTTAAAATCTCAAGATTTGCAAGTTGTTGGCTGTTTTGCCTGCTGGTGAAAGAGATAAAATAATAATAATTGTTGGTTTTAACAATTTTGAGGAAAGACTTTACATCACATGAGCAACATCAGCTATTAAAGCTACTATATGTTGACAGAGTTTAGGGTGAAGACCAGGACTACAAGAAGGAGGACGGTAAACCCAACTGGCTTGATTTATTTTTTCACTGGTGCAAAAGTGCAATTAATTTAAAAACTCACGGAGTAAACTTGGGGATTTCTGGCCCCCTGACATCTGAGCCCTGTTGCTGATCCAGCCTCTGATCCCAGCTGTGTGATTTCAGGTCTGTTTTCATCCTTGAACCACATGTTTCTCTGCAGAGTATGCGGTGTTTGAGGGTCCGTCTCTGCCGGAGGAGACGATTCGCTACGCGTCTCTAGGTCGACAGAACTGGAGGGAGAGACCCAGCAAGACGCCACCGAATCGAGACCACCAGGACATCATCTACTCCTCAGTCATCACCAGACCTGCTGCCGATCCTGAACAGAACAATGTTTTAAACTACTGGCCTCAGTCATTGTGACTTAAATAAGAATAAAACTGATTTACACTTTGCTTAAATGTGATTTTACTTTAATCGAAAAATACAGCAAAGGTTCGCAACCATTTCTCAACAATGTCCTTTATTTTTAGAAAACTGGGAGATTGTTTTGAAAAGAAACTTACAGATTCTGAGACGTTTTTTTAATCAATCAGCTCGGTGACTCTGGACTTTACTACTGTGATGGAAAACTTGCTGCTTACCTGAATGTGACCGAAGGTGAGAGACAAGACTCCAGAGGACAGTAAAAATGAAAGGGGTCATATTTAGAGGAACTGGCCTTTTGGCCATTGCATATTTGATGAGTTGTTAAGAGTTACAGCCACTAGTACTAGTGGTTTTAAGGGTCAGTATGGACACTCTGATCAGAAAGTAAGTGACATGATTGTACGTTTAAGGGGTAAAACAGCTGGTCACTGGGGCTGTACGCTCTACAAGGCCACATTTGTTCCCTTGTGGTAGTAGCTATACTCAGTATTGAGCATCTTGCCACTTGAGTACATACAAGGCTTTTCATTAACTTAGTCACTGATAACTGCACTATTGACTTAATAACAGCAAATGTTCATATCCACAAATCTACTTAAACATAGAATGTGTCCTGAAATTGTTCCTTAACTAAAGAAATTGTACTTTCACTGCTTGAGAACATACGTGCACCTTTTTGGCCCTCAGAGAAACCTGGAGGTCCAATAATTAGCCCCAGGGGTACATTAGTCCAGAAATGGACTCCTACTGTACTGTACCCAGTTTAAATGTCAAATTTGATTATTATTGTCGTCTACATAGGCAGCACGGTGGTAAAGTGGTTAGCACTGCTGCTTTACAGCTAGAAAGTCCCTGGTTCAAATCCCTGTGTGGCCTTTCTGTGTGGAATTTGCATGTTCTACCCAAGATAATCGAAGCTCCAGAAGCTTCACCTTGTGATGTTATGAGAACGACTTCATATACTCACAAAAGCTAAATGACATAAAAACAAAGAACTACACTTAGTGACAATGTGACACATGAACTTACTATAGTAACCATGTGCACCATGCTGGTTACGATCATTATTGAATTACTCTTTTTCTTTGGTGTTTAATTATAGTATTGTTGAGATTTCTGCCACATCATGTTTTCTCCTACTACAAATTGTAAATCCCAATTACACCACTTGTCTAGTCTTCTTATTATTACTGCCCTAATTTTATCCTCTCACTGCCACGATACTGCGGAGCTGCACTCCACTGATGCAACATTTAGTACTGAAAGATTAAAAGTTTAAAAACTCATCGGATGTAAACTGATAAAAAAGGGAGTTGGATTTTACCTGACGGGATCACGATCACGTCTGCAGCTGGTACATTGTCACAGCATCGGCCTGGTAAATGTACAGAGAGTAATCTGCTAATGAGCTGTATTGTTTGTTTGGGTCAGGAAGAGGTCACACGTCTCTGTCCCCGTCAGTGTAAAGTATGTCCACTTGTGTCCCGTTAGACTCTCTGCTCCACATCACTTTACCCTCCTAAGGGGAGGGACAAGACAAAGAGACGGAGTCCTTCTCTTTTATTATTACATGGGGAGTTTCTGCAATAGAAACATAGTTTGAGATTAAATTGTGAAGACAGTGGTGGGTTTAACAATGTTTTGCAGTGAGCACACGATAACATTAGCAGAAAAAAAGGAGATGCTGATGAAGATCATGTGGTGTGATCTTTTTCTCAGATCTCCACAGCTTTATATCTATTAAAGCATAATTTACAATGTTTTATTATTATGAACAGCAGAAATAGAATAAAAGTGAAATGATCCATATTCCCACATGCAGGTAACCATTTCCAGAACTAACACCATACTAACAGGCAGTGTGAAGCTGACATCATCCTGTGTTGTGTTTTTGCTTTTATGCACCATGTTGTGAGATCTTTTCATCTGAGGTTTGAGGCCGCGTTCTAACAAAGACATGCACGTAAGTGCTGCAGCAGGAACCGGTAAACGCACTGCATTCTCACAAGATGCCGCTCGCGTTCCCCTACAGTTAACACAGGTTCACATGAAGTCATCTACAATAACAAGCAGAGCTGAGAATTTCTAAATGAGCATTTGATTTTCAATCATCGAAACGCAAGAGCAAAATACTGTAACTATACCAGCTTGTTTTCAAGTTTCTGCAAGATCCCATCCACATGTTTTAATTCCCAAATAAAATGTGCATCTAGGATATAACAGGAAGTAATGGGGGTTAGGAGGCAACACTAATGTGGTACTAACGTGCTAATACTGGAGTGTTTTAGCATAAAGCTGGAAACTGCAGACAAAAGGTGTATTTTTTAATACTTCCTAAACATTTATATGCAGTAGACGTGTCTGCATGTCTAAGATGGATTTTTAATGGAGACACTAACAGCCTGGACTCAGTGATGGACTAGTATTTGATTTAGAGTCAGAATAACACAGAGGCAATAATTGGCAAACACACTCCCTCCTGCAAGCAATTATACTGTAACCACCATCTAAGCTAAGTGAATGTGTTTGGACTGTGGGAGGAAGCCAGACTACCCAGAGGAAACCCACACAGAACATTGGTTTTATTTCTGAGTTGTGGGACGGTTGGTATAGTGGCCACCCACCAACACGCCGTTCTCCCCGACCACACGTCAAAGTGTCCCTGGGGAAGACAGTGAACCATAAACTGCCCATCCACAGACTTTTTTTAATGACTAAAATCTTCATAGCTGCAGACAACTTAATAGAAAGTGGATCTAGATTTAACATTTATAACAGGATTAATACTAATAAAAGTGCTAATAAAGGGGATTTATACAAACTTAAACCTGTGTCCTTAAAAATCTTTTTTCTATACAACTCAACTAATAAGAAACCTTTAAGAAGCATAAGTGTAGAAAGATTCCTTTTTTTTAATCATTATATGAACATGTTGATGATGCAAATGTCAAGTCACAAATATGCTGATGCTGAACCTATTAACAAAATGTTCCCAGACAAAGTATTTCTTCTTCTTATTGTTGGTCATACAATCCAACATCCAGCATCCACTTTGTCCAACTACAGCTTTGTTGTGTTTAGAAAGAGAAAAACTAAGGTGATATGACATGTTTTCTCTAAACATAGTGGCAGTATTTGTTCAAACAGTAAGTATGGTATCAAATTTACTGTTTTCTGATCGAAAAAAAAAAAAAACTTCCAGCCCAAAAATGTAAATCACAGAATGAAAATTAAAGTTTTTACCTGCAGCGACATTAGAGGCCAGAACACAGACTAACATGCAGCCGTAGATGTTCACCTTCATGTTGTCACCGACTGATAGCTCCACACTTTAAACAATGACCGATGGTGCTGGAACCAGTGTCTTCGTGCTTTTCTTTAAACCAGAAGCCACAAAATAACCCCATCTTTCCTTTTATGGGCAACAGCGACAACAAAAAGCTGCTGTTAACTTTTAACTCAAACGTGAGGAGACGTCAGTGACAACAGTGTGTTGCTGTACTGTAGTTTCCCAAATTGGAGCAAAAAGTGAAAGGATGGAGTGAAGACATGCAAACATGTACAGGGAGATAACACATAGTCACACAGAGCTATGATTAACCATAAAAAAAACTAATGTACTGTGTTCTGCTTTAAATTCTAAAGAAATCACTTTCTATCAGGTTGTCCCAGCTTGGATGCTGCGTTGGTCTTCTTGTGTTTTGGTGTCCGGTGTTTAGGGTGGAGGAGGATCAGAGATGATCTGGTTCTGTCCTGTCGTTTCTCTTTCTCTGTTCAGCTACAGCGAAGCAACATGAGAGAAGGGAAACATGAAGATGATGGTGAAGATTTCTGATTCACTTCAGCGGAAGGTTTTCAACCAGCTTTAGTCCTTTTGATCATTATGAAGAACAAGCTTACGTCATTTTTCATAAAACGAACAAACTTCACCTTTTCTGCAGGCGACAACAGTGATGCTGGTCATGATGATTAAATAAAGCACACGTTTGCTACAGGCAACAGGAAGCTGTAAGCAGTAAAACAGACTGTGTTTATGATGCTTGTAAACCAGGTTTGTCTGTGCTAGTTTCCTCTGGCCTGCTTGTACATGAAGGTTGTACTGACATGACCCCCACCCAAACTCCACCTGTGGTGTGTGCTCCCATGCACTGTTGCTCGTGTTCCAACCTGTTCTCATTCCAGAGGTATCATGTGAAGTGAAAATGTCTCATGGAGATGTGGACAGGGCGGTGGACGGTAGAGAACATGTTGGCGGTTCTGAACTGAAAAACGCTTACACTATTACAATGTGAGCTTAGCTGTGAGTACTTGTGTGTAGTCAGAGTATTAGCATCATTAATGAGGGTGGGCTGGAGAAACACAAAGTCAGTTGGTCTTAACAACGGTGGCGTTATATCTTAAAAACCTTAAATTGGTTTTGTACCTGTTTTTTGTGGAGCTGATGGGTCCGTTGGTGCTGATGGAGGCAGTGCTGTGGCAGCAACAGCAGAAGCAGTGACAGCTGTGGTTGTGTTTGCTGTTGTTGATGTTACAGCTTATGGAATATTTAACACACAGTATAAGTTAGTATGTATACAAGTAAAATGGCTGCGTCACAGCGTCTTTTGGAGATTGTTAAAAATTCACAAAGGAAGGTTATATGATTATCTAGAGAGAGAATTGCAAAACAAGGACACTTTAAAGTCGATCAGTGTGTGGAGGTTTGGGAGGGTTACAGTCCATTTCCGTGTCGACTGGACTAAAATTTCCTTTCAAAATTCGACTTCTTCATGTTTAAATTTTAAAATTCAACTTTCAACGGTGTTGAGTTTCTGATAATTATTTTGGAGCCGATGTAATGATCAAACATTACATTCACTCATCATGACACACTCTAACTCTAGAATCCGGCATGACACTTCAGTCAGTACTGACTTCACAGGAGGTGTCGCCAACACCCCGCCACAATAAGATACCTTTTTAAAAACACATCTTTACTGAAACAATCTCGGATCCTGTAGCTTCACCAGATAAAAATGTAAACAGGTATTAAGATAAGACAAAACATAAAAGCTCTTACCTGCAGTGCATTTACTGCCCAGAAGTAAGACTAGCAGGCAGCGTGAGAAACTAACCCTCATCCTGACACAGTACTAAATCTAAAGTGTTTCATCAGCTTCTGTCTAAGCTGTGAACAGGAACTGGGTGGTTTGTGTATGTTTCTCAGTACATATTAAGAACAACAGGGCTGTTCTGTTAATGTTTCAGAGGTATTAGATGTAGAATACACATCTGCTCCTGGTGTGTAAGGCTAAACCCCCTCCAGATCCAAAATGTTAGGTCATCCTGTTGTTGAGAGGTTATTATTTGATCTTCCAGCAGTAAACCAGACCTGCTCAGATGAGCTGGTGAACACTGTTGAGCATTTAGCAGCTAAAGAACAGATAATGCTACCAGACGCCTAATTGTCATCCAACTTGTCTTCTAGCTTCACTGTCAACTGCTTTTGAGGTTTTGCGGCTTTCTGGAACCTCTGCTGACGTCTGCAGTGATCTGCAGCAGTGGCGCATCATTGGGGCAGTGCACACTTGGCACATTTGGGAAATTATTTAAAGGTTTTTATCTCAAATGTAAAAACCTTTTGGGATATGATAAACTGTGTGTTTATAAAGTCAGACACGTCAAATATGTAACTTTTCTCTGATGTTTCACTCCAAATACTTAAACTAAACTAATACTAATAGATACAGTTGGGGAGAACTGAAAGGACTTTCCTTGTGATAATCTGCCTGGACAGTGCCACCCGTCTGACCTGGAGCAGTGATGGATGAACTCTCACAGTGACCTTTTCACAAGTAACGCAGAAACACAATAACCCCTCACTGAGTTTCAGTCTTGTGTGATAAAAGTCCAGGAAGACAAAAGAAATACGGTACTGTATGTGCAGTAGCTCCAGTAAAGTAACTGATGCATTGTATGAAAAGACTTTATTGGTAGTTGGGGAATTTTTCATAGGCCTATATGCATTACAGTTTACTTGGTACTTAATGCTTTAAACTCCGAAGGGTTTAAAACAAATACATCTGATTTGAAGGATTTAGCTGAGAATTAACTCTCACTTAGAGAAGAATACATTCATTAAACAAAGCCTGCACATAATATTCACACATCATATTATATAATATGCATGTGTAATAAGTACAGAAGTTAGTTTACTGATCAGGAAGAAAGTCATTGTTGCTTCTCAAATCTGTGTCCTAAAAACTACATTCAACTAATTTCAATTTTGTTTTCTTGAAAAACCTAATTCCAATCACATCATGTTTCCTGTGAACATAGAGAGAATATGCGGACATGTAAAATAAACATGTCATGACTGAACATATCAATGAAATGTTAGCAGACGCATTTATGTCTTGCAGTAAAATATCCATTTTTACTATGTGATCGTGTGTCCAGTTTGTGGGACTACAGTGTTACTAATGTGTTTTATGGCTGTGTTTAGCTGTGGCTGTGGACCAACTGTAGCTCAGTTGGTCCATGGACCACAGGTTCAGTGGTTCGATCCCCAGCCCTGGATATATGTCGAAGTGTCTCTGGCTAAGACACTGAACCCCTAACAGCCCATTCCCATCCCCAGCTGTGCAAGCCGGTCCAAGCCCGGTTGCATCAGGAAGGGCATCTGATCTAAAAACTGTGCCAAATCAACATGCAGACAGATGCAGGACCCAAGAATCAGCTTCAGGTCTTCTGGTCTGTTGCATCTCATTAGGATCCCGACAAAAACGTAGTCACGTTTGCAGTGTAGATGTATCGAAACTGAGACAGGGTTGTGTTTCCAGATGTTGTGGTTTGCCCAAGTATGTGTGTTTGACATCTCTCTGCCTGAGGACCTAAGTGAAAGCACGAGGCAACAAAGCAGTAGAATATCTAGATTAAAACTGTAAGGGGCTAAAGCGCACACACACACACACACACACACACACACAAACCAAGCATCTGCCTAAGGAGTGGGTTCGTCGTTGTAGCAACAATAATCAAATATCTGGAGCAGCCCAGTGAACAATCATAGTAGCCATGTAAACCTGAGGGCAGTGAACAGTTAACAGGAAGAAGCAACAAAAGGCTTGAAAACGTCAAACTTCTGTTTTTTTTTTTTTTTTCCTGTGGCCTCAGGAAACAGTGACGCAGAGTGGGACTGGCCAAGTAGCATGCGGTTTAAAAAAACGCCCACTCGACACAAAAACACGGTAACACATTAAACTCCTCCCAACCAACATGAAAAGCTAATTAAAGAGTTACCTGCATTTTTCCCATCAGGCTTTGGGTCATCAGACCTTGTGTATAGAGGCGCCGTTAGCTAAAGCTGCCTCTGTCAAGACAAACCAGCATTATAAATCCCATTCACTGTGTGTTTGCACATATAAAAGTAGAATATGTGGATTTACCGCTTGTCTGTCCTTCTGTCGAAGATGACGATCACTGATCAGTCCACCTGAAACTTGTACCAAAGAGCTTTTATTACCTTCAACCAATCACTTTTACACCACAGCCTGCTGTTATACACAGTACTAAAACCTCAAAGGAGGTGCACTTCTCGTTCTCTCATCCCGGACTCTGTTGGGTTTTTGGTTTGATGCCTTAAAAGGGATCAAAGTCAAGAGAATTTCATGTTGGTGTTCACTGCTGGTGATTGTATTCACGCTTCAGTCATCACAACAGCAGTGTTCATCTGTTACGATTATGTTGCTGAACAAACTCTGTTCATGTAAGTATGTATTTAGCTTTTCACACAACCGTTTTCGTGACTCATAATTGTAGAGGAAATCTGAGTCTTCACTCTATAGGCTTCACAGCGCTCATAACTCTGCTTTATTCAGTTGAAGCCAAAGAACAATTAGATTTTTCTTTTGGTGACTGAAAGATTTAACTTGATTATTTACCTGGAAAAGAGATCATGGTTTGTGCAGCTGTGGTTTCACTGGAGGTCTCTGCACCTTCCAGAAGAAGAGTTTATAATAAATGTGATGTTTGAGACATATGAATGTACATTCAATCACATGTAATTTGTGGAATGTTTTATATATAACAAAAAGGAGAATTCACATAGAGAAAGGCTGTTTATAAAAAGGCATGAGGTGGACATGCATAAGTTATTTTGATATCGCCTGATCGTCGGATTTGACACAACAACAATCCTATCAGACAGCAATGCTCCATTTAATCCGTTTTTCTCAGCACTTTCTTACCAAGTGTGGGTTGATACCTTAATCCATCCTCCACCACATCATGAATGGGAAACATTTCTTCATTTCCTGCCAAACAGGATGACAAACATCACATTAATAATCCGCGGAATGATCACCTGCTATCTGTTTCAAATGCATCATTTGGCTGACCGACATTTAATTTAGGTGAACTGCTTTGTTTCACAGATAAATGTCCTCGGGCTTTGTTCACCTTGTTTGCAGCACCTACATCTCCCAGTGGAGATGGTGAAGATGAGGATGAAGAGGAGGAAGAACGTGAAACCAAACAAACCAAACTGCGGGCTCCAGACTTCAGGAGAGTATGGAGAAAAAGGTGGACATAATTCATTATATGACCTAAAACGTGCTAATGCTGCTACTACTACCAGTCATTGTTATTTTTGGATGAATCGAATCTCAATTCCTCAGGGAAACTCTCCTGCCAATCAGGGAACTGCAATCTAAAGTTATACCTGTGTTCAGCAGTGATGTAGGTGGTGCAGTCAGCGACATTTCAGTGCTAAAAATAGGTGTAGCTGAAGTTTGCAGGTGTTGACGTTGGTGTTTTTGGCTGATTGTTAGAACGTCCTGTTAGAAATAAAGAAAATAACAGATATGACATCAATTAGCTAATGTCAATCTACTCACAGTTACTGAAAAGGGACCTACATCGTGTCCATTCTGTTCACATAGCTGAAGGAGAATCAGTTATGGCGACTCTGACTTTGTGTTAGACGTTACAGTCAAACACCTTCAACCCATCATTAAATAGTTAAAGACCCCAACAAACAGAAAGCAACACTGGCCCACGCAAAGCAACAGGGACATAAAAATAGTCAAATACTTTTGCTTTCAATGCTTTAAGTAAACTAGTAATCATGCACTTACTTTCTTTTACGTAAGTAGGAACATGACTGTAAACTTTTTACGAGGATCCTTTTTTGTTTGTGTATTTGTACACTTTTCGAGTACTTTTTACTCTGCCTTCTTTGTCACTTATTAGTTACTTTTTGAAAATGTGTCATTCCACACTGAACAATAGCACGTGTCCAGGCTGGACACTGACTCTTGCCCCCCCATGAATAGCATTAAGCATTAAAGATAATGGATGGATGTTAAACAGAGCTAATGGATTGTTAAAAGCTCTTACCTGCTGCCGCATTACAGTCCAAAACGACCATTAACAGACATGGTAACTATTGTCCTGACACAGACTAAACTGACTGAACAAACTGGGTAAACACCCTTTGTAATGGAGCTGAAAACGGAAGTTCTCACGACGAATATTTTTGTCTTTTGTGGTTTCATTTGAAACTTCATCTGATGGTGTAAATGCTGTGGGGAACAGAAGTCAGCATGGGAAAAAAATTATAATCAATTATAATCAACAAGTGTCAGTGACCAGAGCATTAACAACACCAGGTGGTCGTCATGTTGTGGCTGATCAGCGTTCACTTCTGTCATGTTTCAGAATCTAAATGTGAAAAATGTGGCATAAACTTCCTTGATTTTAGAAGCATTTACATCATTTCTATATCAGGCAGTATCTGCACCCTCCCTCTTCCTGCAGACAACCACAAGCAGCATCGGCCAACAGAAGGTGAATTTCATGACAAAAATAAAACTGACCAAATGAAACCCACAAAACAACAAAAGCAACAGCACATACTGAGCAAATAGAGTTTGGTATGTAGATTGAGTTAAGGCCAGTACAGTCGTGTTGACTTTACCAAAAAAACATAAACTGGATCCAAACAGCAAATGACCAGAAGAGACTAATTCACATTAGAGCTCAGAAGGAAGTGCAGCAGGCAGCTTGAGATACCAACTCTCGCCCTGACGCAGAGCAAAACAGTCAGTACTAAGAATAATGTCTGATTTCATCTTCAGTCTGAGGCGCGAAGAGGAACTTGGGGGTGAGATCAGTTTCTTAGAAAACCTTAAAGAAGATGCCAACTCTCCGTCTACTCAGACACATGGTGAAAATGCTCAGTTCCAATGGCTTTGTTCAAAAACTACAGTCCACGTCCTGCAGAAAGAAAAAGTTAGAAAGCAGCTGGTAAACACTGTGGAACATTTATGGTTACAGAGCAGATAACTTCATATGTTTCACATAAATGAGTAAACAATACTTCATATGTGGCTTTTCCACTGATGATCATGTCCCACTGATGCCAAATGTCATTTTTATTAGAAAATGTGATGGTTGGACTGATCTTCATGAGGCTTTACACATTTAAATCACAGTGACATCCAGTGGTTGGTAAAACTTACAGCAGCAAAGCAGTTTATTTAATGACAGAATAACACTTACCAAATAAAAGTGTTTTCAACCGCCTACAAATCATCTTGTGATGACAAACTGTGGGGGAACATGTCACAAGTTTTACTATTTGGAAGATGTGGGGGTGGGTTTTTGTGCCAGTGGTAGGTAAGTCCACTGTCTAGCAAACTAACAGTCACATTCTTATTGCACAAGAATCAGATGTGAGTTTTATTGAACTGATACAGAATTGTGTGCTAATAATAACTTTTCCCTTTTCCCAAATGTTATTTCTTCAGAATGCTTTAAGTAAAAATATTTAATTCTCATGTGTGTAACCCTCAGTCTTACCTGCAGTTCCCCTTTCTACCAGCAGGGACAAATGTCCACTATCCAAGGGACATGAAGACTTCAGCCCCTGGGGGCAGTAGTTGATGTTAGGTCATATTCATTAGGGACGTGAATAGAGATCATTGTAACATAAAGTGAAACAGCATTAAATAATATAATCAGTATGGTCACTGTTGGACGAGCAAAGATTAGCTCTTGGTGTTTATGGGCCAGTGAACAGCAGGATGTGACACAAAGGATGTGAACATGTGGGTGTTCAGATTTGCGGTCAGATTTGCATGTTACGGTACATATCATATATCGTAACATAACCCAGTCTTACTCCGACTCTATCTACGTACTCGAGTGCAAGTCCAAATCATCCTGGAGAATCTTTTTGTTTCCCCTCCAGCGTCTCGTTACACACCCTTTGTGGCAGGAAACTGAATCTGTGGCCATAATCAATTAGGGCCCTGCTGTACTCCACACACAAATAGAAGATGTTGGCTCATCAAAGGTTAATTTGGTCATTATTGTTCTGCAGTGGCTGCTTTTTGTTGTGGAGAAAGTCATGTTGAACATCAAGCTGACGATACTGGGGTGTCAGAACCAGTGTAAGATGAGAACTAAAGCACCTTTAGGGCAGAATTTTTTAGGTCGGTGTAAATAGGTAGAGTTCTTTTGGAGAACGACGAGCTGAACACCACAACTGACCACACCTCTTAGCCCACACACCCAACGTTGTGGTGCGTTAATTTCCTCAGTCCTATTTTTAACATGTTAAAACATTGACATCAATAACAAAAATAACATACTAACTTCCCTAATGCAGGCATATAGTAATGCATATTGTACAAAGGCTACGGCAGACTTTTGTTTCTGTGTCTGCTATTAGCCTATCGTCAACCGGTGACTCACATGTCGTAACTTCTCCACCTCCCACTACTATACCTAAATGATTTGTAATAAACAGCTTAAATTATTCCAAAATGCTCACAGAGAACTCACAAAATGGGACAAAGCATTATTGGCATTTATTTCTTAGAACACTCTTACATTTATTTAATTAAAAAACAATGTAGATTTGAAGATTAGAAGCTTGCAGGTTTCACCCATATTTGCTCCGTTTTTACATTAGAAAATAAATGTGAAGTAAACACTGTAGGTATGATAACAGCTTTCCATTTAGCACCACATCAGGTTTTATAATTGAACAAATTGTAGAAATAGTTGGAGATGTGACTGCTTTGTGTGGATTATAAATATCACTTAAATCAAGGACGACCGAGGTTTAATTGTTTAAGCAGTCGTCCGCAGTCGTCCACAAACTGCAGGGTGGTTCCATTTCGGGTTCCCAAGTGTCTTTGGACAACACGCTCCTTCTCCAAGTGGAAGCCTGTCCAGTTTAGCACCTATCACAATAATTCCCACATGGGATCGTTGAAGTATTAAAAAACATATTCAGTGTAATTAGGCTAAACCTACCACTTGCATCATTATTTACCTCGTGTTTGGTTCTAAATGGATATAAATATCACATACTATTAGCCATGCTAACTTTGCATTGTAGTGTCTGATCTCTTTTTCCTTATAAAAACTTTAGGAGACAAACATTTTTACCTGGATTATTTAGGTCCAGATGTGATGATATACGTGGTTTTCAGGGTTTATGTGTTGCCCAATTGAGGAATATGTGGAGTGTTTCAGCTGTGATTCCCCTGTTGACAAGAAAATACAGTCAGCACAATTCTAAATCCCAATTTTCCCCTTTCTTGACAGCAGATTTCACACAAAGCTTCCAGGTTAGTAATAGTGATGATTTACTGCATATAAGGAAAAGTGTGAGTGGATGAGCTGTTGATGCTTTACCGGTTCTCTCTTCCATTTGTGGAGGATTGCAGTAACAAAGGACATTGACTGAATCCAGCTAATGATTTAAACGTTTACGTTGACACTATCATGGTTTAATGTTACTTCTCTTGGGTTGGTCACTTGTCCCAAGTGAAGGAATGAGATTAAGATGGATCGTGAGACTGACAGGCGGATTGTTGCAGCATGACCCATGGTCATGAGCTCTGGGTAATGAGCTAAAGAATAAGATCAACAATACAGGCTGCAAAAATAAGTTACCTCTCTGCCAGGCTCTACCTTGGTAGGTCGAGTTGATAAGAGAACCAGTGGCAGACCCAGAACTCAATGTAGAGATTCTATATGATTCTACTTGTGGTTCCCAGAATTTCCGAAGGTAGAATGGGAGGCAGAGCCTTTAGCTATCAAGCTCCTCTCCTGTGGAACCAGCTCCCAGTTCAGAAACAGGAAGCAGACACCCTCTCTACTTTTAAGTCTAGGCTTAAAACCTTCCTCTTTAATAAAGCATATAATTAGTTATAGTTATGCGGCTAAAGGCTTAGACTGCTGGGGGACCCACCCCCCGATGCACTGAGCTCTTTTCCTCCTCTTGACCCTCTCTCCTCTCCTCTCACCCCACAATTGTCACCACTGTATGTCATTAACTCTGTGTGTTCTCTCCCATAGTTGTCTTTGTCCTTCTCTGTCCCCCTCTCTCTGTCCCTTTCTGCAGGTGTCCCCAGCTTTGAAGCTGTGTGTTTTCCAGTGTGCAGCTACTGGTCCTACCAACCTGCCCAATGTTTTCTTGTTTTCTGGCACTATATAAATAAAGTTGAATTGAATATATCTCATCTAGTCTGGGAACACCTCAGAAACCCACCAGAGGAGCTGGAAATCGATGGTGGGGAGAAAGACATCTGGAAAGACTTACTAAACCTGCTGCCAACACAACCCAAGTCTGGATAAGATAATAAGATAAAAAATGGATGGACATGGTGGTTTGGTTCTAGTTTTAATGTTATGATAATTCAATTCAATTCAATTCAACTTTATTTATATAGCGCCAATTTACAACAAAGTCATCTCAAGGCACTTTACAGAATAAAGTCCAGACTACACAAGTATGTAGAAGCAACCCAACAAATCCCCCTTGAGCAAGCCCTAGGCAACAGTGGAGAGGAAAAACTCCCTTTAATGGGAGAAACCTCCAGCAGAACCAGGCTCAGGGTGGACGGCCATCTGCCTTGACCGGTTGGGGTGAGTGGAAAGTGGAGAAAGAAAAGAAAAGAGCAACGAAAAGCAACAACAAAACAGCAACAAAAAGCAACAACAAAACAACAAAAAAGCAACAACAAAGCATTGTACAGGTTGTAGGACACAGAATTAATGGCATACAGTGGTGACAAGTAAATGTATAGAGAAAAGCTAGTTCAGGTTGAGTGAGCAGTTTTAACTATAAGCTTTATCAAAAAGGAAAGTTTTAAGTCTAGTCTTAAAAGTAGAGAGGGTGTCTGCTCCCCGAATTCACGACCCGCAAGTTGCATCAGGCGCAGTTAAGGCTAAACGATAAACTACGAGCCTGATAATAGAGAACGCCCATGCATCATGAAAGTGCACAGACACAAAAGACTCATTATCTAGACTGAGGCAGTGAACATAATAGAGACAAAACTATTACAGTACAGTATGTAGTCTTCAGCTGCAGTACTGACATAGTTAATTAATACACACATAAGACAGGACGGCATCTAGTTTTAGATCCGATTTCATTATAAAAAAGTGGAAATCTGATTTCTTACCGTTTGTAGTTTCATACTGTATCATAGATGTGGGGCTTTGTTTTATTTGCTGTCAAACAAGATTATGAACGTCACGTTACAAATCCACAGAATAATCACTGATGTACACATAGTACAGGATTATGTCAACAGAATCCACATTTCATTCATGTACTACTTTTATTTTCAAATGAATGCAATGGCTTTATTCACCTGAGGGATTGCACCTGAATCTCCCAGTGCACAGGACGATGATGACGATGCAGAAGAGGAGGATGGCTGCAGATATTCCTAACACCAAACCAAGAAGTAGCTTTTGGACTTCAGGAATTGTAGACAAAGCACAGAGACACAGTTAATGTCCAATAGTTGGGAGTAGCAACTTCTTAATTACCACTGAGAAACTGAAGTACAATTCAAAATCACTTTGCTATTTCTATTTTATCATACTCCATATATTTTTTAACCACAGTAATTTCAAATCTGTACTTGAAATAAACTTTGTCTGCATGAAAACCCTATGAGGAATCTCAATAATATATGCAGTTTCAATATTGATATATATAACTATATATAAACAGTATGTACCACTAAAATATATAACTGTGGCTTTTACATATTGAGATCTAATGATCTCATTACATTTGGTGGGATACACATCAAAGAAAACACATGATGTCACATATGTGCCAGGGGTAGTGAAAAGCATGTTTTGAGCATGTACTACATGTGTTTTCCAAATTATCTTCACATATATTTAATATAATGTCACTTACAAGTGGTTAAATGTTGAGTTGCCGTTTCTTGTGTTGTTGAAGGTGATAAAGTTTCAGCTGCAGGTAAAATAATAATACAGAAAAGCTTATTATGACACATTTGCCTGTGCTCCACAGTGTAATCATGCACATTAAGCTGATACATAGAATTCACAATGATGTCTTTCAAAAATATGTTTGAATATCTAGATTGTGGCACAGGGACACCATGACTTTAGGAGTAACTGATCTGTTAGTAATGTTGAAGTGACAATATTGACTGATTATCAGGCTTATAACCTGATCTCAGTCAGAGAGCGGCTAAATATAAAGTACTTACTGACTGAGTCCATCAGACATACGATTTCATTATAGTATAAAGGTTTGTCTCTGACCTGGGTGTTTGGTGTCGTACAGTACCTGTGTTTGTGAGAAGTGTTGATGGCGCAGTTGGTGACTCTGAAAAAGGTGAAGCTGCTGTATAGGATGAAGTTTCTGTTGTAGGTTTAGTCTTATTGAGACCTACTGTTTCAGATGGAGGAAAAAATACAGAAGACTTCAAGGCAGAATGTCACATTGTTCACAAAGACTTCTAAACTACATCACATTCTTTTTACAGTGGGTCATCTGATGTATTGTAACTGTATCTGATTTAAAATATAATCTACCTTAAAATATTATAAAAAAATCCAAAATATTGTGCTTGTGTGTTTAGTTCATACTGTACATACAACGTTTAAGGTTTAATGTTATTTTGAACCACAAAACACACAGAACAGCTGTGATAAAGTCTGATGTTACCTGATGAAACCACTGACAGGTTCACAGCTGATTCATTATTACAGAAATATGTTCCAGCATCAGAGACTCTGACACTGAGAATCTCCAGTGTTTTATTTATTGATGAACTGTAACGATTGTCTGGATCATCAATGTGTTTTTTCTCTCCGCCACCATCAACTGTGAGGATGTCGACTCTGCCTTCTTCCCTGTTTTCTCTGCTCCACGTCACTTTACCCTCCACAGGGTGACGACAATGCAGAGTGACTGATTTCCTCTCTCTGCTGACTTTAACTTGGAATTCTGCTAAAGACATACTCTACACTGTTAGAGTGAACAACCTTAATTAATTAAATCTGCTTTCTGAGGAAATGTGTAATCCTTAATTTACTGATTCAAGATGCATCATGTAGATGTAAACAGTAGTTTAGTATAGAGACTATTGTACAGGATTGTTGAATTATTGTTAAAAGTTGTTACCTTCAGCGACATTACAGCCCAGAACAAAAATTAACAGGCACATGTAGATGTTCATCCTCATCATGAGACAAGATTGAAATGAACCACAAACAGTTTCTATTTGAGCTGAAAACAGGAACTTTCTCAACGTCTATTGTTGTCTTCTTGTGGTTTATGAACACGGTAGAGTAACAATAGCTCTTTATCACTTTAAGAGAGAGACTCCTACTTGGTGTTAGAAGGAGACATGCATGTTATTACCATATCAAGTTGTTTGGCATAGTTGCATACTTCCTCATCCTGTACACAAATTACTGTCACCATCTGAAAATAGTTGTGGTGGTTTTGTGACTGTGGGTTTTAAAGCCCCGTACGTCCACATCAACATGGTGTTGACAAGAATGTTCTGATCACTTGTGTAGATGATTCACTCAAAGTTAAATTCTTAGTAGTTCATTGAGAAATGTGTCATTTTTTCAGAGAAAATTTTAAATAATTTTAAAATCTGACATCTTAACTCTCCAACTCTCACCTGTGTTCATGACCACGGGAAAGGATCATAAACACACGCAGCTGAAATAGGTTTCCTCCTCAGGGTGGCCGGGCATAGCCTTAGAGACAGTGCAGAGCTCGAATATGTGAAGGGACCTTGGATTAGAGCTGCTGCTCCTTTGTTGAAAGGAGTCAGTGGTTTGGGCATCGTTTAAAAATGCATCCTGGGTACCTTCCATTGGAGGTCTTCCAGGCTCGTCCAGCTCATAGGAGACCCCATTGTAGACTGAGAACATGCTGGAGACATTAAATGTCTCATGTGTCCTGGGAATGCTTCAGAGTCCCGCCATACGAGCTGGAAATCGTTGCTGGGAGAAGGATGTCAGGAAAGCTGTTGCCAGCGTGACTCAATTCCGGATAAGCAGATGATAATGATGGATAAATGGTTGTGCAATTTTTTTGGCTACACCTTTATTTGTATTGTCCTCAATTCCCCAACACAATAAACCCTAATGTCCCCATGCAACCAGGGACAACATACAGGAATATCCTTGCCACTATGAACTAGACCCAAAGTCCATACGGGAGTCTCCTCAGAAAGTCATCAAGAAAACCTGTAGCACAGTGGTGGAGTGAGTTAGTGCTGCCACCTCACAGCTAGAAGGTTGTGAGTTAGCATCCCTGACTGGCCTTTCTGTGGGGAGTCTGTTAGTTTTCCCTGTGCATTAAAGATAATAGATCAAGAGAGTAAGTTTGGGTAGTGGGGCTGTAGCGCAGGTGGTAGAGCAGTCGTCCACAAACCCCAGTGGTTGAAATCCCAGTGCCCCTGGTTACATGTTGAAGTGTCCCTGGGCAAGACACTGAACCCCACATTTGTCTTTAGTGTCTATAAGTTACTTGGAAGTTTCTTTAGATAAAAGTGCCTGCTGAATGGCTAATTGTAATTGTACAAGGGCAAAGTGGGACTTCCAGATCCACATAGACAGGAAAGTCCTGGAAAAACCACTAGATATCATGGTTGTAGGTGAGGAACATATAGTGGTTCCAAGTAAGGGGAAGAGTGTGAGAAGCAGGGTAACAAAGTAGAGTAAACCGTATACATACAAAGCAGTGTTAGCTCATCATTTTCACACCACTCTGGTTCCCTGCAGATGGATGACCAGCTTGTCCAGTCTGTTTCTGTCCTTATCCTTGATGCTGCCTCCATAGCAGACCCAGGCTTAAGGAAGACTCACAACAGCTGCTGGGGAGAAGGGAATATGCACCAGGCTAGTGATATGATAGCAGGGACAGACATTAACCAGTCAGAAGCTCTAAGAGCAGAATTTAAATGGTTCATGTTAGTCATCTGCAGGATGTGGCACAAAGGAAGTGAACATCTGACGTGTAGATTTGTGTGTTGCACTGAGAGCACGTTTGACACAACTATTTTTGGAGCATTTTAACAGCTAGACAAGCAACTGGTATGACTCACTGATGGTGACAGAGTGAAAAAAAACACGTTGATGATCACAATAAATCACTAAACCACTGCTGAGTGGATTTCGTTTCAAATCTAGACTGCTTTCTGTCTTTTTTTTAAGGTTGGGTTCTTGTGTTTAGTAAAAAGGTTTGAATTTATTTCCTTTCTCTGCAGAACTGTGCTCACCATGAGCCAACATCTGGATCCAGAAGTAAGGAAGTGAAGAAGTCTGAGGTCACAGTGACACCTTACAGCAGACCACGCAGCACAAAACCACCTGAGTTTAAAAGTTTCAAGGCTGAGAATTAAAACTTGGACGTGTAGATTTATTAAACTCACAAAGGTTTTATCATTGTTAAAAGAGACAAAGTACAAGCTGGACTCCCACATACACATATAATAATAATCTGACCGTCTTCATCTGATAAGCAAACAGCAACAAAATTTCTTGTGTTACAAAGCAGGAAGTGACTCTTATATATTATTCTATTATGCTGCTTGTACTATTGTAAGGTTGCACATAAATGTCTTCAAGCTGCAATCAAACAGATGTATTCATTTGTCTCCCACATGATGGAGGATCAGAGATGATGACGAGTCTTCTGTTTCTGTTCAGCTACAACAGAGGGAAGAGAAACATGGAGACGATGGTTTTAATTTACTTGTGCTGCAACTTTTTTATTTTTTACTTTTTTATTTAAAACATGATAAAAGTCCTTATGTTTATGATCTTTGTCAACTTTCAGGCCAAAGTACTGTATATTCACCTTTTCTGCAGGTAACAGTGATGCTGATCATAGTGATTAAACTAAGAATCACAATCACTGCACGAACAATCTGTTGCCACAGCTCAAAAGAAGCTGGAAGACAAATAGACACGATCAGACCCCCGTCCATCACCAGTTACAAGCAGTGTGTCAGGGTCTTGTTGCACTTCCTGTCCTTGGACTTTTATTTTGTGGCCCCTTCTCCTTACTTCCTGTCCTTGGTTCTTTTCCCCAGCTTTGCCCTCGTTGTCCCTCATTGTTTGCACCTGTTCCACCCTCTATTTAAGTTCAGTCTTCCCTTCACTCCCCTGCCAGATCCTCGTCATTGTTAATGTGGTCTCTGCCATCGTGATTACTATCCTCCTTGTTGCCGTTATTATCCTCACCAACCCCACAGTAGACTCTGGACTTTTGGTAAAGCCTGAAACTTATGTTTCTCGAACTCTTGGGAAATCTGGACTCCAGCATCTTGGACTTTGGTATCCTGGACTCTGTTTCCTGTGTGGTTTTGGTCTGAGGTTTGCCTTTAGTTTAATTCAGTATTTTGGCCTAGTCCCTAGTTTTCTCCGCTTGTTTTATCCTGGTTTTTTCATGTTTAGGTTTGCTTGTGTGCTCTTCAGTTTGCCAGTGCTTTATGTTGAGTTTGTTTGTGACTGCCTCCCCTTAGTCCTTGTGTTTATGTGCTCCCCCAACTCTGTTACTTTGGTATTGTTCCCTTCCAGTGTGTTTAAGTTGTACTCTGTTTTACTTTATTCATTATTACGTGTTATCCTTTGTTCAGTAGTTTGTTCATTGATATTTCTTAGTCTCCTTAGCCTTACCCTTGTGTTTACCCGCTTTAGTGGTTTAACGTTTATCTGTGCCTTATTTTATCAGTAGCCTCTGTTAGTTCTTTCTCTAACTTGTCCCCTGAGCCTTAGCTGTTTATTTCTGGTAATTCGGTTCCCCTCTTGTTTTCAAGTTAACTCCTTTCGTGTGCTGGTCCTGTTCATCACTTACATCTCTTTCAATAAAAGCCCCTTATTTTGCAAACCCTCGCTCTGTCTCTTCTCTTGGGTCCATCCCTTAACCAAGACCTTGACACAGTGTTAAGCAAATTGTCTCCTGAGTTCCCAAACTTTGGAGGGTTGTTAAAAGAAGAGGAAATGCAACTGTGCTGCTCTCACATTATTTTTTAAATGTGTTGCTCACATTAATGATGACTAAAGCGTAGGACACCTCGATCAGAAAAATGTCATATATCAAATCCAAACAATCCCCTGCTTCCATGAACAAACTGATTAAATGTGAACTCACATGTGGTTGAAGGTCGATCACTTGACTGAGTCGTGGAAACTGTAAAGATCAGACACATTTTAAAGTCCTCGTCAGCTGAGTTTAAACACTGAATATAGTTTAAATGTGGTTTTGTGGGTGTTTTTGGTAAAACTTTCTTTACTGAAACTCTACCTGTGTCTGTCTGTGGCGTGGATGGGACAGTTACTGGAAGAGGTGCAGTAGTTTGACCTGTTGTTGCAGGTATTGATGCTTCTGTTACAGGTTTAGTTTCTGGGGATGATAATGTATATGTTTGTGCGTTATAATCCATGTAACGTCCATGTCCTTCTCTGTTCCGTCTGCTCCACGTCACTTTACCCCTCACAGGGTGACGACAACGCAGAGTGACCGATGTCTTCTCTGGTTACTTTAACTTGGATTTCAGGAAGAGCATTTATTTCAGTAAATACGCATTTTAAGAAAAGGTGTAATTGACTCTCAGACCTATGTGTAGTTAAATTCTAAAACATCTTCAGAGTTTAAGAATTTTATGTAACTAATAACTTACAAAGATTTAACACATCCGCTTCTAAAATAAAACTTTCCCATATTTTAGTGAATCAAGATGCATCATCTAAATGAGTAGTACTGCAGAATATAAACAGGTAGCTGTAGTTGTTCATTATCATCCTGACACACTCTGAAATAATTCAACGAAGTGCAAACAGTTTTTATCTGAGCTGAGAAAAGGAACTGCTGCTTTGTCAACATGTATTTTAGTCTTTTTTTACCCTGTGGTTAAGGAACACTGATGATTCCTGTTTTTTAAATATAGCAACAACTCACTGTAAGTGAGCATCTCAATAAGACATGAACATTGTTACCATACAGAGCTGTTAGGTCTAAAATGTGGATAGCAGCAGCATTAAAAAGAATAATTTAATGACCAAAATGTAACTGAGCAAATTAAACCTCCTAAACACCAAAAACAAAACCCTGATAGAGGAAACAGTTTCAGAGGCTACTCAGTTTTCAGCCTCCACACTGACGTCAGGCTCCTATGATGACAAACTATGGGAAAACACGCATCAAGAGATTCTATTTGGAGACAGCGGTGTTGCAAACTAAAATGTGTCAGCTGTTCACATGCCCTCCTCACCCCTGGTGGTGCTGTGACATCAGCTAGGAGTCAAAGTGTTCTGTGAGGCATCTCAGCTGATCCCAGCAATCCAACCTTCTGGATTGATGTTGTCCCTGAGTTCTGTTGGAGCCACTGTTCCACTGTGCCGTTTAATTCAGATTCAAAGATTAAGATTCAAACAACTTTATTGATCCCATAGGGAAATCGTGTTGCCTTGTGTGAAGTACAAACTACTGATCAATAAGTAAGAAAAACGCAGCTAGAGGAGTAAACATAAAAGAAATAAAAATAATACTAATTGTCCATTGTGACCATTTAGTCTCCCTCCTTTTTCCAGAAAATGAAGCATTTGATGGGAATTATCATGTGCTGTAAAACTCTTTCAATAAGTAAGAAAATCTCATTTACAGTAGAATTTAACTGTTAGATGTTGTTCAAGTAAATTTGACTTGACTTGCATTAGTTCTTAAAATGCAGGATTTCATCTCATGTACATGTTAATATCTAACACTCCATCACTGCAGGCTACAGCAGGACACCACACAACGAGGGTATCTCCACGCTAACATGATTGACTGAGCTTCAACAGGTGGGGTGCTGTGACGTCACTGAAGTGGGCGGGGTCAGACCCTCGACATGTATCATGAGGTTTTGATGCTTATCTGAGCCAATAAAGACTGTGTTTTTCTTAAGGTGTAGATTCATTGATTTGCCTTGTTTTACTCACAGAAGGACGACGTCATGAAGAAGGACAGAAGTTTGAAGCAGGCATTTTTGTACAATATCCTAATATATAACCTCTCTATTGTTACTTAGTGATGAAACTCTCCCCGAGTTACTGCTGCAGTTTCCTATGTGAACCCATCCATTCTCTTTAATATAAAACAAATGGTTTCATTTGTTTCATTGTCTCCCACATGATGGAGAATCACAGATGATGAGGTGTCTCCTCCGTTTCTGTTTCTGCTCAGGTGCAACAGAGAGAAACGTAGAGAAGATGGAGGTTTGAGACTTTTCACTTAAATCGTTACAACCATTATGTTTATGATCATTGTCAAAAACATGTCACAATCACAAAACCACTTTCAGGTCAAACTCTGTTCTCCTTTTTCTCCAGGTAACAACAGTGATGCTGATCAGATTAAATAAAGTATCACAATCACTGCACGGACATTTGCCACAGCTAAGAAGCTGCAAGACAATGAAACAGTTGGTGGCTGGTTGTGCAATTGAAAAAATACAGCAAATATTTGAAAATATTTTTTAATATTGTGATCATACATGTTTGTTGTTGTTGGTATATCACTTCTTTCTGTGAGAAACAGAATGGATGCAGGCGTAGCTGTTGATGTTTGTTTTGTGGTTGTTGTTGGTGTCTCAATTCCTTCATTGCGGCATAAAGCAAATGCAAATAGTTTGAAGATGGAACATTTTATGGTGAGTCATTCAGTTTCAGTGTTTTCACCACTTGAACTTCCTACATGTAAAAACACTTTCTGACTTTTCTGTGTTCTCTACTCTGTACTGCAGGTTTCTGTGCCACAACTATGAATTTGTGCATCTTTCTGTTTGCATGAATGTTTTATTCTAAATTTTTTCTCAGTTCTTGTCTCTCACTTTCGGTCTTATTCAGGTAAGCGGCAGGTTTTCCATCACAGTTGTACAGCTCACAGTCACCGAGATTCACGTCTGTCAAATTAAGGGTGACATGAATTGCACGCCTGAACAATTCAGGATGACGAGGGTCCTCTCTGTGACATTTATCCTGATTGTTCCTGTGCAAAACAAACTACAATGCTGACTTAAACAGGATTGTGGAAAAATCAGATAAATAGATAGTAGAACAACTAAAGTCCATGTTACCTGATGGGATCACAATCAGATTCGCAGCTCTTTTATTATTACAGAAGTATCTTCCACTGTCTGAGACAGCAGCTCTTTTAATGTACAGAGTCTTATCTGCTAATGAACTGTATCGTCTGTGTGGGTCATTGTGTTTTATCACATGCTCCATGTCACTTTACCACCACCAGCGTGAGGACATCATAGAATGACCTGCTGCTTCTCCTCAACTACTTTATGGATTATTTCTGTAAAAGAAACAGAATGAACTAAAGAAGTTAACACCTTTGTGTCATGATAACAGCAGCTGTGTGGGTTCACAGCAGGTGAAGAACATGTCAACAATCACACACTTGATGTGAAAATTTCTTACCTGCAGTGACATTACAGCCCATAATAAAAGCTAACAGGCAGCTGTAGATCTTTGCTTTCATCCTGATACAGACAGAGATTATAAGTATTCACATTAGTGTCTGACTTTAGCTTCTGAGAACAAACTGGGTGGTTATTTTGCATGTGTACCAGAAAACCTCAACTGCAAGTCTAACACAAAACTATTCAGCCGCAATAACTTCTATCTGTGAACCACATTGTCTGCTTGGCTCATTGGGTCTTAACTGCCACCAGCAGCTGTCAACGCAGTGAGGAAGATTTTCTGTACATTTACGTGTCAGGTGCCCTGGGAATACATTGAAACTGGTTACTGGTTGTTTAAATCAGCTAAGCACATGTCACTCACACTAACTTCAAACCCAAAAAAGATCAGTTTAGTACTGACTTTCTGACAGTGTCTAGATACTGTACGTTAAGTTTGTCTCATGTTTTCAGCAGCTGTTGTTCACAGTTATGCAAATGATGAAAATGTTTTACGTAGAATGGTGTTAAGTTCATTTCAAAATGCATGTTACAGCCCAGAACTAAGACTAACACACTTGATTCAGCTTTTGTTTAAGCTGAGAACAGGAAGTACGTGGTTTTATATGTGTGTGTATCTAATAAAAATACGCACTCGTCACTGTGACTTTGTGGTCAGTAAATACTGATGTTTCCTTTTAGGTGAACATAGGTATTTTTTATTACTAATAAAACCTGTGTCGGGTTCATTGATGTTGTTTTTATTATGGGAAAAAATAAGCATTTTGCATAGATTTTTTAATTACATTTTTATTGCACACTTTGGAATATGTATATTATTATTATTGGTATCCATTCAGTATTAATCTGGAAATGTGACGTTTGTAGCTTTGCTATTATGACTGAAAATTTGAAACGAGCGACTTAGAGAATAACACTCATAAGCAAAATTGATTATGGTGAGTTATTCAGTTTTTTTCAGTGTTTTCACTCTTTAAACCACTTGAGCTTTCTACTTGTAAAAACTGTTCTGTCTTTTCTGTGTGCTGTGAATTTCCGCATGTTTCTGTTTGCATGGATGATTTTATTCAAATGTTTTCTCTCTAGGAAAAGCAGCCAGCATATCTATACCGGCCTGTAGATGGCGTTAGACCTGCACTCCCAGGTACAGGTCTCTGTTCACTTTGCAGTGCACCTGCTCCATCCTAGGTAGTTTATGACAACTCGCTGCATAGAATAAGTAATTCAAAACGGTCCAAAATGGAAGTTTTCCACGACTTATATCCGTAAATCTGTGTCTGTTTGAAATAAGTCACGCTACTTTTAACAACATTTAACACGCTTTCACTCTCCACCTGAATATTTGGGGATAAAAAAAAAAAATTCTCAGCAAAATAAGAATAACTACTCAACTAAGATCTTCTGTTGCTTTAGTTGCTTCTTTTGTTTATTGAGCAAAATGACAGACTCACGTTTTGTTTTCGTAATGCTCGAATCAACGTGATTCTCACCGAAACGGTTTCGTGTTCGGAGAAACTGTGATTAGCCAAAGCAGCTGTCAATTAAAAACGGACCCGCTACGTCTCCACGCTCATTGGTTACATTCACCTGCCAATCAAATTGCAGCCCTTCGATTAGGCCAAATCACCTTTAAACCCCCTTCCTCGACAATAGGGTGACTTGTGCCCCAATCACGCTCTTTGAATGATGCTATTGGTCAATTATCTTGTCAATCTCTCCAGTCTTTGCTGTGGTTGGCTGCGCTGTTGCAAGTGGGCAGCAATGTTCCAGAAAGAGAAAAACGTTTCCTTGTCTGTCATATGCGTAGCGAAGGACCGAGAAAGTATCGGAAGATACACGCTGAATAAAAATACCTCTTTTCCGACAGAACACTTTAGTTTGAATTATAAATGGTATCCAGGTTTAATATCAGCCAACTATCTGGATGCTAAAGTTGGAGACCGTGTTTGGTGCGTGATAGCCGTTATCTCGTCGCTCTCTTCCTCTCCAAACACACCGCCTTTGTGGCGATGAGCACGGATCTGCTCTCTGACCTGGACAGCCGCTTCTTCGCCGATAACCTTCTGACAAGCGAAGACTGGGGTGAGTTACCATTTAAAGCCCCTGTAATTGGAAATGAATGTATATTAGTAGCGATGGCCGGCTAGCTGGGTGTGATAACGGGTGTGTGTGGATGCCTCTGTTGCCCCCCCCACCCCTCAGACTTGCAGCCTCACAGACAAGGCGAGACGACTGGCGACGTTAAATCGGGGTTAACGGATGTTTGTCCTCCGCAGTTTTATGTGAAAACATTTTATTTGGCAAAAAAAAAAAAAAACAAAAAAAAACGTGTCGGAGTGTGTGTGAGGTTTGTGCTGCACGCGGTCACGTTGTACGTGTGTGTCCGCTTCCTCAGTCTGCAGACCCGGATATGTCAGTTTCTTTATCACAGGGGGTGGGAGCGTGATCACACTTTAATGAAGTCTCTTCTTGTCTTTTTCGGTTTATATTATTCAGGGTTTACTGTCGTACAGTGATATTATCAGGGACTTAAAATTGCTTCTACGGGGAAACTGTGAGATGCACCTTAAAATAATAGTGTAGTCTATTGGTCTGTTAGTCACAAGACATGCAAATATTCAATCCTTGTCATTGTTTTTCCAGCAGCACATTTTCATATTTTTTACTTCTAGTTGATCTAAACAAAGACGTCGCAGGTGGCCTTGCCACATTTTTAATATAAATAAAGCATATCCAGTCTACAATGCATTTAAAAACAACAAAACGTAAGCAGCTTAAAACTGAGAGATACTCAGTTTACTTTAGTTTGGGAGATGTAAAATAACAAATGCTCACTTTTGCTAAGCAAAGGCCACCAAGTGTTTTGTGTTTTTGTTTCTGGATGGAATCAGTTGACCAGCTTTGCTTTTTAATTTTCTGTTCATTGACTGATTAATCAGCTAAACGTCATCGGTCCAAGTAAACGCACACTGACAACCATTCACCCAACAGAATATTTCAAATCAAATATTATATACTATACAACAAACTATACAACCTACAGATTAAGAACTGGAATCCAAGCCATGCAGGTTCTAGTGAGCTAGCGTATTTCTGCACCATAGAGAAACTTCACATGTTTGTGATATGAGACATGAGAGTTGCACAGACCATAAACTCAATGAGATTATATTGAAGTTTTATGGTCTCCGACAGAGAAGTGGGTCAGTAGACCGACGGAAAGCCTGAGTGTTATTTTCTGGTTTCATTATCATCGACAGACTCTATGAGAAAAAACAAACGGAGCCTTTATATCTTTACATGTATCATTTGCACAACCAGAAACGGCGGATGCTTTAAGGCTCCACTGTAATAAAGAAAGTATTAAAGAAACTTTACCATTTTTACTACCGTTTATCTGGTTACCTGCTGTTTGCCGTCGTTGGTTTTACTTATTAATACAACAACGCTGGTTCTGGTCAGAATAACAGAATCTTAACGATTTCAGCCTAACGTTATGGCTGCATCCGGGACTGGTAAAAAGCCTTTTTCCTCTGTGCCCCACATCTGTCCTAAATCCTACAGCTGTCACCTGTGTGTCTTTGCTTGCATTCAGCCAACGTATCATTTATTTTCAAATGAAGGTGGCTGAGGATTTTGGGTGTGTGGCGTAGTTGTAGTTGTGTGTGATGTAGTCATGGCTCACCGCTCATGCTATCTGATAGAACAATACTCTATCAAATACCTTTCATTATCTGTTGATCCTTGTAAATAGATTAAAACCTTTAAAATAAGTTATTCTTAGGACACAAGGTGACTAAAGATGACTCATTTTATTCTGTCCTGGTTTTGTGACGTTTGACATTTTTGTTACATTTTGATTTTTACCAACAGTTAATTAACTTCCTCAACAAATAAAGGCTGCTCTAGTTATTTATTTAAAAGACACAATCAATGGCAGTGTTTCTGAAACCTGGTTCATGTAACCCTGTCAGTGTCATGTCTTCTACATACAGAGAGCAAATGTTAGCATTTGTAATCTGTGTTGCTACTAAAGAACATGAATCACACCTGCTGTCTGTGACGGGACACAGGCTCAACAAACGGCCTCGGTCTCTACTGTTTGTTTTCAGTTTCAAAGTCCAGAGTCGTGCCGAAAACTGAAAAGACATGCAAAGCACGATGGGAGAAGTAACAGCACATAGGGTCATGGTTTCAGTTTGTAGGACTCTGCTTCCTGCAATGAAACAGTATTGAGATAAAAATACCAATTTTGAATAAAGTTTCAACCAGGCAAATTTAGGCAGTTCAAAATTTAAAAAATAAATTTTTCTGCATGACCATCAGTTATATGAGGAGATTATGTCTTAGAGTTATTTCCATCAATTTTTCATCAAGTCCAATAAAGGTGCATCTAAGCTCTAGTTAAACAGAAATATTTAGACAGGTTCTTATGTCTGTCACTCACCTGTCAGACAGAATTCATCATCATCAAACTTGTTAATTCACACTAAGCATTTTTTAATAAAATTTGCTGTATGGTGGTAACAAAACCCAAGCAATGAAACAGGACAGCACATGCTTTTAGCCTGATATGCAACATAATAAGGTAACGTTATTGTATTAGCACACAGTTACTTAATTTACTAAATGCAGCACCTCAGAGTCCACAGTGTACCATAAATGTTGTGGTGCAGAGAGGAGCTGAACAAGGGTCTGGTCAGCTGTGAACTGAGGGTATGTGGTATTGTCTTAACTGATGCCATCTGCTGTTATAAATACCCAGGGTGGATTTGGGACTTTAAAATAACAGCACAGCATCAGTGTACAATGCAAATACATTTTATCATTTTATTATTTTTGTCCTCATATATAATGCAAGTGCCATATTTTGAAAATTACATTTTATTTAAAAAAAGTTTTGGTACATAGATCAGTACTGTACTCCATGCTGTATATGATATCTGGCATATAGTGGGACACAATGAGAGGAAAAAACCTCACACAAAGTTAAGAGCAATTGGTATAAAGATGCATAAACTGAAATTTATTCAGCCAAACTGCCAAAAATATATAGTCAACACTGTAGGTGTTGTCTGTTTTTGTGCCGTACAGCATCATCATGGACACTATTAAATCTATTTCAGTCCCCAGGTTTCTAATGAAAACCTTTTGTTGATAATCAGTGACACTGTGTGCAGTACAGCTAGTGAAGTGTAAAAATGACACTACTCAGGTTTACTTTGAACTGGTTGAACATTACACCTTTTACAACTGGAGATTGTTTTGTTTTTGATTTAGTCTGGCAGTTTTCTCATCTTGACATGTCTGAGCAAAAATAAATGTGCAATTTACTTGAATTATCCCAACGACAGAATAATTTCTGATTAAGTAGTTTATGCAGCTCAACGTAAAAATGAGAAAAGTGTATGTAAATGACATAAAAACTTTTCCAGCCAGATGTTGCTTGTTTCTTTCAACAAATTGCCCAAAATGCAAATTAGTTACCAATTAAATATGACAAAAGCAGCAAATTGTCACATTTTAGAAGCTTTAACCAACAAATGTGTGGAGTTTTGTTAAAAATGGTCAATCAGTTATCAAAATAGCCACAGATTATCTGTTTGCTTAGCGATAGATGGTTGCTGTTTTAGTTGCAGAAAGCAGCTGGTGAGCAGCAGCAGGTTTGTTGTCTTCCTATTTTGTTTTAAAGGCATGATGACTGAAACTTGATTTGCATTGTTAGTGCTTGAAACTAAACAATATCAGATTTAACAGTGTGTTCGGGCTGCTCTGTCGTCCCAGCTGCTGAGCCTAAACCCTGTCTTCCTGTCTTCCTCTTCTCAGATGCCTGCCTTTACCAGTGTGAGAGCATGGAGGAGGGTGAGGACGCGGACTTCAGCCGAGGGCTGAAATACGACACGTCGGTAGGGACACAAAAGGAAAGTGTCACTGCTCTCAGCTCGGGCCTTTGCATCCAGAGCCGGGAGTGAAACTGACACTCTCCATAACATACAAACACTCCACTTTCACATCGTCTGCAGGCCAAAGCTCGAATCAGTGAATCATCGTACACTGTCACAACTGCTTTCAAATTTTATTTCAGAACAGCTGAAACTCTTATTTCAGGAGAATTACGTGAAAATAAGATATTTGGATACGTAGTACGATTAACTACGAGTGAATGTTAGACTTTTGCCTGCAGGTGATAAAACTGAGCTGTTTTAATTCACAAATAATGTAGTTTTGGAGATGTGATTGATTTGGTGTTGAACAGATCGTGTGTACAGTAAAATATTTCCGATTATGACATTCGGTTTAGATGGAGTATAAATCCCATATGGCCCATGGCTTTGTCTTTATGAAGGACCCCCAACAGGTCAAAATGTTGAGCTGTGTAAAACAGCTCAGCTCACTCACTTTAGTTCATGCAGGTTGTTGCTGCCTATAAGTAGGATGTGCAGAATAAGTTGTCTGAGGAAACTGTCCCATTCACAAAACATGCGTGCGCTCAGCTCCAGTTGCTAATGTAATGCAACTTGACACAAACCCTCAATCAGCTGATTTCTTAATTATGGAATGATAATTAGAAAGAAAAATGGTCATTATGTTCAAAATGAAGGGAAACTTTTCTCCTAAGTGTGCTTAACTTAAACTTCGAAGAAGTCACATCTCCAGCAAATTCATAGTGTAATGAACAAGGTTATTATTAGTTACAGGGTCCTTTCTGTGTTTTCAGTTTACTTTTTTAACAGACTGGAAAAAGATTTGGTTTTGTGCCCTACGTGTACATACTTTTTAATTCCCATCCTCGGCCTTGTGAAGCAGTCGCCCATTTTTTATTGCTGTTCATCCAGATATTGTGAGTAAGGAGCTGTCAGCAGTCTCCATCTTGTTCTCTGTTGAACATGTTAGGAGTGTCTCCATACACACTCACCTCCCAGTTAGGTAGAAGTCTGTCCACAAGTTTGCTTCTGTCCGAGTGCAGGCTCAAACCATAGTCTCTGCTCTGCTGTGTTATCAGCGCTGACTGCTGGATGGGTATGTGCCACGAGGAAGGTCAGAACTTGTGAGGCTGAGCTTTGTTTCGACCTTTAGCCTCCAAATGGACATCATTTTGTTTAAGTGTTAATTTGGCTTTGACCTCTTTAAACGTTTTCCCTCATTCAAGCACCATGGAAATTGTGCTAGAAAATTCCTGCTCTGCTTCAGTAAAAATGAAAAGAGCAGCTATGACAATCCAAAAAATGCAGCCGAGGCCCAGGAAACATGACCTGTGTACACAGAATAAACTGTTACTCCACCATCAGGACAAACCACTACTGGTAAACATGCCATTCAACCCTGTTAAAGAAACGTGACTGTTAGAAACGAATTCCCGGTCCTGCATTAGGTGTGGCAGAGCTGTGCACAGAGACCTTTGTTGTAAACCTGTGTTCAGATCAACTGAAGCTTGTTTCTGACAGTAATATATTTAGCATTGTGGATACGAGGACTGTATTACAACAACATTAAGACCCAGAAGAAATACTAGCATTTTCTTTTTCAGTCAAAGACATCTCTGGCCCCCATTTCTTCAGTCAAACAGGCCTGTTTTTATTTTTCTAACCAAGATTTTGCCTCATTAGCTGCAGGTTAATTAAAGGACCAGGCACACAACTAATTTAAATAGACTCTGCACTTTGGAATTATTTTCCAAATTTTATTCACTAATTTACAAATTTATTCAGAGAAAGAAAAACCGTAGGGGTTTTCAGCTATTTTTTAAAAACCAAAATACCCAAAGCTGTGCATTTTGCAGCATTTTCAGTTTAAGAAATTGTTGGTTTTTCTCAGTTTTATGTGTGAACTGTCCTGGCGCCGACGAATCACAACATTTGAAAACATTATTAGCTATGACACAAACAAAAAACTTTTAGAAAGGAAGGTTTCTGTATCTTGTTGGTTTTTCTCTGTTTTGCAGTGTCTTGTTTGCATGTTTTTCTCTGTTACAATATATTGAGCTCTCTGGGCCTCCATACTTTTACTGAGCAGTAGGTACAGATGATGGGTCAGTGGAAATTCAGGTTACTTGTTGTTTTTCTGACCAGTTCTCACACACACTTTGTCTGGTCTAATTTTCCACCTGGCTTCCTCTGTTAATTTGTTTTCCACTGTCTGTCTTTTCCCTCTCACAGTTTGACAATGACCTCGTGCTCACTCTCGACCCTGACAACCCCACATCGCCATGGCGACACCTCGAAGACAACCTGCTCACAGGTACAAACCAAAAAACCAGCTGACCGTGACCTCGGTCAGGATTTGCTTTTCACGCCTCATATGTCTCTGAAACGTGAGAAGGTTCCTCCTCCCTCTGCCCCAGGACGATGAATATGAGACTGAGTCAAATCAGCTTCAGTGTGTGTTCACGGCGATCAATGAACATGTCAGTGTCAACAGACTAATTGTTTAAAAAGACTGAGAGTGAGCCAGGAGCAGTTTCCCAGACCGTGGGTTGCTCCTTTCCTTATAAACTGTGTTTGGTTCTTCAGTTCTTCAATGATCGTTAGTGTATTAATAAAGTCAGCGAAAGTCACAACTGATGACTTTTTGTTCAGTTCTTCTAGGTGGAAGTTCTTAACCTAGGTTTAATATCATCTCTTGTATTATTTTATTATTGTAGTCATGCTGTAGACTATTTTGGTTTATAGTGTCATTCTGTTCTGTGAGAACATTTTCACCGTATTTAAATTTTTATTTTTTTGATGGACCAGTGTAAAGATTGTTTACTTACAGTAACATGAGCATAATGTTAAAATTTCAATGTGAGTTGTTGTTGTTACTACATCTTAACATGGTGCACATCTTAATGTCCTAATGTCTGTCCCCTCTTCCCTTAAGGGGACACTACCGTAATGAAAACGGAAATGACCATAACGCAGCCGTTACCAGTGGAAATGTGTACGTTCTCCAGGTTCTTTTAAATCTAATGTAGTCATGTGTTGGGTTGTAAATCTGTATTTATGGTTTTCTTGGGTATGTGTCTCCAAGTGTTCCAGGTGAAAGCAGAACCTCCTTCTCCTGCGTCTTCACTTGGCTCTGACTGCTCTGCATCCTCACCAGACCCTCAGGTGTGTGGATTTAGTTTAACACCTGAATGTGGTTGATGTTCTAGAGGCAGCAGTTTCAGAGAGTGCCTATTACTGGTTTTGTTACAACCTCAACACCTCCGCTCGGTGCCTTTACCTGACTGCGTCTCCTCTGTGCAGATCACGGTTAAAGGTGAAAACCCTCCGACTCCTCCGTACATGTACGGAGATGTGCTGTCGCCGCCACTCGGTTCTCTGGAGGTCACCGTGGCAACAACAACCATCCCCCCACCACAGACACAGATTCCCACGGTAACACAGACGCCATTAACTACACAGATCCCAGCAGTCATCAGTGGAATACAAACACAGGCCTCAGGTAACCAGCTTTAGACACTGATTCACTTTTAAACATCCACATATTTAGGTGCCTCTAACTTTTTTCATTGTTTCTGCTTCAGTGTTGCCAACTTCAGCCACATTAAAGGCCAGCACCATCCTCAGCACCAAACCTCCCATTCAGCCCAGACCTGTATGTGTGACCACTCTTCCCGTCCCCCAGACTCCAGCACCGGCCAAGACACTCATACTGCAAGGTCTGCCCTCTGTGGATCAGACCAGACCTGGTGAGTCAAGAGTGTGTGGGGTAGGGCAATAAATCAAATTAATTAGTATGTTTGTTTTTGAACAATGTTAAAAATGATTAAATTGGAAAATCACTTCTTCTGCTATCACTCAAACAGCAGCACAGCACAGTTGTCTCCCTGTCCGTGGAGACTCTGGCACATGTGTTGGCTTTGATAGTCAGCAAGCCTGAATAATGGTGTCAAGAGCAGATGGTGGTCGTGATTGAATTTTTCAGCCATATCGCCAGCCCTAGTATGGGGTGATGGTTTAGCACAGGAATCCATTCATCCATTCATCAGTTTGTCTGTTGTGTGTCTAGTGTTTAAAGGTGTTCTTGCTGTTAGACTTTGTTAGGTGCTTCTTCTGTGTTTTAATTCTTGTTTCAATGCTTGATTGGCAAATCTTGCAAAGAGCTAAAACTAGCGTTTTGACTAAGGTAACAACAAGCTCAAACCGGTGACACTGCTCTGGTGACATTTGTGTGTAGTGTGGGTTTTTGATGCTCTGTTTCCTGCCTACTCAGCCACAGTGTTGGTGCCTTCCTCTGCACACACAGTCTATGTCTCCTGCAATGATCAGAGCACTGATGGTTACTCTCTTCTCATCTTCTTCCTCCTGCAGTCGTCCTGTCTCCGTCTGTCTGTCTCGGCTCAGCTCCAGCCATCGTCAAAATGGAGCCTGTCTCTCCCACCATCCCCCAGCACTGCTCCAGCCCCACAGCCCCTCCCAACAGCAAACCCATCGTCCCGGCGACCACAACGTTACCTGGCAACAGCTCCAGCGATATTGACGTGAGTAGAAATCAAGCAGTGACTCATGCCATTTGTGAATTCACCAGCAGAAGTGTTGTTCATGAGTATGGCTGAGCAGCTTTTGATGCTCTATATGTTTCCAACAGGACAGTATGAGATCCACACTAATACTACTTGAATTATTTACACATCTAACAGGATTTTTCTTTAACAAAACATGTTAATAAATTATTGTTAAAACAACTTTGTCCAAATTGCTTGATAATATTGAAAAAAACAAAAAAAACAACAACACTTTTTTTAACATTTCTTCTACTTCTATCTAGTTCTAATCTAGTTAAATATCACCAGCAGGGATTTAAAATATATGAAAAAGAACACTGTGGTCTACACTGCATGAAGGAGGGTTCAGACCTGTTTACACAAGAGATGTGATATAGAACAGTGTTTTGAACACTCTTCTATATGCAGAGTTTAAATCTAATGGCGAAATATTTTTGCAAGTTTCCCAGGCTCTGGAAGAATGGTACTACCTGTAAGCTGACTCAGAAACATGCGTTTATTAACTAAGAGGCTGTACATTGTACACATGATTCAGTTGTCGCTTTAAAGGATCAGAAATTCCGTCATAAGGCTTCAACCTGTTATCGAGTGCCAGTGCGCTTTCATTTTTGACTAGTTTTAGTCCGTTCTCAATGGGTTTTAAAGTGACTCTGTCAAACTATACCTGGTTGGGAAAGCTCATGACCTCAGCGTTTCATTGTAATAAACCATTTTAACATACAAAGAAATTACAGCCAGCTCAGTTATTAAATAGCGTGTAGTAAAATGTGAATTTTATTAGAAGTTTCTGTTGTCTGTGGGGAAACAGACTTGTTCGATCGTTCATGCTAAAAAGCTCTAAAGAACTACAAACAACGCTGGCTTTTAGTTTTACAAAGTGTTGACCTTAAAAAGTCCATGAAACTGCACTGCTGCATGTTGCGATTCGGTTTGTAATACATAGTTTCTCTCATAGGAGTGTGTCTGTCATTCTTAGTCCACAATGACTTAATCAATGTCCCTTAGCCAATTATTCAAGTGGCAGACAGCCAGCCCCATGTATGGTTTGGGATGTCTGACATTTTAGTCAATAAAAACAGGGATATATGGTGTAGGTGCATGTACAAGAGAAAAGAAGTAGCCCAGCAGATGTAGTTTTGCAGGTTTGGTAACAGCAAACTGTAGCTCTGTGTTTCATTTGACACCTCTTACAAAATGGCTGTGATATATGAACATGGTGCTACCCACAGGCTGTTGGATTAGATCATACACCTACATACATATTTGTATTTCTGCTTTTGTTCCACCTTTCCTCCTCCTCTCTATTATCCCTCACGTCCTGTTGCCCTTCCTCCTCTTCTCATTTTTTTTTCATCTTATGTGTTACTCCTCTGAACACCCTCCTCATTGTTGATTGTTCCTCTGATTCCTCTCTCCCTTTTTTTTCCTTCCCTCCTCGACCTCGTGCAGATGAAGGTGCTGAAGCGGCAGCAGAGAATGATAAAGAACAGGGAGTCAGCCTGCCAGTCGAGGAAGAAGAAGAAGGAGTACCTGCAGAACCTGGAGGCTCAGCTGAGGGAGGCGCAGCAGGAGAATGAGCGACTGCGCCGGGAGAACCAGGCACTTAGGGAGAGGCTGGCAGGGAAAGAGGTGAAAAATGGAATGAGATGATGAGATTCTGTTTCTTTTTTCTCTTTTAACCTTAACAGCTTGTAAGGACAACAAGGCTGTGGATGGAAGGCTTTGTCCTCTTCCTCTGGGGTGGAAAGGTTACACAACCACTGTCTGCCGATAGTGTTTTCTCTTGAGAGAATTGAAAAGGGTTGAAAGCTGTTGCATAACCCTCATCATTATGCTGTGAAGGTAGCAGATTCAGTCACAGAGCTAGATTTTAATCCCTGACCATGGGTGTGATGGTACTAACATTAAACACACAACAAATCAAATGTTAACATTAGACAACAGTGTAGAGCATAAATTAAAATGGTACATGTACAAAAATATAAAGCAAGCACATGAAGGTGCTCATCAAACTTCTTTGAGACTCAACAAGAAGATGCAGATTCCTGTAGAATTAAATGGTTCTTAGCATCAATATATCAACACAGGAACACAGATGTGTGCTCTCTCATAGGGTTTAGGTTTAGTGACTTTACATCCCAGTTCATCAGCAGATATGCAAGTATTGTGGATCATTTCTAGAACTTGGTTCCTTTCCCTTTGTTTCACCGCAGAACCAGAATCAATATAAACTTAGATCTGGGTTGTAGTTCTACCCCTTAAGTCTATAAATTGTGAGGTAGCACTAAGGGTCTGCAGCGATGAAAGTCACTGACTGGTCCGAGACCACCCACACTTGAAGCTGAGAAAGAGGGCTGGTTGTTCTGCTTGCTACAATAACACTAACTGTCTAACAGAATATGAAAACTGATAACAGGGAGTGGGGCACGTTTGGGCAGAGCTTTGACCCCGCTGTAGAAATGCAAATCATGATGGCAGCATCCTGATTTGCATTTGAACCCTCTAGGTTCATGTTCTGCTTTATTTTTCTCGTGCAAGTTCTGGGAGCTAAGTTTAGTACAGTTTAGGTGAGAGGACTTTCTGCATAGAAACACTACACAGTCAAACTGAGAAGCTGTCGCACATTATCAGTTTAAGGTGAATTCTGTCTCCTCATGAATTAGCTTGACAAGTGAAAACATATGCTAACACAAGAGGAGACAAACCCCAACTGGCCACCTTTACCGTGCAAGTTCATGGTTGATTTTTCACTCCGTGGTGTGAACAAGTTTGATGTAATATTCCCATTAAACTAACAATGTCGCTTTTAACAACCGGTTAAACCAGAGAAAAGAGAGGACACAAGCAGACTGAGCTGCACAAGACTAATGAACCAAAAAAGACAGACTGTTAAACCTGTTAAACATGTTGGCAAGTTTCAAACAAAAATTAGACTGGCAGGTGTAGTCTAAGGTCTATTAGCCGATGAGATGTGACGATGCAGGAATCTGGTTCACATGTATAGATGATTATTTTACAAAGAGGAAAAGCACTAAAGCATTTAAATGTTCCTTTTGTTTTTCCCAGGGCAGCGACTCAGCGAGCAGCAAGAGAGCCGTCTGTGTCATGGCTGTTCTGCTGTTCGTGACCTTCAGCTTTGGACCCGTCAGGTATCTCGCTGCTTTCTTCTTTTGCCTTCAGTTACCTCCTCTTCAGATACGCAGCTCAAATGCAACTTTCTTTTCGTGTGTGTCAGAGATTTGTCGGAGCTCTGTCATCTACTACTCTGAAGCATTATACAAGTTTGTTTTTCTGTTTGTGTACTTTATGTTTTTCATATCTATTAAAGCTACTCACTTCATATGGAACTGGAAAATTGTTCAAACTTAATATCCACTGTGTCTGCAGCATCACAGACAGAAAGCTGTCAACAGGCCTACAGGAAGGTGTGGTGTCATATACAGGACGACACCTGCTGGAGATCGACCGGCAGCAGGAGGCAGCTCAGCCTTCGAGCCGAGTGGAGGACAAGACGGAGACGGAGGAGGATGGAGGAGAAGCAGAGAGATACGCTCCAGAGTCGTATCAGTTTAGGTGAGATAGAAACTCTGCACAGTTAAACTGAGAAATTGAACATTTCTTGAGCTCTTGGAAAAGGAAACAAAAACGCACTCAAAATCAGCAAAGGGTTTATTTAAACGGTCGAATAAAAAGCATGATGTCATCATGGATTACTGAATCTAGACTGTTTGCACACGTTGAGACAGTGAAACTGTTAATTTTGCCAAAGATTTTCAGCAGATTTACCTGCTGAATAGAAAGACAGCCTGCTAGCTCTGAAGCGATGGGTGATTGCTTTTTCATCTTAAAAATAGGCCAAAACTGAATCTGTGTGTATGTTTGCAGGAACCTGAGTGACATGTTCAGTGACACGAAAGACCTGCTTCTTCAGGGCATCGACCGTTACTTCACCTCCTCAGACTGCAGACAGTTCAACCGCTCCGAGTCTCTGCGGTCAGGCACACGATTCATCCTTGACAGTTTAATTTTTTTTTTTTTAATCACTTTACTCACTCGTGCTCCTCCAGCTTTCTTTTACTTACAAAATATTTCAGACCTGTATAACTTGAATGACAGGGGGAAAAAATCAGGAGGACATAAAAATTAAATGCGTAATATCAGAAGTACACCACACGTCCACAGCTATAAATCCTGTCGCTCCCAATCAATTCATAAACAGAATACACAAGCTACAGTAACACAGCAGTGGATTCAAACCTTTAACTACTGTGAGAGTGTCAATGGTTTGAATTTGTTTGCGCTAAACCTTTTTTATGACAGCTGTTATTTCCTTCTCTCCCACTTATTCCTGCTGTGACGGGTAAACCGACAGCTGGTGTCTTTTTGTCTTAAAGAGCTCTTAAATCAGTTCTTTTCTTTGGATGCTACTTCTGTTGACCTGTCTCTTCTGTTTTCAAGCCGACTAACCAAAGCGGTGTTTGTTTTCCAGACTGGCCGACGAGCTGAGGGGTTGGGTTCACCGACATCAGATCGACCGCAAGAAGTCTGGAGGGAAACCAAAGATCGCCAAGAAGGCAAAGATGACTCAGGTATGAGGAAGACCACCTGTTCTTCTTCTATTAAAACTGATGCTGTGGTTACTTTTGCCGACTCCTGCTTTGCTTTCTTACATTTAAAAGTGATTCCCTCACGTGTTGAGTTTCTCTTTTGTGGCGTTGTTATTTTTAGTTAAAAAATAAAGCGGTTTCATGTCTCCTTCGTATTTGCATCATTAAAGTGAGCTGACTGTGTTGCTTTGTTTGATGCAGAAAGCTCAGCTGAGGAAGACGAACTTCTCCAGATATCTGCCCATTCCAACTCATCGCTCCATAGAAAGGTACAACATTACATGTGGCAACAATAGAAAGAACCTTGTTGAAATTCTCCCTGTGATGGACAGATGAAGTCTTATGAAGCTTTGTGATTTGTTTCTGTTCATGGCAAAGAAACACTAGTCACGAGTCTCAGGACCTCAGACTAATCAAATAAAGGGAAATCTGGTATTTTGTAAAACTTCCAGCAGCTGCTGAAGCCTGGGGCTGTGGCTCTGATCCCAGAAGTACCTTTGTCTGTGTGATGTAAATTTGTACTGCCCACATGCAGATGGCCTCTTTGTTCTGGGACCACATGCAGTCTTGCAGTTTTAACATCGGTGTTGAATGAAAAACAGGAATTTCTAAATGAGTAATTTCTTCAGAGGGTTTTTTGATGCTTTATCATTTTATCCAAAACCATCAAACTGACGTGCTGTTAAATTACATAGAGCTATTCTTAGATGATGGTTTAAACGAATTTAAAAAAAAAAAAAAGAATCTTTGTAGCTTCAAGCGAGTTAAACCCAACAGAATTGAAAAGATCGAATGGGCATTTAAGGAAAAAGACACTTTTCTATGAATCTCAGAGCTCAATCTTAACCCCAGACCTCATTCTTCCGTTTTTCCTGCAGTCAGCTGCAGGTGCTTCCTGGTCCTGAGGTCACCTACAGCGACTTCCTGGATGCCATCGACCGCAGAGAGGATACGTTCTACGTTGTTTCTTTCAGACGGGTACGAAACACCACAAGCTTTAAACCTCACAGGTTGACAGTTGGTGAAGGATTGTGTGACTTGTGTCAAACATCAGAATCAGAACATGTTGATGCGTATAGTTGTGATTGGTTAGAAATGCTCCGGTATCTTGAAATGAAAGCTCAGACATGAAGAGATAAAATAACTTGACGGTGAAACCCGGAATGTCTCCCCCTCTCTGTACAGGACCACCTGTTGTTACCGGCCATCAGCCACAATAAAACCGGCCGGCCGAAGATGTCTCTAGTGATGCCGGCCATGTCTGTCAACGGTGAGTGTATTACTGCAGCCCAGCACAGTAAAACTGCAGTTTATTGTAGTTATTGGTCATTAGCACAGAAGTTTGAATGTCACTTGTCAGAATAAATACACGTGATTTCCAAAAAAAGTTGCTACACATTAATATAAACTTAAACAGTTTAGTGGGTTTGTTTTATTAGTGTACACTGCAGTCAGAATAAATGTGGTGATGCTGTTGTTCTCTAATTACATTCACAAAACACAAGGTAAACACACAAAAAGGTGAAAGTAGCATGGCTGTCCTCTCTCTCCTCCACCCCCCCTCCCCCCTCCACAGAATCTCTGTATAACTCGTCTCAGGGCTACGAGATGATGATGCAGGTTGATTGTGAGGTCATGGACACGCGAATCATTCCCATAAAGTCCTCTGCCGTCCCGCCCTCTCTGCGTGACCCTCCTCCTTCCCCTCCGCCCGCTGCAGCCGCCTCACCCTCCTCCGGACACAATCCCAACCATCACCACGGCAACCACACATCGCTCCGAGGACGCCACCAGCATCACTCCTCCTCGTCATCATCTCACAGGCAGCGTTTACCTGCCCGCAGACGGACATCTGAGTATTTACTCAGCCAATCAGGACTCTGAGGTGTTGCCATGATGATGACAGAAAGAGAGGGAGACAACAGGGAGATTGGTAAAACGGTTAGAGGTTTGTTAGTTCCATCCGAATCTTAACACATCCCTTTAAAAAAAAAACCATCGTCCTGCAGCACATAACAGTTCTCACTGCAGTGATTCTTGTGATTTCTGGGGAAAAAAGTCACTAAACTCAACGTCCTCGTGCAGAATTCAAGTTTTAAACAAGAAAGAGCTTCTTTAAAAGATAATGTCCTTACACACACACACACACACACACACACACACACACACACAAATGTGTTCTAAAAATGAAAGTCGGATGCAGACACGTCAGCACTCTGCACTTGGAAATCGTGCTGCGTTTATTATGTAATGGTGAAAATAGAGTTTGGTTCATGTGAAGTGCTGAAGTCTATAATTCAACAAACCGTGTCAGATTTGCTTGCACAGTTCCAGCTGAAATGAGGATATTTCACACTTCACAGCAGGTTTTACTGCACATCCAGCTCTTGTCTGTGCACCTCTGTCTTCACCTCTGAAATCAGAGGTGAAGTAGGTTTTTTATGTCTCACTGGATAATTTGAATTTTGGAGCCTGTGTGGGAGAAACCTCCTGCTCTCAGTTTCTGTGGAGTTTGTATATATCTGTTCAAATGAGAGGAACATAACAGGAAGTGTGTATGTAAGATATTGCTACTGATGGCTACTGCATGAAGTGGGATCCTGATGTTGGTTTAAAGAAACAAAAAAATTAGACAAAACAGTCTAAAACTCATTTATCAGATCTTTAGAAAATGACTAAAACTTTGCCACCTTTGTTTTTAAATTTGAACTGAAAGACGCTGCAAGGCTGTAGCAGATGAGTTTAGACCTTTGTAACAGAGTGAAACTCCCTAAAACAATTACAGCTGGTTAGTGAACAATTATTTTGATAAGTTAGAATCTTTTTAGCAGAAATGCCTTAATGACATTGGTTCAAGCTTTGCAGAAACGAGAACGAGCTGCTTTTCTTTTACTTAAAAAAATAAAAAATAAAAAATATTGAAAAATAAAGAGAATTTAAGGCAGAGAAATTGTAGCTGTCCTAGCTCATATGACAGGGACAGTTTATGTCTCTGCAGCTTTATGTGGTAGCAACAGGCTGTGGGAACATCCTCTGGTTATTTTTAGCACTAACAAAGGGCTGATTATAAGATGTGACAGGAAAAGAAAAAGTCAAGCATTTTCAGAAATCCACTTAGAGATCAGCATCTTTTAACTGCAGAACCTTCCTGAGAATCATTAGTCTCTTTAGATCAGCTGATGTTCTGTCTGAAAACAAATGTAGACATTGTGCTGATGAATTTGTATTTGAATCGGTGAGATTGGAATGTATGAAATAGGAGGGAAAGTTTAGTGCCTTGCTCAGGGATTCTACGTGTTCCTGTCCCCGGCACATTAAACCAGCAACTCGGATCCTTCTTCATGTGGAATCCGTTACATTTATTCATGTGTGTTTGAGTTTTTTAATAGAAAAATCATGTGCGCCTGTTTTGAATTATTTAATAGTTGTAAATATCACTGTAGATATTTTCTTTTGGCACATTTTTTTATTTTTGTCTTTTGAAAACAACAAAAGAGATTTTTTTTTTTTCAGAGACTCAAAGTAAAAAAAAAAATTATATATTTGTTCAGTTTTGTGGACGAACCATATTAATTTACTCATTGTCCTGATGCAATAGAAATATGTGTATATATACAGTTACAGAGTTAACTTGTATGAAACTTCAGTTTCTCCTAAATAAAGTACAACATACAATCATTGAGTCTCTTAGACCTGGACACATGACCGAATATTTTTGTTGTAAAATGTTTGTATCACGATTCTGATATTTTGTTTTTTCTAATCAAAATTGAGACTTGTCATTTTCTTTCATTTTCTTATGTGTTTTTTGTTTTTGTGTGGAGGCCCGAGTCAGCATTTTATCACGTGTAAATTCAGAAATCTGAACTTAAAGGAGCATTGCAATGATTTTAAGGATTTGACTGTGCGATGTTGGACTGTTTTTCTCAAGTTTGGAAAAGATCATCTGAAGCTTTTTTGCCAAAGCTTAAAGATTGTGATTTACAGAGAGGTGCTGCATTTGAATTATGGGAAATATTGGATCCAGTCTTGGGGCTGATTTTGTATTTTTAAAACATTTCAGCCTCTTCTGCTTCAGATTGTCCCCTTGTGCATGTCCCCCACCTTAGAGGAAGTGCAGTATTAAATTGTTGGATTGCTCCTTTAGGATTACAACTATTTAATGTTGAGAAAGCTTTCAACATAACAAGATTCTCAAATTAAAGGACTAAAAAAAGGTTTTATCTGTATTTGCTCAAAGTGTGAGCAATCAAGATTCAGAAAGAAAAAGGAGTATTTTGGATATGAACTTTATTTTCTTGTTCAGTTGTTGGAGGTTATGAATTGTTTCAGCTTATGATAATGATGAACTGTCTTTTTTTTTTTTACACTTGGATTTTGTACAAATTAAACAAGGTAAAATGTGCTAATAACTGGGCTTTATGTGGATTGTGTTTCTCCTCTTGATGCTAAGAGGCTTCATGTGTGTCTCATGTTGGTGTCAGGCTGCGCGTTGAACCCTCATGAGATATTTGTAAAACAGTTCAACAGCTCCCGTACCTGTGTAAGCCCGGAAATATAAGAACGTCTCTAATTCATGGTTTAGAGCAGCAGGCAGAAGGCAATGTGTGGAGAAACAAACCATACTAGTGTGTGTGTGTGTGTGTGTGTGTGTGTGTGTGTTAAACTTTTGTGTGCAGGGGATAAGCAATATAGATATTGCTATAAAGAAATGTTCCAAGCTTTTGAAACAGTTTCCTAGAAATTAGCTGTTTGTTTTTTTTTAATGAATTAATTACTGGCCTATGAAATTCATAAAGTACTGACAGGAACTTGGGAAAAGTATAACCGGCTAGAGTTATTATCAGATTATTTCAAAGGACAAAAACCTTTGTTTCAGTGTCAGTGGTGAGTCAGAAATGAGATAAACGCGTGAAAGCATGAAGTTGGTGCTTATTAAATGTTGAAATGCAATATGACTTATTAAAAAAACACATTTGTTATGTTAAGATGTTTATTTCTGTGCATATCAAAAATATAATGACATGTTAACGATGAGTATTTGTCATAGACGGCTGTTAAAATGCAGTTCTGCAGCAGTTACTGCAGATGGCAACAGAGTCTGCAGAGAAACTGGATCCTGCTGCTGCTGGATTTCATTCTCTTCTTGTCCTTATTTACTTTGGTTTATTGATCAGTTTTTACACTTTGCACGTTGCATCACAACAGTTTGCTTTATATTTCAGGAAAACGCATCAAGTCTTCATTTGCAGGTCAGTGTCCCCCCTGCTAACGTTTCCATGACGAGTTGACCGCTCACGGACCTGTGGTTGACAGAACGTCGGCATCAACTCAACTCCCGTTTACAACTGCAGGAGCTGAGTAGGATGGTTTCATCACTTCAGATGATGATAAAGAAAACACATTCATCTTATTTGTTGATGGGGGATTGATGGATTACTGAGGGTGCCAACAAGGCCCAGAGAGGCCCGACGGACCAGGAGCCTCTGACGTAAGTGTTAAAATTTCCTCGCTTGAAAGTCACAGAGCTCAGTTAAGATACGTCCTAAAAATATAAACTAAGAAACTACTATCAGGTTTAGAGCTTGTGCTTGAAGTGACGGACTTGAACCTGTGTCGATTACCTGATTTTTACAGAAACGTGTAGGATTCTCTCAGCATCACTTCAAAACATATTAGGAAGATGGTAAAGCTGCAGCCAGATGCCACAGATGCCCCTTTAACCCCTGTTAGTATATCATCATTATTTACACAAAGGTCAAGAAAGGGGTTTGTTTTCACAGAACCAGTGAACAGGGAAAAAGGATTTGTCTGCATTGTTCTAGTTACGATACAGATTCCTGTCCCGTATGGATGATGCACATTTTTGTCTGTTTCAAACAATGTTTTACATCAGAAATGGTTGGAATCTAACAGCAGAGCTTGAATTCCAACATTTCTTCTGTTTCCTTTCAAACTTTGTCCAAACAGACATGACCACATCCTCGTCATTTCAATGTGCAGGAGTCTGAGGTTTCCACTCTCTGAAGTCAGGCTCAAACAACAGGAACAGCATGTGTCCTTTCTTGTCCTTCACCACTGACTTTCAGTGCTTGATCAATCACTAAATTGACTGCTGGCCCAAACGGACTTTCGTCAAATTTCAGTGCAAGAAAACATGTTGAAAGAGCGACTGCAGTCACTGTGCAGCGAGGCTGAGCAGGTTTTCAGTCAAACACTGAGCAGTTTGTGTCTTTGTGTCTAGACACAAGGAGGCCTGGGTCTCACTCAGAGGACGGAAGTGTTGTCTCATCAGTGGATCCATCGACACGTCGGCGTCAACTTCTCCAACGAACAGTTACGTGAAGGATAAACGATGAAGAAATGTGGAAAGAAAGAAAAGGACGCAAACACACAAATTAACACATTATCTTTGTCTAAACACATGTGGCAGCAGAAAACTGAGACTGACTGATGAGCAGCCCTCAGGCCTTATGAACAGCTGGCAGGATCCTCAGCTGCAGTCCTCACAACAGCACATCCACACATTTGTCAAAGCTTCGATTGAACATCGATGACTCAGCAGTAAAATGTAGATTTATTGGAGAAAGAGACAGAACATAAAGGAGGAGTCAGACGGTGAGTGCTTCGCAATGGGAGCGTGTAAATCTGGAGCTTCTAAAGAGGAAGTGAAGTCTTGGTTTTTTCCTGCCCTGCAGAACAAAGTCATCACAGTTCGATTGCAGGAGGTTGAACCTGAACCACACAGTGATTCAGAGCAGATTTAGGCTCTGGTTTGTTAACAAATAACATCGTTAAAACGAAACGCTTGGTACAACAGATACCTGCTGATACGGAGTAAAAGTGGTGACGAAAGAGCTTCAGGATGATCTCAAGGATGAAAGAATCCAACTTTAAAATAAGTTCTCAACCTCAGTCTGATCATTTATACCTGCAAACCAGAGACAGTTTGATGAATGTCAGGTTTCTCTTTCTCTAGAGATTTCAAATAACTAGAAATAGATGAATAGAGATAAATAGTCATAAGTCCCATAAAACAGATCCACACAATTCTTTTGTGCTCTTATAATGTCCATAGTTTTGGTAACTGAATTTGTGACATTTTAATGTGAAAGGTCAAGAAATTGTCTTTATTGGACATGGACAGTCAAAAAGACAATGCAGAATAAGTTAAGACAGTGGAACCTCTGACTGCAGATGGAGCTCAGACACATGATTAAAGTGTTTGTAGCTGGAACTGAGCTGAATAACTTCACATTTTCATGTTTGTGTGCTTTTGTACTGGTCACTGTGAACGAGCAGATGTCATTTAGTTCTCAGCTGGAACAAACGTCTTCATCTCATGGCACCAGTTTCTGACTGAACTGGATCCAACTCACTACCAAACCCCCTTTTCAAGCGAGTGTTTATGATCCACTCTAATTACCAGAGGGGCTCCTCCATCTCATGCCTCATTAGCAGGGCAGGGAGGATGTTTCCACACGCTGAGCGTTCAGCTCTGCCTTTTATTGTCCATTAAAGGAAAACCGCTTCACCACAGCCACCTCTTCCTTTTCAGTTTTCCACTGCAGTTCCAACCACGTCACTGTTCCTGTGAAAAACCGTTTCATCTCGTCACAGAGCAGCTCCATCAGATTCATTATAATCTCAAGCCAAATGCATCTACAAGACTTTAACGACCCAAAAGTCACCTCAGAGACAATCTGCCCCACTTTCATCCATCCATAGGAAGATTAAGGCCACTTCACACACCCACCAAGGAGGCCACAACAAGCAAACCCAGTTCTAGGGGATTATGGGTGTTTAGAGCCGTAATCATAACTTCCCTACGACTCCACCCTGTGTCTCTTCGAGCCAGGTGAGGAACAAGGCCTACTCTGGAGGATCTCTCTGGGTCCCCTAGTCCACTTTCCCTCAGACTGAAGAACATTTCCAACCAAGAAGAAGAAAAGTCCAGTTGACAAGACCCAACCTTTGGATAATGACACAAAGTGGTACCCATGACAAGAGACTTGACTTTTTGTGCTGTGCCCTGAAAATGTAAGGGTTGGTCGAAGGGGGAGTTAGTGAAACGAGTGTGATCCAGAAGAGTTTGTGTTGTCAGTAGATGTTTGGTTTAAGCCTGTGCTTTATTTATTCTTTGTGGATTCCCACCTTCAACTGCCATTTACTGTTTGCCTCCTTAAAAGCGGGAGTGTGTTGAAATTACACCCCTGTGAAACCTGGCACCAAAATGGCTGCTGGTGTACCAGGTTTTTGTCTGTAACAGTGAAAGACACTGGGTTACAACAGTGCAAACCCTGTGTTGGTCAGGTTCACACAGCAAAGAAACATCCTGAACGTAACTTACAGTAACACTGGCGTCAGACTCCGCGCTGCTATGTCTCTCTAAACCCGTAGACAATGACATGTGATCAGATTATCTTTCACACACTGATCTGCAGATGATCTACGCAAGTTTGTGCTTGTGTTTAGGTGATGTGTTGCTGGCAAAATCTCTATGTTGATAGATAATGATGATTTTAAACGTCATTCCATCTTTGAGGAAAAGGAAACTGGATCTTTTTTCCTGCAGCCCTAACATTAGAGATGATGGAGTCATTCTACTGTTTGCTGCTGTTTAGCTTTGCACAGACTCCCATGGTTCACGGAATCATTCCAGCCTCAAGAAACACTGAGTTGTGGCAACAGCCTGGAAAACATTTGCAAACACAGGCTCGGTTTCCTGAGACTTTACAGCTTCATGCAGATATTTGATTCAACCAAAAGAGAAGATTTGATTTCTAACTCAATGGGGACAGAAGTTGGCTTTAATATTTTAGTGTCTTCTCATGTTGCATCATCATGTAACACTTTTCATTTCTGATTGAACAGCTCTGCTCTGTGAGTGTGCACTTTAAACTAAGCTGGTTTTCTCTCCTCGTGAAAGAAGAAGGAAGAAATTGCTACAAATGGAGATTTATTTAACCAAATATAATGAGCTTATGGGAATATATTTCCCCTTAGGAAGCGTGGGAAGGTGATTGTGTGATTATTAGAGCAGGTACTGTGATCTGTGGGCCCTGTACCACCAGGTCTCACTGAGCCTGTGCACTCGCTTTTTCCACTGTGATGCTCTTTATTGATCCTGCTCTGATGACTCGGGTGGAGATTGACTGAACGATAGAGCAACAGGGGAACAGACAGCTGTGTTTTTAGGTAAAAGTGTGTGTGTGTGTCTGGACCAGTCGTGCGTCCCCAATAAATGTGTTCCCCCCTCAGCCGAATGTTAAGGTCTGCACTGATGGTTTGTGCAGCTGTGGGTGAGATATGCATCACTAATGTGACACAGCAGGTCCCTGTGCTGCGTTTAGTCCTGCAGTGTCACTTTTGTTGTTTGTGTCTCAGTAACTGTGAGACACTGTCACAGTTACTTCACTCTCACACTCTCTCTCTCTCTCTCTCTCTCTCTCTCTCTCTCTCTCTCTCTCTCTCTCTCTCTCTCTCTCTCTCTCTCTCTCTCTCTCTCTCTCTCTCCTTTGTGCATGTTCTCTTCCTGTTTTATGATAAAACTTCAACTGTCTCGTTGATGTTTCACATATTTCACATCGTCCAAACCAAAGTCCCAAACCTGGAGCCTGGTTCCTCAGGGACACAATCTGCTGAGTCTCAGTGGGGATGAACAGTTAACAAGCTCAACATCCTGCAGTGACCCAAAAGTGTGTTTTACTAACATTTGAATGTCATTAGAATGAATGTTTTTAGTATAATGAACATGGACGCAGCTTGTTTAATGTCCAATCGTTGACCTAAATGGTCTGGTTTCCTTCACTGAGTCCGCTGTTTTTTACAGATCGCAGTTCTGCACGACGATGCAAAATATGAATTAAATCATAACTAAACACAATTTAACATGATTTGTGTGACGTGATTGTTTGATTTGAATAATTAAGGGAAGACAAAGGACATCTGTGTCGAATTACACTTGCAAAAAATGAAAACTGAAGAGAAAAATTTGAAAAGCAAAAAATGTTTTTATTAAATCTCAAACTCAAAAATCACAAAGCAGTCAAAGTGTTTTTTATCTACACAGAAAAAAAATAAAAAATATCATCAGAAATAATTAATTATTCAGAAATTTAGTTTTATTGTGTTACCTGTTTCTCCACGTTTTGCTGCTAGTACTACAATTTTACTGACCAACCCTCTAAAAACTGCACAAATTACTACATATGTAGTAACTGCAACTAACCAAAAAATGTATAATTTCAGTATTTTAAGTGTTTAACGGATCTAAACCTGCGCTGTGCTTTAATTTACTGTTAAAGCAGGAAATTCTTCTCCTGGACGAGAAGTGTGGTAAATGAGTAAAAAAAAAAAACTACATTTAAAATGTAAATGAGCTCGTTTACTTTGGACATAAAGGAAGATCTGTGATCTAAGAGAGAGAGACTGTGGGAAAACGATGGTTTCCCTGCCCACGCTTGATGAGAGTGTGAAATGGAACAAAAGGTGTTAGATGATGATATTTGTCGAGATGAGATCGTGTGGATGTAAAGCAGCGAGGGGCCACAGGAGGAATCTCTGAACTGTGTCAGGGCTAATAATGTTTTCTTAATTCAGGGCTGTGGTTTGTGTGTGGGGTTAGCGGCAATTCACACCAGATGTGAGGGTCCTCACACAGAGGACCAGGGGCCGCAGAGGTCAGTGTCCACTGGGCCCAAGTGTCTGCAGGTGTGTGCTTCAAGACACGGAATGAGCTGAAAGAGAGAAAACTGAGCACGAATTCATGACAATCCATTTAAATACGATGAGCAAAGAATATGCACATGAAGATCGCAAAGAAATTTGAACAATTAGACATAAAAATTAAGCCACAAAGAAGTAGAAAAGCTGCAGTGATGATGATTCCTGCTGGACCTGCAGCACTTAGCTTTTAGTTACGGACCCCCGATGATTAAATACACTCACATTACAGATGAGACTTGAGAAGCTGCCGCTGTCTGCATGAACAAACAAGAGAACTGTGGTCTCACCACTGCATCTCGTTCGGATGTGTGAGGCCACAGAGTCTTTCAGGAGGCCCGGCTTCGAACTGCAGTCAGATGATGCACAGTTCAGATGCACAATTTGTTGGGCTACGATTCAGACACGTAGGGTACAAGGAATTAGCTTCATGCCGTTTGGTTAGAGTCCAGCGTGATGATGTCGTACTGTGGTGAGAGACGTGGGCGAATGTGTGACACAATGGATACTGGAATAATGTTCACTCCAACAGATCATTAGGTGCTGCACCCTCTCATACGACCCACTGAAGCCCCCCACCCCTCTGGCTACAAAGGTTGCAAAATTGCTTTCTGACAAAATGGCAGCAACATAGCTGAATTCTACTTTTAGTCCTTTATTTTTCCTTTGAGAGGAAATTTGGACTTTATCTCTGAGTTTCAGATCCTTCATTTTTCTTTTTTCCACCGACTGTGAGATTTGTGTAGCGTCCTCCACTCCTCTGATTCTCTGTGACTCTGCATAATTCACATTTCTCCAGCTGCGTCTGGTTCTCACAGAGGGAAATCCTCTTCCTCCTCTTCGCTGTTACAAAGGGCTCTTTCAGCTTCCTGGGAACAGTCAATAACTTCTTTTCTGGGAAAGTGATTCTGTGAATTCTGATGCATCATTTGACCTCATCAACATGTCTTCGGTGTCATTCACTATGAAGGTAATGAGACAGCTGCAGCTAATTACATCTCACTAATTCTAGTTCCCGTCTTTCTTTTTTCCGCAAGCTCTAACATGCAATAAAATAAAAAACGACTTTACGTGTTAATTAAATATCAAGTGCTGTCTCTGCAAAATGTGCAGAAAACGACCAGATTCAAACGGGGGCTGTAAACGTCTTCACGCCATCGATTGTTAACAGCAGTCTGTGTTTCGGTGACATATGAGTAACTTCACAGGCATCTCGGTGTCGGCCCACAGGAAGTCTTTTTTTCAGACCGTTGCTCTGCCAAGACAAAAGCTGCCACAGTCACTGGAGTCCGTCCAGCTCCACGTCCAGAAGTCGTATCACTGAGAAATATTTAACCTTTTGCTGATGAAATGTTCGTCTGACAGACACATAGGACACTATGCTGACAGAGACAAAAAAGAAAGAAGCCCACAGGTCAACACGATAATTTGACTTGGACAAAGCCAGTTTTTGCAAGTAAGGAAAGAAAAGGACAAGACCTGTTTTGCTTATATGGAGGAATGGTCATTATGATGTCCAGTGTGATTAAACATGTCCAACTTCAGCAATTTTGTCCCCACAATGGTGGTGGACCTGACAGAATATGTCTAATTTCACATTAATCCTAGTTTTACATTTAAATTACACAAACAAATTTATTAATGAAAATCTCCTGATATTTAGTGTCTCTGTTCTCTGGTTCTCAGGTCTGCTGCAGCTTTGTCCTCCAGCCTTCACTGGGATGGGGAGTCAGGAGACCCACATGGTGAAGACACGATGGAGAGAGACAGACAGAAACGACAAGTACATCAGACAGAGGAATGCAAAGGTAGGTAGAAATGTCGCTGTGTGTTGTGAATCCACCCCCAGATTCCTGTCTGTTGTCTCTCGTGGAGGGTTGGGAGCTGATTCTTACGTTCTTCCAGTCTCCGTCTGTCTTTCCCTGAGATGGACAAACCAGAGTTTGAGGCTCAAAATAAAGAAAACACAGAATGAGACAAAAACACTGGCAGATCCAGATTGTTCCCACCAATCGCTCTGACGTCAGAGCACGAGGAGAACAAATCATGTTCAGGTGCTGCTGTTTGTGTGGCCCACATGTCAGAAGTCTGTGGGGTGGGGGTGGGGAGTGGGGGGGCTATCAGCTATTCAACAACACCACAGATTATTCATTTTCCTTTATTTCAGAATTATACAAAGGCATAGAGCTTCAGATGTTATCAAGCTTTTCAGGGGCCTGCAGTTTCTTCCCATCAGCCCATATCTATGGTTTAGTAGGTCCCTGTCCTACCTCCTGGTAGACATAATAGATCTTTGGTTACAATAAAATGATTTAGACCATGAGGGGACACTGGAAGTTACTGGATTAACTGTGCATTGTGGTTAAAGGACAGTTTGTCTGTTGTCATTCTTTAATACATCATTTTGCACAGATTTAAAATGTTATTAATAACCTCTACCAGTAGAAATTGTTCATCAGTGCAGGAGAACTCTGTGTGTCCACATCTGTCCGGTCTGGCAGACAGACAGGTGGAGAGACCTCCCTCACTGCTCTGCATGGCTTTTATTCGACTCCATCTGGACTGTGTGTGTGTGTGTGTGTGTGTGTGTGTGTGTGTGTAGGAACAAAGTGAGGAAGTCGTTCATCTCGACCGAAGCTCCTCACATTTCAGTGGAAACTCAGTCACGAGTCCATGTCCTGCATGTCCTAGCAGGTGAATGTTGCTTAGTTATGCTGTGCGGGGAGTGCACGTGATATGTGTGTACGTATGTGTGTATGTGCAGGGTTGGTGTGTATTGGACTCGCTGCACATTTACGAAGCTTGTTCCAAAGATTTTTCAGCTCGAAAAAAGAAAAGTCAGAAAAGTCTGAAGCTCATCCACAGCTGCACTGTTTGGTTTCCAGTCTCTCACAGCACCATAGGAGATTTATTTTGATGGATTGTTTGTCGTGTCCTGCTGACACTTGTTTCCCTCCTGTCCTCTGTCCTTGTCCTGTAGGGGCAGAGACAGTCCAATGTGGGCCTGTGTGCAGGATTTGCCTCATAGCTCGGCTGCTCATTTCAGCTTAATTTTGTTTTTTTGTGTGTGTGTGTTGTTGATTTTCTGTGTGTGTGTGTGTTACATTGAGTGGACAAAGGAGCAGACAGGCCGGTTCTGACGGGCCTGCTGCAGAAGGGCTCCACACACTAATGAAAATCTGATCTCTCCTGATGTAATGCCGCAGTCACTTTGGATTGGATCGTATGGAGAACAGGGGACGAGCTGGATCCCCTGGTCTCTAATAGAGTCTCATTGTGCATAGTCAGACCCTGCATGTGCATGAATGTGTGTGCGTTTCCGCAGCAGGTTTTCTTTAATATGCTCAGGGCTGCCCTGCAGGGTGTGTGTGTTATAAATGGAGCTCTGTTAGTGCAGTTTTGTGTTTTCTCTGAGCTCTGACACACCCTTGATAAACCTCATGCCCAAACTTTCTGTGCAGTAAATATATCCACAGGACTGTAAATGACCTGCAGTGAAGCACAGAGGAGAAACCTCCACACGAGAAAACTGTACAGTCTCTTGGTCCCTTAGGTTCTAAAAGAGCTGATGTGATAAACAGCTACAAATCTGAAGGTCCTGTCCTGATTTGTGTTTGCACATAGAAGTCAGTCTGTTAATGCATAAATGAACCTACTTTATAGAACCTGTGACCATGAGCTGGGGAACCACTAGCTTTACCTGACCCCAGCCTGAGGCCTGAAGTGGTCTGATTTATGGACTGAGGACTGAACCTACTCTGTTCCTCTGTGGGACTCTTTAGTTCTACTGTCTCTTTTTTTCTTCAACATGAAATCTTTATTATACCTGAGAAATGTTACTGTTACTGTCTTCATCTTATTAATGATCATTTTAGTTTGTTTAAAACACTGAGTCACTGTTTATAAAATAATATTTTCACAGTTTATCTAAAAACTGTTCTTGCTGATATGAATTGATTTACTTTCATCATTCGTCACCCAGTGTTGGAACCTGAGGAAGTTGCATGACTCTTTATATTCTCCTCTCAACTAGTAAAAATTGAACGGATTGAGGATTTTCATGCTCAGTGGCTTCTCAGTTTTCTAGAAAGTAACTGTCTGCTGAAACTGAAGAAGAAAAATGATGCAACAACTCATTTTACGTATAAACCCACCTGCAAACGCTACGTAACACACGAATACAGTGGCAAAAATCATGTCAGAATCAGTAAATAAGTGAAACAAATGGCTGCATTCTGTTGATGTAGCTGATGTAAATGGACGGGTGAGGACGTGAAAGCAGTGTCTGTCTCTGAAGCTCAGCATTCTATTCCTGCAAAGCAAAACTGGATGAGCTTGTTAGCATGAATTAAAGTTGGAAGCAGGCAGGACACCTCCTGGCTGTTCAGAGGATTTCGAGTTGCATTGGATAAGGAACAGAGTACGGTTTATCAAATCTGTCTAAGCCAATGACAGTGTGGGTATACGGGGGGAATTCATTAGGTGTACGTGTAAAAGACCGAACAAACTGTGTATAAGGGCAGAAGTCAGAGCAGCTTCTGTCTGTACTTTATCAGCCTCCCACTGCTGCTCAGATGTGGTTTCGTGGTTGAGGTGAATAGCGGCTCTTACTCAGCCGCCCGCCGGTGGTTAGCATGGGCGAGTCGAACACAGGGCGGAGTTTGTTCACACAGGAACTGGAGAAACCACCAGCCACACAGCGGCTTTTCAGTTTCACATGAAACCCCGCTGAGCGGTAAAAACCACACTGACACAGAAACTGAAAGTTGTCTCTCAGCAGGGACAAGAAGCCGACTGAGAAATGTCGTCCCCATCCCTCCATGCTGTGCATCAGTTGTCCAACGCTGACTTCTATGATGTAAAACCTGCAGAACTTCGCACATTACCATCAGCCTCAGCTCGACCTTGTGTTCTCAGACTGTGGGCGGCACTGAAATATCACACATCTTAAAAACCGATGACACTTCTGAGGCTGACGTGAGAACAGCTCCTGATTACGTCTGGTAGACTCACTAAAAACTGAAGACTGAAGACCTCTGCTACATTAAAACCCCCAACTACCTATAATCCAACACTGTCTGTGAGAGACTGTGTCAGGCTGAGAAGCTTTCAAAGGACACGATAGCGTAGAGGGACTCCCCCTCTAGTCCACCTGGCTGCCGCTGGGATGCTCGGTGATGCACGTTTTCGAGCAGCTCCATTTCTCCTGGTCTCTCTCCTAATGAACTTTATCCATCTGCCTTCATGACTACAGCTGCATTTGAAATCTAAATGAATTAAAATGTAAATGCCCGTCATTTGTTCTCTCTGAAATTGATCAAGATCTTTTGCCAACGTTGTGTCAGTGTTGTGCTTCTGGGATTGTTCTTTGCTTATAAAACAGACATGTGTCCTACTTTAAAAAGACAAGACAACGAGCTGATATAAGTGAGGCTTCGTTATTGTTGTAGCAGTTTGTTACCGTGCTAATATTTTCTACTTAAAGTTTTTCAACCCTCCACCTGCTCAGCACTGTGCACACGTGCTGCACACACTGTCCTGTTTTTTGACGTGCATGCCATGGCCCACAGCACACTGGAAGGAGCAGTTTATAATGTGTGTGTTAACCGTGCACACACACGATGTCGTCACACAAAGTCTTGATTAGTAAATTTGGCTGACTGCTCACACTCGTGCAACATTTGTCCAAAGCAGAGACCTGCACATTTGGCTCTACATGAGTTAACTCTAGCAGGTTCTTTCCTTCCTCTTGGACTCTTTCAGTCGCCCCCTGACAAAGTCAACGTCGTCAGTGAGGGTTTGACTCTGCTTCTAATGGGACTCTGGGGACTGGGTCAGGCCTTGGAAAAAGACAAATTTCGACGCTGGTCTTCTGAAAATGATTAGCACAGAGGTTCAGCGTCTGTATGTTGGTAGTCAGAGACACGCTGGAGCTTTAGGCTTGAGAAGTGTGAGCAAGTTCCTACTTCAGCTGCAAATTTGAGCTTTTGGACATGTTCGTCAGCGGAACGTTCTCCTTTTTTAAACGCAAAATGTATCATTTCCCCATCAGATTGAGAGCAGGTAGGAACTAAAGGAAGAAAAGAAAAGAGATAAGGTCAGCATCACAGTTTGGTTTGGTTGTTTTAGTGCAGTTTTCTTTTAGTTCTTCTTCGTTCTCATACTGATTTTCTACAAGCAACTCAAACATAAATCCTCGTCTGCTGATGTGGCCCACAAACATGCTGTTCAGTGGCAACTGGACTTGCTTGAAGTTCCTGACATTCTTGACATTGTTGACCAGTTCTAACGGACCGGTTTGGAGGGGCAGGCTCAAAGTGTGTGGGGGTCATTAGGAGCTTGCTGCTCATCTGGGGTTTGTTGTTCCACCTGGTTTTTATTAGGTTTTGTCATTAGGGTCACATGGGGGTGACTGTGACGAATGCACCGCATTGTAAGTTTCTGATAGGTGGTCATAGTCATAGTCCACCTGTGTTTGGTGATGGACCTGCAGTTTTACTCCTCTTTCAGTCCATCTGGCTTCTCTGCCCAGAATGTGCACCTGGACCTTGTCTTTCAGATGCAGATGAGAGCCGGCCCTCCTGTGTTGAGCCATGTGTTGAAATAACCTGTTTTGTTCTTGTCGCCTCTGCTGTAGATTTGGTCTTAATGGATCATTTTGTGGCCTGGTTTGGGTACCTACAGGTTTCTCCTTTTATGCATTTGTGTTCTTCCTCCTTTCCGTCCTCCCTCAGAGACTCATTCTCAGACCAGTAGTGTAGGGAGTTCAGCTGCCACTAAACAGCACCTTTGGGATAACCATGACCTGGGTGGTCTGTCAAACTTCTGCCAATAAATGAACTGATCACAACCATTGATTACTGTCCTCACCAAGATTGGACCTCAACATGATGGTCCACAGGAATAATTTCTGTGGGCTTTACTTTGTGCATTGAAATTCTTGTCTTTGCATTTTGGCCCCTCACAAAAAAATCACGAAACCCATATTTCATGTCTATGTGCACTCAATCATTGCCAGCATGTGACTGTGGGTGAGTGTGTAATGATGCCTTGTTAGTCCTGGAAAACCTTGACACCAACTGTTTCCTCACGTATGTTTGAAATTGCCCTGGGTGACAGCAGCAGCACTTTGAGAGTCAGAGTGCAGACACTCAGCTTGTCAGACTCTTGGAATGAAGGAGAAACTTTTCCTCAGTCTTTAAACAGTTGGACTTGTAAATACAAACGGTATCTGTTGAGGCAGCACGACCTGTGCCTCCTGAACCGAAGACAGTTCTTTGGGCAGGACTGTCCTCTTGTGAAATATAAAAATATTTTTTAACCTTTGTACTGTGAAAAAGACTTACGTCGTACTGCTGGGCAAAAAAACTCACTCCAGAGTGAAGAGACCTGAGTCTGATTATGTATTATACAATTATTTAGACACGGTGACTGTGGCAGTGCAGCATACTCATACTGAGACCCCCTATGTCTGACGTTTGACGAAACAAGTTTTGGTTTGTGGCCTCACACTTTATGGTTAAAAAAGACTGAAACGCAATTGGTCGAAACGAATCAATGACCCCCATTAGAAAAGTCTGTTTCCTGCTCACAAACTGACTCTGTCAGTCTGAGTTATTGACAGAAAAACATTCATGTCAACTTTCATTAACAATTCCCAGCTCTACAAGACCCACACTATCATTATTCTCTGGCCAAGCTCCGTTTTCTGCTCCCCCCGACTCAGCTTGGCCTGGTTCATTACACATATGGTAGAATTAGCCTTGTCCGTATTATGCATGTGTTCCTGGTTTCGGAGGCATTTCAAAGCTCCCTCAGAGACCGGGAAAGTCCTGTTGATGGGTCTACAGAGGCAGACTAAAGGCTTTTGAACTGGCTAGTTAAGGTGATTAGCTCTGTAAACTATGAACCACACAAGGCCAGAATAAAACATGAATTCAGGAAACTATTTACTATCAAAGACTATTGAAATTTTATGACACATACCTTCCTAATAAGAGAAACTAAATGATAAAAACCTGTATATTCATATAGAGCAGAGGGTGACAGTCAAACAGGGCAAAGCAACAAACTGACACAGGAAACTTATTAATGATTGACAGTTGGAGAAGTTGGAGATAGCTGCCTATTTTGAGGTTAAATCCGTTTGAAAGGTGCAGTGGGGCACACAGACTGCGGTGGTTTCAGGCTCATTTATCAGCGTCTGGATCATGAAGTTTACTCTAGAGTGCAGTGACTCTCACGGCTCCCCTGGGCCTTTCTCCTGGCTGCTCCTAAGACAGTGGCTGCCACTCACAAAGCCACATTGCATCCTCCACTTTTACTCTCAAGAAAACCTGTAAATCTGCACACAAAACATTCATGCAATATTGATTCACAAACGTCCTGTTATTTATACTGTTTATTCTTCAGGTTCTACAGAATCATAAGCATCCTAACATTCGCAAAGAGAGTTTATGGTGATGCCACAATCTGAGCAGGAAGAACAGAGAACACATTATCTAAGGGAAGATGATTAAAAACACTGAAAAAAGGCCCCGTGAGTTGTTTTTGCCAACGTAACAGCTGAAGGGGATCCAAAGGAAGAATAAACAACAGGCTCTTCCCAAGTCTCCTCGACAGAATAAACAATATCAATCAGTTGCACATTGATGGCTAATCAGGATCAGGTGTGTTGGTGTTCTGCTTTCAAACATTTGTGCAGCAATTTTTTTTCCAATTTGTGCGGCGTTAATGTGATCCTGTCGTCCGAACCTGACGACCAACGAGAGAGTAGTAAGAGCATCTTAAAGCACCACGCAGGTGTTCCCAGGTAAACTGCTGAGTCGGCATTATGCTGCCACATGGGAAAATAAAAATGTAAAACAGAAAGCTACATAATTAGCTGTTGGGGTATATTTTTCCAGTCTTAAGTTGTTGTTTTTTAATCAGTGGTTTGTAACCACTTACCACAGCCTCCAATGTGAGACTGTCCTCCACCACCATGTCGTCCGGGGCAGCTCTGGAAAGGCAGGTTGACCGCGATTACAAACTCCAGAGTGTGAGCAACATAATCTGAACGTAAGGAAGCAAGAAACAAGTTCAATATCACTTAAGGCGTCTTTTAAGGAAGTACAGATTTTTAAGGCTCACTATGATTTTTACCCCCTCAGCTTTGTCGATTCTGACCACTGTGTTTGTACAGTTTAAATCCTAAGTGTTTAGAGCAAAGACATTTGTGTGAAACTGGCCACCATTTTGGCTCCATTGTAAGCAGCAGAACCCAACATTTTGTGTGACGCCCAAAGGGCTTTTATTTTAACAGATGCCTGTTTGAACAGCCAGGTCAGTGGGTCGTATAAGAGGGTAGGTACAAATGACCTACACGGACCCTAAGGGTCATGAGCCAGTGGTCACAAAAATAATTTTCGAGCTCTTTCTCCCTCTTATGCACAAAATTTTAGTTTGTTGTTTAGGTTTATTCCATTTCTCATGTTCTCCTCAGAGTTACTGAGATGTTCTGCCAGGTTCTCGCATCTCCTCGTGCCTTCAAATTGCCTTTATTTTACAATGATCAAGGCCACTGTGCTCATGGGAAGGGGAACAATTCACAGCTGGATGTATGTGCTGACACACAGTGTGAATCTTGGGATGTTTAATCACAAAGCTCTGTGTCTTTCTAAATTATGTTCAATCAGTTTAAAATGCCATTGGACTCCAGTCCAGTTCCTCTCAGGAAAAACTAAAGCAAAGGCCACGCACCTGAGTGTATATGTTTTCAAATGAAAGATTTCGGTTTATGATGTTTATTTACTTTGCAGTTTAGCAATGGTTGTTTCTGATCGGTCTGTGTGGTGCTCGGCTAAATCTGAAAGCAGACAAACATCTTGTTGTAATCAACTCAAACTGGCGACTCTCAGCAAACAGTAACAGATGTTGACGTATATACAACATTTTGCACCAAATTATAGTTTACAGGTCCACAAGTATTTGGACAGTGACACGGTTTTCTTTATTTTGGCTCTGTGCACCTGGACAATGGTGGTGGCTCCACAGCTGTTCCAGGTGTGAGAAGGTCCAACCAGACATGAGAAGGAGATCAAATACAGTAAACACAGCTCTGCTATCATGGGAGGTTTTGCATCATTGTTATTTTCACTTTTTTTACTTGATTAAAAGAAAATCTATGAGATATGACAGGTTTTTATAAGCTTTGTGCATCCTCCTGGCCCATGCAAACATTCACTCCCAATTACAATGTTTTTCTGCAACACCCTGTTGCATGTCGTGTGTCTGAGTGAAAGAGCCAAATGTCTGTGTGTGATGTCAGGTCCTGGAGCAGGAGATCAGGTTGTTCGGCACAGCATCATAATCAGACCCAAACAAAGAGACAGGAACAGAGTGGACCGTCCAGCAGAGGACAGAGACAGTTTCAAAACACATTCAGGAGTTCAGGTCCCTGCGTTCACTTAAAAAACATCTAAGAAATCAGATGTTTTCCATCGCAAACTCACCCGAGAGGGACCTGAAAAGTGCACAGAATTACATCAGATAGAAGGAAAAGAGGAGGAGGAGAGAGAGAAACAGTGAGGGAGGAAAAATTCTTCAAGTATGAGAAAATTTCACTGCTCTCCTCCCCACTCTTTCTTTCTTTCTGCTTTAATTTCTTTTTTTTTTTCTCTCGGTCTCTCTCTCTGTGTCCACTCCCCCGCCCCCCATCACTGTGGTCCTGTGGGTCACTCAGTGGAGGTTGCACAGAGCCCGACAGAACTTTGAACTGAGAGAAAGTCATCTGAGCAGGTAGGAGCAACGTCTTTGAACAGTTTTTTGGAATCAGCACACTGATATTATATGTTTGCATTAGAAAACAATTTGATTTGCAAACGATTTAACATGAGCTGAAACATGATGCATGTATGGATTTTGTTTTTCAATTTGAAGGGACAAACTGCGGGATAGGTGTCAAATCTGCTACATTCATGCAAGAAAAAATTAGTATGCAGCAAGGACATGCAGGACTTTGGTGACTGACTATTTAGCTGCAGCTATTACAAATGAATGATGTTGGTCATTTTTTAAGCAATGATAATCCACTAATTTCAGCTTCTTACCTAATGAATTTTATGAAACAAATATTTGTGGATTTTGGAAAAAACATCTAGTTTTGGAAAAAACACACAAAAAATGTGTTGAACATTTTTCACTATTTTCAGAAAATATTCACCAGTTTAATATTTAAAAAAAACATATTTTGAAACTTTTCTTCTCTTTCAAAAATCAAATAATCGTTAATTGAGAAAACTAGTTACTGATTAACTGATTGTAAGTTATTTCAACATAATATTTTTAAAAAGCGATTTATGTGCACATAAAAAATAACTGCATTTTGTACTTTAGTAGAAGAATTTTTTATTGTGTTTTCTGCTATTAAAACATGTATCTGAATTGTACCACATTCTGATGATATTGTTTTCATATGTGATGTACAGGATAAAAACTGGACAGAAGGAGGCAGATTGTAGAAGTTGTGTTAGACAAGAGACTTTGTTCTGAAACTGGTGAAATTGGCTCATCAGCTAATTTTATTATTTCCTTAAATAAAGTTTTAGATCTCTGGACTTTAGAGGAACAGAAGAAACAGTTGGTAATCGTGACCCAGCTGTTTTTTAGTGCAGACTCTTGACTACACGTGTGGCTCATGCATTCACACATGTAAACTGCAGCAGATGAGCTGCAGATCAGTGTAAATGCATGTGAAGGCTGCCCGCTCTGTGAGTGACAGAGCATCTTCTCCTCCAAATGATGTCATGGCTTTTTGTGGTGTCCATGTGACCTTGGTGTGTACAAGACCCCGTCCTGGGCTGTGATGGATTTCACAGCAGTCTGGACTAAGAAGTGAAGCTGGTGATGGATGCCAGTCATTACCTTCCTACTGCAGTAATTCCTAAGACCTGTCGGTGCTTTTTCGTTCTTATTTTTTCTCATTTATTTTGTCCCTTGTTAACTCGACAGACTTTACAGCAACAGTCCATTTCCTGGTGTTGGGGAAAGTAAAAGCCATGTGTGTTTGCAGGGAGAGCTGTGTGAAGTCTCATCCATGCTGAGGGCTGCGGGTTACAAACTGCATAGCTCAGTTCAGTCTTAACTCAGGGGCCAAGTTGCATGGTGGGTAATGTAGGCGCCAGGCTTAATCACTGAAGAACAACGTGTGGAAGCTCAGATTCCGATACACTGATTCTGATACTTTTGTCTCTGTCAGCTGCTCATCATGAGTCTGAAAGTGTGACAGCACCCAGAGCCAAACATCTGGAAAACATATCAAGACAATAAAATATGTGTTCTTCAAAGTGGATCACAGCCACAGCAACTGAAGGATCAGCTTAAAGAACCGTTAATGATCCCATGGTCTAAAATACAAGCTAGAACAAATATCAGATGAAGTGTTTCCTAGAAGGAGACGTTAGGTTTTATTGTTAAACAGCCAAATCCTAAATGTACCTGAAAGTTGGTGTTGTCTGTCTCTTAACCATTAGTAGAATTTCAAAGCACTATCCACCTCATACTGGAGCAGAATGTGTCCTGCTATCAGGGGCTTTCAGTCCTATCGCTGCTTTAACCAGATCAGTGTCGAGTGCCAAGTTTGTGTTTGAGAGAGGTCGACGGGAGAAGTTTATTTTGGCCTCAGCCACACTCGCAGTGTGAACAGGAAACAGCTCATACAAACCAACAGCAGCAGCAGCAGGGAAAGTGAGGGTGAAGAGCGAGTGTGCAGACGTTATGAGGCCTTTTGGGAGTTTTTTATTGGCCTCATGTGTTTTTGGAGAAGCCCTGTGGTAGCTGGTGGATCAGCTGGACCAGAGAGCTATTTATGAGGTACCTGTTCCCACTGTCTGTCTTATCACAAGCCAAAGAATCTCAATCACTGTTCTAAACCATAATTAACACTGTGAGTAAAAGTGATGGACAATACATTCTTTGGGTTGATGATGGTGCTGAAAATCTGCAGAGTGGGACTTTTTAAAACATGTAGGAAATCAACCCACTTTTCAGAAGTTAATACATCACACAAATCTGTCATTTTCTGGGGAGATTTCTGTTCACGTGTCACAGCAGCCGACCGAGGTCCAGCACCGGGGACACTCAGCAGCTGCTTTCTGCATTCGACACACAGTTGATCTCTGAAGCATTAGCAGGATTTGGTTCTTTACCTCTCCGGAGAGACACGGGTGGTTAGATCATTTAGGGTCGGACTCATGATGTGGATCCGCTCAGCTACTGTGTTGGTGTGTGTTGGAGGAAATGTCCGGGGAAAGATTTCCACTTTCAATTGAGGTTCTAATGATTTCTTTTCTCTGTTAAGTACTTTTTTTTACTTCGTAGGCTGAAAACTATTATACAGCTCAACATATTTAAACAAAAGAAATGAATCAATAAAAACAGATGAAATAGTCTGACTTGTGTTAGAATGAGATATGATAAACGCTCTGCACCTTTCTACCTATTGGCACTCAAAGCGCTTTACACTGCTTCTCATTCACCCATTCGCACTCACCGTCACAATCCGATGGGGGAGCTGGCCAACACTCACCGGGATCAACTAAGCTGTGGTTCAGTCTTGCTCAAGGAGCTGGGGATCCAAAAAAAACAAGTGTAGGATTGATGTGATTGGTGGATGACTGTTCTACCTTATTCGCTACCTTCACCTGAGATGCCTTGTTTCACCTGAAGCTGAACTTTGACTCTTATTTTAAGTTAAAACAACAAAGTAAATTTTACAGTGTAATCAATATAATGCAGATGCTTCCTATCCGGCCTTTGGTTTATTATTCACTTTCACTTTGAGAAATCTGGACAACTGCACCATAAACAAGTTTGGTGTGAGTGGATTTACATGACCAGTGTGACCTGTAGGTGTGAAGTCACTCTTGGATGACATAGCAACAGATTTACAGATGTTTATTTGCATGTAATGAAGGTTTAAGGATGATCAGTCCATGTAAACTTGTATTAACTGTAACATTAGCCTGTTTAGAACAAGCTAAACCAACACATTCTGTTAGATTTCATGAAATCCTTTTTAGAAACGGAGCCAAATGACCTGCATAAACCAATTACTTTCTATCCGGCAGTGTAAATAGTCAGGCATTCAGTCTGATCCATGTGATCAGAGTGGCCAGAGGTAGAAAACTGGCTGCAGGACAATAAATTATTCTCAGTTCCTGTTTCCACTGCAGCTTATTGGCTGACACGCTGCACTGACGGGCCCATAAACGGCTAACGGCCTAATTTCTGCTAATTGTGACTAAAGTGGATTCTGCTGAGCCGACGGAAACATAAGGTGGATGTAATGAGTGTTTCTGACTTTGTTCCAGGGGTGGAGAAGTCAGATTGAAACAGCAGCGGATGGAGATCTCTTTGACCTACACTCCAAGTGCTACTATTGTCTACAAGTTATAAACCAAAATCCTTCAAACAATCAGCACTAATTCAACCAAACAAACTGCTTCAGTCAGCTCAGATTCGCTGAGCAGAAGACTCCAACATCTCTCCATCCTCGTTTTCCTAAACAACCAGTGGGGCTGTTTTCCTGCTCTGACCTCGGCCATGTTTCCCTTAACCCTCTCCCTCATCCTCCTCCTACCCGCTCTGAGCATTCAGACCCCATCAACCTCCCGTGAGTTACAGGTGGGAGGCCATCGGAGTCCGAGGGACACCAAGCAGGACACCATCAAGGTGATTCAATGGGGTGGGGTTTGGGGGGGGAGATGGAAGGCAGGTCAAAAGATGTTGATGATGGTTTTCCATGTCTGTTGTTCAGGGTTCATCCACTCTCCTTTTCTTGAGATTCCCCCACTTTTCAGTTGTGTTTGGAGGAGCTCTGAGCAGATTCTGACCTTTTGTGTAGATGTAGTCCAGGAGTTACAAAGCATTTTATTCTGTAAATGAAGTGCTGTTGATCTTTCCCATCATTGATCCTGCAGGTGGTGATCTCAGAGGGCTGTGCCAATCAGGCTGATTCAGCTGACAGCAGCCAAGGAGGTAAAGAAATGCGTTTCATGACAGGTTTCAATTACGAATACGGAGAATGAAGTAAATCGCCCCTAAATCAGAATGTCACCATCTCTGTATTACCCAGGTAAAGAAATTGACCTGGTTCCTGGTTCTCCGCTGGTTCTGACCCATAAGATCAAACTGGTCCCTTCCACCTCTGGATCTGGATCTGGGTCTTGTGGCTGTGAAGCTGACTTCGCTACCCTGCGTGAGCGGCTGGAGAGGCTGGAGAGGGAGGTGTCAGTGCTTAGGGAGAAATGCGGAGGAGCTGAAGGAGGCTGCTGCACCTCCAAGGAGAGCAAAGGTAAAATTCCAGCTGAATCTTGCGTGGGTTTCAGACCACCACTCTGACAATGTCGTTGCCAGTAGCTGTTTCAAGCCTCTTTCACAAAGTTTGAGAATATCTGGAGAATCAAGGCTATTTTCAAGCCTGTATTGCACATCAGGAGATACTCAGTTGGGTCTGGGAAAGGGGTGGTGCCTGGGTCTGGCGACGCATGAGTACGCTGCAGAAATCCCAGTCTTTTGTGTACAGCACATCGAAAATCATATGTGACCAAGTTCCGTCCTGTTCTTTGAATTTCCCTCACAATTACAAAGTCTTGGGCTTTAAGGAAAAAAGCCAATATTTACCACTTCCTCATTGGCAAACAGCAGACAGACACGGTTAGAGAGGAGCTGGTGGAGAATTTAGCAGCTAAGGAGACAGTGGTTCAGAGCTAAACGACATGGAATATTAAAAATTGATTGACCAGGTGGACAAACTTGCTCTGCAACTAGCTAGAGTTTGATGAAGTGTGATGGGTCCTGTGATTCACCACCATATCAATACAAAGCCACAGTTTGTTGCTCTAGTTTTGGGATGTTCATGCTGTCTCTGAGGCTAAAGGGCCGAAAACGTAAAAACCAACTCTAACAACACTTAAATCACGTCTCCCTCCACATATTCATCATTGGCTCAGAGACAGACAGACTCACTGAGAATGAGTTCACTGGCGTCAGAAAAAGCACTAAAGGCACCAAAATCCTGAATGTAGTGAGAACACGTGAGAGGATAATGACTTCCTTCTCTGGGGTCCATGGTCGGATGTCTTCTCTTTTGGAGCGATAAAAAGATCAGAAATCACGTCTAGACTCTTAATATTGAACATTTCTAGCCCATTTACACACACACACACACCCACACACACACACAATGTGTCATTACAGGCTGAAATGACACATCTGGGGTTTCCTGTTATTAATTTGCAGCAGAACATGTGTTTATAGCAACATGTGTTGAATAAACACTGTCTTCATTAGCTGAAAATCCCCATTTCTCCTCAGTGTTTCTGTAGTTGGTGAAGAATTCCTGTTTTCTGTTGTCAGGCCTGACGACTTCGGGCCAAACACTGCAAACTAAATTTAAAATAATGAAGACGTTTTTCTGAACAACACAAACGGAGACCAGGCACCAAACTGTGCAAATTCACTGTGATGTTTCTGAATCAGTGTCGTAGGAGTTAATCTAGTCCAGATTTTTTTATCTGCTCCTGCCCCAGAAACCACCGTGTTTTAAACTGTTCATCACCACCTATTGTTGTCTGGACAAAGAAATTTCACTATTTGTTGATTTATTTATTGTTACTTGAACTTTACAAACCAAAAACTGGATTTTAAACAGTGCTGTGGTTTTAACATTTTTTGCAGCCATTGTTGATGCAGAAACTGAGGATTTGCCATGAAATGTCATTCAAGTTTCCCTTAACTTCTACATTAACACCAAATCAGACGTTAGCATTTGTACTAATGCTCTGAAATGTATTACCAGCTCAGTAAGAACGTTTCCCACAGGAATTCCAGTGTGTTGAGAAAAGGGGCTGGAATGTGCTGAAATTGTTCCGAACTTCTTAAACCTGATTATTACACATTATGTCAATTACTATAACAGGTGCATGAGTTTACTTGTTGATTCTGATATTTCTACATAGCAATATCTGAGCACCCAGATTAGTAGACGAATTGACAGATTTTCAACTTGCTCCCTATGGCTCTAGTTTGGGGAGTAAATGTTTTAAAGTTCGTCTATGCTTCTAGCTGGAAAACACCTCCAGATGACATCATCCAGAGGAGTATCCCAGTTTAGATGATGTCATCTCGTTGCTCATAATATGGAGGTTCTGTTGGACATCAGAAGGATGTCATCAAACTACAGCCATAATAATCTTTAACTTATCCCGAACATTAAGTAATAATGATTTGGCTCTGACTCCAGTTTACAGTTGATATATATACGTTATATTTTCTTTCTGCTTTAACTCATCACCAGAGCTGCAAACAGACTCAATCTGCTGTTGCGTGCACACGTCCTTGTTTCAGCCAATCGCATGACTTCATATTAGTTTACTGTTCCAATGACTCATCTCTCACACACACACACACACACGGTTCTTTAAAGCCTGACCGCCTGCTGCAGAGCTAACACACAGATGTCCGGCAGTGCGACAAGTATTTGCTGTAACAATTATATCCTCATTGACAGAATAGAGCAAAGTTAAACAGTTTACATCTCACTCGTACGTTTGTCATTTCCTTTTTCTTTTCTTTTAAAGTAAACACCCAGACAAAACAGCAGAGAGACTAACACATAAACAACACAAGGAAAAAAAACAAGAAGAATGAAACCACCCGTCAGATCACAGTCTGGACCACTGCTGTCACCAATGCTCAGTTATACACAGGATAAGACAGTGCACACACAACATGCATGGACACACATGAACATTAGGCCTTTATATGTTCTGGGTTTTTCATTTAAAGGAACAACATCATGCACGATATGTAAAAGTCAAACAAAAATCAGCAATTTTTATGAAGGAAATGAAAACAGTTCAAAATGATAACCAGTCCTTAATGTGTGGCTATTACAACTACAAATGTTATTTTTATTATATTTAGATTATTAAAGGATCTTAAAGGCTTCATCATGACAGGAGTGGTTCAATATTTAGCTTGACCAGTGAGATCATGTCATGTCATTAACAAGGCTGCAGAAATTAAAATATATTCCCAAGAAGACAAAGGCAGTAATTCACAAACATCCATTACCCTCACATTGTTCAATAACTGAGAAAAAGACTTTTTATGTGTGTTATCATTGGCAGTTGATTATTGTGTTATAGTAAAACTTATCTGCTAAATATAAATTGCGGTGGAATGAGATACTCCCACTACCTCAACTTGCACTCAAGTATATCTGTGTGTAGTGATCAACATACAGGTTGATTATTTTTGACGGATTTGACAGATTTATGTTATAGTCAGTTCATCACTCAATTGTTGTGTCAGAGAGCAACTGACCTCAGGAGGGATTCCATTTCCAACACACAGAACTGAAGCTATGAGCTAAGTGTGTGTGTGTGTGTGTCCTCTGTTCTCTGCCCAGTGTGATCTCAGTCCAGTGCAGATTTCTCCCTCCACCCTCCTCTCAACAACAATCATCATAAACACACACACACACACACACACATAGGATAATTAGTCAAAACCAGGCTGCGTGACACTCAAGTCAGAGAGGATTAGACCTCCACCCCCCCCAACATCAGGACGGTGGAAAGGAAACATTCCTGCTTCTAATTCTCTCTGGTTTTGTTTCAATGAACTTCCATTATTGTACCAAACGATACATCAAAAAATACTGGAACTTTACTGGGGAGAGCTGGGGGGCGTTTTTCCAAACTGGCTTCTTGCTGGTTGTAGTTAACAAATGGGAAACTTCTGGGTAGAGGGTATGAACAGATAATTAGAATACAGGCCTCTGGGCACAGACGGACAAAGGGCCCCCCACCTTTCATTCTAGCTATTTTGAGTCGATTCCTGGGAATTCTACATTTGTGTTTAGAAGCTTTGTCTAGTTTTCGTGTTTTGTGTATTTTTCTAATGATTTGATCTATTAGATTATTCCATACTATGGAGTTTGAATCTTTTTGCGGTGTGAATCGATTTGTGGTCATTTTGTGTCCTTTGAGTTTTTTTTTTTTTTTTTTTTACCAAGAATAACTTCAGAGAGTCATGGGGTCCCTGACATCTCAGGTCTGTGTCTGTGCCTGTAGGTCCATTCAGTTCCTAAGTCACAAAACAGCTCCATGTATTTTTAATCCAGTACCAACAGGAAGAGTACAACATTACCATCAAGGGTCTAAAGCAATTAACGAGCTAAATGAACAGTAATCGTATACTCAGACGTGCAGAAGAGGAGCTGCAGTATCATCAAACGCTGTATGTGAACATGTAGAAAGTACTAACCATAAAAACATTTTCTAATGATGCTCTTTCCTTCGTTTTTCAGCTCATGTTTGACTCACCTGCCTCTGACATTGCCCCCCTCTTCCTCACTTGCAGGTGCGGGTTGCATCATTAAACCAGGGAATGAGTGTCCAAACGAGTGCAGTGATCAAGGTCGCTGCATGGATGGAAAGTGTGTCTGTTTCCATGGTTTCAGTGGAGCCGACTGCAGCGAATCCAGCTGCCCTGGAAACTGCAACAACAATGGGAGGTGCGTTAAGGGACAGTGTGTGTGCGATCCTGGTTTCTCAGGGTCCGACTGCTCGGGGAGAAGCTGCCCAGACAATTGCAGCAGTCGAGGCAGGTGTGTGAACGGCAGGTGTGTGTGCAATAGCGGCTTCACGGGCCCCAGCTGCTCGAATGAATCCTGTCCTGCAAACTGCAACAACAGAGGCCAATGTGTCAGCGGGCAGTGTGTGTGCAATCCTGGCTTCACTGGTTCCGACTGTTCACAGAGGACTTGCCCTAACAACTGTGCTGACCATGGCCGGTGTGTGAATGGTAACTGTGTGTGTGACAGTGGCTTCACTGGTCCGGACTGCTCTGAAATTTCCTGCCCAGGAAACTGCAACAACAGGGGGCGCTGCGTCAGTGGAAAATGTGTTTGTAACCCTGGATTCACAGGTACAGATTGCTCGGAAAAGGCCTGTCCTAGGAACTGCAACAACCGCGGAAGGTGTGTAAATGGCAAATGTGTGTGTGACAGTGGCTTCACTGGTGCGGACTGCTCTGAAATTTCCTGCCCTGGTAATTGCAACGGGAGGGGCAGCTGTGTTAATGGACAGTGTGTTTGTAATCCTGGATTCAAAGGTACAGATTGCTCTGAAAAGGCCTGTCCTCATGACTGTAACAACCGCGGAAGGTGTGTAAATGGCAAATGTGTGTGTGACAGCGACTTCACTGGTGTGGACTGCTCTAACATTGCCTGCCCTGGTAACTGCAACAAAAGGGGGCGCTGTGTCAATGGACAATGTGTTTGTAATCCTGCATTCACAGGTACAGATTGCTCGGAAAAGGCCTGTCCTAAAAACTGTAACAACAGGGGGCACTGCGTCAGTGGAAAATGTGTTTGTAACCCTGGATTTGCAGGTACAGTTTGCTCGGAAAAGGCCTGTCCTAACAACTGCAACAACCGCGGAAGGTGTGTTAATGGGAAATGTGTGTGTGACGGTGGCTTCACTGGTGCGGACTGCTCTGAAATTTCCTGCCCTGGTAACTGCAACAAAAGGGGGCGCTGTGTCAATGGACAGTGTGTTTGTAACCCTGGATTCAAAGGTACGGATTGCTCCGAAAAGGCCTGTCCTCATGACTGTAACAACCGCGGAAGGTGTGTAAATGGCAAATGTGTGTGTGACAGCGGATTCACTGGTGCAGATTGCTCTCAGGTTGCCTGTCCTGGTAACTGCAAGAAGAGGGGCCGCTGCATTAATGGACAGTGTGTTTGTGCTGAAGGATTCACAGGCGCAGACTGCTCTGAAAAAGCTTGTCCTAACAACTGCAGCAACCAAGGCAAGTGTGTCAAAGGGACGTGTGTGTGTAACGGTGGTTTCGCTGGACCAGACTGTGCAGCCAAAGCGTGTCCCAATAACTGCAGCAACAGAGGACAGTGTATGAATGGGAGGTGTGTGTGCCAGCGTGGGTTCACCGGACAGGACTGCAGCCTGTGCGAGGAGGGGATGACTGGACCCAACTGTGATACAGGTGAGTCAAACCCAGCAAACACAAAAACCCAGTTGACAGTAGACATCACACAGATGAAGTTATGAATACTGTTTTGATTTTGAATCTTATAAACAATCTTTCCAGTCTTCAAACCTTACTCACAATGAAATCCAAGACTGGGTGCTATCCCATGATCTAACCGCCTGGATGAGCGGTTGAAACTAGTCTTCTTGCTGTATTTTGTTCTCTCACAGCTCCATGTCTAGTCATGGTTTGAAACTCACACAGTGTGTGTTATAATTTGTGATTTGGATTTGGTGCACCACAAGGTTCTATTCTCGGTCCTATTTTGTTTCGCTTATATAGTGCTAAGTAGTCAGATCACATGGAATTTCACCTGGCATTTGTCTGTAACTTTTAAAGCTCCCCTCCCTAAAGAAGCAGCACCATTACAAGTCACAGGGAAACTATTGCTTTGCAACAAGCCTATAAAGTCAAACGAGAGGGACCTTGTTGGAATCTCCGTCTCCATCTGCTGTCACAATGTTTTTCCCCTCAGGTGTTAATGGCTTCTGACCTGTGGGACAACACCTCATGTGTTTGTTATGGAATATACAGCATATTCCAGATGCTTGGCTGTAGTGTAATATCTTCTCACCTAATAAGTTAAAGGATCGAACACACAACAGCTTTTAGTTTCTAAATGACTTATTCTGTCATATGTCAGTCAACTCATCATGTCTTCACTTTCTGCTAAAAGCAGTTTAAACATTTTTGTCCCTATGTGTTTTCTTGTTGATGCTGTCCCTGTTGTTGCCGGGCGACGTTAGCTTGTGTGTTGGGGCTGGTTTCAGCTGCAGTGATGGAACTGTTTCATTAACAGAACAGCAGGATCCAGGCCTTCTGCCTGTAAAACTCCCTCTGACTCTCTGTGCTGCCTGGACACAGGACAGACATTTGTGAGAGTGTTGAGTCATCTCTCAAAGGTGACTGACAGACTGAAGTGAAAACACATCCAGAAATTATAAACCTTTAAGAGGAAAGGAGAAAACGAGTTGGCATCAGCAGCTGTAAAGCCTGATTCCAACAACTTTTTTAGTTTTTTATTTCACATTTAGAGTTTTTGCAAAATGCCCAAATGTTAGGGAATTATGTAAAAGGAGGAAGGGAAAGATACATTTCAGTTTAAATATTGGTGCATCATTTTAATTCATTTCATCAAGTGCATAACAATGTTGTGTATCCAGTCACATACCCCTCCATGTTTTATTGTCAAGTGCAAGCTGGATATTAGTAACTGCTTACAGGAACATGACGTCAGTCTCGCAGTGGTTTTATGAGAATCTGGTGCAGTAAAAATAAATGTGAGTTATAATCGAGTGCACTGTGTGGTTCTGCCAGGCTGACGGCTGCACAGATGCCACGTTTCTGCACAGGTCTGTGGTGCAAAACCTGCAGTTTGGCTTCAGAAAGGTCATATTATTATAATAGCAAGAGGAGCATTTTACAATTAGAGATAATTTGGTGATACACACATGTGAACATGTTTAGAAATGCAGGTCTGTTTCTGTTCTGTAATGTCCACATTAGGTTGTTTAAATACGGTACTTTGTTTCCTGTCACAAGCTGCGATGTTCCTTTAACGACCTCTGATGTTTTCACCTCCTCTCCCAGACCAACACAATCACCCCATTGTTGTGGTCTTTGCACCTTGTGAATGTAACTTATATTTTCATTATCATCGCTATTAGTGTCCAGGGTTTCAGAGACCGTTCACTGGCGTCGTGGCTCTCACATCATGAATCTGGACTTGAGACTTAATAACAAAACCACCGCTGTGTATCATGTTCAACCAGCAGATCAGATTGAACAGTTACTTTTATTGTTTTAGTGCCAGTAAATTTTGACGCCAAGCGCTGATGCACACATCGCTCTGATGTGGTGAGTTTGGCATCTAGATGCAATCTGCAGCACCAGAAATGGAGGCCTGCTGGGGGATTTGTGTAGCGTTGAATCAGAAATCTGACAAAGAGTTGAGATAAACCATTTAGACAAGAAAGTTCGGCCCCAAAAAGAAAGAAGATCTGCTTCCTGGAGCTTCAGATTGATCTTAATATACATCATATGCCAGATTAAACCAAATCTCAAAACGCCCAGTATCACAAATTGTCTTAATGGGCTTTTACCACCTCTAGAGTTCACAATATAAAACAGAAAGGTGCTAAAATCTCTTAAGCTTAACCATCATCTAACACAAATCTAAACCAATAAATAAGGCTAAAAAACCAGAATGGAATCATTTTTTCATTCTCCTGAATCTTTCACTTTGGATCGGCATCGTGTCTTTGTGCTCAGTGTCACCACCTCCTCAGTTTGATCTAAGTTGTGTTTCATTCTCTTCTCCTACAGAGAACCGATGGCAGACATAACCTTCTTATTAAAAGAGTTGGTTATTGATGTTGGTTGAACATCTGCCTTGATTTTCCCCCACTATCAATGTTTTGGTTCTTGAGGCGGTGGAAGTTTTCCAGCCTTTATCTGTTAGGATTCTTCTGACAACTTGATTTGTTGCAGAACTTCTACCCTTCTGCTGAGAAAAACCTACCTGTGGACAAAGATCACTGCTAAGAAAGTGTGTCCAGAAGTTATGTTTTTGCAAAAAGCTTCTTTGTCTTAAGCTCCATAACCAACCATCTTTGTCTGGAACCAGGTTTTCTCGCCTCTCTCCCTCACTTTGTCTCTCTCTCTCTCTCTGTGTTTCAGCCATGTCAGGCGTTTCCCAGCTGAGCACTCAGAACATCACAGAGACGTCTGTGACTCTGGTCTGGACTCCACCTTCTGTGCAGTATGACAGCTACCGCCTCACCTTCACCAGCCAGGTACACAAGATCTAGATCCAAATGTAGGTTTAAATCCAGTGGGCTCTGATCTAGTTAGTAGTTTCTTATCTCTACTCAGAGCTTGGGCGTCATATTTAATGTTTCTTTCATTCTTGAATTTGCGACGCTTGTGTTTGCATTCAATATTTCATGCTCAGTTGTGCTCACACCCTTAGGTACTACAGTATACTCGGCTCAGTTAGTATGGATTAAGAAGGATGAGGCTTTGACTTGTGAAACAAAAACCACCAGGAACAGCAGATTCGGCAGATAATGCTGACAATAAAACAAACAATATTACACGTTTTAAATTTAGGATGCCAAGGTTTTCCTGCAATATTTGGTTTAGCTTTTGACAAATTCACTTCATTCTCTGCCTTCCAGAGGTTGTGTTAACATGTTTTTGAGACAGCATGAAAATAAAGCAGCACACTGCAAGACTGCAAGAATACCTGCAGACACTACTCAGGGCCTAAATACAGGTACATGTATTTAACACTAATGATATTGTCAAGTACAACATCATCCTTTATAAGCTGAAAGATTTATAAAGCAAACAACAAAACAGTTAGGATTAAGAATTATTACACACTTTTATGTCATAAATTGTAGCACAATAACTAATCACTATTCTGAAGGAAAACCGCGGTTTGAGGCAGAAACAGAAGTGAAAATAATAATTTGAATAATTTTGACAACAAATGTGGCCCAGAACCAAAACGAAGCTCAGGGAGTCCTTGACTGACTGAGTCCTCCCTGTCCGGACTCAGAAAGCTCCTCAGACAGTTTAAACAAGGAGCTGGTGGTCTGCGGACAGAGCGGCGAAACTGTAAATTAGCTTCTGGTTGCAGTTTACGTACAGAACTCTGTGACCTAAAGGATGACAAAGACAAACAGCTTTAAGTGTGAGATCAAAATATTTAAAGATGCTTCTAACAAACTGCACTAAAAAGCCAAGTTTCCACAAAACACTGCAAAGATGACAAACAATACATTTACCAAGGACTCTGGGAATTCTCTCAACAAATACTGGTGAAAAATATCCTATGAAAGTTCCCTTAAGTCCTCTAAGAGGGACGACAGCTCACAAGGTTTCAGGGTCATAATCCAACTCTTAATCCTCTGTTTTACAGGATCGACATGTGTGTTACAGTTAATACAAAGGTGGAGTCAGGACACAGCGGCTCTGACTCCAACAAACATGATACACACCAGCACTTTGTATTTTTTTATTCATCTTTTACAACACTTTATAAAATTTGGAGAACTTTTTGTATTTGATTATGTAGCTGTGTTTTCAGTTTCAAAAGTTTCAAAATTAGTGGTTATTTTACAGGTACAATGGGCTGATATGTTTGAACGTATCACTAGTTAAGTTCAAATTGGTAAAATATTACATAAAGACATGTTTATACACTCAGGGTATAGCCTGGCCACCATGGGTTCATTTGATGAAACACAAATTAATTTAAAATGTTGCTCCTGTGCTGTTTCTGTACATGCTACAGTGTTTCTGACTCTGTGACGACAAACCTTGTTACGTATATATTCACGTTTATTGAGATTTAGTGGCTACAGTACCTGCACCTCCAATCCTCACAAATGATCATATAACGTCTGTTTAAGCTAAGCTAAACATGCTGTGACTACAGACCATACAGACATGAGGCGGATGTCCATCTAAACTTGTAAAACTCCCCAATGTTTTGGCCCCGTTCTTGAAGAAAATGTCCACCCTGAATTCTTGCCTCCCTGCTGACCATCTCATCCAGCCCCAGCATCTGTTTTTTGACGTTTCTAAAAGATTCATGGTGCATTTTTTGGAATTTTCTGGCAGCAAAAAGTAAAATTGGCCCAAAGTTTCTTTTAAAAGTCTTGTGCAGAGAATCTTCATGAGAGATGAGTAAGAACGATGGTGGAGCTTGAGCATGCAGGGTACGCTGGCTTCAGAGTGGGAGTCTAGGTGCGTGATTGAATAAGAAGCAGTGTAAAGTGCTTTGAGTGGCAATAGGTAGAAAAGCGCTTTACAAGTGAAGACCAACTTAACTGGAGTCCAACTGGACTGGAACATGGACCTGATTGGAGCTGATTTAGAATACAGAGTCCATACAGCACCTCTTTATATAAGGAACAGTCTGAGTCTGAATATTTAGGACTTTTAAATCTTCAAATTTCACAGGAGCAAGATGACATCATTTCTGAGGCAAATCCAGTTAAAAATAGTTTTTAAGACGTCCCAGCGATCAGCAGGCAGAGACCTGTGCAGCAGAGATTCTCATCAGGTTTCTGTTCCACGAAAACACTGTAAAATTCTAAGTCATCTCCGGGGAGTCTCCAAAGCAAATCCTTCTCTTCCTTGGAAGACACACTGGACATTTATTCCTGGTGGCCACATCTGGATAGAAGTGCCAAATCTCAATCTCACATGTCACTTTCCTGAAAGTCTGTTTTTTTTTTTTTTTTTTTGCCTTCGTTTTACCTATAAATTATTATTGAGGAGCTCGAGTTTTTTTCCTGCTATGTTGAAGCCAAACAAGAGTATTAAATATTTGTGAAAAACACTCGAGATTTCTGAAATATGGCATACAAAGAGTCACTGACATCAGCTGAATGTACACAAACCTAAACCATTATCTGCTTTAGCTGGAAACTTGAAGCAAAACATACATAGACACAGAATTACGTTGACTTTATTGTCATTATATTTATTGAAAGAGTTTTAGAAAAGTCCCAATTCTGAAAATGAACAATCAGTAAATCCAGTTTTTTTCTAGCCACCGTCATATTTGTTGTATATGTAAAAAAAATGGAATGAAACCTATTTTCAGATCTAAAACTCTAGATTAAATCTGAATAGAGAGCAAACAGCTATTTGTACGAATGAGGATTAAACTAGTGGAAGCAGTAAAATCAGTGAAAGTCAGCGTAAATCTCAGCCTTAAATAATTCTTGCAGTATCTAATGTCAGTGGAAATTCCTCCCTGTCAGTTCATTAAATCCCTGCAGCCACCTGAAGGCAGCAGGTTATCAATCCCACGGAGACATTCTTGTGCTCAGCAGCTACTTGGGGCTTCAGGGTCTTGATGATTACTCTACAAACGGAGCCACTGTAAAACCTAACATTTGTATTGATAAGAAACAAATTCCAAAGCAGCTATAAAAGCCGCAAAAGTTGACGTAATGTAAAGATGAAGCTGTTTGTCCACAGCAGTTGACACTAACAACAACATAAGATGTGAACTTAACATAATCCAGAAAAATAAATGACTGTTTATGAAGGGAATCTGTTGCAAACAAGCTGCTGTTTATAATAATTCCTCTTGATGAAACTGTTTGTGCTCACAGACCAACACACACTGACTGCTGCTGCCTCTGAGAGGATTTATATCAGTTTACACTGAGAAGAGCTGCTGCAGGAGGCCAGAGTCAGACACACTTTAAAGTGTTTTCACTTTGCACTGAGTCTGAAAAACAAACCTGAGAAGAGAAACAGGCTGTAGCTTTGATTGTAATCACTGGTTGAGATCATGCTGGCTTCCTGTTCTGGTAGGTTTATTACGACATCATCTCGATTTAATGAACGCCGCAGCTGATACCCATGTGGAAGACAGTAACACCTCATCTCCTCGCTTTAATAACGTGCTGCATTTCCTCCGCCGTTCACCCTCAAACCAGATTTTGTGGCTTATTCTCTCCCCTCGCAGGAAGCTCATAAGATAGGCCAGCGAGCAGAGAGGGTGTGTCCTTAGTGACAGGGTTAGCAACACAAACATCCTCCCTCACGTCATCTGTCAGGCTGCTTCTCCTCGACAAACACAAACCCCAACATAGCAACAGAGCTTCACTCAGGTGCCTCACTGACGACTCTGTGCAGTGTTTCCACTAACATGTAAAAGTTCAGCAATGCTGTGTAATGGACATTGTGGCCTCTGAGGGGCTGACGGCAGAGCCCATTGTTCAACTCCACAGCACTGCAACCACAGCGCTTTGGTTAAGGTTGGAGAAAGATGGTGGTTTTGATTTAATAGCAATGGACACAATGTGTCTGATCTAACCCCAACTATAGTTTTTCTATGACCTCAACCAAGTCTAAACTTTTTAAAAATATATAATTTCATTGATATTTTCAAACATGTTTGCAACTCACTAATTATGTTATTAGGTTATCCTCCTTCACTTAATAGAAAACAAACATCTGTTTGCTTCTAGCTTCCTCATAGGCGTGTGTGGGGCCAGTATAGCTGTATACAAATGTAATTTTCTGCATATAAAATGTATTTACATTGACCTTTACAGTCATTTTGTGTCCTTAGCAAGAATTACAGGGCAGTTCTCTTCACAGCTTCATAGCCAAACAAATCCTTTCCTGCAGCGTTTGGTTGTGCTGCTGAGGAAAAATATACTAGGTGTGTGTGTGTGTGTGTGTGTGTGTGTATTTGGCAGAGCAAAAAGATGCTTCCTGGGCACCTTTGAAAAGCGTTGCAGCAGACACAGGCGTTAACTAGAGTGGCAGTGATCAGCTTTGGTCGCTGGTCTGCCTGGTTGGGTCTTTTGATTCCATCTAAATGCCTCTTCAACCCTCAGGTACACTCATTTCTTCTATGAGCAGTGACATGTTATTGCTCCTTCAGCCACAGAAACCAGTGACCTCTGCATCACTTGTGTGTGCACAGACATGTGTGTTCAATCTGCAGCAGAAGGCATTAAAGAAGTGGAAAATTACTAATTGTGTTGGTATTTGTGAGAGTTGTGTTGAAGGGAGACAGAGAAGGGGTCGTGTCATAAGGATAAAAAAATATTTTAGATTGATGCGCACACACATTGGACAGTTTACCACCTCCAAGCACATGTCCTGGCTGCCTGTCAAACTTGTTTTCCCACACACACTCTTACAGTGATCACATCATACTGTAATTTTTTTAGTAAAACAGCAGTAATCTTCCCCTCGGTGACATCATGGAGGGATTAAGTCTTGGACGAGAGCATCAACACCAGGAAGTATCCACAAGTGCAGAGGGAGAAAGAAAAGACAATGATGATGAAGAGGCAGAGACACAGGAAGCGATGGACCGACGCACAGGGAATGAGACTGGAACTGATTTAAGGACGTGACAGGACAACACACGATCATATTTATGAACCCACAGAGAGGATATTATCCTGCCTGAGGACCATGTGAAGCGTGAGGACAAAGGAGAGGGTGAAACGAAGGATAAAGAGCAGAGAGGAATGAGATAAACAACAATAAAATGTTCCTGAATTCCTTAAATATGTTGTCATAAGAAAATTCACGGCTCCTGCACACTGTCGGGTTTGTTGCAAGTCACAGTCTTAGTTTGAGTTTTGAGGCATCAATCCAAGGCTGTCTCCTAAAATCTTCTGTTTTTTTTACAACCTAACTGCAACCGGGTCTTCATGGGGAGCATAATTGCAACCTGATAAGTTTCTTGTTAACATTACGAGTCTATGCAGTCAATTAGTGTAAGTGCCAAAAGAAGAAAAATAGTTGCATTAGAACGTAACCCAGTGCCTTGCGTTCTTCATAGACACACATATTTTAGTTGTATGGGAAGAAAAACAACCAGAAACGTTTAGATACGAAGAACTAATATGATGAATGAACCATATTAATGTGCAGGGCAGGACTCCAGCGTCATTCACAGGTCCTTTTCTTTTAGTTCCAGGCGGATTTGATTTATCTCAACACATTTAAAACACAAGTGAAATGATGCTACTTTAAATGGCTCGTCACTGGGGCTGTAAGCTCTGGAAGGCCACATTTGTGCCCTTCACACTGGATATTTATTTGTACCCATCTGATAATATCTGTTTTCATTATTCACCGTCTTGCCACTTAAGTGCATAGTCAATGATAGTTGCATTATTGACTTGTTAATTGAAATAGCAGATGTTTATATCCACAAATGTCCTGAAATTGGACCTTTACTAAATAAGTGGTGCATAATGTGACTTTAATGCTTTGGAACACAGGTATATTTTTGGCTCTCACGAGGTAAACAAAGTTACGTTGAGGTCCAATCATTAGCCCTATTGGGTACATCAGTGTGGATTATACCTTGGGGGACAGAACTGAAGTCTTGCTGTACCCCTATTTCTGAGAGTGAATGCTTTTTTCAATGCTGATGAGAAAATCTACCAACCAGAGATGCTGAGGAACTATAGTGATTTCAGGCAATAATTTCTCGGTTTGGTCAACAATGATGACACAGGCATCTTGTTTGACTAATCTTTATTGGAACAGTCACTGGCCACATTGCAGCTGATCGAATGACCCGAGCAGTGTGAGCAGAGAGGCTGCAGGTTGTGGTTGTGCTGGAAGCCTGATGAAATAAGTGAGATTAATAAAGGTCCCAGTGTCTGCCCTGCTCAAGTCTGGGGCAGAACGAAGAACAGTGAATGAAAAGAACTCTTGAAGGTCGTAGGGAAAAGATGCAGATGTGAGATGCTTGTTGCTACGGAAAGGAGTAAACACTGTCAAAAACACGGTGACGGCCAGAGAGATGACATCACTACCAGCCCACAGCTGTGACAGATAGACGACGAAGAGAGAGAGAGAGAAAGGGAGGAAAAGAGAAGTTTATCAGGCCATCGGATAAACAACAACAGATAATATGAAAACAGATCATCAGCAGACTTGGAGGACGATTTGTCTCCGAGGAATGACAAGAATAAAAGACCGAAATTAGTCTGAAGAGGGCTGAATGACTGACTGAGAGGAATAATGATGTTAATGTCATGAACTGTGTTTACATCCTTCAGCTATTTACTGTTCCCAGGTTACATCCTCAGTGTGAGTCTGCAGGGTCTGTCTGAGATCATAAGAAACCACACGAGCTCCTCTGGTAACACTGGGCTTTTGCATAAAAGGTACTAAATGTTTGAAGTGACCCATTGTGCCAATCATCAGTGACCTTCACCTACCTCGGAAAATCCTCTGTGGTCATCGTTAATAAATCATCACCATGAACACGTTTCAGAGCCAGTCTACAGGTTTGACTGTCTCTCGTTTGTTCATGTGGAAGCAGTTAAAACCATCTTTTCGTGCTGATGCTGTTCGGCAGCAGGAGCTCGGAGAGCAGAGACCGATCATTGAAACAACAGAATACACACCGTCGTAAAAGCTGTCAGACTTCTAACAGGACACTGATCCGAAGCATGGAGCTTCACGCCTGTCATGAATCATTAGACGCTCCACCGTAGCTGTGTCACCGTCATTCATGTGGAAATAGTTGAAGCATCATAATGGACTGGCGTTGTTCCCAGATGACCTGCAGGAAAGTGACAGGTCTTTGTAAAGTATGTCCAAAAGGAACAAAGCAGCCTTATAAAACCTTTACATTCAGTTCAGAATAATGTTCTTTGCGTGTTTCATATGAACACATGAGCATTTGCTTCATATTTGGTTCATATTGAGACATCGTTTGAAAACCGTGGTTATTTATGATCTGCTATAGAAGACCCCACTCTTCTGGTTTCACTCTTTTCCACCAGATGTTGAACCTGATTCAAAGATTTGGTCCCATTCAGATAAAAGAGCATCAGTGAGGTCCAACACTGATGTTGTGCGATAAGACCCAGCTCACAGTCGGCAATAGATGGGGTTTAGATCAGGGCTCTGTAAAGGTCCCGGAGCTGAAAGGAATAGAGAAAGAGAACCTTTGAGAATGTAGAACCCACTTCCCCACGTTTCCAAGCTGCAAAAGGAGATAATTGATTTCTCTTGCTCCACTACTACAAACAGTGTGTTTTTTTCCTCTGGTTAATGACATCTGTGTGCATTATATGGAACAGCATCGATGTGGATCTGAATAAGGAAGTGGGGACTTTGTAAATGGGAACACTGAATCAACTACCAGTCTAAACCAACAGGTTTTAAAACCGCAACCATAAATGCACTTCTTTAAGTGCATTTTAAATTTGGAGTCCAGTTTTCTGTGGATGAATCATCTGAACCCTTACTCATCATCATGAGTCAGTGCAGTTCAAACAGTTCATTCAATCCTTTAAAATAAAATGTTGACACTGCGTATACGTTAGCTTCAGAAAGTAGAAAGAAGAAAGATTCATTCACTATACACTATACTAACTCTGTGTAGTTTTGAAATCTAAATGGATAAAACTGACATCAGCGTAGACCCATAACCTGATTACAGTGACAGAATAGGAACAAAAAGCCAAAATGGCCAAGAAACTCAAAATCAAATGTTATAGTAAAGGTATATATCATAAAAGGAGGTATGAACCCATTTCTAACGCTCCGAGTCTTCCCAGCAGCACAGTGGCCTCAATAATTGTAAAATGGAAGAAGTCTGAAACTGCCAGGATACTGCTGAGTCTGCCATCTGCTCATTCTGAGGAACTGGACAAAAAAGGCCTTTCATGGAAAGTGACCAGGTCACTCTGAAAGAGCTTCAGAAGTTCTCTGCAGTGAAGCCTCTGTAGTTGTTTGCATCACTGAGCCATGTGCTAAACACTCATACATGAAGCAGGAAATACTTTTATTTGCATCATAATCCCCCATATTGTGTGGATTTTTCCACATGACAAATTGTTGTTAACTTGAACCTAAAGGGAAAAAAATGTGTACAATGACCCAGGTCATAATTCTCCTTGTTGTCCCTGAACGCCCCACGGAGACGCCACAGAGCCTTAAAGCATATCTTAAATTTATTGGAGCCTTAGTTTTAATGATGTCACCTTCATTCGTATGGAAATGGATGAAAGCCTTTAATGATGCAGACGCTGATCCAGGATGACCTCTGAAAGTTCATCGCCAGGCAACCAACACAGTAACCAACATGGCAACCAGCTGTGGTCCATTCACTTTGTAGCACGGTATCCATTCATTAGAGGGTCAAAAAACGCGAGCGCAGCTCTCTCTGTGGAGTAATTGTTAAGTAAACTGCAGCTCTTAATTCATGGGAAGTTTCAAGCTTTTCGGTACAGAACTTAAATAATTAGAACTTGGTGCTTTTTTAGGACTGAAGAGCCTTAAATCAACGTGCAGCATGAAATGATCCTGACTGAAAATGTGGAAAAGAGAGAAGTGAAGAACACAGAGTCGGATCCTGTCTTTTTCGATTACTGTCAAGCCTAGAAAAACACTGACATCACCAAAAAGCTTTTTGCGTGGATGTTTACATAGATGTATGACCAATCAGCATTGCAGTAGCTTTATCGGGAGCCAGCAGAGAGGGGCCCAGTTTAACTACCACAGCAGAGAAAATTAACATTCCAGCTTCTACTTTTTCTGAATGTTTCTTTTTCTTTTTTCAAATTATGTTTAATTTCATAAAGTACTATCAACACAGTCAATGTTAACAAAATGACCAGACTGCCATTCATTTCTAATTCACTGGTCCTGGTCCCTGTTGTGAGGGATTCTGATTTTCTTTTTCCGTCACTACAGGAATATATGAATCTTTGGGTTAGCAGCACATAATAGATAAACGGCAGTTTGATGACTTCCAGTGACATCAGCGATTCTCCCCAGGATTAATTCTGTTTCGCTTCAGTAAACTTTGATTTTGGAAAATCCAGAACAAAAAAAACAACAGGACCAGTGTTTGTCTCTGGCCACACACACATACGTGGACGCCCTGCAGACAGCACAGTGTTTCCACTTAGTCTGATGAAGATGTCTTCATGCATCCTGATGATAATTACCTTGTGATTTTCTTCTTCTTATTATTATTATTACTCCACAGAGATCCATAAATGTGTTTGATCCTTCAGCTGACTGAAGTCAAGTCAACAAACAGTTTGGAGAAACTCTTTGGGACTCATTTTCAACTGTGGAATAAAAAGCCGTCCTCTACTGGTCAATATAACTCACTCTCTCCATTTGATCTCCATTACATTCTAAGTGCTGATGGATTAGAAGTGACAGTGTGTTTAAATTCAGAACGTCGAACTCTGTGAAAACGTTGAAAGGTCATTAAATACAGGTGATAAAGTATATAAAAAAATTGCTTGTAGAGGAGGTATTTCAGTGCAGGACATATCTGTCATTTTGATGTAATGATGCTTTTATGTACAATGTGCTGGTCTAACAATAAAGGTTTGGATACACTGCAAGTGTCGCTGACATTTTGACCTTCTTAGTTTGCCTGATCAACACATTCACTAGGACCTTTAGCCTGTTAAAATGAAGAATTGACTATTTTTTCTTTCTCGTTTGGCCCAAACAGAAGGAGCATGACCAGCAGGTAACCATGCAGGTGGAGGGCAGTCTTACCACCTTCACTCAGACTGGACTGGCAGCTGGTCAGGAGTACACGGTCACCATAACAGGAGAGCTTGATGGCAGGAAGGGAGCTGAGAGCTCCACTGAATTCACGACACGTGAGCTGCTTTGCTTTTTTCCCCCCTTTCTTTTTTTTTTTAAACACAGGAGAATCCTGTGATTCTGTTTTCCTCTTCTTGGTCACATTAGACCTTTCAGAAGATAAAAGTTTAGCAGAAAATGTTTTTACCACCTGAATAAAATTTGAAAACTACATCTAGCACAAGGGTTAGGATATTGGTCATGGTTGGTGGACTTTTTTTTTTTAATAACATAGTGTAATGTCTCTTTCATCCACCACCTGACTTGTCTTCTTGTTTTCCTATAATGCCATAAAAAATGTGAAAACAATAAACGTTTAAAAAGGAATAATGGAAAGCAGAAATATTATCCTTGACTTCAAATCCATGCATTGAGAAGGATACGTCAATTAACCAGTAATCCCCACAAAATGTCCCTATAAACGTTCATTCTGTAGTAGTTGGGAAAGGGAGAGTGTGACCAACATGTTGGCAGACGTGTGCAGCTCAAACTGGCAGAGCGATTTTAAACCTTTTACCACTCGGTGAACAGTGAGACTGGTGTGTTCAGGGCCCTAACAGAGTTTATTAACTTAAAGAGGAGGGATGTGCTGCAGCAAGGCTGCAGAGTGAAGCTGAGGCTGGAAAAGTGTGAGTGGTCTTTTATCTGTCTTTTTCCAGAGGGTCATTTTCCCCTAATCCATCTATACAGCTACATGTTAACTGGTAGAAGAGAGACTGTACTGTCAATCTGTAAATTACGAGGGTTTGTTTCTTTCCCGTATTCACCTCCAGTCATCCCCGGTCCTACCAACCTCAAAGTTGTCAAGACCACTTCAACATCTGCAGTGGTCCAGTGGGAGAAGTCACAGGGGGAGATTGACAGGTACCATTTGACTGTCACACCCAGTGATGCAGCAGGGAAGAGCCAAGAAATGACCATACCAATGGCCCAAGACTCCGCCCACATCCTGCAGCTGGAGGCGGGACATTTGTACGACATTGTTCTTGTGGCAGAGAAAGGCACAAGCCGGAGCAGACCAGTGACCACGCAGGCAGTTCCCGGTGAGTAGGACCAAAGAGGTTTCTATATCCATGTCTGAATTAACATTGGTGCTGTCAAAGGCTTCTGTGACCTAGAGTCATTGAAGAGCTTGGCCGCAGTGCAACAATATTTCCGTCAGTGTAAAGTTGAATGTCCAGGCACCTCATTATTCAGTGGAACACACCATACTTTATAAAATGCATTACAATATGGAGAAAAATTAAAGGTTTTTACCTTGCTTTCTATAATTTAGGGTTTAATGTACATTAATGCTTTCAAGATTCCCTCCTAATATTAATTATATTTCAATTTTCTGCTTGCAGGTTTGACATGGACACCACAGCTACTATAAATCAGGGTTCCTGTCAAGTGTTATTATGACCCCATTTACATTCTGTCAGTTCATGCATTTTGGGCAAATCACATAATCATTGGAATAAGAACAAATATATGCAAGTAAATTTAAGAAGTGGTGAATGCAGATTACAAATCCTGTTGCTTCATAGCAAAATGTTTAACATGCAACTATTGTTTCAAATAAAATCACTGTCAGTAAGCAGTGTGCAGAAATGTTCACTCAGAAATGTTTTTTGGCCTGTAATCACATTTATAAAATCCCAACTAGCTATAAATGAAAATGTTTTCCATCTGATTGGATTTCATTTGAAAATGATACGTTAAGGACAAGTGTAAATGGGGCCAATTGATTTTAAATCTTGTTTTTTTCCGTCATTAGACGTGATCTCTTTGGGATGACCGACTACAGAAAAATATGACAACCTTAATATTGAATCCAACTGTTTACTCCCTTCATATTTTTAGGGAAGACATTACCAAGTGTTACCACTGCAGCTTTGACCATGCAGGTCACACAAGCGCCTGGACAAGAAGTTGGCGACAATGAAGAGTTTAACCCATCGCTGGAGGTGCAAGTCCCTGAAAAGGGAAGGAGGGAGGGTGGTAGTGAGGCCGACCCTGTAAAAGTCAGAGGTATTGATGGATCTAATGAAGATTCCTCAATAACTCAACCTCTGTTCAGCAGAACAATGGCAAAAAACGGCACCAAGCCCAAAGTCTTTCAAAGGCTCAGAAAGCCCAATGTCCCAGGCCCTTTCCATTTCAATGCAACTAGAATTGTACCTGGAGGAAGAAAGGTTGGCCCGGGCGCTTTAAAAAAGCCTCTTCTGGGGTGGGACAAGAAGATATCAATAGTACCTAAAAAACTCAAACCAGCTGTACCCAAAATAGGACACAGAAGAGTATCTTTAAATGTGAGTGACCCAAGTTTTAAGGCATCAAGCTCTGAGAGAAGGGATGACAAAAACCCAACTCTAATGTCTGAGACTGATTCCGAAACAAACAGTCCAAGTAGCTTAAGGGAGATGAAAGAGCAGACAGATGTTGGTGTTTCAGGCCAAGGAAACGAAACTGCTCCAGTGTCTTCAGAGCCAACTGGGACTGCTCAAAGGCAAGAGAAGAAATGTTTGAACAAAATTAAAGTGACACATGTAAGATTACCCCTTAAGGACAGAGGAAGTGGGTGTGGAGGGGATGGAGCCATGGCTGTAGGAAAAATACTGGGTTCAGATGAAGTTTCCCCTGAAGTAGATGGAACACGCTCCTCTGTAAAGAGTGACACAGAATATTCATCAGATCCTTTACATAAACTCTTGACTGACACTTTTGACATTTTGAACATCACAACCTTTTCCGTTCACCTGTCTGAACCATCAAACCTCTCTGCAGATGTAGAAACAGCGAGAAAACAAATTTTAAGTAGACTAAAACCAGTGTCGTCGTCATCATCATCCTCCTCCTCCTTACAGTCGTTATTATTTCAGTCATCAGCTGCTGCATCATCATCACTGACTCATCAACCATCAATAACTGAATCATCATCTTCAGCATCACCTTCACCTATGTTATCTTTATCAACAATAGCACCATCATCACAAAATACATTTTTAACCACCTCATCATCCCCAGTGCCAGCACCCCTGCCATCACTGTCACCATCCTCCTCCTCTAACTCAGATAAATCGGATTCCGTTGGACTTAATACACTAGATGCTGATAACAGCATAAGCACCTCCACTGTGACACCATCAGAAGACAAGAAACGACTCACCTCAAAACACGGTGAGCTTCTACGTCATGCATTTCCAAAGCATGGATATTCACGTTATCCACCCCGATCATTTCCGAACAAGACCCTAAATTTAGGAATTCGTGACCGAGCTACTGTTCGTTTAAACCTCATTCCGAGACAAAAGACAGAGAACAACCGCACGACCACCAAGCAATTCTCATCATCCCCATCTTCATCTAATTTAGAGGTATCACCTTCAGTTGAGTTAAAAACACCTGTAAAGGATGTAAGGGAACATGGACTATCTACTACAGTGTCTTCTAGAGATGATCAAAACCAAAATAAGATGCCAGCGGGAAGAAGATGGATCCCATATACTCTGAAGACAGGACGCCTGCATCGCCCCTTTCTAAATATCAGAAATAATCAAAACCGGACTCGTCCAAATGTGAGGTTTATGACTAGACCCTCTCAACCTAAAACAGTGACACAGAAAGAGCAGATGTCTCCCACTCAGTTGCCAGCTACTCTGTCAGCTCCTGTGTCTAAAGAATCCTATCTATCTAATGGTGCTGAGTTGGGAGGAGAAGTGAAAGGGGACTTTGTTGGGAAAAGAATGTCCATAACAAGCATGCCCAATGAGATGTCCAATCAGACTCTCACAGGTATTGGAGGTCCTTCCTCCATCCGCCCAACTGCCAAAGTTGGTTATTCCCATCGCGTCCAACCGATTGGACCTTCGACAAACAAAACACGTCAGATAATAAGGCTATCTGAACATCCATATAGAGGTCGCAAACCATTACCAACCAGAAAGATAAATGGAGGCAGTGGAATTGCAGTTGTGAGTCAAAGTGTCCCTAAACTCCCAGCAGAGGAGGATGTTCCCAGGCCTACCCAAGTAGTCACACTTAGTAGAGTAGAGAAGGAAACTGGAAAGGTAGAGCCACATCCCAAGATTAATGGCCCAAATACACTCATCAGACAAACTAATGAATTGGAGCAGGGGAGTAATGTCCTCATCCAAACTACTAAATTTGAGGAAGAAATTAGCAACCCGAATACAAATTTGGAGTCTGACAAAAAAAAAGAGGCGGCTGATGTTGGTAAAAATAATGGTGGCACAAGTCGAGGTAGCCCAACTATCAGACAAAGATTCTCAAGACCAGTCCCTCTTACAAGGAAAAAAATACAACCAAAAAATAGAATAGCACACTATATCAGTGGAAGCAAAAGGGGAGAGCATCCAAAAACAAATCATACTGCAGGAAGGCTGCTTGACAGAAAGACTGCGCAGACAGGAATCGCTGCTTCCAAACCTGTGATGCCGCCAGATGTGTCTTCTGTGGGGGTCACAAGGGAACCTCTGGACTATGTGGGAGTGGCAAACCGGAGCTCAGATGGATTTACTCTCATATGGGACTCACCAGAAGGGAAGTACAAAAGCTTTGTTGTGACCACAAAAGAGGTCGGAAAAACAGAAGAGCCAAAGCCGAAAGAAGTCAGGGTAGGTCAGAGCGAACCCATAGACTTTGAGAAGGATGGTGGCAATGAAGAGGACGGTACGGAATCAATTAAAGAAGCAGATAACACTGTCAGCGAAGCAGAAAACAGACTAACTGAAAGTGTCATTACACAAATTCCAAAGAATAAAAGCAGCACGACTGTCAAACATGCAACACAAAGTGACAAGGGATTGATAAAAGTTCTTCCAGGTTCAACCCGCTCCTTCCAGTTTGAGGATCTGTTTCCTCAGACTGAGTACACTGTAACCTTGCTTGGAATGGGCCCTGGCCTTCTGTCCAGACTGCACAAGCTTGTCATCAGTACAGGTACCAGCCATTGTGACAGTAGATCAACACAAATTACTACTGCACAATGTCACAAATAACCCTATTAATGTTGTGAAACTGTCCACGTCCAAGGACATGTCCATGCACATGTCTTATCTTTACTACCATTTATGTTGCGCTGATCAAAATACACATGTAACGGTGAACTAATTACTTGTCTTACATCAACTCCATTCTTATGTCAAGTACTACACTTGAAAACTGTAAGCCCATGTTTTACAGTTTGGATTTGTCATTTATGTGTTTGTCCTTTTAAAGATTTGGTCAGTGACACACTGTATAACATGTTTTGCTGTTTGTTTTCAGCTACTGATTTGGGAATTTGTGTTGTCTTTCTTGTGCACTTATTCCTCAGCTCTCATGAATATGTAACATATTCATATTCATGAATTAGCCGTATTACATGATAATACCAAGCCATACATCTATCACTCTTCTTTATTCGATGTCAGATCTCAGAAGTGAATTGACACAGGTTGTCTCATTGTTAGCATTGTTAGCACTAGGATAGGAGACTAGTTTTACCATCAGTCGGCTTACATATTACCATAATAGTAACGTTGCTAACTTTATAGACGTCACTGGATATTTTTATATAACCATGAGTCAAGCTTTTTCTTACCAAGTCTTACCAGTAACTAACACACTATATACTCCTTAAAGGAAAAAAATTACAAAGGCTGACAAGTAGTGACCAGGTTCCATGCAATTTGACTTGACAATTCTGCAATACCAGAGTTGTGCTAGTATAATGTTGATATAGTGAGCTGAAAAAAGGTAAGGCCCTAGCAGAAAGAAACTATGGTACTGGAGTTTCTTGTGACATGGAAAGGTAAATTTGGGTGTCATCTGCAAAAAAGATGACTGTAGATGTTCTTTTACAGTGTAGCATACAAGTGTTAAATAGGTAAATCGAGGTTTGAGGACTGAGCTTCATGTATGCTGTGCTCTGATGAATGGCTACAGTTTGAGACAGAGTAGTTCCTATCCTGAGGATTTGACTCGTAGCACTTTGCCTGAGAGTTTGTCTGGTAGTGCTGAGGTGACATCAAAATGAGTTTAATCAACAACAGTAACCTCACAACAGCATTCATTCACTGCTGCTCTGGTCTTCTCTCATTCAGGGTAAGCTAACATCCAGCTTCACTGACACCCCTTCACTTCTCACCCAAATCAGGGTAAGACCACAGGTGGTCTCTATATGTTTCATCTAGTTTTACTTTTTTTTACAACCAAATGGAAAAAAAAATAAATTTGTTGACTTCCAACATTATTAAAACCAATAGTAGAACATGGTTTAATGTGAATATTATACAATTCAATTATTTTTATTTTTTCTAAATAGCCAAAAATGTAAGTACAGTCCAGATATTAAGAGCATGGCACTGTAATACATATTTTCAAATGTTAAACAATATACTGTATTAAAATGATATAAAATATATCTGTGTCAGAAAATATTTTCAGTGATGCTCATCTCTCCTTGGAGTTTAGCAAAATAGTTTTTAAGAATGAATAAAATTCTGTTAGGTTTCAAATCTAAATCTGACACTTATTATGATTTGTCACTTTCAGCTCTTATGACTGTGTTAAACATATTTGTGTCCATTTATTCTTAGAAGTCTTGAGATCTTCTTTTTCTTCCTTTTTGTTTCACCATCATTTATTCCTGCCACGCTTTTGTTTTCAGGTTTGAGCGGCCAGCTAACTACTGTATTAAAATGTCATCAGTCTCTCCTTTGCTGCTGTCCAGGATCCATTACCTGCATTTGATTGTTACACTGTGTGTATATGATTTGTATACTGTATATATGTTTGCACTGTACATATATACACACAAACTCACTGGAGCACTAATAGCCAAAATGTGGATGAATAAATAATGTACACACTGACTTCACTCTTTCTGTGGCCATTTGTCTTTTCTTTCTGTTTTGTTCTTCACAAGACTAAGTTGGTCTTTATCCTTTTATATTTCTTTCTGTTTAACTTTCCATTTTTTGTCTTCTTGTTTACGTAGTTTTCCTTGTGCATTTTATTTACTTCTCTCTTCGAATTTATTGTCCTCTTTTTTTTTTTGTCCTTTTCATTCACCTCTCTCATTGTGTTCTTCATCTGATCCAGGCCCAGAGCCTCCAACCAACATAGTCTTCAGTAAAGTGACAGAAAACTCCTTGACAGTTTCCTGGACAAAACCAAAGAGTCCAGTCAGTGGTTTCAAAGTCACCTACACTCACACAGAGGATGGTAAGAAATCGTGAATTATCGATAATGTAGCAGCTTCCTGAATTGTCAAACAGCACTGCAGCTCGGCAAATGAATGAAAGTATTTTCCTCCTCCACAAAGGTGAGCCGATGTCGGTGTCTGTGGACTCGGAGCAATCTGCCTTCACCCTATCGCAGCTCTTACCTGGCTCATCTTATGAAGTCAGCATCATATCCACTCTCGGACTGGATGAGAGCGATCCAGTCAAAGATTTAGTTATGACACGTGAGTAAGAATACAAATGAACTGGTCTCCCTTCACTTTGCATTACTTTATGTTAAAGTAATGCAAGAAACTGCTTTTTTTTTAATTATGAGTGGAACTTGAAGAAATATTATTCTTTTTCTCTTAAAAAGTTTACACGTTCGCTTACGACCTCTCTTCTCTTTAATGTAAAACTAAATAAGACAGTTTCAAAAGCTGAGAAGCCAAAATCTTAATCTGCACGTTTCCTTTTGTTTCTCTTGTTAAAATAATTCTGGAGACACATCTTTCACAGTGTCTGTAGCAGGTGCTGGGTCTGGAAAGAATCTGTGCATTTTTTAAGTTCTCACAAAGGAGTCTCTTCCTGGATTTGTTTCAGGATTCTGTAATATTTCAAAAACTGTTCCTATAACTGGATGATTTCTGTGGTGGGTGGGATAAGACAATCACAGTGAGTTTCCTTTTAGCAACCCTCACTGTTTCTTTCTTAGCTAACAGCTTTTACATATTAGTGTTTGTCTCTTTTGGCTCTTTCTCAGTACCTGACCCACCTACAGACCTCCAGGCCATAAACATCACAGACACTAAAGCCTTGTTATTATGGCGTCCAGCATTGGCCGCCGTCGATAAGTACACCATTGTGTATGGCTCGGGTACAGGTGAGCTGTGGTGCAGTTGTGTGTGTTGTGCATCACATTTCCTTTGTTCTCACAGACATATCAGTTGACAAGTTCTTTGTGTTCTTTCAGGTTCAGAGTTGAGGGTCTCTGTGTCTGGAAATGCAGCAGAGCAGCAGCTGAGCGGCCTGGAGGGATCCACCACCTACACCGTCACCGTAACCAGCCAGCTGGACAGCTTGGAGAGCCCCCCGGCCACCACCAGCTTTACTACCACCAGTGGTCAGGGCACACGCACACACACACATATCATAACCTGATACTGTAAAGCAACACTGTAGAGCTGCCGAGGTGATTGAAAATAAAGCTTAATGAATTAGCAAACTTTGTGCCAATCCATCCATTATCTACACGGCGTATTATCTCGAGATTTGGGGGAGTGGCTGGACACCTGAACACCTGAACACCTTGCAGGTAGCTGAGGCCCAGACTTAACTAACTACCACTTTCCAACTGTTACTCTTCAGGCTCTGGGGGAGATGGAGATGGTCCTGGTGATCTCCAAGTCAAAAATGTGACCCCTCGCACTGCCCTGTTGTCATGGAAACCGTCTTCAAATCCCGCTGGAAGCTATAGGCTCACCTATCAAACTGAAGGCCAAGAAATGAAGGTGAGATTTATGTTGAGAACCAGAAAACTGCTAGTGCCTAATACCCTTATTTACATTGGTTCATCTTTTTTCCTCTTAATTTCATGGGAAGTTTCCTCAAATCATCACTCGATATTAATGAGAAAGTTAAAAGTAATATTTTTTTTAAAGAAAAGCTGCTTTGCACTTACACAACTATCAATATATAACATCTGGGATATGTAAAGCAATTCGCTGAACTATAAGAAAAACAGTTTTATTTCCATTTCTGTTTTTTCCATAATGAATCAAATTAGTTTTCTTTATTTGAATGTTACTGACTAATGCTCACTTTTTTTGTTTGACATTTATTGTGTGAATCCTCCTGCTGTGTTTTGCACAGGAAGTGATTGTGGATCCTTCCGTATCACAGTACAATTTGACCAGGCTCCATCCTGGATCGAAGTACCTGGCGCAGCTGCAGACAGAGGAAGGAGGACAATACATCTCTGCCGCCTCCGCCGAGTTCACCACCCGTACACAGCTTTAATTTCAATAAATGCTCCCAAAAAAGTTCATTTAGTGAATGCAAATGTAATTTTTCTGCTACATCTTCATCAAAGCATTCAAAATTTAGACTTCACCTAATCCAGCCCAGGTGTGGGTCCGAGTCTGTCAGCAGGTGTATATTTTGTTGTCAAAGTGTCTGAAGATTACCTAAATAAGGAGTCGAAACATTGGACTGAATATTTTGTTAGTCTTCTGCAGCTACAAAAGATTCTTGTTCCTTTATACATTTTGAATCTAGTAGTATTTCACCTGACAAAATGATCATATAGAAATTCTTCAGGAACATTATTCAGTTTTCCTGAAAGACTACGAAAACGTTTGATAGTTTTGTCTTTACATCATCTCCTTTGTATGTTTCCCTCCCGTCTTTATTCTCTTTGTCCTCCGTCTCAGGGACTCTGAGGTTCCCCTTCCCTGCCGACTGCTCTGAGGAGCTGCAGAACGGCATGAGGACGTCAGGCGAGGTGGAAATCTTCCCCCAGGGGAAACTCGGACAGACGATAGTGGTTTACTGCGACATGGAGACAGATGGTGGAGGTTGGACGGTATGGTGACCGCTGGTCCAGTTCTCCTGGCTCCTGTAGTTTAAGCATTAGCCTTTACTGAGATTTGCCTGTGTGGAACCTGTTTGTATGTTCCCGGTCTGCAGGTGTTCCAGAGAAGGATGGATGGCTCAGTAAACTTCTTCAGAGGCTGGAACGACTACGTTAATGGATTTGGAAACCCAAGTGGAGATTTCTGGCTGGGTGAGATTCTCTTCATGAAAAAAAACAACACACTGTTTGTACTTTGAAACTGCGAATACATCATGAATACAACCTGAAAACTCTGGTTTAAATGTGATTACCCTCTCACTGTGCTGCAGACTCATTTTTGAATTTTCCAAATAACAATTGAGGTCAGAAAGTCTGAAATATGTTTAATTTATATGCACTTCCCTCTGAAGTGTGCTAATAAAGTAAAAGTTGGTAAACACAAACATGGATGGAATATGTCCATCATCAAAACATGCATCCTATTTTCTGATTTGGGTTTAGATTATTTTTGTACTTTTTAACTTTCCTTCAACATTGCTGGTTGACCTGTGAAGAACTGTTATGGAGCCTGTGAACGGGAATCCAGGCTTTTATTCAAAGGACTCTTCATCAATCGGCAGCACACTGACATACAAGAGGATCTACTGGTGCAAAAAATAATTTTATTATTATTAGTCTCTTAACCGCTGGAAAGAAAACAAGCCCAAATAAGTAAAGATCTGAAAGTTGAGTACAGACAATCTTCTCTCCCAGTAATTTTATTTATTTCTGTATCAATGATGAAGCAGCTTTTCTGTCCCTCTCTTTTGATGATACAGCTTGGATAAAACTGGTCCAGCTGTCATTCTGACTCTGCTTTGAATCTCAGTCTGACACTTTGACTTGGTTGTGATGTTTCCCTGGATCACGATGTTGCAACAAAAACTTGCGGCACAGACACATTTCAGGTGAACAATCTCTGCAGGTTGATTTACTGGAACAGGCCTCTGATGACTCGATCAAATCCACCTGAGACTAACTGAACGTTTCTTTGCACCTCAGTGGTTGATGAGTTCATGTGGAGCACCTTGTGGTTCTGTTTTTCCCTTTCTGATTGGTCTTAGCTAATAGACAGCCTATTATGTGACTGTCCTTTTGTACCAGCAGAGCCTGTTTACTTCTTTGATAGTGTGGCCAGGTTTCTATGAAGCAGAAAAGCAGCTTCTCAGGTCTACTAATTCACTTCCTGTGGACCGATTAGTTCTGCTGGTTATTCAACAAAAGCACTAGAGGCATTTAACCAGTCAAATCCCAAAACATAATTAGTTTCTAAGATCTTTTCCAGCATATTTGATTGCCCCAACTTTTCCAACCTTTTACTGTTGTTTCCAGTTTCCACTTTCTTTCCAAATATCAAGTTCTAGGTTCATTTGTTTTTCTCATCACAATATTCCTTGTGCATTCGTGTGTACTTTCACCATCTGAGTTATTCAGATAACCAGTCTCAGTGGAAAAGAATTCCTTTTTTACTCACACTAGTTAAAACATGATGGTAAACAATTTACAAAATGGCCAAAAGTTTGGGAACCATTGCTCTAAAATGCTGTTGCCTTTTTTTTTTTTTAAAGCAAACAGCCAAAGAATGTGATGCTATAAGCCACATTTCAGCCTCTAGTTAATACCTGACGGCTGCATTTCAAATAACACACAACTTCACTTTTTTTTAATCTGGAAATTGACCAAATATTTGTAGCTCAAACAGCGCAAGACATGAAACAGGAGTTGATAATCAGGGACTGTCTTCATCTTCAAACACAGTCTTCCTCACTAAGTCCAACTTTGATTTTAATAAATCTGAACGAAGTCGTATATATTCGGGAGATAATCAGCTTTATCTCTTGTTGGTTCAGGCCTTGAGGGTCTCCACAACCTGACAGCGATGAACAGGATGACTCTGCGCGTGGACCTGCGAGACGGAGACGAGTCTGTGTTCGCTAAATACTCCACGTTTGACGTGTCCAAGAAGAACTACAAACTGACTGTGGGCGGATACAGCGGCAATGCAGGTGAGAGGAAGACAGGAATCAACAGGTGTCACTGGGAAAGTGGTCATTTGGTTCCTCTCTGACCTCCTGTAGTGTTTTTTTTATAGACCACCTGTCCATTCTCCTGTCTCCTCTGTCTCAGGCGACTCCCTCAGTTATCACAACAACCAGATCTTCTCCACCAGAGACCGGGACAGGACGCAGTTCATCACCCGCTGTGCTATGTCGTACCGAGGAGGATGGTGGTACAAGAACTGCCATGAGGCAAACCTCAACGGGCTCTATGGGATAAATGTCAAACACCAGGTAAACTGGACTGCTCACAACCAGTCAAATCCAGACATCTGGTCGTGTTTGTTGCTTCCCAAATAGAATGATGTAAATTGGTAATTAAATAGTAGTTGGACATTTTTGTGAGGGAAACGTTCCCACAAGTGAAGCTAAACAGGAGCCTTATGATGACTTTTATAGGAATTAATGACACAAACGGCCTCCGCACGATCATGTGCATCAGTCTGAAACAAGTGAGTTACAACAAGTAACTCGAGTTGAATACATCTGATTTAAAACAAAACTTAGTTCTCAGGTCCTTCATTTTCCGAAAAACTTTTAATCTCATGGTTTTAAAACAAATATAAGTATGAAGACAAAGATGGGATTAGAATTGTTATTTCCACTGGGCATGTGTATTAGTTTATTCCACCCAATAATTCCTCCTCTTCACCACCTGAGGGCGATGATGCTCCATTTTTACTGATCAGTCATGATTTACATTTTTCTCATGCTGACCTCTGTCCACCACAATATCAAAACCATCATATTATGTTAATGTAGTGGCTAATTGGTGCAGTGTGAACCAGCAGCAGTGGGAAGAAGTGATTTCCTCTTCAGCCAAACATGAGCTTCACTGCCTTTACAACAATATGACAGACAGGACAATATTTAACACATCATACTCAGAAATCAGCAGCTCAAGTGCACAAACATTCTCTCTCTCTGTGTGTGTGTGTGTGTCAGGGTGTGATCTGGACCGCCTGGAAAGGAAAGAAGTTCTCCATCCCGTTCACTGAGATGAAGATGAGACCAGCAGCCTTCAGTCCTCCAGCCAGAGGATGAAAGAGACAAATAATGAACTGCTAAACACATCCATGGACTTGCAGTGTGTGGGATCAAATGTGCTAATACACACAAATTCATTTTGAAGAGGGAGCGTCGCTCGTGCTTTAGAAGACGTATATATTATAATTTGTATAGAGCTCAGTTATCAGTGTATTACTGTAGATTGTACAGCTTCTTTTTTTATCTTTGGCCTTTTGAAGCTCGCATGTCGTCCATATTTAAATTACAAAAATATAGATCAGTGGTCGGCCACAGCGGAACATGTTTCGCATGTTGATTTTGCATGAGGATGCCCTTCCTGCCACAACCCGCCCATTTTATCCGGGCACAGGACGGCCACCAAGGTGACCCTTGATGACCCGTGATGACCCTTGTTGGCTGGGCGGGGCCACCCTCTGCCTTCTGTATCTCAACCCAATGCTCTACCATTGAGCCATCAGGCCCCCTTAAATTACAAATACATATATTTCCCCATTCCAGCTGGTGTTTATCTGCACACATACTTGGTGCAGTTACTGGTTTTTAAGTTCAAAAAAATGTAGCTGTTATTTCTAAAATCCATCTGAAATGAAACCAAACAAATGATCTTTGCTGTGCTTTGAAACCTGTGAAAGCTCTTGAATAAGCCCTGCTCAAAGCTCGACAGTGCCCCCCACTGTTCAGATGCACTCACCTTTCAAACAAAACGATAAAACCTAGAACCTGTGGGAGTCATGCAGAGTTTTGGTTGAACTTGTGGTTCAGCTGCTGTTATCAGAGTTTGTCTTTCTGTTTCACTTTGTTGTTTGTTTTTAAAAATCTTTGTACTAATCGCTCTACTTCCTCCTCCCAAAATACAGTAATAAATTGATGTAAATTGGAAGCTTCTGGTACCAGATGTACAACTCAATCCCCTGACCAAAATCTGCCCCACAACCTGATTTGTACCTCCCATGTTAAAAGCACACCAGGAGGGAACAATAGTTATTGTTCATTAAAACAATGGTTACTGCTGCAGTTTAGTTCAGATGTAGTTGTTGTGTGGACGACTTCCAACCCCACTACTCTGTCTGCACCATAGAGCACAGAGGGACAATATCTATGGAATAAAGAGGATTGAACATGTGACACAGAATGAACAAGTCAACAAATGTGAGATGACTCTGAGGATCAGGAAGAACATTTCAGAGTTTGACAAACAGCTTCATCCCAACACTACACACGTCTCTGTCATCAGAGGAAGCAGCAAGCCTAGTTTTTGGTTAGTCCTTAGACCAATTCAGGACACATTCATATTCATCTCAGTGATAAATTCCCATAGTTGACAAGTGAGAATCATTTTTCATTCCTAATTTAGCATTTTTGTTGTAAAATGTTGTTGTGATGCTGAAGGTAAAACATGGGCTACAAATTAAACACTATTAAAAACTGATAAAACAGACAAAGTGATATTTTGGTTTCCAGACATTTGGAACTGCGTGTTGACAATAAGATTTCTGTTGAATTATACAATAAGCATCTAATAAATGCCCAAAAGAACAGAAGCCTCGGCTATTAATGCCAAGTATTTGAGCAGAAAGAGATACAGAGGCTTTCCAGAAGCTTTGTAATTAAGACATGCAGGGCTCAGAGAATCTTTAAAGACACTGTAATGTGAACCTGTAGAAAAGACATCTGCAGGCGGTTAGTTGGTATCATCAGTGCACTCAACAGCTTTGTTAGGAGCAAAAGAGAAACAAGGAAAAATGCTAGTAGTGTAAAACTGGAGCTCACACGGGGTTTATCCGAGGGATTCTGAGGGTCACAAGTTCAATGTAATAACAGGAAATACCCTTAATGATACCAGTTGGTGGACTGGCTGCCCACTGACCATAGGCTTGGAGGTTGTTTCTGGGTTTGGATGGATCTAGATGTAAAACGAAGTGGATACAATTTGTAAGGGCCTCCTCCAGGACTTATTTATGAAGTGTAATGGTGCCTGAGATGGTCAGGGAGACTTATAATTCTTTTAAGGTGGTTATGCATTCTCAATGGATGCTTGCTTACATTAGATTCCTGTATAAAGTTCTGGTAATTTTGGAAAACAACTATGTCATTACCAAATGCTTCCAAATTAAAAAACAATCAGTGGAGCAGTATAGTACAGTCTTCCTGATTTTGTTTTTGGACAACAGTCGAGGTCTAAAGCAAGGACAACTAAGCTCACCCAGGTCGCAGACTGACAGTGATTCCCCATTGGGAAAAGGTATTTATTGTTGGTTTTAGTGTCTATATGGGGACGGTTGAACATATGATAAATGCAGAAAATGGCAGAAGTTAAAGTTCTACTCCAAGCTCCCACATGCCCAAAGTTCTTACCCCAGCTCTAAGGCTGAACCCAGCCACCCTACAAAGGAACCTCAAACAGCTTTGTCTGTTTGAAACCTTATGCATTTGGTCATTGCCCCGATGCCCATAGATGCATAGACTCTAGGTGCTGCAGCTGTTGGTGTCCATGAAAATCACATTTACATTTAAATTTAAATTTAGTCATTTAACAGACGCTTTTATCCAAAGCGACTTACAAGTGAGGTACAAGGCAGCAAAAATCTAAGTCAAGGAGAAAACATCAAAGCAAAGTCCTATGAGAAAAGTGTTCACAGTTCGCGAGATGCAAGTGCGAGAAAGAGCACAAAGGATTTTTTTTTTTAAGTGCATAGGAAGAATCACAAATTAGGTAGGTGAGAAGGGACAAGCCCAGTGGAGTTTAGCACCAAATGAGAATGTATGTGAATTCTTCAGAAAATATTGCCACAGACCTTATTCCACTTGGACAAGGACTGGATGGCTTGTAAAAATGCCCCTAATTCTCTAGTCTTCCCCAGTGACCTTAACAAAATCCCCTAAGTTAAGAGGTAAAGCCTTCTTCAAGAAATTTAGCCTTCTTCTCAGAGGATATGTTGGTAGGGTTCATGAACACCTCAAAGTGCTCAGTCTATCCAACATTGTCTCCAGTCTGAGCCAACAGTTCTTCATCCCAAATGAACAAAGCCTGGACCAATCCATGCTTTCCCTTTCTAATCTTTAAGGTGGTTGACAGGAAGCATCAGAGACTTTATTCTGTACTTCCAGAAAGATGGGAGGTGAACCAGTTTAAGGCAGTACCAGACAGTCCAATTTCACAGTGGAGTCACATGATCCGCATGTCAAAGGCTCCAATTAGGTAAAGGAGAATCAGTAGAGAGGGACAGCCAGCATCCGCCGCCATCAAAAGGTCATTTGTTACCCTGACCTGAGCTGTTTCCATGTGTTTATTAGAGGGTGCCTGAAATGAGCCTGACTGGTTCCATTGGAACTTAGGGGCTCGAATTGGGTTCATGCAGAAATTTAGAAATCATGTTCGGGTTGGGTTTGGTCACACAGGTTAGGATAAATAAAGGTAATTGAGAAAATTTAGAAGTAAAAGCAGAATAAATAAGTCCATCTTTCCCTTTTGTTGTTATTTAAAGTGCTATCAAACACTAAAGTGATGAGTCTATAGCAGATATGTTGAAAACAAACTCAGCTGCGTAAATAAAATTGTTGTTGTAGTTTATGGGCTTAAGTTTCCTCAATTTCACTGTATGTTTTTTTTTCACACTACAAAACACAGGTTGGACCTAAAGGGTCCAGCAAATTCTGGACAGGCTCTATCACATGTTATGTATCATCTAGCAATCAAATATTCAATGATTAGAAAGCATAGTTTAAAACAGAAGAAAAAACCATCATTTTTAATGCTTAAAACTATGACTAACATGAATAACGGCTGCTGTTCTGTCTGATCTGACTATATGCTCCACAATATACAAACAGAAACTAAGGGCATGCAGTGTTTCTGACACAGGAAATTAGACATGTGAACTGCACATTTATTGATAAAGGAAATAACATTTACAGAAAATACCATGGTGAGCCAAAATGCTCATATGTCAATCTTAAAAAAAAATAAAAGAAAATAAAAACATCAGGTTACACAAGCAGAAAATAAACAACTAAAATACTTTAACAACCAGTAAGAGATAAAAGGATAAAATATCAGACATGATGCAAAACAAACCTGAAACAATGCAATGACCTAACATTATAACCCCACCCAAAAAACAGGGATATTGTAAGGACGTTTGGCAAGGAAGGAGAATATAAATAAGCACGATGACACCGAATAAGTGACCAATTTACCAGTTTTAATGTTAATGTTCCTGATTCAGGTTGATCAGAGAAATGAAAGACGACTCTTAGATCAGTTTTAGCAGAAACAGACTCATTAATAAACCAAGTAAAGACAAAGTGAAGCTGCAGTTTCCTGTGACTGCAGCAGTTTAGTGGGACTACAGAGTTAGTAAGTCCACATGTAGTTGTTGTGTGGACGACTTCCAACCCCACTACTCTGTCTGCACCATAGAGCACAGAGGGACAATATCTATGGAATAAAGAGGATTGAACATGTGACACAGAATGAACAAGTCGAGAAATGTGAGATGACTCTGAGGATCAGGAAGAACATTTCAGAGTTTGACAAACAGCTTCATCCCAACACTACACACGTCTCTGTCATCAGAGGAAGCAGGAAATCTACTTCTCACAGATCCACTTTCTATAAATAAAATCAAAATATCCACTTCGTGTCCATTTCCCTTGTTGATCACAGCATGATGCAACATTCAGGCCTGTAGCATTTCCCAGCTCTGCTGTGGCCCAGAACCTGTGGGACAAATCAAATGTGGACTGAAAAAGTGGTTGGAAAGCTGCTCTCTGAATCCATCCCTGGGACTAATGATCATATTCAGCTTTTTCCTTCATCTGTTCTTCACTTTCTAAAGAGCAGAGAAGAGGCAGCTGCTCCTTCATGCTGAGATCAAGGTAAAGCTGCAATACTTAACTTAAGCTAGACTTTGCATGAGACTTTCTCTGCTCCTCTGCCATCTGCAACACTTTGCTCTGCACAGCTTTTCACATAGATTCACAATGATCAAATTACTATAAAGAATGCTGCACATTTAAAACATGGATAACTAGATTTTGTTCCTTTGCCATCAGTCTTTGCCATCAGTCGTAAGAAACTGTCTCACATTTCTTTCAGCATGTTACTATTTTATGCTTCTAATGGCAAAAGAACAAAAACTCTTACGTTTCTGTCAGTGGTGAATTATCCACCCATTCCCATTGAAATCCTGTAGATGCTGTTTTGTTCTCTGTTGTCCGTAGACCAATCCAGGACTCTTCATTCTTACTCAAGTTTGCGACAAATTCCTAATGGTTGACAAGACACAAATTAACATTTTCTTCACTTATTATTCAGACTTTATGTCATAGTAAACTATTGTGCAGTTGAAGTTTAAAAAATGAACTGATCAACATTAGAAGAACTATTGTCACAGTGGTTTTCTGGCCAGTTTTACCAAACATATCACCTGTTCCTCTTTCCTGTTGATAATCACCAAATCTGATCCTCTGTCCTGACAGAATGACCTGCTGTCGGACCATTTTCTCTTCTCAGTGGATTTAAAGTAACAACTGCATTCAAATCTGCTCCATCCTTTAGGACATTCTGGTCAAACAAAACATTTAACATCAGTCAGTCAGTATAAAAATAATAAAGTTACACTTTTATAGTTAAATACGGAACTTTATCAACACTTTTCCATTTCAGGTTTGTCTTTTTTATAAATATGCACATGGTTGAGGTTGTTTTCAGACCTGTACTAAGAAGGATAGGAGGAAGGTGTGTTTGTAGGCAGAGAGACAAGAGGAAAGCTAAGAATGTAGGACTGACAGTAGGGACTTTGAATGTTGGTACTATGACAGGGAAGGACAGAGAGATGATTGACATGATGCAGAGAAGGAAGGTGGACATACTGTGTGTCCAGGAGACCAGGTGGAAAGGTAGCAAGGCTAGAAGCTTAGGAGCAGGGTTCAAGTTGTTCTACCATGGGTCAGATAGGAAGAGAAATGGAGTAGGTGTTATACTGAAAGAGGAGTTTGTGAGGAATGTTCTAGAGGTGAAAAGAGTATCAGACAGGTTGATGAGTCTGAAGCTGGAAATTGAAGGGGTGATGTTCAATGTTGTTAGTGGTTATGTCCCACAGGTAGGAAGTGAGGAACCCAGATGGAACGGTGAGGTTACAAGGTGCAGAGGTGAAGAAGGTGCAGGACTTTAAGTACTCAGCGTCCACGGTTCAGAGCAACGGAGAGTGTGGAAAAGAGGTGAAGAGGTGAGTGCAGGCAGATTGGAACAGGTGTGTCAGGTGTGTTAAAACAGTATCAGCGAGAATGAAAGGAAAGGTGTTGAAGACGGAGTTGAGACCAGAAATGTTGTTCGGCTTAGTGGAACTGAAGAAAAGACAGGAGGCAGCAGAGCTTAAGATGTTGAGGTTCTTTTTGGGAGTGATGAGGATGGACAGGATCAGGAATGAGGACATCAGAGGGACAGATCATGTTAGATGTGTCAGAGATAAAGTCAGAGAGGACAGATTGAGGTGGTTTGGACATGTTCAGAGGAGACACTGTGAATATATTGGTAGAAGGATGCTGAGGTTGGAGGTGCCAGGCAGGAGGTCTAGAGGAAGATCAAAGAGGAGATTCATGGATGTAGTGAGGGAGGACATGAAGGTAGTTGGTGTGAGTGAAGAGGATGCGGAGGACAGAGTTAGATGGAGGCACATGATTTGCTGTGGAGACTCCTGCAAGAGAACAGTCCAAAGAAAAAGAAGACTGTCCTGTTCTGAATCAGTGGACCAGTTTTTTAAACTCGGTCCATCATTCTCTTGGTTTGGTTTCCTTTTACAAGTCACATTATCTTCTCATTGGCTAAAATGTATCTGGGACAAGAACACGAAAAACCAAAACACATCCCATTTTGTACCAGTGTATATTGTTATGAGTGAAATTTGCTTCTGCAACAGGGAACCACTGCACAATTAGCATCTGATCACAACCGTCTGCAAACTATACAAAGCAAAATCCTGCAACAGAAGATAAATGCGCTTTTAAAAAACACACATCTTTAAAACACAAGACCTCAATAAATATGTGCTGTCAGCTTTCAGTCAAAACAAGCTGACTGAGCTGGATTAGGGTTGGATTACATTCCACTCCAGTTTGTTTGGAACTGGATGCAATTTTTTAGCACAAGTCCGATTAGTGTTTTCAGACTTGTGCAAATGAATTATTCCAAGGACGAAAATGAGCTGAGTCAAGCAGACTAAATAAGGTGCAGTAGGTGTGAAGTTATTGTGTCCAGCAGCAACAACCCATAATAAAACAGGAAACAGGCACTTTCCTCACCTTTAGTTTTCTTCTTCAGCTTCTTTATTTCATCCTGTAGCTGACGGTTGCTTGCTGCCATGTCTTGAGGAAAAACAACTGTTAGTAAAAATAAGGATTGATTTCATTTTCCCTGAGTGTTAAGTTGGATCATTTTCTCACCTGTAATTTGACCCTGAAGCTGCTTCACCTCATTCTGTGACTGACTGTTATTGTTGGTCAGGTCGTTGAATCTGGTCTGTAGCTGCTCCTTCTGTGTTGTGACTAAAACATCTGATGGGAAACAAAGGAGACAAACCTCAAATGATTATTTTTGGTTTTAGTTGTTTATGGGACCTGCCACTTACTGGCTGGGTCTATTTCCTGTACCTACTGACCTTTAAGCTGTTGTGTGTTTGAACATTTTGGGGCTGAAAGGTAACTGTGTGTTATTGTTGATAAATGATGACAAAAGGAAGAAAACTAAAACAGATGAACTGATTTTGACCGATGTACCTGTCTGGACTTTATCTCCTGATCTGCCTGGCCATAAATTACCCACCTGGACCTTGTGTAAGTAGGCTGTGCCTGGTCTTTCTGACAGTATATTGTGGATTTTTATGATGTATTGTTCTGAAGAAGGGCAAGACAAGACATGTTTAAAATGAGAGTCTGGGCTTAGACAGGATCATTAAGGCTGGTTACCAATTGATTTGTTGTATGTTGAGGGTCAATCTGTTTTACTGTGAAGTTTTTTAATTCTTAATTAAATGACCAAGTGTCTGATAAAAAATAATTTTAATAGTTTCCTTCTTGTCAAGGCTCCCTCAATTCAATTCAATTCAACTTTATTTATATTGCACCAATTCACAACAAAGTCCTCTTAAGGCACTTTATAGAATAAAGTCAAGATTATAAAGATGTATAGTGAGAACCGAACAATTCCCCCTTGAACAAGCCATAGGCAACAGTGGAGAGGAAAAACTCCCTTTAGCGGAAGAAACATCCAGCAGAACCAGGCTCAGGGTGGACGGCCATCTGCCTTAACCGGTTGGGGAAAGTGAAGAGAGAAAAGAACAGAGCAACAAAAGCAACAACAAAACATCAGGCAGATTAGTAGGACCTGTAGCTGCACACTGGAAGACACACAGCTTTAAAGCCAGGGACACCTGGAGAAAGGGACAGAGAGAGGGAGACAGAGAAGGACAAAGACAACTACGGGAGAAAACACACAGAGTTAATGTCATACAGTGGTGACAATTGTGGGGTGAGAGGAGAGGAGAGAAGGTCAAGAGGAGGAAAGGAGCTCAGTGCATTGGGGGGTGGGTCCCCCAGCAGTCTAAGCCTATGGCAGCATAACTATAACTAACTATATGCTTTATCAAAGAGGAAGGTTTTAAGCCTAGACTTAAAAGTAGAGAGGGTGTCTGCTTCCCGAATCTGAACTGGGAGCTGGTTCCACAGGAGAGGAGCTTGATAGCTAAAGGCTCTGCCTCCCATTCTACCTTTGGAAATTCTGGGAACCACAAGTAGGCCTGCATTCTGAGAGCGAAGTGGTCTACTGGGATGATATGGTGCCAAGATCAGATCAAGTAATTCTGCTTAAATCGGGGGAAAGGAAGTATTGTGAAACAAGTGGTAGATTTGCTGCTGGTAGAACCGGTGTCAGCACACACAGTACACCTGTCCACCACTTGTCTAAGAACAGACAAAATGATACAATGTGTTCTTCAAAGATGGATGCTGGTATGTAGAGTGTTATGAGTGTGCATAGATGGACGAGTTGACCTAGTTTAGTGTTTGCAGCTATTCACTGAGAGCTGTTTTATCTTACATTGTATGGACAGGATGATGATCCCAGCCATCATCAGCACACACAGCAATCCCAAACACATAGCAGCTCCTCTGAAAAACTTTCTGTGGTCTGGAGAACCGCTCTGATTCTGTCGTCCTACAAAGACAAAGCACGCAGAGCAGCTTTATTTGAAAAGGACGTCCTAGGCAACTCTGCTGTTAATATTCAAATTAATATAAGCGTCACTGCAAAACTCAGGATCAATTGTAATGAACATATGAAATTGTTCAAAGTTCGTGTAGCATGTACATAACAAATGCAATAATTTGTAAATCATTTGAAAACATTGTTGGATTGAAAATAATTCACAGAAAACATAACCATTCATCCATTATCTGTAACTTCTCATACTGTTCAGAGTTGCAGGGCCTATCCCAGCTGTCACGGGGCAGGAGGCGGGGGTTCACCCTGGACGGGTCTCCAACACAGAGACATACACAGACAGCCAACCATTCACAATCGCACCTACATTCACCTAACAACCTAATGTTAACATGCACGTCTTTGCACTGTTGCATCCTCAACATTTGACATGTACTATATGTACATACTGTATATTCTACTATTGTCAATAAAAAAAACAAAAAAAATCCTGTACATTACCAGCTCATCAAGCCGTGGTGATCTCTACTCGCTCCTCTGCACATCTAGAGTTTCTGACTGTAAGCGCTGGCCATTCTACACACCGCGGCAGTGGCTGTCTATGTACCATCGAGCGCTAACGTGAACGAGACTATGGCAGTGCTCTACAACAATGTCAGTGAGCAGCAAAAGGATTATCCTGACGCCTTCCTCGTGACAGCTGCCGATTTCAACCAGGCAAGTCTAACATCTGTTCTGCCCAAATTCATGTGAACTTTGCAACTAGGGGAGACAACACACTAGACCTAGTGAATACGAACTCCAAGACCTCTAACAGGGCTGCTGCCCTCCCCCAGGTTGGCAACTTTGACCACCTAGCTGTTATGCTCACACCAGGTTAAGAGGAAAACGGGACACGGCCGAGGACAGAGAAGTGACCACAATGTGGCCACAAGGAGGAAGTTCAGCATTGCAATACTGCTTCGAGACTACTCAGCTGCCGATCCAGCAGGATGATGAACTGCTTCTTCTTTCAAACTGTCTCACAAGCTGTGAGACTGATAAATGGACTGTGCACCCCCACCCCCCATTTATGGACCCACTCACACACCTACACTGCTGTGAGACTCTCATACTCATTTTAAACTTGTCCACTAAAGGACAGCTGTGTGTTGTGTTCTACCTATTTACAGTTTTTCTGTGCATTTATTAATAGTTTACTATTTTGTGAACTGTCAAAAGCTGGTGAGAAAGGAACGTTTGTTTCAGCCTGGCTATTTTTTCAAATACCTTATGTGAAATCACAATAAAGAATGTTGAATCTCTGAACTCCCCCCCCATTCATGTCATGCACAGGCTCGAGAACCATCTTTATAAGAGTTGTGGCTTCCACAGGTTAAATGGTAAACCATTAAAAATACTAGACCAAAGAATTCTATATCTGGGTCCGATCATCAACCTACGGGAACTGGCTGCAAATAGCTTTAAAGAAAAATGTCTGATGGTCGGCATGTTCTTCGAACTGGAAGTAAAATGACCTGAATGGAGGGAAAACATAGTGCTCACACACAATAATCCTCACTTACCTACTTCCTGTTGCTGAAAATTTCGCATTTTATATGCTTCTAATTGCTCTCTGTTATTGTAGATGACCAATTCTTTTTCGAACATCACTCTTCTGTCAACAGCAGACGACATCTTGTACTTATGAACTACTATGCTGCAGTAAAACTTTAAAGGGTTGTACACTACTAAATAGAGTACATATGCCGGTAGAAACAGTGCTGAGGCTGTCAGCAGTTTTGTGGTGAGGCTTCTCTCTTATCAAGGAAGTGGTTGCAAGAGGACCAGCGGAAATGTCACACCTTGTTCATTTGAAGACGTTAGACAAAAATAACCTGTAGCTGCAGTTTGTGTTTTTCTTTTCAGTCCAGCTTTAATGAAACCATCTAAACACCCAACGGTAAAAATAAAAGCTATTTTATTAAAGTCTTTAAATGAGAAGTCATGATATTTGAAGATAAAAGGTTTTAAATTGTCAATAATTTGCATACTCGCCCCCCACCCACAGAACAGGTTAAATTTATCAAACAGGAAAGAATAATTTAATAATAAGAATAACTTCTTATGAGCAACAATGTGGTTAATTCTAAATGAGTCTAGAATGTTATCATGGTTTCAGTTCCTCTGACGGAGTTGGTCACAGTGACACAGTGACATTTCCATTTCTGGCATTGTCAGTCCAAATCCTGCAAAACAGCTTCCTGCACCACACTGACTGAAATGTTATACAGGTTTTTAGGAAAGCAGAAATGTCCCATCTCACCCAATGGAAACTGGGTTCAGCTCTTCTGTGTCAAGCCTCTGCTGATCAGCAGAATTTGGGGTGAACGCTCTGATTGGCTGTTAGGCTTATTGAACAGAAGTGAAGAAAGCAAACAAAGGAAGTAGTCAAGAGGCATCAGCATCTTGTCTGAATGAGACCATCTGGAGTGATTGTAATAGGTGAGTGAAAACGGTGTGAAAACAGGAAGCAAACGCTGCTTAACTTGTATATATACATTTCTTTGAGTACAGGTAGCAGCATATGAGTATTTCCCCCTGCTGGTATAGAGAGTCAGTTCCTCTCAGTGCAGAATGTTTGTGCTGGTTGGCAGCTGACTGCAGTGGTGTGTTCGGGTGCCACTTTTTGGTTCAGATGAACGCAACAGTGTCAGAACTGAGTTTTAATATTTTTTAATTGTTCAAATTATTTGAAAACAAAAAATAATAAAAACATAATTTCTTTAGTTTGTCAACAGTAGCTGGGATCAAAACTCAGAAAGCTGTTTGATTATCAAGCATTTTAATCTATTACTGTAAAACCAAATCATTAAGAAACAATGTTCAACTTTGCCTCAGCAAAGTTGTTGTAACAGGATCTGCTAAATAAAAGTTCGTGTTTGCATCTGATGGTGTTCTTCAAGGCAACAACACAGTAGAATCGATGGAGAACTGGTTTATAATTCTGCTGCCTGAAAACTGTTCAGGGTCCAGAAGCAAGTCAGAAACACGAACAGCAGATCACACACACTTTACCAAACACACACACCTGTTCCTCTTTGCTGTTGATAATCACCAGATCTGATCCTCTGTTCACACAGTCTGTTCTGCTCTCAGTCCAACTTTTCTTCTCAGTGGATTTAAAGTAACAACTGGATCCAAATATCTTCCATCCTTCAGGACACAACTTCCCTTAATGTCAAACATGAGTTTAAAAACAGGTTAAATGTCAGTGTGAAACAATCTGTATTTCACTGTGTAGGTTAACGTCTTCTACCTTTTAGATTCTCTGCTCTCTATTTTGTTCTATTTTGGAATTGGACTTTTTCCACTTCTCACCTGTAATTTGACCTTGAAGCTGCTTCACTTCATGCTGTGACTGTCTGTATCTGAGCTCCATGTCTTGACAGAAACAAGAACACATTTTAAAAAGAGAATAAAACAAAAGGAATGAAATGTGAAGGTGGATCAGCTGGACCTCTTCAAGTCATTGAATGCAGCGTTATCTGTGATTATGAGTGGGAAATTTCGGACATCTAGTGGTCACAGTAAGTATTGCAGGGGGCAGAGTTACTTAACAAAGACTTTGCAGGGAGGTGGTCCCTGTTCTGTGTGTCCTGTGATGTTATTTTAATCAGTGTTTCTGTACTTTAACTAAAGTCCACATCAATAACATTCTTGTTTTTGTGCTAAAACCTGTGTTTCTGTGCCTGAACCTGATGATATTGATGAAGACCTACTGAGCCTACTAACATGTGGAGCAGGTACCTACTGGCCCATAACAAGGTTGCTGGTTTGGATAATTAGATTTTTCATTGTTCGTTTAAATCGTGTCTCACCTGAATGTTTGTCCTGCAGCAGTTTGTAGTTCTTGTTCAGGTCGTCATATCTGGTCTGCAGCTGCTCTTTGTCTGAATCTGCTCTGTATGTTGTACTTTTACCCTCAACCTCATCCTGTGACTGATTGTTGAATCTGGTCTGTAGCTGTCTGTTGCTGAGGTTGTTCTTTTCTTGTATGACTTTAAAAATCTGAATCAACAGTTATGTCAAGGTGATTGTGCTGTGATTAAATTTGTTAAGCCCACTGTGTTTCTCAGACATTAAAAATCATGTGTGATGACATCTGAATCAGTATTTGCTCAGAGCTGTTTTATCTTACACTGTATGAACAGGTAGATGATCCCAGCTGTCATCAGGAGACACAGAACTCCCAGACACAGATCAGCTCCTCTGAAAGACTTTCTGTGGACAGGAGGACGTTTCTGTGGACCTGCAGAGACTACCCATTATGCTCTGCAGATGGTTCGATTGTAAAATATGGGATCACTGATATTGACCAGATTCGACTATACAACCACCTCACTCACAATCGTGTCCACACAAACTACTGTCTCTGAAGTCTGGACCTTTTCTCCAAAGTGTATATAATAAAAGCTGTGAAATAATTACCTCAAAATAAATCTACTTTGGGTTTTGATGTACAATTATCACTGTGATTGATTTACCAGAGTGGGTGGAGATCATTATCCTGCTGTTCCTACCAAATCGGTACCTAACTCAGTGATTCTTTGGTCATGTCAACAAACAGAACAAGCAGCTGAATATGCACATTACACAGGCAACTAAAGTCTTTAACTGTACACTGCTTGTTCCACATCATCCCCAGACATCCTCTTGTGATTAGATTGAAGAAGGGAAGTGAAATTGGACAAGGAGAGAAGAAATCAGTACTTCAGTATGTCCATGTCCATGTCGCCTACAATATCACATATGAAGTATGTATTTTTAAGGCGAACCACAAAATTCTTTACCAACCTAACCAAACTGCTCTGTGTGGGTTTTTTAAGGTTTTATTTCAAACCAAACTGGCGCCATTTTGGAATGGCAGCCACCATTTTGTCAAAAGGGATGCTGCCTCCTTACGTGGTGGTGCTCTTTTTGCATTATAAGAAGAAGAAGTGGTTCTCATGTTTTGGCCACCTCATTCATTTTAAATAGCGTGGCCAAAACATGAGAACCACCTCTTTTTCTAAAACACTCCAGGACGACTCCACCACCCACTTTGACCTCAATAATAAACAGAGTAGAATTATCACCTTTCTAATAGTTTCCAATTAAACTGAAAACAACAACATTGTAAATGTAGAGTTCGTGACAGAGCCAGTGTGTTGGATTGCGTTAAATTGCACCGGTGGTCATAATATTATGCCTGATCTTTCTCTGTGTTCTAGTCAACAACTTTTTTTCTGTGACATACATCTGAAACTGAGTCTTCTACCCAGAGAGCTCAGGTATATTTTCTTAGTGAAACAATGTCCAACTGACTACAGGAAACAGCAGCAAAACCCATGTCAATATCGTGCATGAAGGGACGTAGAGACAAAGACCAATGTCTGATTGGAGGCCGTAACAAACTGAACGGACTAAAGAATTCACACATCAGCCAAACACAATGGTGATCGTGTTGATTTGTGATCATCTCTCACTTATCTCCTTCCCATGACTGATACCGTCTGCGCTCTCCTAGATTTTCACCTTCGCTTTCGTCCCACTCGTCTCCATCTTTTTCCACCTCCCTCTTGGATCTCCCCTTCTTTAATAACTCTGTTTTGGCATAAATATCTGACATTTTGTTGCACTATGTTGATCACTTACTATGCTGCAATATTATGCTGCACAGTTCTATATAAAGGGAGAACTATGTTGTACTGATGACGCTGTGAGGGTCTTGGTCAGCATCCTTTTTGTCTCACGGAACACTGAGGAAGTACCAGCAAGAAAAGCAACAGATGTGCATCACCTTATTCATTTGATGCTGGATAAAAAATATTTTTAACTTTAGGTTGTGGTTTTCTCTGCTGCAGAAACGAGACAGCGTGGGCCAGTTCTGATCAACTTATTTTGACCATCTTTGAACATGTGACTGCAGAAATGAAAAAGACGTTTGATTAAATATGTTCGGACCGTTTGGAAACTCACACACTTGTACGTCCATCTTTGTGAGGACATTAATTGATGAACTGCACTCTTTAGCCCTTAGCCCTTAACATGCAACTTGCTAACCTGCAACTAATCCTGACTCAAATCCTAAGCCAAGTTTTAAGCCTGAAACAGCCCGTTGTAGTTGTGAGGAGCAGCCAAAATGTTCTCATAGTCCACAAATGCTGAAGTAGAAGTCATTCAAGGTTCAGGGTAACTTAATTATCCCCAAGGGGCAATTCGTTTTATAGGGAACAGTCCAAAACAACAGGAGAGATGGCAGTGGAAGTTCTCATAAAATTGATGCAAATCTCTTTTGTTTGTGCCACATTTACACCACCCAATAAAATCTCGAACCACAGGACCATGATCAGAGTCGTCCCTGCAGAGAAGAGATACAATAACAGTATCATCAGCAAACGTAATGAGATGGCAGCCAGCATAGAGGCTTTGGCCTTCATTCGTTTATACAACAAATAAAAGAGGGGAAAGGACCCTGAGGGGATCCAGTGAAGGAAAAACGTGTGTGATAAAACATAATTCACTCTCACACGCTGTGACCTTCCTGTTGAAAAGCTCATCAGCCAGCAAATCAGACCATCATCAGATCATCCTCACAATTGAAAAGACGATCCAACAATATCCATAACCTTCAGCATTTCAGGGCCATGCTCATCTACACCCAGCACCTCGATGCAGAAGTGCTACTTGACTACCTAACAGATATCTGCCAGAGATATAGAGCCATTGTCTTGAACTGTCTCCTGAACTCTCCAACTCTGTCTCCTCAGAGGACATGTTGGTATGTATGCACCATAAGTGTATGGTCCATGAATTGGAGTTTGAAATCCTTTTAAAGAAATTTAGAAACACAAATTCTGCTTTGTAGTAGTTTTACTGAGACTCATTTTGCAGTTATATCAAGGTTGTATCAGAACCAGCTCTGAAACACACTATAACTACTGACAGAAATAGATAAGACGTGCAGTGTTCTTCACACAGGAAATGTGATGTGTGAAATGCACTTTAGATTTTTAGACTACTTCAGCAAGTTCTCAGGCTCAGTGATGTTTATAAAGCTGAAGTCCTACTTGATGCTTTATTTTGGGCACATATAACTAAAGTAAAATCACTCTTATTGACACAGTGATGGTGTTTAATAATTAACAAAAATTAATAAAGTGTTAACTCAGCAGGATGCGCATTACTTTGTTTGATTTGTTGCTATTAAACTTTTCTCAAACTTCCTGTAGCAGTTTGAATTCTTGTTTTCCTCTGAGTTGTGATGTGTTTGTACAGTTTTTTTTTTTTTTGGAAGTTATTCACAAAGTCCTTTTTCTTACAGTGTAAAAACATAAAACTCTAACCACTTTCATCCATTGAGTTTTAGTGTCTCCACATTGAAATCAAACGTTCTTAAATAAAACAGAGAAACTGAGCATCTTTCAATAATCTTCCCTGTTTATTTAATGGATGAGAGAAATTAAAGACGATCAGTTTTAGCAGAAACACACTCATTAATAAACCAAGTAAAGACAAAGTGAAGCTGCAGTTTCCTGTGACTGCAGCAGTTTAGTGGGACTACAGAGTTAGTAAGTCCACATGTAGTTGTTGTGTGGACGACTTCCAACCCCACTACTCTGTCTGCACCATAGAGCACAGAGGGACAATATCTATGGAATAAAGAGGATTGAACATGTGACACAGAATGAACAAGTCAACAAATGTGAGATGACTCTGAGGATCAGGAAGAACATTTCAGAGTTTGACAAACAGCTTCATCCCAACACTACACACGTCTCTGTCATCAGAGGAAGCAGCAAATCTACTTCTCACAGATCCAGTTTCTATAATTAGTATCAGGATTTTTATTGTATCCACTTCGTGTCCATTTCCCCTGTTGACAACATACTGCAGCGAACCAGTTTGTAGGATTTCCCAGCTCTGCTGTGGCCCAGAACCTGTGGGACAAATCAAAAGTGGACTGAAAAAGTGGTTGGAAAGCTGCTCTCTGAATCCATCCCTGGGACTAATGATCATATTCAGCTTTTTCCTTCATCTGTTCTTCACTTTCTAAAGAGCAGAGAAGAGGCAGCTGCTCCTTCATGCTGAGATCAAGTTCAAGAAAGTTTGACTCTAAATGTTGAAGCTAGTTTTTCTTCCACCATGTTTGTTCTGTGTGAGGATACAGAGAGCAGCACACACATTCAATCCTCTGAACTGTGACCAGAGCTTTGAACCATGTTTCAATCCTGACTCATTGTTACTGCAGCTCATCACAGACTGGAGATGAAGACATCAAATCATGTTTAACATGTTACTGTTTTATGCTTCTAATGGCAAAAGAACAAAAACTCTTACGTTTCTGTCAGTGGTGAATCATCCACCCATTCCCATCGATATCCTGTAGATGCTGTTTTGTTCTCTGTCGCCCGTAGACCAATCCAGGACTCTTCATTCTTATTAAAGTCGTTGATGAAATCCTAATAAATGAGAGGAGAAAGCACATTTCTTTTCTCCACTTTTTTAAGGAAACTTTAAATCTGTTACAACGTCTCCTTTTCTCTGTGTTGCTGTAACAAACTTTATTTCTTGGTCATTACAGTGAAGAGAAGATATAATAAAAAACATCAAATAAAATATAGAACACAGAAAAAAACAACTTTGTTCAGTATCAGCAATTTCCTAAGAATAATCCGGTTTTGAGGATGTTTCTGACATGATTCCACACACTTCCTGTCCTTGGACTTTTATTTTGTGGCCTCTTCTCCCCACTTCCTTTGCCTAGTTCTGTTCCTTGGCTTTACGTTCGTTATCCCTCATTGTTTGCAAGAAGTCAGGGGAACAGCCACCACCACCACTTCACCGACAGTTGTACACGCTGAACTCTCGGAAAAAAACCTGACTCTTGTAATCCTGACTGTGTATTCTGGACTAGTGCATCAGCTACCTTTGGTCTGAGGTTTGCTTTTATTTTTCACTCTGTCTACTAGTTGGTTTTGTCTGTGTGCTTTCCCAGTAGCCCCTGTACTTTTCTGTTGTCTCGGTAATTGTTCCTGCTCCTACATTTCTGTTGCTTAAGTCTTTTAGTTCTTTTGTTAAAGTTAAACCTTGTGGCTTTTGTTTGTGCATTTGAGTTTCCTATGTTAACCTTGGGGATTCTGTTCAGTGTTTATGGTCTTTGTATTTAAACTGTTATATTAGTGTTCCTAGGTTTCTTTTGGTTAAGATATTCTCCAGTGTTGTTTTCACCCACCGTCTAGTTCTGTAGTTGTGTTTTCCTGTTCCATGTCTCCGGTTAAGCATATTATGTTAACATAGTTCTCCTAGTTTTTTCCTTCGTGTGTTCATTTAGATTTTGTGCTTTCTTGTCTCAGCCTTATTTGTACCTGACCCTTTGTTGTATTAATTTTGGTAAATTGTGTTCCCCCCTTGTTTTCCACGTTAGTCCTGTTGTCATCTTATTTTCCATTAAGTTAACTCCCCTCGTGTGCTAGTTCTGTGGTTAGTTGTCTTAGTCTGTATCTGTTCTGAATCCGGGTTCTAGTATCCTCCTGTTAGGAGTAATGTGTGATGGAAAAACAGGAGGCTATTGATGGAATTACACTCGTCTTCGAGTCTCTTAGAGATGCAGGTGTGATTGTTCTCTGTGACTCTAGTCCATGCTGCCTCCCATTTGTCCTGTCAAAAAGATCAGAGACAAAATCCAGCCCACTGAGTGGTGATTTGTTCAGGATCTGCAAGCAGTAAATGCTGCAGTTCAGCCCAGAGCTAACAATGTTCCAAACCCTTATACTATTCTTTCACAAGTTCCCCCTGATGCTCAATGGTTCTCAGTTGTGGACCTAGCAAATGCATTTTTCACTCCGCCTGTTCATCCCGACAATCAGTTCTGGTTTGCTTTTTGGTGATCGTATGTGGACCTGGAGCTAGAAAGCACAGGGTTACTGTGAATCTCCACAAATAGATGATGATGGTGAATCTCATAACTGTATTGCTTCTCTTCAACAGGTTTGTACCCCTAGACCTGATCTTCAACAAACACCACTGACTTACCCTGATCTTGTTCTGTTTGCAGACTGTTCCCACCACTGGTAGGGCACATGTGGGTTATGCAGTTTGTTCTGAACATGAAGTGTTAACCTCATGCCCTCACTATCACATAACTCAGCCCAGGCAGCTGAACATTTTCACCTCTGCTCCCTGTAACCTCACCGTTCTACCTGGGTCCCTCTCATTGACACACATGTATTCTGTCTTGCTGCGGCTAAGCTTCATTCCTCTGTTTTCCAGAGCAGACCTCCACCTCTCTAGATTTTCCTCCACCTGCTCCCTGCTCTCACTAGAAATAACAATGTCATCTGCAAACATCATAGTCCATGGAGATTCCTGTCTAACCTCATCTGTCAGCCTGTCCATCACCAGAGCAAACATGAAGGGCTCAGAGCTGATCCTTGATGCAGACCCACCTCCACCTTGAACTCCTCTGTCACACCTACAGCACCTCACCACTGTCTTACAGCTCTCATACATGTCCTGCACCACTCTAACATACTTCTCTGCCGCTCCAGACGTCCTCATACAATACCACAGCTCCTCTCTCGGCATCCTGTCATACGCTTTCTCTAAATCTACGAAGACACAATGCAGCTCCCTCTGACCTTCTCTGTACTTCTCCATCAGCATCCTCAAAGTAAATACTGCATCTGTTGGACTCTTTCTAGGCATAAAACCTCTGCCCTTAGCCGAGCTTCCACTACTCTTTCCCACAACTTCATTGTTTGGCTCATCAGCTTTATTCCTCTGTAGTTGCCACAGCTCTGCACATCTCCCTTGTTCTTAAAAATTGGCACCAGTACACTTCTCCTCCAGTCCTCAGCATCCTCTCACTCTCCAAGATCTTGTTAAACAAACTAGTCAGAAACTCTACTGCCACCTCTCCTAGACACTTCCATACCTCCACAAGTTTGTCATCAGGACCAACTGCCTTTCCACTCTTCATCCTCTTCAACGTCCTCCTCACTTCACTCTTACTAATCTTTGCTACTTCCTGCTCCACACCAGTCACCTCTTCTACTCTTTGTTCCCTTTCATTTTCCTCGTTCATCAACTCTTCAAAGTTCTCCTTCTATCTTCCCATCACACTCCTGGCACCTGTCAATACATTTCCACCTTTATCTTTAATCACACTAACCTGTATACACTCCTGAACTTCCTCGTTCCACAACCAAGTCTCCTTGTCCACTTTCCTCTTTCCAGATGACACACCGAGTACCCTCCTACCTGTCTCCCTGATCAAATTAGCTGTAGTTGTCCAGTCATCTGGAAGCACCTCCAAACCACCCAGAGTCTGTCTCAGCTCCTCCCTGAAAACTACACAACATTCTTCCTTTTTCAACTTCCACCACTTCGTCCTCTGCTCTGCCTTAGTCCTCGTCATCTTCCTCACCACCAGCATAATTTTACACACCACCATCCTGTGTTGTCTGGCTACACTCTCCCCTACCAATACTTTACAGTCACTGATATCTTTCAGATTACAGCGTCTACACAAGATGTCGTCCACCTGAGTGTTTCTACCTCCGCTCTTGTACGTCACCCTATGTTCCTGCCTCTTCTGGAAGAAAGTGTTCACTACAGCCATTTCCATCCTCTTTGTAAAGTCAACCACCATCTGTCCTTCTGTGTTCCTGTCCTGAACACCAAACCTGCCCATAACAGTCTCATCACCTCTGTTCCCTTCACCTACATGTCCATTGAAATCTGCACCAATCACCACTCTCTCACCTCTGGAGATGCTCTGCATCACTTCATCTAACTCACTCCAGAATTTCTCCTTCTCTTCTAACTCACATCCTACCTGTGGGACATAACCACTAATAACATTGAACATCACACCTTCAATTTCCAGCTTCACACTCTTCAACCTGTCTGATACTCTTTTCACCTCTAGAACATTCCTCACCAACTCCTCTTTCAGGCTAACTTTCTCCTCCTATCTGACCCATGGTAGAACAACTTGAACCCTGCTCCTAAGATTCTAGCCTTGATAACTTTCCACCTGGTCTCCTGGACATACAGTATGTCCATCTTCCTTCTCTGCATCATGTCAGTCATCTTTCTATGCTTCCCTGTCATAGTCCCAACATTCAAAGTCCCTACTGTCAGTCCTACATTCTTAGCTTTCCTCTTCTCTCTCTGCCTACGAACACACCTTCCTCCTCTCCTTCTTCGACTTCGACCAACAGTAGTCCAATTTCTACCGGTACCCTGTAGCTCAACAGCATCGGTGGCGGTCGTTGTTAATAAGTACCTCGACCCATCTGGTATGGAAGTCATTGACACGATTTGCATGTTTATTCTGGCATGTGTTTACGTCGGATGCCCTTCCTGACACAACCCTCTGCATTTATCCAGACTTGGGACTGGCACAAAAAGACAATGGCTTGTGCCCCCTTGCGGTTGCATTGCATTGCATGCTGCTGCACAATTACATCTAAGGAAAACCGAGGATGGCAATGTTTGGGGCATTGCTGGAATAAGACACCAAAAACATTCACATGCTGCCCTGTCTCCTTACACCATGAGTTTCAGTGTTTCAGTACAAAGCAGAGAAACTGTAACCCCCAAGGACACATTCCAACCTGTTCCCTGACTTGGGAATTAGGATGTGGCCTTATGAAATCCACTCTACAGGGCTTTAAATTCTCCTGGTACCCGCAGAATGGTCATTACCCTCCAAATCCTGTTTACCTGGAAAGTCAGACGCAAGCTATGACAGACATGTGGTGGATCTGTGGAGGAAAACCACAACAGACTCTGCCCCAGAACTGGACAGGGACATGCACACAGGTGATGTTTTTGTCACCAGTGAAAGTGGTAATTTAACATGATATCTCACTACACTCCAGGAGCAAAGCAGTGACCCTAAGGGGTAATTTGATGACACAATCTACATGGATGAGATTGGAGTTCCCAGAGGGGTGCCAGATGAGTACAAAGCCAGAAACCAAGTAGCTGCAGGATTTGAGTCTTCTTTGTGTTGGTGGTGTACCATCAATAAAAATGTTGACTGGATTAATTACATATATTACAATCAACAGCGATTCATAAACAACACCTCTGATGCTGTAGAGGGCCTGGCAGGACGGCTGGGGCCCACTTCATTAATGTCCAGGCAGAACAGGATGGTCCTGGACCTGCTCCTTGCTGAGAAAGAGGGTGTTTGAGTGATGTTTGGAGACTCATGTTGTACTTTTATTCCTAATAATACTGCACCTGATGGAAGTGTCACCAGAGCACTTGAGGGTCTTGGATCCCTCAGAGAAGAATTTACACAAAAGTCTGAAAATTGTACTTGGATGGGCGAGATATTTTGTGGCTGTTGTCTTGTCCTTTGTGTAAGAGGTTTAATTATGCGAGTCAGAAAGTGCTGTGACTCATCACATAGCACTTGTTGACGTGAGATCTGCTAATGATAAAACTTCTCTTTTACAGTCTGATGTTGACTTGTACATAGACTCTAGTGACAAAGATTACTATGCTTAAACTTGTGTGAGGTGATTTAAACATGCTATATAATACTTTCTAATCTCTGCTTAGCTTTGTACCCAAGTGATGTCTATGTCACACAGAAACAGTGCCTAAAATTCCAATACAACATTATGACGTATGATGTATGTAGAATTTCTGTGAATTTATACATCTGATGACTTCTGTTGTGTCTTGTGATTACAATTTAATCAAAGGGAATTGTGATGGAAAATCAAGTATGATTAAATAATTACATTTTAATCTTTGTAATGGCAACATTTACTTAGCTTAATTTTGAAATGTGGTTCAAACTTTGTCTCATATACATGTTTTGTTTTGAACTGCTCCAAGGTCAGTTATTGTCTAACAGCAGACCATCCCACACTGTAGTGACCCAGAGTCACTTCATGCTCACAGGTGCTTCTCAAAGTGCTGAAAAGGGAAAAGGTTTCCATAAAAGGAGAAAAGGGCTGGGAGCAGTAGCCTGAGGGTGGAGAATGTTCTGCCCAGCAACAGAAGGTTCTAAAACTAATGTGTGATGTATGAAGTTTAGAAATGCATAGGATGGAGGCTTGAAACTCTGTTGATGTTTTTCTCTCTTGCAAGATAATCAAACCCTAAAAGACGTCCTGGATGTTGAAGCTTCTTTACTGATTACACTTGAGATGTCTAAGACCAGATATTGGCATTTTTGTCATGACATAATGACATAATAATTCCTAATGATGAGATCAGGTCTCCAGATCTTCTGTAGGAAGCAGGTCACAGACTGACAGCAGGTCACTAACAAACTCACTCACCTGTTCCTCTTGGCTGTTGATAATCACCAGATATGATCCTCTCTCCTGACAGTATGTTCCGCTCTCAGACCAAGTTTTCTTCTCAGTGGATTTAAAGTAACAACTGCATCCAAATCTCTTCCATCCTTTGGGACATTCTGCTCAAACAAGAGTTTTAACAACAGATTTCATGTCATTCTGTATCACTTTAATTAAAGTTAGATTGAACTTAGTTTAATATTGATCTTATTTTCCACATTTTTTCTTTCAGGTCTGTTATTCTATAAATTCACATTTGCTTCATGCTTCAGTGATTTTGTCCAATAGAAGCATTTATGTACCTAAACAATAAATTATTATAATTAAAAGGTATAGTTTTGTTCCATCGTGTAAATTGATGTGAAATGCAACATTTCTCACCTTTTGTTTTCATCATTAGTTTCTTTATTTCATCCTTTTCTCGACTGTTATTGGCTAAAATTTCTTGAGAGAAACAAAAAAAAAACAACAACAAACATTTTCAAAATATGGAAATTTACTCTCAGTATGAAGTTGGATCATTTTCTCACCAGTAATTTGAACCTGGAGCTGGTTCACCTCCTGTGACTGATTGTAGCTGTTGCTCAGGTTGTTGAATCTGCTCTGCCTCTTCTCATTGAAATGGAAAACTGATGGGAAACATAAACCAGGAGACAAACCTCAATTTATGAAACAATATGGTTGATAATTTTCAATAATGATCTGATATAAAGACAAAAACCAACAATGAATTGAGCAGATAAACTGTGAGTGTGGAGATACACCCTGATGCTTTTTCCATTGGGGCAGATGATTTTAATCATGCAAAAATTAAACACTGCTGCCAACATTACATCAGCAAATTAACTTTCCCACAAGAGGAGAAGTTCTGGTGAAGGCTGTTTATAGACCCCAGATAAAGACTGTAAAACCAGAGTGTGGCCTGAGGAAACCACCACAGCAGCACAACTAAACTGCAAACGAGATTACATTTCCCAACAGATCTACAACCACAATTGCAAATACATTGATACTGAACATATCAGTTAAATGTTACCAGACAGTATATGTTTGCCAAAATCTATGATTCAGCAGTGTAATATTCAGTTTTTTCTGCTGAAAAATGCAACCTTGCAGAACAATGGTAAATTCCTTTTAAACATATCGACAATCTTTCTATAACATTAACATCAGTGGTGTTCTTGCCTGAACCTAACCAGACACAAGACTAAGCAAGCAATCTTGCATCTGTGACAGCCCTACATCATATCAGGTTACAGTTCTTAGACTTTCTCAGCATTCAATACAAACATACCTCAGCAGCTTGTGGGTAAACTGGACCCGGTGGGCCCCAACACCAGATCGGCAGCAGAACATCAATAGCACTACAATAAGCACCGGTGCCCCTCAAGGATGTATGTTTAGTCTACTAACCCATGACTGCACTGCCAGATCCAGTTCAGACCTCATCATCCATTTGGCTGATGACACAACAGCCAAGCAGTGTCTCAACAGCAAAAATGATGAATGATTATACAGAGAGGAGCTGGACCAACTTTTTAAATGTTGCATGAACCATAAGTAGCGTAAGATAAACAAAGGACATTGTGGTTCATTTCAAGAGACCCTCTACCACCACCCCCACATGGCATAGTTTTTATGCGTATAACTTAAATTGCACTTTGGACTTTGAGGAACGACATTTCAGTCCACGTATGCGAATATTGTGACAATAAAGATTCTTGAAACTTGACAAATACAAATGGGACACAACTTGTGTCCCATTTCACTTTAAAACCCTTTGGAACGGACCGAAACTATTCAAAAACAGAAGACTATCGCACCATAGACCAGGGGTGCCCAATGCGTCGATCGCAAAGGTAGTGTGGGTAGATCGCATGGAATGAACAAAGTAGACGTCAGCCCAGGCATTTTCGGACTGTTCATAAAAACTACGACACTGACTTCCCTCCGAAAACAAACTGAGAAGAAGGAGGGTGAAGGAACTAAAATCTCAGCTTGAGGCTGGTTATCAGCAGCTACTGTCTGGACTATGCATCCCTGGCTAATTCTATTCAGTGCAAGTCATCAGAGTAAGGTAATGGAAAAAGTGCGGCCAGAAATGTTGTGTACACCATTGAACCACAACAATCATGTATTGTGATATTCAGGTTGTCGTGGACTGAAGCTGGTAGCAGCATTTAGTCGACCTGTTATCAGTGTGATTCACAGACTAATTAAACCCATTTGTCACAAACATGTTCCATAGGATCTGGTTCAGATCTGTTCTGTTTTATCTTACAGTTTATGGACAAGAAGATGATCACAGCTGTCATCACGAGACACAGCACTCCCAGACACAGAGCAACTCCTCTGAAAGACTTTCTGTGGACTGGACGATGATTTTTAGACGGTGGTCCTACAGAGATTAAACACACAGAGAGCAGCTTTGTTAAAGGGCAGCTTCACTGATTTTTAATTTTTTTAACTTTTTTTATTGTGCTACATTGCGAGGTGTACATTTTTATATAAATGGTATGGTTTGGTCAATCTATCCATTCAATCTTGTGCAGAAGGCAGAGCGGTCGTCCACCAATCCCACAGTTGCTTCGATAAGTGCAGACCATTTACCATTTAACATTATCTGTGACAACTTATCCTGTTCAGGTTCATAGGCGGTTAGAGTCTGGCCCAGCTGTCACTGAGCAAGAAGCGGGATCCACCCTGGACAGGTCTCCAGATTATGTCAGGGCCAACAAGGAGACAAGCGAACAAGTCACCTTCACACCTACAGGCAATTTAGAGTCACCAGTTCACCTAACATGCATGTCATTGGATTGTTGGAGGAAACTGATGCGAGCACAAGGTGAAAGGCCCCAGCTAGCTGGGGATTCAAACTGGGGACCTACTAGCTGTGAGGCAGCAGCACTAAAGACTGCTCCACCTTACTGTCTATTAAATTTTTATATAAATGGTATTAAATTTCCTGTTGCTTTCCCAGTATTAAAATCTCTCTCTAGGTCTAGCTGATAAATTCCTTCAGATGACATCATCCGGAGGAGTTTTTTCAGTCATGGTGATGTCATCTGAAGGTGTCCTGGAGGAGCAGGTTCTAATCAAGACTAGAACTGTAGTTGTTAAGACCCCCCTAGAAGGGGTCATTAGCTGTGGCCTCCCTGGAGGATATGGGACGTGGTCTTAATCTTCCTGGGGATTAAGGGACAACATGAAAACTTAAGGAGAGATTGTGTCTGAGGCACAGCTTTTCTAGGGGTCTAAAGGGAAACAAAGCACCACCCTGGAGGGGGGTTAACTGGCTCTGCTGGCCAACGTTTTGTCAGACTGAATAAACTGGTTGGATGAATAGCAAAACATTTGTAACTGAAAGCAGACAAGCCGACATTTGACTTATAGATGTTGGTCTCTCAGGTCTAGAATTCACATCCCACAGCTTCAGATAATGAGTGTTGACACAGCATGATTTAAAGAACCACTGTAACACAAACACATACAATATTTGTCATATTTCCTCACTTTACCTCTTTCACGTGACAGAGGGCCTCTCACACAGTCTGCGTTGTCGTAGATAACCACCTCTTTTTCCTCGTACACCTCTCCATCTCCCTCCGCTCTTTGGTTGTATCTCACCTTCATATGTTGATCAGCAGAGACATTTGACGACATCTTGGTGATGTTGACTTGTTACCGTGCTGCAGTAAAACCTCAATGTCCTCACACTTCTACCTACAGTGCTCTGTACATACACTCACATATACTGTGCAATCAACTTCTTATCTGCCTCAGAGAACACAGAGGAAGTGTCACCAAGAAAGCAGCGGATATGCATCACTTTAATCATTTGATGGCATTGGTTAAATATAATGAGTCGCTGCACTTTGTGGTTTTTTTCAATGACGTTACAAACTGTGGGATCCACTTTTTACTTAACCATCTTTAAAAACACTAAACACATGGCCGTAAATATGAAAACAACGTCTTTTTTTACACAAGTTTTTCTGTCTGTTAACAGAAGGCCACCTACTCTACCCACCCACAGAACAGACTAAATATATCACAACATAACAGGAAATGTCATTAGTCATTGTTAGTTTCTGCTGCTTAAAGAGAAGCTGAAACTCTGCTAGGGTTAATATTTGAGCTTGTTGTTTAGAGAAACTGAAGCTCACCAGTTAGGTCTTCAGGATAAAAGCCAAGAGGACACGTGAAAAAGCTCCCTTGTGTTGTGCTTGATCAAGGCCCTTAACCCTGACTCTTCCTGATGAAAGTGCTTAGAGACCACAGGTCAGGCTGTGGCCACTTAGCAGCTTCCGTGTAAGTGACTAATGAAGAGAGGCAGCCAGTATGTTAACATCACACTCTGACCAGCTGCAGCATCAACATCACCAGTTGGCTGATGTTGTCATTACTGTCACCACAATGCACAGAGAGAAACATGTAGTGGGAATTCACACAGCAGCTTCGTGCACCACAGAACTGTTCAGGCTCTCAGGGCAAATAGAACGTTCTACTAACATTACACGATTTTTTTATCAGAAAGATTTTGGCTTGCAGGAGCATTTTGTATTGTGTATTTTGTACTGCCAGGACACAACATCTCTTAACATCAAACAAAAGTTTAACCAGATTAATCATCAGTGACCTGATAATGACTCAGAAAGGTCATCGTGTTTGTTCTACTGTTGTAAATTCAGAGGGGATGATTAATCTCTACATCGTTTCCCTAGAGTTTGTGTCATATCCAAGCTTCCTGGTGTTTAGTTTGTCCCTGTTTTCAAAGGCTGTGCTCCCGTCAAACAGGACAAAGATGGTTAACAGTCGATCAGTAGCAGCCTGAAATCATTCAAATGGATTATTGTCATTAACATGAGCAGAAAATCTGTGCTGCAACTACTTTTTCCAAAGTTTTTCAGATAAATGGTAAGTGAGAAATTGGATGAAAGTAATTAAGGTAACAGATACACTGTGCTCATGATGCTCAGCCTTCTGTGTGTCTTGGAGAGGACTGAGGAAGTTGTGGTTTTCTTTACTGCAGAAAACAATGTTGTCCAGTTGTAATTATAAACCCATGTAAAGATGAAAAAGGTTTCATTAAAAATAGGACAGGGTATTTCACATGCACAGTCGCCTCCTCCACTTACAAAGAAAGAACAGATCACGCTCATTTAAACCTGTCATGCTAATCATAGTTTCACTTCCTGTAGGATTATCATGAAAACATGTGTACCGACACCCGGATGTTTCCATTTCTGCCACCATCACATCAAATCCAGTGGAAACAAAGCAGCTTCATGCACATCATGGCTCTTTGCCAAGTATGACAGTCTCTGGTCAGCTGTGAGAGTCTCCTCAGGAGCTTCTGGACCCCATCTGTGCAGCAGAGGAACATGGAGCAACGTTCGGTCATCTCAAAAGCAGAGAGGACAGCGCAGAGGAACGTCCTCACCTTCATCTTCTCCACTCCATCAAAACGTCGTCCTCTGTGACACCACACGTCTGACTTGCCTTCAGGCTCGTCAGTGTCCAACTCGATCATAAATGGCAAATTACACGCATCAGCCAGAACATTATGACCACTGACAGTGGAAATGAATAACATTGATTGTCTTGTTACAATGTCACCTGCAAATTGATAAGATACATGAGGCAGCAAGTGAACTTCTTGAAATCTACGGGTCATAAAGTTATGGCTGATTTAAATGTGTTTGCATTAAAGTTGCCTGCCTTCAGTTCAAAGTTATTAGAAGGTGGATAATATTTATAGGCCTGTTTATTTACTGAATTTATTCATGTATCAGTTGTATGTATGACAATTATTAATGAGACTTTAGTGTCCATGGTTTAAGCTGAAAAAACACATCACAAGTTCTAAGGCCTGGGGTTGTAATGGATGATGCAGAGGACAGTGTTTCTATCAGAGAACCACTGATACTTTAAATACATTTTGTCTGATAACAATCTTGCGTGTAAGAAATGTAACAGAGTATATGATCCATGCACTGGAGTTTATACTGTATAAACAAAAGTTGTGCTGAAATTTATGACTCGTTTTGTGGAGATAAAGGCTTTTTAATCAGCAGCGGCTCTGTGAACAAACAGCACAGAGCTGCTCACCTACCTCATTATCTACAATAAAGCCGACCTGATGACGTATGAGACGTTTTTCTTTTCACACAGGAAAGGTGATGCGTGATCTGCTCATTAAGTAACTCATATTTTCTGTGGTGGTGAAACTTTATTCTTCATGTTCTCACACTCAGTGATATTCAAAATGCTGATATGCTTTTTGTTTATTTGAATCAGACACAACACAAAATTCAAATAATCTTTACTGGCAGGCAGTGATGGGCTTTGATGAGCATTTATATTTATTAAAGAATTAACTCTGCAATATGAACATTAAAACATCACTGAACAGATAAAAAGGTTCTGAAGATAAAATATTTTTCTTTGTTTTTACAACAAAATTCAGTTATTATTCAACTCTATTTGTACCAGTTCCATATTGCTGAACTTCCTCATTGCTACTAAAACTGATGTGATGTGAACTATTTATAAACCTCCCTGTGGTGGCTTCAGTGCTTGTTTTCCTCTGAGTCACACCTGCACTTCCTGCATTTAAGCAGAGCAGTTACATTAGACTTTTATTGTTGCTACAGAATTTAGCAATCAAACAGAGACAGAGAGCACAGAGGGACAATATCTATGGAATGAAGAGGATTGAACATGTGACACAGAATGAACAATTCAACAAATGTGAGATGACTCTGAGGATCAGGAAGAACATTTCAGAGTTTGACAAACAGCTTCATCCCAACACTACACACGTCTCTGTCATCAGAGGAAGCAGCAAATCTACTTCTCACAGATCCAGTTTCTACTAACATTATCCTTGTATCCACTTCGTGTCCATTTCCCTTGTTGATCACAGCATGATGCAACATTCAGGCCTGTAGCATTTCCCAGCTCTGCTGTGGCCCAGAACCTGTGGGACAAATCAAAAGTGGACTGAAAAAGTGTTTGGAAAGCTGCTCTCTGAATCCATCCCTGGGACTAATGATCATATTCAGCTTTTTCCTTCATCTGTTCTTCACTTTCTAAAGAGCAGAGAAGAGGCAGCTGCTCCTTCATGCTGAGATCAAGTTCAAGAAAGTTTTACTCTAAATGTTGAAGCTAGTTTTTCTTCCACCATGTTTGTTCTGTGTGAGGATACAGAGAGCAGCACACACATTCAATCCTCTGAACTGTGACCAGAGCTTTGAACCATGTTTCAATCCTGACTCATTGTTACTGCAGCTCATCACAGACTGGAGATGAAGACATCAAATCATGTTTAACATGTTACTGTTTTATGCTTCTAATGGCAAAAGAACAAAAAATCTTACGTTTCTGTCAGTGGTGAATCATCCACCCATTCCCATTTAAATCCTGTAGATGCTGTTTTGTTCTCTCCTGTCCGTAGACCAATCCAGGACTCTTCATTCTTATTGAAGTCAACGATGAAATGCTAAAAGTTGAAAGGAGAAAAAACATTTTTTTTTAATTTTCTTAAGGAAACTTTAAATCTGTTACAGTGTCACAGAGAAAAGTAACAGTCAAAGAACTGATAAAAATCAACAAACTTTTTTTTCTTGGCCATTATAGTGAAGGGAAGATATAATGAAATGATAAAATAAAATATAAAACACAGTAGAAAACAACTTTGTTCAGTATCAGAAATTTCCGGAGAATAATCAGGTTTTGAGGATGTTTCAATATCACAGTGATTCAGTGACAGTTGTCAGTCACGTTACAGACTGACAGCAGGTCACTTACAAACACACTCACCTTTTCCTCTTTTCTGTTGACAATCACCAGATCTGATCCTCTGTCCTGACAGAATTTTCTGCTGTCAGACCAAGTTTTCTTCTCAGTGGATTTAAAGTAACAGCTGCATCCAAATCTCTTCCATCCTTCAGGACATTCTGGTCAAACAAGAGTTTTAACATTAGATTTCATGCTATTCTGTATTGTAGTGTTATTTTACAGTTAAACATATAAAACATATATGTTAAACATCTTTATAGCTAAAGATTAAATCATTATAATTAAAAGGTACAGTTATGTTATATCATGTAAATTGATGTGTAACAGCAGGTGTTTGCTGTTTGTCTTAAACATTTTTCACCTTTAGTTGTCATCATCTTCAGCTTGTTTATTTCATCCTGTAGTCGACTGTTGTTGGCTAAAATTTATTGAGAGAAACAACAAATAAAACCGTTTTCAAAATATGGAAATTTCTCCTCAATATGAAGTTGGATCATTTTCTCACCTGTAATTTGATCCTGGAGCTTCTTCACCTCCTGGGACTGATTGTAACTGTTGCTCAGGTTGTTGAATCGGGTCTGTAGCTGCTCATTTAAGATGCTGAGCTGCTGTTTTTCCATTGAGACTAAAAAATATGTGTAAACAGCAAAATAAATCAGTTTGTTTGTATTAAAGTAAATACAGAATTAAAGTACAGCCACATGAATTATCACTGTCACTAGAATGTATATGTCTAAATAAGAAGCAAACTTAAACATGTCTGTGATATGACATAAAAGAAAAATACAACTCTGAACATTTTGGAATAAAACTCATTACGGCGTATGATGATCGCAGAAAGACTGAGAAGATACAGAACTACCAGAGTCACCATCAAAGGAGTGGAACAGTTTCTTCTGACAGCTTGAAGCTTTGTCTCATTGTGTGGTTCTACAGAGAAAAACACACAGAGGTTATATTTTCAACAAAATGGGAAAGTTAACCAGTTTTCACCTTGTCTCCTAAACTGCTGGATTCACTCTCTGCATGTATATTAATGCTTTTAAATGTCAACTACTGCACTCTCAAAATCAGTAACCCTTGAATAGAATCCCTCAAAAGAGGACACATTTGCTAATCAGCTTTTATCTCAAGCACAACTGATAGAACTAATCAAAGGCTTCATTAGTTGCACCAGGCTTTTTTCAGATAGAGCACATCAAATACGTGGACTGGTTTAGGGTTTATATTTCCGTTTATATTTAGTCATTTGGCAAACTTTTATCCAAAGCGACTTGTAAGTGAGGTACAAGGCAGCAACAATCTAAGTTAAGGAGAAAAAGTGTTTCTCTTTTATGAGATGCAGGAAGATGAAAGAACAGACAGGCTCAGTTGATCATCAATGATTCCCATATTTCTGGCAGACTCAGAGGGAACAATCATTGAAGACCCTGTGTTGATGGTAATTTGTTGTATTGCAGGAAGGTAGACTAGCACATTAGTCTTGGAGAGGTTGAGCAGAAGATTTTATTCTCTCATCCTATGGAAAGAACAAGGAAGAGCTGTGTGTTTCAGAAACATTCCCCTGCAAGAATAGATTGAAGGTTTGTCAATATAAGTAAGACTGAAGTCAGGTTAGAGCTGATCCACAGATGCCCAAGTCAGAGAGTTCAGACAAGAGGATCTGATGGTTCACAGTATCAAAGCCTGCTGACAGATCGAGTATGATGAAGACAGAAAACTGAGCCACACTTTTTGCAGCCTACAGAGACTCCAAGACAGTGTTGTTTCTGTGGAAGGACCAATGTGGAAGCCTGACTGGTTGACTTCAAGGCGCTTGTTCTGATAAAGAAAAATCTGAGAGTTGATCAAAGGCTTGTGCAAAGATCTTGGTCACAAATAGAAGAAGAGAGACAGGTCTGTAATTCTCAACAAGGGGTCAAGAGAAGCCTTCTTAAGCAGTGCTGTAACCTGGGCCTGCTGAAATGAGGTGGGGACGGTGCATTTGTTGAGTGTCATCTCAGAAGAAGGAGAAGAGATTATTGGTTTTCACAAAAAGGGAAAATTCTAAAAAATATAGTGAAGGCACTGAATGTTAAAGGGACAGTGGAGACACTGGCTGGACGTGGCAATAAATGGAAGCATTCAAAGGCTGCAAACAGATTTGTGGGGAGGCAGGTGGAGAGTTGGGCTAAGGTTCCTCGGGAACCTGCTAGAAGCTGGTGTGTGGATATGCATAGAGTTTGCAGCAGGTCACAGCTGTAAAGAGCTGCTCTGCTAAGTACTGAAGAGGAACCACTTGTAACATGTTGAGCTATTTAAATATATTTCGTGTTTGTTTTGTCTAATAAAAGCAGATGAAAAGTTGACAGAATATAAAATTATTAATGCGTATTATGTAGTTTTGACTGTATCTACAGTGGAAAATATTACTTAAGTGTGTCTCAATATTTTTGCTTTATTTGTATTAATAACTTTGTTTCATATGTAACATATTATTATAGCTTAAGAGAAGTCCACAGAACATAGCATGACTAGAATATTGTGCAAGTCATAGTAAGACTGAATGAATCGAGTATGTGAAACATAGGGTGAAGAATGTAGGGGAGTTGTTTTACAGATACTAAAGCAGGAGGAAGCTGAAAATAGGAACAAGCTGCAAAGGCTGCAACAGGCCAAATAAGGAGGAAACTGCCAGAAGAGCCACACAGGGAAGGGACAGCAGCAGCGGCAATAAAACAGACTGATTGTATAAGATTGGGTCAAGGGAGACAGACGCAGTCAGAATTTGTGCCCTGACACTTTTTGTGTTGTTGCAAGAGAGAAACTTTGACCCAGAGCTCTGAATATATTTTCACATCTGCTTCTATTTGTTACTTATTGATAACCTGGTTTGATAAATAGTAAATGAAATCTATGGATTTGAGAAACAAGAAGTTGTCCTTCACCTCTATTTTGAACATGCTACACTACTTAATCTTAACAATAAAGTTTGAACTTCGCTGGAACAAAATGACACCAAATGAGCTCATCGTGTTTGTTCTACAGTTACAGGAACTGGAATAGATGATGATGTACATTGTAAAAATAGTTCTGTTAATATATTATTTCACACTCACCTGCTTGTTGTAAACCAACATCATAACGCTGATCTCCATCCTCCATCATCTCCACCTCCATGTTTTCTCTCTCTCCTCTGATATATTTCACCCTCAGATCAGACTCAGTTTGAATTTCTGTTGACATGTTGATGAACTAAAGAGCTAAAAACTAAGTGAACTTCTTTGTGACCAGTCTTCACTGTCTGTTTGTGTCTGAGTCAGGCAGCTTTGAACAGAGAGCATCAAGGAAGTAGCAGCAGGACAAACCACAACCGCAGACACTTTAAATACATTTATGATGAAAAAAGAGGAAGTCGCATGATGAAGAAAATCTTCTTTGCCACAAATGTAATTGGGAGATTAAATGATTGAGCTGTTTGTTTTGAAAAATCTAAGCAAACTTTTTCTTCTAAAATCTTATTAATATTTGTACTAAGACTTCTTTTAATTCATACAGAGGAAAACATTAGTCACTGGTGAGTTTTTTTTATCTGATCACATTATAAATACAAACAGAAACACGACATATGACGTTGTTGTGACACAGGAAATGTGACGTCTACACTTTTATATTTTCTCTCATAAGGAACTTTATTCTACAGCAAGTTCTCACAGTCAGTGATATAAATGCTGCTACAACATTCACATTGCTGTATTTTAGGCAGTGGAAACAAAACTAAATTCAGCTTTACTGACACACACAGTGAGTAATTGATAGTTTCCCAGATCTTTTAGATTTAATTCAAGATTTAATCTGCAACATTTACATGACGGTGTTTGCTGTGCTGCTACTGAAGCTGAACTATTCCCAAAAATCCTGTTGTAATGATTGATTGAAATTAATTAATTAATTGTTCCTACAGAATTGATCAACATGAGCATATTTTTCAATGAAATTTGTTTTCCTGACTCAAGGTTGATGAGAAATGAAAGACGACTCTTAGATCAGTTTTAGCAGAAACAAACTCATTAATAAACCAAGTAAAGACAAAGTGAAGCTGCAGTTTCCTGCAACTGCACAAAGGAGACAAACTGAAAAAGGTAGAAAATTGAGGAGAATGTACAGTTGTTGGTGCAGGTGAATATCAATGCTGTGTGATTCACTGAGACCAGCAGGTGAAGCTGCAGTGTTTGTGCTGTGGTGTCAAATGCATGTGGACGTTCTGATCGAGACACTTGACGTCTGCGTTTGGTAAACACTGATCTGTCCTTGTTCATCAAGGACCCTTTTCCCCACTGTTATATTCAGCTCAACACAAACATCAGGTGGATTTTCACTTAGTGACGTCTTTCCTTTACTTTTACTGTAACACTGGGACAAACTTTGATTTTTTCTTCACTGCTGTTCAGGCTGTTAAGAAATCAGAAAAGTCAGTATGTGTGTTTCTTCGAACATTTACTGCCAGTGTCAGCAGGGATTACAACATAAAGACGATCAGTTTGAGCAGAAACACACTCATTAATAAACAAAGTAAAGACAAAGTGAAGCTGCAGTTTCCTGTGACTGCAGCACTTTCACTACTCTGTCTGCACCATAGAGCACAGAGGGACAATATCTATGGAATGAAGAGGATTGAACATGTGACACAGAATGAACAAGTCAACAAATGTGAGATGACTCTGAGGATCAGGAAGAACATTTCAGAGTTTGACAAACAGCTTCATCCCAACACTACACACCTCTCTGAATTATCCACCCATTCCCATCGATATCCTGTAGATGCTGTTTTGCTCTCTGTTGTTCGTAGACCAATCCAGGACTCTTCATTCTTATTAAAGTCAGTGATTAAATCCTAATAGTTAACAAGAGACATTTCTTGTTTAGTTTCTTAATGATTATTTGCAACACAGAGGAAAACATAGAACAAATATTAACAGTCAAGACCTGGAAAAACATCAGCTCTTCTTATTGATCTATCGTTGTTTCTTGACTATTAGTGTCTGAACAGGAAGCTTCCAACATGTATTGGATTCACAGAACTAATAAAATACAGACCTTCAGTTATGAGTTACTATGTCATTGTCATCAGAAGAGCAGGTCAGAAACTAAAGTAACCGATCACACACTCACCTGTTCCTCTTTGCTGTTGATCATCACCAGATCTGATCCTCTGTCCTGTCAGAATAACCTACTTTCAGATCATTTTTTCTTCTCAGTGGATTTAAAGTAACAACTGCATCCAAATCTCTTCCATCCTTCAGGACATTCTGGTCAAACAATAGTTTTAACATTAGATTTCATGTCCTTTGTTGTTAAAATAATACTTACACATTTTGTAGTTCAATGTTGAGCTTGCTGCCATTTTTCTTTTCATTCTATAAATTAAATTAAATTTTTGTAATTAAAGTCAGTTTTGTATCACAGGTCTTTGCTGTTAGTGTAAATTTCTCACCTTTAGTTTTATTTTTCAGCTTCTTTATTTCATCCTGTAGTCGACTGGTGTTGACGAATTGGTCTTGAGGAAAAAAAATGTTTTTAAAGAGTCAAATTAAAAAGATGTGAACTAGTGTTCATTCTGCAATTTTTCTGATCTGTCTTTCTGACAGAGTGTGGGGACACACAAACACACACACACACACACACACACACACACACACACACACACACACGAGGTGGAAAACTTTTAATGTATCGTTACAACCATAGAAATCTGCGAGTGAACAGCCTATAAAAGTAGTTCATTAAAACACCGTCAAACTAAATATCAGCTCTGGCTCTTATTTTGTAGTCCCTCAGTCTCACTTCCTGCCTACAGTCTATGCAGGCACTTTACACTCATCAAACCCAGCTCTCCCCACAGGTCCCTGCCAGATTGTGTCTTTGTCAGTTCAGGCTGTGAGCCTGGAATGACACTTTCTCTAAGTGGTACCTGAGTCATGTGACTCCCCATCTTGCAGTCTCTGGTGCTGTTAAACCTCCTTATCTGTCAGTGCCTGCTCGGCCCTGGAAGGGTCTTAAACTGAAAATGTAGGACAATCCTGAAGAACAATCTTATGGAGTCTGCAAGATAACAATGGCCTGGGAGAAGGTTTGTTTCACTTTATGGCCCAAAGCATAAAGTGAAGGCTACACAGAAATGGTTTCCTGACAACAGGGTGAAGGTTCTGGAGTGGCAGAGTCAAAGCACAGACCTTAGTCCAACAGAAATAGGGGCTTTGTGGCTGGACTTCAAAAGGACTGTCTATGTGATCCCCATACAACCTGACAGAGCTTGAGCAGTTTTGCAAAGAAGAATAAACGTGCAGTGTCCAGATGTGCAAGACTTATCCACTTTTTTTACCTCACATTTGAATTGAACTGTCATTACTTTGTAGAGACCTGTTTCCACTGTGACACTGAAGTATTTTTCTGAAATTGTTTGTCAAAATCGCTTATATATATAAAAACTTATAATTGATCATCATTGATTTATGTCACTATATTATGTTATGACACTAACTATATACACTGACTGACGGCCCTAATGAAAATATTTCTGTAGTGTAAGTTTTGCTTCTCTCACCTGTAATTTGACCCTGGAGCTGCTTCACCTCATTCTGGGACTAAATCAATGTGATCTGTAGCTGCTCAATGAAGATGTTGAGCTCACCTTTTTCTAATTTAACTGAAAAAATGGATACGGAACTCAGCACAAAAGGAAACACACCATACATTTACACAATACAAGTCTGGGAATTTTCCATCATTTTGTAAATTTCAACAAATCCCATATATATATACACCTGACACGGTAGCTAGAGCAGAGAAACTGACTACAAGAAAGGTGTGGACCCCGACAAGTTAGAAGAAAAAGGTTCTGTGTGTAGCTGTAGAGGCACATGGTTTCTTACCGAGTTCTGCGAGTTCAGACATACTTTGAGAAACTTGTTGATGAAACTGCTACTGAACGTGCTTGTGAGATTACTGATCTTAAAGTTGTATGTACAAATGATCTGTCATCGGCTAAGTTGAGAAGCAAGTACATTAAATGTTCGATGTTTGTCTAACAACGATCTCCAGTGTGAAGTATATGCTGAAGCATCAGGAGCATCAGATTCGAGGAACCCAGGAACAAAATTGCGCTTTGCATGTGTCCATTTTTGCCGCCTTTTGGAAACGTTGGGCTAAAGAGTAAAAATGGCAAAAATGGACACATGCAAAGCGCAATTTTGTTCCTGGGGACATTGTGTTGATTGTTGATGAGTCAGCTCCTCGTAACTCCTGAGTGATTTGCAGGATTATCCACACAATAAAGGATGAGCGAGGTCTAGTCCATCAGGTTCTTATCAAGAACCCTAACCCATAACCAAGGTCTGTCTTCTCCAGGAATCAGAGTGAGACAGTGGTAAAGACTGATCTCCTACGGTGTGTTAAGTGCTGGTAACCTCTGGCACCAGACAGACAGACAGACTCTTCTGACAGAAGAGAGAACACACACACACACACACACACACATATATATATATATATATATATATATATATATATATATATATATATATATATATATATAAACTTTTTTTTTTTTTCAAGGGTCTTGGCCAGAAATGGGGTGACAGTTATGTAACAGCATAAACCATGACTGCTCTCCCACATCCATTCTATACTTCATTATTCATTTTTCTGATGACACAACAGTTGTGAGTCTCATCAGCAAACACTGAGACATTAAAAAATGACTGATTCTTAATACAGGAAAAAAAAGAAGCACTAAAGATATGACGTTAATCCTCAGCAATAAAATGTGTGAAAAGTTTACTAAATTGGTTCCAAAATTACAAATCTATCTTTAAAGTTTTGAAATGTGTTTTGGAAACATTCAAGTTTGGCCTTTAATTGTTTTAAGTACCTTTTTTATTTTCGTATTTTTTTTCAGTGTTTCAACACATTTTTATGGCTTTGGCCCCATTTTCTAAAGTGTTTCACATCAGATTTCTAACCCTGTTTTCACACCACGGAAGGATCTGCAACCCTGAAAAGCCAGGACGGGAGCTCTTCCACACAACTTTCCACGCACCATTTCCTTCACATAACTGAACTGAGCTGAGGTGATGGATTACTCAATTAGTCAATTGACCAAAAATAATTCGTACCTATTTTGATAATAGATTAGGTCTTTAAATCCTTCACAATTTTGGATTTAATCATATTTAGACTTCTGTCCAACTTCTGGACTAGTTTGTATCAAAAGGGCAGCAGCTCATAAACATAGCTCTTTACAGCAAACTATAAATACTGATTTACAATAATTATTTTGACAGTATGTACAAATCCTCTACATGTCCATGTATTTTAAAAATATTGCCCATCAAGGATTTCTTATTTTAGAGTGTAGGCCACTGCTTAACATGCCTGGAATCTGTAGATAATGTGCAGTTACCACATTTAACATGTTAGGTACAACACTGAATTCAGCTGAATATAGTTTGTGTGTTTGTATACTGGTAAAAGACATTTGTATTATCAGTTCTTTCTTTAGCTACACTCACTTTCCTACATTCTGTTTCTTTTTTCTAGCACCAAATAAAATTTAGTATATTCACACTTTGTAAATAAAGTTACACTGAAGAAAAAAAAAATTTTTCATAACAAAATGTTTAAATTATTAATCTGCTGTTCAACATCAAATATTAGCTTGCTATATTTTAGCTTTCTATGGAAAAGTTCTGAAAGTGTTTTTTGTAAAAAAAAACTAAACAAAACAAAATAAAACATTTCTAAATTGATGCTGACGTCAGTCCTTGAACTCACCACGGCAACTTCCTGTCATGTGAGCTTGTTCTGTGCAGTGTTTTCGTGTGACGAATACTGTGGTTACAGGAGTTACAGTTTCTAGAAGCCTTCAACAACAGATCTATTTGTGAAGACGTGTAACGGATTTCCTGCACAGCACTAATCCACTTGCTGATTTAGAATTTGTTGATCAAATTAACTTATATTAAAGTAAACATTTCACAGTTTGACTCTCACCTTTTACATTGTGGCCAACAGGTTGCAGTTCTAAACAACTACAATTCCTACTATTAAAGCCCTAAATCAACGAATAGATAAGGAAAATAATACATCTAATCGCCTAAACAAAAAGCAACTAATTAATTAATTGAATGAATTAAACAATCAATTAATTAACTTGGTCACGTCCGTGCTCCGGGTCCCCAGTGGAGAAGGCTGCAGGGCCCTGGTGTTACTGTTCGGGATCTGCTGATATGTGTTTCTCTCTGTGTGTGTGTGTGTGTGTGTGTGGGAATGTTTCTAAAACACTGGCACAATGTGGTTAAATGGTTACACTGATTAAAGTGTTGGTAGCTGTATAAGAAGCAGGAGTCTTGTTAATACTAAAAGACATAAGTTACCTACATTTCACTGCCCCAGAAATGGATCTAAAACTCACATATAGTTCACAGTTGCTTGAGAGTTGAACTGAGTTTTTGTAAAATTAATTTTTCTAATTTCTATCCACTGAAAGAGCAGGCTGAGGCATGATGGACTGCGATGGAAATGATCATAGGTATTTGCAGAAATTTCAAAGTAAATCCTCTACTTCCAGCTCGTGGTCTGGGATGGGGTCTTGGTCGGGCCGGGGTTTAGCTACAGGGACAAAAAGAGATTATTTTTATTTCTCTACTAGGAACTGCTTCACTTTCACTTATTCTTGTTATGGGCATCCCACTTTATGTTTCTTTAACAGTGTAACTGCTAGGCACTGACCAATGTCACCATTTTTACATCATATGGCAAAAGATTAATTGTATTTAGGCAGAATATTATTGAATTCTGCCAGACGTTTCTTATTCAGAGGTAATGAGCATTTGAGGAGTTATTGCAATCTCTAATAGTTTTAAATAGCAGAAAAACATTTTTGTGTTAGATTGTGGAAAAACTTTCTGCTTCAGTAAACAAAGACACCTGGTGTAAAGTAAATTCAACTTTGACCTGCTATTGATAAAAAGTAATAATAGCCTTGAATACCTAAATTTTCCTGCCAGAAAACTTGCAGTTAAATGAGGAAGATGCATTTTTAATGGAATCACAAAATGTCAAATCAGTCTAGACTGTCAACGGTTACATGTTACACGTACCCATTGTGCATCTCCTACAAAACACCACTAGCATGGCCGCCATTGTCAGAGCCACAGCAGTAAACCGCACTATGTTGGCTATGGATACTCCCCATGAAGGGCTGTGAACCTTCTGATCTGAAAGACAAAGACATTCATTTTAAAATTAAAGTCATTCTAAACTGTTAATCAGCAACCAAATACGTCCAAATATAATTTAATTTCTTACCCCAAATCTTACTAACATATACACCTGTTGCCCTATGAATGACTTCACAGGTGTACGTGCGCATGTCACTCCTTAAAATCTCCACACTATCTCTTCTCTGGCAGGTGTCGTCTTCATTTGGTAGAACTCCGGTGGTTATCAGTCCATCCTCTGCAGTTACAATAGTACCGTTCCTTCGGATCTGCAGGATGGTGTCTCTTGAATAGAAACCTGTGGCAAAGCACGTCAACATGATGCTTTTGTCAGTCTTGGTGCTTTTGGCAAACAGGTAAACATCAGGTGGAGCTGGCAGGAAAAAAAAAACAATTATTTAAGATAAATTGTGTTTGTCACTTGTTCATTTAAGTTATGGTTTTGTTCACACTTTTGCTGATATCACTAGTCATGATGATCTTATTTAAGTGGCCTTTGTTGAGTGAGTATGTCTGAATTACAAAACTCAACTCAGTGTTGTCACACTGAAGGTTTGTTGTTGAGTTGTTGTTAAAATTCTCTTTTACATGTGCTTTTACTCCACTATAAAACACTCTTCTGTATGTTCTATTCACTGTGAGCGCACAGGTGACTCAGTAAATCAACTAAAATGCAGAATTGCTCAATGCTGGTGAACATAAAACTCTATAAAATAGCCTTAACATACAGTTGTTTTTTTCCTCTCATACTTACAGGCCTCTTTTGTGTCATTCTTTCGATAATCCATGAAAGTAGTTAACCAATTCATACACTCATTTTCCAGGTAGCCTTTGGTGTATTCTTTCAGGACCTGGACACCATCCCACTTCCTCTTGGTCTCGACTGCCGCAGCATTTGAGGCAACCAAAACTAAGTCCCTGAGATTGAAAGCCAAGAAGTCCTGTCCATCATAACTGTACATGTGCATGCCATCGATGAATGTAAGCTTGCCGTCAGGCTGCATTTCACCCTTACAGCCAACCATCCACTGAAGGACATGGACGTCTGAAAGGTTAGACAGTGAGACAGATGAATTGATTTCAAAACTCTACAGCATCAAGATTAGTCATAACATAAAAATCTATTTGTTTATATCGAAGGATGTGAAAGTATATAGCAATATACAGCAAAAAATACAATATAATACAATTTCTACAATATGACTGTACTGTATATGTAGTAATACATATACATATATACATATATATGTAGTAATACATAAATACAGAATATTTATCAGTTTGCATCCTCTTATTTTGAAATGACAAAAAGAGTCAAACAGATGCACAGATAGCTAGAACAAATCTTAGGTGTATGTATGTAATACCAGGCTTCCTTCAGCTCTTCTTTAGACTTAGTCTAAAGAAGTCTTTAGACTTGTTTCACTCGTATCTCTCAGGCCGCACTCAGTCCATCCATCTCAAATCCTTCAGTTCCTGTTTGCTCCAGGGCTCTGTCTCTTCATCACCTATCTCCTTCACCTTGGCAACATTTTTCACAAATTCAAAATACATTTCCACTGCTTTGCTAATGACACCCAGCGTTACCTATCCAGCAAACACAACTCCACACTCCCACCCTCCTCACTGTTAATCTGAAATAAAATCCTGGTTCACCTCAAACCTCCCAAAATTAAACTGTGATAAAACTGGTCTCCTCCTTATTGGCACAAAATCCACATTATGCAAAGCAAAGGAGTTTTTCCCTCACAATCGACACCTCTTCTGTTTCCCCCTTCCCTCAGGTTGACTCTGAGTGTCATCTTTGGCACCTCGTTATTCTTCCAATCCCACACTAATAATATCACCAGGTCTGTTAATTTTCATTTACGTAACATTCATTATCTCCGTCCATCCCTCACCGTCTCAATTCTCGTTCACAGCCTGGTCATCTCATATTGTCTATTGTAACTCTCTCCTCTTCAGCCTCCCTCATAAATCCCTTCATGAGCTCCATCTGGTTCAACAATCACCAAAATGTCCTAATTTCATCACATCACCCTTCTCCTTCAGCACCTCCACTGGCTCCCGGTTAAATACAGAATAGACTTCTAAATCCTTCTGGACACCTTCAAGGCCATCCACAAGCTTGCCCCTCAGTGAGTCTCTTCTGGTCTTGAAATCCAGAATCAAAACCTACTTGTTTAAGATATTTGTACAGTGTCCTCAAGCATTTTGAAAGGTGATTATAAATATAATGTATTATTATAAACTTAGTCAAATTAACTAGCAAATATTACTTAAGTACTCCACTAAGCAAACATTGTATTTTAAGCAATATTGATTATAGTAATTTTTTATTTTTCTTTAAATTAGGGTCAAGTATCATTCTTGGTAAATGTTGATTTTAACCCTATATTTGCTGACAGGTGGTTTAACACATAATAATTGTATTAATTAATATATATTTGTAAGTTAAAAAACATCATGTGGCGTTAATCTCAGAGAAAGTGTTTATTTAAATATAAAACCGTGTTTGTGACAAACGCAGTTCATCAGGATGCAGGAAAAAAAAATTAGAGCTCTGGCAGAAACCAAATGAAACACTTTAATTAAACATGATTCTATGCAGATTTACTTAAGTTGTTTATTCATACATTTTCCTTACAAAAATAGTATAATTCAGAAATCTTTGGATTCAGAAGAAGAAGTTGAACAAGAAAATTGCTACTTTATTTATAGTGCACTTTTTACAACATGTAATCAAAGGACAGCAAAGATAAAAATATTGTCTAATCTGTCCATCACACAGGAAGTTAAACCCAAACAAAACACATAATAACATTCATTTTGAGTAAGTCAGGCAAGTAGTTTGTGATTAACACTAAATTAAGCCACCAGACAGCTTTTCCTCGTTCAAATACCTGTTAATATCCTGACACTAATTTTATTCAATTTTCAAAAGCTCACTGACAATATCCATCTTCATATCAAATGGTTGCTAAACCCTTGCACCAAAACAACTATCAAACATTTTGCAACTGAAAACTAAATTTAGAAGCTTAATAAAAACTATTTACAGCAAATAAAAACAGTAGTCATTCATAAGTTATATCAAACTTTTCTTCTTACTTAAACTTCAGAGTTTAAGTAACTGAATTTCTATCCCCTCTCCAGTAATAAAAGGACTGATTGCATTTATTGAGTTACATTAAAAAATATGAAAAAAATGTAGTTCAGCTTCATTTCAAATTACAAATTTTATGTTTTCCACAACTTTTGTTTCTTAAAATTCTTAAGAGACAAACCTGAATTAGATTTTAAAAGCTGCATTCTGGAATCCAACCCTAGTTACATTTGTAAATTATGCTTGAAGAGCACAGAGGCTTGATGTGCACTAATGTCGCTTATTTGGAATCATTGGGACAATCTCCAGGTTGGCTTCCAATTCTCGGCCTACAAAGATAAAGAGTAGTGTTATTCTCCTAATAAATACTGAGCTCATGCTCCAATACGCTCACTTTAAACGGTACCATCAATGCAGACAAAAATAATTAAAATGTAGGTTTTTAAAAGCATATGATAAATGCTGTGGTTACTCTACATCATTTATCAATTTAATGCATTTTCACAAAACCTTTTTCTACTAAAGTAATTCTTATAACAATTTCCTCCACAAATATCTAATTATCCAGTATAACAAAAGCAGCCAGTGCTTCAGAATTTTTATGACATATTCTTCAATGCTTGGCTCACCACAAATTAAATTCCATTAACCCATGTTTTATTTGAGTGGTGAAATATTGATGAGGTGTAACTTAAAAACTGTGTTCCTACATCCAAAACTATCCTCCGAGTGAGAAAATGTTTAATATTTTAAATGGTTATATTTTACTGCCACAGTATGAAACCAATTGGTGCGTCATTAAAGCAGTTAACTAAAGACTTACTCTGTTTACTGCCACCGCTACTGCTACTGCCAGCGACAGACTCTTTTGACCCTGTGAGGAAAAGAAAATGTAGTTACATATATAGTTCAGCATATTTAGTTTCCGGGTTACGTTGTCACTACTAGGTAGAAAAAAAAGGGAACTAATCCAAGGTGTAATACTGAAAAACAGCAGGAACTGCACTGAAGTCAGTTCCACCAGATGTTTCACTTTTTACTTTCTACCAAATTGGAATAAGAAATATGATGTTACATACTACAGTTATACTACAATAGCTTAAGACTTGACTTATCAATTATCCCTTAATGTAACAATCTTACCTTTATTACCTTTTTTGAAGCATTGTCCTGTAGAGAAAACATATACACAATAATAATTTAGATTCCACAACTAGAGGTTTTTTTAATCTTGAAAAGTTTTAGCACTGAAGCACTGAAGGAAACATACTATGACTCAGTAACTGGAGTTTTTATGTAGCAGAGCTGCATTGAGTTCTTTCAGTCAATAAAGAGTAAGAAGAACCTTTCCACATAAAGAACGACACGTGTTTCTGTGTAGCCTAAAAAACCCTCATGGTGTCAACAAAAGCAGCTGATAACTAATATCAGATAGTGACAACTGAAATCAATCTCTCAACACATCTGTAAGTGAAATGCAGTGAAATGTTGGCCCCTTGGTCATGAGGAGCAGTGAGAGTGAAATGACTTGTTGTTGCAGTGATAGTCAGCCTCTCACATGGAAACAAACTCATGTGTGGATGATGTGCAGTAATCCAGACAATGAGCTGCTAGAATGTGGATCCCTATGTGGTTTAGCTTTAATGGTCATTGTAGGCCGACAACTTTGTGTTTACTCAGAAATTGAAATCAGCTGTTGCTAACGAACAATTTGTGACATGTTTGTGTAGTTGAGAGTCTGATGATTCCTAATCATATGCTGGTGCCCTGATGACAGAAGATAATAGTTGTAGATTTCACTTACCTAGTTTGTCCTTTTTATACAGGACTGTCAGCACCACACCAATGATTACAACTATGACCATCACTGCTGCCACAGCAATGGTAAGTCTAAGACCATCAGAACTGTTAGGAAGTTTCTGATCTTTAAAAAAAAAAAGAATAATAATGTTGAATAAATACAACCAATTAACAATATTTGTGCAGGCAGAAAACCTTTGACCTAAAATATGAAAACATGGACGTTATACTATGAGATGTCGGAACTTTAAAAAGATCCTGACTTTCTACAGGAAAAAAAAAGGCAGAGCTACTGATACAAAAACAATGTAGCTCCTTCTTAGATAAAGTGAATGTTTTACATATCAATTTCCAAAGGGAAAATGAAGTTATTTCATTAATATGCAGCTGTTAGGGACATTAATTGCAGTCCACAATGAACCCATAAAAAATGATTGTCTTCCGTTTATGTAAACAAATTTTGTTCTATAGAGGATAGTTGTGTTTTACCCCCTAATTGTTATAGAAGTGTCCACCAGCTCCCTGACGTCCCCCTGCCTTGCTTATAACATGTAAATATCTAATCAGAAGCATTTTAGCTCCTTTTGTCTAGTCATGTTTCCTACTTACGAATATGTTTAAAATAAAATGATAACAAATGATAATGATGCCAAACAAGGAAAAAAATTCTTACCCCAAACCTTTCTAACAAATACACCTGTTGCCCTATGAATGACTTCACAGGTGTATGTGGACACGTCACTTCTTAAAATCTCCAAACTATCTCTTCTCTGGTAGGTGTCATCATGATTTGGTAGAACACCAGAGGATATTAGTCCGTCCTCTTGAGTAAGAACATGGTCATTTCTTCTGATATACAGTATGATGTCTTTTGGGAAGAAACCTGTGGCCATGCACGTCAGCAGGACATTTGTCTCAATCTTGGTGTTTTTTGCAAACACATACACGTCAGGTGGAGCTAGACCGAGTAAAAAATATATTATTGAATGAAGACAATTTTTGTATTAATTACATTTTGTTCACTTTTAAGTTCACACTGTTGCTGGTATCACTAATCATGATGATCTTATTTAAGTCGCCTTTGTTGAGTGAGTATGTCTGAATTACAAAACTCAACTCAGTGTTGTCACACTGCAGGTTTTTTGTTCAGTTGTTGTTAAAATTCTCTTTTACATGTGCTTTTACTCCACTATAAAACACTCTTCTGTATGTTCTATTCACTGTGAGCTCACCAAGGTAATTCCTCAGGAATTATGTTACAAAGCAACTCAATGAAACGCTGCCATTGATCAAATACAAATTGTAAATACAAATCAGGACCAAGTGATATCGTGTTTCATATTTAAATTCTTTAATTAATAAAGGCACTTTTGTGATTTCTAGTAATATAAATATAAAACAAAGAAATTCCTCTCATACTTACAGGTCAGCTTTGAGTCACTCTTTCGATAAACCATGAATTAACCAATTCATACACTCATTTTCCAAGTAGCCTTTGGTGTATTCTTTCAGGACCTGGAAACCATCCCACTTCATCTTGGTCTCGACTGCAGCTTGAGTTGGGGCAACCCAAACTAAGTCCCTGAGATCGAAGAACAACAAGTCCTGTCCATCATAACTGTACATGTCCATGCCATCGATGAATGTAAGTTTGCCGCCAACTGCATTTTACCCTTACAACCAACCATCCACTGAAGGACATGGATGTCTGAAAGGTTAGACAGTGAAACAGTTGACTGACAAAAATAGATAAATACATTTTAATATCTGGTTTTCAGCTTAACACAAAAAGGAGTCAGACAGTATTAGAAAAAAATACACAAAGCATAAGAGGTTTTACTTAAGAAATAAAATAAAGTTTTTCACTTATGTAAAAAACATGTTTTCAAAACTCTACAACGTCAAGATTATTCATAACATAAAAATCTATTTAATTATATGGAAGGATGTGATAGTGTATAGCAATATACAGCAAAGAATACAATATAATACAATTTCTAAAATATGACTGATAAACATTATGTATTTATGTATTACTACATATACAGTTTGCATCCTCTTATTTTGAAATGGCAAAAAGAGTCAAACAGAGTTTTGATGGACAGATAGGTAGAACAAATCTTTAGCAGAAATTGATTAAAGTCATTTTTAAAATGATTTATCAAAAGGGATGCAAAGTTTTGCGGTATTTTACTACAACCGTTATTCAGTCCTTGATCATTTTCTAAGGTCTTTTGCTACTTCTTGCTCTTCTCTGATTGGCCAGTAGGGTGAGTCTCACTCAAAACCTTTTAGAAGCCTTTAGTCTCTGTAGTGCTGCCAGTGATGTTCAATGTGTCTGTGTCTTCAGAAGCTTCCACTGAACCTCTTCACATTTAGATTAAAAAGTGTTGGAACATATTTCTATGTAAAACATTTCTGCACAGTGTAAATTTAATTCATCGTTGGGTATGTAATACCAGGCTTCCTTCAGCTCTTCTTTAGACTTAGTCTTTTATGTTTTCCTCTGTTCAGATGATCCCATACTGCCTTTATGAATACCTTTAGGTCTGGACTCTGGAGGCCAGTCCAGATGTGAGCCTACTAATGCTAATTGTTCCCCTTTGAGCACTGCATATCATGTATGAATAAGGAGCACAGTTGTTGTCTTGGTCACTGTCATTGCTTTTTTTGAGGGTATTTAAGTTTGAATGTACCATAAAAAAAAAGTGGAAAAAAATATGGTCATTATAGGATTATTAAAACAACAAATCTAATTTTGCATAGTTCTGTAAACATATAACGTTATATAGTATTTGTATATTTATGTTAAACAAATATTAATTGTAGTATAAGTCGCAAATTAATGGATTTTTTTTTCTTAAAAAATATGATTCAAATAAAAAATTACAAATACATTTAAAGTGGAATTTTTTTTGTGTCAGTTGACTCAAACAGTCACTTTATATTTTTACAGGTTGTTTCTTCAACTATCTTACCAGAGTCATTTTGTCTTCAGGGTAATGATGCTGTTCTTGATGCTGTTCTTGAACCACTGCTGCTTACTGCTGCTTACTCTTGCGGGCCTTGATAATTTCCCACATTAAATCGACTAAAAGTGTTGACTGGTTAGGTTCTTAATATAATACAATCCAGTACGACTCCACCTCCCACTATGACCTCAGTAATAAACACATAGTAGAATTGGCACTTTGCTGTCAGTTTCAACTTAAACTGAGAAATTCTAACCTTGTAAAAGTAATTCATGGAAAAATGCTATTTTATGTACTGGGTTTATTATAGGTGCAAATACTTATATCATCAGAATTGATTTTGAAATTATAAACTCAAATTGTTTTACAGTGTTTTATTATATCACTTTTTGACATTGTTGGGCGATATAACAAACACATAATTTGTTGCATTATAGATATTAATACTTTTAGTAAAAAGTATTAATATCAGTCTATTGTCAAGCACACACAGAACAATCAAAACAGTAAAATGTCCACCCACTGAACACCCCCAATATAATGTCATCATCTACGAAACTAACACAGATGTTCATGTTGTTTATTCACTTTCAATGGTTCATATGATTCTGTGTGGATGTTCATAGTGGTCAGTGATAGTTACTACTTGTTTGTGCTATTAGGATAAAGAGTGAGCTTGATGTGTACTTAAGTACTTAAGTACGTACATATGACTTTGTTATGAGAATGGTGGTAAAATTAATTTTATGTTTAGAAAAACAGTTAAAGCCATTTCATAGACTATAGATTGTGTATTTACTGTTACCTAGTGCCTGCTCTTTGATTTCATGTTCCAGTCCATTTCCTAATTCCAAAGAACTGCTGTTACAACTGCTATGACTAAGACAAAGCTTGTTTTGTTGATGACTGCAGAGGAGGAAGGTTTGGTTGTAGCAGAGGCCATGGCTGATGCTGAACCAGCACTGGTAGTAGAAGCAGTTGAGGCTGAAGAATCAGCACTGGTTGTAGAGGAGTTGAAGTTAGAGGAGTTGTTGTTAGATGAGTTGTTGTTAGAGGATTTGAAGTTAGAGGAGTTGTTGTTATAGGAGTTGAAGTTAGAAGAGTTGCTGTTATTGGAGTTGAAGTTAGAGGAGTTGTTGTTAGAGGAGTTGAAGTTAGAGGAGTTGTTGTTATTGGAGTTGTTGTTATTGGAGTTGAAGTTAGAGGAGTTGAAGTTATTGGAGTTGAAGTTAGAAGAGTTGTTGTCATTGGAGTTGTTGTTAGAGGAGTTCAAGTTAGAGGAGTTGAAGTTAGAGGAGTTGTTGTTAGATGAGTTGTTGTTAGAGGATTTGAAGTTAGAAGAGTTGTTGTTATTGGAGTTGAAGATAGAGGAGTTGATGTTAGAGGAGTTGAAGTTAGATGAGTTGTTGTTAGAGGAGTTGAAGTTAGAAGAGTTGTTGTTATTGGAGTTGAAGATAGAGGAGTTGATGTTAGAGGAGTTGAAGTTAGATGAGTTGTTGTTAGATGAGTTGTTGTTAGATGAGTTGTTGTTAGAGGAGTTGAAGTTAGACGAGTTGTTATTGGAGTTGAAGATAGAGGAGTTGAAGTTAGATGAGTTGTTGTTAGATGAGTTGTTGTTAGATGAGTTGTTGTTAGATGAGTTGTTGTTGTTAGAGGAGTTGAAGTTAGAAGAGTTGAAGTTAGAAGAGTTTGAGTTAGAAGAGTTGAAGTTAGAGGAGTTGAAGTTAGAGGAGTTGTTGTTAGAGTTGATGTTAGAGGAGTTGAAGTTAGAGGAGTTGATGTTAGAGGAGTTGATGTTAGAGGAGTTGAAGTTAGAAGCGTTGTTGTTATTGGAGTTTAAGTTAGAGGAGTTGAAGTTAGAGGAGTTGTTGTTAGAGGAGTTGTTGTTATTGAAGTTGTTGTTAGAAGAGTTGATGTCAGAGGAGTTGATGTTAGAGAAGTTGAAGTTAGAGGAGTTGTTGTTAGAGGAGTTGATGTTAGAGGAGTTGTTGTTATTGGAGTTGTTGTTAGAAGAGTTGATGTCAGAGGAGTTGATGTTAGAGGAGTTGTTGTTATTGGAGTTGAAGTTAGAGGAGTTGTCAGAGGAGTTGATGTTAGAGAAGTTGAAGTTAGAGGAGTTGTTGTTATTGTAGTTGTTGTTAGAGTTGAAGTTAGAGGAGTTGTTGTTATTGAAGTTGTTGTTAGAGGAGTTGATGTCAGAGGAGTTGATGTTAGAGGAGTTGTTGTTATTGGAGTTGAAGTTAGAAGAGTTGATGTCAGAGGAGTTGATGTTAGAGGAGTTGTTGTTAGGAGTTGAAGGAGCTGTGTTGGTTGTTGGAGGTGTAGTTGTAGGAGTTATGGTGGTTGTGGCATCTGTACATGTTGGAGAAGCTGTGGTTGTAACCTCTGCGTTGCCTGATGCTGTTCACCAGCAACATGAATGGATCAGTGTAAGAAGATTGATTTTATCCCACATATAAAACAGTTTATTAACATATTTTCTTGGTAATAAATATTTTTCTCTCACCAACACAGAGAAGAAGCAGGACACAGATCTTCATCTTCATTGTAGAAAGTTTTTTTCTGTTCAAAATAGAATCACTGCTTTTTGTTACATTCAGTTCTTAAAAACAACAGAACATTAATCAGGTTTGGCGGGAATTTGGTAACTTAACAGAAGTTATTTTATTACTTTTAGTATTATATTTATTACACCAACCAGGCATAACATTTTATGATCTGGCCATTTAGTTCCACTTCCTGTTCCCAGTTCTCTCCTCCAGCTTCACTGTTCATCACCAACCATTATTGTTCACACCTGTTCCACTGCCTATTTAGACTCAGCTCCCCCCTCAGTTCCCTGTCAGATCCTCGTCCTTTCTACCCGTTTCTTCTGCCCAATTCCTTATTCTGCCGCGTTGTTTCATTGACTCTGTTACCTGATTTGTTTTGGTTTGAGGTTTGGTTTTCATTCTGCCTCATCATTTTCTGTGTGCCTTTTTGGTTTGTTGTTAATTCCTTCTCCTGGTCTTTTTTTTTTGGTTCATAATTTGTCCCAATTGCATTTGTAGTGAGTTTTGTTTTTGTTTCTTAACTTCCCGTCTCTTTATGTTCGGTAGAGCCAGTTTGCTTGTGTATGTTTTTCTACTTCATATTTTTACACTACTGTTGAAATTCTTCCCACACTATCCCTACATCAGCGTTTCTCTTCTTGTAAGCCTGCACACTCTTTGGTTGATTAGCCTCATCCTCATTCATTTCCTTTATGTTTTGTTCTCGTGTACAGATTGTAGCTCTGATTCGTGTTTATTTCCCAATTCCAGTGTTTATATGAATGTTCTAATTCTTTAATTTCTCTACCCCTGGTTTATAGTTTCCTAATTCATGTATTCTCTTATCTGTAGTCTTAGCTTCACTGTTTTGGTTCACATTAATTTCCAATTCAGATCTTTCAGTTTGACAACTCGACCCTTGTTTAGTCCCTTAATTTGTGTTGCCTTTCGTAATCTAGCCAGTTTTTGTTCTCCTCGTTGGATTGAATCTTGTTTAGTCTGTTCTTGTCTTTTCTTTCCTTGTATTTGATTAATAAAGTTAATTTTCTTTTTCAGACTCTCTCTCACCATTTTGCACTTGGGGCCACCACTAAAACACAAACCGTGACGTAATGTTATGACAGCCTGTGCATTTGAACACAATCCAATACAATGGCCACTCTGTTAAAAATGAATGATGTGGCCAAAACATTAGAACCACTTTTTTTTATAATCCACTCATGTACGACTCCACCACCCACGTCAACCTCAATAATAAACAGATGAAAATTATCACCTTTCTGACAGTTTCAACTTCAACATGAAATAATGAATAAATTGTACAGGTTGTCATAATGCAACTTTCTAACAAGAATTCTATGTAGAACCATAAAGTACATCAGCTTCTATAAAAACTGATCTTTATTCAGTTATGTTAAGCAGCTGTTTCTGAAATTACTCAGACTTTTTTTTTGTGCATTAATTTCACAAAAATAAGTTCTATTTAGCTTAATTTTCCCACATAGTTTTTTACACATAAAATACTTAAAGCATTAAAAGTTAACATCTGTTTTGCTTGTAGAATATATTACACATCACAGTTGAAGTACATTATAAGAACAGATGTGTAACTTAATAAAAATGGCAAATATTCCACATTAAAACACTTACAGATTGTGATGTTCAGTGTCTCTGGCTCTTGTGATGCTGTGAAGTAGTGATGCTACTTAATTCCACCTGCTCAGTCTCTTCTCCTGTTTGCCAATGAACAAACAACAGCAGCTTTTATATTGTCACTGAACACGGATGTGGGTTTTGATCTTTATGTCCTTTGTGAGGTGTGGTCACGTTTCTCACACTTTGTTGTTGCCTGTGAAGTGCAGTTTTTAAAGAATTGGTTTAATACATTTTAGTGAAGATGGATTCGACAGCTTTTGTGATGTTATGATGTTATTTCATACAAGTTGTGGATGATTGACAACACAAAGAACTCTCGGTGTGAATGGTTGTCTGTGTATTTTGGTCATGTGGGGACCTTTTCAGGATGTGCCTCACCTCCTGTACTGTGTCAGCTGAGACTGGCTGAGGTACCACACCTATAGTAGAGACTGGGAGACAGATGTCTCTCTATTTTAATTTGAACACAATAAAACAAAGCCACAGGCAAAGAGACCATCGGTCATTTATTTTAACTTAAACACATGTGGCTTCAAGACTGCACAAGTGTGTTGTTGGAGTTATTTATGAGACTGTTTAAATCACTGCCTCTTCAAACTTCCACATTTCACGAACTGAGACAGATTAGTCTGAAATCAAAGGCTCCTGAACTGGACCTTTTCAAGAAAAAGGTCACTAGTCAGCTAGAGAGACTGAATGGAGTCATAAGAATTTAAGAATAGAAGAAGTCAAGACGAATAACTCTCAGAAATGTATCTTGTTTCATTTACCATTTTTACAGTTTTATGATGACTACAGAACAATGCACTACATTATACTACACAGTCTAGTAAACAGCCTGAAATATAATGCAGTCAAATACAAATCGATAGGCAGATGATAAATATCTCTCTACTTTGCACGTCAGCTATAATTAGAAGGGGAACCAGCCTCATGTCAAGGAAAACAAACAACAAAAGACATTGAGTTTAGTTGATTAATGAATAGCAGCAGATTGGTCATCAGAAAACTAATGTCATGCTTAGCAGAAACACTGTTAGTCACATATACTGCATGTGCAGACAGTGAGAGAAATTTCAAAATCTCTGTAACACTGTTTCACTGTTTTCACACTTCTCACAGACCCAGTATCAAACCTGCTTACACCAGTGCTTCCTCACCTTTTGCTCCCCAGCAGGACATCCTGTCTCTGGCCACACAAAGAAGAGTGTTAGATAGATATCAACCATAAAACTTACTACATCTGAACATTTGCTTCCTAGCAGGGAACCAGTACAGATGATCAGTTTCAAGGATTTAAAAAAACATGGAAGACAAAAGGACAAAGTGACAAGAACTTGCTATTTAGACTCCTGACCACATTGTATGAAGGTTGATTTGCATTGACTCATCCCTTTGTTCTTTGTGTGAACCCAGCTGTTGAGTTAAATATATAAAAGGCTGAACAACCTACACATCTTGGTCAAATCTGATTTTATTCACTCTAGAGTGTAGTTCTGTTCTCTGCATGTTTCTCTGTTTTGCTGAATAAATTCACCATTATCATTCACTTGTTGCCTTTTGCCTTTTAACTAACTGTTTCTGTTTCCTCCTACAGTCTAAAGACATTTGACATTAGTGACTGTAGTGTTAAAGCTGTCGTGTCCGTGAGGTCTGTGACACACTCAGGCATCTCCATCACGGTGCAGCTCATGGCTTGTTTTTCTTGTTTGTGTTTAATGAGTTTTTTCCATCATGTGAAACATGAAATGTATTTACATGTTCACCTTTAGGTGAGAGTGGAATTATCAGTGAGATCAGCTATTGCAAATGAACTAACACAGTGTAGCAAGGAGCTCGGAATGTGCAGCTCAAATCCCCTTTGTGCGCAGCTTTGAACATGTCTTGGTGACTTGGTGTTTTATTATAGTATTATAGTTTGTCACTGTAGGATTTAAACTGTCCAGGTTGTACTCAATAATTCAAGGATGTGGACACTGTAGAACACCACCTTAAATCATTCTTTCAAACATTTCACAATCAGAAAGAAATAATTTTACGTACTGCAGAAATATTTGGACTAAGCACTTAAATAAGATGGATATCAAGACCCTAAAAGCACAAATTTTCATTATGAATTTTCTGTGAAGCAAACTACAACACACAGTACACTTAGACTCTCAGTATCAATAAGGAATAACTGTAGCATTTTGCATCTATGCTAATTTATTATTTTTTTAATACTTGGTAGAGCCTGAATCTTGGAGAAATACATACATAATATAATGATATTATGAAGACAGCCTGGGGCTTTTTGTAAATTGAAAATTTGTATTTAAAATAACAAAAATTCTAGGACTAAAACTGAGGCCTGAAAAAAAGAAAGAAGACTATATAAAGAAAATACCAAACATCTCACAAAATATCTATTAAATCTGTTAAAATGTTACATGGTACATTTTAATAGATCTACAGACGGTTCCAGAAGAATCAAGTACCCAACTATATAATGCAATCAAATACAAATTACAACTACAACAACAGATGTTAAATATCTCCAGGATTCATTTAGTTGTACCTGTCCATGTTGCTGTTTCCATTCATATTTTATAACTCCTATGGATCTGAGTGGTCATTGAAACATGTGAAAAAGTGAAACATGGTTGTTGACAAAGATGAAAATATGAAATTTTAAATCGAATAGTTGTGCTAACTTACACTTTTTAGTTAACGTTACTTGTTTATTAACAATATGCACTTCTCATTAGTAATTGCAGGGTGAACAAACTAATGTACTTGGACTCCTTAGCAAAGACCTCCAGCTGAATTGCTGATAAAAAGAGGCCAGTCTCTGCTGAAAGGAGGAGAAGTGACGGGATCCCACAGAGATAAATACAGCGAGAACAGAATCACTGACCCTCAGATAAGAAAAACTACTTTTGTTTGAATGGAACGAAGTGTGATTTAGAATTGTATCATTACCATTACGGATTGAGTCTAGGACCCAGAGTCTGAAAATAAACTAATAACAGGCAAGAACAGCACTTTGTATAACCAAGATGATGAAAATGAAGAAGACATTTATCTTGTAGAAGATGAAAGTAGGGAGAGAAAGTCGAGCTATCGGGGAGGACACAGAGGCAGAGGAGGACATAGAGGACATAAAAGTGAAGGTTGTTGCTATGTGTGTGGGAGGAAAGGCCTTTGGGCCAGAAGTTGCAAAGACAAGAAAGAACCTGTTTCAACATGACTAGATGACTCCCCATATCAAAGCAGGGAGTAACTCACCACATTCCACACCACACTAACAAACAGACTGAAGAAGTAATGACCTTTGACCATGTAGCATCTATGTTGCTACGAGAAGTACGGCCTGTAATAACATTAACTATAATGGGCAAAGACCTAAAAGCCATCAGATCAAAACATCTATGTCATATCTAAAAATTGGAAAATACATTTTGAGAAACTATCAGTACCTGTCGAAGTAATTGATAAAGAAACATCTAAAGGTCATGTTTCCCACACAGTGTTATCTGCTGTGTGCCCATGCAACTTGTTACTACAGGCATTAAATATAGCTGTAGTACCACACAAAGGGCTGAAAGCTCAAAGGCTGCAGGAAACCCACGTTTGTGAAGGCACTGGGATGGTTCACTATTGGTACAGCTTGGATTTAGTTACGACCGGTCCAGGAGCAATAACACAGCCACTGATTCAGAAAGCAAAAACACTCTCTAGTCCCATTTTTGAGTTCATGGAAGCAAATGACCTCTATTGCACCATGTACTACAAACACAGCCAAGGACCAGATTTAAATGATGAGAAACGACTCCTTAAAGAAAAACAAACCCTACTATCAATTAAACACCTTTATTGGAAAGACAAAGGAGCATGTGCTGTCAGTTGCCAGCTGAACCCGCAGTTAGGACAACTCTATAGATCACCATGTGTATCATTATCAAAACCAAAAGACATGAAATGGGTTGATCTAGGCGCATTTGTAACAGCATGTGAGGAAACAAGCGACTGGGATCAGTAAAAAACTGAGGGCACTTCCAGCTCACTAAATTGGATAACGCATGAAAAACCCACAGTACATTTCCAAGGCCAGATGAAGAAACAAATTTGACCTGTGCTGACTCTCTGTTCAGTAATAGTAATAATAGTGTCCAGATTCACCTTGTAACACCCCCTTGTTTCCAGTGAAAAAGGCCCCACCATCCATAGGATGGCGGATGGTACAGGATTTACAAGCTGTAAACAAAGCTGTTGTGCCTCATGGACCCACTGTACCTGATCCCCATACACTGTTAAATCACCTAAATCCTGAAAACAAGTACTTCTCAGTATGTGATATAAGCAATGCATTCTTTTCAATCCAAATACATCCACATAGCCAGTTTTGGTTTGCATTCACTTATAAAATGAAGAGATACACATATGTACTAGATTAGCAACAGGGTATTGTGAATCGCAATGTCAGCCAACTTAGCGAAGTTCACACCTCCAAATAACAGCCAACTGCTACTGTATGTTGATGACATCCTAGTATCTTCCCCAAGTCTTCAGAGCTCTAAGGCTGAGATACTTGCTCTGCTACTTTTTCTGGCTGACCAAGGACATAAAGTTACCAAAAATAAACTGCAACTGTGGCGAACGATAGTTAAGTATTTGGGGTACAATTTATTACAAGCAGGGAAAAATTTAGATGAGACAAAGAAAAAAAGCCATCTTGCAAGCACCAAAACCAAAAAACAAAAGACAAATGTCATTTTTGGGCATGACAAAGTTCTGCAGGAGCTGGATATCATATTATACAGTTGCAGTTGCATCCTTAACAGGACTAATTTGTGACACCCCACTCTCTGCATCCAATCCTATCATATGGACGCAGGAAGCAGAGGATGCCTGTGTAAAAATCAAACAGCTATTGGCGAGTACTGCAGTGTGAGGCCAACCTGATTATTCCAAATTATTCATCCAAACTGTAAGGATGGTTACATGACATCGGTGCTGACTCAAAGTTATGTGGAGAGACAGAGGCCTATTGCCTATTACTCCACTAAATGAGATACTGTAGCATTACCTCCCTGTGTTCAAGCTGCCGTAGCTGCATCCATGGCAGTACAGGCCTCTGCCTCCATTGTAATGTTTCATCCCCTAACTTTGAAAGTCCCTCATGCAGTTGCAACTTCAACAGGTAAACCCATAAATCATAAGAACCTTATTTTAGACCTGCTGGATGCCATACAACTTCCAAAACAGGTGGCAATTTCAGAATGTGCAGCACACACACGAGGCACAGACCCTGTCTCCATTGGAAATCACAAAAGCTGACACTGAAGCTAAAAAGGCTGCCACATCCATGATCGAAACGTTAATCACTGAGTCTCAAGACATATTTATTGACCAACAAGTTCTAAAAGACATGCAAACATTGGCACCTGTAACAGAGAAAAGAAAATGGGAAAACAAAATACTCAAACCGGATTGAATATATGACCAGAGGGGAAACCAATTTTACCAAACGGCTTATTTAAATGTGCTGCCTTGATGAGCCGTGGGCATTGCCATGTCTCAACAGGAGGAGTCTCAAACTAGTCTAAAAAAATTTAGTTTGACCGGTCACAGACCTTATCTGTGCTAAACACAACCCACAAGGGAACCTGAGACCAAAAAGAGGGCAAAATCCCAATTCCCATTTCAATATATTGCATGGACTTTATAGAACTAAATAATTGTGAACACCAACCTTATCAGGCCTGACTCCATTTGAAATGATGTATGGTAAACCTTACCAAATACCACAGTTCCAACCATTCCAACGAGCTGAGGAAGACAGGGAACAGACCTCAGCCCATTACATGATGCAAATGCTAACAAAGAGAGAGATCTCTTCTGTCAACTCTGTTCCAGAAACTCCACTGAATCTGGAAGATCCAGCAGTACAGCCAGGAGACTGGTGCTGATTAAAGTCATAAAGAGGAAAACCTGGTCAAGTCCTCGGTGGGGAGGTCCATTTCAGGTCCTGCTCACCAATCCCACGGCTGTAAAGATTACTGAAAGAACCACATGGATTCATCTATCACTGTAAAAAGGTATTTGGGTTTTCTGAAGGGGTAGACCAAACTAATAACTGTTAGACTCACTGATCAGCCAGTGGCTGAGGGAAGTCTGGGCTACAAAGTGGGCTCATTATTAAGACCTTAGCGGGCCGTCTCAAACCCAGTGAATTAAATTGAGATCTCAGTTACTTAGAGGTGAAGTAGTCAAAGGGACCTTGTTAGTACGGAACACCTGAAGAAACCACAATATGAAAGATAAGCCCCAAGTTTGGCATTTATTTTGACATCCAGACCTCCTTGGTCTGAGAGGTACAGAATGCATCCTATTGGCCTCCAATGTGTCCTCAGCTTATTCAACAAAACCACCCAACCTAAAACTGACCAATGTTCCCACCGGTACGTGATAGACTCCCCCCAAAAACAATGGGCCTACCTGGCAACTACACCTGTTTCTCACGCTCAGGGCAGGGGAAGAATGTGCAAGTGTTGAGCTGCTGCTCTAACACTATTAATATCACAAGAAATATCGGCAACTACTCTGCCTCATGGTTTGTAAATCAAACTACTAGCAGAGCTGATGTGTGGTGGTTTTGTGGCAACTTAAAGCTGAGATCTAAGTTACCACAAGCCTGGAAAGGGAGCTGTGCTATGGTACAGCTGCTCATGGGTGACTTCAAAGGTCTTCCAGTAAAACTTAATGGTCAACAGCCAAGGGAGAGTTGTCAAAGCTGCCACCGCTGAGGCCCACCCAGTGGTGCGTTTGATAGCAGTGTGTGCATTGAGGCAATTGGTTTCCCTAGAGGGGAACCTGATGAGTTCAAAGCCAGAAACCAGATTGGTGCAGGCTTGAAATCCTTCTTGTTCTGGGGGTCAACTCTAAATAAAAATGTAGACTGGATAAATTACCTATATTATAACCAACAAAGATTTGTAAATTATATCCGTGATGTGGTTAAAGGCATAGCTGATCAATTATGACCCACTTCATTGATAAAATAGAATGGCCTTAGACATGTTGCTGGCTGAGAAGGGAGGGGTGTGTAAAAGGTTTGGAACATTCTGTTGTACCTTTATTCCAAATAACACTGCCCCCAATGGTAGAATCACAAGAGCTTTAGAGGGTCTTACTGCTCTTACTGAAGAGCTTGCTAAAATTTCTGGTATAGAAGATCCATTTAAAAACCTCCTAGATGGCTGGTTTGGGAAATGCGTCGGTTTAGTATCTTCTCTTTTAGTGTCACAGCACCTGCTCTCCCATCCTCCACTTCACTCCTTCTCTCTCTCTCTCTCTCTTTCTCTCTCTCTCTGTCTGTTTTGTGTCATTGTTTCCCCCCAGTGCACGTGGACTGCGGCAGCGGCCACACTGACTGCATGCAATCATCCGCCCTAATGACAGCAGCTCTTATACCAGTCTCCTTCACACCACAAATTGCCAGCTCGTCTCAGTAACTGCCATGGTACTCGAGTGCACAAGGCTCTTAAAAACCAATCTGTATAGTTTTACTAACCTGCTCTCTGTGTCTCCCTGCCGCGTCCAAACAATTCCCTTCAACTCCTCGTCTCCACGGCACCTAATTCCACGGTCACCATTTGTCTTTCTCCCGTGACTTGCTGCTCTATCGCCTCTTCCCCGCATCGGGTTCAAGCTCCTCTGATCAGGCTCTCCTTCCCCGGACATCGCTCCCCGTCTTGGAAGAAGACAGTGTCATATGAAGATTTGTTCTTAACGATTTTAACATTCATGACATTTAATTTCTACTATATTTTTTATTATATTATTATTATATATAGGGTGTGTACCCTATTTTATTATAGGGTGTGTGCATTATTATTATTATTATTATTATTGTTGTTGTTGTTGTTTTGTTGTTGTTGTTGTTATTTCTGATGTAATGTTTTAGCTTCAAGTTGTAATAGTTAAAACAGGAGGGAAATGATGGAAACAATAAATGTTGAACTATTGCAACTGCTAACTAAAGCTGCAGGCCCTGTGAGTTACAGGTGACTGACTCTATTTAACAGACAGAACTGCTCTCAACACACACACATACTGTGTGGAGTTGCTCACTGTTGATAAGAACAGAGGGTGGAAACAACGTTGTTAATAATATAAAGGACTGTTTGTAACTGTTTTGGCAGTCAGCCCTGAACTTTTGCTGTGCATGTGTTGACTCATTGCTGCAAGTAAAAACCTTTTAAGACTTGAGACGCCAGTGACTCTGTCATTTTTCAGTAACAATTTATCTGACAGCAGACAAGAGGATCTGATGGTTCACAGTATCAAAGGCTGCAGACAGATTGAGTATGATGAAGACTGAGCCACACTTTTTGCAGCCTACAGAGACTCCAAGACAGTGATGTTTCTGTGGAGGGACCACTGTGGAAGCCTGACAGTGGAAGCCTGACTGTGGAAGCCTGAATGGTGGACTTCAAGGCGCTTGTTCTGATAAAGAAAAATCTGAGAATCGATCAAATTCAAAGGCTGCAAACAGATTTGTGGGGAGGCAGGTGGAGAGTTGGGCTAAGGTTCCTCAGGAACCTGCTAGAAGCTGGTGTGTGGATATGCATAGAGTTTGCAGCAGGTCACAGCTGTAAAGAGCTGCTCTGCTAAGTACTGAAGAGGAACCACTTGTAACATGTTGAGCTATTTAAATATATTTCGTGTTTGTTTTGTCTAATAAAAGCAGATGAAAAGTTGACAGAATATCACATTATTAATGCATATTATGTAGTTTTGACTGTATCTACTTAATTTTAACGATAAAGTTTGAACTTCACTGGAATAAAAAGGCACCAAATGAGGTCATCATGTTTGTTCTACAGTTACAGGAACTGGAATAGATGATGATGTACATTGTAAAAATAGTTCTGTTAATATTTTATTTCACACTCACCAGCTTGTTGTAAACCAACATCATCATGCTGATCTCCATCCTCCATCATCTCCACCTCCATGTTTTCTCTCTCTCCTCTGATATATTTCACCCTCAGATCAGACTCAGTTTGAATTTCTGTCGACATGTTGATGAACTAAAGAGCTAAAAACTAAGTGAACTTCTTTGTGACCAGTCTTCACTGTCTGTTTGTGTCTGAGTCAGGCAGCTTTGAACAGAGAGCATCAAGGAAGTAGCAGCAGGACAAACCACAACCACTGACACTTTAAATACATTTATGATGAAATCGCATGATGAAGAAAACCTTGTCTGCCACAAATGTAATTGGGACATTAAATGATTCATGAATCTGAGCTGTTTGTTTTGAAAAATCTAAGCAAACTAATTATTCTAAAATCTTATTAGTATTTGACTTCTTTTAATTCATACAGAGGAAAACATTAGTCACAGGTGAGTTTTTTTTTATCTGATCACATTATAAATACAAACAGAAACACGACATATGACGTTGTTGTGACACAGGAAATATGACGTCTACACTTTTATATTTTCTCTCATAAGGAACTTTATTCTACACCAAGTTCTCACAGTCAGTGATATTTCAAATGCTGCGACTGAAGCTGAACTCTTCCAAAAAATCCTGTTGTAGTTATTGATTGAAATGAATGAATTAATTGTTGCTGCAGAATTGATCAACATGAGCATATTTTTCAATGAAATTTGTTTTCCTGACTCAAGGTTGATGAGAAATTAAAGACGACTCTTAGATCAGTTTTAGCAGAAACACACTCATTAATAAACCAAGTAAAGACAAAGTGAAGCTGCAGTTTCCTGTGACTGCAGCAGTTTAGTGGGACTACAGAGTTAGTAAGTCCACATGTAGTTGTTGTGTGGACGACTTCCAACCCCACTACTCTGTCTGCACCATAGAGCACAGAGGGACAATATCTATGGAATAAAGAGGATTGAACATGTGACACAGAATGAACAAGTCAACAAATGTGAGATGACTCTGAGGATCAGGAAGAACATTTCAGAGTTTGACAAACAGCTTCATCCCAACACTACACACGTCTCTGTCATCAGAGGAAGCAGCAAATCTACGTCTCACAGATCCAGTTTCTATCTTTAGTATCAGGATTTTTACTGTATCCACTTCGTGTCCATTTCCCTTGTTTATCACAACATACTGCAGCGAACCAGTTTGTAGGATTTCCCAGCTCTGCTGTGGCCCAGAACCTGTGGGACAAATCAAAAGTGGACTGAAAAAGTGGTTGGAAAGCTGCTCTCTGAATCCATCCCTGTGACTAATGATCATATTCAGCTTTTTCCTTCATCTGTTCTTCACTTTCTAAAGAGCAGAGAAGAGGCAGCTGCTCCTTCATGCTGAGATCAAGTTCAAGAAAGTTTGACTCTAAATGTTGAAGCTAGTTTTTCCTCCACCATGTTTGTTCTGTGTGAGGATACAGAGAGCAGCACACACATTCAATCCTCTGAACTGTGACCAGAGCTTTGAATTATGTTTCAATCCTGACTCATTGTTACTGCAGCTCATCACAGACTGGACATGAAGACATCAAATCATGTTTGACATGTTACTTTTTTATGGTTCTAATGGCAAAAGAACAAAAACTCTTACGTTTCTGTCAGTGGTGAATTATCCACCCATTCCCATTTAAATCCTGTAGATGCTGTTTTGTTCTTTGTTGTTCGTAGACCAATCCAGGACTCTTCATTCTTATTAAAGTCAGTGATTAAATCCTAATAGTTAACAAGAGACAATTCTTGTTTAGTTTCTTAATGATTATTTGCAACACAGAGGAAAACATAGAACAAATATTAACAGTCAAGACCTGGAAAAACATCAGCTCTTCTTATTGATCTATCGTTGTTTCTTGACTATTAGTGTCTGAACAGGAAGCTTCCAACATGTATTGCATTCACAGAACTAATAAAATACAGACCTTCAGTTATGAGTTACTATGTCATTGTCATCAGAAGAGCAGGTCAGAAACTAAAGTAACCGATCACACACTCACCTGTTCCTCTTTGCTGTTGATCATCACCAGATCTGATCCTCTGTCCTTACAGAATGACCTACTGTCAGACCAAGTTTTCTTCTCAGTGGATTTATAGTAACAACTGCATCCAAATCTCTTCCATTCTTCAGGACATTCTGGTCAAACAAGAGTTTTAACATTAGATTTCATGTCCTTTGTTATTAAAATAACACTTAGACATTTTGTAGTTCAATGTTGAGCTTGCTGCCATTTTTCTTTTTATTCTATAAATTAAATTTAATTTTTGTAATTAAAGTCAGTTTTGTATCACAGGTCTTTGCTGTTAGTGTAAATTTCTCACCTTTAGTTTTATTTTTCAGCTTCTCTATTTCATCCTGTAGTTGACTGGTGTTGACTGAATGGTCTTGAGGGAAAAAAAATGTTTTTAAAAGTATGAAAATCAGAGAAGAGTCATATTAAAAAGATGTAACTAATGTTCACTGTGCAATTTTTCTGATCTGTCTTTCTGACAGAGTGTGGGGCAACACAAATACACACACACTCACACACACACACACACACACACACACACACACACACACCTGAGATGAAAAACTGTTAATGTATCAGTACACACACTGCCCACAGTGATCGTGTGTGTGTGTCTAATCTCTAATAGCTAAATCAACAGCTGTCTGTATGTTATTCTAACCTTTTTGCTTGAATTGTCACATAACTTAATAAATTACCAAGTTCTCAAACAGTCTATGAGCAGCCTCCACACTAAACCAGTGCCCCGCCCTCCAACTGTCACGGTCACCAGCTTTACATCCTGTTCCTGGCTCTTATTTTGTAGTCTCTCAGTTCCACTTCCTGCCTACAGTCTATGCAGCCTCTTTACACTCATCATCAGCTATGATCCCCTGCTTATTTAAACCCAGCTCTCCCCACAGGTCCCTGCCAGATTTTTCAGTTCAGGTCATGAACCTGAAATGACAGTTTCTCTAACTGGTACCTGAGTCATGTGACTCCCCATCTTCCTGTCTCTGGTGCTGTTAAACCTCCTTATCTGTCAGCACTTGCTCTCACACATCAGTAAGTCATCTATTCCCTGTCAGGCAAGTTTATCTTCTGCTCTGGACCAATACTCACTCCTCAATCTTTCACCTCACAATAAGAGACATTATGTGACTCAGTCGTTGTTGACTAGTTTTCACCCTTTTTATTGACATATAAATAAATCATGGTCAAAATCAGCAAAATACCTCATTAACATCAAAGTGAAAACAGGTCTAAAAAGTTCAGTCATTTAGATAAAAATATGTGAGGTAAAATAAATATTCACCCCTTTTAAAGTGACTGACCTCATTCAACAGAGGTCCAGCCACTTGGTGCTAGTGGTTCCACAGTTAGTGATATGGGGATCACCTGAGTCATTAACGGTGTCTTTGTCTTTGCCACTCTCCCATGAAACCTTGACTGGTGAAGAACCAGGGCAACAGTTTATCCAAAGGCATTAGGGAGACTCTATGGTCAAATGGAAGGAGGTTCTTTGTTCAGATGAGACCAAAATGGTGCTTTTGGCCATCAGACAAGATGCTATGTATGGTGGAGACCAATCACTGCCCCTCACCTAAAACGCACCATCCTACTGTGAGCATCATGCTGTGGGGATGCTTCTCAGCAGCTGGCCCTGGAAGGGTTGTAACTGAAAATGTAGGACAATCCTGAAGAACAATCGTATGGAGTCTGAAAGAGAACAATGGCCTGGGAGAAGGTTTGTTTCGCTTTATGGCCCAAAGCATAAAGTGAAGGCTACTGACAACAGGGTGAAGGTTCTGGAGTGTCAGAGTCAAAGCACAGACCTCAATCCAACAGAAATAGGGGCTTTGTGGCTGGACTGTCTATGTGATCCCCACGCAACCTGACAGAGCTTGAGCAGTTTTGCAAAGAAGAATAAACGTGCAGTGTCCAGATGTGCAAGACTTATCCACTTTTTTTACCTCACATTTGAATTGAACTGTCATTACTTTGTAGAGACCTGTTTCCACTGTGACACTGAAGTATTTTTCTGAAATTGTTTGTCAAAATCGCTTATATATATAAAAACTTATAATTGATCATGATTGATTTATGTCACTATATTATGTTATGACACTAACTATATACACTGATTGACGGCCGTAATGAAAATATTTCTGTAGTGTAAACTTTGCTTCTCTCACCTGTAATTTGACCCTGGAGCTGCTTCACCTCATTCTGGGACTAAATCAATGTGATCTGTAGCTGCTCAATGAAGATGTTGAGCTCACCTTTTTCTAATTTAACTGAAAAAATGGATACGGAACTCAGCACAACAGGTAACAAACCACACATTTACACAATACAAGTCTGGGAATTTTCCATCATTTTGTAAATTTCAACAAATCACACACACACACACACGGCACACACACACACACACACACACACACACACACACACACACATATATATATATATATATATATATGTGTGTGTGTGTGTTTTCACGCCACAGAAGGATCTGCAACCCTGACAGGCCAGGGCAGGAGCTCACAGACCCTCAGCCAATCATATGGCTTCTAAAAGGATAAGCCAATCAGAGAACAGTCTAAACAGGGTCCACTGGTCACACTGGAAGTAAGTTGAGTGTAGTGATGGTGATATAAACCACACATTGTTGTGGTGTTTGTTTCCTCACATGCTTGTTGAGTTCGGCTGTTGCAGCTAACTGTTAGCATTTAGCTCCACACATTAGCTCAGCAAACTAAGAGTGAGGAAAGACTGTAAAGGTTAAATCTATTGTTAGCTAAACCTGCTCTGTTGTAAAAATGGAGAGTAAGATGTTAAGTAACTTACATTTACTTAAAAGTCTGGACTTAAAGGATGAGGATCCAGAACTCTTCCAGATGACATTTTCTGACCTCAATAGGAGAAAAAAACCTCCTCTAGGTGATGTCATCTGGAGGAGTTTTACAGCTAAAAACAGAGAAACATTTTCATATAGGGAAGTCAGACAGTTCAAAAGCATTATTGTACATTTACACCTAAAGTAAAACCATAAAAAGCAAGTTGAAAGTTGGTGAAGTCGCCCTTTCATTAGAGTTTTGAGATATTTCTACTTTATTGGAGTATTTTCATTTTCTACTACTTCAAACTTTCACTTCATTACATTTCTGAGGCGAAAATTGCCCGTCTACTTCACCACATTCCTTTGATGACTATAGTTACTTTTCAGTTACAGTATAATAATCCCACTTTCTCAATCTCCAGTGTGAAACTCCCAAGTCACCCAGCAGTGTGGAAAGTTGTTTGTATGGAAGCTATTAGGTTCAAAACATACGATCATGAAATCGGGGAAAAGGCTCTGTCAGGACTAGACTGCAACCATCACTAGAACGTGTTTCAGATGCTAAAACCCAGACGGAAGACAACTGCTCAGCTGGTCAGAATTAAGGTGAGTGACTTTTTGGCTAGTTTGAAAATGTGGATAATGTGAGCTGGTATTTAGCATTTGCTCAGAGTTGTTTTATCTTACTTTGTATGGAGAGGATGATGATCACAGCCATCATCAGAAGACACAGCAGTCCCAGACACAAAACAGCTCCTCTGAGAGAAACTCTCTGAAACAGAGGACGGTTCTGAGTCTGTGGTCCTACAGAGACAAAACACAGAGACCAGCTATATCAAAGAGCCACTTCACACATTACATTTTCTCCTATAGTGCTACGTTAACCTTTAAATACTTATGAAGTAAATGATTTAAATTAGGGCTGTCAGCCCTAATGTGATAAAAAGGTGTCAATGCTAATTCCTTTAAGGCCTTTAAAACAGGTTTGGTTAAGCAACAGTGGGTCATTCGACGGTGCGAGTGAAAACTTGACTGATTCCCTGCAAATAAAAAGTTGTGAAGTCATAGTTGTGGGGTTTCTGATGCAGTTTCTCAGCTCTCTGCCTGACAGCGGGTGTGGCAGCTCATACTTAGACACAAATGGCGATCTGAAGGAGTGGTTGAAGACAAACCCAGAATAGATCAACTGTACTACGAGCAACCAGATGACAAGAGCAAAAGCAGAAGCAGAAGCATATCACCCAGAAGCAGAGATATTCAGACAAGAGAAGGCAGAGTCATTTTAACACCCTTTAAACCCCAAAGTGGAACAAGGAGATGACACGTAGCAGCATGTTTGCTTCACAGTTCTTACCCGTACATCTTTGCTGCTATCATAACATTTTAATCACAACAAAATTCAGGATTTCTGATCACTGATAATAGACAAATAGAATGGTTCAGCTGACCCACTCAGTTTCTTCCTCTCTTCACTCTGTATGAGACTCATGCTGGACTTTTTTCTTATATTTGATCTTTGCACTTAGTGAAACATATAGTCTATACATTACCACACACACACTGCAGTAGGGATGTAGAAACACTAACACATGTCTGATTGACTGCAGGTTCTAAAAAGTATGAAGAGTTTTTACAATTTGTCATATTTCCTCACTTACCTCCTTCCTGTGACTGGAAATTATCTTGAGGGCCTCTGACACAGTGTGCGTTGTCGTAGATAACCACCTCTTTTTCCTCGTACACCTCTCCATCTCCCTCCGCTCTTTGGTTGTATCTCACCGTCACATCTTCATCAGCAGAAACATTTGACGACATCTTGGTGATGTTGACCTGTTACCGTGCTGCAGTAAAACCTCAATGTCCTCACACTTCTACCTACAGTGCTCTGTACATACACTCACATATACTGTGCAATCAACTTCTTATCTGCCTCAGAGAACAAAGAGGAAGTGTCACCAAGAAAGCAGCGGATATGCATCACATCATTTGATGGCATTGGTTAAATATAATGAGTCTCTGTACTTTGTGGTTTTTATCGCTGACCTCACAAACTGTGTGTTCCAGTTTTTACTTGATCAACTTCCAAAAACTTGAAACAGATGGCTTTGAATATCTTTCCATCTGTTATCTGTAGCCCCTTATTGTGTCACTGGGTGAAACGTGGCAAACACCCTGGACAGGTTTCCATTTTACCTCAGGGACACAAGCACAGATGGGCAACCGTTCACACTGCCATTCACACCTGGGGGCAATTTAGAGTCACTAATTCAAACCAGGGACCTTATTCGCTGTGAGGCCGCAGCGCTAGCCGCTCTACCACCGTGCTGCCCAGCTGTAAATATATAAACATATTATAATGTTAAAGGTTTGGTTGTGAACTTTTTCTGTCAGCATGAGTATTCACGTTATTAATAGCCTCCTGTGCATCTTCCTCCTCCACAGACCCACAGGAAATGTGTTAATCTCTCTCTGCTCACTATTGTTCTGAGTCTCTCTCACTGCAGTTTGGAAACCAAATGTGTGACGAACGCCATCTTACACCACACGGCCATTGGCACCTTGACTCCACTCCAGATTTAAACCACTCTGGTCTCACAGTGCTCTGCTCTGCAGTCTACACAGAATTATTATCCACTGTCCCTCTGCCAATGGCAATATGAAGACATCTGTGTCCATAGATCATCTATTTGTCCTCCATCAGCTGCGATCAGCTCCAGCTCTTGGCATTAATGTTTAAATCTAAAACTGCTCATCTACTGAACCACCCAAAGTATTTACTTTGTAGATCTCTACATGAAAGAAACACTTCTTCACTTACATCAGACTTTATTTATTGCTGTAGAATCAACGAAGTGGATCAGAGAAAATTAAAAAACAACTGTTAGATCAGTTTTAGCAGAAACACACTCATTAATAAACCAAGTAAAGACAAAGTGAAGCTGCAGTTTCCTGTGACTGCAGCAGTTTAGTGGGACTACAGAGTTAGTAAGTCCACATGTAGTTGTTGTGTGGACGACTTCCAACCCCACTACTCTGTCTGCACCATAGAGCACAGAGGGACAATATCTATGGAATAAAGAGGATTGAACATGTGACACAGAATGAACAAGTCAACAAATGTGAGATGACTCTGAGGATCAGAAAGGACATTTCAGAGTTTGACAAACAGCTTCATCCCAACACTACACACCTCTCTGTCATCAGAGGAAGCAGCAAATCTACTTCTCACAGATCCAGTTTCTATAAATAAAATCAAAATATCCACTTCGTGTCCATTTCCCTTGTTGATCACAACATACTGCAGCGAACCAGTTTGTAGGATTTCCCAGCTCTGCTGTGGCCCAGAACCTGTGGGACAAATCAAAAGTGGACTGAAAAAGTGGTTGGAAAGCTGCTCTCTGAATCCATCCCTGGGACTAATGATCATATTCAGCTTTTTCCTTCATCTGTTCTTCACTTTCTAAAGAGCAGAGAAGAGGCAGCTGCTCCTTCATGCTGAGATCAAGTTCAAGAAAGTTTGACTCTAAATGTTGAAGCTAGTTTTTCTTCCACCATGTTTGTTCTGTGTGAGGATACAGAGAGCAGCACACACATTCAATCCTCTGAACTGTGACCAGAGCTTTGAACCATGTTTCAATCCTGACTCATTGTTACTGCAGCTCATCACAGACTGGAGATGAAGACATCAAATCATGTTTAACATGTTACTGTTTTATGCTTCTAATGGCAAAAGAACAAAAACTCTTACGTTTCTGTCAGTGGTGAATCATCCACCCATTCCCATTTAAATCCTGTAGATGCTGTTTTGTTCTGTCGTCCGTAGACCAATCCAGGACTCTTCATTCTTATTGAAGTCAGTGATGAAATCCTAATAGTAAATAGTAATAAAGAGACAATAAAACAATGTGGTGGTTTTCTTGAAAACCTTAAAGAAAACGAGTTCATTATATTTCTTTTTGATACATTCGTCAGAAACAGTCGACCTGATAAAATTCAGCCCGTCGCATAGTTCTGTCATCGTTTCACTTGTTTCTTGGCCATCAGGTTCAAAACAGGAAGCTTTATACTGCATTCACAAAAGAAATAAAATGGGGACCTTATCTTATAGTTCTGACTGAAGAGTCAGTTACAGATGACAATCAGTCTCTGCTGCATGAATGCATCACTCTCACGGCAGAAGCTCGTCCTTTGTGCTGGGGGATGGCATGTGATTACAGTTTGTGGTCTGTAGGTGGCGCTCAGCTTACACTCATAATACGTGCACATCATAACACCTACTATAACCAGTAGTACTGTATATTCAATTCAATTCAATTCAACTTTATTTATATAACGCCAATTCACAACAAAGTCATCTTTGTTTCCTATGCACTAAAATCTTAAAAAAAAAACAACAAAAAAAAAAACCTTTCTGGTCTCTTGCACTTGTATCTCGTGAACTGTGAACACTTTTCTGATAGGACTTTGCTCTGATGTTTTCTCCTTGACTTAGATTCTTGCTGCCTTGTACCTCACTTTTAAGTCGCTTTGGATAAAAGCGTCTGCTAAATGACTAAATGTAAATGTAAATCTCAGGGCACTTTACAGAATAAAGTCAAGATTATAAAGATATATAAAGAGAACCCAACAATTCCCCCTTGAACAAGCCATAGGCAACAGTGGAGAGGAAAAACTCCCTTTAACGGAAAGAAACCTCCAGCAGAACCAGGCTCAGGGTGAGCAGCCATTTGCCTCGACCGGTTGGGGTGAGTGGAAAGGGGAGAGAGAAAAGAACAGAGCAACAAAAAGCAACAACAAAACATCGGGCAGATTGGTAGGACCAGTAGCTGCACGCTGGAAGACACACAGCTTCAAAGCCGGGGGACACCTGCAGAAAGGGACAGAGAGAGGGGGACAGAGGAGGACAAAGACAACTACGGGAGAGAACACACAGAGTTAATGACATACAGTGGTGACAATTGTGGGGTGAGAGGAGAGGAGAGAGGGTCAAGAGGAGGAAAGGAGCTCAGTGCATTGGGGGGTGGGTCCCCCAGCAGTCTAAGCCTATGGCAGCATAACTATAACTAACTATAAGCTTTATTAAAGAGGAAGGTTTTAAGCCTAGACTTAAAAGTAGAGAGTGTCTGCTTCCTGAATCTGAACTGGGAGCTGGTTCCACAAGAGAGGAGCTTGATAGCTAAAGGCTCTGCCTCCAATTCTACCTTTGGAAATTCTGGGAACCACAAGTAGGCCTGCATTCTGAGAGTGAAGTGGTCTACTGGGATGATATGGAACTATGAGATCTTCTATATATGATGGAGCCTGACCATTCAGAGCTTTATATGTAAGAAGCAGGGTTTTAAATTCTATTCTACATTTAATGGGAAGCCAATGGAGAGAAGCTAGTGAAGGTGAAATAAGATCTCTCTTGCTAGTTCCAGTCAGCACTCTTGCTGCAGCATTTTGGATTAATTGCAGGCTCTTTAGGGAGTTACTGGGGCATCCTGAAAGTAGGGAATTACAGTAGTCCAACCTAGAGGTAACAAATGCATGGACCGGTTTTTCAGCATCATTTTGAGACAGGATGCTCCTAATTTTGCCAATGTTCCATAGGTGGAAGAAGGCTGTTCTAGAGATTTGTTTTATAAGTGAGGTAAAGGACAGATCCTGATCAAAAATAACTCCGAGGTTCCTTGCAGTAGTACTGGAGGCCAGACTTATGCCATCTAGAGTAACAATGTGGTTGGACATCATATCTCTGAGATTTTTGGGCCCAAATACTATGACTTCAGTTTTATATGACTTTAGAAGTAAGAAAATTGTGGGACATCCAGGCCTTTATGTCTTGTAGGCTTGAAGCTTTATTAACTGATTATTTTCATCTGGTTCCATAGATAAATATAGCTGGGTATCATCTGCATAGCAGTGGAAATTTATGGAGTGTTTTCTAATAATGTTGCCTAAAGGAGACATATATAAAGTAAAAAGTATTGGTCCTAACACAGAGCCTTGTGGAACTCCATAGCTAACCTTTGTGTGCATGGAGGATTCATCATTAACATGAACAAATTGAAATCTATCAGACAGATAAGATTTAAACCAACCTAGTTCAGTTCCTTTAATCCCAATTTCATCTTCCAGTCTCTGTAATAAAATGTTATGATCAATGGTATCAAATGCAGCACTAAGATCTAACAGAACAAGTATAGAGATGAGTCCATTATCTGAGGCCATGAGAAGATCGTTGGTGACTTTTACCAGTGCTGTTTCTGTACTATGATGAACTTTAAATCCTGACTGAAAGTCTTCATACAAATTATTCCTATGAAGGTGATCACATAATTGTTTTGCAACTACTTTTTCAATTATTTTAGAAATAAAGGGGAGATTAGATATTGGTCTGTAATTGGCTAAAACATCTGGGTCAAGACAGGGTTTTTTAAGTAATGGTTTAATTACAGCTACCTTATAGGCCTGTGGTACATAGCCTGCTTCTAAAGATAGATTGATGATATCTAATATGAATGTATCTATTAAGGGTAAAGCTTCCTTGAGTAGCTTAGTTGGAATAGGGTCTAGCAGACAGGTTGTTGGTTTAGATGAGGTAATAATTGAAGTTAGCTCAGAGAGATCTATGGGTAAAAAGCAGTCTAACAGGGATTGGGGCCTTATCGATGATTCTAGCACTGCTGTACATGAAGATCTATCTGTAATATTTGGGGGGAGGATCTGGTGAATTCGTTCTCTAATAGCTACAATTTTATTCATAAAGAAAGTCATGAAGTCATTGCTGCTCAGAGTTAAGGGAAAACTAGGCTCAACAGAACTATGGCTCTTAGTCAGCCTGGCTACAGTGCTGAACAGAAACCGGGGGTTGTTCTTGTTTACTTCTATTAATGATGAATAATATGCTGTTCTGGCATCACTGAGAGCTTTTTTCTACATTTTTAAACTATTTTTCCAGGCTAAATGAGATTCTTCTAACTTTCTGGAACCACTTCCTTTCCAACTTTTGTGTTTCTTGTTTTAAGTTGCGTGTTTGTGAACTATACCATGGAGATCACCTCTTCTGGTTTACTGCCTTCTTTTTCAGAGGGGCAACACTATCGAGTATTGTACGTAGTGAGGCGGCAGAATTGTCAACAAGATAATCTACTTGTGCAGGAGTAACATTAAGGAGACTACTTTCCATTGTATTAACATATGGTGAAGCAAATGATGAAGAAATAATTCCTTTAAATTTGTTGACAGCTTTTTCACTTAAGCATCTGCTATAGTGGAATTTTTTCCTAACTGCTGTATAGTCCATTATGGTAAATTTAAATGTTATTAAAAATGGTCAGACAGAAGAGAGTTGTGAGGAAATATGGTTAAATTATCTGTTTCAATTCCATACGTAAGGACAAGGTCTAACGTGTGACTAAAACAGTGAGTGGGTTTATTTACATTTTGGAAAAAACCAATTGAATCTAATAATGAATTAAACGCAGTGCTCAGACAGTTACTGTCAGCATCTACATGAATGTTAAAGTCACCAGCTATAATGACTTTATCTGTACTAAGCACTAAATCAGATAGAAAATCAGAAAATTCAATCAAAAACTCTGAATAAAGGACTGGAGGACGGTACACGATAACAAATAATAGTGGTTTTTGAGTTTTCCAGTTTGGGTGTGAAAGGCTAAGAGTAAGACTCTCAAATGAATTATAACTATGTTTAGGTCTAGGAATTATTGATAAACTAGATTAGCTAGCTATGTACACACACACACACACAGACACACACAGACACACACTCTCACCTGTTCCTCTTTGCTGTTGATAATCACCAGATCTGATCCTCTGTTCTCACAGTCTTTTCTGCCGTCAGACCATTTTTTCTCCTCAGTGGATTTAAAGTAACAACTGGATCCAAATCTCTTCCATCCTTCAGGACATTCTAGTCAAACAAGAGTTTTTAGATCAGCTTTTATGTTTTTCTGTATTGAAAAAAGTTACACATATATACTTTATCATTTTAAATTAAACTGGTTTTCCACTTTTATTTTTTTCGTTTGCTTCAGTGAGCTTTAGAATAAAAACAGCTACATATCAAAACTGTTAAACAACATTGATTTGATTAAAGTCACGGTTATATGTTCCATCATGGAAATTGATATAACACCAGTGTTTGCTGTTAGACTTTAACATTTCCCACCTTTAGTCTTTACTTCATCCCGTAGTTGACTGCTGTTCTCTGCAATGTCTTGAGACAAACATCAAATAAAACTATTTTACAAAATATTCCAACATTTCCACAGTGTGAAGTTTGTTCCCTTTCTCACCTTTAATTTCACCGCGGAGCTGCTCCGTACCATTCTGTAACTCATCATACTTGTTGCTCAGGTTATTAAATCTGGTCTGTAGCTGCTCTTTGTCTACTCTGACTGAACAATCTGATGAGAAACACAATTAAACAGAAAAGCTCAAATAATGAACTATAAAGACGGGTCATTTTCAGTTATTTTGTAAGTGTCAAATTAAAACTCATTCAGTGTGCTGAGGTCACATGGGAAACTAAACCAATGGATTTCTGTTTCCTTATCAAGGAGGGGCTTTGCATTGAGGGTATAAGAGTGAGCTTTACTCTCTAATCTAATCCCTGTTAGAAGAACATAAAAACCACAAAGCTGCACATAAAGTTTGGCCACACAACACAGTCTTAACTATACTGAGGAGTCATGATGCAATAGCGCCAATATTTACATGAACGAATCCATTCTTTTTAATTTTTTACGAATAATTTAATAATGGTGATTGATGAAAAGGTGAAAAACAGCCTTCTGGTGGTGGGGACTTCCCACGCCAAAGTTTGAACTGACAGGAGTCTGACCAGCCCTAGTGTTTGTCTGTAGCTGTTTCACTCTACTGATCATTGTACTTTAACACACAGACAAAATTACCATATTGAAGGAAAACATCTGCCAGTGGCAGGTTTGGCTGTAGTAATGTTTTATCTTTTAACAAGCTTGTGCAAATAAAGTGAAAAACAAACTTTTCTGTCACACTAGCATCTTAAAGTGCTTTATCTCATTATAACTTTAAGGTTCTGAGCTTAAACGTTTGTGAGCATCACTTCCTAACTCATTGAGAAATAAAATCAGAACTGTATTTTCTACAGTGGGTGTTGAACTTTAGCAGTGCAGAGCAGCACAACGTAGAGAAGCCGATCGAATTCAAGCATTCACACAGCAACGACATTAATTCTAACACCAACTGGTGTTTTTAATGAGAAACACGTCATCATTGTTTTTCACAGACACAGTTTTACCAGATTGTGAGAAATATGCATCATGGGATCTGGTTGAGTATTTGCTGCTCAGAGATGTTTTTACTTACAGTTTATGGACAGGAACATGATCACAGCCATCATCAGGAGACACAGCACTCCCAGACACAGAGCAGCTCCTCTCAAAGACTTTCTCTTGTTCTTAGTCTGTGGTCCTACAGAGACCAAACACACAGAGCAACTTCAGTAATTTTCAAGTGGCTAATGGTGCTACTTTGATTGGAAAGCTGAGTCGACCAAAGTGAAGAGAGGGAAACCTCAGTGTTCACACATCAGACTGTACCACAGAATATTGTTTCTAACATTTGTCTTATTTTCTCACTTACCTCCTTCCTGTGACTGAAAATTATTCTGAGTATCTCTGATGAAATCAGCATTGCTGTAGATACCCACCTCTCTTTCTTCGTACTGTCCTGCATCTTCCTCCGCTCTTTGGTCATACCTCAAGTTTCTATGTTGATTAGCAGAATCATTTGATGACATCTTGTTGATGTTGATCAGTTACTGAGCTGCAGTAAAACTTTGGGATTGTTTCAGCGTAGACAGCACTGCTACAGACAGAGTACGAGTAAAGGTACATCAACTAACTTTGCTGAGGCTGTCACGGTTTTGTGGTGAGGCTCTGGTTGGTAGAGAGCACACAAAACCAGCGGATGTGCATCACTTTGCTCATGTATGATGGTGCTGGATAAAAATGACTTGTCACTGCAAGTAAAAAATGTTGTCCAGTCCTTATGGAACCATTTTGACACATTAGAAACATAATTGTAAAGATGAATATTGATGTGTTGTTAACAGAAGCTCCATGATGTGCAGGAAGGCTCTTAAACACAGACTTCACCAATGTTTAACTTGCTCTCTATAGCTTTAGTTTAGGGTGTAAATGTACAATAATGCTTTTCAACTTTCCTCTGACCTTCTTATATTAAAATGTTTCTCTAGTTCTATTTGAAAAACTCCTCCATGATGACATCACCCGGAGGAGTTTTTCTATTATTAGGAGTTCAGATGATTATCTGGAGAAGCACCAAGAACCAAAAGAAGCGAGTTTAAAATGAGTAAAGCCATCAGTAAAGACTGATCCCAGCATGTTATTTCAGTCACCATCAAACTTCCAACAGTTTTTCTTTAAATCCATTGTTGGCATATACACCAACATTACAGCAGCAGCCTGCAGGTTCACTTTCCTGAGCTGAAGTTTGATCAGTGTGAGAACTTCCAGCTGCAGCTGTTGACCAGAACCAGCACAAAGACAACATCTGATTTTGTAAGTGAAGGCTAGAAACTGAAAATAACCATCATCACAATAATTTATTGTGTAGAAACACTCACACACAGCAAGTTTCACAGTCTGATCTGAAAAAGCAGAACAAACCACAACCACAGATACTTTTAGCATGTTTGTTAGTGTCTGATGAAAACCTCATTTTATGGTGGGTGTAGAAACAACTGGAGGACTCTATTATCAATGCACTTGAGCTTTAAAACCCACTGAGAAACTGCAAAATATTTATTCTTTCCTGTAGATAAAGTGTGAAAACCCACTTCCAGCAGTCATTACTGGTTCTGGACTAGATTTCTACATTTATGTTATCAACTGCATCATTGAGCAGAAAGAAATATTAACATCACTGCCTGGAAAACGGCACAGTCCACTGTAGGGGTGTTTGATTTTGTATGAGACGCTTCTTCAGGTCACATGGGGGGAATCTGTCACGTTCTAAAATTATAGTGACTGATGATGAAACTGTCCTAAATAATAAAGAAGTGGCTCAATAGCTGCACATTCCAGAATCAGATGCTGGAAACTTGAAACACTACCACGTCTGCCCTCACAAGCTCCAGAACATCAACATTGTTTGAGTCACATAATCAATCAAAATCAATCAAAACTTTATTTATACGGAACCTTTTATACAGATTAATGCAATTCAGAGTGTTTTACGGATGACTGAAATGTTGGTGAAACGTCTACCAAACAAGGAAAAAGCTAAAAGTCAAAACATCTTGAAGCTCAGCTGCTTTCAGTACCATCATTAGTCCAACAAGGCTTTCGAAGTCTCTCAACTGTGACATCAAATTACAGTTCATGAGCTTTCAAAAAGCACATTTTAATTGGCATGATTCTGTAGCACCTGGGGCAGACTACAGAAAACTTCCTGATTCCCTGAAGCATCAACATTATATCTGCATCCAGGTTTAGGGGTTCGGGGGTTTTGCATCTGCGGTGCATTTGCTAAAGTCAAAGTATCAGGCATTTAGTGCCCGTGTGTAATAAAACAGAAGTCTCTTATCCCCGACATCGAAAGAAGCTCAACTCCTAATCAATACTATTAAAGGTTTTCTGTTTGTTGCTGAAGTCACACACGTCTGATTTGTGTTGTAATTAGTCTCAGCTGATATTAGCCATCCAGTCCATCAGGTCATGGTCTCACTTACTCCTCCCTGTAAGAACGGACTTTGTTCACACTCTGGGGCCAAGTTGGTTCTTCTGGTTTTCTCACACCCTAGTTTTGCTAATCCTTCTTGTTTAACTCTTGCCCAATTTTCTTAGCTTCCTTTGTTTCTTCATGCCACAGTCTTCCTAGTTGCAACACGTGCTCATGTTAAGTTTTCCAGTTTCCTCTGTTAGACCATGTTTAACTTTGTTCCTGTTGTGACTTTTCCAGTTTCTGTAACCAGGTTCGTGTTGCCCATGTTAAATCTCCATAGCTGCCCTTATATTCATAGTTGGCTCCTGGGTTCACGAAGTCTCGCTCATGTTCACAGTTTTTCCCTTCATTACATTTAAAACAATCTGAGCTTTACTGTGTTTTACCGTCAGTGTACAGTGACACAAGGAAGGTTCATTTACTGTCACACATTTCAAACTGTAGAATTCCAGTGAGAATCTTTAAATACTGTTTTTTAAACATCAAATGTGAATCCATCAAATCTGTTAGTGTGTCAAACACATATTCATGCTGATTTTTAAAGTTTTTGAAAAGGATTAAAGCAGAGTGTCGTAATCATTTCACACACTATGAGAAGTGGCTGCTGTTCTTAGCAATACGAGTTATTTTTGGAAATAGACTCTGCCCAAGTTTTCCAATAAAGGAAGCTACATGACAACATTTGTTGCAGGGGAACTTTAATACTTTAAACTGTCAAATACACGGCTATAAACCTTTCTCTTGCCTATACACACACATAAAGACCTGAAGCTGCACGAACATTATTACATTATATAAGTAATTCAATTCAATTCAATTCAACTTTATTTATATAGCGCCAATTTACAACAAAGTCATCTCAAGGCACTTTACAGAATAAAGTCCAGACTACACAAGTATGTAGAAGCAACCCAACAAATCCCCCTTGAGCAAGCCCTAGGCAACAGTGGAGAGGAAAAACTCCCTTTAATGGGTGAAACCTCCAGCAGAACCAGGCTCAGGGTGGGCGGCCATCTGCCTTGACCGGTTGGGGTGAGTGGAAAGTGGAGAAAGAAAAGAAAAGAAAAGAGCAAAGAAAAGCAACAACAAAGCATCGTACAGGTTGGTAGGACATAGAATTAATGGTATGCAGTGGTGACAAGTAAATGTATAGAGAAAAGCTAGTTCAGGTTGAGTGAGCAGTTTAACTATAAGCGATAGTTGAACTTAGCTCAGTGAGATCTATGGGTGAAAAACAGTCTAAGATGGACTGGGGCCTTATTGAGGATTCTAGAGCTGTTGTACATGAAGATCTATCTGTAATATTTGTAGGGAGGATCTGGTGAATCTTTTCCCTAATGGCTGCAATTTTATCAGTAAAGAAAGTCATAAAGTCATTGCTGCTCAAAGTTAAGGGAAAACTAGGCTCAACAGAACTATGGCTCTTAGTCAGCCTGGCTACAGTGCTGAACAGAAACCGGGGGTTGTCCTTGTTTTCCTCTATTAGTGCGGAATAATATGCTGTTCTGGCATCACGGAGAGCTTTTTTGTACATTTTTAAACTGTTTTTCCAGACTAACCAGGATTCTTCTAAATTAGTGGAACGCCAGTTCCTCTCTAACTTTTGTGACGCCTGCTTTAAGCTGTGCATTTGTGAATTGTACCATGGAGGTCGGCTCCTCTGATTCACTGCCTTCTTTTTCAGAGGGGCAACTGTATCTAGTATCATACGCAGTGAAGCTGCAGAATCGTCAACTAAGTAATAAATTTGTACAGGAGTAAGATGGCTACTCACCATAGTATTGACACATGGTGGTGAAAAAGATGAAGAAATAATTTCTTTAAATGTATTCACAGCATTTTCAGATAAACATCTGCTGTAGTGGAATTTTTTCCTAACTGCTGTATAGTCCGTTATTGTAAATTCAAATGTTATTAGAAAATGGTCAGACAGAAGAGAATTATGAGGAAATACTATTAAATTATCAGTTTCAATGCCATATGTAAGTACAAGGTCCAATGTGTGACTAAAACAGTGAGTGGGTTTATTTACATTTTGGGAAAAACCAATTGAATCTAATAATGAATTAAACGCAGTGCTCAGACAGTTACTGTCAGCATCTACATGAATGTTAAAGTCACCCACTATAATGACTTTATCTGTACTAAGCACTAAATCAGATAGAAAATCAGAAAATTCAATCAAAAACTCTGAGTAAGGGACTGGAGGACGGTACACGATAACAAATAATAGTGGTTTTTGAGTTTTCCAGTTTGGGTGTGAAAGGCTAAGAGTAAGACTCTCAAATGAATTATAACTATGTTTAGGTCTAGGAATTATTGATAAGCTAGAGTGAAAGATTGCTGCTACTCCTCCACCTCAGCCTGTGCTTCTAGGAACATGATAATTAATATGACTCATTTAAACTGACATATTCTTCCTGCTGCAACCAGGTTTCAGTGAGACAAAGTAAATCAATTTGATGATCATTTATTAAGTCATTTACTAACAGAGATTTAGAAGAGAGAGATCTAATGCAACCGCAAGGGGGCACAAGCCAGTGTCTTCTTGTGCCAGTCCCAAGTCTGGATAAATGCAGAGGGTTGTGGCAGGAAGGGCATCCGACGTAAAACACATGCCAAACCAAACATGGGAATCGTGACAAAGACTTCCATACCGGATCGGTCGGGGCCCGGGTTAACAACGACCGCCACCGGTGCTGTTGACCTACAGGGTACCGGTGGAAATTGGACTACTGTTGGTCGAAGACGAAGAAGAAGAGGAGGAAGGTGCGTTCGTAGGCAGAGAGAGAAGAGGAAAGCTAAGAATGTAGGACTGACAGTAGGGACTTTGAATGTTGGTACTATGACAGGGAAGGCTAGGGAGTTGATCGACATGATGCAGAGAAGGAAGGTGGACATACTGTGTGTCCAGGAGACCAGGTGGAAAGGTAGCAAGGCTAGAAGCTTAGGAGCAGGGTTTAAGTTGTTTTACCATGGGTCAGATAGGAAGAGAAATGGAGTAGGAGTTATCCTGAAAGAGGAGTTTGTGAGGAATGTTCTAGAGGTGAAAAGAGTATCAGACAGGTTGATGAGTCTGAAGCTGGAAGTTGAAGGGGTGATGTTCAATGTTGTGAGTGGTTATGCCCCACAGGTAGGATGTGAGTTAGAAGAGAAGGAGAAATTCTGGAGTGAGTTAGATGAAGTGATGCAGAGCATCCCCAGAGGTGAGAGAGTTGTCATTGGTGCAGATTTCAATGGGCATGTAGGTGAAGGGAACAGAGGTGATGAGACAGTTATGGGCAGGTTTGGTGTTCAGGACAGGAACACAGAAGGACAGATGGTGGTTGACTTTGCAAAGAGGATGGAAATGGCTGTAGTAAACACTTTCTTTCAGAAGAGGCAGGAACATAGGGTGACGTACAAGAGCGGAGGGAGAAGCACTCAGGTAGACTACATCTTGTGTAGACGTTGTAATCTGAAAGAGATCAGTGACTGTAAAGCATTGGTAGGGAGAGTGTAGCCAGACAACACAGGATGGTGGTGTGTAAAATGATACTGGTGGTGAGGAAGATAAGGAGGACTAAGGCAGAGCAGAGGACAAAGTGGTGGAAGTTGAAAAAGGAAGAATGTCGTTTAGTTTTCAGAGAGGAGCTGAGACAGACTCTGGGTGGTTTGGAGGTGCTTCCAGATGACTGGACTACTACAGCTAATTTGATCAGGAGACAGGTAGGAGGGTACTCGGTGTGTCATCTGGAAAGAGGAAAGCGGACAAGGAGACTTGGTGGTGGAACGAGGAAGTTCAGGAGTGTATACAGAGAAAGAGGTTAGCTAAGAAGAAGTGGGACACTGAGAGGACTGAAGAGAGTAGACAGGAGTACAGGGAGATACAGCGTAAGGTGAAGATAGAGGTGGCAAAGGCCAAACAAAGAGCATATGAGGACTTGTATGCTAGGTTGGACACTAAAGAGGGAGAGGTGGATTTGTACAGGTTGGCCAGACAAAGAGATAGAGATGGGAAGGATGTGCAGCAGGTTAGGGTGATTAAAGATAAGGATGGAAATGTATTGACAGGTGCCAGGAGTGTGATGGGAAGATGGAAGGAGTACTTTGAAGAGTTGATGAACGAGGAAAATGAAAGGGAACGAAGAGTAGAAGAGGTGACTGGTGTGGAGCAGGAAGTAGCAAAGATTAGTAAGAGTGAAGTGAGGAGGACATTGAAGAGGATGAAGAGCGGAAAGGCAGTGGGTCCTGATGACATACCTGTGGAGGTATGGAAGTGTCTAGGAGAGGTGGCAGTAGAGTTTCTGACTAGTTTGTTTAACAAGATCTTGGAGAGTGAGAGGATGCCAGAGGACTGGAGGAAAAGTGTACTGGTACCAATTTTTAAGAACAAGGGAGATGTGCAGAGCTGTGGCAACTACAGAGGAATAAAGCTGATGAGTCACACAATGAAGTTGTGGGAAAGAGTAGTGGAAGCTAGGCTAAGGGCAGAGGTGAACATTTGTGAGCAGCAATATGGTTTCATGCCTAGAAAGAGTACAACAGATGCAGTATTTGCTTTGAGGACGCTGATGGAGAAGTACAGAGAGGGTCATAGGGAGTTGCATTGTGTCTTCGTAGATTTAGAAAAAGCGTATGACAGGGTGCCGAGAGAGGAGCTGTGGTATTGTATGAGGACGTCTGAAGTGGCAGAGAAGTATGTTAGAGTGGTGCAGGACATGTATGAGAGCTGTAAGACCGTGGTGAGGTGCTGTAGGTGTGACAGAGGAGTTCAAGGTGGAGGTGGGTCTGCATCAAGGATCGGCTTTGAGCCCCTTCTTGTTTGCTCTGGTGATGGACAGACTGACAGATGAGGTTAGACAAGAATCTCCCTGGACTATGATGTTTGCAGATGACATTGTTATTTGTAGTGAGAGCAGGGAGCAGGTGGAGGAAAATCTAGAGAGGTGGAGGTCTGCTCTGGAAAACAGAGGAATGAAGCTTAGCCGCAGCAAGACAGAATACATGTGTGTCAATGAGAGGGACCCAGGTGGAATGGTGAGGTTACAGGGAGCAGAGGTGAAGAAGGTGCAGGACTTTAAGTACTTAGGGTCAACGATTCAGAGCAACGGTGAGTGTGGAAAAGAGGTGAAGAGGCGAGTGCAGGCAGGTTGGAACGGGCGGAGAAAAGTGTCAGGTGTGATGTGTGATAAAAGAGTATCAGCGAGAATGAAAGGAAAGATGTTCAAGACGGTGGTGAGACCAGAGATGATGTTCGGCTTAGAGACAGTGGCACTGAAGAAAAGACAGGAGGCAGAGCTGGAGGTAGCAGAGCTTAAGATGTTGAGGTTCTCTTTGGGAGTGACGAGGATGGACAGGATCAGGAATGAGGACATCAGAGGGACAGCTCATGTTAGATGTTTTGGAGATAAAGTCAGAGAGGCCAGATTGAGGTGGTTTGGACATGTTCAGAGGAGAAACTGTGAATATATCGGTAGAAGGATGCTGAGGTTGGAGCTGCCAGGCAGGAGGTCTAGAGGAAGACCAAAGAGGAGATTTATGGATGTAGTGAGGGAGGACATGAAGTTAGTTGGTGTGAGTGAAGAGGATGCAGAGGATAGAGTTAGATGGAGGCACATGATTCGCTGTGGTGACTCCTGAAAGGGAACAGCCGAAAGGAAAAGAAGAAGATTTAGAAGAGAGAGATCTAATATTTAATAATCCACATTTAATAGTTTTGGGTTTTGGCTCAGTATGAGCATTAGTCTCAACTTGTATTAGATTTTTATGATTAACTCCCCTTGTGTTTTTTTTTGGTTTAAAAAGTTTAATTGGTCGTGGAGCAGACATAGTCTCTATGGGGCAAATAGCAGTGTGGTTAAGATCATAACATTCAGCAAAATAATAATATTCCCTGTGTGAAAAATTAGAATCCATAATTGCTGCATTTTGTCTGTTGGTAACGTCAGATTCTATAAATATCTCAGACTGTTTATACCTGTGGATGTTGTCGGGTGTTGGAGCGGAGGATGCAGGAGAGGTGAGCACATCAGAGCCACAGGTGTTTTCAATGGTCAGTCAGTCTCCGGAGACTGAGATGCTGTGGACAATGTTCTCAGTCAACATCCGTGATCCCAGAAAGTTCGGGTGCAGTCCATCTTGCTTGAAGTACTGAGGACGATCCCAGAAAAGATTGAAATTGTCCACGTAAAAGAGTCCGCGTGCGGAAACTTGTGGTTGAAGCCATGTGTGCAGGCTGAGGAGTCTGGAGAACCAGCCAACACCGCGACCCAACGTGGGAATTGGGCCGGAAATGAAGAACCGTCTGTCGTGGAAACTCTCCAGTGAGTTGAAAAAGTAAGTATATAAGTATATAAGTAAGTACATATAAGTACATATTTTTTAAGGGTGATGAGTGTTTTTAGCATTTAATAAGATTTCATAAATTACACATTGTTATAGAAAAGCTTAAAGTATAATGTGGCCACTTCCTAAATTTCTAACAACAAACAACAACTAAACAGTTAGAATTTAAAAAAACATTTAAAATGATAACAATTCATGTTTTTTCAGCTTTTAATTTAACAGCCATGAGCATCGTACATTTAATTTCTTTACAAAACATTTTTCTAAATAGAGCTCCTGTAGCATATGTTGAAAAATGACTAATAGATAAGTCTGTCTTTTTATTTAAAGACACAATATGCAGCATAGCAACAGAACCCAAAGAAACGCTGATTTTGACTGTTCTTCCCAATCTGCTCCATCTTCCTCCACCGTTCTTTCATGAGTCAGGTTTGGCATAAATACCTGAATTATCGTTACACTATTAGTAAAACTTGAATGGGTTAATGTGATACTACTACATACATGCAGTAACATATATAATGTAGTGATGCTGTCAGGGTTTCAGTCTGCATTTTCACTATCAGGTCAAATCCTGCAGCTGCACAAAGGAGACAAACTGAAAAAGGTAGAAAATTGAGACAAATGTACAGTTGTTGGTGCAGGTGAATATCAATGCTGTGTGATTCACTGAGACCAGCAGGTGAAGCTGCAGTGTTTGTGCTGTGGTGTCAAATGCATGTGGACATTCTGATGGAGACACCTGACGTCTGCGTTTGGTAAACACTGATCTGTCTTTGTTCATCAAGGACCCTTTTCCCCACTGTTATATTCAGCTCAACACAAACATCAGGTGGATTTTCACTTAGCGACGTCTTTCCTTTACTTTTACTGTAACACTGGGACAAACTTTGATTTTTTTCTTCACTGCTGTTCAGGCTGTTAAGAAACCAGAAAAGTCAGAATGTGTGTTTCTTCGAACATTTACTGCCAGTGTCAGCAGGGATTACAACATAAAGATGATCAGTTTGAGCAGAAACACACTCATTAATAAACCAAGTAAAGACAAAATGAAGCTGCAGTTTCCTGTGACTGCAGCAGTTTAGTGGGACTACAGAGTTAGTAAGTCCACATGTAGTTGTTGTGTGGACGACTTCCAACCCCACTACTCTGTCTGCACCATAGAGCACAGAGGGACAATATCTATGGAATAAAGAGGATTGAACATGTGACACAGAATGAACAAGTCAACAAATGTGAGATGACGCTGAGGATCAGGAAGAACATTTCAGAGTTTGACAAACAGCTTCATCCCAACACTACACACCTCTCTGTCATCAGAGGAAGCAGCAAATCTTCTTCTCACAGATCCAGTTTTTATAAACATTATCATTGTATCCACTTCGTGTCCATTTCCCTTGTTGATCACAGCATGATGCAACATTCAGGTCTGTAGCATTTCCCAGCTTTGCTGTGGCCCAGAACCTGTGGGACAAATCAAAAGTGGACTGAAAAAGTGGTTGGAAAGCTGCTCTCTGAATCCATCCCTGGGACTAATGATCATATTCAGCTTTTTCCTTCATCTGTTCTTCACTTTCTAAAGAGCAGAGAAGAGGCAGCTGCTCCTTCATGCTGACATCAAGTTCAAGAAAGTTTGACTCTAAATGTTGAAGCTAGTTTTTCTTCCACCATGTTTGTTCTGTGTGAGGATACAGAGAGCAGCACACACATTCAATCCTCTGAACTGTGACCAGAGCTTTGAACCATGTTTCAATCCTGACTCATTGTTACTGCAGCTCATCACAGACTGGACATGAAGACATCAAATCATGTTTAACATGTTACTGTTTTATGCTTCTAATGGCAAAAGAACAAAAACTCTTACGTTTTTGTCAGTGGTGAATCATCCACCCATTCCCATTGAAATCCTGTAGATGCTGTTTTGTTCTCTGTCGTTCGTAGACCAATCCAGGAATCTTCATTCTTATTGAAGTCAACGATGAAATGCTAAAAGTTGAGAGGAGAAAAAACGTTTTTTTTTAAGGAAACTTTAAATCTGTTACAGTATCACAGAGAAAATGAGAAGTAACAGTCAAAGAACTGATAAAAATCAACAAACTTTTTTTTCTTGGCCATTATAGTGAAGGGAAGATATAATGAAATATCGAAATAAAATATAGAACACAGAAGAAAACAACTTTGTTCAGTATCAGAAATTTCCGGAGAATAATCAGGTTTTGAGGATGTTTCAATATCACAGTAATTCAGTGACAGTTGTCAGTCACGTTACAGACTGACAGCAGGTCACTTACAAACACACTCACCTTTTCCTCTTTGCTGTTGACAATCACCAGATATGATCCTCTGCTCTCACAGTCTGTTTTGCTCTCAGACCATTTTTTCTTCTCATTGGATTTAAGGTAACAGCTGCATCCAAATCTCTTCCATCCTTCAGGATATTCTGGTCAAACAAGAGTTTTAACATCAGGTTTCATGCTATTCTGTATTGTAGTGTTATTTTACAGTTAAACATATAAAAAATATATGTTAAACATCTTTATAGCTAAAGATTAAATTGTTATAATTAAAAGGTACAGTTATGTGATATCATGTAAATTGATGTGTAACAGCAGGTGTTTGCTGTTTGTCTTAAACATTTTTCACCTTTAGTTTTCATCATCTTCAGCTTGTTTATTTCATCCTGTAGTCGACTGTTGTTGGCTAAAATTTATTGAGAGAAACAACAAATAAAACCGTTTTCAAAATATGGCATATTCTCCTCAGTATTTACGGCGTATGATGATCGCAGAAAGACTGAGAAGATACAGAACTACCAGAGTCACCATCAAAGGAGTGAAACAGTTTCTTCTGACAGCTTGAAGCTTTGTCTCATTGTGTGGTTCTACAGAGAAAAACACACAGAGGTTATATTTTCAACAAAATGGGAACGTTAACCAGTTTTCACCTTGTCTCCTAAACTGCTAGATTCACTCACTGCATGTATATTAATGCTTTTAAATGTCAACTACTGCACTCTCAAAATCAGTAACCCTTGAATAGAATCCCTCATAAGAGGACACATTTGCTAATCAGGTTTTATCTCAAGCTTAAGGAGAAAAGGTGTTTCTCTTTTATGAGATGCAGGTAGATGAAAGAACAAACAGGCTCAGTTGATCATCAATGATTCCCATATTTCTGGCAGACTCAGAGGGAACAATCATTGAAGACCCTGTGTTGATAGTAATCTGTTGTATTGCAGGAAGGTAGACTAGCACATTAGTCTTGGAGAGGTTGAGCAGAAGATTTTATTCTCTCATCTTATGGAAAGAACAAGGAAGAGGTGTGTGTCATCAGCATAGCAATGATAGGAAAAGCCATGTCAGTGGATGATAGAACCCAGGGATGTAGTATAGATGGAAAAAGATAAGGACCAAGATCTGAACCTTGAGGCACACTGATGGAGAGGCTGTGTGTTTCAGAAACATTCCCCTGCAAGAATAGATTGAAGGTTTGTCAATATAAGTAAGACTGAAGTCAGGTTAGAGCTGATCCACAGATGCCCAAGTCAGAGAGTTCGGACAAGAGGATCTGATGGTTCACAGTATCAAAGCCTGCCGACAGATTGAGTATGATGGAAACGGAAGACTTAGCCACACTTTTTGCAGCCCACAGAGACTTCAAGACAGTGTTGTTTCTGTGGACGGACCACTGTGGAAGCCTGACTGTGGAAGCCTGATTGGTTGACTTCAAGGCGCTTGTTCTGATAAAGAAAAATCTGAGAGTTGATCAAAGGCTCCTGCAAGGATCTTGGCCACAAATAGAAGAAGAGAGACAGGTCTGTAATTCTCAACAAGGGGTCAAGAAAAGCCTTCTTAAGCAGTGCTGTAACCTGGGCCTGCTGAAATGAGGTGGGGACGGTGCATTTGTTGAGTGTCATGTCAGCATTCAAAGGCTGCAAACAGATTTGTGAGGAGGCAGGTGGAGAGTTGGGCTAAGGTTCCTCAGGAACCTGCTAGAAGCTGGTGTGTGGATATGCATAGAGTTTGCAGCAGGTCACAGCTGTAAAGAGCTGCTCTGCTAAGTACTGAAGAGGAACCACTTGTAACATGTTGAGCTATTTAAATATATTTCGTGTTTGTTTTGTCTAATAAAAGCAGATGAAAAGTTGACAGAATATCACATTATTAATGCGTATTATGTAGTTTTGACTGTATCTTCTTAATGTTAACGATAAAGTTTGAACTTCACTGGAACAAAATGACACCAAGTGAGCTCATCGTGTTTGTTCTACAGTTACAGGAACTGGAATAGATGATGATGTACATTGTAAAAATAGTTCTGTTAATATATTATTTCACACTCACCAGCTTGTTGTAAACCAACATCATCATGCTGATCTCCATCCTCCATCATCTCCACCTCCATGTTCTCTCTCTCTCCTCTAATATATTTCACCCTCAGATCAGACTCAGTTTGAATTTCTGTCGACATGTTGATGAACTAAAGAGCTAAAAACTAAGTGAACTTCTTTGTGACCAGTCTTCACTGTCTGTTTCTGTCTGAGTCAGGCAGCTTTGAACAGAGAGCATCAAGGAAGTAGCAGCTGGACAAACCGCAACCACGGACACTTTAAATACATTTATGATGAAATCGCATGATGAAGAAAACCTTGTCTGCCACAAATGTAATTGGGACATTAAATGATTCATGAATCTGAGCTGTTTGTTTTGAAAAATCTAAGCAAACTAATTCTTCTAAAATCTTATTAGTATTTGACTTCTTTTAATTCATACAGAGGAAAACATTAGTCACAGGTGAGTTTTTTTTATCTGATCACATTATAAATACAAACAGAAACATATGACGTGGTTGTGACACAGGAAATATGACGTCTACACTTTTATATTTGCTCTCATAAGGATCTTTATTCTACACCAAGTTCTCACAGTCAGTGATATTTCAAATGCTGCTACATGTACATGATGGTGTTTGCTGTGCTGCTACTGAAACTGAACTCTTCTAAAAAATCCTGTTGTAATGATTGATTGAAATGAATGAATTAATTGTTGCTGCAGAATTGATCAACATGAGCATATTTTTCAATGAAATTTGTTTTCCTGACTCCAGGTTGATGAGAAATTAAAGACGACTCTTAGATCAGTTTTAGCAGAAACACACTCATTAATAAACCAAGTAAAGACAAAGTGAAGCTGCAGTTTCCTGTGACTGCAGCAGTTTAGTGGGACTACAGAGTTAGTAAGTCCACATGTAGTTGTTGTGTGGACGACTTCCAACCCCACTACTCTGTCTGCACCATAGAGCACAGAGGGACAATATCTATGGAATAAAGAGGATTGAACATGTGACACAGAATGAACAAGTCAACAAATGTGAGATGACTCTGAGGATCTCCCTACAGACCCCACAGATCTGCAACCCTGAAAAGCCAGGGCGGGAGGTCTTCCCAGCCTTCCCAGTCTCTATACTTCTGAGAAATAGCTTCCAGGCTATATGTGTTGAGAAAACGTGGGTATTGTTTAGAAGCAGCTTGACTTGCCTTGATAATTTCCCACATTAAATCGACTAAAAGTGTTGACTCGTTAGGTTCTTAATATAATACACTCCAGTGCAACTCCACCTCCCACTATGACCTCAGTAATAAACACATAGTAGAATTGGCACTTTGCTGTCAGTTTCAACTTAAACTGAGAAATTCTAACCTTGTAAAAGTAGAATTCATGGAAAAATGCTATTTTATGTACTGCGTTTATTATAGGTGCAAATACTTTTATTTTTACAACAGAATTGGTTTTGAAATTATACACACAAATTGTTTTACAGTGTTTTATTATATCACTATTTGACATTGTTGGGCGATATAACAAACACATAATTTGTTGCATTATAGATATTAATACTTTTAGTAAAAAGTATTAATATTTTACTTTTAGTAAAAAGTATTAATATCAGTCTATTGTCAAGCACACACAGAACAATCTCCACCCACTGAACACCTCCAATATAATGTCATCATCTACGAAACTAACACAGATGTTAAATACATTACATGTAAGAGCTGTTCACGTTGTTTATTCACTTTCAATGGTTCATATGATTCTGTGTGGATGTTCATAGTGGTCAGTCATAGTTACTACTTGTTTGTGCTATTAGGATAAAGAGTGAGCTTGATGTGTACTTAAGTACTTAACATATGACATTGTTATGAGAATGGTGGTAAAATTAATTTTATGTTTAGAAAAACAGTTAAAGCCATTTCATAGACTATAGATTGTGTGTTTACTGTTACCTAGTGCCTGCTCTTTGATTTCATGTTCCAGTCCATTTCCTAATTCCAAAGAACTGCTGTTACAACTGCTATGATTAAGACAAAGCTTGTTTTGTTGATGACTGCAGAGGAGGCAGGTTTGGATGTAGCAGAAGCCGTGGCTGATGCTGAAGGAGCACTGGTTGTAGAAGCAGTTGAGGCTGAAGAACCAGCGCTGGTTGTAGAAGCAGTTGAGGCTGAAGAATCAGTGCTGATTGTAGAAGCAGTTGAGGCTGAAGAACCAGCGCTGTAGTTTCGGTTGAAGTTGCTTTGGTTGTTGTTTTTGGAATTGTTGTTGAAGGAGTTGTAGAAGCAGTTGAGCTTGAAGAACCAGCGCTGATGGTTGTTGCTGTTGAAGCTGCTTTGGTTGTTGCTTTTGGAGTTGTTGAAAGACTTGTTGAAGGACTTGTTGAAGTTTTTGAACTTTTTGTTAAAGGAGTTGTTGTTAGAGGAGTTGAAGTTAGAGGAGTTGAAGTTAGAGGAGTTGTTGTTACAGGAGTTGAAGTTAGAGGAGTTGTTTTTATTGGAGTTGAAGTTAGAGGAGTTGTTGTTAGAGGAGTTGAAGTTAGAGGAGTTGTTGTTAGAGGAGTTGAAGTTAGAGGAGTTGAAGTTAGAAGAGTTGTTGTTATTGGAGTTTAAGTTAGAGGAGTTGTTGTTATTGGAGTTGTTGTTAGAGTAGTTGAAGTTAGAGGAGTTGTTGTTAGAGGAGTTGAAGTTAGAGGAGTTGAAGTTAGAGGAGTTGTTGTTATTGGAGTTGTTGTTATTGGAGTTGTTGTCAGAGGAGTTGATGTTAGAGGAGTTGTTGTTAGAGGAGTTGAAGTTAGAGGAGTTGTTTTTATTGGAGTTGAAGTTAGAGGAGTTGTTGTTAGAGAAGTTGAAGTTAGAGGAGTTGTTGTTAGAAGAGTTGAAGTTAGAGGAGTTGAAGTTAGAAGAGTTGTTGTTATTGGAGTTTAAGTTAGAGGAGTTGTTGTTATTGGAGTTGTTGTTAGAGTAGTTGAAGTTAGAGGAGTTGTTGTTAGAGGAGTTGAAGTTAGAGGAGTTGTTGTTAGAGGAGTTGTTGTTATTGGAGTTGTTGTCAGAGGAGTTGATGTTAGAGGAGTTGTTATTATTTGAGTTGTTGTCAGAGGAGTTGATGTTAGAGGAGTTGATGTTAGAGGAGTTGTTGTTATTGGAGTTGTTGTCAGAGGAGTTGATGTTAGAGGAGTTGTTATTATTTGAGTTGTTGTTAGAGGAGTTGAAGGACTTGTTGAAGTTGTTGAAGGAGCTGTGTTGGTTGTTGTAGTTTCTGTAGTGGATGAAGTTGTTGTTGGAGTTATGGTGGTTGTGGCATCTGTAGATGTTGGAGAAGCTGTGGTTGTAACCTGTGCGTTGCCTAATGCTGTTCAGCAGCAACATGAATGGATCAGTGTAAGAAGATTGATTTTATCCCACATACAAAACAGTTTATTAACATATTTTCTTGGTAATAAATAATTTTCTCTCACCAACACAGAGAAGAAGCAGGACACAGATCTTCATCTTCATTGTAGAAAGTTTTTCTGTTTTCTGTTCAAAATAGAATCACTGCTTTTTGTTACATTCAGTTCTTAAAAACAACAGAACATTAATCAGGTTTGGCGGGAATTTGACAACTTAACAGAAGTTATTTTATTACTTTTAGTATTATATTTATTACACCAACCAGGCATAACATTTTATGATCTGGCCATTTAGTTCCACTTCCTGTTCCCAGTTCTCTCCTCCAGCTTCACTGTTCATCACCAACCATTATTGTTCACACCTGTTCCACTGCCTATTTAGACTCAGCTCCCCCCTCAGTTCCCTGTCAGATCCTCGTCCTTTCTACCCGTTTCTTCTGCCCAATTCCTTATTCTGCCGCGTTGTTTCATTGACTCTGTTACCTGATTTGTTTTGGTTTGAGGTTTGGTTTTCATTCTGCCTCATCATTTTCTGTGTGCCTTTTTGGTTTGTTGTTAATTCCTTCTCCTGGTCTTCCTTTTGGTTCATAATTTGTCCCAATTGCATTTGTAGTGAGTTTTGTTTTTGTTTCTTAACTTCCCGTCTCTTTATGTTCGGTAGAGCCAGTTTGCTTGTGTATGTTTTTCTACTTCATATTTTTACACTACTGTTGAAATTCTTCCCACACTATCCCTACATCAGCGTTTCTCTTCTTGTAAGCCTGCACACTCTTTGGTTGATTAGCCTCATCCTCATTCATTTCCTTTGTGTTTTGTTCTCGTGTACAGATTGTAGCTCTGATTCGTGTTTATTTCCCAATTCCAGTGTTTATATGAATGTCCTAATTCTTTAATTTCTCTACCCCTGGTTTATAGTTTCCTAATTCATGTATTCTCTTATCTGTAGTCTTAGCTTCACTGTTTTGGTTCACATTAATTTCCAATTCAGATCTTTCAGTTTGACAACTCGACCCTTGTTTAGTCCCTTAATTTGTGTTGCCTTCCGTAATCTAGCCAGTTTTTGTCCTCCTCGTTGGAGTGAATCTTGTTTTGTCTGTTCTTGTCTTTTCTTTCCTTGTATTTGATTAATAAAGTAAATTTTCTTTTTCAGACTCTCTCTCACCATTTTGCACTTGGGGCCACCACTAAAACACAAACCGTGACATAATGTTATGACAGCCTGTGCATTTGAACACAATCCAATACAATGGCCACTCTGTTAAAAATGAATGATGTGGCCAAAACATTAGAACCACTTTTTATTATAATCCCCTCTTGTACGACTCCACCACCCATGTCGACCTCAATAATAAACAGATGAAAATTATAACTTTTCTGACACTTTCAACTTCAACATGAAATAATGAATAAATTGTACAGGTTGTCATAATGCAACTTTCTAACAAGAATTCTATGTAGAACCATAAAGTACATCAGCTTCTATAAAAACTGATCTTTATTCAGTTATGTTAAGCAGCTGTTTCTGGAATTACTCAGACTTTTTTGTGCATTAATTAAATTTCAAAGTTCATATTAACTAAATTTACCCACATAGTTTTTTACACATAAAATACTTAAAGCATTAAAAGTTAACATCTGTTTTGCTTGTAGAATTTATTACACATCACAGTTGAAGTACATTATAAGAACAGATGTGTAACTTAATAAAAATTGCAAATATTCCACATTAAAACACTTACAGATTGTGATGTTCAGTGTCTCTGGCTCTTGTGATGCTGTGAAGTAGTGATGCTGCTTAATTCCACCTGCTCAGTCTCTTCTCCTGTTTGCAAATGAACAAACAACAGCAGCTTTTATATTGTCACTGAACAAGGATGTGGGTTTTGATCTTTATGTCCTGTGTGAGGTGTGGTCACGTTTCTCACACATTGTTGTTGCCTGTGAAGAGCAATTTTTAAAGAATTGGTTTAATACATTTTAGTGAAGATGGATTCGACAGCTTTTGTGATGTTATGGTGTTGTTTCATACAAGTTATGGATGATTGACAACACAAAGAACTGTCGGTGTGAATGGTTGTCTGTGTATTTTGGTCATGTGGGGACCTTTTCGGGATGTGCCTCACCTCCTGTACTGTGTCAGCTGAGACTGGCTGAGGTACCACACCTATAGTAGAGACTGGGAGAGCTGCCAGACGTCTCTCTTTTTTAATTTGAAAATAGAACAAAGCCACAGGCAAAGAGACCATCGGTCATTTATTTTAACTTAAACACATGTGGCTTCAAGACTGCACAAGTGTGTTGTTGGAGTTATTTATGAGACTGTTTAAATCACTACGTCTTCAAACTTCCACATTTCACGAACTGAGACAGATTAGTCTGAAATCAAAGGCTCCTGAACTGGACCTTTGCAAGAAAAAGGTCACTAGTCAGCTAGAGAGACTGAACGGAGTCATAAGAATTTAAGAATAGAAGAAGTCAAGACGAATAACTCTCAGAAATGTATCTTGTTTCATTTACCATTTTACCATTTACCAGTTTTATGATGCTCATCCAAAGTTAGACTACAGAACAATGCACTGCATTATACTACACAGTCTAGTAAACAGTCTGAAATATAATGCAGTCAAATACAAATCGATAGGCAGATGATAAATATCTCTCTACTTTGCACGTCAGCTAAAATTAGAAGGGGAACCAGCCTCATGTCAAGGAAAACAAACAAGACATTGAGTTTTAATGAATGATTAATGAATAGCAGCAGATTGGTCATCAGAAAACTAATGTCATGCTTAGCAGAAACACTGTTAGTCACATATACTGCATGTGCAGACAGTGAGAGAAATTTCAAAATCTCTGTAACACTGTTTCACTGTTTTCACACTTCTGACAGACCCAGTATCAAACCTGCTTACACCAGTGCTTCCTCACCTTTTGCTCCCCAGCAGGACATCCTGTCTCTGGCCCCACAAAGAAGAATGTTAGATAGATATCAACCATAAAACTTACTACATCTGAACATTTGCTTCCTAGCAGGGAACCAGTACAGATGATCAGTTTCAAGGATTTAAAAAAACATGGAAGACAAAAGGACAAAGTGACAAGAACTTGCTATTTAGACTCCTGACCACATTGTATGAATGTTGATTTGCATTGACTCATCCCTTTGTTCTTTGTGTGAAGCCAGCTGTTGAGTTAAATGTATAAAAGGCTGAACAACCTACACATCTGGGTCAAATCTGATTTTATTCACTCTAGAGTTGTACTGTTCTCTGCATGTTTCTCTGTTTTGCTGAATAAATTCACCATTATCATTCACTTGTTGCCTTTTGCCTTTTAACTTGCCTTACAGTTTGTGGAATGCTGTTTCTGTTTCCTCCCACAGTCCAAAGACATTTGACATTAGTGACTGTAGTGTTAAAGCTGTCGTGTCCGTGAGGTTCAGCTCTGTGACACACTCAGGCATCTCCATCACGGTGCAGCTCATGGCTTGTTTTTCTTGTTTGTGTTTAATGTGTTTTTTCCATCATGTGAAACATGAAATGTATTTACATGTTCACCTTTAGGTGAGAGTGGAATTATCAGTGAGATCAGCTATTGCAAATGAACTAACACAGTGTAGCAAGGAGCTCGGAATGTGCAGCTCAAATCCCCTTTGTGCGCAGCTTTGAACATGTCTTGGTGACTTGGTGTTTTATTATAGTATTATAGTTTGTCACTGTAGGATTTAAACTGTCCAGGTTGTACTCAATAATTCAAGGATGTGGACACTGTAGAACACCACCTTAAATCATTCTTTCAAACATTTCACAATCAGAAAGAAATAATTGTACGTACTGCAGAAATATTTGGACTAAGCACTTAAATAAGACGGATATCAAGACCCTAAAAGCACAAATTTTCATTATGGATTTTCTGTGAAGCAAACTACAACACACAGTACACTTAGACTCTCAGTATCAATAAGGAATAACTGTAGCATTTTGCATCTATGCTAATTTATTGTTTTTTTAATACTTGCATTCAGACATTCTGTCAAGAATTCGATGTTGGGGACAGTTTCATTTTCTAGAAATGACAGTCTAGAATAATACGGATTAGAGTTTGGCTCCAAATGAATCAGAAATAAGAGGCTCGTAAATGAAAACAGTGATTAGATACAGGAATTTCTACCCAATAGGAACTAAAACACATGGTAGAGCCTGAATCTCGGAGAAATACATACATAATATAATGATATTATGAAGACAGCCTGGGGCTTTTTGTAAATTGAAAATTTGTATTTAAAATAACAAAAATTCTAGGACTAAAACTGAGGCCTGAAGAAAAGAAAGAAGATTATATAAAGAAAATACCAAACATCTCACAAAATATCTATTAAATCTGTTAAAATGTTACATGGTACATTTTAATAGATTTACAGACGGTTCCAGAAGAATCAAGTACCCAACTATATAATGCAATCAAATACAAATTACAACTACAACAACAGATGTTAAATATCTCCAGGATTCATTTAGTTGTACCTGTCCATGTTGCTGTTTCCATTCATATTTTATAACTCCTATGGATCTGAGTGGTCATTGAAACATGTGAAAAAGTGAAACATGGTTGTTGACAAAGATGAAAATATGAAATTTTAAATCCAATAGTTGTGCTAACTTACACTTTTTAGTTAACTTTACTTGTTTATTAACAATATGCACTTCTCATTAGTAATTGCAGGGTGAACAAACTAATGTACTTGGACTCCTTAGCAAAGACCTCCAGCTGAATTGCTGATAAAAAGAGGCCAGTCTCTGCTGAAAGGAGGAGAAGTGACGGGATCCCACAGAGATAAATACAGCGAGAACAGAATCACTGGACCCTCAGATATGAAAAACTACTTTTGTTTGAATGGAACGAAGTGTGATTTAGAATTGTATCATTACCATTACGGATTGAGTCTAGGACCCAGAGTCTGAAAATAAACTAATAACAGGCAAGAACAGCACTTTGTATAACCAAGATGATGAAAATGAAGAAGACATTTATCTTGTAGAAGATGAAAGTAGGGAGAGAAAGTGGAGCTATCGGGGAGGACACAGAGGCAGAGGAGGACATAGAGGACATAAAAGTGAAGGTTGTTGCTATGTGTGTGGGAGGAAAGGCCTTTGGGCCAGAAGTTGCAAAGACAAGAAAGAACCTGTTTCAACATGACTAGATGACTCCCCATATCAAAGCAGGGAGTAACTCACCACATTCCACACCACACTAACAAACAGACTGAAGAAGTAATGACCTTTGACCATGTAGCATCTATGTTGCTACGAGAAGTACGGCCTGTAATAACATTAACTATAATGGGCAAAGACCTAAAAGCCATCAGATCAAAACATCTATGTCAAATCTACAAATGGGAAAATACACTGTGAGAAACTATCAGTACCTGTCGAAGTAATTGATAAAGAAACATATAAAGGTCATGTTTCCCACACAGTGTTATCTGCTGTGTGCCCATGCAACTTGTTACTACAGGCATTAAATATAGCTGTAGTACCACACAAAGGGCTGAAAGCTCAAAGGCTGCAGGAAACCCACGTTTGTGAAGGCACTGGGATGGTTCACTATTGGTACAGCTTGGATTTAGTTACGACCGGTCCAGGAGCAATAACACAGCCACTGATTCAGAAAGCAAAAACACTCTCTAGTCCCATTTTTGAGTTCATGGAAGCAAATGACCTCTATTGCACCATGTACTACAAACACAGCCAAGGACCAGATTTAAATGATGAGAAACGACTCCTTAAAGAAAAACAAACCCTACTATCAATTAAACACCTTTATTGGAAAGACAAAGGAGCATGTGCTGTCAGTTGCCAGCTGAACCCGCAGTTAGGACAACTCTATAGATCACCATGTGTATCATTATCAAAACCAAAAGACATGAAATGGGTTGATCTAGGCGCATTTGTAACAGCATGTGAGGAAACAAGCGACTGGGATCAGTAAGAAACTGAGGGCATTTCCAGCTCACTAAATTGGATAACGCATGAAAAACCCACAGTACATTTCCAAGGCCAGATGAAGAAACAAATTTGACCTGTGCTGACTCTCTGTTCAGTAATAGTAAAAATAGTGTCCAGATTCACCTTGTAACACCCCCTTGTTTCCAGTGAAAAAGGCCCCACCATCCATAGGATGGCGGATGGTACAGGATTTACAAGCTGTAAACCAAGCTGTTGTGCCTCATGGACCCACTGTACCTGATCCCCATACACTGTTAAATCACCTAAATCCTGAAAACAAGTACTTCTCAGTATGTGATATAAGCAATGCATTCTTTTCAATCCAAATACATCCACATAGCCAGTTTTGGTTTGCATTCACTTATAAAATGAAGAGATACACATATGTACTAGATTAGCAACAGGGTATTGTGAATCGCAATGTCAGCCAACTTAGCGAAGTTCACACCTCCAAATAACAGCCAACTGCTACTGTATGTTGATGACATCCTAGTATCTTCCCCAAGTCTTGAGAGCTCTAAGGCTGAGATACTTGCTCTGCTACTTTTTCTGGCTGACCAAGGACATAAAGTTACCAAAAATAAACTGCAACTGTGGCGAACGATAGTTAAGTATTTGGGGTACAATTTATTACAAGCAGGGAAAAATTTAGATGAGACAAAGAAAAAAAGCCATCTTGCAAGCACCAAAACCAAAAAACAAAAGACAAATGTCATTTTTGGGCATGACAAAGTTCTGCAGGAGCTGGATATCATATTATACAGTTGCAGTTGCATCCTTAACAGGACTAATTTGTGACACCCCACTCTCTGCATCCAATCCTATCATATGGACGCAGGAAGCAGAGGATGCCTGTGTAAAAATCTAACAGCTATTGGCGAGTACTGCAGTGTGAGGCCAACCTGATTATTCCAAATTATTCATCCAAACTGTAAGGATGGTTACATGACATTGGTGCTGACTCAAAGTTATGTGGAGAGACAGAGGCCTATTGCCTATTACTCCACTAAATGAGATACTGTAGCATTACCTCCCTGTGTTCAAGCTGCCGTAGCTGCATCCATGGCAGTACAGGCCTCTGCCTCCATTGTAATGTTTCATCCCCTAACTTTGAAAGTCCCTCATGCAGTTGCAACTTCAACAGGTAAACCCATAAATCATAAGAACCTTATTTTAGACCTGCTGGATGCCATACAACTTCCAAAACAGGTGGCAATTTCAGAATGTGCAGCACACACACGAGGCACAGACCCTGTCTCCATTGGAAATCACAAAAGCTGACACTGAAGCTAAAAAGGCTGCCACATCCATGATCGAAACGTTAATCACTGAGTCTCAAGACATATTTATTGACCAACAAGTTCTAAAAGACATGCAAACATTGGCACCTGCAACAGAGAAAAGAAAATGGGAAAACAAAATACTCAAACCGGATTGAATATATGACCAGAGGGGAAACCAATTTTACCAAACGGCTTATTTAAATGTGCTGCCTTGATGAGCCGTGGGCATTGCCATGTCTCAACAGGAGGGATCTCAAACTAGTCTAAAAAAATTTGGTTTGACCTGTCACAGACCTTTATCTGTGCTAAACACAACCCACAATGGAACCTGAGACCAAAAAGAGGGCAAAATCCCAATTCCCATTTCAATATATTGCATGGACTTTATAGAACTAAATAATTGTGAACACCAACCTTATCAGGCCTGACTCCATTTGAAATGATGTATGGTAAACCTTACCAAATACCACAGTTCTAACCATTCCAAAGAGCTGAGGAAGACAGGGAACAGACCTCAGCCCATTACATGATGCAAATGCTAACAAAGAGACAGATCTCTTCTGTCAGCTCTGTTCCAGAAACTCCACTGAATCTGGAAGATCCAGCAGTACAGCCAGGAGAATGGTGCTGATTAAAGTCATAAAGAGGAAAACCTGGTCAAGTCCTCGGTGGGGAGGTCCATTTCAGGTCCTGCTCACCAATCCCACGGCTGTAAAGATTACTGAAAGAACCACATGGATTCATCTATCACTGTAAAAAGGTATTTGGGTTTTCTGAAGGGGTAGACCAAACTAATAACTGTTAGACTCACTGATCAGCCAGTGGCTGAGGGAAGTCTGGGCTACAAAGTGGGCTCATTATTAAGACCTTAGCGGGCCGTCTCAAACCCAGTGAATTAAATTGAGATCTCAGTCACTTAGAGGTGAAGTAGTCAAAGGGACCTTGTTAGTACGGAACACCTGAAGAAACCACAATATGAAAGATAAGCCCCAAGTTTGGCATTTATTTTGACATCCAGACCTCCTTGGTCTGAGAGGTACAGAATGCATCCTATTGGCCTCCAATGTGTCCTCAGCTTATTCAACAAAACCACCCAACCTAAAACTGACCAATGTTCCCACCGGTAGGTGATAGACTCCCCCCAAAAACAATGGGCCTACCTGGCAACTACACCTGTTTCTCACGCTCAGGGCAGGGGAAGAATGTGCAAGTGTTGAGCTGCTGCTCTAACACTATTAATATCACAAGAAATATCGGCAACTACTCTGCCTCATGGTTTGTAAATCAAACTACTAGCAGAGCTGATGTGTGGTGGTTTTGTGGCAACTTAAAGCTGAGATCTAAGTTACCACAAGCCTGGAAAGGGAGCTGTGCTATGGTACAGCTGCTCATGGGTGACTTCAAAGGTCTTCCAGTAAAACTTAATGGTCAACAGCCAAGGGAGAGTTGTCAAAGCTGCCACCGCTGAGGCCCACCCAGTGGTGCGTTTGATACCAGTGTGTGCATTGAGGCAATTGGTTTCCCTAGAGGGGAACCTAATGAGTTCAAAGCCAGAAACCAGATTGGTGCAGGCTTGAAATCCTTCTTGTTCTGGGGGTCAACTCTAAATAAAAATGTAGACTGGATAAATTACCTATATTATAACCAACAAAGATTTGTAAATTATATCCGTGATGTGGTTAAAGGCATAGCTGATCAGTTATGACCCACTTCATTGATAAAATAGAATGGCCTTAGACATGTTGCTGGCTGAGAAGGGAGGGGTGTGTAAAAGGTTTGGAACATTCTGTTGTACCTTTATTCCAAATAACACTGCCCCCAATGGTAGAATCACAAGAGCTTTAGAGGGTCTTACTGCTCTTACTGAAGAGCTTGCTAAAATTTCTGGTATAGAAGATCCATTTAAAAACCTCCTAGATGGCTGGTTTGGGAAATGCGTCGGTTTAGTATCTTCTCTTTTAGTGTCACAGCACCTGCTCTCCCATCCTCCACTTCACTCCTTCTCTCTCTCTCTCTCTCTCTCTTTCTCTCTCTCTCTGTCTGTTTTGTGTCATTGTTTCCCCCCAGTGCACGTGGACTGCGGCAGCGGCCACACTGACTGCATGCAATCATCCGCCCTAATGACAGCAGCTCTTATACCAGTCTCCTTCACACCACAAATTGCCAGCTCGTCTCAGTAACTGCCATGGTACTCGAGTGCACAAGGCTCTTAAAAACCAATCTGTATAGTTTTACTAACCTGCTCTCTGTGTCTCCCTGCCGCGTCCAAACAATTCCCTTCAACTCCTCGTCTCCACGGCACCTAATTCCACGGTCACCATTTGTCTTTCTCCCGTGACTTGCTGCTCTATCGCCTCTTCCCCGCATCGGGTTCAAGCTCCTCTGATCAGGCTCTCCTTCCCCGGACATCGCTCCCCGTCTTGGAAGAAGACAGTGTCATATGAAGATTTATTCTTAAAAATTGTAACATTCATGACATTTAATTTCTACTATATTTTTTATTATATTATTATTATATATAGGGTGTGTGCATTATTATTCGTATTATTATTGTTGTTGTTGTTTTGTTGTTGTTGTTGTTATTTCTGATGTAATGTTTTAGCTTCAAGTTGTAATAGTTAAAACAGGAGGGAAATGATGGAAACAATAAATGTTGAACTATTGCAACTGCTAACTAAAGCTGCAGGCCCTGTGAGTTACAGGTGACTGACTCTATTTAACAGACAGAACTGCTCTCAACACACACACACATACTGTGTGGAGTTGCTCACTGTTGATAAGAACAGAGGGTGGAAACAACGTTGTTAATAATATAAAGGACTGTTTGTAACTGTTTTGGCAGTCAGCCCTGAACTTTTGCTGTGCATGTGTTGACTCCTTGCTGCAAGTAAAAACCTTTTAAGACTTGAGACGCCAGTGACTCTGTCATTTTTCAGTAACAATTTATCTGACAGCAGACAAGAGGATCTGATGGTTCACAGTATCAAAGGCTGCAGACAGATTGAGTATGATGAAGACTGAGCCACACTTTTTGCAGCCTACAGAGACTCCAAGACAGTAATGTTTCTGTGGAGGGACCACTGTGGAAGCCTGACAGTGGAAGCCTGACTGTGGAAGCCTGAATGGTGGACTTCAAGGCGCTTGTTCTGATAAAGAAAAATCTGAGAATCGATAAAATTCAAAGGCTGCAAACAGATTTGTGAGGAGGCAGGTGGAGAGTTGGGCTAAGGTTCCTCAGGAACCTGCTAGAAGCTGGTGTGTGGATATGCATAGAGTTTGCAGCAGGTCACAGCTGTAAAGAGCTGCTCTGCTAAGTACTGAAGAGGAACCACTTGTAATATGTTGAGCTATTTAAATATATTTCGTGTTTGTTTTGTCTAATAAAAGCAGATGAAAAGTTGACAGAATATCAAATTATTAATGCGTATTATGTAGTTTTGACTGTATCTACTTAATGTTAACAATAAAGTTTGAACTTCACTGGAACAAAATGACACCAAATGAGCTCATCGTGTTTGTTCTACAGTTACAGGAACTGGAATAGATGATGATGTACATTGTAAAAATAGTTCTGTTAATATTTTATTTCACACTCACCAGCTTGTTGTAAACCAACATCATCACACTGATCTCCATCCTCCATCATCTCCACCTCCATGTTTTCTCTCTCTCCTCTGATATATTTCACCTTCAGATCAGACTCAGTTTGAAATTCTGTCGACATGTTGATGAACTAAAGAGCTAAAAACTAAGAGAACTTCTTTGTGACCAGTCTTCACTGTCTGTTTGTGTCTGAGTCAGGCAGCTTTGAACAGAGAGCATCAAGGAAGTAGCAGCAGGACAAACCACAACCACTGACACTTTAAATACATTTATGATGAAATCGCATGATGAAGAAAACCTTGTCTGCCACAAATGTAATTGGGACATTAAATGATTCATGAATCTGAGCTGTTTGTTTTCAAAAATCTAAGCAAACTAATTCTTCTAAAATCTTATTAGTATTTGACTTCTTTTAATTCATACAGAGGAAAACATTAGTCACAGGTGAGTTTTTTTTATCTGATCACATTATAAATACAAACAGAAACACGACATATGACGTTGTTGTGACACAGGAAATATGACGTCTACACTTTTATATTTTCTCTCATAAGGAACTTTAGTCTACACCAAGTTCTCACAGTCAGTGATATTTCAAATGCTGCTACATGTACATGACGGTGTTTGCTGTGCTGCGACTGAAGCTGAACTCTTCCAAAAAATCCTGTTGTAGTTATTGATTGAAATTAATGAATTATTTGTTGCTGCAGAATTGATCAACATGAGCATATTTTTCAATGAAATTTGTTTTCCTGACTCCAGGTTGATGAGAAATTAAAGACGACTCTTAGATCAGTTTTAGCAGAAACACACTCATTAATAAACCAAGTAAAGACAAAGTGAAGCTGCAGTTTCCTGTGACTGCAGCAGTTTAGTGGGACTACAGAGTTAGTAAGTCCACATGTAGTTGTTGTGTGGACGACTTCCAACCCCACTACTCTGTCTGCACCATAGAGCACAGAGGGACAATATCTATGGAATAAAGAGGATTGAACATGTGACACAGAATGAACAAGTCAACAAATGTGAGATGACTCTGAGGATCAGGAAGAACATTTCAGAGTTTGACAAACAGCTTCATCCCAACACTACACACCTCTCTGTCATCAGAGGAAGCAGCAAATCTACTTCTCACAGATCCACTTTCTATAAATAAAATCAAAATATCCACTTCGTGTCCATTTCCCTCGTTGATCACAACATACTGCAGCGAACCAGTTTGTAGGATTTCCCAGCTCTGCTGTGGCCCAGAACCTGTAGGACAAATCAAAAGTGGACTGAAAAAGTGGTTGGAAAGCTGCTCTCTGAATCCATCCCTGGGACTAATGATCATATTCAGCTTTTTCCTTCATCTGTTCTTCACTTTCTAAAGAGCAGAGAAGAGGCAGCTGCTCCTTCATGCTGAGATCAAGTTCAAGAAAGTTTGACCTCATCACTGACTGGACATGAAGACATCAAATCATGTTTAACATGTTACTGTTTTATGCTTCTAATAACAAATAAACAAAAACTGTTACATTTCTGTCAGTGGTGAATCATCCACCCATTCCCATTTAAATCCTGTAGATGCTGTTTTGTTCTCTGTCGTTCGTAGACCAATCCAGGACTCTTCATTCTTATTGAAGTCAACGATGAAATGCTAAAAGTTGAGAGGAGAAAAAAACGTTTTTTTTCTTAATGAACCTTTAAATCTGTTACAGTATCACAGAGAAAAAGTGAAGTAACAGTCAAAGAACTGATAAAAATCAACAAACTTTTTTTTCTTGGCCATTATAGTGAAGGGAAGATATAATGAAATGTCGAAATAAAATATAGAACACAGAAGAAAACAACTTTCTTCAGTATCAGAAATTTCCGGAGAATAATCAGGTTTTGAGGATGTTTCAATATCACAGTAATTCAGTGACAGTTGTCAGTCACATTACAGACTGACAGCAGGTCACTTACAAACACACTCACCTTTTCCTCTTTGCTGTTGACAATCACCAGATCTGATCCTCTGCTCTCACAGTCTGTTTTGCTCTCAGACCATTTTTTCTTCTCAGTGGATTTAAAGTAACAACTGCATCCAAATCTCTTACATCCTTCAGGACATTCTGGTCAAACAAGAGTTTTAACATCAGGTTTCATGCTATTCTGTATTGTAGTGTTATTTTACATTTAAACATATAAAAAATATATGTTAAACATCTTTATAGCTAAAGATTAAATCATTATTATTAAAAGGTACAGTTATGTTATATCATGTAAATTGATGTGTAACAGCAGGTGTTTGCTGTTTGTCTTAAACATTTTTCACCTTTAGTTTTCATCATCTTCAGCTTGTTTATTTCATCCTGTAGTCGACTGTTGTTGGCTAAAATTTATTGAGAGAAACAACAAATAAAACCGTTTTCAAAATACGGAAATTTCTCCTCAGTATGAAGTTGGATCATTTTCTCACCTGTAATTTGATCCTGGAGCTTCTTCACCTCCTGTGACTGATTGTAACTGTTGCTCAGGTTGTTGAGGTCAGGTCTGTAGCTGCTCATTTAAGATGCTGAGCTGCTGTTTTTCCATTGAGACTAAGAAATATGTGTAAACAGCAAAATAAATCAGTTCTTTTGTGTTAAAGTAAATACAGAATTAAGATAAAGTCACATAAATTATCACTGTCACTAGAATGCTCTTTGCTGAACACACTGTCCTTCAATCTTCAGCCTGATGTGTGTTGAGTTCTTTCAGTGAGTAACAACCAGAGGGAAACTGTTTAAAGTAGCTGAAATGTCGAAGTATATGTCTGAATAAGAAGCAAACTTAAACATGTCTGAGACATCACATAAAAGAAAAATACAACTCTGAACATTTTGGAATAAAACTCATTACGGCGTATGATGATCACAGAAAGACTGAGAAGATACAGAACTACCAGAGTCTGTCACACTTGCAAAGTGCAGTCGATGGTAGTGGACCCAGAAAGAGAGACAGAACCAGGTTATTTAGGAAAGTGAGAATGGTTTATTGAGGGGAGGGTAGGTAACACGGGTAGAGACAGGGACAAGGAGAGGGCTGATGGGGAGCGATGTCCGGGGAAGGAGAGCCTGATCGGAGGAGCTTGAACCCAGTGCGGGGAAGAGGCGTAAAGGAAGACCAATGGTGACCGTGGAATTTGGTGCCGTGGAGACGAGGAGTTGAAGGGAATTGTTTGGACGCGGCAGGGCAGCCGGAGGTTCTGGGAGCAGGGAGACACAGAGAGCAGGTTAGTAAAACTATACAGCTTGATTCTTAGGAGCCTAGTGCACTCGAGTACCGTGGCAGTTACTGAGATGATCTGGCGACTTGTGGTGTGAAGGAGACTGGTATAAGAGCTGCTGTCATTAGGGCGGATGATTGCATGCAGGTGTGGCTGCTGCCGCAGTCCAGGTGCACTGGGGAGAAACAAACACACAAAACGGACAGCGAGAGAGAGAAAGAGGAGAGTGGAGGAAGGGAGAGCGGGTGCTGTGACAGTACCCCCCCCTCACCTCGCCTCTTGGCGACCGGCCAAGCTTGTCAGGATGACCTCGGTGGAAGCGCCTGACAAGTTTGGGGTCCAGGATCCAAGCCCGCGGGACCCAGGAGCGTTAGATGAGGTGACGCATCTGAGGGCGGTTTCCATACTCTGATTTGCACGCTCAGTTTGACCGCTGGACTGGGGGTGGAAACCCGAGGACAAACTGACGGTTGCCCCCAGAGCGTTACAGAATGCTTTCCAAACCTGGGAGACAAACTGTGGACCTCTATCCGAGACAATATCATGTGGAATACCATGGAGACGGAGAACATGTTGGTGAGAAGCTGAGCAGTTTCCGTGGCCGTAGGTAATTTGGGCAGGGGGACAAAATGGACAGCTTTTGAGAAGCGGTCAACGATTGTGAGAATGGTGGTATTGCCATGAGATGGTGGGAGTCCAGTGACGAAGTCCAGGGCAATGTGCGACCATGGGCGACTAGGTATGGGAAGGGGTTGGAGGAGGCCATTGGGGGGTGTCTTGGGGGTTTTTCCTCGGGCGCAGGTGGCACAGGCCGCCACAAATTCCCAGGTGTCCTTAACTAGAGATGGCCACCAGAAAGTGTCTCCGAAGGAGGTTTATGGAACGGTCAGCCCCAGGATGACAAAAGAACTTGGAGCAATGGATCCACTGGAGGACCTGGGAGCGAACCTGAGACGGGACAAATAGGAGACCAGGGGGTCCGGTGCTGGGGTCGGGTTCCTGCTGCTGGGCTGTTCGCACCGTCTGTTCAATCTCCCAGGTGAGGGCCCCCAGCACACATGACGGGCGGAGGATGGGTTCGGGGTCATTGGAAGATGTCTCAGGGGCGTAGATGCGAGACAAAGCGTCGGGTTTGACGTTCTTTGACCCGGGGCGATAGGTAAGGGAAAAATCGAAACGGTCAAAGAAAAGGGACCATCAGGCTTGGCGGGAGTTGAGTCGTTTGGCAGTCCTGAGGTGAGCGAGATTTTTATGGTCGGTCCAAATGATAAATGGTTGCAGCGCCCCTTCGAGCCAATGGCGCCACTCCTCCAGTGCCAGCTTGATCGCCAGGAGCTCGCGATCACCCACAGAATAGTTCCTCTCCGCAGGGGATAACTGACGTGAGAAGAAGGCGCAGGGCCGCAGCTTCTGGTCGCCCTCACTGCGTTGAGAGAGACCTGCGCCTACGCCGATTTCTGAGGCATCCACCTTGACTATGAACTGGCGAGAAGTGTCAGGCTGAGACAAGATGGGTGGAGAGGTGAACAGTTCCTTCAGTCGGGTGAAAGCACCTTCTGCTTCCTCAGTCCAGTGGAACGGGGCGACAGGGGATGTTACTTTGGTCCGGGGGGCGGCGACTGTGCTGTAGTTTTTAATGAATCGGCGATAGAAGTTGGCAAAGCCCAGGAAACGTTGCAGCTGTTTCCTGGTTCCTGGTCTTGGCCACTCTGTGACAGCACGCGTCTTCTCGGGGTCGGGCCTCACCTCTCCCTCACCTATAATGAATCCTAAGAATGACAGTTTTGACATGAAACTCGCATTTTTCTGCTTTGACAAAGAGTCTGTTTTCCAGTAGTCTCTGTAAAACCTGCCGGACGTGCTGTTGGTGTTCATGGAGATTGCGTGAGAAAATCAGTATGTCATCTAAGTAAACAAAAACAAACCTGTTGATGAAGTCTCAAAGCACACTGTTGATTAGGGACTGAAAAACCGCTGGGGCATTAGTCAGACCAAAAGGCATTACCATATACTCGAACTGACCCAGTTGTGTGTTGAATGCCGTCTTCCACTCATCCCCCTCGCGGATTCAGACCAGATGGTAGGCATTGCAGAGGTCTAGATTAGTGAATATGGCTGCATCCTGCAGGGTCTCAAAGGCAGAGTTAAGCAGGTATTAAGAGGAAGGGAGAGCGGGTGCTGTGACAGAGTCACCGTCAAAGGAATGAAACAGGTTCTTCTGACAGCTTGAAGCTTTGTCTCATTGTGTGGTTCTACAGAGAAAAACACACAGAGGTTATATTTTCAACAAAATGGGAAAGTTAACCAGTTTTCACCTTGTCTCCTAAACTGCTGGATTCACTCTCTACATGTATATTAATGCTTTTAAATGTCAACTACTGCACTCTCAAAATCAGTAACCCTTGAATAGAATCCCTCATAAGAGGACACATTTGTTAATCAGGTTTTATCTCAAGCACAACTGATAGAACTAATCAAAGGCTTCATTAGTTGCACCAGGCTTTTTTCAGATAGAGCACATCAAATACCTGGACTGACTTAGGGTTTAGATTTCCATTTATATTTAGTCATTTGGCAAACTTTTATCCAAAGTGACTTATAAGTGAGGTACAAGGCAGCAACAATCTAAGTTAAGGAGAAAACGTGTTTCTCTTTTATGAGATGCAGGAAGATGAAAGAACAGACAGGCTCAGTTGATCATCAATGATTCCCATATTTCTGGCAGACTCAGAAGGAACAATCATTGAAGACCCTGTGTTGATGGTAATTTGTTGTATTGCAGGAAGGTAGACTAGCAGATTAGTCTTGGAGAGGTTGAGCAGAAGAATTTATTCTCTCATCCTGTGGAAAGAACAAGGAAGAGCTGTGTGTCATCAGCATAGCAATGATAGGAAAAGCCATGTCAGTGGATGATAGAACCCAGGGATGTAGTATAGATGGAAAAAGATAAGGACCAAGATCTGAACCTTGAGGCACACTGATGGAGAGGCTGTGTGTTTCAGAAACATTCCCCTGCAAGAATAGATTGAAGGTTTGTCAATATAAGTAAGACTGAAGTCAGGTTAGAGCTGATCCACAGATGCCCAAGTCAGACAGTGCGGACAAGAGGATCTGATGGTTCACAGTATCAAAGCCTACTGACAGATCTAGTATGATGAAGACGGAAGACTGAGACACTTTTTGCAGCCCACAGAGACTTCAAGACAGTGTTGTTTCTGTGGACGGACCACTGTGGAAGCCTGACTGTGGAAGCCTGACTGTGGAAGCCTGACTGGTTGACTTCAAGGCGCTTGTTCTGATAAAGAAAAATCTGAAAGTTGATCAAAGGCTCCTGCAAGGATCTTGGCCACAAATAGAAGAAGAGAGACAGGTCTGTAATTCTCAACAAGGGGTCAAGAGAAGCCTTCTTAAGCAGTGCTGTAACCTGGGCCTGCTGAAATGAGGTGGGGACGGTGCCTTTGTTGAGTGTCATCTCAGAAGACGGAGAAGAGATTATTGGTTTTCACAAACAGGGAAAATTCTAAAAAATATAGTGAAGGCACTGAATGTTAAAGGGACAGTGGAGACACTGGCTGGACGTGGCAATAAATGGAAGCATTCAAAGGCTGCAAACAGATTTGTGAGGAGGCAGGTGGAGAGTTGGGCTAAGGTTCCTCAGGAACCTGCTAGAAGCTGGTGTGTGGATATGCATAGAGTTTGCAGCAGGTCACAGCTGTAAAGAGCTGCTCTGCTAAGTACTGAAGAGGAACCACTTGTAACATGTTGAGCTATTTAAATATATTTCGTGTTTGTTTTGTCTGATAAAAGCAGATGAAAAGTTGACAGAATATCAAATTATTAATGCGTATTATGTAGTTTTGACTGTATGTACTTAATATTAACGATACAGTTTGAACTTCACTGGAACAAAATGACACCAAATGAGCTCATCGTGTTTGTTCTACAGTTACAGGAACTGGAATAGATGATGATGTACATTGTACAAATAGTTCTGTTAATATATTATTTCACACTCACCAGCTTGTTGTAAACCAACATCATCATGCTGATCTCCATCCTCCATCATCTCCACCTCCATGTTTTCTCTCTCTCCTCTGATATATTTCACCCTCAGATCAGATTCAGTTTGAATTTCTGTCGACATGTTGATGAACTAAAGAGCTAAAAACTAAGAGAACTTCTTTGTGACCAGTCTTCACTGTCTGTTTCTGTCTGATTCAGGCAGCTTTGAACAGAAAGCATCAAGGAAGTAGCAGCAGGACAAACCACAACCACTGACACTTTAAATACATTTATGATGAAAAAAAGAGGAAGTCGCACGATGAAAAAAACCTTCTTTCCCACAAATGTAATTGGGACATTAAATGATTCATGAATCTGAGCATGTTTGTTTTGAAAAATCTAAGCAAACTAATTCTTCTAAAATCTTATTATAATTTGTACTAAGACTTCTTTTATTTCATACAGAGGAAAACATTAGTCACAGGTGAGTTTTTTTATCTGATCACATTATAAATACAAACAGAAACACGACATATGACGTGGTTGTGACACAGGAAATGTGACGTATACACTTTTATATTTTCTCTCATAAGGAACTTTATTCTACAGCAAGTTCTCACAGTCAGTGATATTTCAAATGCTGCTACATGTACATGATGGTGTTTGCTGTGCTGCTACTGAAGCTGAACTCTTCCAAAAAATCCTGTTGTAGTTATTGATTGAAATGAATGAATTAATTGTTGCTGCAGAATCAACATGAGCATATTGTTCAATGAAATTTGTTTTCCTGACTCCAGGTTGATGAGAAATTAAAGACGACTCAGTTTTAGCAGAAACACACTCATTAATAAACCAAGTAAAGACAAAGTGAAGCTGCAGTTTCCTGTGACTGCAGCAGTTTAGTGGGACTACAGAGTTAGTAAGTCCACATGTAGTTGTTGTGTGGACGACTTCCAACCCCACTACTCTGTCTGCACCATAGAGCACAGAGGGACAATATCTATGGAATAAAGAGGATTGAACATGTGACACAGAATGAACAAGTCAACAAATGTGAGATGACTCTGAGGATCAGGAAGAACATTTCAGAGTTTGACAAACAGCTTCATCCCAACACTACACACATCTCTGTCATCAGAGGAAGCAGCAAATCTACTTCTGACAGATCCACTTTCTATCTTTAGTATCAGGATTTTTACTGTATCCACTTCGTGTCCATTTCCCCTGTTGACAACATACTGCAGCGAACCAGTTTGTAGCATTTCCCAGCTCTGCTGTGGCCCAGAACCTGTGGGACAAATCAAAAGTGGACTGAAAAAGTGGTTGGAAAGCTGCTCTCTGAATCCATCCCTGGGACTAATGATCATATTCAGCTTTTTCCTTCATCTGTTCTTCACTTTCTAAAGAGCAGAGAAGAGGCAGCTGCTCCTTCATGCTGAGATCAAGTTCAAGAAAGTTTGACTCTAAATGTTGAAGCTAGTTTTTCTTCCACCATGTTTGTTCTGTGTGAGGATACAGAGAGCAGCACACACATTCAATCCTCTGAACTGTGACCAGAGCTTTGAACCATGTTTCAATCCTGACTCATTGTTACTGCAGCTCATCACAGACTGGACATGAAGACATCAAATCATGTTTAACATGTTACTGTTTTATGCTTCTAATGGCAAAAGAACAAAAACTCTTACGTTTCTGTCAGTGGTGAATCATCCACCCATTCCCATTGAAATCCTGGAGATGCCGTTTTTTTCTCTGTCGTCCGTAGACCAATCCAGGACTCTTCATTCTTATTGAAGTCAGTGATGAAATCCTAATAGTTAACAAGAGACAATTCTTGTTTAGTTTCTTAATGATTATTTGCAACACAGAGGAAAACATAGAACAAATATTAACAGTCAAGACCTGGAAAAACATCAGCTCTTCTTATTGATCTATCGTTGTTTCTTGACTATTAGTGTCTGAACAGGAAGCTTCCAACGTGTATTGCATTCACAGAACTAATAAAATACAGACCTTCAGTTATGAGTTACTATGTCATTGTCATCAGAAGAGCAGGTCAGAAACTAAAGTAACCGATCACACACTCACCTGTTCCTCTTTGCTGTTGATCATCACCAGATCTGATCCTCTGTCCTGACAGAATGACCTACTGTCAGACCAAGTTTTCTTCTCAGTGGATTTAAAGTAACAACTGCATCCAAATCTCTTCCATCCTTCAGGACATTCTGGTCAAACAAGAGTTTTAACATTAGATTTCATGTCCTTTGTTGTTAAAATAACACTTAGACATTTTGTAGTTCAATGTTGAGCCTTCTGCCATTTTTCTTTTTATTCTATAAATTAAATTCAATTTTTGTAATTAAAGTCAGTTTTGTATCACAGGTCTTTGCTGTTAGTGTAAATTTCTCACCTTTAGTTTTATTTTTCAGCTTCTTTATTTCATCCTGTAGTTGACTGGTGTTGACTGAATGGTCTTGAGGGAAAAAAAATGTTTTTAAAAGTATGAAAATCAGAGAAGAGTCAAATTAAACTGTGCAATTTTTCTGATCTGTCTTTCTGACAGAGTGTGGGGCAACACAAATACACACACACACACACACACACACACACACACACACACACACACACACACTGAGGTGGAAAACTTTTATTGTATCGTTACACACAAATCTGCGAGTAAACAGCTTATAACAGTAGTTCATTAAAACACAGTCAAACTAATTATCAGCTCTGCCCACAGTGATCGTGTGTGTGTGTGTGTGTGTGTGTGTGTGTGTGTGTATGTGTGTCTAATCTCTAATAGCTAAATCAACAGCTGTCTGTATGTTATTCTAACCTTTTTGCTTGAATTGTCACATAACTTAATAAATTACCAAGTTCTCAAACAGTCTATGAGCAGCCTCCACACTAAACCAGTGCCCCGCCCTCCAACTGTCACGGTCACCAGCTTTACATCCTGTTCCTGGCTCTTATTTTGTAGTCTCTCAGTTCCACTTCCTGCCTACAGTCTATGCAGCCTCTCCCCACAGGTCCCTGCCAGATTTTCTCTAACTGGTACATGAGTCATGTGACTCCCCATCTTCCTGTCTCTGGTGCTGTTAAACTTCCTTATCTGTCAGCACCTGCTCTCACACATCAGTAAGTCATCTATTGCCTGTCGGGCAAGTTTATCTTCTGCTCTGGAACCAATACTCACTGTTTTAGTGTCTCCATGCCATCAAGGAAACATTCACCTACACTGTTTCTCCACGACTGCCTCCTGACCTCTTTACTTTCCCCCACTACATCCTGCTTTTGTAATAGTCTTTTTTTATTCTAATCTTTCACCTCACAATAAGAGACATTATGTGATAAGTTGTTGTTGACTAGTTTTCACCCTTTTTATTGACATATAAATAAATCATGGTCAAAATCAGCAAAATACCTCATAAACATCAAAGTGAAAACAGGTCTAAAAAGTTCAGTCATTTAGCTAAAAATATGTGAGGTAAAATAAATATTCACCCCTTTTAAAGTGACTGACCTAATTCAACAGAGGTCCAGCCACTTGGTGCTAGTGGTTCCACAGTTAGTGATATGGGGATCACCTGAGTCATTAACGGTGTCTTTGTCTTTGCCACTCTCCCATGAAACCTTGACTGGTGAAGAACCAGGGCAACAGTTTATCAAAGGCATTAGGGAGACTCTATGGTCAAATGGAAGAAGGTTCTTTGTTCGGATGAGACCAAAATGGTGCTTTTGGCCATCAGACAAGACGCTATGTATGGTGGAGACCAATCACTGCACCTCACCTCAAACGCACCATCCTACTGTGAGCATCATGCTGTGGGGATGCTTCTCAGCAGCTGGCCCTGGAAGGGTTGTAACTGAAAATGTAGGACAATCCTGAAGAACAATCTTATGGAGTCTGCAAGAGAACAATGGCCTGGGAGAAGGTTTGTTTCGCTTTATGGCCCAAAGCATAAAGTGAAGGCTACACAGAAATGGTTTCCTGACAACAGGGTGAAGGTTCTGGAGTGGCAGAGTCAAAGCACAGACCTCTCTCAACAGAAATAGGGGCTTTGTGGCTGGACTTCAAAAGGACTGTCTATGTGATCCCCACACAACCTGACAGAGCTTGAGCAATTTTGCAAAGAAGAATAAACGTGCAGTGTCCAGATGTGCAAGACTTATCCACTTTTTTTACTTCACATTTGAATTGAACTGTCATTACTTTGTAGAGACCTGTTTCCACTGTGACCCTGAAATATTTTTCTGAAATTTGTTTGTCAAAATCGCCAACTTATAATTGATCATCATTGATTTATGTCACTATATTATGTTAGGACACTAACTATATACACTGATTGACGGCCCTAATGAAAATATTTCTGTAGTGTAAGCTTTCTACTCTCACATGTAAGTTGACCCTGGAGCTGCTTCACCTCATTCTGGTACTGTTTCAATGTGGTATGTAGCTGCTCATTCAAGATGTTGAGCTCATCTTTTTCTAATTTAACTGAAAAAATGGATACGGAACTCAGCACAACAGGTAACAAACCACGCATTTACACAATACAAGGCTGGGAATTTTTTATTTTTTATTTTTATTTTTTATTTCAAGGGTCTTAGCCAGAAATGCAGGGACAGGTATGTAATTCTCAACAAAGGAGGGGTCGAGAATATGCTTCTTAAGCAGCAGAGTAATCTGCGCTTGCTGGGCCTGAGAACCTTCCTCTGCCACTGGGTCAGTGATATCCTTACAGAAAGCCCACAGTCAGTCTGGATTGGCAGCAGAACATCAAACAGCACACATCCCTGAGGGGCACCGGGGCTCAGAAGTTTAGTCCCCTGCTGTTTACTCTGCTAAACCATGACTGCTCTTCTCAATTCGTTCTATACTTCGTTATTTGTTTTTCTGATGACACAACACTTGTGAGTCTCATCAGCAAACATTGAAACATTAAAAAAATGACTGATTCTTAATACATGACAAAAATGATCTGAAACTGCATTAAAAGAAGCACTAAAAATATGACATTAATTCTCAGCAATACCATTAAAATGTGTGAAAAGTTTACTAAATTGGTTCCAATATTACAAATCTATATTTAAAGTTTTGAAATGTGTTTTGGAAACATTCAAGTTTGGCCTTTCAGAGTTTCAAGTCCTTTTTTTTCAGGGTTTCAACACATTTTTATGGCTTTGGCCCCATTTTCTAAAGTGTTTCACATCAGATTTCTAACCTTGTTTTCACGCCACAGAAGGATCTGCAACCCTGACAGGCCAGGGCAGGCGCTCACAGAACCTCAGCCAATCATATGGCTTCTAAAAGGATAAGCCAATCAGAGAACAGTCTAAACAGGGTTCCACTGGTCACACTGGAAGTAAGTTGAGCGTAGTGATGGTGATATAAACCACACATTGTTGTGGTGTTTGTTTCCTCACATGCTTGTTGAGGTCGGCTGTTGCAGCTAACTGTTAGCATTTAGCTCCACACATTAGCTCAGCAAACTAAGAGTGAGGAAAGACTGTGAAGGTTAAATCTATTGTTAGCTAAACCTGCTCTGTTGTAAAAATGGAGAGTAAGATGTTAAGTAACTTACATTTACTTAAAAGTCTGGACTTAAAGGATGCATTCACTGTTTTTTAGTTCCGGTTTGGGTAGTACATGTACATAAATGCCATTAAACATCCGACTTCTTATATTAAAATATCTTTGTACTGTTAGCTGAAAAACGCCTCCAGCTGACATCACTTGGAGGAACCTTAGGTCAGATTACATCGTCTTGTTGCTCGGACTATGGAACTTGATCATGGTCACCCTGCTTTTCCAGAACTCCTCCAGATGACATTTTCTGACCTCAATAGGAGAAAAAAACCTCCTCTGGGTGATGTCATCTGGAGGAGTTTTACAGCTAAAAACAGAGAAACATTTTCATATAGGGAAGTCAGACAGTTCAAAAGCATTATTGTACATTTACACCTAAACTAAAGCCATAAAAAGCAAGTTTGAAAGTTGGTGAAGTCGCCCTTTAAGTAGAGTTTTGAGATATTTCTACTTTATTGGAGTAATTTATTTTCTACTACTTCAAACTTTCACTTCACCACATTCCTTTGATGACTATAGTTACTTTTCAGTTACAGTATAATAATCCCACTTTCTCAATCTCCAGTGTGAAACTCCCAAGTCACCCAGCAGTGTGGAAAGTTGTTTTTATGGAAGTGATTAGATTCAAAACATACGATCATGAAATCGGGGAAAAGGCTCTGTCAGGACTAGACCGATACCATCACTAGAATGTGTTTCAGATGCTAAAACCCAGACAGAAGACAACTGCTCAGCTGGTCAGAATTAAGGTGAGCGACTTTTTGGCTAGTTTGAAAATGTGGATAATGTGAGCTGGTATTTAGCATTTGCTCAGAGCCGTTTTATCTTACTTTGTATGGAGAGGATGATGATCACAGCCATCAACAGAAGACACAGCAGTCCCAGACACAGAGCAGGTCCTCTGAGAGAAACTCTCTGAAACAGAGGACGGTTCTGAGTCTGTGGTCCTACAGAGACAAAACACAGAGACCAGCTATATCAAAGGGCTGCTTCACACATTACATTTTCTCCTATAGTGCTACGTTAACCTTTAAATACTTATGAAGTAAATGATTTAAATTAGGGCTGTCAGCCCTAATGTGATAAAAAGGTGTCAATGCTAATTTCTTTAAGGCCTTTAAAACAGGTTCGGTTAAGCAACAGTGGGTCATTCGACGGTGCGAGTGAAAACTTGACTGATTCCCTGCAAATAAAAAGTTGTGAAGTCATAGTTGTGGGGTTTCTGATGCAGTTTCTCAGCTCTCTGCCTGACAGCGGGTGTGGTAGCTCATACTTAGACACAAATGGCGATCTGAAGGAGTGGTCGAAGACAAACCCAGAATAGATCAACTGTACTATGAGCAACCAGATGACAAGAGCAAAAGAAGAAGCAGAAGCATATCACCCAGAAGCAGAGATATTCAGAACAGAGAAGGCAGAGTCATTTTAACACCCTTTAAACTCCAAAGTGGAACAAGGAGATGACACGAAGCAGCATGTTTGCTTCACAGTTCTTACCCGTACATCTTTGCTGCTATCATAACATTTTAATCACAACAAAATTCAGGATTTCTGATCACTGATAATAGACAAATAGAATGGTTCAGCTGACCCACTCAGTTTCTTCCTCTCTTCACTCTGTATGAGACTCATCCTGGACTTTCTTATATTTGATCTTTGCACTTACTGAAACATATAGTCTATACATTACCACACACACACTGCAGTAGGGATGTAGAAACACTAACACATGTCTGATTGACTGCAGGTTCTAAAAAGTATGAAGAGTTTTTACAATTTGTCATATTTCCTCACTTACCTCCTTCCTGTGACTGGAAATTATCTTGAGGGCCTCTGACACAGTCTGCGTTGTCGTAGATAACCACCTCTTTTTCCTCGTACACCTCTCCATCTCCCTCCGCTCTTTGGTTGTATCTCACCGTCACATGTTCATCAGCAGAAACATTTGACGACATCTTGGTGATGTTGACCTGTTACCGTGCTGCAGTAAAACCTCAATGTCCTCACACTTCTACCTACAGTGCTCTGTACATACACTCACATATACTGTGCAATCAACTTCTTATCTGCCTCAGAGAACAAAGAGGAAGTGTCACCAAGAAAGCAGCGGATATGCATCACATCATTTGATGGCATTGGTTAAATATAATGAGTCTCTGTACTTTGTGTTTTTTTTTCGCTGACCTCACAAACTGTGTGTTCCAGTTTTTACTTGATCAACTTCCAAAAACTTGAAACAGATGGCTTTGAATATCTTTCCATCTGTTATGTGTAGCCCCTTATTGTGTCACTGGGTGAAAGGTGGCAAACACCCTGGATAGGTTTCCATTTTACCTCAGGGACACAAGCACAGATGGGCAACCGTTCACACTGCCATTCACACCTGGGGGCAATTTAGAGTCACCAATTCAAACCAGGGACCTTATTCGCTGAGAGGCAGCGCTAGCCGCTCTACCACCGTGCTGCCCAGCTGTAAATATATAAACATATTATAATGTTAAAGGTTTGGTTGTGAACTTTTTCTGTCAGCATGAGTATTCACGTTATTAATAGCCTCCTGTGCATCTTCCTCCTCCACAGACCCACAGGAAATGTGTTAATCTCTCTCTGCTCACTATTGTTCTGAGTCTCTCTCACTGCAATTTGGAAACCAAATGTGTGACGAACGCCATCTTACACCACACGGCCATTGGCACCTTGACTCCACTCCAGATTTAAACCACTCTGGTCTCACAGTGCTCTGCTCTGCACTCTACACAGAATTATTATCCACTGTCTCTCTCCTCTGCCAATGGCAATATGAAGACATCTGTGTCCATAGATCATCTATCTGTCCTCCATCAGCTGCGATCAGCTCCAGCTCTTGGCATTAATGTTTAAATCTAAAACTGCTCATCTACTGAACCACCCAAGTATTTACTTTGTAGATCTCTACATGAAAGAAACACTTCTTGTTTTAGAACAGTTACATCAGACTTTATTTATTGCTGTAGAATCAACGAAGTGGATCAGAGAAAATTAAAAACAACTGTTAGATCAGTTTTAGCAGAAACACACTCATTAATAAACCAAGTAAAGACAAAGTGAAGCTGCAGTTTCCTGTGACTGCAGCAGTTTAGTGGGACTACAGAGTTAGTAAGTCCACATGTAGTTGTTGTGTGGACGACTTCCAACCCCACTACTCTGTCTGCACCATAGAGCACAGAGGGACAATATCTATGGAATAAAGAGGATTGAACATGTGACACAGAATGAACAAGTCAACAAATGTGAGATGACTCTGAGGATCAGGAAGAACATTTCAGAGTTTGACAAACAGCTTCATCCCAACACTACACACGTCTCTGTCATCAGAGGAAGCAGCAAATCTACTTCTCACAGATCTAGTTTCTATTATTAGTATCAGGATTTTTATTGTATCCACTTCGTGTCCATTTCCTTTGTTGATCACAGCATGATGCAACATTCAGGCCTGTAGCATTTCCCAGCTCTGCTGTGGCCCAGAACCTGTGGGACAAATCAAAAGTGGACTGAAAAAGTGGTTGGAAAGCTGCTCTCTGAATCCATCCCTGGGACTAATGATCATATTCAGCTTTTTCCTTCATCTGTTCTTCACTTTCTAAAGAGCAGAGAAGAGGCAGCTGCTCCTTCATGCTGAGATCAAGTTCAAGAAAGTTTGACTCTAAATGTTGAAGCTAGTTTTTCTTCCACCATGTTTGTTCTGTGTGAGGATACAGAGAGCAGCACACACATTCAATCCTCTGAACTGTGACCAGAGCTTTGAACCATGTTTCAATCCTGACTCATTGTTACTGCAGCTCATCACAGACTGGACATGAAGACATGAAATCATGTTTGACATGTTACTGTTTTATGGTTCTAATGGCAAAAGAACAAAAACTCTTACGTTTCTGTCAGTGGTGAATCATCCACCCATTCCCATTGAAATCCTGTAGATGCTGTTTTGTTCTCTGTCGTCCATAGACCAATCCAGGACTCTTCATACTTATTAAAGTCGGTGATGAAATCCTAATAGTTAACAAGAGACAAAAAAACAATGCGGTGGTTTTCTTGAAAACCTTAAAGAAAACGAGTTCATTATATTTCTCTTTGATACATTCGTCAGAAACAGTCGACCTGATAAAATTCAGCCCGTTGCATAGTTCTGTCATCGTTTCAGTTGTTTCTTGGCCATCAGGTTCAAAACAGGAAGCTTTATACTGCATTCACAAAAGAAATAAAACGGGGACCTTATCTTATAGTTCTGACTGAAGAGTCAGTTACACATGACAATCAGTCTCTGCTGCATGAATGCATCACTCTCACGGCTGATACTCGTCCTTTGTGCTGGGGGATGGCATGTGATTACAGTTTGTGGTCTGTAGGTGGCGCTCGGCTTACACTCATAATACGTGCACATCATAACACCTACTATAACCAGTAGTACTGTATATTCAATTCAATTCAATTCAACTTTATTTATATAGCGCCAATTTACAACAAAGTCATCTCAAGGCACTTTACAGAATAAAGTCCAGAGTACACAAGTATGTAGAAGCAACCCAACAAATCCCCCTTGAGCAAGCCCTAGGCAACAATGGAGAGGAAAAACTCCTTTTAACAGGAGAAACCTCCAGCAGAACCAGGCTCAGGGTGCGCGGCCATCTGCCTTGACCGGTTGGGGTGAATGGAAAGTGAAGGGAGAAAAGAACAGAACAACAAAAAGCAACAACAAAACAACAACAAAAAGCAAAAACAAAACGACAACAAAAGCAGCAACAAAGCAATATACAGGTTGGTAGGACACAAAATTAATAGCATACAGTGGAGAAAAAGAGGAAGGGAGTTCATTGCACTTGCAGGAGTCCCCCAGCACTCTAAACCTATAGCATCTTAAGTAAGAGCTAGTTCAGGTTGAGTGAGCAGTTTGAACTATAAGCTTTATCAAAAACGAAGGTTTTAAACCTAGTCTTAGAAGTAGAGAGGGTGTCTGCCCCCCGAATTTGGATTGGAAGCTGGTTCCACAGGAGAGGAGCTTGATAGCTAAAGGCTCTGCCTCCCATTCTACCTTTGGAAATTCTGGGAACCACAAGTAGGCCTGTATTCTGAGAGCGAAGTGGTCTACTGGGATGATATGGTGCTATGAGGTCTTCTATATATGATGGAGCCTGACCATTCAGAGCTTTATATGTAAGAAGCAGGGTTTTAAATTCTATTCTAAATTTAATGGGAAGCCAATGGAGAGAAGCTAGTGAAGGTGATTGCAGGCTCTTTAGGGAGTTACTGGGGCATCCTGAAAGTAGGGAATTACAGTAGTCCAACCTAGAAGTAAAGGCATGGACCAGTTTTTCAGCATCACTTTGAGACAGTATGCTCCTAATTTTGGCAATGTTCCGTAGGTGGAAGAAGGCTGTTCTAGAGATTTGTTTTATACGTGAGTTAAAGGACAGATCCTGATCAAAAATAACTCCAAGGTTCCTTGCAGTAGTACTGGAGGCCAGACTTATGCCATCTAGGGTAACAATATGGTTGGACATCATGTCTCTGAGATTTTTGAGCCCAAATACTATGACTTCAGTTTTGTCTGAGTTTAAAAGTAAAAAAATTGTGGGACATCCAGGCCTTTATGTCTTGTAGGCTTGAAGCTTTATTAACTGATTATTTTCATCTGGTTCCATAGATAAATATAGCTGGGTATCATCAGCATAGCAGTGAATATTTATTGAGTGTTTTCTAATAATGTTGCCTAAAGGAGACATATATAAAGTAAAAAGTATTGGTCCTAACACAGAGCCTTGTGGAACTCCATAGCTAACCTTTGTGTGCATGGAGGATTCATCATTAACATGAACAAATTGAAATCTATACAGATATATTTAAACCAACCTAGTGCAGTTCCTTTAATCCCAATTTCATGTTCCAGTCTCTGTAATAAAATGTTGTGATCAATGGTATCAAATGCAGCACTAAGATCTAACAGAACAAGTATAGAGATGAGTCCATTATCTGAGGCCATGAGAAGATCGTTGGTGACTTTTACCAGTGCTGTTTCTGTACTATGATGAACTCTAAAACCTGACTGAAAGTCTTCATACAAATTATTCCTATGAAGGTGATCACATAATTGTTTTGCGACTACTTTTTCAATTATTTTAGAAATAAAGGGGAGATTAGATATTGGTCTGTAATTGGCTAAAACACCTGGGTCAAGACAGGGTTTTTTAAGTAGTGGTTTAATTACAGCTACCTTATAGGCCTGTGGTACATAGCCTGTTTCTAAAGATAGATTGATGATATCTAATATGAACATATCTATTAAGGGTAAAGCTTCCTTGAGCAGCTTAGTTGGAATAGGGTCTAGCAGACAGGTTGTTGGTTTAGATGAGGTAATAATTGAAGTTAGCTCAGAGAGATCTATGGGTAAAAAGCAGTCTAACAGGGATTGGGGCCTTATTGATGATTCTAGCACTGCTGTACATGAAGATCTATCTGTAATTTTTGGGGGGAGGATCTGGTGAATTCTTTCTCTAATAGATACAATTTTATTCATAAAGAAGGTCATGAAGTCATTGCTGCTCAAAGTTAAGGGAATAGTAGGCTCAACAGAACTATGGCTCTTAGTCAGCCTGGCTAAAGTGCTGAACAGAAACCGGGGGTTGTTCTTGTTTTCTTCTATTAATGATGAATAATATGTTGTTCTGGCATCACAGAGCATTTTGTACATTTTTAAACTATTTTTCCAGGCTAAATGAGATTCTTCTAACTTTCTGGAACGCCACTTCCTTTCTAACTTTCGTGTTTCCTGTTTTAAGTTGCGTGTTTGTGAACTATACCATGGAGATCACCTCTTCTGGTTTACTGCCTTCTTTTTTAGAGGGGCAACACTATCGAGTATTGTACGTAGTGAGGCTGCAGAATTGTCAACAAGATAATCTACTTGTGCAGGAGTAACATTAAGGAGACTACTTTCCATTGTATTAACATATGGTGAAGCAAATGATGAAGAAATAATTTCTTTAAATTTGTTGACAGCTTTTTCACTTAAGCATCTGCTATAGTGGAATTTTTCCCTAACTGCTGTATAGTCCATTATTGTAAATTCAAATGTTATTAAAAAATGGTCAGACAGAAGAGAGTTGTGAGGAAATATGGTTAAATTATCCGCTTCAATTCCATACGTAAGGACAAGGTCTAACGTGTGACTAAAACAGTGAGTGGGTTTATTTACATTCTGTGAAAAACCAATTGAATCTAATAATGAATTAAACGCAGTGCTCAGGCAGTTACTGTCAGCATCTACATGAATGTTAAAGTCACCAACTATAATGACTTTATCTGTACTAAGCACTAAATCAGCTAGAAAATCAGAAAATTCAATCAAAAACTCTGAGTAAGGGACTGGAGGACGGTACACGATAACAAATAATAGTGGTTTTTGAGTTTTCCAGTTTGGGTGTGAAAGGCTAAGAGTAAGACTCTCAAATGAGTTATAACTATGTTTAGGTCTAGGAATTATTGATAAGCTAGATTAGCTAGCTATGTACACTGACATGGTACTGGAGTAAAATTTACTACAGTATAATATTCAAGCCGCATGAAAATAGCAGATGTTTCTTAGTTTCAAGGCCACTAAGTATGTGGTTAAGTTGACTTTGTCAATCCAAACAACTTTGCAGGCTGCTTCAGAGCTTAAATACACTGCATTCCTGACGATATACCACCAGTAGGTACTGTGGACATTGTGCACTAGAAAGCACTTAGTTACTATCTTGTTGTCATGAGATCAGCAGATCAGAAACACACACACACACACACACACACACACACACACACACACACACACACACACACACTCTCACACTCACCTGTTCCTCTTTACTGTTGATAATCACCAGATCTGATCCTCTGTTCTCACAGTCTTTTCTGCCGTCAGACCATTTTTTCTCCTCAGTGGATTTAAAGTAACAACTGCATCCAAATCTCTTCCATCCTTCTGGACATTCTGGTCAAACAAGAGTTTTTAGATCAGCTTTTATGTTTTTCCATATTGAAAAAAGTTACACATATATACTTTATAATTTTAAATTAAACTTCTTTTCCACTTTTATTTTTTAGGTTTGCTTCAGTGAGCTTTAGAATAGAAACAGCTACATATCAAAACTGTTCAACAACATTGATTTGATTAAAGTCAACGTTATATGTTCCATCATGGAAATTGATATAACACCAGTGTTTGCTGTTAGTCTTTAACATTTCCCACCTTTAGTCTTTACTTCATCCCGTAGTTGACTGCTGTTCTCTGCAATGTCTTGAGACAAACAACAAATAAAACTATTTTACAAAATATTCCAACATTTCCACAGTGTGAAGTTTGTTCCCTTTCTCACCTTTAATTTCACCGCGGAGCTGCTCCGTACCATTCTGTAACTCATCATACTTGTATCTCAGGTTATTAAATCTGGTCTGTAGCTGCTCTTTGTCTACTCTGACTGAACAATCTGATGAGAAACACAATTAAACAGAAAAGCTCAAATAATGAACTATAAAGACGGGTCATTTTCAGTTATTTTGTAAGTGTCAAATTAAAACTCATTCAGTGTGCTGAGCTCACATGGGAAACTAAACCAATGGATTTCTGTTTCCTTATCAAGGAGGGGCTTTGCATTGAGGGTATAAGAGTGAGCTTTACTCTCATCTAATCCCTGTTAGAAGAACATAAAGTAAAGTTTGGCCACACAACAAAGTCTTAACTATACTCAGGAGTCATGATGCAATAGTGCCAATATTTACATGAACGAATCCATTCTTTTTAATTTTTTATGAATAATTTAATAATGGTGATTGATGAAAAGGTGAAAAACAGCCTTCTGGTGGTGGGGACTTCCCACGCCAAAGTTTGAACTGACAGGAGTCTGACCAGCCCTAGTGTTTGTCTGTAGCTGTTTCACTCTACTGATCATTGTACTTTAACACACAGACAAAATTACCATATTGAAGGAAAACATCTGCCAGTGGCAGGTTTGGCTGTAGTAATGTTATATCTTTTAACAAGCTTGTGCAAATAAAGTGCAAAACAAACTTTTCTTTCACACTAGCATCTTAAAGTGGTTTATCTCATTATAACTTTAAGGTTCTGAGCTTAAACGTTTGTGAGCATCACTTCCTAACTCATTGAGAAATAAAATCAGAACTGTATTTTCCACAGTGGGTGTTGAACTTTAGCAGTGCAGAGCAGCACAACGTAGAGAAGCCGATCGAATTCAAGCATTCACACAGCAACAACATTAATTCTAACACCAACTGGTGTTTTTAATGAGAAACACGTCATCATTGTTCTTCACAGGCACAGTTTTACCAGATTGTGAGAAATATGCATCATGGGATCTGGTTGAGTATTTGCTGCTCAGAGATGTTTTTACTTACAGTTTATGGACAGGAAGATGATCACAGCCATCATCAGGAGACACAGCACTCCCAGACACAGAGCAGCTCCTCTCAAAGACTTTCTCTTGTTCTTAGTCTGTGGTCCTACAGAGACCAAACACACAGAGCAACTTCAGTAATTTTCAAGTGGCTAATGGTGCTAATTTGATTGGAAAGCTGAGTCGACCAAAGTGAAGAGAGGGAAACCTCAGTGTTCACACATCAGACTGTACCACAGAATATTGTTTCTAACATTTGTCTTGTTTTCTCACTTACCTCCTTCCTGTGACTGAAAATTATTCTGAGTATCTGTGATGAAATCAGCATTGCAGCTGTAGATACCCACCTCTCATTCTTCGTACTGTCCTGCATCTTCCTCCGCTCTTTGGTCATACCTCAAGTTTCTGTGTTGATTAGCAGAATCATTTGATGACATCTTGTTGATGTTGATCAGTTACTGAGCCGCAGTAAAACTTTGGGATTGTTTCAGCGTAGACAGCACTGCTACAGACAGAGTACGAGTAAAGGTACATCAACTAACTTTGCTGAGGCTGTCACGGTTTTGTGGTGAGGCTCTGGTTGGTAGAGAGCACACAAAACCAGCGGATGTGCATCACTTTGCTCATGTATGATGGTGCTGGATAAAAATGACTTGTCACTGCAAGTAAAAAATGTTGTCCAGTCCTTATGGAACCATTTTGACACATTACAAACATAATTGTAAAGATGAATATTGATGTGTTGTTAACAGAAGCTCCATGATGTGCAGGAAGGCTCTTAAACGCAGACTTCACCAATGTTTAACTTGCTCTCTATAGCTTTAGTTTAGGGTGTAAATGTACAATACAGTACAATGCTTTTCAACTTTCCTCTGACCTTCTTATAATAAAATATTTCTCTAGTTCTATTTGAAAAACTCCTCCATGATGACATCACCCGGAGGAGTTTTTCTATTATTAGGAGTTCAGATGATCATCTGTGGGAGATTTTCTTTAGATCCATTGTTGGCATATACACCAACATTACAGCAGCAGCCTGCAGGTTCACTTTCCTGAGCTGAAGTTTGATCAGTGTGAGAACTTCCAGCTGCAGCTATTGACTAGAACCGTCACAAAGAGAACATCTGATTTGAAAGTGAATGCTAGAAAATAACCATCATCACAATAATTTAATGTGTAGAAACACTCACACACAACAAGTTTCACAGTCTGATCTGAAAAAGCAGAACAAACCACAACCACAGATACTTTTAGCATGTTTGTTAGTGTCTGATGAAAACCTCATTTTATGGTGAGTGTAGAAACAACTGGAGGACTCTATTATCAATGCACTTGAGCTTTAAAACCCACTGAGAAACTGCAAAATATTTATTCTTTCCTGTAGATAAAGTGTGTAAACCCACCTCCAGCAGTCATTACTGGTTCTGGACTAGATTTCTACATTTATGTTATCAACTGGATCATTGAGCAGAAAGAAATACTAACATCACTGCCTGGAAAATGGCACAGTCCACTGTAGGGGTGTTTGATTTCGTATGAGATGCTTCTTCAGGTCACACACAGCTTGCCAGATGACCTCAACACATTCTACACCCACTTTGAGGCCCCCAGCTACACTGCATTGAGGGGGCTCACACACATCTGGCCCACCCAACCCCCCTCCACCTGCCTGAATGACTACAGGCCAGTGGCACTCAATCCAATCATTTTGAAGTGTTTTGAGAGAGTGATGCTGGCCCACATTCAGAGCAACATACCAGACACTATCGACCCACTGCAGTCTGCCTACCGGCCCAACAGGTCCACCTCGGACGCCATTGCTGCTGCCATCCACTGCTCCCTTTCTCATCTGGAAAATAAGGACTCATACCTAAAGATACTCTTCATCGTCTACAGCTCCGCCTTCAACACGTCATCGCCCACAAACTCACCCACAAACTGTCCACACTTGGTCTGCACCCCATCTTCTGTGACTGGCTCCTAAACTTCCTGACTGGCAGGCCTCAGTCTGTCAGGATTGGTAACAGGACTTCAGCCAGTATCATCACAAACATTGGCCTCCACAGGGTTGTGTACTCAGCCCCATCCTCTACACCCCGTTCACCTATGACTGTGTCGACTCCCACAAGGACAACATCATCCTGAAGTTTGCGGTCGACACCGCAGTGATAGGACGCATTGCTGGCAGTGACGAGGCAGCCTACAGGAGGGAGGTGGCCAGTCTGGTGTCATGGTGTGGAGACAACAACCTCACCCTCAACACGGACAAGACAAAGGAAATGATAGTGGACACGAGAAAGGAGAGGAGAACGCATCAACCACTGATGGGTGAGCAACTTTAAATACCTGGGTGTCCACAGCAGTGAGGACCTTACTTTGACACCGCAGCTGCACCGCAACCTTGGAGTTATTTTTGATCAGGATCTGTCCTTTACCTCACATATAAAACAAATCTCTAGAACAGCCTTCTTCCACCTACGGAACATTGCCAAAATTAGGAGCATCCTGTCTCAAAGTGATGCCGAAAAACTGGTCCATGCATTTGTTACTGTAATTCCCTACTTTCAGGATGCCCCAGTAACTAAAGAGCCTGCGCTTAATCCAAAATGCTGCAGCAAGAGTGCTGACTGGAACTAGCAAGAGAGATCATATTTCACCTTCACTAGCTTCTCTCCATTGGCTTCCCATTAAATTTAGAATATAATGTAAAACCCTGCTTCTTACATATAAAGCTCTGAATGGTCAGGCTCCATCATATATAGAAGACCTCATAGCACCATATCATCCCAGTAGACCACTTCGCTCTCAGAATGCAGGCCTACTTGTGGTTCCCAGAATTTCCAAAAGTAGAATGGGAGGCAGAGCCTTTAGCTATCAAGCTCCTCTCTTGTGGAACCAGCTCCCAGTTCAGATTCGGGAAGCAGACACCCTCTCTACTTTTAAGTCTAGGCTTAAAACCTTCCTCTTTAATAAAGCATATACTTAGTTATAGTTATGCTGCCATAGGCTTAGACTGCTGGGGGACCCACCCCCCGATGCACTGAGCTCCTTTCCTCCTCTTGACCATCTCTCCTCTCCTCTCACCCCGCAATTGTCACCACTGTATGTCATTAACTCTGTGTGTTCTCTCCCGTAGTTGTCTTTGTCCTCCTCTGTCCCCCTCTCTCTGTCCCTTTCTGCAGGTGTCCCCCGGCTTTGAAGCTGTGTGTCTTCCAGCGTGCAGCTACTGGTCCTACCAACCTGCCCGATGTTTTGTTGTTGCTTTTTGTTGCTCTGTTCTTTTCTCTCTCCCCTTTCCACTCACCCCAACCGGTCGAGGCAGATGGTCGTCCACCCTGAGCCTGGTTCTGCTGGAGGTTTCTTCCTTTAAAGGGAGTTTTTCCTCTCCACTGTTGCCTATGGCTTGTTCAAGGGGGAATTGTTGGGTTCTCTTTATATATCTTTATAATCTTGACTTTATTCTGTAAAGTGCCCTGAGATGACTTTCTGTGAATTGGCGCTATATAAATAAATAAAGTTGAGTTGAGTTGAGTTGAGCTGGTCAAGAAGGCTGTATTTTCTGAGGAGGCTGAGGAAGTTTGGCATGTCGCCTATGAAACTACAGTTGCATCATGGAGAGTGTCCTGACCGACTGCATCACTCTGTCATACAGCAGCACTACTGCCATGTACCGCAAACGCCTGCAGATAGTGGTGAAGACTGTGCAGAAGATCACCAGGACTCCATTGCCCTCTCTGCAGAGCATCTACCACCGCAGTGTCCACAGGAGAGCTGCTTCCATCCTCAAAGACCCCTCTCAGCCCCAGCACGGACTCTTCACACTTCTACCCTCAGGACACAGGTACAGAAGTGTGAAATGCAGAATCTCGAGACTGAAGAACTCTTTCTTTCCCTCTGCCATCAGACTCCTAAACAGCTGACAGGATTTTGCAACCATGGACAGAACTGTTTACATTGAATCACATTTTGCATTTGCACATTCATTTTTTCAGAACTGCATTAAATCACTTTTTCTACCCATCAACATTGTTTGAGTCACATAATCAATCAAAATCAATCAAAACTTTATTTATACGGAAACTTTTATACAGATTAATGCAATTCAGAGTGTTTTACGGATGATTGAAATATTGATGAAACGTCTACCAAACAAGGAAAAAGCTAAAAGTCAAAACATCTGCAAGCTCAGCTGCTTTCAGTACCATCATTAGTCCAACAAGGCTTTCGAAGTCTCTCAACTGTGACATCAAATTACAGTTCATGAGCTTTCAAAAAGCACATTTTAATTGGCATTATATTGTAGCACCTGGGGCAGACTACAGAAAACTTCCTGATTCCCTGAAGCATCAACATTATATCTGCATCCAGGTTTAGGGGTTCGGGGGTTTTGCATCTGTGGTGCATTTGCTAAAGTCAAAGTATCAGGCATTTAGTGCCCGTGTGTAATAAAACAGAAGTCTGTTATCCCTGACATCGAAAGAAGCTCAACTCCTAATCAATACTATTAAAGGTTTTCTGTTTGTTGCTGAAGTCACACACATCTGATTTGTGTTGTAATTAGTCTCAGCTGATATTAGCCATCCAGTCCATCAGGTCATGGTCTCACTTACTCCTCCCTGTAAGAACGGACTTTGTTCACACTCTGGGGCCAAGTTGGTTCTTCTGGTTTTCTCACACCCTAGTTTTGCTAATCCTTCTTGTTTAACTCTTGACCAATTTTCTTAGCTTCCTTTGTTTCTTCATGCCACAGTCTTCCTAGTTGCAACACGTGCTCATGTTTAGTTTTCCAATTTCCTCTGTTACACCATGTTTAACTTTGTTCCTGTTGTGACTTTTCCAGTTTCTGTAACCAGGTTCGTGTTGCCCATGTTAAATCTCCATAGCTGCCCTTATATTCATGGTTGGCTCCTGGGTTCACGAAGTCTCGCTCATGTTCACAGTTTTTCCCTTCATTACGTTTAAAACAATCTGAGCTTTACTGTGTTTTACCGTCAGTGTACAGTGACACAAGGAAGGTTCATTTACTGTCACACATTTCAAACTGTAGAATTCCAGTGAGAATCTTTAAATACTGTTTTTTTAAACGTCAAATGTGAATCCATCAAATCTGTTAGTGTGTCAAACACGTATTCATGCTGATTTTTAAAGTTTTTAAAAAGGATTAAAGCAGAGTGTCATAATCATTTCACACACTATGAGAAGTGGCTGCTGTTCTTAGCAATACGAGTTATTTTTGGAAATAGACTCTGCCCAAGTTTTCTATAAAAGGAAGCTACATGACAACACTTTAATACTTTAAACTGTCAAATACACGGCTATAAGCCTTTCTCTTGCCTATACACACACGTAAAGACCTGAAGGTGCACGTACATTTTTACATTATATTTTTTTTGAAGGGTGATGAGTGTTTTTAGCATTTAATAAGATTTCATAAATTACACATTGTCAGAGAAAAGCTTAAAGTATAACGTGGCCACTTCCTAAATTTCTAACAACAAACAACAACTAAATAGTTAGAATATTTAAATAGATATCATTCTAAATCTTTTTTAAAATTCTAACAATTCCTGTTTTTTCAGCTTTTAATTTAACAGCCATGAGCATCATACATTTAATTTCTTTACAAAACATTTTTCTAAATAGAGCTCCTGTAGCATATGTTGAAAAATGACTAATAGATAAGTCTGTCTTTTTATTTAAAGACACAATATGCAGCATAGCAACAGAACCCAAAGAAACGCTGATTTTGACTGTTCTTCCCAATCTGCTCCATCTTCCTCCATTGTTCTTTCATGTGTCAGGTTTGGCATAAATATCTAAATTATCGTTACACTATTAGTAAAACTTGAATGGGTTAATGTAATACTACTACATACATGCAGTAACATATATAATGTAGTGATGCTGTCAGGGTTTCAGTCTGCATTTTCATTAGTGACACTAAGAGGTCAAATCCTGCAACTGCACAAAGGAGACAAACTGAAAAAGGTAGAAAATTGAGGAGGATGTACAGTTGTTGGTGCAGGTGAATATCAATGCTGTGTGATTCACTGTGACCAGCAGGTGAAGCTGCAGTGTTTGTGCTGTGGTGTCAAATGCATGTGGACGTTCTGATGGAGACACCTGATGTCTGCGTTTGGTAAACACTGATCTGTCTTTGTTCATCAAGGACCCTTTTCCCCACTGTTATATTCAGCTCAACACAAACATCAGGTGGATTTTCACTGAGCAACGTCTTTCCTTTACTTTTACTGTAACACTGGGACAAGCTTTGATTTTTTTCTTCACTGCTGTTCAGGCTGTTAAGAAACCAGAAAAGTCAGAATGTGTGTTTCTTCGAACATTTACTGCCAGTGTCAGCAGGGATTACAACATAAAGACGATCAGTTTGAGCAGAAACACACTCATTAATAAACCAAGTAAAGACAAAGTGCAGCTGCAGTTTCCTGTGACTGCAGCAGTTTAGTGGGACTACAGAGTTAGTAAGTCCACATGTAGTTGTTGTGTGAACGACTTCCAACCCCACTACTCTGTCTGCACCATAGAGCACAGAGGGACAATATCTATGGAATAAAGAGGATTGAACATGTGACACAGAATGAACAAGTCAACAAATGTGAGATGACTCTGAGGATCAGGAAGAACATTTCAGAGTTTGACAAACAGCTTCATCCCAACACTACACACCTCTCTGTCATCAGAGGAAGCAGGAAATCTACTTCTCACAGATCCAGTTTTTATAAACATTATCATTGTATCCACTTCGTGTCCATTTCCCTTGTTGATCACAGCATGATGCAACATTCAGGCCTGTAGCATTTCCTAGCTCTGCTGTGGCCCAGAACCTGTGGGACAAATCAAAAGTGGACTGAAAAAGTGGTTGGAAAGCTGCTCTCTGAATCCATCCCTGGGACTAATGATCATATTCAGCTTTTTCCTTCATCTGTTCTTCACTTTCTAAAGAGCAGAGAAGAGGCAGCTGCTCCTTCATGCTGAGATCAAGTTCAAGAAAGTTTTACTCTAAATGTTGAAGCTAGTTTTTCTTCCACCATGTTTGTTCTGTGTGAGGATACAGAGAGCAGCACACACATTCAATCCTCTGAACTGTGACCAGAGCTTTGAACCATGTTTCAATCCTGACTCATTGTTACTGCAGCTCATCACAGACTGGAGATGAAGACATCAAATCATGTTCATCATGTTTTATGGTTCTAATGGCAAAAGAGGAAAAACACTTACGTTTCTGTCAGTGGTGAATCATCCACCCATTCCCATTGAAATCCTGTAGATGCTATTTTGTTCTCTCCTGTCAGTAGACCAATCCAGGACTCTTCATTCTTATTGAAGTCAACGATGAAATCCTAAAAGTTGAAAGGAGAAAAAACATTTTTTTTAAATTTCTTAAGGAAACTTTAAATCTGTTACAGTATCACAGAGAAAATGCAACCGCAAGGGGGCACAAGCCAGTGTCTTCTTGTGCCAGTCCCAAGTCTGGATAAATGCAGAGGGTTGTGGCAGGAAGGGCATCCGACGTAAAACACATGCCAAATCAAACATGCGAATCGTGACAAAGACTTCCATACCGGATCGGTCGGGGCCCGGGTTAACAACGACCGCCACCGGTGCTGTTGACCTACAGGGTACCGGTGGAAATTGGACTACTGTTGGTCGAAGAGGAAGAAGAAGAGGAGGAAGGTGTGTTCGTAGGCAGAGAGAGAAGAGGAAAGCTAAGAATGTAGGACTGACAGTAGGGACTTTGAATGTTGGTACTATGACAGGGAAGGCTAGGGAGTTGATCGACATGATGCAGAGAAGGAAGGTGGACATACTGTGTGTCCAGGAGACCAGGTGGAAAGGTAGCAAGGCTAGAAGCTTAGGAGCAGGGTTTAAGTTGTTTTACCATGGGTCAGATAGGAAGAGAAATGGAGTAGGAGTTATATTGAAAGAGGATTTTGTGAGGAATGTTCTAGAGGTGAAAAGAGTATCAGACAGGTTGATGAGTCTGAAGCTGGAAGTTGAAGGGGTGATGTTCAATGTTGTGAGTGGTTATGCCCCACAGGTAGGATGTGAGTTAGAAGAGAAGGAGAAATTCTGGAGTGAGTTAGATGAAGTGATGCAGAGCATCCCCAGAGGTGAGAGAGTGGTGATTGGTGCAGATTTCAATGGACATGTAGGTGAAGGGAACAGAGGTGATGAGACAGTTATGGGCAGGTTTGGTGTTCAGGACAGGAACACAGAAGGTCAGATGGTGGTTGACTTTGCAAAGAGGATGGAAATGGCTGTAGTAAACACTTTCTTTCAGAAGAGGCAGGAACATAGGGTGACGTACAAGAGCGGAGGGAGAAGCACTCAGGTAGACTACATCTTGTGTAGACGTTGTAATCTGAAAGAGATCAGTGACTGTAAAGCATTGGTAGGGGAGAGTGTAGCCAGACAACACAGGATGGTGGTGTGTAAAATGATGCTGGTGGTGAGGAAGATAAGGAGGACTAAGGCAGAGCAGAGGACAAAGTGGTGGAAGTTGAAAAAGGAAGAATGTCGTTTAGTTTTCAGGGAGGAGCTGAGACAGACTCTGGGTGGTTTGGAGGTGCTTCCAGATGACTGGACTACTACAGCTAATTTGATCAGGGAGACAGGTAGGAGGGTACTCGGTGTGTCATCTGGAAAGAGGAAAGCGGACAAGGAGACTTGGTGGTGGAACGAGGAAGTTCAGGAGTGTATACAGAGAAAGAGGTTAGCTAAGAAGAAGTGGGACACTGAGAGGACTGAAGAGAGTAGACAGGAGTACAGGGAGATGCAGCGTAAGGTGAAGATAGAGGTGGCAAAGGCCAAACAAAGAGCATATGAGGACTTGTATGTTAGGTTGGACACTAAGGAGGGAGAGGTGGATTTGTACAGGTTGGCCAGACAAAGAGATAGAGATGGAAAGGATGTGCAGCAGGTTAGTGTGATTAAAGATAAGGATGGAAATGTATTGACAGGTGCCAGGAGTGTGATGGGAAGATGGAAGGAGAACTTTGAAGAGTTGATGAACGAGGAAAATGAAAGGGAACGAAGAGTAGAAGAGGTGACTGGTGTGGAGCAGGAAGTAGCAAAGATTAGTAAGAGTGAAGTGAGGAGGACATTGAAGAGGATGAAGAGCAGAAAGGCAGTTGGTCCTGATGACATACCTGTGGAGGTATGGAAGTGTCTAGGAGAGGTGGCAGTAGAGTTTTTGACTAGTTAGTTTAACAAGATCTTGGAGAGTGAGAGGATACTGAGGACTGGAGGAAAAGTGTACTGGTACCAATTTTTAAGAACAAGGGAGATGTGCAGAGCTGTGGCAACTACAGAGGAATAAAGCTGATGAGTCACACAATGAAGTTGTGGGAAAGAGTAGTGGAAGCTCGGCTAAGGGCAGAGGTGAACATTTGTGAGCAGCAATATGGTTTCATGCCTAGAAAGAGTCCAACAGATGCAGTATTTGCTTTGAGGACGCTGATGGAGAAGTACAGAGAGGGTCATAGGGAGTTGCATTGTGTCTTCGTAGATTTAGAAAAAGCGTATGACAGGGTGCCGAGAGAGGAGCTGTGGTATTGTATGAGGACGTCTGGAGTGGCAGAGAAGTATGTTAGAGTGGTGCAGGACATGTATGAGAGCTGTAAGACAGTGGTGAGGTGCTGTAGGTGTGACAGAGGAGTTCAAGGTGGAGGTGGGTCTGCATCAAGGATCAGCTCTGAGCCCCTTCTTGTTTGCTCTGGTGATGGACAGGCTGACAGATGAGGTTAAACAGGAATCTCCATGGACTATGATGTTTGCAGATGACATTGTTATTTGTAGTGAGAGCAGGGAGCAGGTGGAGGAAAATCTAGAGAGGTGGAGGTCTGCTCTGGAAAACAGAGGAATGAAGCTTAGCCGCAGCAAGACAGAATACATGTGTGTCAATGAGAGGGACCCAGGTGGAACGGTGAGGTTACAGGGAGCAGAGGTGAAGAAGGTGCAGGACTTTAAGTACTTAGGGTCAACGGTTCAGAGCAACGGTGAGTGTGGAAAAGAGGTGAAGAGGCGAGTGCAGGCAGGTTGGAACGGGTGGAGAAAAGTGTCAGGTGTGTTGTGTGATAAAAGAGTATCAGCGAGAATGAAAGGAAAGGTGTTCAAGACGGTGGTGAGACCAGCGATGTTGTTCGGCTTAGAGACAGTGGCACTGAAGAAAAGACAGGAGGCAGAGCTGGAGGTAGCAGAGCTTAAGATGTTGAGGTTCTCTTTGGGAGTGACGAGGATGGACAGGATCAGGAATGAGGACATCAGAGGGACAGCTCATGTTAGATGTTTTGGAGATAAAGTCAGAGAGGACAGATTGAGGTGGTTTGGACACGTTCAGAGGAGAAACTGTGAATATATCGGTAGAAGGATGCTGAGGTTGGAGCTGCCAGGCAGGAGGTCTAGAGGAAGAGCAAAGAGGAGATTTATGGATGTAGTGAGGGAGGACATGAAGTTAGTTGGTGTGAGTGAAGAGGATGCAGAGGATAGAGTTAGATGGAGGCACATGATTCGCTGTGGCGACACCTGAAAGGGACCAGCCGAAAGGAAAAGAAGAAGACAGTATCACAGAGAAAAAGAGAAGTAACAGTCAAAGAACTGATAAAAATCAACAAACTTTTTTTTCTTGGCCATTATAGTGAAGGGAAGATATCATGAAATGTCGAAATAAAATATAGAACACAGAAGAAAACAACTTTGTTCAGTATCAGAAATTTCCGGAGAATAATCAGGTTTTGAGGATGTTTCAGTATCACAGTGATTCAGTGACAGTTGTCAGTCACATTACAGACTGACAGCAGGTCACTTACAAACACTCTCACCTTTTCCTCTTTGCTGTTGACAATCACCAGATCTGATCCTCTGCTCTCACAGTCTGTTCTGCTCTCAGACCATTTTTTCTTCCCAGTGGATTTAAAGTAACAACTGCATCCAAATCTCTTCCATCCTTCAGGACATTCTGGTCAAAAAGAGTTTTAACATCAGGTTTCATGCTATTCTGTATTGTAGTGTTATTTTACAGTTAAACATATAAAACATATATGTTAAACATCTTTATAGCTAAAGATTAAATCATTATAATTAAAAGGTACAGTTATGTTATATCATGTAAATTGATGTGTAACAGCAGGTGTTTGCTGTTTGTCTTAAACATTTCTCACCTTTAGTTTTCATCATCTTCAGCTTGTTTATTTCATCCTGTAGTCGACTGTTGTTGGCTAAAATTTATTGAGAGAAAAAACAAATAAAACCGTTTTCAAAATATGGAAATTTCTCCTCAATATGAAGTTGGATCATTTTCTCACCTGTAATTTGATCCTGGAGCTTCTTCACCTCCTGGGACTGATTGTAACTGTTGCTCAGGTTGTTGAATCGGGTCTGTAGCTGCTCATTTAAGATGCTGAGCTGCTGTTTTTCCATTGAGACTAAAAATATGTGTAAACAGCAAAATAAATCAGTTATTTTGTATTAAAGTAAATACAGAGTTAAGGTACAGCCACATGAATTATCACTGTCACTAGAATGCTCTTTGCTTTCAATCTTCAGTCTGATGTGTGTTGAGTTCTTTCAGTGAGTAACAACCAGAGGGAAACTGTTTAAAGTAGCTGAAATGTCGGAGTATATGTCTGAATAAGAAACAAACTTAAACATGTCTGAGACATCACATAAAAGAAAAATACAACTCTGAACATTTTTTAATCAAACTCATTACAGCGTATGATGATCGCAGAAAGACTGAGAAGATACAGAACTACCAGAGTCACCGTCAAAGGAATGAAACAAGATCTTCTGACAGCTTGAAGCTTTGTCTCATTGTGTGGTTCTACAGAGAAAAACACACAGAGGTTATATTTTCAACAAAATGGGAAAGTTAACCAGTTTTCACCTTGTCTCCTAAACTGCTGGATTCACTCACTGCATGTATATTAATGCTTTTAAATGTCAACTACTGCACTCTCAAAATCAGTAACCCTTGAATAGAATCCCTCATAAGAGGACACATTTGTTAATCAGGTTTTATCTCAAGCACAACTGATAGAACTAATCAAAGGCTTCATTAGTTGCACCAGGCTTTTTTCAGATACAGCACATCAAATACCTGGACTGGCTTAGGGTTTAGATTTCCATTTATATTTAGTCATTTGGCAAACTTTTATCCAAAGTGACTTATAAGTGAGGTACAAGGCAGCAACAATCTAAGTTAAGGAGAAAAAGTGTTTCTCTTTTATGAGATGCAGGAAGATGAAAGAACAGACAGGCTCAGTTGATCATCAATGATTCCCATATTTCTGGCAGACTCAGAGGGAACAATCACTGAAGACCCTGTGTTGATGGTAATCTGTTGTATTGCAGGAAGGTAGACTAGCACATTAGTCTTGGAGAGGTTGAGCAGAAGATTTTATTCTCTCATCGTATGGAAAGAACAAGGAAGAGGTGTGTGTCATCAGCATAGATGATAGAACCCAGGGATGTAGTATAGATGGAAAAAGATAAGGACCAAGATCTGAACCTTGAGGCACACTGATGGAGAGGCTGTGTGTTTCAGAAACATTCCCCTGCAAGGATAGATTGAAGGTTTGTCAATATAAGTAAGACTGAAGTCAGGTTAGAGCTGATCCACAGATGATCCACAGATGCCCAAGTCAGACAGTGCGGACAAGAGGATCTGATGGTTCACAGTATCAAAGCCTGCCGACAGATCGAGTATGATGAAGACGGAAGACTGAGCCACACTTTTTGCAGCCCACAGAGACTTCAAGACAGTAATGTTTCTGTGGACGGACCACTGTGGAAGCCTGACTGTTGAAGCCTGACTGGTTGACTTCAAGGCGCTTGTTCTGATAAAGAAAAATCTGAGAGTTGATCAAAGGCTCCTGCAAGGATCTTGGCCACAAATAGAAGAAGAGAGACAGGTCTGTAATTCTCAACAAGGGGTCAAGAGAAGCCTTCTTAAGCAGTGCTGTAACCTGGGCCTGCTGAAATGAGGTGGGGACGGTGCATTTGTTGAGTGTCATCTCAGAAGAAGGAGAACAGATTATTGGTTTTCACAAACAGGGAAAATTCTAAAAAATATAGTGAAGGCACTGAATGTTAAAGGGACAGTGGAGACACTGGCTGGATGTGGCAATAAATGGAAACATTCAAAGGCTTCAAACAGATTTGTGAGGAGGCAGGTGGAGAGTTGGGCTAAGGTTCCTCGGGAACCTGCTAGAAGCTGGTGTGTGGATATGCATAGAGTTTGCAGCAGGTCACAGCTGTAAAGAGCTGCTCTGCTAAGTACTGAAGAGGAACCACTTGTAACATGTTGAGCTATTTAAATATATTTCGTGTTTGTTTTGTCTGATAAAAGCAGATGAAAAGTTGACAGAATATCACATTATTAATGCGTATTATGTAGTTTTGACTGTATCTACTTAATGTTAACAATAAAGTTTGAACTTCACTGGAACAAAATGACACCAAATGAGCTCATCGTGTTTGTTCTACAGTAACAGGAACTGGAATAGATGATGATGTACATTGTAAAAATAGTTCTGTTAATATATTATTTCACACTCACCAGCTTGTTGTAAACCAACATCATTATACTGATCTCCATCCTCCATCATCTCCACCTCCATGTTCTCTCTCTCTCCTCTGATATATTTCACCCTCAGATCAGACTCAGTTTGAATTTCTGTTGACATGTTGATGAACTTCTTTGTGACCAGTCTTCACTGTCTGTGTCTGTCGGAGTCAGGGAGCTTTGAACAGAGAGCATCAAGGAACTAGCAGCAGGACAAACCACAACCACTGACACTTTAAATACATTTATGATGAAAGAAGAGGAAGACGCATGATGAAGAAAATCTTCTTTGCCACAAATGTAATTGGGAGATTAAATGATTGAGCTGTTTGTTTTGAAAAATCTAAGCAAACTAATTCTTCTAAAATCTTATTAATATTTGTTCTAAGACTTCTTTTAATTCATACAGAGGAAAACTTTAGTCACAGGTGAGTTTTTTTTATCTGACATATGACTTTGTTGTGACACAGGAAATGTGACGTCTACACTTTCATAAGGAACTTTATTCTACAGCAAGTTCTCACAGTCACTGATATTTCAAATGCTGCTGCAACATTCACATTGCTGTATTTTAGGCAGTGGAAACAAAACTAAAATCAACTTTAATGACACACAGTGAGTAATTGATAGTTACCCAGATCTTTTAGATTTAATTCAAGATTTAATCTGCAACATTTACATGACGGTGTTTGCTGTGCTGCTACTGAAGCTGAACTTTTCCCAAAAATCCTGTTGTAATGATTGATTGAAATGAATGAATTAATTGTTGCTGCAGAATTGAATTTTTCAATGAAATTTGTTTTCCTGACTCCAGGTTGATGAGAAATTAAAGACGACTCTTAGATCAGTTTGAGCAGAAACACACTCATTAATAAACCAAGTAAAGACAAAGTGCAGCTGCAGTTTCCTGTGACTGCAGCAGTTTAGTGGGACTACAGAGTTAGTAAGTCCACATGTAGTTGTTGTGTGGACGACTTCCAACCCCACTACTCTGTCTGCACCATAGAGCACAGAGGGACAATATCTATGGAATAAAGAGGATTGAACATTTGACACAGAATGAACAAGTCAACAAATGTGAGATGACTCTGAGGATCAGGAAGAACATTTCAGAGTTTGACAAACAGCTTTATCCCAACACTACACACGTCTCTGTCATCAGAGGAAGCAGCAAATCTACTTCTCACAGATCCAGTTTCTATCATTAGTATCAGGATTTTTACTGTATCCACTTCGTGTCCATTTCCCCTGTTGATCACAACATACTGCAGCGAACCAGTCTGTTGGATTTCCCAGCTCTGCTGTGGCCCAGAACCTGTGGGACAAATCAAAAGTGGACTGAAAAAGTGGTTGGAAAGCTGCTCTCTGAATCCATCCCTGGGACTAATGATCATATTCAGCTTTTTCCTTCATCTGTTCTTCACTTTCTAAAGAGCAGAGAAGAGGCAGCTGCTCCTTCATGCTGAGATCAAGTTCAAGAAAGTTTGACTCTAAATGTTGAAGCTAGTTTTTCTCCCACCATGTTTGTTCTGTGTGAGGATACAGAGAGCAGCACACACATTCAATCCTCTGAACTGTGACCAGAGCTTTGAACCATGTTTCAATCCTGACTCATTGTTACTGCAGCTCATCACAGACTGGAGATGAAGACATCAAATCATGTTTGACATGTTACTTTTTTATGGTTCTAATGGCAAAAGAACAAAAACTCTTACGTTTCTGTCAGTGGTGAATTATCCACCCAGTCCCATCGATATCCTGTAGATGCTGTTTTGCTCTCTGTTGTTCGTAGACCAATCCAGGACTCTTCATTCTTATTAAAGTCAGTGATTAAATCCTAATAGTTAACAAGAGACAATTCTTGTTTAGTTTCTTAATGATTATTTGCAACACAGAGGAAAACATAGAACAAATATTAACAGACAAGACCTGGAAAAACATCAGCTCTTCTTATTGATCTATCGTTGTTTCTTGACTATTAGTGTCTGAACAGGAAGCTTCCAACGTGTATTGCATTCACAGAACTAATAAAATACAGACCTTATGAGTTACTATGTCATTGTCATCAGAAGAGCAGGTAAGAAACTAAAGTAACCGATCACACACTCACCTGTTCCTCTTTGCTGTTGATCATCACCAGATCTGATCCTCTCTCCTGACAGAATTTGCTGCTGTCAGACCAAGTTTTCTTCTCAGTGGATTTATAGTAACAACTGCATCCAAATCTCTTCCATCCTTCAGGACATTCTGGTCAAACAAGAGTTTTAACATTAGATTTCATGTCCTTTGTTATTAAAATAACACTTAGACATTTTGTAGTTCAATGTTGAGCTTGCTGCCATTTTTCTTTTTATTCTATAAATTAAATTTAATTTTTGTAATTAAAGTCAGTTTTGTATCACAGGTCTTTGCTGTTAGTGTAAATTTCTCACCTTTAGTTTTATTTTTCAGCTTCTCTATTTCATCCTGTAGTTGACTGGTGTTGACTGAATGGTCTTGAGAAAAAAAAATGTTTTTAAAAGTATGAAAATCAGAGAAGAGTCATATTAAAAAGATGTAACTAATGTTCACTGTGCAATTTTTCTGATCTGTCTTTCTGACAGAGTGTGGGGCAACACAAATACACACACACTCACACACACACACACACACACACACACACACACACCTGAGATGAAAAACTGTTAATGTATCAGTACACACACTGCCCACAGTGATCGTGTGTGTGTGTCTAATCTCTAATAGCTAAATCAACAGCTGTCTGTATGTTATTCTAACCTTTTTGCTTGAATTGTCACATAACTTAATAAATTACCAAGTTCTCAAACAGTCTATGAGCAGCCTCCACACTAAACCAGTGCCCCGCCCTCCAACTGTCACGGTCACCAGCTTTACATCCTGTTCCTGGCTCTTATTTTGTAGTCTCTCAGTTCCACTTCCTGCCTACAGTCTATGCAGCCTCTTTACACTCATCATCAGCTATGATCCCCTGCTTATTTAAACCCAGCTCTCCCCACAGGTCCCTGCCAGATTTTTCAGTTCAGGTCATGAACCTGAAATGACAGTTTCTCTAACTGGTACCTGAGTCATGTGACTCCCCATCTTCCTGTCTCTGGTGCTGTTAAACCTCCTTATCTGTCAGCACCTGCTCTCACACATCAGTAAGTCATCTATTCCCTGTCAGGCAAGTTTATCTTCTGCTCTGGACCAATACTCACTCCTCAATCTTTCACCTCACAATAAGAGACATTATGTGACTCAGTCGTTGTTGACTAGTTTTCACCCTTTTTATTGACATATAAATAAATCATGGTCAAAATCAGCAAAATACCTCATTAACATCAAAGTGAAAACAGGTGTAAAAAGTTCAGTCATTTAGATAAAAATATGTGAGGTAAAATAAATATTCACCCCTTTTAAAGTGACTGACCTAATTCAACAGAGGTCCAGCCACTTGGTGCTAGTGGTTCCACAGTTAGTGATATGGGGATCACCTGAGTCATTAACGGTGTCTTTGTCTTTGCCACTCTCCCATGAAACCTTGACTGGTGAAGAACCAGGGCAACAGTTCACCCAAAGGCATTTGGGAGACTCTATGGTCAAATGGAAGAAGGTTCTTTGTTCGGATGAGACCAAAATGGTGCTTTTGGCCATCAGACAAGACGCTATGTATGGTGGAGACCAATCACTGCCCCTCACCTCAAACGCACCATCCTACTGTGAGCATCATGCTGTGGGGATGCTTCTCAGCAGCTGGCCCTGGAAGGGTTGTAACTGAAAATGTAGGACAATCCTGAAGAACAATCTTATGGAGTCTGCAAGAGAACAATGGCCTGGGAGAAGGTTTGTTTCGCTTTATGGCCCAAAGCATAAAGTGAAGGCTACTGACAACAGGGTGAAGGTTCTGGAGTGTCAGAGTCAAAGCACAGACCTCAATCCAACAGAAATAGGGGCTTTGTGGCTGGACTTCAAAAGGACTGTCTATGTGATCCCCACACAACCTGACAGAGCTTGAGCAATTTTGCAAAGAAGAATAAACGTGCAGTGTCCAGATGTGCAAGACTTATCCACTTTTTTTACCTCACATTTGAATTGAACTGTCATTACTTTGTAGAGACCTGTTTCCACTGTGACACTGAAGTATTTTTCTGAAATTGTTTGTCAAAATCGCTTATATATATATAAAAACTTATAATTGATCATGATTGATTTATGTCACTATATTATGTTATGACACTAACTATATACACTGATTGACGGCCCTAATGAAAATATTTCTGTAGTGTAAACTTTGCTTCTCTCACCTGTAATTTGACCCTGGAGCTGCTTCACCTCATTCTGGGACTAAATCAATGTGATCTGTAGCTGCTCAATGAAGATGTTGAGCTCACCTTTTTCTAATTTAACTGAAAAAATGGATACGGAACTCAGCACAACAGGTAACAAACCACACATTTACACAATACAAGTCTGGGAATTTTCCATCATTTTGTAAATTTCAACAAATCACACACACACACACACGCGCACACACATATATATATATATATATATGTGTGTATATATTCAAGTTTGGCCTTTCAGAGTTTCAAGTCCTTTTATTTTTTTTCATGGTTTCAACACATTTTTATGGCTTTGGCCCCATTTTCTAAAGTGTTTCACATCAGGTTTCTAACCCTGTTTTCACGCCACAGAAGGATCTGCAACCCTGACAGGCCAGGGCAGGAGCTCACAGAACCTCAGCCAATCATATGGCTTCTAAAAGGATAAGCCAATCAGAGAACAGTCTAAACAGGGTTCACTGGTCACACTGGAAGTAAGTTGAGCGTAGTGATGGTGATATAAACCACACATTGTTGTGGTGTTTGTTTCCTCACATGCTTGTTGAGTTCGGCTGTTGCAGCTAACTGTTAGCATTTAGCTCCACACGTTAGCTCAGCAAACTAAGAGTGAGGAAAGACTGTAAAGGTTAAATCTATTGTTAGCTAAACCTGCTCTGTTGTAAAAATGGAGAGTAAGATGTTAAGTAACTTACATTTACTTAAAAGTCTGGACTTAAAGGATGAGGATCCAGAACTCCTCCAGATGACATTTTCTGACCTCAATAGGAGAAAAAAACCTCCTCCGGGTGATGTCATCTGGAGGAGTTTTACAGCTAAAAACAGAGAAATATTTTCATATAGGGAAGTCAGACAGTTCAAAAGCATTATTGTACATTTACACCTAAACTAAAGCCATAAAAAGCAAGTTGAAAGTTGGTGAAGTCGCCCTTTAAGTAGAGTTTTGAGATATTTCTACTTTATTGGAGTATTTTCATTTTCTACTACTTCAAACTTTCACTTCATTACATTTCTGAGGTGAAAATTGCACGTCTACTTCACCACATTCCTTTGATGACTATAGTTACTTTTCAGTTACAGTATAATAATCCCACTTTCTCAATCTCCAGTGTGAAACTCCCAAGTCACCCAGCAGTGTGGAAAGTTGTTTTTATGGAAGTTATTAGATTCAAAACATACGATCATGAAATCGGGGAAAAGGCTCTGTCAGGACTAGACCGATACCATCACTAGAACGTGTTTCAGATGCTAAAACCCAGACAGAAGACAACTGCTCAGCTGGTCAGAATTAAGGTGAGTGACTTTTTGGCTAGTTTGAAAATGTGGATAATGTGAGCTGGTATTTAGCATTTGCTCAGAGCCGTTTTATCTTACTTTGTATGGAGAGGATGATGATCACAGCCATCAACAGAAGACACAGCAGTCCCAGACACAGAGCAGGTCCTCTGAGAGAAACTCTCTGAAACAGAGGACGGTTCTGAGTCTGTGGTCCTACAGAGACAAAACACAGAGACCAGCTATATCAAAGGGCTGCTTCACACATTACATTTTCTCCTATAGTGCTACGTTAACCTTTAAATACTTATGAAGTAAATGATTTAAATTAGGGCTGTCAGCCCTAATGTGATAAAAAGGTGTCAATGCTAATTTCTTTAAGGCCTTTAAAACAGGTTCGGTTAAGCAACAGTGGGTCATTCGACAGTGCGAGTGAAAACTTGACTGATTCCCTGCAAATAAAAAGTTGTGAAGTCATAGTTGTGGGGTTTCTGATGCAGTTTCTCAGCTCTCTGCCTGACAGCGGGTGTGGTAGCTCATACTTAGACACAAATGGCGATCTGAAGGAGTGGTCGAAGACAAACCCAGAATAGATCAACTGTACTACGAGCAACCAGATGACAAGAGCAAAAGCAGAAGCAGAAGCATATCACCCAGAAGCAGAGATATTCAGACAAGAGAAGGCAGAGTCATTTTAACACCCTTTAAACCCCAAAGTGGAACAAGGAGATGACACGAAGCAGCATGTTTGCTTCACAGTTCTTACCCGTACATCTTTGCTGCTATCATAACATTTTAATCACAACAAAATTCAGGATTTCTGATCACTGATAATAGACAAATAGAATGGTTCAGCTGACCCACTCAGTTTCTTCCTCTCTTCACTCTGTATGAGACTCATTCTGGACTTTCTTATACTTGATCTTTGCACTTAGTGAAACATATAGTCTATACATTACCACACACACACTGCAGTAGGGATGTAGAAACACTAACACATGTCTGATTGACTGCAGGTTCTAAAAAGTATGAAGGGTTTTTACAATTTGTCATATTTCCTCACTTACCTCCTTCCTGTGACTGGAAATTATCTTGAGGGCCTCTGACACAGTGTGCGTTGTCGTAGATAACCACCTCTTTTTCCTCGTACACCTCTCCATCTCCCTCCGCTCTTTGGTTGTATCTCACCGTCACATCTTCATCAGCAGAAACATTTGACGACATCTTGGTGATGTTGACTTGTTACCGTGCTGCAGTAAAACCTCAATGTCCTCACACTTCTACCTACAGTGCTCTGTACATACACTCACATATACTGTGCAATCAACTTCTTATCTGCCTCAGAGAACAAAGAGGAAGTGTCACCAAGAAAGCAGCGGATATGCATCACATCATTTGATGGCATTGGTTAAATATAATGAGTCTCTGTACTTTGTGGTTTTTTTCGCTGACCTCACAAACTGTGTGTTCCAGTTTTTACTTGATCAACTTGCAAAAACTTGAAACAGATGGCTTTGAATATCGTTCCATCTGTTATCTGTAGCCCCTCATTGTGTCACTGGGTGAAAGGTGGCAAACACCCTGGACAGGTTTCCATTTTACCTCAGGGACACAAGCACAGATGGGCAACCGTTCACACTGCCATTCACACCTGGGGGCAATTTAGAGTCACCAATTCAAACCAGGGACCTTATTCGCTGTGAGGCCGCAGCGCTAGCCGCTCTACCACCGTGCTGCCCAGCTGTAAATATATAAACATATTATAATGTTAAAGGTTTGGTTGTGAACTTTTTCTGTCAGCATGAGTATTCACGTTATTAATAGCCTCCTGTGCATCTTCCTCCTCCACAGACCCACAGGAAATGTGTTAATCTCTCTCTGCTCACTATTGTTCTGAGTCTCTCTCACTGCAATTTGGAAACCAAATGTGTGACGAACGCCATCTTACACCACACGGCCATTGGAACTTTGACTCCACTCCAGATTTAAACCACTCTGGTGTCACAGTGCTCTGCTCTGCAGTCTACACAGAATTATTATCCACTGTCCCTCTGCCAATGGCAATATGAAGACATCTGTGTCCATAGATCATCTATCTGTCCTCCATCAGCTGCGATCAGCTCCAGCTCTTGGCATTAATGTTTAAATCTAAAACTGCTCATCTACTGAACCACCCAAGTATTTACTTTGTAGATCTCTACATGAAAGAAACACTTCTTGTTTTAGAACAGTTACATCAGACTTTATTTATTGCTGTAGAATCAACGAAGTGGGTCAGAGAAAATTAAAAAACAACTGTTAGATCAGTTTTCGCAGAAACACACTCATTAATAAACCAAGTAAAGACAAAGTGAAGCTGCAGTTTCCTGTGACTGCAGCAGTTTAGTGGGACTACAGAGTTAGTAAGTCCACATGTAGTTGTTGTGTGAACGACTTCCAACCCCACTACTCTGTCTGCACCATAGAGCACAGAGGGACAATATCTATGGAATAAAGAGGATTGAACATGTGACACAGAATGAACAAGTCAACAAATGTGAGATGACTCTGAGGATCAGAAAGGACATTTCAGAGTTTGACAAACAGCTTCATCCCAACACTACACACCTCTCTGTCATCAGAGGAAGCAGGAAATCTTCTTCTCACAGATCCAGTTTTTATAAACATTATCATTGTATCCACTTCGTGTCCATTTCCCTTGTTGATCACAACATACTGCAGCAAACCAGTTTGTAGGATTTCCCAGCTCTGCTGTGGCCCAGAACCTGTGGGACAAATCAAAAGTGGACTGAAAAAGTGGTTGGAAAGCTGCTCTCTGAATCCATCCCTGGGACTAATGATCATATTCAGCTTTTTCCTTCATCTGTTCTTCACTTTCTAAAGAGCAGAGAAGAGGCAGCTGCTCCTTCATGCTGAGATCAAGTTCAAGAAAGTTTGACTCTAAATGTTGAAGCTAGTTTTTCTTCCACCATGTTTGTTCTCTGAACTGTGACCAGAGCTTTGAACCATGTTTCAATCCTGACTCATTGTTACTGCAGCTCATCACAGACTGGAGATGAAGACATCAAATCATGTTTGACATGTTACTGTTTTATGCTTCTAATGGCAAAAGAACAAAAACTCTTACGTTTCTGTCAGTGGTGAATTATCCACCCAGTCCCATTGAAATCCTGTAGATGCTGTTTTGCTCTCTGTTGTTCGTAGACCAATCCAGGACTCTTCATTCTTATTGAAGTCAGTGATTAAATACTAATAGTTAACAAGAGACATTTCTTGTTTAGTTTCTTAATGATTATTTGCAACACAGAGGAAAACATAGAACAAATATTAACAGTCAAGACCTGGAAAAACATCAGCTCTTCTTATTGATCTATCGTTGTTTCTTGACTATTAGTGTCTGAACAGGAAGCTTCCAACGTGTATTGCATTCACAGAACTAATAAAATACAGACCTTCAGTTATGAGTTACTATGTCATTGTCATCAGAAGAGCAGGTCAGAAACTAAAGTAACCGATCACACACTCACCTGTTCCTCTTTGCTGTTGATCATCACCAGATCTGATCCTCTGTCCTGACAGAATCTTCTGCTGTCAGACCAAGTTTTCTTCTCAGTGGATTTAAAGTAACAACTGCATCCAAATCTCTTCCATCCTTCAGGACATTCTGGTCAAACAAGAGTTTTTACATTAGATTTCATTTTCTTTGTTGTTAAAAATAATACTTAGACATTTTGTAGTTCAATGTTGAGCTTGCTTTTATTCCATAAATGTACGTGTGAGCAACAGAAACAGCCACATATCATAAAAGTTCAACAATGATCAATTATTGTAATTAAAGTCAGTTTTGTATCACAGGTCTTTGCTGTAAGTGTAAATTTCTCACCTTTATTTTTAATATTCTTTATTTTATCGTCGACTGGTGTTGACTGAATGGTCTTGAGGGAAAAAAAAATGTTTTTAAAAGTATGAAAATCAGAGAAGAGTCAAATTAAAAAGATGTAACTAATGGTCACTGTGCAATTTTTCTGATCTGTCTTTCTGACAGAGTGTGGGGCAACACAAATACACACACACACACAAACACACACACACACACACACACACCTGAGGTGGAAAACTTTTAATGTATCTGTCACAGCATCCGCCCTTCTATCCTCCCCTTCCCTCCTGCTCTCTCTCTCTCTCCCTGTTTGTTTTCTTTCTCCCAGAGCACCTGGACTGCAGCGGCGGCCACACCTGCAGGCAATCACTCATCCTGATGACAGCAGTTCATATACCGGTCTCCTCCACGCCACAAGTTGCCAAATCGTCGCAGTAACCTCCTTGGTACTCGTGTACATTAGGCTCCTGGTAAAACCCGTTAGTTAGTAACAGCTAACCTGCTCTTTGTCTCCCTGCCCTCAGATCCTCCGGCCGCCCTGCTGTGTTCAGCGATCCCCTCGGCTCCTCGTCTCCACGGCTCCTTCTCCCGCGGTCACCATTCAACCTCCAACTGTGACTCGCCGCCCAATCGCTCCCCCCCGCACAAGGCATCAAGCTCCTCGGACCAGCCTCTCCGTTCTCCGGACATCGCCTCCCGGCAGCGCTCCCCTTTTCCCCCGACCCAATCCACTATTCCTTCCCCTAAATAAACATTCACCCCTTCCTAACCGCCTGGTTCCGTCTCTCTTTCTGGGTCCGCAAAACATTAAATACACATCAAAGTGTGACAGTATCGTTACACACATAGAAATCTGCGAGTAAACAGCTTATAACAGTAGTTCATTAAAACACCGTCAAACTAATTATCAGCTCTGCCCACAGTGATCGTGTGTGTGTGTGTGTGTGTGTGTGTGTGTGTCTAATCTCTAATAGCTATGAAAACACTAAATCAACAGCTGTCTGTATGTTATTCTAACCTTTTTGCTTGAATTGTCACATAACCTAATAAATTACTAAGTTCTCAAACAGTCTATGAGCAGCCTCCACACTAAACCAGTGCCCCGCCCTCCAAGTGTCACCAGCTTTACATCCTGCTCCTGGCTCTTATTTTGTAGTCTCTCAAAATAAAAGATTAGAATAAGAGAAGTATCTTTTATTCTAATCTTTAACCTCACTATAAGAGACATTATGTGACTAAGTTGTTGTTGACTAGTTTTCACCCTTTTTATTGACATATAAATAAATCATGTTCAAAATCAGCAAAATAACTCATTAACATCAAAGTGAAAACAGGTGTAAAAAGTTCAGTCATTTAGATAAAAATATGTGAGGTAAAATAAATATTCACCCCTTTTAAAGTGACTGACCTAATTCAACAGAGGTCCAGCCACTTGGTGCTAGTGGTTCCACAGTTAGTGATATGGGGATCACCTGAGTCATTAACGGTGTCTTTGTCTTTGCCACTCTCCCATGAAACCTTGACTGGTGAAGAACCAGGGCAACAGTTTATCCAAAGGCATTAGGGAGACTCTATGGTCAAATGGAAGAAGGTTCTTTGTTCGGATGAGACCAATATGGTGCTTTTGGCCATCAGACAAGACGCTATGTATGGTGGAGACCAATCACTGCCCCTCACCTCAAACGCACCATCCTACTGTGAGCATCATGCTGTGGGGATGCTTCTCAGCAGCTGGCCCTGGAAGGGTTGTAACTGAAAATGTAGGACAATCCTGAAGAACAATCTTATGGAGTCTGCAAGAGAACAATGGCCTGGGAGAAGGTTTGTTTCGCTTTATGGCCCAAAGCATAAAGTGAAGGCTACTGACAACAGGGTGAAGGTTCTGGAGTGGCAGAGTCAAAGCACAGACCTCAATCCAACAGAAATAGGGGCTTTGTGGCTGGACTGTCTATGTGATCCCTACGCAAACTGACAGAGCTTGAGCAGTTTTGCAAAGAAGAATAAACGTGCAGTGTCCAGATGTGCAAGACTTATCCACTTTTTTTACCTCACATTTGAATTGAACTGTCATTACTTTGTAGAGACCTGTTTCCACTGTGACACTGAAGTATTTTTCTGAAATTGTTTGTCAAAATCGTCAACTTATAATTGATCATGATTGATTTATGTCACTATATTATGTTAGGACACTAACTATATACACTGATTGACGGCCCTAATGAAAATATTTCTGTAGTGTAAGCTTTGCTTCTCTCACCTGTAAGTTGACCCTTGAGCTGCTTCACCTCATTCTGGGATTGATTCAATGTGATCTGCAGCTGCTCAATGAAGATGTTGAGCTCACCTTTTTCTAATTTAACTGAAAAAATGGATACGGAACTAAGCACAACAGGTAACAAACCACACATTTACACAATACAAGTCTGGGAATTTTCCATCATTTTTAAATTTCAACAGATCCCATATATTTATTATTATTTTTTTTTATTTCAAGGGTCTTAGCCAGAAATGCAGGGACAGGTATGTAATTCTCAACAAAGGAGGGGTCGAGAATATGCTTCTTAAGCAGCAGAGTAATCTGCGCTTGCTGGGCCTGAGAACCTTCCTCTGCCACTGGGTCAGTGATATCCTTACAGAAAGCCCACAGTCAGTCTGGATTGGCAGCAGAACATCAAACAGCACACATCCCTGAGGGGCACCGGGGCTCAGAAGTTTAGTCCCCTGCTGTTTACTCTGCTAAACCATGACTGCTCTTCTCAATTCGTTCTATACTTCGTTATTCGTTTTTCTGATGACACAACAGTTGTGAGGCTCATCAGCAAACATTGAAACATTAAAAAATGACTGATTCTTGATACAGGACAAAAATGATCTGAAACTGCATTAAAACAAGCACTAAAAATATGACAAAGTCCTCAGCACCTTATTTTAATACCATTAAAATATGTGAAAAGTTTAATAAATTGGTTATAATATTACAAATCTGTCTGTAAAGTTTTGAAATGTGTTTAGGAAACATTCAAGTTTGGCCTTTCAAGTTTCAAGTCCTTTTTTTTTCAGAGTTTTGTGATAGAAATTTTCCTTCTTGGAAGAATTATTATAGAAATCAGCGTGATGAACATCTCAGTTTAATACATGTCAGCATGGAGAAGAACACATGGATGTTGGTGTCTTCTTCTGTCTTGTATCTCTCAAACCCCTTCTATTTATTCTCAAACCCAAGAAAGGAACCACCCTCACAAAACATGACTAAAGAAACCAGTTGCATGCAGTTGACAGTCATCACTCTTGTCCCTTTCTAGGTTCTCTGAAGATGTCAGTTGAGAAGCATTAAAACCCTTTTATTGCACCTTCTTGTAGATCTTGTGACCCCAGGACTCACTATCTACTCCGTTGCTTTGGGCCTTGTAACAACAAAGTGCCTACTGTGATCTTAAGCAGTCCTCTAAACATGACCCAACCTGTGACTTCTTGTCTTCTTTGTGACCTCTTCAATAAGCCCATCTTGGTTGACTGTTTGCCAATTATCTAACCATATGACTAAATTTACTTTCTTCCCCCACATTTTCAACCCATTTTTATGGCTTTGGCCCCATTTTCTAAAGTGTTTCACATCAGGTTTCTAACCCTGTTTTCACGCCACAGAAGGATCTGCAACCCTGACAGGCCAGGGCAGGAGCTCACAGACCCTCAGCCAATCATATGGCTTCTAAAAGGATAAGCCAATCAGAGAACAGTCTAAACAGGGTTCACTGGTCACACTGGAAGTAAGTTGAGCATAGTGATGGTGATATAAACCACACATTGTTGTGGTGTTTGTTTCCTCACATGCTTGTTGAGTTCGGCTGTTGCAGCTAACTGTTAGCAGTTAGCTCCACACATTAGCTCAGCAAACTAAGAGTGAGGAAAGACTGTAAAGGTTAAATCTATTGTTAGCTAAACCTGCTCTGTTGTAAAAATGGAGAGTAAGATGTTAAGTAACTTACATTACTTAAAAGTCTGGACTTAAAGGATGCATTCACTGGTTTTTTAGTTCCGGTTTGGGTAGTACATGTACATAAATGCCATTAAACATCCGACTTCTTATATTAAAATATCTTTGTACTGTTAGCTGAAAAACGCCTCCAGCTGACATCACTTGGAGGAACCTTAGGTCAGATTACATCATCTTGCTGCTCAGACTATGGAACTTGATCATGGTCACCCTGCTTTTCCAGAACTCTTCCAGATGACATTTTCTGACCTCAATAGGAGAAAAAAAAACCCACTCGGGTGATGTCATCTGGAGGAGTTTTACAGCTAAAAACAGAGAAATATTTTCATATAGGGAAGTCAGACAGTTCAAAAGCATTATTGTACATTTACACCTAAACTAAAGCCATAAAAAGCAAGTTGAAAGTTGGTGAAGTCGCCCTTTAAGTAGAGTTTTGAGATATTTCTACTTTATTTGAGTATTTTCATTTTCTACTACTTTAAACTTTCACTTCATTACATTTCTGAGGCGAAAATTGCACGTCTACTTCACCACATTCCTTTGATGACTATAGTTACTTTTCAGTTACAGTATAATAATCCCACTTTCTCAATCTCCAGTGTGAAACTCCCAAGTCACCCAGCAGTGTGGAAAGTTGTTTTTATGGAAGTTATTAGATTCAAAACATACGATCATGAAATCGGGGAAAAGGCTCTGTCAGGACTAGACCGATACCATCACTAGAACGTGTTTCAGATGCTAAAACCCAGACGGAAGACAACTGCTCAGCTGGTCAGAATTAAGGTGAGCGACTTTTTGGCTAGTTTGAAAATGTGGATAATGTGAGCTGGTATTTAGCATTTGCTCAGAGCCGTTTTATCTTACTTTGTATGGAGAGGATGATGATCACAGCCATCAACAGAAGACACAGCAGTCCCAGACACAGAGCAGGTCCTCTGAGAGAAACTCTCTGAAACAGAGGACGGTTCTGAGTCTGTGGTCCTACAGAGACAAAACACAGAGACCAGCTATATTAAAGGGCTGCTTCACACATTACATTTTCTCCTATAGTGCTACGTTAACCTTTAAATACTTATGAAGTAAATGATTTAAATTAGGGCTGTCAGCCCTAATGTGATAAAAAGGTGTCAATGCTAATTTCTTTAAGGCCTTTAAAACAGGTTCGGTTAAGCAACAGTGGGTCATTCGACGGTGCGAGTGAAAACTTGACTGATTCCCTGCAAATAAAAAGTTGTGAAGTCATAGTTGTGGGGTTTCTGATGCAGTTTCTCAGCTCTCTGCCTGACAGCGGGTGTGGTAGCTCATACTTAGACACAAATGGCGATCTGAAGGAGTGGTCGAAGACAAACCCAGAATAGATCAACTGTACTACGAGCAACCAGATGACAAGAGCAAAAGAAGAAGCAGAAGCATATCATCCAGAAGCAGAGATATTCAGACAAGAGAAGGCAGAGTCATTTTAACACCCTTTAAACTCCAAAGTGGAACAAGGAGATGACACGTAGCAGCATGTTTGCTTCACAGTTCTTACCCGTACATCTTTGCTGCTATCATAACATTTTAATCACAACAAAATTCAGGATTTCTGATCACTGATAATAGACAAATAGAATGGTTCAGCTGACCCACTCAGTTTCTTCCTCTCTTCACTCTGTATGAGACTCATTCTAGACTTTCTTATATTTGATCTTTGCACTTAGTGAAACATATAGTCTATACATTACCACACACACACTGCAGTAGGGATGTAGAAACACTAACACATGTCTGATTGACTGCAGGTTCTAAAAAGTATGAAGAGTTTTTACAATTTGTCATATTTCCTCACTTACCTCCTTCCTGTGACTGGAAATTATCTTGAGGGCCTCTGACACAGTGTGCGTTGTCGTAGATAACCACCTCTTTTTCCTCGTACACCTCTCCATCTCCCTCCGCTCTTTGGTTGTATCTCACCGTCACATGTTCATCAGCAGAAACATTTGACGACATCTTGGTGATGTTGACTTGTTACCGTGCTGCAGTAAAACCTCAATGTCCTCACACTTCTACCTACAGTGCTCTGTACATACACTCACATATACTGTGCAATCAACTTCTTATCTGCCTCAGAGAACAAAGAGGAAGTGTCACCAAGAAAGCAGCGGATATGCATCACATCATTTGATGGCATTGGTTAAATATAATGAGTCTCTGTACTTTGTGTTTTTTTTTCGCTGACCTCACAAACTGTGTGTTCCAGTTTTTACTTGATCAACTTCCAAAAACTTGAAACAGATGGCTTTGAATATCTTTCCATCTGTTATGTGTAGCCCCTTATTGTGTCACTGGGTGAAAGGTGGCAAACACCCTGGATAGGTTTCCATTTTACCTCAGGGACACAAGCACAGATGGGCAACCGTTCACACTGCCATTCACACCTGGGGGCAATTTAGAGTCACCAATTCAAACCAGGGACCTTATTCGCTGTGAGGCCGCAGCGCTAGCCGCTCTACCACCGTGCTGCCCAGCTGTAAATATATAAACATATTATAATGTTAAAGGTTTGGTTGTGAACTTTTTCTGTCAGCATGAGTATTCACGTTATTAATAGCCTCCTGTGCATCTTCCTCCTCCACAGACCCACAGGAAATGTGTTAATCTCTCTCTGCTCACTATTGTTCTGAGTCTCTCTCACTGCAATTTGGAAACCAAATGTGTGACGAACGCCATCTTACACCACACGGCCATTGGCACCTTGACTCCACTCCAGATTTAAACCACTCTGGTCTCACAGTGCTCTGCTCTGCAGTCTACACAGAATTATTATCCACTGTCCCTCTGCCAATGGCAATATGAAGACATCTGTGTCCATAGATCATCTATCTGTCCTCCATCAGCTGCGATCAGCTCCAGCTCTTGGCATTAATGTTTAAATCTAAAACTGCTCATCTACTGAACCACCCAAAGTATTTACTTTGTAGATCTCTACATGAAAGAAACACTTCTTGTTTTAGAACAGTTACATCAGACTTTATTTATTGCTGTAGAATCAACAAAGTGGATCAGAGAAAATTAAAAAACAACTGTTAGATCAGTTTTAGCAGAAACACACTCATTAAGAAACCAAGTAAAGACAAAGTGAAGCTGCAGTTTCCTGTGACTGCAGCAGTTTAGTGGGACTACAGAGTTAGTAAGTCCACATGTAGTTGTTGTGTGAACGACTTCCAACCCCACTACTCTGTCTGCACCATAGAGCACAGAGGGACAATATCTATGGAATAAAGAGGATTGAACATGTGACACAGAATGAACAAGTCAACAAATGTGAGATGACTCTGAGGATCAGGAAGAACATTTCAGAGTTTGACAAACAGCTTCATCCCAACACTACACACGTCTCTGTCATCAGAGGAAGCAGCAAATCTACTTCTCACAGATCCAGTTTTTATTAACATTATCGTTGTATCCACTTCGTGTCCATTTCCCTTGTTGATCACAGCATGATGCAACATTCAGGCCTGTAGGATTTCCCAGCTCTGCTGTGGCCCAGAACCTGTGGGACAAATCAAAAGTGGACTGAAAAAGTGGTTGGAAAGCTGCTCTCTGAATCCATCCCTGGGACTAATGATCATATTCAGCTTTTTCCTTCATCTGTTCTTCACTTTCTAAAGAGCAGAGAAGAGGCAGCTGCTCCTTCATGCTGAGATCAAGTTCAAGAAAGTTTGACTCTAAATGTTGAAGCTAGTTTTTCTTCCACCATGTTTGTTCTGTGTGAGGATACAGAGAGCAGCACACACATTCAATCCTCTGAACTGTGACCAGAGCTTTGAACCATGTTTCAATCCTGACTCATTGTTACTGCAGCTCATCACAGACTGGAGATGAAGACATCAAATTATGTTTGACATGTTACTGTTTTATGCTTCTAATGGCAAAAGAACAAAAACTCTTACGTTTCTGTCAGTGGTGAATCATCCACCCATTCCCATTGAAATCCTGTAGATGCTGTTTTGCTCTCTGTCGTCCGTAGACCAATCCAGGACTCTTCATTCTTATTAAAGTCGGTGATGAAATCCTAATAGTAAATAGTAATAAAGAGACAATAAAACAATGTGGTGGTTTTCTTGAAAACCTTAAAGAAACCGAGTTCATTATATTTTTCTTTGATACATTCGTCAGAAACAGTTGAAAATTCAGCCCCTCTCATAGTTCTGTCATCGTTTCAGTTGTTTCTTGGCCATCAGGTTCAAAACAGGAAGCTTTATACTGCATTCACAAAAGAAATAAAACGGGGACCTTATCTTATAGTTCTGACTGAAGAGTCAGTTACACATGACAATCAGTCTCTGCTGCATGAATGCATCACTCTCACGGCAGAAGCTCGTCCTTTGTGCTGGAGGATGGCATGTGATTACAGTTTATGGTCTGTAGGTGGCGCTCGGCTTACACTCATAATACGTGCACATCATAACACCTACTATAACCAGTAGTACTGTATATGTACACCGACATGGTACTGGAGTAAAATTTACTACAGTATAATATTCAAGCCGCATGAAAATAGCAGATGTTTCTTAGAAATAAAGTTTGAAGGCCACTAAGTATGTGGTTAAGTTGACTTTGTCAATCCAAACAACGTTGCAGGCTGCTTCAGAGCTTAAATACTCTGCATTCCTGATGATATGCCACCAGTAGGTACTGTGGACATTGTGCACTAGAAAGCACTTAGTTACTATCTTGTTGTCATGAGATCAGCAGATCAGAAACACACACACACACACACACACACACACACACACACACACACACACACACTCTCACACTCACCTGTTCCTCTTTGCTGTTGATAATCACCAGATCTGATTCTCTGTTCTCACAGTCTTTTCTGCCGTCAGACCATTTTTTCTTCCCAGTGGATTTAAAGTAACAACTGCATCCAAATCTCTTCCATCCTTCAGGACATTCTAGTCAAACAAGAGTTTTTAGATCAGCTTTTATGTTTTTCCGTATCAAAAAAAGTTACACATAGATACTTTATAATTTTAAATTAAACTTGTTTTCCATTTATTTTTTGCTTCACTGAAGGTTTGCATCATTGAGCTTTACAATATAAACAGCTACATATCAAAACTGTTCAACAACATTGATTTGATTAAAGTCACCGTTATGTTCCATCAAGGAAATTGATATAACACCAGTGTTTGCTGTTAGTCTTCAACATTTCCCACCTTTAGTTTTGATCTTCAGCTTCTTTATTTCTTCCTCTAGTTTACTGATGTCGCCTGAAAAACAAATGAAATGTTTTTCGTAAACTATTAAAAATCAGTCCTGTGAATGTAAACAAAATGGCACTAAAATGAATTTGCATTATGATGCCTTTAATGCAGCTGTTGTTATGATGACCTGTTGCCTTGACCATACTGAGTTTGTCACTAACTGCTATGAATACTGTCTGTATATTATGCTAACTGCTTAGCCTGATTTGTCACATAACATAATAAAAGAGGAAGATGGGGTCTAAAAGCAGCATTCACACGAAACCTACCTAAACTAATCAACTCATCCCAACATATTCTCATCCCACAGTGTCAGATACTAAAGCCTCCTAAGGCGTCAAATTGTGCTGCTTTTTACGTCCTTCTGCGTAACTATTGGACGCTCCAGAAGTGCCACTATTTGACGCCCTGGGAACAAGTGGATCGGGTATTGGCGTTAAAAGTACACTTTGGCGTCAGTGCTGGATGCTTCAGGAGTGGCACCTTTGGATAAGACTTTATATGCACAAAAAGAAACTAGATCAGGGATTTGGAAAACAACTTCATGATAACTTTAAGAAACAACAGTCAGGGTTAGACACAAAAAAACTTCAACTTCTTCTAACACAAAGTTAGAAGACAAATTACATATGACAGCATCACAGACGTATTTCCTTAAAAGCAGACAACGTCTCACACTTGAGTCAAACCCCAATCTCCCGTGGAAAAGTCCTGTGTCTTGTACCATACACCACCCCTGTCATCCTCCGGATGAGATTTTTTTCTTCTTATTTTATGTCAGTGACTTAGGCGTCAAATACTGAAGCGCCAAGGTTTCTAATCGACTACACTGAAAGCTAAGAGCGTCAATCACTGACACAAACGGGTACCTTAAGTGTCAGCAGCTAACGCAGAAGGGACTGTGCAAAGCGCCACTTTTTGACGCCTCAGGAATGAGAACCGGCTGTTCATCTATTGTCTGTAACCATTTATCCTGTACTGGGTCACGGGGGGCTGGAGCTAATCCCAGCTGACATTGAGCGAGATGAGAATCCACCCTGCACACTGGTCTCCAGTCTGTCTCAGAGTCAACACAGAGAGACATACGCAGACAGACAATCAATCACACTCACGTTCAAGTTGGCGTCACCAATGAACCTAACATGCATGTCTTTGGACTGTGGAAAGAAACCGGAGAAAACCCACACAAGTACAGGGAGAAACATGCAAACTCTGCACAGAAAGGCTGCAGCTGGCGAGTGGATTAAAACCGAGGCCCTTGTAGTTGTGAGGCAGCAGTATTATCCACTCCACCACCGTGTTGCCATATGTCAACAGGACACCTTGTTACCAGACAAGAATAGTGCACAATTGCACATTGGATTGTCAGCTCACTCATATATGTTCAGCGTGCACCATGTTTGTTGGGCTCAACTGCAGCAAACATACAATAATATACAAAATAATTATATATAATAAATAATAGTAATATCAAAAAACAAATGATTGAGTCGGTCACATCTTTCAGTAAATGCATAAAACATTTGAAAATGGAATGAAGTGGATTTTTTCAGGTGTCCATTAGTCTGATGACCTACTTCGTTCCAAGAGATTCCAAGATGGCGCCAGTGTATATGGTTTGCCGTCTGTCTCTGATCATTTTCTTTGTGTTTGTGCTTTTAGAAACTGTCACTCAAAATATAACCAATATAATCTACCCGGTGTACGATCGCAATACGCTCCTGGAGCTTCGATTCTCGCTGAGAAATTCTGTTGAGTTTGAGCATGATGGTCAAAATGCTTTGTCCCCCTTCCTGTCGGAGATACCTTCTCATCTTTGTCGTGCCTTGGTGCTACCTCCATGGCGGAAACGACACAGTTGCCGGGGTAAACGCAGCGAGAGGCTTCTGAAGCTGAAGACAAGTCTGGTGTGCTTTCCAGTGGACTCGTTGGATGGGGTTGGACTGGTTCATGGCCTTTTCCCCTCCTGGTGCTCATTGGAGCCTGTCGTCGGCCCAGGGGACCTGTTCCAGCCCCGCCGTCCCTGTTCTTCCACCGCGTGGTAAATCTGGAGAACCTTCGGACTCTCTGCCGCAGGTTGTCCAAGGACTTGTCCAAGGACTTTTTAAGCCTTAATGACTCTTTAAATTTTCTTCAGCACGTTTTGAATCCCACGCCAGAGCATAGACATACTCTTGACCTGGTTTTAACTTATGCTCTGTCTGTTTCTAACTTGAGGATTTGTGATGCAGTGTTTTCTGATCATATACCTGTATTATTTGACCTTAGGCTGCCCTGTAACACCTGTATTATTTGACATTATGCTGTCCTGTAACACATTTAAGCCTCGCGCTCCTGCTCGGTGCATCCGTATTATTAACCCTTCCACTGCCGCTCAGTTTTCGTCCTCACTCCTGAGTCTATGTGTTCCCATACAGACGAGCTCAGCTCCTGGTTTCATTCCACCTGCCAAACAGCACTAGATGCCGTGGTTCCGTTAAAATCCAGGCAGCCTAAAGTTAAACCTGAGCTGTGGCTGAAACATCCAACTCACGCTGTCAGACGCGAGTGTCGAAGAGCTAAACGAAAGTGGAAGAAGGACAAGCTAAATGTGTCATTCCAAATTTTAAAGGACTGCTGGCGTCGTTATCAGGCTGTTGTAAAAGAGCCAAAAAGGGAACACCTGTCAAATATCATCCTGTCAAACCGTCACAAGCCTCGTGTTCTGTTTAACACCATAGATATTTTTTTTAATCCCCAAGGACTGTTTGTGTGGAACCTTCCCTGGAAGCATGTGAAAACTTTCTGAAGTTTTTTATAAATAAGGTGAATAATGTGAGGGCTCTCACACCTGCTTCTGATCCATCAGTGTCTGTGTTGTGCCCTGTAACTTGTCACCAGTTTGAGCCTGTGACTTTATCTTTTTTATATGAGACTGTTGAACATCTGAAGCCCTCAGGTTCCCCCACTGATGTGGTTCCACTACAGTTTTTTAATGAGGTTATCGCTACTCTGGGGCCTTCTGTTCCTCGTGTTATTAACAGCAGCCTTGCCTCCGGTGTCGTCCCAAGACACTGCAAACATGCTACAGTGCAGCCACTGATTAAAAAGCCAGGCCTGGATCCCTCTGTGTTGTCCAGTTTTAGGCTTCAATTGTATATGTCCAATTGAAGGACTTTTTAGAGGAAAAATGCATCTTGAGGTTTTCCAGTCTGGCTTTAAATCGCTTCACAGCACAGAATCGGCACTGCTGAGGGTTTGTAATGACATCCTCTTAGCTACAGACCCCGGGGATTCTGTGGACTTGGTGCTACTGGATCTTACTGCTGCCTTGGACACAGTAGATCACAGCATTTTGATTTCTCATTTAGAACAATGGATAGGCATCCGTTGAACTGCTCTGGAGTGGTTTAGGTCATACAAATTGATAATTTCCAGTCCTCTTATGGTCCTCTGTTAAATGGGGTTGAGCAGGGCTCAATTCTTGGACCTCTGCTTTTTTCTCCTCTATCTGCTCCCCCTTGGCTCCATTCTTAGAAAGCATAACTGTTCTTTCCACTGTTATGCAGATGGCACCCAGATTTATGTGCCACTGAGACAGAAGGATGGCTATTCCATAAGCTCACGGGAGACCCCAATTTGTGGAATGCACTGCCTTTGCAAGTTAGACAGGCCTCCCCACTGTCTATTTTTAAATCAAATCTTAAATCTTTTTCTCCCTGGTTTTTGACCCAGTATGAGTAGGTGACTGTACTATTTTATTGTATTTTCATTCTTTTTATCCTTCATTATTTTATATGTTTCTATTTTGGCTTCACCATTTTAAATGGTGAAGCACTTCAGAAAGTTTTTGCTGTTTTTTAAAGTGCTTTGTAATTAAAGTTGGCTTGGCTTGATGAAAAGGTGAAAAACAGCCTTCTGGTGGTGGGGAGTTCCCACGCCAAACTACCAAACTGTGAGAAATATGCATCATGGGATCTGGTTGAGTATTTGCTGCTCAGAGATGTTTTTACTTACAGTTTATGGACAGGAAGATGATCACAGCCATCATCAGGAGACACAGCACTCCCAGACACAGAGCAGCTCCTCTCAAAAACTTTCTCTTGTTCTTAGTCTGTGGTCCTACAGAGACCAAACACACAGAGCAACTTCAGTAATTTTCAAGTGGCTAATGGTGCTAGTTTGATTGGAAAGCTGAGTCGACCAAAGTGAGGAGAGGGAAACCTCAGTGTTCACACATCAGACTGTACCACAGAATATTTTTTCTAACATTTGTCTTATTTTCTCACTTACCTCCTTCCTGTGACTGAAAATTATTCTGAGTATCTCTGATGAAATCAGCATTGCAGCTGTAGATAGCCACCTCTCTTTCCTCGTACTGTCCTGCATCTTCCTCCACTCTTTGGTCATACCTCAAGTTTCTGTGTTGATTAGCAGAATCATTTGATGACATCTTGTTGATGTTGATCAGTTACTGAGCCGCAGTAAAACTTTGGGATTGTTTCAGCGTAGACAGCACTGCTACAGACAGAGTACGAGTAAAGGTACATCAACTAACTTTGCTGAGGCTGTCACGGTTTTGTGGTGAGGCTCTGGTTGGTAGAGAGCACACAAAACCAGCGGATGTGCATCACTTTGCTCATGTATGATGGTGCTGGATAAAAATAACTTGTCACTGCAAGTAAAAAATGTTGTCCAGTCCTTATGGAACCATTTTGACACATTACAAACAGAATTGTAAAGATGAATATTGATGTGTTGTTAACAGAAGCTCCATGATGTGCAGGAAGGCTCTTAAACGCAGACTTCACCAATGTTTAACTTGCTCTCTATAGCTTTAGTTTAGGGTGTAAATGTGCAATAATGCTGTTCAACTTCAACTTTCCTCTGACCTTCTTATATTAAAATGTTTCTGTAGTTCTATTTGAAAAACCTCCATGATGACATCACCCGGAGGAGTTTTTCTATTATTAGGAGTTCAGATGATCATCTTGGGGAGATTTTCTTTAAATCCATTGTTGGCATATACACCAACATTACAACTTTCCTGAGCTGAAGTTTGATCAGTGTGAGAACTTCCAGCTGCAGCTGTTGACCAGAACCAGCACAAAGACAACATCTGATTTTGTAAGTGAAGGCTAGAAACTGAAAATAACCATCATCACAATAATTTATTGTGTAGAAACACTTACACACAGCAAGTTTCACAGTCTGATCTGAAAAAGCAGAACAAACCACAACCACAGATACTTTTAGCATGTTTGTTAGTGTCTGATGAAAACCTCATTTTATGGTGGGTGTAGAAACAACTGGAGGACTCTATTATCAATGCACTTGAGCTTTAAAACCCACTGAGAAACTGCAAAATATTTATTCTTTCCTGTAGATAAAGTGTGACATCCCACTTCCAGCAGTCATTACTGGTTCTGGACTAGATTTCTACATTTATGTTATCAACTGCATCATTGAGCAGAAAGAAATATTAACATCACTGCCTGGAAAATGGCACAGTTCACTGTAGGGGTGTTTGATTTTGTGTGAAACGCTTCTTCAGGTCACATGGGGGGAATCTGTCACGTTCTAAAATTATAGTGACTGATGATGAAACTGTCCTAAATAATAAAGAAGTGGCTCAATAGCTGCACATTCCAGGATCACATGCCGGAAACTTGAAACACTACCACGTCTGCCCTCACAAGCTCCAGAAAATCAACATTGTTTGAGTCACATAATCAATCAAAATCAATCAAAAATGTATTTATACGGAACCTTTTATACAGATCAATGCAATTCAATATGTTTTGATTGAAATGTTGGTGAAACGTCTACCAAACAAGGAAAAAGCTAAAAGTCAAAACATCTGCAAGCTCAGCTGCTTTCAGTACCATCATTAGTCCAACAAGGCTTTCGAAGTCTCTCAACTGTGACATCAAATTACAGTTCATGAGCTTTCAAAAAGCACATTTTAATTGGCATGATTCTGTAGCACCTGGGGCAGACTACAGAAAACTTCCTGATTCCCTGAAGCATCAACATTATATCTGCATCCAGGTTTAGGGGTTCGGGGGTTTTGCATCTGCGGTGCATTTGCTAAAGTCAAAGTATCAGGCATTTAGTGCCCGTGTGTAATAAAACAGAAGTCTGTTATCCCCGACATCGAAAGAAGCTCAACTCCTAATCAATACTATTAAAGGTTTTCTGTTTGTTGCTGAAGTCACACACGTCTGATTTGTGTTGTAATTAGTCTCAGCTGATATTAGCCATCCAGTCCATCAGGTCATGGTCTCACTTACTCCTCCCTGTAAGAACGGACTTTGTTCACACTCTGGGGCCAAGTTGGTTCTTCTGGTTTTCTCACACCCTAGTTTTGCTAATCCTTCTTGTTTAACTCTTGCCCAATTTTCTTAGCTTCCTTTGTTTCTTCATGCCACAGTCTTCGTAGTTGCAACACGTGCTCATGTTTAGTTTTCCAATTTCCTCTGTTACACCATGTTTAACTTTGTTCCTGTTGTGACTTTTCCAGTTTCTGTAACCAGGTTCGTGTTGCCCATGTTAAATCTCCATAGCTGCCCTTATATTCATAGTTGGCTTCTGGGTTCACGAAGTCTCGCTCATGTTCACAGTTTTTCCCTTCATTACGTTTAAAACAATCTGAGCTTTACTGTGTTTTACCGTCAGTGTACAGTGACACAAGGAAGGTTCATTTACTGTCACACATTTCAAACTGTAGAATTCCAGTGAGAATCTTTAAATACTGTTTTTTTAAACGTCAAATGTGAATCCATCAAATCTGTTAGTGTGTCAAACACGTATTCATGCTGATTACAGTGATCAGACTTTTAAAGTTTTTAAAAAGGATTAAAGCAGAGTGTCGTAATCATTTCACACACTATGAGAAGTGGCTGCTGTTCTTAGCAATACGAGTTATTTTTGGAAATAGACTCTGCCCAAGTTTTCTATAAAAGGAAGCTACATGACAACACTTTAATACTTTAAACTGTCAAATACACGGCTATAAGCCTTTCTCTTGCCTATACACACACGTAAAGACCTGAAGGTGCACGTACATTTTTACATTATATTTTTTTTGAAGGGTGATGAGTGTTTTTAGCATTTAATAAGATTTCATAAATTACACATTGTCAGAGAAAAGCTTAAAGTATAACGTGGCCACTTCCTAAATTTCTAACAACAAACAACAACTAAATAGTTAGAATATTTAAATAGATATCATTCTAAATCTTTTTTAAAATTCTAACAATTCCTGTTTTTTCAGCTTTTAATTTAACAGCCATGAGCATCATACATTTAATTTCTTTACAAAACATTTATCTAAATAGAGCTCCTGTAGCATATGTTGAAAAATGACTAATAGATAAGTCTGTCTTTTTATTTAAAGACACAATATGCAGCATAGCAACAGAACCCAAAGAAACGCTGCATTCTTTTAGATTTTGACTGTTCTTCCTAATCTGCTCCATCTTCCTCCACCGTTCTTTCATGAGTCAGGTTTGGCATAAATACCTGAATTATCGTTACACTATTAGTAAAACTTGAATGGGTTAATGTGATACTACTACATACATGCAGTAACATGTATAATGTAGTGATGCTGTCAGGGTTTCAGTCTGCATTTTCATTAGTGACACTATCAGGTCAAATCATGCAACTGCACAAAGGAGACAAACTGAAAAAGGTAGAAAATTGAGGAGGATGTACAGTTGTTGGTGCAGGTGAATATCAATGCTGTGTGATTCACTGAGACCAGCAGGTGAAGCTGCAGTGTTTGTGCTGTGGTGTCAAATGCATGTGGACGTTCTGATGGAGACACCTGACGTCTGCGTTTGGTAAACACTGATCTGTCCTTGTTCATCAAGGACCCTTTTCCCCGCTGTTATATTCAGCTCAACACAAACATCAGGTGGATTTTCACTGAGCGACGTCTTTCCTTTACTTTTACTGTAACACTGGGACAAACTTTGATTTTAACTTCACTGCTGTTCAGGCTGTTAAGAAACCAGAAAAGTCAGTATGTGTGTTTCTACGAACATTTACTGCCAGTGTCAGCAGGGATTACAACATAAAGACGATCAGTTTGAGCAGAAACACACTCATTAATAAACAAAGTGAAGACAAAGTGAAGCTGCAGTTTCCTGTGACTGCAGCACTTCCACTACTCTGTCTGCACCATAGAGCACAGAGGGACAATATCTATGGAATAAAGAGGATTGGACATGTGACACAGAATGAACAAGTCAACAAATGTGAGATGACTCTGAGGATCAGGAAGAACATTTCAGAGTTTGACAAACAGCTTCATCCCAACACTACACACCTCTCTGTCATCAGAGGAAGCAGCAAATCTACGTCTCACAGATCCAGTTTCTATTAACATTATCATTGTATCCACTTTGTGTCCATTTCCCTTGTTGATCACAGCATGATGCAACATTCAGGCCTGTAGCATTTCCCAGCTCTGCTGTGGCCCAGAACCTGTGGGACAAATCAAAAGTGGACTGAAAAAGTGGTTGGAAAGCTGCTCTCTGAATCCATCCCTGGGACTAATGATCATATTCAGCTTTTTCCTTCATCTGTTCTTCACTTTCTAAAGAGCAGAGAAGAGGCAGCTGCTCCTTCATGCTGAGATCAAGTTCAAGAAAGTTTGACTCTAAATGTTGAAGCTAGTTTTTCTTCCACCATGTTTGTTCTGTGTGAGGATACAGAGAGCAGCACACACATTCAATCCTCTGAACTGTGACCAGAGCTTTGAACCATGTTTCAATCCTGACTCATTGTTACTGCAGCTCATCACAGACTGGAGATGAAGACATCAAATCATGTTTAACATGTTACTGTTTTATGCTTCTAATGGCAAAAGAACAAAAAATCTTACGTTTCTGTCAGTGGTGAATCATCCACCCATTCCCATCGATATCCTGTAGATGGTGTTTTGTTCTCTGTTGTCCGTAGACCAATCCAGGACTCTTCATTCTTATTAAAGTCAGTGATGAAATCCTAATAGTTAACAAGAGACAGTAATCATTTCTCTATTCACTTCTCCATTTATAATGTTGTCCAGAGGTTATTGTGTGAAGCTGAAGGAAGAACTAGATCTCTTTGTTTTTCTCAATTCTCCATAACTCAGAAACATTAGCTCCTTATATGTTCTTTTGGACGTCAGTGGCAAAACAGGAAGCTACAACAGCACGTTGCATTTAAAATAGAAATTAAATGACCTTATCTCACACTTCTAACTTACTGTGTTATGATTGTCAACTTTTTGTTCTTTTTCTCATGATTTCCTGCCCTCCGGTCACTTTCCAGATGTAGTGCACAGCCCTATGGCCCTCACCTTGTGTTTTTACTCTTTTTATAGAAGGCTGGTTCCTGCAGTGACTCATATCTGCAAGTTGGTCTCCACATTAGGTTCCGTCCTCTGTCCTCAGCCACAGCGACTTGACTCATCATGACAACAAGGAGATTTTCCTTTTATGTTCATGGTAACTCACCAGTGCCTGTTTAGGCTATTAGAGTTACTACTAATTTAGCTGTTCTTTGCTTATAAGTTTAAACTTACAGCCTTACAATCCTGCTACTTACTTTCAGTCCCTATGTTCTGGCCACTGGAGTGGCTTGCATGCTAGAGGCTTTGGCAGTACTCACATTAGAGCATCCCCTGCCTTATGCAAACTTACTAGAATCCATTTCAGGACTAGTTTCTAGAGTATCTTCTCATAAATCTGGTTATTTATGTCATGTTAGGTATCAAGCTCAGGTTCCTATGTTAAAGTAACCATGTGATGTTAAAGTTCTAGTCTCCATGGTAAAATTGCTAGTCATGTTGAGCACCGGCTTTTATGCTACTAAGTCACATAGATGGGTCAATGACTATGAGTCACCCCATCATGATGTCGTATTGTTAACTTCTCAAGCTTCAGTAACACACCCAGTTTGTGGGGTTTGCACCTGGGCTCTGAAACCCAAAATGGGAGCATTTTTATGGTAAAGGACATTGCAGAGGATTAACCCCGTGAAGCAGCAGGCCCAGACACCATCCTAGAAAGGGTTCTAAGAGTGTTCTCAGGAGCTCCCTAGCTTGTTGTCCCAAGCTATTGTCCCTGCTAGTTTCAAGAAGTCCACGGTTGTCCCGGGGCCTAAATATGCCAGTCCAGAGATTTTAACCCTTATCACCATGAAGCAAAAGGACACAAGTGACATCACTGTATGTCACCAGTATGTCTACAGGAAGAATGCCTGCAGTGTCAGCTGTGATCAAGTCTGGTGTCACTCATCTGGATTCATATGTCAAGCTGCTCTTTCTGGACATTAGTTCCATTATTAATACCATTGTTTCACAGACTTTAGTCAACAAAATGTTAGTGCTAAAACCATCTCTTTACAATTGGGTGTCTATGCCAAGGTACCGCCATACAAAATCAACACGTAAAAATACATAAAGAACAATGAAACATAATGGCGGCTGTTCAAGCACAGAGGCCTCTCAAATACAACACATCTTCCTCATATGATTGTTTTTAGTTCAAGAGTTTTTGGAGATTATTCCACTACCATGGCGCATGGTAGGAACACACTGTTTTGCCAAGGTCTGTCCAAGCCAAGGAAACTTTCAAGAGTAAACACTTTGACGTATACACTAAGGTATTCTGGGAGATTTCCCTGCAAAGCTTTATGTGGCTCCATGCATGTACAGTATTTTGCCAGAATCAATCATAGACTGAATATGGCTTTCACAAGTTTTTTCTTTGCAGAGAATGTTTAACACAATTTATTTCTAAAATAGAAATCAAACTTTATTTTGAGTTTCTTAACCAAGTTAGAAATATGTATAATAAATAAAAGCTTTTCATCCACCCATATACCAATCAATGTACCATCAGATGTAAAAATTCCTAGAAGCTTTTGACAGTTGTCCTCCAATGGTACACAGCCCAAATTTAATATGTAATAATGACATAATAAGTCCTGATGATGAGATCAGGTCTCCAGATCTTCTGCAGGAAGCAGGTCACAGACTGACAGTAAGTCACTAACAAACTCGCTCACCTGTGGTTAAGTTGACTTTGTCAATCCAAACAACCTTTGCAGGCTGCTTCAGAGCTTAAATAACCTGCATTCCTGACGATATGCCACCAGTAGGTACCGTGGACATTGTGCACTAGAAAGGACTTAGTTACTATCTTGTTGTCATAAGATCAGCAGATCAGAAACACACACACACACACACACTCTCTCACCTGTTCCTCTTTGCTGTTGATAATCAACAGATATGATCCTTGGCTCTCACAGTTTATTCGGCTGTCAGACCATTTTTTCTTCCCAGTGGATTTTAAGTAACAACTGCATCCAAATCTCTTCCATCCTTTACGACATTCTGGACAAACAAGATTTTTAAATTTATTAGAGTTATGGTGTTCATAGTTAAATAATATATATTTATTTCAGGTCTATTATTTTAAAATGTACATTTGCCTAATGGTTCACTGGTTTTGTCTAATAGAAACAGCCACTCAGCTCAACATTAAATTGTTATTATTAAAAGGTACAATTATGTTATATCATGTAAAATTGATGTAACACGGGTGTTTGCTGTTTGTGTTTAAACATTTCTCACCTTTAGTTTTTATGTTCAGCTTCTTTATTTCATCCTGTAGCTGACTGTTGTTGGCTAAAATGTAATGGGGAAAAAACATTAAGTAAAACTAGTTTAAAAATATGAAAATCTTCCCTCCATACGCAGTTGGATCATTTTTTTCACCTGTGATTTGATCCTGGAGCTCCTGTGACTGATTGTAACTGAGGCTCAGGTTGTTTAATTTGGTCTGTAGCTGCTCGTTGAAGACCCCGAGGTGCTGATTTTGTATTTTAAGTGAAGAATCTGAAAGGAAGGACAATAAACTAGGAGACAAACCTCAAATTATAAAACAATAGTGTTCGTAATTTTCAATTATTTTCTAATTATCAACAAATACAGACAGGGAGAAAACTCTCCAACAAATCTTGCTGATTGACAGTAAACACTGCTTATTGTTGGTTTTAGTATCTTTAGTAAAAAGTTATTGGCCTTTGAAACAAAAGGCTGAACTGAGCATCAACCTCAGTCATTTTCTGCACCCACTGACTTTTAACTTGCTGTCTGTTAAGCTCACATGGAAAATCAAACATTTTTGGTCTGAGCGATCAGGTAGTTGTGTCGCGATATGTGGAAATGCTGATAAAAGGAAGAAAAGTTTAGATGTGCTCGTATATCGACTGGAACCATAGCAGAGGGTCATGTAGCATTTTGTCCAGAACAACGTTTAGTGTTGTTTTAGTTAGTTAGTTAATGAAACTAAGCTTATGAAAGCCAAAATCAGCAGGCCAGAGCTATTGTCTAAGACACAACCTGAGAACAGACGGGGTACCGATACATTACATGTGTTTCTCTCTTGAATTTTTTTTCGGCTTATCCCGTGAGTTCAGGGTCGCCACAGCGGATCATTGTCCACATGTTGATTTGGCACAGTTTTTACACTGGATGCCCTTCCTGACGCAACTCTCCCCAATTTCTACCAGGTGTGGACCGGCACTGCTTAGCTGGGGAGGGGAATGGGCTGTTAGGGGTTCAGTGTCTTGCCCAGAGACACTTCGACAAATAGCTGGGGCCAGGGATCGAACCACTGACCTTGTGGTCCGTGGACGCCCAACTGAGCTGCAAGGAAATATCAACTCAGTAGAAAAATTCCTAACTTATGTTAATGTTTTCTATGGAAAATGTGTGTCTGTAGATGAACCTAGAGACACAAAGGAGTCAAACTGAGCATTCTGCACTGTTTATCTGACATTCTGTTTAAGTGGTCTCTACGTTGGACATCTGATAACTTCAAAGTGGACATCAACACTTAACAGTTTAGTTTTGTGGAATAGTATTAGAATTTGTGGCATTTTACTGTTCTAAAGAAATTACTCAATGCTTGTTTTGTGAAAAAAGCCTTAAACTCATTCAAACCTTGAGGTGAAACACTGCAGTAACTACTGCCTCTGTTTCTGTATATACAGTATGTTTCATTTTCACACAGACAAGGTAGAAAAAACTAAGTATTCTTCACAGACTGAAGCTGGTAGCAACATTTGGTACAAACACGTCATCATTGTTCTTTACATGTACAGTTTTACCACATTGTCAGAAATATGCGTCATGGGATCTGGTTCAGTGTTTGCTGCTCAGAGCTGTTTTATCTTACAGTTTATGGACAGGAAGATGATTACAGCCATCATCAGGAGACACAGCACTCCCAGGCACAGAGCAGCTCCTCTCAAAGACTTATTGTGGACTGGAGGATGGTTCTGAGTCTGTGGTCCTACAGAGACCAAACACACAGAGCAACTTTATTAAAGGGCAGCTTCGCTGACATTCAACTGGCTTCCTACGGTGCAACTTTAAGCTGCACATGCTTCTACTTCTATTTATTACTAATTGTAGTTAAAAAAATTCCCCTAGATGATGTCATAGGGAGGACTTTTGAAGACGTGTGGAGGAGCAGGTCAACCAAGATTAGAATCTCTGTAGTGTGAGCAACCAGATGACATGATCAGAACTAAAAAAAAAAAACCATCAGATTATGTCATAGGGAGGACGTCCTCAGGCTTGGTTTATAACCAGAATAGGACATAAAAAACTCCTCCAGAGGCATCGTGAGTGTTCTTTTCTTAGTCAGTACCTATCATTCTCTGTTGATGTCGTAACATTCTACTCACAAACCTCACAAAGGATCACTGATGACTGCAAGCTGAATTACACAACATCAACCAGCGAACTACGGGAAACAGCAACAAAGCATGTGTGTTCATACTCTACAGTAACGATTGTAGGAACACAGAGACAGGTCTGATTGAGTGCGGGTTCTTGGGGTTGTAGAGCTGAGCTGAACAGAGGGAAACCTCAGTGTTCACACATCGGACCAACATGAATTAATGAATCGCTGTACCACAAAGACATAAAGAGTATTGTTTAGAGTATTTGTCTTATTTTCTAACTTACCTCTTTCCTGTGACCGAAAATCATCCTGAGAATGTCTGATACAGTCTGCGTTGTCGTAGATAACCACCTCTCTTTCTCTGTACTGTCCTTGATTTTCCTCCATCCCTTGGTTATTTCTCACGGCCATATGTTGATTAGCAGAAACGCGTGTACATGGAGTACATGTACTGTAAATACACCGGCTTAAGGCTTCACTGATGCTGTGAGGATTTTGTGGTCAGTTTTATGTCTGTTACAAAGAACATTGAGGAAGTGGTACAAAAAAAACCAGCTGATATGCATCATTTTGTTGATGTTGAAGGGGAAAAAAAAACGTCACTGCAGTTTGTGGTTTTCTTCAGAAAGCAGAATTAGTGTCCCGTTCTTATGAAACCATTCTGACACATGATTAAGACAAAATTGTAAAAAAGAAAATTCTTTTTTCAGATTCAGATTCATTTTTTTGTGTGACAGTTTAAAGTTAAAAACAACACACATATATAACAACACACTGTTACATATGTTGCCATATATACTATATATTATATATATATATATAGATATATATAAGAAATATACATATGTAGCCATATATAACAGTCCTTCCCTCACAAACACAGAAAAACTGATCATAGTTTGCACAAGTTAATTTATCTCTGTTGATTATAGTTGTGCACGATGTAGCAACACCATACTTTCGTTCCTCTAGGACAGATGGTACAATACTGGGCAATTCTGCCACCATCAGGTCAAATCCTGCAAAGATACAAAGCAAGACAAACATTTAGTGACTAAAACTCTGAGCAGTGAGGCTAAACAATGAGTTTTTACTGGGGTAAAGAAAGTGCAAAGTCACAAAGAGTCACAGAGTAAAGTCACTACATCACATTATTTTGTAATTTGTACATTTTTCTGTATTTACTTCTGAGTAATGCAGCTTATTACATCACGTTAGACTCTTTGGGATATTAGAGAGAAAACAGATGTGCAGCAAAGCTCTGAAGACCCAAACATCTTAAATCACATTTAAAGGACACCTTCACTGATTGTGAACTTGCTTCCTTTGGTTCAAATTTGGGTGATACATGTAGATAAATGCCATTAAACCTTCCTTTGACCTCCCTATATTGAAATATCCCTTTTATTCTAGCTGAGAAAATGCCTCCAGATGACATCACTTGGAGGAACCTTTAGTTCAGATTATGTCCTCTTGTTGCTCAGACTATCGAGTTTTTAAACATGGTCAACCTGCTTTTCCAGATCTCCTCCAGATGACATCATTTGAATTCCTAATGATGAAAAACTTCTTTTAATTGTTCTGGTCACCGTATGTGCTCCTGTTTTCTCCTCTGTAACTATTGCATCTTAATCCAACCTCCAGCACACAAGGCTCCACCTTCTCATTTTAGAGTCTTTCAAAATTATTTTAATTTATAGTAAACTTTGTATCTCATATGTAAAGTGACTAAAGAAATATCCTTAGAACAAAGCAGTTCAGTTACAAAAAATGGAAATAATGTAAATACAAGTCCAGATTCCAGAAGCACGGATAAGCTACAGTGTACGTTTTAACAATATAGCTTATCTGCGCTTATGGTTTTAAATGAAGTATTTTTAATGTTTAGAAAATTAAACAACCCTCATTTAGCTTGACATGTGAAACACACAGAAAGTTTCCTTCACAAACTGATCTGAAAACATAAACAGAAGTTGAATTGACAATGAAGGAAGCAGCAGCAGGACAAACCACAACCACAGGTACTTTCAACCTATTTGTTTGGTTTTCATTGTTGTTATAAAAGCCTCTGAAGGATATTAGGATCCATGCACTGGAGGTGAAAAAACCTTAACAAAACCCTGAGAAACACGTCATGCTGAAAGGTTTAGTGGTGCATGGTGCAGAGTTAAAATCAACCATCACTAATTGTAAAAACTAAAAATACACAATCAGCAAATAGTGGATCCAACTGAATAAAATAAAACCGTTTACACAACAGAGGTGCAGCATTTTACCAGCCTAATGTTGGACACTGACAGTTTTGTAAATGATAAAAAAAACATCACATAACTGAAAGTCTAATTTGTTTTGGAAGTTCCATCACTTCTTGTATTTTCACCAGAATTAAGACCTCATAAACACGAGCTACAGGGCTCCCTCTGCTGGGCTAACATCAATTGCATGACAACCAGACCTTCACTAAATGGAGTAACTGTACAACTTAGAGTCACTTTAAGTACTTAAGATGACTTTTTAAAACTTGAATTTAGTACTTACTTAATATTAATTCACAGTTAATACATTAACATCATATAAACCCACATCAAAGAATATGTATCATTTTAATCCAGGTCAACTGCTCTAAATTAGCTGCATACAGTTGTAACCAAATCACATTTAGTTTCAATCAAAACTTTATTTATATAACACTTTTGGTACCTTTTTAGAAGAACATTTCATTTCCTAGAACATTTCAGTTTGGAGTCTTTGCTTTAATTTCATAAACACTGTCCCAACCCTTCACACATCTTGTTCTCATCAGTAAGCGCAGGCAGTACCTCAAAGATTCAGTTTCTTATCCTCATATCTGCTTTCTGTCCATTTTAATTGTTGCTCATAGCACATTTAACTCTCTTATTTCCCAGAACCCGTGGGAGAAATTCCTATTGTTGGGCTGAATTTTTCTTTGTTACATTTAATAGAAAATGTGGGGGCTGATGATAAACGTGCCTTTCTGTCCTACATTTTAACACTTGGTTCTATTAATTTCTAACAATAACTTTGATGAAACTGTAAGTCATCCTGTGATTGTAAAGAAATGTTTTTCTCTTTTCCTCCATGTTGTATAAACTAAAAAAACAAAGTCCTCCTATAATCCAACATTTGTTAAAATATCAACAAATTGATCATTGATTAGTGGATCGGAATATATTTAGACATTTACAATTTAAAGATTTGTTAATTTACATTATTTCTGACTAATTTCAGCGCCAACAAAATGCAGAAACAAAGGCTTTAAAGTACATAGATTGTATGTATATTACTTTCATATTTCACAGTTAAATATTACTGTAAAATATTACTGTAATATTTATTAATAGGACTGAAGTGGATCCCAATACTGATTCATTTCACACAGACAGGTCAGGTTGAATTACATTCACTTTACTATGTATTACCTGTAAATCTACCTCAGAGCTGCACCATATCTTTCTGCTCCTGATAGTAACTAGTACCCAAGTTGTTAAATCTGGTCTGTAGCTGCTGTTTTTTTGTTGACACTAAAATAAAACTTTAGGTTAAGTTAGGTTAGATGGCAAAACCACATGTGTCATGTTGTGTAGTGATCATTATTAAAGGACACAATGTCTCACGCTAGTCTGGAATCCTGGTCTCCTGTGGAAAAGTCTTCTATCTTGTTTGTTTTAATAAAACTGACTTTGTTGCCATTACTGCAATCAAACAGATGATTCAGATCGGCTTATTAGACTGGACACTCCTACACGGACACAAACACACAACATACGTATATGCCCCCTGATGGTCCTTTCCTGCATTTTTTCAAGTCTAAGTGCTCATTAATATATATTCAGCTTTTTAGGCAAACCACAATCCCATCACAATTTTCTAGCTGTTTATAATTTTAGTTTGTTTTACCTCCTTCCTGTGGTCATTTCTCCTTCAGTTTGGTTATTTATATTGTATAAAATGTGTTCTTGTAAAACTTTATTTCCCTTCATCTTCCTTCACCCTTCAGAAAAAGGCTTCCGCTCCACCCACAGCACAGAAACAGCTCTGGTCAGGGTCACAAATGACCTTTTGATGGCATCAGATCCTGGCTATCCCTGTCTACTCATTCTCCTCGACTTACTTGCAGCCTTGACTCTGTGGATCACCACATCCTATTCAGTCAATTCCACTGTGACGTTGGACTGTCTGGTACTGCCTTGGTTGGTCGTGACATCAGCCCACAGATTGTATCTGTTTTTTTAATAACTGCTCCTTGCTTGTTTAGTGTTAATGTTTAGTGTTAATGTTAATGTATTATTATCATATTCATTCAGTTGTATCACATCTAACTACGTTGTTTAGCAGAAATATCTGACAACATCTTGTTGATCAATATCGATCTGTTACCGGGCTGCAGTCAAATTTCAGCGTGTTTAGCAGTAAACAGTACCAGCTGGAGTGGATTGTGCTTCACTAATTCTTCCAGGGATCTGTGGTCAGGCTCTAGCTGGTACAGAGAACACTGTGGGAGTATCACCAAGAAACCCAGCAGATGCATCATTTTGTTCACTTGATGATAACTTGTATCTATGAAGCAGTTCTGACTAATTCTAAAAACATGTATCGCACTTTCTTACATATATGTGGTTTGACTTAAATATCTGACGTCTTCCTGTTGTCTTATGTTAAACAGTTACACTGCTGTAGTAAAACTCTAAGGGACTAAAAGTACAGTAATTTAAACTGTACTCATACTGTCTGGGTGTATTGGTCAGTTTTCGGTCGGGTTCAGTGAACACTGAAAACACATGGAAGTAATTTGAGTTTCTTTGTTTTGAAAATGCAACTGTGAGATGACTCTGAGGATCAGGAAGAACATTTCAGAGTTTGACAAACAGCTTCATCCCAACACTACACACGTCTCTGTCATCAGGAGGAAGCAGGAAATCTACTTCTCACAGATCCAGTGTCTATGAACCTTATAACTAAAACTACTTTGTGTCAGTTTAAGTTGTTGATCACAGCATGACACATAGAGCCAGCCTTTGGGATTTCCCAACTCCCCTGTCGCCCAGAACCTGTGAAACAAGTAAAATAGTTTTAACCTGGGTTCATAACATAAACTCAAATCTCACTGTTTATATTTCAGGTATATTCAATATTAGTTTTTTGTTTTTTGTGAAATTGTGGTGAGATGTTGCTGAATTTGTAAGTCTAATTCCAAATGTGTACTGAAACCTGGATCCAGGACTCTGCTCAGAGTCCACCAGCATTTTTTCTCTTCCTGCTCTGATTCCTGCCTTTTAGTGTTTCTCTGTCTGCTAGACGTTTCATTCACAATCAAACACACTTGAATAGCTTCAAGGCTTTATAGATGTTACATTTTAATGCTTTAGAAAATTGTAATAATAGAGTTGCATAAAACCTTATCAAACTAAGTAGTGTCCAGGACACACTGATAACAAGTCAGTGTTCCAAGGTGGGATGGTTTATTATTAGCTATGTTAGAAATCACCTTTGGGATTTTAATGGGGATCAGAACATGGAACGTATTCTGTATTTTTTATTTTTTCAGTACCCTGGTCTCTCTTTCATTCTTATTAAATGAAATCAGTGGTCATCGCATTTGTTTGACATAGCTTGCAGATGTATTTCTTTGTGGCACCTTGTGGTTACATTTTGTAGGTATTCCCAATAATGTTCTATGAATATTTAGGACATAAACTCGAAACAAATACAATACTTCCAATAATACTAATATAATTTTTCACTAATTATTTGACTTTTTTTTTATAGTCAAAATGAACTTTCCTGCAGACACATGTAAGATACCCAACCTAAGAAAAGAATCTAACGACATTCATGTAATATCATAAAGTAATCTGTAATAATACAAAAAAAAAGTAGTGATATTGCTGGGATGTATTACTAGGGAACGTTCAATCACCTGGCACTGCTGATCTAAGACTGCAGGTTCAAGTTGTTCCATCAGCTTTTTTATTTTCCTTTTGCAACATTTGCTTCCATAGACTAACACCGATAAAATTTAGTATGTGTCACTGTGCTACGTTTGATGGGACTGTAACAGAAACAAAAACTGCCTCACCTTTCTTTCAGTGGTGAGCCGTCAACCCATGTCCATTTCAGTTTTGTTGAAAACAATACTGTCCATAAACCAATCCAGAACTCCCCATTGTTGTTCAGCTCCCTGGCAAAATCCTAGTAGTTCAGAAAGAGTTCAAGTAATATTAGATTCTGAAGTACAGTCAAAACCTAAATCTACTTAAAACTTCTTTATTCTCCACATTGCAGAAGCACTACAACAGATGTAAATCGAATCCCTCCCACCAACAAGTTTAACGTTACATGTTTAATATATAATAATAATAGTAATAATAATAGCTTTACTTATATAGCACTTATCAAACAAAGTACAAAGGGCTGTACAGTGAAAAACAAATCAGGTTAAAAATATAATTTAAATGATTCAGGTCAGATTTTCAAAGGTTGACACGCAAAGTGAGTTAAAAGAATTCCATTAGTGCAGGTGAAACAAGGAATGCCATGTCCTCAGAATGAAAAAAAGTACAAAATTTCATGGCACAATGCTCATTAAAAGTATGTGAACACTTGGGACGTGGACAGTCCATAACAATCTGTAATTCACAACTAAAAACAATAGGCTTATGGTCAGGCTAAGCAAACATTTTCTGTTGTTATATACCAAGACGCAGACTAAAAACAAGTTCAATAGTGTGACCACTAGTATGAGTTTCACCAGATACATGATGCTTGGTTACATTGAAAACGTCTGCGGTATGACTATTAGAAGAAATGTCAGTGTGAATATTGAAGTCCCCACAAAGAACAACTCTATCCTACTTTAAAACAAAAGAACGAGCAGTTCCTGGGGGCAAAAGATTATTTTTAAATAATTTCCCGTAAGTAGCAACAAGTCCACCACCGTGTCCAATGGCTCTGGGGAAACCTAAGCAGTTATAGTCACACATTAATCAAAGCCATGTTCAGCTTCCTGTGCTGCATCAAGGTAGGTGCTGATCCTGGAGTGTTAGTCACAATCTTTATATGTTGATTATTGCAGTTTTGTGTTTCACAGCGTAAAGATTAGTTTGTTTTAACATAAAACACGTGGAAGCCAAAATATATTTTAGGGCCAATCAGACTTCAGAACTAAACTTTATTGGTTTAGAAGATTTCTGTTTTACATCACCATTTCATTAGGTACACCTGCACAATCTAATTCAATCCACTGAAGCAGCTTTGCCATGAATTGTACTTGTACAGGGTTCTACTGTAACTCCTCAGTTTTTATGTCAAAACTTTCTAAAAGTGACAATTGTACTATGTAATTATTATTGAGGTCTCAACCATTAAGATGTGGTTCTAATGTTTTGACCCCCCTATTTAAATGAATGGCAGTGCTATTTTCTAACTATTTGTGTCCATTCATTCTACATTTACATCACAAAAGAACTGGAAACAAGCCTTTACTCTTCCACTGCAAATGTTCAATGATTTCAACAAAGCATAAAAATCAAAACAAGGCTTTATTATTACCAGCGCACGGATCCAAACAGTGACCAAGAAAACGGACACAGATGAGGTTGAATTGCAGTCACTTTACTATAAATATAATTTATCAAGAAACAGGTTTATGTTTCTCCAGGAAAATAAATCCATCAGGGTCTAGACAGGAAGCAGGACAGATATCAGATCACTGTGGCTCCATCAAAGATCACACAAGTGTTAAGACAAGAGTGTTAACAAACACACTCACCTGTTCCTCTTTGCTGTTGAAGATTATGAGATCTGATCCTCTGCTCTGACAGTCTCTCCTGCTGTCAGACCAACTTTTCTTCTCAATGGATTTAAAGTAACAACTGCACCCGAATCTCTTCCATCCTTCAGGACACGACTTCCCTGTGAACAATAAGATAATATAAATAATAACATGTTCATGTTCATTTGCAGAGTGAATCCTATCTATTATGGATTTTGGCCTGTTTACTTCTCACCTGCAATTTTATCCTGGACATGTTTCATGTCAGTCTGTGACTGATTGTAACTGTTGCTGAGCTTATTGAAGTTGATATGAAGCTGATTATTTTCTATCGTGACTGAAATATCTGAGGAGAAACAGACAAAAGGCTTTCTAAGAGAATGCAGTAGTTTGTGCTTTGACCTGCCAAGTGTTGAGCTCAGTCAGACATTCAGGAACTAGAAGGTCCACAGTAGTAAAAATATCAAGCAACAAAAAAGAAACAAAGCTACAGCTGTGCAAAACTAAATAAATCCCCCCTGACTTCAAGAGGGTTTAAATATAAAATGTTTTGGAACATTATGGAATAAAAGTCCTCACAGCGTGTGATGATCCCAGCCAGAATCAGAAGATACAGAACTCCCAGAGACACTGTAAAAACTCTGAAACTGCTGTTTCTCCCAGCTGGAAGCTTCTTCTCACTGTGTGGTTCTACAGAAGAAGTAAACAGGCACAGAAGACATTGTCATGAGCATTAAGTTATAAGATTCAATTCAATTCAACTTTATTTATATAGCGCCAATTCACAACAAAGTCATCTCAGAGCACTTTACAGAATAAAGTCAAGATTATAAAGATGTATAAAGAGAACCCAACAATTCCCCCTGGAGCAAGCCATAGGCAACAGTGGAGAGGAAAAACTCCCTTTAACGGAAGAAACTTCCAGCAGAACCAGGCTCAGGGTGGACGGCCATCTGCCTCGACCAGTTGGGGTGAGTGGAAAGTGAAGAGAGAAAAGAACAGAGCAACAAAAAGCAACAACAAAACATCGGGCAGGTTGGTAGGACCAGTAGCTGCACGTTGGAAGACACACAGCTTCAAAGCCGGGGGACACCTGCAGAAAGGGACAGAGAGAGGGGGACAGAGGAGGACAAAGATAACTAGGGGAGAGAACACACAGAGTTAATACCTTTGGAAATTCTGGGAACCACAAGTAGGCCTGCATTCTGAGAGCGAAGTGGTCTACTGGGATGATATGGTGCTATGAGGTCTTCTATATATGATGGAGCCTGACCATTCAGAGCTTTATATGTAAGAAGCAGGGTTTTAAATTCTATTCTAAATTTAATAGGAAGCCAATGGAGAGAAGCTAGTGAAGGTGAAATATGATCTCTCTTGCTAGTTCCAGTCAGCACTCTTGCTGCAGCATTTTGGATTAATTGCAGGCTCTTTAGGGAGTTACTGGGGCATCCTGAAAGTAGGGAATTACAGTAGTCCAACCTAGAAGTAACAAATGCATGGACCAGTTTTTCGGCATCACTTTGAGACAGTATGCTCCTAATTTTGGCAATGTTCCGTAGGTGGAAGAAGGCTGTTCTAGAGATTTGTTTTATATGTTAATTAAAGGACAGATCCTGATCAAAAATAACTCCAAGGTTCCTTGCAATAGTGCTGGAGGCCAGACTTATGCCATCTAGAGTAACAATATGATTGGACATCATATCTCTGAGATTTTTGGGCCCAAATACTATGACTTCAGTTTTGTCTGAGTTTAAAAGTAAAAAATTGTGGGACATCCAGGCCTTTATGTCTTGTAGGCTTGAAGCTTTATTAACTGATTATTTTCATCTGGTTCCATAGATAAATATAGCTGGGTATCATCAGCATAGCAGTGGAAATTTATGGAGTGTTTTCTAATAATGTTGCCTAAAGGAGACATATATAAAGTAAAAAGTATTGGTATAAGTATAGTATAATATATAATATAGTATAAGATAAATACATAAAAACAAAACTCAACAAACAGTGACACAGGCACACACGTACTTCCTTACTATAGTAACCATGTGCATCATGTTTTGTTACAATCATCATTAAAGCACAAAATGTCTCTTACTAGAGTTGAACTCTAGAGTGGAAAAGTCCCGTGTCTTCTTGTACCATCCACCACCCTGTCCACATCCCTATGAGACTTTATACTCAACGTATAATCTTTAGATATCAAATATTGAAGCGTAGGGGAGTGTCAGTCACTAATGCAAACAGCTACCCTAAGTGTCAGCATGTAACAGACAGACTGGTCCTGCACTGTCAGCTCTAGTTGGACTAGGACACCATCTTTTTGACCATTTTGACATATCAAATCTCTGTCAGTTGCGGTCAGCTTGTTCAATAAGACATCGATGTGATTGGCTGTTTAGCTTAGTAAATCAGTGCATAAGAAGGGACTGCGATATTAAAAACATCACTACAATAAGTAATTTCTTATCACAGTGTCTCTGCTTTTGGGTCCTCTACTACAACCCTTACATGATCTGCTTAGTATTATAGGTAATTACTCTGATTAACTAAAATGTTTAAGGTCCCTCTTAGCCTTATAGAATAGTAAAGTGTTCTTCTAAGACCTCCATTGACCTTAAGTTCATGTGTGCTTGTGTCTCCTTTGTACTTAGACTTAATCATTTCTAGCCTTTGCTTTTCTGTATTTGCTTGTATATTTATTCTGCTGTTTCTCTTCAGTTTCAGTATCACGCATTGTTTGACTGCAGGAGTACAAGGAAGTGCCACTCTGAAATTGTTGCGTATAAACAGGAAGTGTGTCTCTCTATAAGATTTTGTAGAGGGTAAATTCATTCCTAAGAATAAAATGTTTAAAATTGCTTAATTCTTGCCTTATGTCTGCGGTCTACACACAAGATTTGAAAAACCTATTTCCAGGTGACCATATACACACTTTATTTATCTCTTCTTATTGAACTACAGTTACAGGAACTGGAATGATGGACAAAAATCTACTTTGTTTTTTCAACAGCAGTGAAATAGAACAGACAACAGCTGTTTAAAAGGAATTCAAAATTCCAAAACACTAATAGTTAATATTAGGATGAAGGACATTTTTTGAAATATTCATACTCACCAGCTTGTTGTGACTCATTGTCCTGATCTCCATCCTCCATCATCTCCACCTCAATGTTCTCTCTCTCTCCTCTGATATATTTCACCCTCAGATCAGACTCAGTTTGAATTTCTGTCGACATGTTGATGAACTAAAGAGCTAAAAACTAAGTGAACTTCTTTGTGACCAGTCTTCATTGTCTGTTTCTGTCTGAGTCAGGCAGCTTTGAACAGAGAGCATCAAGGAAGTAGCAGCCGGACAAACCACAACCACTGACACAACCCATCATATCTAATTGAGAGTATATATCTATACATTGGAGTTTGAACTTCTATTAAAGAAACCTAAAGTCATGCGAAAAATGTTTGAAATATTTTCTGAGCCAATTTGCAGAAGTGTGAAAGTGTTGTCAAAGCTTCTTTCCTGTTGGACCACACACACAATAGAACAGAGCAGGGCTGTTTGTGACACAGGAAGTGTAGAGTCAAAAATAGAAAATGTCTTGTCTTTCTTAGAAACTAACTTCATGAAGTATTTACATTTACATTTAGTCATTTAGCAGACGCTTTTATCCAAAGCAGGTGAGGTACAAAGAAGCAAAAATCTAAGTCAAGGAGAAAACATCAAAGCAAAGTCCTATCAGAATTGACATGAACATGAACATATTGTAGTTTTAGTAATATTATTTTTCCTGCTGTTCTTAAGTAGACAGCTATAGAAAACTTTTAAAATTAGTGGATGGATCCCATTTAAACTTAGAGACAGATCCTGTGTGATTGGCTAATGTTGACACCAACTAAACATGTTCATCTACTGTCATGTTAAGAGACATGACCTCTGGTCTGTGGCATAACAGTTTAATTCTTTTTCCACACAATCTTCAAACATGTTAAAGACACACTACACATCCTTTCTTGCAACTCATAACATTACACTTTAAATGTCTGAGCATCTTTTTTAAATAAACGACATTTAGGCAACAACAACGACTCTTATATTAGTTTCAGCAGCAAAACACTCATTGACTAGGTAAAGACAAAGTGAAGCTGCAGTTTCCTGTGACCGCAGCAGTTTAGTGGGACTACAGAGTTAGTAAGTCCACATGTAGTTGTTGTGTGGACGACTTCCAACCCCACTACTCTGTCTGCACCATAGAGCACAGAGGGACAATATCTATGGAATAAAGAGGATTGAACATGTGACTCAGAATGAACAAGTCAACAAATGTTAAGTGACTCTGTCGAAGTCTGAAATGTTCTTCCATATCTGCAAACAGCCACCTCCTAACACTCCACACCTCTTTGTCATGAACAAGAGTAGGAAATCATTTTCTTACAGATCCACTTTTTATCGTAATCATATTCACTCTGTGTCCATTTTCCTTGTTGATCACAACATGCTCCAAATTTCCAGCCTGTGAGATATTGGGACCATCCTGTTGGCCAGAACCTGTGGGGTAAAAAAAAACAACTTTTGTTTTAAACTGAGTTTGATTCCGGATGTGTAATGACACCTGGATCCAGGACTTAGAGATATCCTGTTCAGGGTACCGGGATGCTCTGTGAGAGGTGGGGTACAAGAGGTCACCAGTCCCTCTCAGGACTGTCTGTTGTGCTCAGAACCATCACACACAATTTCCTTTTTGAACAGTTTTCATTGTTGTAAATAGTGTTGTATCATACATCTCAGTCAGTGGTGATCCATCCACCCATTCCCATGTGGGTTCCCAGTCTTTTTGTTTTATCCGTAGACCAATCCAGGACTCTTCATTCATGCTCAGGCCAATAATAAACTCCTAAAAGTTATAAAAGAGACAATAATCTTTTTTCCAGAAACTACAATTAACTGATCAGGAATCAGACAGGAATCAGGTCAGAAACACGAGGAACAGATTGCTGGTAGTTCCATCAAAGGTCACACACACACACACACATATACACACACACACACTTACATGTTCCTCTTTGCTGTTGATAATCACCAGATCTGATCCTCTGCTCTGACAGTTTTCTCGGCTCTGATACCAATGTTTCCTTTGAGTGGATTTAAAGTAACAGCTCCATCCAAACCTCTTCCATCCTTCAGGACACTTAACTTAATGTTAAACAAAAGTTTTAGCATATGTCATGTTATTCTGTGTCAAAATTAGGAGATTTAATGTCCACAAAGTAAAACTGTTCCTTAAAATCAATAAACAATTGATAAAAGGAAACCATAGAAGTTATTCAATCGGTTAATACTAAAAGAAACACACTACTGCAAAGCCAAGTTACTAGGGATGTCCTGATACCACATTTGAGTACTAGTCAATACCAAGTACTGATACAATTACTAAACTGTTTTCCTTCCAGTTTGAGTTGCTGGATATTAAAATCCTCATCAATCCTTTACAGTTAATCGAATCCCACAAGAACTGAAATTTGTACACGTTCTTCTGCCAAAACAAATATGACAGTGACTGGTGTTTAAAAAGCAGAACAACTTCCATTGAAACGAACAAAAAGAAAAAAGGAAAACAACAAACAAATTACAGATTTAGGGCGAGATCTCGGACAGAGAATCGTGGACAACGTGGACTGAGTCCACCCAGTACTATGAAGGTAAAATACCTTTGGAAAACAAAGGTAGTCTATAACCCTTGTTGTTACTGATATTAGTGGCAAATATTAAACATTTTTAAAATATTCATGAGATTAGTCTGACTGTTTAATAGAGCACAGTTTATTGTTGTATATCATAAAAAGGACACTTTGATATTCACAGTTAGTTTTTAAACTTGTCTCACCATTTTTTTCCAGCAGCTGTTTTACTTCATCCTGTATCCGTTTGTGAGTTTTATTCAGTGTTTCATACTGGCTCAGTAACTGTCTGTACTTGACTTCTGAGTCTTCAGAAAAACAAAAACAGGTTTTCTGTATTTTCTGTATTATGCTTAGCAGACAGCGTTAAGTTGGATGATTTTCTCACCTGTAATTTGATCCTGGAGCTGCTTCACCTCATTCTGTGACTGATTGTAACTGTTGCTCAGGTTGTTGAATTTGGTCTCTAGTTGCTCACTAAAGATGCTCAGCTTGTGTTTTTCTGTGTTCTCTAAAAAATCTGATTAAAAACAACAAAAAGTCAAAACTTGCTCTTACAAAATGATTTTTTTTTAACCACTCTATCTAGTGCAGTTACAGGACAACTAGTCAGCCTCTGTGAGAGCTCAGAATAAACTTTCTGAGCCAGAATGAGAGCAAACACAAGCTCTTAGTTTGTCTGAGTCAGCCTGTGGAGCGGCAAAGGAAAATAAGATCAGGGGCAACTTGCCAGCAGAACCTGATCACTTTGATCAAACACCACTTCACCTACAGCGTATGACGAGCCCAGCCAGAATCAGAAGATACAGAACCCCCAGAGACACCGTAAACATTCTGAAACTGCTTCTTCTGAGAGCTGGAGGCTTCTTCTCACTGTGTGGTTCTACAGAGGAAAAACACAGAGTACACACTTTTATTCTTTGTTTCTTAAGGACTTTTGAACCATAGAGCATCTTGCGAAATCTCTCATTTTGCATTATTGTAGGCATTAATGAAATCCTGTAATGCCTATTTTTATAAACATGCACACAGACCAACCCCTGCTCTAGAACTGTGTGGATGGATTAGCTAGTTCACTGCTCTTGACCTACTTCATTTTATCATGTAAAAGCTGTTTGCATGATCTGCACTCTTTTGCAGCCCAAAGCCACAAAACCACCACGACAGTGCAGCTTTAACACCAAGACAACGTCTCAACATCATGTACTCCCCATCTTAAGATTGGTCCGACAACACAGACAGCGGTAAAGTCATTGTTTAGGTTGTTTTTGTAAGTGCATAGACAAAGACATCATCCAAACTACAAAACCATTTTATGAAAATGTTTCACTCAATTTGGTAAATAGTCGCTTATATAGCGCTTTACTTAATGAATAAATTTCTTATTACTCTTAAAAGGGATTTAAGAGTAAGAACAAAGATGGCTCCCAGTGCAGCAGTGTTTTAAAAGTTTGTGAAGAGCAGTGAAGCTCTGTGACACAAATCAGGTCAAATCATTAGTGTCAATTAGAAAATACAATGCATTGTTGGTTTTTGTCTTGTCTTTTGTTTTTTTACAAGATTAGTTTGCAATCCTTTGTCTCTTTTGTTTAATTAGGATTCATTTATGTAGTTTTTATGCAAAAATAGAGAAAATACCAAATGTCTCACAAAAGTTCATTTAAAATTGACACTTATCAGCTTTTATGTTGTAAAATAATTTCACACTCACCTGCTTGTTTTGAATCCTCCATCATCTCCACATCCATGTTCTCTCTCTCTCCTCTGATATATTTCACCCTCAGATCGGACTCAGTTTGAATTTCTGTCGACATGTTGATGAACTAAAGAGCTAAAAACTAAGTGAACTTCTTTGTGACCAGTCTTCACTGTCTGTTTCTGTCTGAGTCAGGCAGCTTTGAACAGAGAGCATCAAGGAAGTAGCAGCAGAACAAACCACAACCACTGACACTTTAAATACAATATGGCTGATGAAAAACCTTCACTTCTGTGTTATGAATGTATCTGAGAGACTATAGAATCCATGCACTGGAGTCGCCAAACATTAGAAATACACAGAGAAGTTTTCTATGTAGTCGATTATAATCTGGTTACAGGTTACGTGCACGTAAAACAGAAGCAGTGAAGAGTGTGTGCACGTGTCCTACATTGACCACTTGCCTCACTGCTGTTTCAGCTCCTTGTTTGCAGTCACACTTTGTTGGGGCATTGAACTTTTCATGCTTGCTCTGAGGAACCTGTACCTCCATGTTCATTCTGCCTTTCATTGACTTTTACATGCTGCTTGTTACTGCCTCCTCCTGCAGTTTGACTATGGACAAATGTATCTGGAGTGAGCAGATTGGTTTGGTTTGTGGTTTGCTATTCGTCTGTGACTGGCAGCTCCAAGAAACAGTTTTTTTGCTTGTTACCGTGTTCACATTAGTACTTATTATTGATCAAGGTGACCTGATACTGTTTAGTGCAATTGTTCACCTAAAGACCATAATTAAGTTCATTGTTCACACATTGTGGACTGGTAGTTTGAAAAGTGGGTCCTACTTTTAACAGGGGCCTCTCTCTACCACAGTCATTACTTCCTTTGTTACACTGAAAAAAAGTTGACCTGTTTTAGTCCTCGTCTTCCTCTGAGCAGTGACGTATCTTCCAACCCTCTCTACAGATCCATTGATGTCAGTGTTTCATAATACATGTGTTGGGTAAAATTGTGGGAAGAGCAAAGGTGTCCTGATTAACCATGATTCAACATGGTCAAGTTCAAGAAACAATCATATTTAAGGAATTTTTATGTTATTTGCAGAATGCTTCATACATAAGAGCAATTCAACGTTGATTTAATGTGAATTTTGCCTCAGTGTGTTTTACACTGTGCTCCAAAACAACAGACATTAAAACTGGTTAAACTCTACTAAAAATTCTTCAATGGGAAGAGAAATAGAAGCAACACCAGGAATAAGAGAAACGATCCCTCCTCCAGGACAGACAGCTGGTACAGAGCAAAATCTGTCCGAGAAATAAAGGCCATGTAATCAATAACAGTGAAAATCACATCAGTTGTTTGCAGTCTCCTCCAAAAATATTGGAAAAGCAAGGCCATCTCATTTGTATGCTGAAGACATTTACTCTCTCACACACAGTCCTCGTTAAAAAAGACTTTATTTTGAAATGGCAAAGAAGATTTTTTTTTCATCAAGATAGAAATGCACAATCCTTCAGTACAAAGGTTCTTTCACCATCAATTAACAAACATGGTCAAAGACCATGTATATCAGGATATAAAAATACCAGGATATAAAAACATAATAGTAATAGATATAAAAAAGTAATGTGTATAAAAACATAATGTGTCAGGAAGGGCACCAGGTGTAAAAATGTCCCAAATCAACATGCGGACCAATGATCTGCTGTGGCGACCCTGAATTTTGTGGGATAAGCTAAAAGGAAAACAAAAGGTTTGCGCCCTAATATCAATCATCTATTTTGATATTTCAGTTTTGTTGCCTAGTCGTGAGTCAAGTCAACAAATGTGAGATGACTCTGAGGATCAGGAAGAACATTTCAGAGTTTGACAAACAGCTTCATCCCAGCACTACACACCTCTCTGTAATCAGAGGAAGCAGGAAATCTATTTCTCACAGATCAAGTTTCTACTAACATTATCATTGTATCCACTTCGTGTCCATTTCCCTTGCTGATCACAGCATGATGCAACATTCAGGCCTGTAGCATTTCCCAGCTCTGTTGTGGCCCAGAACCTGTGGGACAAATCAAAAGTGGACTGAAAAAGTGGTTGGAAAGCTGCTCTCTGAATCCATCCCTGGGACTAATGATCATATTCAGCTTTTTCCTTCATCTGTTCTTCACTTTCTAAAGAGCAGAGAAGAGGCAGCTGCTCCTTCATGCTGAGATCAAGTTCAAGAAAGTTTGACTCTAAATGTTGAAGCTAGTTTTTCTTCCACCATGTTTGTTCTGTGTGAGGATACAGAGAGCAGCACACACATTCAATCCTCTGAACTGTGACCAGAGCTTTGAACCATGTTTCAATCCTGACTCTTCTATTGTTTACAAAAAGCCCAATGTCATAATGAAAAATCTATATCCTGCTACATTGTAGCTCCTCCTGTGTAATGGCGGCTGCTGGAAATGTGAATAGATTACTGTGATCTGTAAGCTTGAGTCTGACCCTGAAGGGGAAGTCTTGAACAGGATGTGTCACAAAGGTTGGGGTATGGATTACGTCTGCATGTTAGGGTCTTTTCTGTGTTCTAACGAAGACTAATAGCAAAGAAACCAATTCTCTCACGTTTCTGTCAGTGGTGAGTCGTCCACCCATTCCCATCGATATCCTGTAGATGCTGTTTTGTTCTCAGTCGTCCGTAGACCAATCCAGGACTCTTCATTCTCATTCAGCTCAGTGACAAATTTCTAAAAGACAAAAAGTTTATTGCGCTTGTAGAAATAGGACTGCACATGTTCAGTAACTTCAACAAAACACATCACAAAGCCTTACCAGTTCTGAAATCCACACGCTTTGAGCATCTTTAAGGGACAGTTAACATGCCAAACCAACAGTGAGGTGTATCTAAATACAGAATTACAGACTTTTTATTAGAATTCATGATCACCTGTTCCTCTTTGCTGTTGATGATCACCAGGTCTGATCCTCTGTCCTGACAGTCCTTCCTGCTTTCAGACCAACTTTTTTTCTGGGTGGATTTGAAGTAACAGCTGCATTCAAATCTCTTCCATTCATTAGGACACGACTTTCCTAATGTCAAAGAAAAGTTTAAGACGGCTACCTACTGAACATTTCTACCTTTAGTCAAATCTCTTGGCAACACAGTTCAATACTATTCAATTACTGTAATTACAGTAAAAACGCCTAAAACCAATACAAACATCCTCAGCAGTGTAATTTTGGATTATTTTCTCACTTGTAATTTGGTCCTGGAGCTGCTTCACCTCATTCTGTAAGTGGTTGTAACTGTTGCTCAGGTTGTTCAATCTGGTCTGTAGCTGCTCTTTTTCCTTTGTGACTGAAATGAAACACCACAGGAAATAAACCAGCATCTCCTTATTGTAAAGGATTATGGTAATATTCTATTTATGTGTTGTATATGTGGACAAATCTCACACGCAGAATAAAAGCTGCCTGCTGCTGACTGTAGTGTCTATGAATCCACAAACTAACTTTTTACAGTGGTGTTTTGTCTGAGAGGGATGTCGTAATAGGGCAGTTGAAAGAGGAAGAACAAATATAACCCACCAATAGCATTTTAAGTGTGAAAGTCAGTTCTTGAAAGACAGAAGCAGGCAGCAGCTGTTGCTGGAAAAATGCACTTTGGTTCCACAAATGTGTTTCTAAAATGCATTTCTGCTAAACTGTTGCTCAGAGCTGGTTTATCTTACCGTGTACAAATAGGACGATGATCCCAGCCGTCAGCAGGAGACACAGAACACCCAGGCACAGAGCAGCTCCTCTGAAAGTCTTTCTGTGGTCTGGAGGCCAGTTCTCAGTCTGTGGTCCTACAGACAGTGAACACGCACAGCATTGTCTTTACATTTTATTCAGCATCCATGTTTAGTTGTGTGGTTGTGGTAACAATGGGGTCTTTCAGCAGCTTTAAGTATTTCTGATCTGACAGATTTATTATTTTTTATTACCTATTATTAAATTTCTTACTGTCAACAAGTCACATCAAATGTTAACTTGTAGTATAAAAACAAAAGGGAACAAGTGTCTCTTTCAACTCTAACCAATAAGCATTACAGCTCCAATAGGTTTTAGTTGGCAGTTTATTAGCAGATCATCATCCAATTAAGTAAAAGAAAGAGCAGCAAAACAGATGTTCATCCTGTCTCTACATGACAAACACAAATGTCTGATTTTATTTGGAGATTATGTCTCTTCAGTTACATTCAGTTTTGCATTGTCAAGAAACGTATAGCCAGACATTGTCTCACCTCCTTCCTGTGACGGAAAATCAGTTGGATCCACTCTGATATTATAGATTTCCACCTCTCGTTCCTTCCACTCTGTTCCTTTTTTCTCCACCTTTCTGTTGTATCTCACCTTCCTGGCTAAATCTGGTTTGGCGTAAATATCTGAAGACGACATCTTGATGAACTATGTCGAACAGTTAGTCACACTAATGTCCTATCAGTACAGTGTACACAGCTATCCAAATAAGTGATGTCAGCTGATTTGAGGATGTCTGGTTCAGCCTTCTGTCTGCTCAGAGATCACTGAGGAAGTTGCATCAACAACCAGCAGATTCGGTGCATCCAGAAAGTATTCACACTTAACTTTTTCCACATTGTGCTATGTTACTGCCTTATTCCAAAATGGATCAAATTCATTATTTTCCTCACATATACATAATTATTCACCGTCTTTGCTTAATACTTTGTTGAAGCACCTTTAGCAACAATTACAGCGTGAAGTCTTTTTGCCTATGATGCTACAAGCTTGTCACACCTACATGTTTGCAGTTTCTCTCATTCCTCTTTGCAGTACCTCTCAAGCTCCAACAGGTTGGATGGGGAGCGTCAGTGCACAGCCATTTTCAGATCTCTCTAGAGATGTTCAACTGGGTTCAAGTCAGGGCTCCTGCTGGGCCACTTAAGGACATTCACAGAGTTGTCATGTAGCCACTCCTTTGTTATCTTGGCTGTTGGCTTGCGGTCGTTCTCCTGTCTAAAAATGAACCATCGCCCCTGCTTTAAACTAACTGCTGGATATTATTTTCTGTGCAGGTGTATTATTGTCACACACACATTAACACTGGGATTTCTTTATTATCAGAGAAAATGTTAACACAGCTGAATATTAAAAAAGTACAAGCCAAACAACCAACCAAAGGCCAAACATAGTCTACTACATAAAAATGTGCTTTTAAATCCTTTAAGGGTAATGACAAGACATTCAACATTATGAAATAAAACTCCTTACAACATGTGATGATCTCAGTGAATATCAGAACACATAAAGTCATTGTACAAGCTCTGAAACAGCTTCTTTTAACAGCTGGAAGCTTCTTCTCACTGTGTGGTTCTATAGAGAGAAAATACACAGAATGTTTTTGTTCTACGCTGTTGAACTCTGGAGCTTTTTGAACCTAAATGATTTCATCTGTTTGAACAATGTTATTTGAAGTCCAGTGGTACTAAACACTTCACAACTAGTGTTTCAGTGCACAAAACTAGTGATGTCACAGTCAAAGCAGATGACACGACAGTATCAACGCTTCGAAGGAGGAATTTCCTGGTTTCGAAACCTCGGTTCACCACACGAGAAGTCAAGTGCCCACCTCAAATGAAGCTTCATTACATCACAGTCGTATCAGAGAGCTGATTTCAAAATACAGTCTATTGAACGACATAACAATAATGGAGGCATGAACACAGCTTGGATTCTGTCCAACTATTTCATCAGTTATTTCACAATTCACATTAAAATGTGACTCTGTGACCAGCAGATGTCACTATTTTCAACAAGTGATTCAGTGCTTTTCTCCACCACACACCATCTGACCCCACACAAAGAGCACATCCCATGTTCAGCCAATGGGAGAAAAGGGTCTACAATGCTTCCAGAGACTGAACCAGGCCTCAACCAGGCCTTTAATCAGCTCAGGTGTGAACTGGTTGGTTGAGGACAGGATCCGTTCATTCATGATGATGATCCATGACGGGATTTTTTTAAATCAATATAACAAAATGAGTCTACCACTTAATCACAACCTCAGGTTTGACTTTCCCACTGTGCCATGAAATCAGCTTTGTGAGTCTTTTAAACATAAGTACATAAAAAATATAAATGAGAAATCAAAAAGTGCTTCACAATGAAAAGTAGAGAAAGACTAAACAAAATGTGAAAATGAAATAAATACATATAATGGATCAGACAGAGAAATGCAACCGCAAGGGGGCACAAGCCAGTGTCTTCTTGTGCCAGTCCCAAGTCTGGATAAATGCAGAGGGTTGTGGCAGGAAGGGCATCCGACGTAAAACACATGCCAAATCAAACATGCGAATCGTGACAAAGACTTCCATACCGGATCGGTCGGGGCCCGGGTTAATAACGACCGCCACCGGTGCTGTTGACCTACAGGGTACCGGTGGAAATTGGACTACTGTTGGTCGAAGACGAAGAAGAAGAGGAGGAAGGTGTGTTCGTAGGCAGAGAGAGAAGAGGAAAGCTAAGAATGTAGGACTGACAGTAGGGACTTTGAATGTTGGTACTATGACAGGGAAGGCTAGGGAGTTGATCGACATGATGCAGAGAAGGAAGGTGGACATACTGTGTGTCCAGGAGACCAGGTGGAAAGGTAGCAAGGCTAGAAGCTTAGGAGCAGGGTTTAAGTTGTTTTACCATGGGTCAGATAGGAAGAGAAATGGAGTAGGAGTTATATTGAAAGAGGATTTTGTGAGGAATGTTCTAGAGGTGAAAAGAGTATCAGACAGGTTGATGAGTCTGAAGCTGGAAGTTGAAGGGTGATGTTCAATGTTGTGAGTGGTTATGCCCCACAGGTAGGATGTGAGTTAGAAGAGAAGGAGAAATTCTGGAGTGAGTTAGATGAAGTGATGCAGAGCATCCCCAGAGGTGAGAGAGTTGTCATTGGTGCAGATTTCAATGGGCATGTAGGTGAAGGGAACAGAGGTGATGAGACAGTTATGGGCAGGTTTGGTGTTCAGGACAGGAACGCAGAAGGTCAGATGGTGGTTGACTTTGCAAAGAGGATGGAAATGGCTGTAGTAAACACTTTCTTTCAGAAGAGGCAGGAACATAGGGTGACGTACAAGAGCGGAGGGAGAAGCACTCAGGTAGACTACATCTTGTGTAGACGTTGTAATCTGAAAGAGATCAGTGACTGTAAAGCATTGGTAGGGGAGAGTGTAGCCAGACAACACAGGATGGTGGTGTGTAAAATGATGCTGGTGGTGAGGAAGATAAGGAGGACTAAGGCAGAGCAGAGGACAAAGTGGTGGAAAAAGGAAGAATGTCGTTTAGTTTTCAGGGAGGAGCTGAGACAGACTCTGGGTGGTTTGGAGGTGCTTCCAGATGACTGGACTACTACAGCTAATTTGATCAGGGAGACAGGTAGGAGGGTACTCGGTGTGTCATCTGGAAAGAGGAAAGCGGACAAGGAGACTTGGTGGTGGAACGACGAAGTTCAGGAGTGTATACAGAGAAAGAGGTTAGCTAAGAAGAAGTGGGACACTGAGAGGACTGAAGAGAGTAGACAGGAGTACAGGGAGATACAGCGTAAGGTGAAGATAGAGGTGGCAAAGGCCAAACAAAGAGCATATGAGGACTTGTATGCTAGGTTGGACACTAAAGAGGGAGAGGTGGATTTGTACAGGTTGGCCAGACAAAGAGATAGAGATGGAAAGGATGTGCAGCAGGTTAGTGTGATTAAAGATAAGGATGGAAATGTATTGACAGGTGCCAGGAATGTGATGGGAAGATGGAAGGAGTACTTTGAAGAGTTGATGAACGAGGAAAATGAAAGGGAACGAAGAGTAGAAGAGGTGACTGGTGTGGAGCAGGAAGTAGCAAAGATTAGTAAGAGTGAAGTGAGGAGGACATTGAAGAGGATGAAGAGCGGAAAGGCAGTTGGTCCTGATGACATACCTGTGGAGGTATGGAAGTGTCTAGGAGAGGTGGCAGTAGAGTTTTTGACTAGTTTGTTTAACAAGATCTTGGAGAGTGAGAGGATGCCAGAGGACTGGAGGAAAAGTGTACTGGTACCAATTTTTAAGAACAAGGGAGATGTGCAGAGCTGTGGCAACTACAGAGGAATAAAGCTGATGAGTCACACAATGAAGTTGTGGGAAAGAGTAGTGGAAGCTCGGCTAAGGGCAGAGGTGAACATTTGTGAGCAGCAATATGGTTTCATGCCTAGAAAGAGTACAACAGATGCAGTATTTGCTTTGAGGACGCTGATGGAGAAGTACAGAGAAGGTCATAGGGAGTTGCATTGTGTCTTCGTAGATTTAGAAAAAGCGTATGACAGGGTGCAGAGAGAGGAGCTGTGGTATTGTATGAGGACGTCTGGAGTGGCAGAGAAGTATGTTAGAGTGGTGCAGGACATGTATGAGAGCTGTAAGACAGTGGTGAGGTGCTGTAGGTGTGACAGACGAGTTCAAGGTGGAGGTGGGTCTGCATCAAGGATCGGCTTTGAGCCCCTTCTTGTTTGCTCTGGTGATGGACAGACTGACAGATGAGGTTAGACAAGAATCTCCCTGGACTATGATGTTTGCAGATGACATTGTTATTTGTAGTGAGAGCAGGGAGCAGGTGGAGGAAAATCTAGAGAGGTGGAGGTCTGCTCTGGAAAACAGAGGAATGAAGCTTAGCCGCAGCAAGACAGAATACATGTGTGTCAATGAGAGGGACCCAGGTGGAACAATGAGGTTACAGGGAGCAGAGGTGAAGAAGGTGCAGGACTTTAAGTACTTAGGGTCAACGGTTCAGAGCAACGGTGAGTGTGGAAAAGAGGTGAAGAGGCGAGTGCAGGCAGGTTGGAACGGGTGGAGAAAAGTGTCAGGTGTGTTGTGTGATAAAAGAGTATCAGCGAGAATGAAAGGAAAGGTGTTCAAGACGGTGGTGAGACCAGCAATGTTGTTCGGCTTAGAGACAGTGGCACTGAAGAAAAGACAGGAGGCAGAGCTGGAGGTAGCAGAGCTTAAGATGTTGAGGTTCTCTTTGGGAGTGACGAGGATGGACAGGATCAGGAATGAGTACATCAGAGGGACAGCTCATGTTAGATGTTTTGGAGATAAAGTCAGAGAGGCCAGATTGAGGTGGTTTGGACATGTTCAGAGGAGAAACTGTGAATATATCGGTAGAAGGATGCTGAGGTTGGAGCTGCCAGGCAGGAGGTCTAGAGGAAGACCAAAGAGGAGATTTATGGATGTAGTGAGGGAGGACATGAAGTTAGTTGGTGTGAGTGAAGAGGATGCAGAGGATAGAGTTAGATGGAGGCACATGATTCGCTGTGGCGACCCCTGAAAGGGAGCAGCCGAAAGGAAAAGAAGAATGGATCAGACAGAGAAAGAATTAAAAGTTAAACAATATGTAAAGACAATTCTAAACAGAGGGGTCTTAAACTGTCTTCACTCACGTCTTAAGTCCAACAGGAAAATCTTCCAGAGATTAGGAGTCACAGCTTCATAATGTCAGTCTCCATCAGTTCTGGTTCAGGAACAACCAGTAAATTCTCACTGATGTATTTATTAATATTTACAGGGAAAATAAAGCTAAATATTGTTATAATAAAGCAACCGATGCCATGTACATAGGACACAGATATTTCTGTGTGTGTGCACACGTCATCATCATCAGGCCTTATGTGGACACTATGTGCATATGCAACTTTACACACACAGAGTACACACAAAGTATAAGTACACAAAGTAAAACACTATAAATTAGACCAGAGTGAATCCAGCAAACCAACCAAAGCTGTTCACTGTTCACATCACAGTTGATGTTTCCGCTTTGTAGTTTTCACTACACATTGTGAATTGTGATTGTGATTTTAAACCTGCAGGTATTGTAGTCACTACAGTTCCCACTTCCTGCTCCTCTGGTGTTTTTGTATCAGCTGACAGAAGACATCAGGAGAAAGACCATTTATACACTTGAATGCTTTTTTATGAATAAAAACTAGGAAGTTATGAAATCGTAAAATGTGCTTTTGAAGAATTTGACATTGATGCATTTGTATTAGTTTTATTGGTTTTGATCAGAGGAAACCATCAGAGGATTTCTCATGTAAACTTGTGTCAGAGCATGTGGAGCTCTGAGTTATCACATCACCAATTTTGGTTTTTACAACCCTCTATGACCCCGTTAACGCACTACCTGCTTGGCGCGTGACGTCAGACGCAAAAAAAAAAAAGCGCGAACTCGGAGCCTCGGACGGTAGCGATGTGACGTGAACGGCGCCAACGAATTTAATAACACGAACTTTAGGCAAAAAGTGAGAAGATGAGAAAAGGATTCTCCGTGGAGCTCGTCCGGACTGGAACTGATATTGGACCCGCCTCAAACAGGTGAGTGACGGTCTGGAAATGAAGGCTGGTCCCAGTTATAATTGTGATTGATGTCTGGTGTATTTTCTCGTGTCAGGCCCGCTAACGGTAACGTTAGGCTAACTGATGTTAAGCTAACAATGTTTAGCTAACATGGCGAAATTTACCGCGTGCGCTCGCGCTGAGAAGATGTTATTGTTCTATAAAGTCAGAAGTAAAAACTCGAATTCTTATAACTATTTATTGGACAAAATTCAGGAGGAAGCCTGTTTTCTCCATGCGTGGCTCTGTTTTAACGGCGGCCTGTTGAGGCTTTTCCCCTTGTAAACGCACAGCACCATGAGTCTGCAGCCAATTGTACAGTGACACACTTTTAAAAAATTGTCATAATGATGATAATCTTAGCTTTTTGTTTGAAATGAGTAATTCAATATGATTTTTCAACACTTCAAAGCTAAGATTTGAGGTGCTCTTCTGAATAAAAAGTTAAACGCAGTCAGTGATGCTCAGGTGTGTTGGGGTCTTCAGCTCGGCCTGCTGCTTGGACACAATGATTAGGTATCAGATTACAGAGTCAGAATGATGAGTTGTGATCTAAAACCAGCTGGAATCAGTAGACAAAATCATAACTGTAACAGAGATCCTAAGCTGATAAAATGTGAATCTATAGATAATGTGTGTCTCTAATGTTTCTCCAGCAGAATAAATGCATCAGTGACACAACCAACACAGTTTTCTTCAAAACCTGAAATCTTTAGGTTTGCTCACAATTCATAGTTTTACAGGTGAGGACAAAGTACTTAAGTATGTATTATGTTTTAACATCAGTACATATGTTTTAGTTAAATTTGTTCCTTAGTAGTAGTGATTGAAGATTTATTTAAGTTTTAAGCCAATTATTGCTGCACATTTAGTCACTCTTTTTTTCTTTTTTTTACCTCTTAGTAAAGATGACTGACTTGAATTTGACTGTCAATTCTGCTGCATATGCAACACGTACTGAGAATTGAAATTACAATACTCTAGAGTCCCCGGTGTATTAAAAATAATGTACAGAAATACAATAAGGGGGTGAAAGTCCAGATGAAGCCAATGAACGTGTGAGTCTATGATGCATGAATTCGTTCCTCTTACACCGATTGCTCGTTTCTTATCCTGTGGGATGTAATGTAATGACAGTATTTGGTCTGTAGGTGGCGCTCAGCTTAAACTCAGTTACAGCTCACTGGTGCATGATTACATATCACACAGCCATGTTTCTACCACAGCGTACTGTTCCAGTAGTACTGTGTTTGTACTGAAGTGAAAGATACATCCAGTATTATTCAAGAGGCATGAGAACAGCAAAACAAACAAAGTTTCAAGGAACCTAAATATGTTGCAGTTAATTTCACTTTATCAAGCGAACACACAGATAATTACTGTTTAGACATGACGGCTGCTTTTTGTGTTTTATATGGGAGACTCAAGACTATGTGAACCTAACTGTTTTTTTCTTTTGTTCAAAGCCTCCCCCATAAAAGAAAAACAAGGTTTACATGTGGTGTGGTGTCACTGTTTATGTGATCACATCAAACTTATGCTGTTGAGTTAAATTACAGGAATAATTTTCAATTCCCAAGTAAAAACTGCTTTTGCCTGGGAACTACTGTAGCCTGCTGGTGTTTTTAATCTTCATCAGGCTAAAGTTATTCTGATTAGTGCATGAAATATTCAGCTGGACTACATGGCTGACTCCATAGTCTCTGGTGATGGACAAAGGTGAAATTAATTTGATAATGCAAATTATTTTAGCCCTGTTTTACTCATTATATTCACCCTAAACAAGGAAAATGTAAGTGTTTCAACTTAAAATGTTTTTGGACATGGTGGCAAGAGGAAAATAGAGGTTTGGTGCACACACACCCACACCCAAAAATTGGGTATTTATTTCTCATTCATGCATTTATGACTCGCATAAGTTCTCCTGTATGTCTCACTGGGGGCCTCAATTAAAACCCTCTTGGATGTTCCTCTTCTAACAGGCTGTTTATACTGATGGCATCGTGCCAGTTATGAAAGACAAAGTTTAACTGTGCTATTTTCATAAATATTGCTTTTTAAAAAATAAAAATACGTTTAACTCTCTAATTTAAAACTTTGTTTTAAATTTAAAACTTTGTATTAAATTTCAGGCCAACAAACTGGAATTTACCATGAGTAGTCTGATGTATCAGATTTCAAATTAAACATCTTCATAATTTATTTTTGCTTATGTGTGGACTTTGTTAAACAGCAGAAAATCATATTGTCAGACCTAATGTCACAGCTCTGCATTGTAAACGTCCTGTTTCAGGTTGCAGGCGCACACACCTGCAGAGCAAAGAGGCCATGGAGAAGCAGACGAGAGAAATGTGCATTTCAGTTGCACATTTCTGGGGAGAAGGGGACAATAAATGGTGCATTTAATGACAGCAACGGACAAATCATACAGCCTTTTAGTAAGTCAACTATTTGTATCTGCTGATTTTCTCTTTTTCACGTAAAAGAGAGGAGTGAATGTAGGACAGACAGTGACATTTGGGCACGTTATCAACAAGAATAGGTCTTGGATGTCTTTGTACCTACCTGCGAGGCGTTAAATGGAACTGTATTGGTCGTGAACATTGCTAGATAAAAATATATTTTTTTTACAGAATGGAAGATAGGAGTCAAAGTCATAACTCCAGCATAAAAGCGGCTCACTTTGAGTTCACCATTCCAGTAGCATGATAGAAGTGTTCATATGGTTGTAGGTAAATGTTTCAATTGATTCAAGACATGTTGCAGTGCATAATCCAAACATCAAATGTTCCCTACAACATTTTGCAGTATAGTTTCGCAGAAACCTTTTAGGACACAGGGTGAGAGAACAGTAACTTAATCTCATTACGACCCATGTTGGAAGACAATCTATAGGACAATGTCAACATACACAGGGTTATTACAGCAGCTGTGTGGTAGATCAGATTTATCCACCCATCCACAGACAATAGGATTTAGTACTGTGTACTGGGGATGAGGACGAGACTCTGCTCCCCTGGTGGCTGAAAAGACTGCAAGTGGAATTTAATGAGCCTGATTCAGAATTAAACTCACTGCATTCCTGATGAAATGCCACAAGTAGAGCACCGCAAAGAAAACATTTTCAATGGCTAAATCTGCAAGTTTAAAAAAACAATGAATTCAATAATCATAAGGCACATTTTCTTTCTTCCTCAGGTTGATCTACAAACTGTAAGTCAATGTTTTCTTAAATTTTGTGTTTGGTTACTGTGATATAAAATGTGCTTTATTTTGGCCACTGTGCCCTTCTACCATCATCTCTTTAGTTTTGTGTTGTTAGTCACTTTATTTAGGTCTCTCTCTTTCTGCCACCCTTCCACAACATGGCTGCTGTGCTATGACAGTTTGTCTAATCAGCTTGGCTTGTTGCCATTTCACGATCTTGAATTCCTTATTTTTACTTGGCCACTACATTATTACTGTAGCCACTGTGTCCTGACATATTTGGCCATCAGCCAGTTTTACTTTTACTGCCATCCGTCTAACTCACCTGCTTGGATCAAAATGTGGTGCTGCAGTGTAGACCAGGAAGGTCTTCATTTTGGGTGGCTGTGATTTCTCCATCTATCAACCCATCCAACAGAACTGCTTTCTCATTGGTTCCATCTGTCAAATCTTGCCATCCGTCCAGCACCCAGTCCATCTAATGAGTTTGGGTTGTTCTTGATGCAGCAGTGTAGACCAGGAAGGTTTACAAACACAGTAAGTGTCATCTAGGATGTTGTGATATTCTGTGGACTGCTGTGCCACAATCTGCCAATTTCTCCATTTGTCCGTCCACAGTGGCTGCCTGAGCATCAGTCCAACATTCATTAAACGTACCACCCATCTACATCACGTTTTGTATTAACGTGGACCCAAGTGTAGAGACGGTGAGAGGGAATAAACTCATAAACCAGTTTATTAAATACTCAAAAATTAACAAGTCGCTCCTAAGAGGAGGATATAAAGAGGCATATGGCAGGTAGTAACTGCTGAACTAAACTAGTATATGCTAAACACACTTTCCACCCGACAGAACACAAGTTAATTAACAAAAAAACGACATAAAAACAGACCAAACATTGACAGCAGAAGCGATACACCATAAGCCTAAATTAACACACGGGAAAAGTCTAGGGAGACAAAATGAACAAAAACACAACAAACCTCAGTAGGCAGGGAGTGAGATGAGGATCTGGCAGGAAACTGGGGGGAAAGCTGGACCTTAATAGTGAGGCGAGCAGGTGTAAACAATAATGACTGCTAAGAGAAGGTAAAGCTGGTGAAAAGAACTGGGACAGGAAAGTTGAGAAAAGGCTACAAAATAAAAGTCCAAGGCAGGAAGTGGAACTTCTAGATTGTGACAAGCTAACTAAAATTGGATTTGTTTTGGTGCATCAATGTAGACCTACAAGCACAGTAAGTCCCATTTGGGGTGTTGTTCATTTTGATGGCCACTGTGCTGTCAATTTAATTTCATCCAATGTGGCTCCCATTTATATTTCCCTGTGTTAGGCTGCTTGGTTAGGCTATATTTTGTGGTGCATAGTGCATCATTTGATCATTTGTAGTACCATACTCTCCCACCCACCCAGTTGGCAAGTATTACAATCCAGTAGTAGTGTAGGTATTTTGTCCTTTCAGCTTCACCACAGCGGATCATTGTCCGCATGTTGATTTGGCACAGTTTTTATGGATGCCATTCCTGACACAACCCTCCCCAATATCTACTGGGCTTGGACCGGCACTTCCGGGAGGGGAATGGGCTGTTAGGGATTCAGTGTCTTTCCCAGAGGCATATAGCCAGGACCATTGACCCTGTGGTCCGTGGACGACTGCTTTACCAACTGAGCTACAGCCGTACACCCACAAATTGTCCTGAGTAAACCATTGAGCAGTGAAAGCACCTACTTTTTTTAGTGGAGAGGAAAAACTCCCTTTAACGGAAGAAACCTCCAGCAGAACCAGACTCAGGGTGGACGGCCATCTGCCTTGACCGGTCCCCCAGCAGTCTAAGCCTATAGCAGCATAACTATAACTAACTATATGCTTTATTAAAGAGGAAGGTTTTAAGCCTAGACTTAAAAGTAGAGAGGGTGTCTGCTCCCTGAATCTGAACTGGGAGCTGGTTCCATAGGAGAGGAGCTTGATAGCTAAAGGCTCTACCTCCCATTCTACCTTTGGAAATTCTGAGAACCACAAGTAGGCCTGCATTCTGAGATCCAAGTGGTCTACTGGGATGATATGGTGCTATGAGGTCTTCTATATATGATGGAGCCTGACCATTCAGAGCTTTATATGTAAGAAGCAGGGCTTTAAATTCTATTCTAGATTTAATGGGAAGCCAATGGAGAGAAGCTAGTGAAGGTGAAATATGATCTCTCTTGCTAGTTCCAGTCAGCACTCTTGCTGCAGCATTTTGGATTAATTGCAGGCTCTTTAGGGAGTTACTGGGACATCCTGAAAGTAGGGAATTACAGTAGTCCAATCTAGAGGCAACAAATGCATGGACCAGTTTTTCGGCATCACTTTGAGACAGTATGCTCCTAATTTTGGCAATGTTCCATAGGTGGAATAAGGCTGTTCTAGACATTTGTTTTATATGTGAGGTAAAGGACAAATCCTGGTCAAAAAGAACTCCAAGGTTCCTTGCAGTAGTACTGGAGGCCAGACTTATGCCATCTAGCGTAACAATATGGTTGGACATCATGTCTCTGAGATTTTTGGGCCCAAATACTATGACTTCAGTTTTGTCTGAGTATAGAAGTAAAAAATTGTGGGACATCCAGGCCTTTATGTCTTGTAGGCTTGAAGCACCATTTTAAACATTTTTGTTCTAAAAAATGCTGAGTACTTTTAAAGAAAGCAATATTGCCTTTGTAGCCAAAAAGTACTGCGCTAATATGCAGGGGCAAACTAGAGGCTAATGTAGCTGTTGGAATACAGTTAGTAATTGTAACACATTCTCTTTCTGATAACAGTGGTGGATTCATGCATGCAAAATTGATTTCAATAGCAATCGACGAGGTGAACGTTTTCCTGGTCTGACTGAGGCTGGGAGGAGCTGCTGCATGAGGACTGCGCCGCCTGCATGTGCTTTGGGACGTGGGATGAACTTTAACATATATGTACTTAAGTACTTTTCTGAGAACATTGTAATTCTGCTTCCTGCATTTTAACCTGTTCTTTTTAAGTGCATAATTAGTATCTATGTATGGATTTGCACATGTGACTGAAAGAGTGACTATATGCATAGGTTGAAATTCATTTTAATTTGGTCAAGAAGCAAACTTAATGAATTTCTGCTTGCAAGTACTTGTGTGTTTTCCTAGAAACATTTTTCCTCCTGTTTTAATGAAAGTACATAACAAATCTATGTGAAACATACTTTAGAAGGCGTAATCACAATAGAGCCATATAAATTGTTTCCTGGGGGGGAAAAAACACACAAAAGCTTTTAAATAACTTGAGTTAATACTATTGGAGTTGTATAAAGGGTTGTTGGAGTTATTGAATAAAAAGCCTGGTGATGTACTATAGTTTTGTCACTAGAGGTCCCTCTAATGCAGGGGTGGGCAATTATTTTTTCCATGGGGCCACATGAGAAACAGAAAATATTGTGGAGGGCCAGGCCAAAAGGCTGAACTCAATTCTGCATAATAATTGTATTTCTTTATAAAAAGCAGTAAATAGCATTGTTTTAACAAGCTAGTAACAGTAGGCTAAATGTTATAACTAAGCAATGAAAACGAGAGTTTGCCTTACAAAAAGTTATTTATTCAATCATATTTCCCAAATCAATGGTAAACCAAATGTGAACTTTTGTGAAACTTTTTTTTTTTAACATTTGTGGCTTATATTAGTGAACATTTCACATTCACGCAAACACATTTTGAGCATCAAATACTGTTGGAAAAGGCTCTTAGGATTCTACAGACATCACATTATTGTCTTTGTGCTCCAAACATTAAGCAAGACACATCATACTGAACTAACTGAACATTACTGCGATTTTGAGGAAAAAGGCTTCCAAAGACAGTGTCCCAGCTCACTGCTAGTAGGTGCCTTTACATGCCTACATTTGTTGTCTAATCACCTTATTTTTGCCTTTCTTCTCACAAAACTCTTGAATCTCTGCTTTCAGGTTCCAAACTCTTTTTGGTATTTTGCCCAGGCTGAGCCATCTGACATTTGTGTGGTAGCCGATGTCACTTTGCTCAGTCTCATGCTCCTCAAAAAATGCGACAAACTGTCTGTGATTCACTGCCCGTCCCCTGATGAAGTTTACTGTTTCAGCCACAACATCCATAACATGGTTAATTTTCAGCACTGGCTTGCACAACACATGTTGGTGTATAATACAATGCAAAAATACCAATTTCTAATATATGATCACTATCTATGATCACTATCACTTTATCTTGCATACATTTCAAAAGTCCAACATTTTTCACTGTAAGATTTGGACCACCGTCCGTTGAGACACATGCCGGTCTGTCCCATTTCAATCCCATAGTATCAATGCATGCATTTACCTACGTAAACAGATCGCTCCCTGTCGTCGTCCCTTTCATCGACCGCACGGCTGCTAGCTCCTCGTTAATCTTGAAGGCCATTATCCCCCAGACAAATATGAATAGCTGGGCTGTGTCGCAGACATCACAGCTCTCATCCAAAGCACAGGAGAAAAAGTCAAAACTTGCCACTTCACGTTACAGCTGAAGCTCCAGATTCTCCACAATGTCCTTGATCCTCCTCGTCATGGTTCACCTGGACAGCGGGACTTGCTCAAATGTGCCTTTTTTTTTTTTTTTTTTTCTTTGACAAACTCCCCCTCCAAGAATGGCTTGCTGTTTTTAGTGATTTTGTGGGATATCACAAAGCTGGTCTTGGTTGCTGCATCCCTGGATATGTGAAGCTTGGTAAAAAAGCGTTGCTGCTTTTGCAGCTTAGCTAGCAAAGCTTCCGATGTTTGCGCCTTTCAGCATCAGTCAAGTTTTTGTATTTCTTCGCGTGTTTCGTCTCGTAATGCCGACTCAAATTGTAGTCCTTAAAGATGGCAATCTGCTCCCTGCAAACTAAATGCACAGCTTTACCTTAGCAGTCCAATTTTTGTTTAAAAGCCTGCTTTCGGCATCTACCTTTTTCTTTTTAGCATGAGCAGACATTTTTGAGGGCTAAAGTCATTTTGTGACAAGATGACTGGGCGGGCAACTGTGGTGCAGGAAGGTGGAACGGTTGTCCACCAATCACACAGTTTTTGGTTCAATCCCCGGCTCCTCCGGTCACACGTCGAAGTGTCCTTGAGCAAGACACTGAACCCCAACTTAGTTGCTCCCGGTGAGTGTTGGCCAGCTGCATAGCAGCTCCCCCATCTGTGTGTGAGTGTGAGTGTGAATGGGTGAATAAGAAGCAGTGTAAATCGCTTTGAGTTCCAATAGGTAGAAAAGTGCTATATAAATGGAGACCATTTACCATTTACAACGATCATACATATATATACGTTGCTATATGTATCGCATCATTATGTACGTCAATAATAAAAGAAACTTCAAAATAAAAGCAATGCAGCTTTAGTCCATACATGATGTAAAATGAGAAAATTAATCTTACACGGGCCGGTCAGAGTCAACCAAAGGGCCGTATGTGGCCCGGGGGCCATACAATGCCCAGGTCTGCTCTACTGTAATGTCTTATAAAGCCAGGCGCATTTCTAGGGAGTGGCCAGGGAGTTTGTTAAAATCTGTTCTGCTTCTGACACTGAAAACCTATTGGCACGTTGGAGCAAAGATAGTTATTCTGTTAATATTATTTGTAGTTAGATGGTTTAATGTTTCAATTGTAATAAGTTGGCATGAAGTCAAATTGTCCTACAGAAACAGCTAGTAGAAATGTATTTTCTACTTTCACACCCAGAGTATTTAGACCCTGTACTTAACTTTGTAAAGAAGTTTAATTTGCACTTCTACCTTTTTTACCTTTTTTTTTCCCCACAGGTAAATGTGTAATTCCTTATACTTTTGCCACCTCTGCTGTGAGATAAAATAATCAGCTGCTGATTCCAGCTGTATCACAACATATAAAGAAGCAACAGACTCATCTAATAAACAAAGTAAAGCTGTAGTTTCCTTTTGATTGGAGCAGTTTAGTGGGACTACAGTTAGTAAGTCCACTAGACACAGAATGAAAAACAAGTCAACAAGAACATTTCAGAGTTTGACAAATGGCTTAATCCCAACACTACACACACCAATGGAAGCCGTAAATCTATTTCTCACACATCCAGTTACTATGATAATTATAGTAATGTTTAATTTGTATCCACTTTCCTTGTTGATCACAGCATGCGGCGAAGGACCTGTCTGTGGAATGTTGCTGTCCTTTTTCCCAGAACCTGTTGAACCAATAAAACAGTTGTGCACTAAAATTCCTGCTTCTCACACTTAAATAAAATTGCAAAATTTCATACCTCACAGTTTCAGTAGCTATGTCCTAGAGCAAGTTTCAAATTCACTGAAATGTAAAACAATGTGTATTGGTCTGACTCTACATTTATATTAAACAGGATCCAGATATTCACTTTGTTTTTCTTTTCAATTAATTTCATTAAATATTGATATAAACCCTTACGTTTCTGTCAGTGATGATCTATCCACCCATTCCCATGTCCATCCTCGTGATGTCTGTTTTGTCATCAGACCAATCCAGGAATCACCATTCAGATTCATTTCAGTGACAAATTTCTAATAGTTGAGAAAACAAACTGCTTGTTAGTTTAACTAGGAATAATTTTAACCATTGTTACAATGCAAACCAAAAAAAAAAGCTTCATTATGGAAAATGTGGTTTTCAAGAGTTCATATTAGCATTAGTAATCAATGAACAGGTTTAAAATTCTGCAACCTGAAAACTAATCAATGAATCCATCAGGGTTAGGACAGGAAGCTGGCTACGGACTAACAGCAGGTCAGAAACACAAGGAACATGGCAAAATCACTAACACATACACTCACCTGTTCCTCTTTACTGTTGATAATCACCAGATCTGATCCTCTTTTCTCAGTCTTTTCTGCTGTCAGACCAAGTTTTCTTCTCAGTGGATTTAAAGTAACAACTGCATCCAAATCTTTTCCATCCTCCTTGACACAACTTTCCTTTATTTGAATAAAGGGTAACAAGTCAGTTCATATGAAAATTTATTTTGAAATTTCAGGATTTTTTATTTATAACAAGATGTTCCCACAATTTTGAGTTCTGTCACTCATCTGTGATGAACAAATAGCTGGAATGAGATTCAACGTAAAGGTGTGTTTAATTTCATGTAACTTTTGTCAGTGCTGTTAATCTTACCTTCAGTTTGATCCTTCAGCTGCTTCATTTCATCCTGTAACCAACTGTAGCTGATTGACATGTCTGGGGAAAAAAATGATTCAAAGATGAACTGGTGAAGTGATATGAACATGCCATTATTTATTCTGCACTTCCTTCTTAAAAGACTGACTCTTGTATTTAAGGTGGCCCAAAATTTCAGGTTTTGCTACAACTTTCCTAAAACAAATTGAGATGCATGTTGTAAATTGCAAGTTTAATGGGTAAAATTGTGTTGATGACATCACATATTTCTGGAGGGACCACAACACAGCAAAATAAATATAATATATTTCATAAATCAGTCAATTTCCATAGAATCCACTGATGTGTTAAAACCTTTTTGTTTCATGTGTGTATTATAAATGCTGGATGCGGTGCCAGCTCTCACATCCTCAGCCAGTGTTACCCATTGGCCAATTGCAGAGCTTTTCCCAGTTTATTATAAAACTGGTGACAAGACACCTTGAACAACAAACAGCAGAGCTTTTCTCTATATACATTTTATATTTGCAGAACCTTCATCATTCTAATGAAAAGTCTGTGGTGTGAGCAGGTCAACAGATGGCAGGTTTTTTAGTTCCAGTCTCTTGTGTAATGTGCTGTGTCACAAACTCTCTCTGCTTTGGCTTCTGTCAGAATTGGTCCTTTAGACTACTTGTTGCATTGTGAATTGTCATTTGCCTTAATTGTGATTACTTCAAAGTAATTTGCTTACCTTCATGTTTGTCCTTCACCTGCTTTACTTCATCCTGTAAGTGACTGTTGCTGACTGACATGTCTAGAGAAAAACAACATTGTATGGTAAAATGACATGAGCACAATATACACTAATCACAATAGCTTAGGGTGAAATTTCAGAATGCCCCTAAAATGCACTATAACCTTTTTGCAGATGCCCTTAATTTGACCCATTACTAAACTTTTGTGTGCACACGTCCAACTGTTGAATGTTTCAGTACTTATTGCATAACATGCTGTTCTCTAACCAGGTGAATAACTGCAAAACTCACATGATTTGTTGATCATGTTTGAGCCATGAATGGACCACTAAATTTTCTGGTTTAATGTCAATTAGTATTTGAAGAGTCCATCAAGCTGTTCATATTTGACATCATGAGACCAAGACGACACCTAACACTTGATCAACAGTACTTTGCCATTGCAAGGCCTTAAACAGGATGCTGTGAGGGAAGTTGCCACTGAGCTTACAGTGTCTGTCATTAGTAGATTGCAACAGAAATGCAGAGAGACTAGAAGAGTCACAGAGAGCCATAGAAGTGGATGCCTTTTGACCACATCCCATGCAGTTGACCTCTTCATATTGAGGAGGAGGGGCCAGACTAAATGCGGTTCCCATAAATAATGTCATGGCAATTCGGGAATGTGGTACCTCAGCCAAAGTAGGGAGACTGGGGCACCCTTCTGCAGCCACACCTGGGAGGGGAGCTGGTCGAAGAGTGTCTGATGGCTGAGCCAGATGACGTGGAGCTACCACCCTGTGGGCCCACCATCTGCAGGGGTAGGATTCAGGGTCTGTTGCAATGTAAGCAGGCTAACAGGCCTGCAGGCAAAGCAAGGAGTCTAGACACGTTGACACAAGGCCTCGTAAGCTGAGGGAGAACAGCCAGGCTCAAAGCTGTTTGTCATCCTAAGACTAAGGCAGCAGATCCTTCTCTCCCTGCCAGAGAACGAGCGGAGTAAAAATGTTACAATTAATTTTGAAAGATGAAAATTTGTGTCAGCTGTTGGCTATACTACAACCACCACCTCCCACTGCTATCATTGAGCTTATTTGGCTTTTACGTTCATTGAAGGATCTACCTGTGAATGTGCTGAATGATTTTATCACGATGTGTAGATTGTTAGATCAGCTGAAAATGGATCAGCTTTTTGTAAGAAAGGCAGTATTTTTAAAGCAAAGTCTGACCATGTCTGCTAAAATTACAACTAAAAGAAGAACCTGTACGAGAACCTGCCATGACAAATCCCTGAAAACAAATCTCTACAAAGGTTCTGGGCAGGGGAAGGATGTGTAACCATGGAGCTGGCATTCCACCTTAGAGGTGTGACCACACCACCAGGCACAGGTGTCATGGGCAGAAAGCATTTGCACTGGATGAGGAACACGTTTGCCTCAGTGCTGCCACCAACGTCAAGGACAAGGCTATGCATCAGCCACTGTTACACCACCACCTCCACCTCCTTTTTACCTGTTATTCTCTTCTCAAGCTGCTTTATGTGACTCTGGGACTGGTTGTACATATTTCTCAGGTTGTTGTATCTGGTCTGAAGCTGATCATTTTCCAAAGTGACCAAAACATCTGGTGAAGGAAACATAAATCAAACATTTGAACAAAACTTGCTTGTTAACAGAACATTCAAATTTTAAACTAGAATGTGGATTTGTGCTGCACCAAGTCTCCTTTAACCTGCTTTATGATAAACTCAGTTGTTACTAGAGAGCTGCTACAGTAGCCAAAATATAAGGGCAGATCTGCAACATTTGTTTAAACCTCCTCTGTCCTTAATGGTTGGGGGAAAAACACAGTAGTTTCTGTATTTGTGTTTGTAACTGTGATTCCACCCATTCTCCTAAAATCTGTCTTCATCACCAAATGCATTTTATTCTCTCTCTTGCTATTTCTGTAAAATACATACGGTCATATTCATCTGTTATACTGCTGCTGTAGACTGTTGATTCCCATCAGGCATTTTGTCTTTTGCCTTCTCATTAAATTTTTCTCGTTTAGGTTGAATATAATCAGAGTAAAACAGCGCTAAAACAATTTACATTATGAACTTCACCTTGATTGTTTTTTCCATGCGTCAGAAAACAAATCTGACTCCACCCAGTCATATCCAGCTGAATATTTTGTACATTATCAAAATAACTTAAAAAAACAATACCAGCAGGTTACAGTAATTCTCAGGTAAAACCATTTTTTACTGGGGATTAAAAATACCTTAAACTGAACAGCATTAGATTAATGTGATCACATGAACAGTGATACAGCACTGCATATATGCCTCTTTTTTCTGTCATGGGGCTCTAGAGGCTTTGAAAGAAAAAATACTAAAATGCACATAGTCTGGAGTTTTCCATATAAACACTGAAAGCAGATGTCTGAATAATAACTATCTGTGGAATCACTTAATAAAGTAAAATTAACTGCAACATATTTAGGTTTCTTGAAACTTTGGGAAAAGTTTGCTGTTCTCTTGCTTCTTGAATAATATGGTGTATATTTTCTACTCCAGCACCTTGTTGGTCTACAAACTCTGTACTACTGGTACAGTATGTGGTGGTAGGTACTATGATTTGAACATGCAGCAGGCTGCTGTAACTGAGTATAAGCTGAGTACCACCTACAGCTTGTATACTACAATCACATGCCATCCCACAGGACAAGAGACGAGCTATTGCCATAAGACTGATGAATTCACACAGCAGAGACTGACACTTTCAGTGGTTAATCTGTACATGACCACACCACCAGGCACAGGTGTCATCATGTTGCATAGGCAGAAAGCATTTGCTCTGGACGAGGAACCAGTGGGCCTCAGTGCTGCCGCCAACGCTGTTGGAGACGTCAAGGACAAGCCACTGTTGTCATTAGACAAGGTTTTTGGAGGTGGTGGTGTAACAGACTGGGCAGGTGTGTCTAGTCTATACACAACTACACTACACCTTGTGAATGGTACTGTGAGAAGCCAGTACCAACCTGACTAACTTCATAAATCCAGTTGTTCCTCTGCATGAGCAACAAAGGGCTGATTTCATCTTCATGGACAACAATGCCCCAGCTCATGGGGTTGCATCATCAGAGAACAACTGCTTGAGGCTGGGATACCTCAAATGAAGTGGCCTACACTTTCTCCAGACCTGACTCCCATAGAAAACCTATGGGATCAGCTGAAATGTCATTTAGAGGTTTGTAACCCCGCACCCCAGTACCTCAATGACCTGAGGGCAGTGCTTCAAGAAGAGTGAAATGCCATTCCTCAGACAATAAGTCGACTTATGAACAGCATGAGACGTCATTGTCAAGCTGTAATTGATGCCCAAGGACACATACACTAAGACACTGACATAATTTATTGTGGTATACCCACCACTATTGTTAGCTTTTGTTTCATAAATTGTTTGACATGAAGAAATTACCATTGCACATTGTACTTAAATGCACTACTTTCATGATATAAAATCACTGTAGCATGAATATTTTACATAAATTTCATCCAAAAGTTGAATATCATTAACCTTTTGTTAATAGTGAATTTACAGCTCATTCTCATTTTCCAAGGCATCAAAAACCATCGCTTTGCCAAGGCCTCTGGCATTACAAGGTAGATGGTAGAACACAAACAGGACTTTCCCACCGTAGATCAGATGTTCCAGTAAACTAGTGTAGTGTATACAGGTATTTAATGTTTTGACTGTATAATATTCTACCCTGACATTTTTGTTCCTAACCCTAATGCAGCTTTGTGTTGTAGTCAACCAAACCAGAGATGAGGTCTGATCATTTCCATGATTTCCAAATAGTAGCACTCCCAGTGTGTCTAATAGTGACAAAAAGGGTTCCTCCGGTTTCCAAATGAAATGTATGACACATGAAGCAGCAATATTTGATATCTTGGGCAGCGTCACTAAGTTTAAATGCACTTAAGTAACCGGGATATTTCAAGAAATCAGCTTTCTCTAGTAATCAGAATGTTTTTTTACATGCGCTGAAGAAACCTTGTTACTGAAACTTCATGTGTACATGCAGCAGCAGAGAAATCTGATTTCTCCTGCATCTTGACCTTTATTTGAAAGCATGACACAGATTTGAACTGTATAGTGACTGATCTTTCATTCAGCCTTTCACTCAGCTGCGTGTTCCTGTGTGCACATGTGCAGGTGGAGAAAGCTGGTTTTAAACTTGGTTATGCATATACATGGCAAAGAAATCACCGTCATCCAACAGAAATCTACCTGGGGAAATTGGGTTTCCTTAATCCCCTGCCCAGTGTTTTCGTCCGTTTCTGTTTACAGGGCATTTAAGAAATCCGCTTTCCCAAGAAAGTAAATCGTAACCTTAAGTGATGTAAATGCATTTATGTGACACTGTGATAAGATTTTTGATATTTATGCACTGTGGACAATTACTATTATGGACTAAACTACTCTTTATAATAAAGTCAAGGCTTCAGATATTTATGCAGTAGGGAGTTTATTCCCATTTTTACCTGTTATTCACGCCTCAAGCTCCTTTATGTGACTCTGGGACTGGTTGTACATATTCCTCAGGTTGTTGTATCTGGTCTGCAGCTGATCATTTTCCAAAGTGACCAAAAAATCTGGTGAAGGAAACACAAATCAAACATTTGAACAAAACTTGCTTGTTAACACCCTAATTCAAATTTCAAACTAGAATGTGGATTTGTGCTGCACCAAGTCTCCTTTAACCTGCCTTATGATAAACTCAGTTGTTACTAGAGAGCTGCTACAGTAGCTGAAATATAAAAGCAGATCTGCAACATTAGTTTAAATAGGTTTTAATGTGGAAAATAAGATGAGCAACATTTCATAATAAAACTCACAACGTATGATGATCCCAGCCAGAATCAGTATATACAGCACTACCAAAGACACTGTAAAGAGTCTGAGAAAGCTTCTTTTGACAGACCGAGGCTTCTTTCCACTCTGTGATTCTACAGAGAAAATTCACAGACAATATATTTTAAGACTTTGAACTATGGAGCTTTCTCCCCTAAATGATTTTATCTGCAGGAGAAAACAAAGACATTTAAACTCCAGTGGGAATAAATGACACAAAGTGACCTGACAACATTTCTTCTGAAGTTACAGGAACTAAAATTGATAACGTTATTTTCAATTCATAGCAGTGAGACTGAAAAAAACCCACCCACTATGCTCTGTCAGATTATTGATTAATATTTACCACCATTTTGTGGTCCAGCATCAGTGTTCTGCTCTCCATTAATTAAAATCTTCCCCTCCATGTTCTCAATCTTTCTTCTGTCCTCACAAACCCTTGTAGTATATTTCACCCTCAAATCTGCAGCAGCTTGAATTTCTGTCAACATGTTGAAGGACTAGAGCTAAAAAATAAACGTCACTGTCCCCACTCTTGATTTTCTGTTTCTTCCTGTGGAAAGGCAGTAACCTTTCCACAGGAAGTAGCGGGACAACCACAGATACTTGTGACTGAAATTGAAATTACACATTGAAATTACACATTTAATCATTAACAAACTTTTGAATCATACTAAAGGATTGTTACTTTTTGTCAATATGTCTTTCATTGTACTTGCTTTGTGTTGTGGTGTTTTCTTTTAATGTTTTAGTAATATGCAATTTGGGTGGTACAGGCCAGCTACAATGACGTAATTGTAGAGGTTTTTGCAGCAGCATACAGGGTTGTGCACTACCTGTGTAAGAAGCAGTGGGCCTTAACTGTGACCTTACTTATTGACAAAGCAGCTACTTGGTACATCTCATTGACCACTTCCTGCTTTCATAGGTGCATGTTTATTTTAGGCCCAACAAGTTGTCCCTCCAGCAGCAGCAACCTTTATTTCTGGTCATTTTGATCTCTGTCTAGTCATTTAAGGTACTAGAGCTGAAGTGATGTTGTAAATAAAGTATTTGCAGCAAATACAAACTAACAGCCTACAAACAATAGTAAAGTGTCCTGTATTAAACACACTGGTTTATTAAAGAGGATGGAAACAGCTGTAGTAAACACTTTCTTCCAGAAGAGACAGCATCATAGGGTGACATATAATAGCGGAGGTAAAAGCACTCAGGCGGACGAGATCTTGTGTAGACGTTGTGATCTGAAAGAGAGCAGTGACTGTAAAGTATTGGTAGGGGAGAGTGTAGCCAGACAACACAGGATGATGGATGAAGTGGTGGAAATTGAAAAAGGAAGAATGTTGTGTAGTTTTCAGTAAGAGACTGAGACAATCTCTGGGTGGAGATCAGGGAGACAGGTAGGAGGGTACTCGGTGTGTCATCTGGAAAGAGGAAAGTGGACAAGGAGACTTGGTGGTGGAACGAGGAAGTTCAGGAGTGTATACAGAGAAAGAGGTTAACTAAGAAGAAGTGGGACACTGAGAGGGAGAGGTGGATTTGTACAGGTTGGCCAGACAAAGAGATAGAGATGGGAAGGACATTGAAGAGGATGAAGAGTGGAAAGGCAGTTGGTCCTGATGACAAACCTGTGGAGGTATGGAAGTGTCTAGTAGAGGTGGCAGTAGAGTTTCTGACTAGTTTGTTTAACAAGATCTTGGAGAGTGAGAGGATGCTGAGGACTGGAGGAGAAGTGTACTGGTGCCAGAGAAGCAGATCTGATGATCATAAACAGTAAAGAGGAAAAGGTGAATGTGTCATTTTCTTTCCTCCCACTCTCCTCCATCTTCCTCCACCTTTTTGTTGTATCTCACCTTCTTGGTGTAAATATCTGAAGACATCTTGAGAGGATTGAGACAGACGGACAGTAGCTGAACTTCACTGACTGTTACTGTGCTGCAGTAAAACTTTTAAGTCTTCTACTGTAGTATAAACTACTACCTGTGGCAGAGAGAAATGCAGTAACATGATCTACTTTACTGATGCTGCTGTCAGGGTTCAACCTTCTGTCTGCTTCAGGAAGTAACAAGAAAAGAAATATGTTCACACCTTTTTATTCATTTGACTGGTGGATAAAAATAACTTGTAGCTGCAGTTTGTTGTTTCATTTACTCCAATCAGGAAACTGTGTCGTCCAGTTTTTAGATTTATCCATTTAGATAAAGTAAAATCACCTGACAAAACTGAAAACATTCGTTTTAAATACACAGTTTTTTGTTTCCTGTTAACACACACCCACCCACCCATCCACCAACACACACACACACACACACACACACTATTGTAACACATTTGTGTATTACTGAGAGCCATCAACCACATCTGAAAGTAACTCAGCTCTATGTAATTAATCTTCCCTCAAAGTTTTCTCCTCACAAACATTTCTTTCCTGCCCTAACGTAACTAAAAGTTCATGCACAAATTAAATGATATTATTATGGAATTCATACAAGAAAACAAAGATATTAACCATTATAAAACAGATATAATGGTTCACTGGAAAGAAAAATAAACAGCTGCTGACTCCAGGTGTTTCAGAAAATAAAGAAGCAACACACTCATTAATAAACCAAGTAAAGACAAAGTGAAGCTGCAGTTTCCTGTGACTGCAGCAGTTTAGTGGGACTACAGAGTTAGTAAGTCCACATGTAGTTGTTGTGTGGACGACTTCCAACCCCACTACTCTGTCTGCACCATAGAGCACAGAGGGACAATATCTATGGAATAAAGAGGATTGAACATGTGACACAGAATGAACAAGTCAACAAATGTGAGATGACTCTGAGGATCAGGAAGAACATTTCAGAGTTTGACAAACAGCTTCATCCCAACACTACACACGTCTCTGTCATCAGAGGAAGCAGGAAATCTACTTCTCACAGATCCACTTTCTATCATTAGTATCAGGATTTTTATTGTATCCACTTCGTGTCCATTTCCCCTGTTGATCACAACATACTGCAGCGAACCAGTTTGTAGCATTTCCCAGCTCTGCTGTGGCCCAGAACCTGTGGGACAAATCAAAAGTGGACTGAAAAAGTGTTTGGAAAGCTGCTCTCTGAATCCATCCCTGGGACTAATGATCATATTCAGCTTTTTCCTTCATCTGTTCTTCACTTTCTAAAGAGCAGAGAAGAGGCAGCTGCTCCTTCATGCTGAGATCAAGTTCAAGAAAGTTTGACTCTAAATGTTGAAGCTAGTTTTTCTTCCACCATGTTTGTTCTGTGTGAGGATACAGAGAGCAGCACACACATTCAATCCTCTGAACTGTGACCAGAGCTTTGAACCATGTTTCAATCCTGACTCATTGTTACTGCAGCTCATCACAGACTGGAGATGAAGACATCAAATCATGTTTAACATGTTACTGTTTTATGCTTCTAATGGCAAAAGAACAAAAACTCTTACATTTCTGTCAGTGGTGAATCATCCACCCATTCCCATCGATATCCTGTAGATGCTGTTTTGTTCTCTGTCGTTCGTAGACCAATCCAGGACTCTTCATTCTTATTAAAGCCAGTGATGAAATCCTAATAGTTGAGGAGAAAAAACTTTTTTTATTTTTCTTCACTTTTTTTAAGGAAACTTTTTAAATCTGTTACACACACAGAAAATGAGAAGTTGTAACAGTCAAAGAAATTATACAAATCTTGGGCATTACAATCAAACGATGAAAAAGATAAAAAATTTACAACACAGAATAAAATATTGTTCAGTATCAGAAATTTTCTGAAAATATTGAGGTTTTGAGGATGTTTCAGTATCACAGTGATTCAGTGACAGTTGTCAGTGTTTCAAATAGTTCAAAGCTGAACTGTAAAATATAATAACCAAATAATAATTCTTAATGATGAGATCAGGTCTCCAGATCTTCTTTAGGAAGCAGGTCACAGACTGACAGCAGGTCACTAACAAACTCACTCACCTGTTCCTCTTTGCTACCATTATCTCACACACACACACATTATCACACACACAGACATGATCACACACACACATGATCACACACACACACACACACACACACACACACACACACACACACACACACACACACACACACTCACCTGTTCCTCTTTGCTGTTGATAATCACCAGATCTGATTCTCTGTTCTCACAGTCTTTTCTGCTGCCAGACCAACTTTTCTTCTCAGTGGATTTAAAGTAACAACTGGATCCAAATCTCTTCCATCCTTCAGGACACAACTTCCCTTAATGTCAAACAAATGTTTAAAGACAGATTTCATGTCATTCAGTATCAGAATGATGATGATCTGTAGTGTCACTGTGTAAAATAAGATCTTAATCTGCTGCTTTTCTCTTTCAGCTTCAGTTTAGAAAGAAGTTAAAACTCAGATTTTTAAGTGATGACCTGCCACAGAAATATCCACATAGAAAAATGTTCAACAACATGAAACAACTCTAACTGAACATAAAGGCACATTTAAGTCATATTATGGAAATTACTTTAATCCTGGTTTTAGTTGTTAAACTTTTCTCATCTTTAATTTTGTCTTTCAGCTGCTTTATTTCATCCTGTAACTGACTGTTGGTGACTGATGTGTCTTTAAAAACAACAATACAACAATATAAATCCAGTCATGTCTAAACGTAACATGAAGGTGAATCTTGTGTATAATGATATTTGGTAATGATTTTAAAATCTTACGTGACATTTGGTCCTGGAGTTTCTTCTCCAGATCATTTTTCTCCAAAGTCACTAAAATATCTGGAGGGAAAAAACAAATCCAAACAGATCAGAACCATGAAATCATTGTGTTTTAAATACAGCATATTGAAGTTTCCTGAGCATGTTAAAGTGTCACTGTCACACTTAATAACACTAGTAACTTTTACATATTTTATTTAGCAGACTTTTATCCAAAGTGACTTACAAGTGAAGTACAAAGCAGCAGAAAATCTAAGTCAAGGAGGAAACGTAAAACCTTCATCCAGGTCTACAATCCCTCCCACCTACTACGCTCTGCTGATGAACATTTCCCCTTCAACACTTCTTATCATTGCACTTTTATGCTTTTATATTACTGGTGATTTGACCACTTTCCAGGTGAGAGTCAGAGCTTTAAACCTGATGTCAGCAGCTACAGGAAGCAGGTGCAGGTCAGAAATGTACTTGTTGCCATGAAGGGCTCAATGAGTGAGCACCAAAATTTTAAAATCAATTCTATATTTGATTGGTAACCAGTGAAGAGAATATAAAACCGGTGTGATGTGGGATCTTCTACAGCTTCCAGTTAAAAACCTTGCTGCTGAGTTCTGAACAGCATGTATGATCATCTCTAAATCTATATTAGACAACATTTTCCTCATTTTAGAAATATTCCGTAAGTGATAAATAGTTTTTGACCATCTGTCCTGAATGTTGATCTAAGGTCATGGATTGATCAAATATAACACAGATGTTCCTGAGGCTTGACTGAACAGAGGAGCCCAAGAACCAAGATGTTGCCTGATCTGTGGAATTTTCTCATCTGGGGCAATGATCAAAGTTTCTGTCGCCACTTAATTGGATAAGATGGTTCCAACATTCTTCATCTGTCCAGATGTCAGCAGTCCTCTGTCTCTTCACCTCTGCCATTTCCAACCAACCCAGCTTTCTGTTACTGACTGTGAGAAAGACTTGTGATTTGTGTGTTGTGCACAGATGAATGATAAGTGTGTAAATAGGTGATGTATATAATTCAGTGTAAATGTTTAGCACCAAGTAGCCTCAGTAGGTGTGAGAAGCCCTTTTATTTAACGTATTGTTCTCCTGTTTGGGGTTTGGAGTTTAGCTTATACATTCTGTCTTTTCTTTGTGTATTGGTTTGGTTTGGTAACGTAGGGTTTTTGTTGGAGCTTTTAATTTGTTGTTTTGGACACTGCTCACCTCTGCAGTTAATGAATTGCTATCATTTGGTTTTTGGACACTTAGTCTGGCTGCTTTTTCTTGGCAGTGGGAAGATTTGGGAAGCAAATCGTCCTCTGCCTATGTTCCCCTAGACCAGGGACATAATGGTGTGAATTAATGAAGCTGAAAATGGTTGGTGCTTAGAGAGAAATATGTTTCCTACAAATTAGTGCCTTTTTCTAACATCAAAGTTAGAAAAGAGACAAAGTTGGTATAGTGTTAAAATAAACCTTCAACATTATGGAATAAAAGTCCTCACAGCGTGTGATGATCCCAGCCAGAATCAGAAGATACAGAACTTCCAGAGACACTGTAAAAACTCTGAAACTGCTGTTTCTCCCAGCTGCAAGCTTCTTCTCACTGTGTGGTTCTACAGACACAAAATACACAGAGGATATGTTTTATTCAACTTTCTTAAGGGACTTTAATGAACTACAGTATGGAGGGTTTTTACTTTAATTAACTCCATCTGTTTGGTGAACAAAGATTTTTAAACTCCTGCTGTATTAAATGACTCCTGATGACAAGATAATGACATCACCAACTGTTACAGGAACTTTGTTCTTTAACAGTGAGACTGAAGCTGTAAAAGTTATTTGAATTCCCACAATAATAGTGAACATAATTACTCAAACTCACCAGCTTGTTGTAACTCAAACTTGTACTGATCTCCATCCTCCATCATCTCCACCTCCATGTTCTCTCTCTCTGATCTGATATATTTCACCCTCAGATTAGACTCAGTTTGAATTTCTGTCGACATGTTGATGAACTAAACAGCTAAAAAAGTAAAATAGATCCAATGTTGATGCTGATGCTGATGTTGTGTTGCGTCGAAGATCTAGATGGGAAGACAAGGACTTCAGTCTTGGAGAGGTTGAGTTGAAGATGTCTCTCACTCATCCAGGCTGAGATGTCTGAGAGACAGGCAGAAATGTGTGATGAGACAGTGGAGTCGTCCGGTGGAAAGGACAGGAAGAGCTGTGTGTCATCAGTGTAGCAGTGATAGGAAAAACCATGTGAGTGAATGATGGCACCTAGGGATGAAGTATAGATAGAAAAGAGAAAAAGACCAAGAACTGAGCCCTGTGGCACACCGGTGGAGAGGCTATGAGAGTGAGAAAGATGCCCCCGCCAGGATACCTTGAAGGTTCGTCCCAATAGGTAAGAAGGACGTCAGTCTAGAGCTGATCCAGAGATACCTAAGTCAAAGAGTGTGGACAAGAGGATCTGATGGTTCACAGTGTCAAAGACTGACAATGGATCAAATAGAATTAGGACAGACGATTGACCTGTGGCTTTTGCAACTCGAAGATATTCCACAACAGTCAGGAGTGCTGTTTCTGTGGAGTGACCCCTCTTGAAGCCAGACTGGTTGATGTCAAGGAAGTTGTTCTTGGAAAGGAAGTCTGAGAGTTGGTTGAAGGCTGCTCGTTCCATTGTCTTGGACAGAAAAGGAAGGAGGGAGACAGGTCTGTAGTTCTCCACTATAAAGGGATCAAGAGAAGGCTTCTTGAGCAGTGGGGTAATCAAGGCCTGCTTGAAAAAGGTTGGAAAAGTCCCTGTTTTGAGAGATGTGTTGATGACTTGTGTAATAGCTGGCATTAGAGCGGGAGCAGCTGCTTGAAGAAGAGTGGAAGGGATTGGATCTAGAGAGCAGGTGGTCGGATGGTTAGAGAGGAGGAGGGTGGATACGTCAACCTCAGTCAGAATTGCAATTGATAAGAGCAATGTAGTGTTGGAAAAGGTGGATGGATGTCATCATCTGGAGGAGAGAACTGTGAGCTGACTGTTGCCACCTTGTTGGTAAAGAAGTCGGCACAGTCGTCAGCAGTGAGAGAGGTAGATGGAGGAGATGAAGGTGGGTAGATGATTGATTTGAAAGTGGAGAACAGCTTTCTGGTGTCAGAGGTGTTGCTGAGCTTCTCCTGGTAGTAATCGATCTTTGCCCTGGTGACACTGTGAGAAAAAGGTCCAAGCAGATCCTGATACTCAGCAACAGCAGATGGATTGTTGGATTTGAGTCACTTCCTCTCAACACTCCTGAGCGTGGTGCGTTGTTCACGGATCCAGTCAGTTAGCCATGGATTAGAAGGTGAGGGATGAGTGGGTCTCGAAGACATGGGACAGAGACAATCCAGACATGATGAAAGTGTATTGCAGAGGATGTCTGTGGCTGCATTTGCATCGAGGATGGAGAGGTCCTGTGTTGGGGGCAGAGTTGCGGAGACCAGCGAGGAGAATCTATCCGGGTTGAGAGACCTGAGATTGCGCCGGAATGTTACAAGTGTGGTGGGAAATTGCGAAGGTTTAGGGATAAAGACTGTGAGTTGAATGAAGAATAGATCCGATGCATGCAGATGAGTGACCAAGATGTTGTCTGTGGTGCAGTTCCAGGTGAGGATGAGGTCGAGGTTGTTGCCAGCTTTGTGGGTTGGAGGAATGGAGACCAGACTCAGGTCAAATGTGTTTAGAAGAGCAAACACATGCCATGTCTTGGAAGTGGGACAGCAACATGTCCAGTTCATCGCAGAAGTTCCCCAGCTGGCCCGGTGGTCGATATATCACAATCACCTGGACTGCAATCGGTGCTGTGATCCTAACGGCATGATATTCCAGAGATGACAGATTGCTGAGTGGTGCTGTAGGGGAAAACTTCCAGGTATCATTAATGAGAAGACCAGTCCCACCCCCGACCTGATGAGCAAGGAGTGTGAGAGAATGAAAAATTGGTGGAGAGTGCAGCTGGGGTGGCCGTGTTCTGTGGCCTGATCCAGTAAGTTCTGTAAGTGCAAGCAGGTGAACAGCTGAGTGTGTAGTGAAAGCTGGAATAAAGTCGGCCTTGTTCACTGCAGACTGGCAGTTCCACAGGGCAAGAGAAAAAGAGGCTGGTGACAAAGTGGTCTGGGTGAGAGTGCGCAGGTGAGAAACATGTCATCCTCTAGTAGGACGCGCTGTCCTGCGTCTGCAGAGGAGAACAGGGATCTGGTGAAAACAAATGGTATAACAAAGAAAAAAGCTTTCTGGAGTAGAAAGGGTTAATGTGAAGCGGAGTAAAAGAAGTTAGAAATAAACTACCTAATGTCCTCGCTCGGTGGACTTGCGCAGGTAGACTCGCTTGTCTTTACACCGTCTGTCCAGCCCAGCCCAACAGGTGCCTTATATATGGTCTTAATTGGCTACAGCTGAAACTGCCCCCTAGTTGAAACCAACCTAACTTGTGTGTCTTTGTTAGGTCAAAGGTGTGAACGCTTGGTGATTACTAAGCTGAAACTACCACCAGTAATAGACCAAATATCCACTTCACCAGAAGAGCAAAACTTTCTACCTACAGTTCTTAACTCTATTAAAAACGGACTAAATCAGACTCAAGAAAGATGACAGAAACTCAGCTTCCTCTGAAACCAACAAATATACTCAACAAGTAAGTACTGTTTGAAATTTATCTCCTGTCCTAGTTTGGTGCTTGTCCACTTTACTGTGTGTTTCTGTCTGAGTCAGGCAGCTTTGAACAGAGAGCATCAAGGAAGTAGCAGCTGGACAAACCACAACCACTGACACTTTAAATACATTTGTGTTTGTCTGAAACAAATCTTTATTTTTGTGTTGTAAATATATGATTGAATGAATATTTCTGAATTTTATCTGGAAAACTTATAATAATATTGAGAAACACAGCTCATTCTGACATAATTTTTAAATGTTTCCTGGTCATTGTGCTAAGATAGAAGGTTCATTAGTAGAACTGTGTGCCTGCATATCATTAGCATATAATTATAGGTGTAAAAAGCTGGCTTCCTGTCTCAGATCAAACAAAATAAAAACTTGAAGTGTTTCTGACAGGAAATGTGATGTGTGAGCTGTTGTTGCAGTTTGAACTTTGAACAGAATTATAAGTTTTAAATAAATGTAAAACTTACAGCTTACAACATGGACAGAGCAAGTGGTGCAACGGCTCACAAAGGTCATGAAGGAGAGAACTGGACCTACTCTGACTAATACAATAAAATACAGCTTTATTTATCCCACTCAGTTAGTTTGGAGCTGTTGCACACACACACATACTATTAAATCATCTCATAGTTTGTAAGAATGACAGGACAGATCACTGTGAACTATCTGTATGTGAGTGAATGAAACACCTCGATGCCCCAATGGCACCTGTTCAGATTCCTTTGCTAGGATGTGATCAGGTGAACAGTAGTGATGCTCCATGTGATATCAAAGTTTCAGTGCTTGTGTGGAGCAGAAGGGGAGATTCCAGCTTTTGTTGTGTCCTTGATCATAATGTGATCAATGAAAAATGAGGCCTCGCTTCATTTGTTTTGTGCTTCGATTGGTTCAAGTAACAGCTTGTTCCAGTGTCTGCAGTTTATTGTTAAAGACGTCTTTTCAGAGTTTTCCAAAAGAGAAACCATCTCAAAAGAATCCAAAAACTGTAAATATGTTTTTATATCTAAAAGAAAATTGGTAACTAATCTTGAATATTCTGTCATATTTCACATAAGCACTTATGTTTATAATAACAGAACATTCCATATTCAACATTATACTCTTGTTAACATAATACATGTCAATTTGGACACTTACACACCCATTTTCCTTTTTATTTGGGTATCAACTGGGTTTCTTCTGTAATTGAAATATTCTGTTCAGAATGGTTATTAAACGCCTTTCTCCCTTTCTCTGTGTTGTAAGTGGACGAGACAGGTGTCAGTCATTTGTGTTGGACAATTAGTGATGCTTAGGACGACCTAACAAGTTTAGGTGAGTGTGAAAATCAAAGAACGAAGCAGGAGGGAAGAGAACAGGAGGAAGGAGCAGAAAACGGAGCCTGACTGAGGGAAGAGACAAAAATACAATATCCAGGTTTGGTAAAGTTCCAGTAATGTTGTTGGTTCACTAAACTCCTGAATGTTTCTGTATCTGTATTTTATAAAGTATGGGAGCAGTAGGAGCTGTTTGCTGTCTCTACATTCACTTCATAGACTCTAAGGCCTTCACCACGCTGTGGACTGTAGTTAGCTTAGCTCCTTCATGCTAGCATGGTGAATGTGGGAGACACGTATTACACCAAGCTACTGAGTGAGGACGGTAACTACATCTGACACTGGGAAATTCTGGACATTTGCTGCTTAGAGAAAGACGTTCATTAGTGTTTGTGGGTGTTTGCATCGTGAGCTTCGGATGCTGCCACACACTGATGCAATGAAGTGATCAGGACCTGCAGCTGCTCTAGGAGTCTGCTAAATGTCCATGCACGTGGACAGCCTCAGGACATGTCTCTCCACTGCACCGCTTAGACACGGCGGGACAGAGAGTTTGAAAAACTGTTGAAAACAGCCTTCTGAAATCCAGGAGTCCAACATGGAGGCCAACGGTATGATCCCATTGACTGAGTTATGAATCCCAGGTATTTAAACTTTTTTCCGTCTCTTTACCAATTGAAGGGGAAATTTAAAGGTGGGTAACATCTGACATCAAATTAATTTCTACACACTTATAATTGATCCACCATCATTGTGCTGTGTTTCATTGGCTTTGTTGCCCTCTTGACCTTTATTAGTCTCATCAAGTTCACTTTTATACTGAGCTAATTTAGGTTTACTGGCTTAGTTAAAATGTGGACTATTACTATTCATTACTATTTATATTCATATATTATTTTGTGTGTTTGAGCATGTTAGGCTGCATAAGTTAGTGGATGCTTTAAATTTCCTTCAGGATCAATAAATTACATATCTGTAACAACCAATCAGAGCAGTTTATCTTACGATATGTGGACAGGACGATGATCCCAGCCGCCATCAGAAGACACAGCACTGCTAGACACAGAGCAGCTCCTCTGAAAGACTTTGTGTGGACTGGAGGATGATTCTGAGTCTGTGGTCCTACAGAGACAAAACAACATGGAAGCTGGTTGTTACTGATCATCAGCGTTAATCATGGTGGTTTACCCACAAGCATCGTGGTTTAGGTCTGTGGTTGTGGTGACATCTGTTCAAAATGTCCACAGAAGTGTCCAACTGACTCACTGCTGAGTCTCTAAACAGTCACTTTACACCTCCCACTTCTTCCTGTTGTGTGTTTGTTCCAGTCTGTGGTAAAACTCTTTACCAGAGCTGATGCTTCTACAGATCTGACAACTGAATAAATGTGAAACTGTGACCAGTAGGACTGAAGCCAAAAACTGAACACATTCAGCAACAAAACCCCTGAAAATGAGTTTTCTACAGAAACCTGTGTTAGTTTACATGTAGTCAGCAGAAGAGCATCCAACTAACTGAACACACATTTTGCAGCTGTTTCCTACAAACTGTACATGTAGGATATAGATACAGAGAGAACAGTGATGAGCTGCAGGTTCTGAATGGAGGAAAAACATCACATATCAGTCTAACATGATCTAAAGCCACTCAAACAAAGCAAAGTTATTTGTAATATTGATTTGTCATATTTTCCATTAAAAAACCTTGAATAGAGAATAAAAGAAAGAAAGTTCAGGAAGAGCAACAAGATGATCAGATGTGCAGTAGATGCTGTGTGGACAGAACAGAGCAACAAAGCAGATTTACACCTGTGTTCAATCACTTACCTTCTTCCTGTGACTGAATATCAGTGACATCATCTCTGATATCATCTGTGTTCTTGTAGATATCCACCTCTCTTTCCTCCCACTCTCCTCCATCTTCCTCGACCTTTCTGTTGTATCTCACCTTGTTGGTGTAAATATCTGAAGACATCTTGAGACGACTGAGACAGACGGACAGTAGCTGAACTTCACTGACTGTTACTGTGCTGCAGTAAAACTTTAAAGTCTTCTACTGTAGTATAAACTACTACCTGTGGCAGAGAGAAATGCAGTAACATGATCTACTTTACTGATGCTGCTGTCAGGGTTCAACCTTCTGTCTGCTTCAGGAAGTAACAAGAAAACAAATGCGTTCATACCTTTTTATTCATTTAACTGGTGGATAAAAATACACCACCAGATTAACAGGAAATGAATGAAACAGGAAATGTTTCTTTCTTAGAGATGAACAAAATCATTTTAATGAAGGAAACATTTAACATTATATAAAAGATAAACTGTTGTCTTTGCTCTGGAACAAAGTATCAGACCATCAATGCAGAGCAGGCTGCAATGAAAATGGTTGTGGTCACACGATGTTTCTATTAGTGCAACCATCAGTACAAAGTGTGTAAAAGTACAACAGACGCATGAAAATTAAAGACTCTGAATGATATAAAATAAATGGTGAACTCACTGTTGGATCCAGGACTATAGTGGGCACAGGTGGGTCAGTGTGTGTTAATTTAAATATTTGGTCAAAAATGAACACAAACTGAAACAGAGGAGGATCAATGTGAACAGATCAGCGCCCTCACCTGGTAAAGGAGGGAACTGCATTACACTTAACTGCTTGATCACTGGCTTCAGCCTCACTGCTGTTAAATATGAGCCAAAATTCGATTTCAGAACATGAAGGTACAAAGAGTTTCAGTTCACTTCTTGCAAATCTTATGTGCTGAGATAAGAGACCTCCTGATCTCCTCCCTGCTGGCTGCGACCTTTCTGTGTGGAGTTAAGGGAAAACTAGTCTCAGCAGAACTCTGGCTCTTAGTCAGCCTGGCTACAGTGTTGAACTGTTTTTTCAGGCTAAATCAGTTCACAGCATTTTCACTTAAGAATCTGCTGTAGTTCTTTTTTTCTTTCTAACTGCTGTATAGTCCATTATTGTAAATTCAAATGTTATTAGAAAATAGACAGAAGAGAGTTATGAGGAAAGACTGTTAAATTATTGGTTTCAATAGGCGTGTAGGACTGGATCTCTGCATCCTAGGCTCAACTCTGGATTGTCATTCTTCTGGTTGTTTAATAAAACCAGAGATGTTGTTCGGCTTAGAGACAGTGGCACTGAAGAAAAGACAGGAGGCAGAGCTGGAGGTAGCAGAGCTTAACATGTTGAGGTTCTCTTTGGGAGTGATGAGGATGGACAGGATCAGGAATGAGGACATCAGAGGGACAGCTCATGTTAGATGTTTTGGAGATAAAGTCAGAGAGGCCAGATTGAGGTGGTTTGGACATGTTCAGAGGAGAAACTGTGAATATATTGGTAGAAGGATGCTGAGGTTGGAGCTGCCAGGCAGGAGGTCTAGAGGAAGACCAAAGAGGAGATTTATGGATGTAGTGAGAGAGGACATGAAGTTAGTTGGAGTGAGAGAAGAGGATGCAGAGGATAGAGTTAGATGGAGGCACATGATTCACTGTGGAGACACCTGAAAGAGGACGGAACAAAGGGAACAGCTGAAAGGAAAAGAAGGAAGAAAAAAATCACATTTATTAGAAAGAATTTCCTCTGAAACCACTTGAAACTGACAAAAGTAGTCAGAGAATAAAGAGATGAAGAAAGAATATTTGCTTTTGAACGTTAGATAATACAAGTAATTAAGTAGAAAACTGACAGTGTCCTTAATATTCTGTTGAACAAGCTTCAGAGCGAATCACTGCAGGCCAGTTATTTCTGTCTCTCAGTGAGACTTCTGCACTTACCAACAGGGAGTTTGACGCCATTTTGTTGAGCAAAATGCTCCGACTGTCTCAGGTTTGAAGGGGAGATTTGCTCCAATCCCATGGACCTTAAACGTCTCAATAATATTTGCAGCTGTAACCACAGGAACATCACAACGCTCAAGTCAGAGTTTTCTTTATTCTTTCTGTCATTTGTCAGTTACAGTTGTTCTAACAGGTAAACTGTTAATCTAACAAAACATTTAGATTCTGATTAAACTGTAGATTTAAACTCACGCCACAGTTAATGGTGTCTTTAAAAGTGTCTCTTGAACAGGTAGAAGAACCAAATTAGACAGAACAAACTGTTGGTCACGAGTAGACGTCTGGCACTTATTTAGGGATATGTTTCATTTTTTCCACCAAAGCATTTCTTAATTTGTTCCAGCAATATTCCATATATGTGGATCACTGTATAATAATGCAGTTGAGTGCATCAAATAAAATGTTATTTTTCTGTAGAAAAAAACACAGTTAGGAATAAATGACTCACTGTAAACTGTGATAAGAACATTTTCAGAATACACAAAGCCTTTGTTTGTCCACTGGTGAAGGACAGAATGTTTATTTCACAATAAATATTTCTTGTTGAAAGTCCCAGATGTTCTGTACCATCACATTTTACATAATAGTTATAGAAAGAAGTTTACACATGTTACGCTGTTTATTTCTGGTTAAACAAATACATGCAAATGAACAAACTGTCATATACAAAGAAATAAAAATGAGTTCTCACCAAATATGGCACATTAAAAAGTAACACTGCTTTTAAAAAGCAGTTTAAGAAACATTTAAAGCCACATTTTTTATTGTTGTTTTTTAAATCTACTATTGTGTTATATTTTCCTGTGAAGACCCCAAAGAACAGTTGGTGGTGGCTCAATTTAATCTAAATATATTTAAATAAATCTTTAAGATATTGAAAAGTGATAATTTGCCACTTTCCTCCTTTCTGTGGTTGAAAATCAGTCAGCTTCTCTTTGATAACGACTGGATTCCATCTTCCTCCACCTTTCTGTTGGATCTCACCTTCTTGGAAAAACCTGGTTTGGTGCAAACATCCGAAGACATCGATGAATTGATGAATTCTAGCTGTATTTCACTAACTGTTACCGTGTTGATCAAATACTATGTGTCAGGGACCGAGCAGGTAGACACAGGACACAGGAATAAAGTCTCAGAGAAAAACAGGCTTTTATTTACTCCTATACAAAGAAACAAAATTTGGGCCCTAAAAGAGGTCAAAACTGAAACTACAACACAAGTTCAAACCACAAACAGAGACAAAACTGACTTAACCTGAGTGACACAAGGGGCAACATATATACTGGCTGGTCAAACCAATATGACACACAAGGGACATTGCTGTAACTAAGCAGATTATATCCACACACTAGACAAACAGTAACATGATCCAATTTTTAATAAATACAAAAACCTATAAAGAAACATTTTCCCCATATTTCCTCCTCCCTGCACCAAAGGGGAACTTGGTACAGTCCAGTCCAAGATAACGGCCTCAATCCAATCTTTTATTTGGAGGCCAACAGCCCGATCAGCAGAACGGTAACTCAAGAAAAAGAGAAATTAAATTATTCCAACATAAACTTAGTAATGGAAAGAAACTAAAGTGAAAACATTAGCAAACACACTTAGGGTGTGTGGCCATCACACTATGATACAGTAACACTGAGGAAGGAGGAAGAAAACTAACACATACACATCCTTCATCCTTCCTTGCAACACAGTTTACCTGCATCACAATTTCACCATCATAGTTTTCTGATGGTGAAATGCAACATAACTAACATCAATTTACTGTGTTTTCTGTGGGACCATGTTTCTTTACTATATTAACATGATTTATCTCATCTTCACATCTTAAGTTGTGGCAACAGGATATTTGTATTTTCCTCCAGGATGTCACTGTGGGGAAACTGTAAGATCAACATATTTCCACACTAATAAAACGGTTTCTCTGTTGGTCGACCGGCTCAGTCAGAAGGATTGAGAGAAATATCACACAGTCATTTCGATAAAAATTAAAACCCTTGAGAAAATATTGTGGGCTTAAGCTTCAGAACCTCATCCTGCTATTCTCCATCTGTCCACCTCATGTCCTCAGACTTCCATCCCTTCAGTCACCTGACTCTCCTCCCAGATCCACCTGTGTCCCCTCCTTCCTACACACCTGTTCCCACTTCCCTCATCAGCTCCTCTGCATAGAAACCAGCCTGGTTTCCACAATTATTTGGTTGAACACATCTCATTGTGTTTCTGTTTGGGCTTTGGATTCATGTTTGTGATTCATATCCCCCTTCACACACATGCATATTTCCAGTTTTTTTTTTTTTTTTATCTTAGCAGGGAACAAAATCTTTATCTGGAGAAATGAGTTTCTGTTAATGTTTCTTTACCTTGTTTTAAAGAAAATACAGAGTAGTATCAGGGATCATATTCTACTTTACGATCTCTCTATTTTACATCTATTGTTCCTCTACAACAACCATTTCACATTTTTGCATTTTAAGTTAATGAAAGTTCACCATAATGTAAAAAGGGAAATATTATAATACTTAAACCTTGATCTTAGCTCAGTTACCAAAACAGACAGTTTTCTTTCCAAATCAGGGATTTTCCCTTTTATTTCTGTGGTTAACTAATGTTTTACTCAAAATATTACAGAAAATAAATACTTTACAAAAGATTTGTGCTTAAGGAGCACATATTCATACAGTTGGATGCACAAGTTTGCATCCATATTAAAGTAAAAACCAAATTTAACGTAACGTTAAATACTTTTTTTTTAGTGGATTTCAACTTCACCAAGTGCTGTAACTTTAAACAACTTGGTTGTTTAGTTTAATTTCTAAATTTTTCTCACCTTGAATTTTGTCTTTCAGCTGCTTTATTTCATCCTGTAACTAACTGTTGGTGACTGACTTAAAAACAACATTACAATGAAGGTGAATCTTGTGTATAATGATATTTAGCAATGATTGATTGATTACCTGCAGTTTTACCCTGGAGCTGCTTGATGAGATGCTGTGACTGATTGGAACTGTGACTCAAGTTGTTGAGTTTCTTCTCCAGATCATTTTTTTCCAAAGTCACTAAAATATCTGGAGGGAAAAATCAAATCCGAACAGATCAAAACCATGAAATCATTGTGTTTTAAATACAGCATATTAAAGTTTGCTGAGCACGTTAAAGTGTCACTGTCACACTTAATAACACTAGTAACTTGTTGAAGCCACTGTTCTTTAACCTGCTGTGATAAAATCACTCAGGGAGTCGTGACTAGAGCCAACAAAGAACCAACACAAATGTCTGTAACATTAACGTTAATTAACTACATGAGCACATGACCTTATTAGTAAACATGAACTTTAAATTATGGGACAAAATGTCAATATTTACTTAGAGTGAGAAATGAATCAGAAATGCTTTGTTGAATTGTGAAGTCAGTGTTTTTTCCTAAAAATTCTGAATTAAAACACTTTGTGTATCATGAAGGTTCCTGGCACCGTCATTCATATGATGTGGAAACTGCCCTCTAGTGTCTCACTTTTGGAACAAAGTATATTCACATTTACATATTTTATTTAACAGACTTTTATCCAAAGTGACTTACAAGTGAGGAACAAAGCAGCAGAAAATCTAAGTCAAGGAGAAAATGTAAAAGCAAAGTGCAATGAGAAGAAGCATCAGAACTTAGGTTTTTTGTTCCTATTTTCAGTTTTGGTTTCTTCTTGTGCGTCTCATTGTTTTTTTAATGTTGTGTTTGTGTCACTGCAGTTGTTGAAGCTGAGGCTTCTCACCACATTAGACTCCGAGTTCTAATGTTTGTTGCTAGTGTGTCTCCCCATGTGCCTCTTTCTATTCCTGTTTATTCATGGGGCAACTGTGGCACAGGTGGTAGAGCGCTCGTCTACCAATCTTGCAGTTGTTGGTTTGATCCCTGGCTCTTCCGGTCACATGTCAAAGTGTCCTTTAGCAAGACACTGAACCCCGACTTAGTTGCTCCCAGTGAGTGTTGGCCAGCTGCATAGCAGCTCCCCCATCAGTGGGTTTGAATGGGTGAATAAGAAGCAGTGTAAAGTGCTTTGAGTGCAGAGCATTTATCATTCCCCAATCAAGTTAAGTTTGTATTCAAGTGTAACTTATCTCGTTTAGTGATTTTTCGGTGTAGTGATCAGTTTGTTCTAATAGTGTATATAGTGTATTTATCTACCTCCCACCTTTTGTAGCGAGCGCTTTTGTTTTCTAAATTTGTAGTTCAATAATTTACCTCCTAGGGAGAATTTTCTGTTTGCTTTCCTTTATCCACATGCTGTGATTCTGTTTTCAACTAATTGTATTTAGTAAACCAGTTTACTGCACTTCCTGTCCTGTTGCTGATTCCTGTGTGTGTCGAACTTTTACAGCAAACATCAGCCAAACGATGGATTCATCAGAGTCACGACTGGTGCAGGTAGCGTGGCAGGAGGCTCAGTGGGTCAAACACAGCAGAACATGGAGGAAAATACTTGCAGATTAGATTTGTTGTCTGAGCATTTTCCTTTATGGGACAGATACAAGATAATGCAGGATGACATTAGGTAAATATAAGTTCAGAAGATTCAGTGTTGAAGTTAGTATGTCTATGATTGTGGACATTATGATAAATTTAGAAAATGCCAGTAGCATTGCTACTTTAGCTTCCTCTTACACAATAGAAAATCCCTGCAGCAGATGTTCACTCTACCTTTCATCAACTGACTACTCCTGGGATAGATGGAGGGAGACAAGGGGAGAAAGGCAGAGAGGTCAAGGAGGTGGAGAGTGACAGAAAGAGCTCAACCCATTCTTATTCCCATGGCATCATATTCTGCCACTTTCTCAGGTTCTTTGGCGTTTAATGGGCCAGCATCATTTCTAACTTAACTCAAATAGTGCTGCATGTAGGTTGACATATCAGAGACGTTGCCCTATCCAGCCACGACCATTGTCATTAGGCAGAGGATGACTGTTTTTTTGGACCAATTAAAAATATATATAATTGGGAGAATCCATTGTCCAGAAGTACTTTCCCCACTGTAAAATCCACATTCAAGTTTTTCTTTTACTGATAAAACCAATATTTCCCCACAGAGAGGGAAAGAAAAACAGTAGCATGTTTAATAATTTAACTGTGCAGTAGCTTCAAGTCAAGTCAAGTGGCTTTTATTGTCATTTCTACTATACACAGTGGTACACAGTACATAGTAGAAACGAGATAACGTTCCTCCAAGAACCAAGGTGCTACAAACAACACAAGCTATAGTAAAGTGCATCGAGTGCAAACAGTGCAGACAGACAGTGTAGACAGACAACACAAGTAACACAGGACAGGACACAAAACCCAAGACAGTGCCGACCAGTAAACCTACTGTATACTATTTTACAGTACAGTACAGTACAGTCAAGTGTGCTAAGGGTGTAAAAAAGAGCAGCATGTAAACAGTATAGTGCATTTAAATGTCCAGCATGTAAACAGTGCAATTGCATTGGAATGTGCAAAAAACAGCAGGTAAACAGTGTAGTGCGATAAATGTAGAATGATAAAAGTAAATAAATAATAAATAAGTGGTGGTGGAATGAGATGAGTAGTGAGTGATGAGAATGTGCTGAGTTCGGTTTGTAGTGTGTTTAAGTTCTATTTCAGTTCTGTGTGTTGAGGAGCCTGATGGCTTGCGGGAAAAAACTGTTGCATAGTCTGGATGTGGTGGCCCGAATGCTTCGGAACCTCTTTCCTGATGGCAGGAGTGTGAAGAGTGTGTGTGATGGGTGTGTGGGGTCGTCCACAATGCTGTTGGCTTTGCAGATGCATCGTGTTGTGTAAATGTGCATAATAGAGGGCAGAGAGACTCCGATGATCTTCTCAGCTGTCCTCACTATCCTCTTTAGGGTCTTGCGATCCGCGACGGTGCAGTTCCCAAACCAGGCAGTGATGCAGCTGCTCAGGATGCTCTCAATGGTCCCTCTGTAGAACATGGTCAGGATGGGGGGAGGGAGATGGGCTTTCCTCAGCCTTCTCAGGAAGTAGAGACGCTGCTGCGCTTTATTGGTGATGGAGCTGGTGTTGACTGACCAGGTGAGGTTGTCCGCCAGATGAACACCAAGGAATTTGGTGCTCTTGACGATCTCCACTGAGGATCCATCGATGATCAATGGAGAATGGTCGCTCTGTGCTCTCCTGAAGTCCACAACCATCTCTTTAGTTTTGTCAACGTTCAGAGACAGGTTGTTTGCTCCACACCAGGCTGTTAATCGTTGCACCTCCTCTCTGTAGGCTGACTCGTCGTTCTTGCTGATTAGACCCACCACGGTCGTGTCATCGGCAAACTTGACTATGTGGTTTGAGCTGTGTATTGCTACACAGTCGTGCGTCAGCAGAGTGAACAGCAGAGGGCTGAGCACACAGCCCTGAGGGGCTCCAGTGCTCAGCGTGGTGGTGCTGGAGATGTTGTTCCCGATCCGGACTGACTGGGGTCTCCCAGTCAGGAAGACCAGAATCCAGTTGCAGAGGGAGGTGTTCAGGCCCAGTATGCTCAATTTCTCGATCAGGTGCTGGGGGATGATTGTGTTGAATGCTGAGCTGAAGTCAATGAACAGCATTCGTACGTATGAGTCCTTATTGTCCAGGTGGGTGAGGGCCAGATGGAGGGTCGTGGAGATGGCATCGTCCGTGGAACGATTTGGACGATACGCAAACTGCATGGGGTCCAGGGAGGTTGGGAGTTGGGTCTTAATGTGCCTCATGAGGAGCCTCTCGAAGCACTTCATCACGATGGGTGTGAGCGCGACGTAACGATAGTCATTGAGGCAGGAGACAGTAGACTTCTTAGGCACGGGCACAATGGTCGTTGCCTTGAGGCACGTAGGAACAACGTTGCTGCTCAGGGAGATGTTGAAGATGTCTGTGAAGACATCCGCTAGCTGTTCTGCGCACTCCCTGAGCACTCTGCCAGGAATGTTGTCTGGTCCAGCAGACTTCCGTGGGTTAACTCTGCATAGAGTTTTCCTCACTTCAGCTGTGGTTAGACAGAGCACCTGGTCACTGGGAGGAGGAGTGGACTTCCTCGCTTTCACGTTGTTCTGTGCCTCAAACCGGGCATAGAAGTGGTTCAGCGCATCTGGGAGGGAGGCGTCGCGGTCACAATCAGGTGAAGTTGTCTTGTAGTTCGTGATCGCCTGGATGCCCTGCCACATGTGCCGGGTGTCTCCGCTGTCTTCGAAGTGGTCGTGGATTTTCTTTGTGTGTGCGCGCTTCGCCTCTCTAATGGCACGGGACAGTTTGGCCCTTGCTGTTCTTAAGGCCGTCTTGTCCCCTGTTCTGAAGGCAGCGTCTCTTTGTTTTAGCAGCGCACACACGTTAGCATTTATCCACGGCTTCCTATTGGAGCGTGTAGTGATGGTCTTGGAGATGGTCACATCATCAACGCACTTGCTGATGTAGCTGGTTACTGTTGACGTTTATTCCTCCAAGTTGATGGAATCTCCGTTGGTTGCGGCCTCCCTAAACATGTCCCAGTCAGTGCACTCAAAACAGTCTTGAAGAGCAGAAGTAGCTCCTGCTGGCCAGGTTTTCACATGTTTCAGAACCGGTTTAGAGTGTCTGACGAGCGGTCTGTATGCTGGAATTAGCATAACCGAGATGTGGTCTGAGTAGCCGAGATGGGGGCGGGGCTCCGCACAATACGCGCCGGGGATGTTTGTGTAAACAAGATCCAGCGTGTTCCCTCCTCTCGTTGCAAAGTCCACATGCTGTTGGAGTTTAGGGAGCACAGTCCTGAGATTCGCATGGTTGAAATCTCCGGCAATAATAAACAGTCCGTCGGGTTGAGCGCTCTGCAGGTCGCTAATAGCACCGTAGAGTTCACACAGTGCCTCCTTAGCATTAGCGCTGGGGGGAAGTAAACTCCGACAATGAAAACAGTGGTGAATTCCCGTGGTAAATAGAACGGTCTGCATCTAACAGTCACGAACTCCACTAGCGATGAGCAGTAACGTGAGACAAGCACAGAGTTCTTGCACCATTCCGTGTTGATGTAAACACACACACCACCACCGCGAGTCTTACCGCACAGAGCAGCGTTTCTGTCGGCACGAAACACGGTTAGCCCGTCTAGCTGGATGGCGGCTTCCGGAACTCTGTCACTGAGCCACGTCTCCGTGAAAACAAAGATGCAGCAGTCTCTGAATTCTCGCCGCGTGGTCCGCTGGAGTCGGATGTAGTCTAGTTTATTGTCCAGGGAGCAAACGTTGGAGAGGAGAATAGACGGTAGAGCCGGCCGGCTAGGGTTAGCATTTAGCCTAGCACGGACACCCGCCCGCTTGCCGCGCTTCCGCTTCCTCGAGCAGCGCTTCCGACGTCCCCTCACCTGGCCACCGGCGTCAGGTGACACCGAGGGCTGGGGGCCTGGTCTTTGTCGCTGGGGTCGTAGCAAGCCGAGGTCGCGAAGGTTACCAATTACTTCCTCGTGCAGATTATTGTATGTATGAACCCTGTGCCGCAGCAATGTCTGGCGGTCGTCAGCTTTGTCTGGTGAACATCCGTTTTAATTATTGTACATATGTTTCTGAAAAACTGGTCTTTTTTTTTGTGCTTTGCACTGATGCTCCCATGAGAACGTGATTGAGCTTGAGAGGTACCGCAAAGAAGAATGGGAGAAACTGCCCAAGAAACAGATGTCAGACTTGAAGCATCATACTCAAAAAGACTTGAGGCTGTAACTGGTGCTAAAGGTGCTTAAACCAAGCATTAAGCAAAGGCTGTGAATACTTGTGTGATTTATTTATTTTTAATAAATTGGCAAAGATTTCAAACAAACTTCTTTCATGTTGTCATTATGAAGTATTGTTTGTAGAACATTGAGAAAATAATGATTTTAATCCATTTTGGAATAAGGCTGTAACATAGCAAAATGTGGAAAACGTTAAGCGATATGAATACTTTACTGTATGTTTGTGTGATTTCACTTTTTTATGAGGAGAGAGACCTTTTGTTTTCTGTTGGTTCTGACAGCAGCACCATGACCTGAAGAGCACTGCTTTGGGCACTGGGACTTTACGCCAAACTAGTTTGATTCACTGCCCAGTCATAACTTGACCAATGGCCTTTTAACTGAACCTAGTCTATAGATTTTGACTCTAACAATGTCCATGAAATATTATAGTAACAAATATTGGAAAACATTATGCAACAACCTTTGACTGTTAGAATCTTAACTCATTTATTTTTAGGTTTTTAGAATAATTTTGTGTGGAAACATGGATCAAGTAAAACAGAAAAGAACAGCGACTGAAAGAAGGAGGATGTGTGGAGGACAAAGGAGAGGAAAATAAAATGTGATGTTGATGAGAACTTATGGCCAGATGCAGGAGAGGGTGAGGGCTTGAATTCTACTATGTTTACTATGGCATTCAAACTGTTGGTCTCTGCAGCTGCAGGTTTTGCAATTGTTAGGACAAAGTGACCGATTTATTAAAAGCACTAACTCATGTAGATGTCATCTATTGACCTGGTATTTTCATCTATAAGCACATTCTTTGCTTTGCCCTCATTTAAAACCCACTTTCTGCAAAACACAGTTCTCTATATCAGGCACATCAGTTCAAACTTCAATCTGTTTCTTTTGGAAGTGTCACACCCACTTATCAGTTCCCCAAACCCAGTCCTCACAGGTGAACTCAGTATGACAGTATGACAAATGAAGTCACTGATCTTTAACTTTTTATGATCCCAACTGATACTGAATTTTGTTTAGATCAGCGGTGCCCACATTTTTTTGGCTTGTGAGCTACTTATAAAATGTCAAAATGTTCTACTATCTATAAAAATACAAAACATATATTTATTTATGAATATATTGAGAATTCTTTATATGCACAATATAAGTTGGTGTAGTTTGCATAACTACATGAACCCATATTGCACAATTGCACCGGTCGATTGCGATCAAAACTCTGACAGTAGTAAACTGCTGCATCTTCAGTCTGGACTCCACTGATGGTCAGAGTGAAGTCAGAGTTTGATCCACTGCCTGAAAAATGATCTGGAATCTCTGATGCTTGAGTGGTGGCAGCATAAATAAGGAGCTTAGGACGTTCTCCATCTTTCTGTTGGTACCAGTCTAACCAGTTCCCATTAATGACATTCTGACTGGTTTTACATGTGATGGTTGTGGTTCCTGCCGTCTACTTAACAAAGTAGACATCAGCCCATCATCCGTCTTCACTATGAAATTTGTCACTTGATTGACTTACAGGGCAGCCAGTCAGACATCTGACCTTTTCTGACCCATGGGTCACCGCACATGCGCATACATACAACGGTGATAATTATTATTGTAAAATTAAAGACATTTTGAGGTTATTTTCAATTTTCATATGAGCTGAGACACATTTACAACCAATGACTAATTTTGTTGAGTTTGTTTGTTCCAAAGTCAGAGAGTTGTGTCTCTGTACAGTCAGAGGTTTTTGTACGACGACTCAGTCACTTTGTATCACTGTGGTACACGTTTGGTGGAGGAACCAGACTTAGATGTTGGAAGTAAGTTTCTGATCAAATACTAAATCAAATCTTGTGTAGTCGTGTTTTAAATAGTTGCAGCAGGTGAAATGATCTGGTTTTCTTTGGAACAGATTCAGTATTTGTGTTTTTATTCCCCACCTTCATCATGGAGGTGAACTCAGAGCAGTTTTACTAAACGTATCCATGTTCCTGTCAGGGTCAAAGTTAAACTACTTTAATCCACCACATTGAAAACTGCTTTCTGAGCTTTAAATGTGACTTGTTTCCACTAAATTCTAACAGAGTAACGATAACTAGTGATGTTTGAAAATGACTTTATTGGATTTCTTGTTATTTGTTGCTGTAGATTTGAAATCATTTGATGTGTTTGATTGGGATTGAAATCCACATGAAGAACATTTGATTGTTGTCACATGGTGTTTTTCTGTCTCCATGTTTCCACTACATATTTGACCTGAAATATGTCCCATAAATCTTAACTCTACATTAGTTTCAAACTGTCTGATGTTTGTCTCTGTCCTGATCTGCATGAGAGGTTTCTTAAAGGGAAGTGAAACAATGTGTGAGTCAGTGACTGGTGGAGCAGAACAACCATCTGACAGAAACTCCTTCAAGGACCAAATCCCCTCTCACACAGTAAAGGCGTCCAACTGTCTGGTCTCTGTCCTCTAAGCTGATTGGTGTTTCCTACTGTAGGTGATGCCCCTCCCACCCTAACTGTGCTGCCCCCCTCCAGCGAGGAGCAGCAGAAGGGCAAGGCCACGCTCATGTGTCTGGCCAACAAGGGCTTCCCCTCAGACTGGACTCTGTCCTGGATGGTGGACGGCAGCAGCAGCAGCAGCAGCTGGGAGGAGACCAGGAGTCCCGGGGTGCTGGAGAAGGACGGACACTACAGCTGGAGCAGCACCCTGAGGATCCCTGCAGACCAGTGGAGGAATGCAGGCTCTGTGACCTGTGAGGCCACCCAGGGCTCCCAGACTCCGGTCAGACAGACACTGAGGAGAGACCAGTGTCCCCAGTCCTGACATGTGTTCCAGGGACTCTGCTACTGATGTCACTCTGCTCCCTCTCTCTGTATCTGTCTTTGTCTCTTAGTTTTGTTGCTTGTTGTAACTTTGATTGATTCAGTCCAATAAAAACCTGCTCATCCAGTCTGTAGTTTTCATGTGTGTTGATGGAAAATAAACTCATGTTTCTGTGCTCATAGTTTCATTAGATCCACTCATGATGAACTCCACTTAGTTCAGACTGTAAGACCCACATAAACAATGGACCTTACAGGTTCATACATTGTAACTCTTCCACTTTTATTTGGGTTCTCAAGTTGAAAGCTTTGGTCATTAGTAGAGATGTCAGTTGCTTCAAATGTTTAAATTGCAATTAATTAGACAGAATTAAATGCAAATGTTTTTAATCCAATTTTACTGTAAAGAGACATTTTTTCAAGTTTTAATACACTTATTAACATGGACACATGATACTGATGATACTGACTGAGTGATGCTAAAAAATGACAACTGCATGAAAATTAATAACGCCTACAGTTGGGTGCCAAAGTTTGCATTCTATTATTTTGAAATGGCAACAAAAAATTATATTAAATAATTTATGAAGAATGGAAATTTGTTTTAGTGATATAGTGTCATTTAAAAAATTACTTTTTAAAATAAACTTCTTGACCATTTTTGTTGCGTCTGATGGAAAAAGTCAATTTGTAGCAGCTGAATGTACATTATTACTATGTTACTGTAGATTTAGGTTCAGATTGTGTCTCCTTACATGGGGGATGTAGGGGGATGCAAACGTAACTGCAAACCTATAAACCTGTGTCTGACACACACGTGACAATTCCAAATCAATTCCTCATGAAGCTGTGTGTGTGTGTGTGTGTATTCTGTCGTGTGGGGATGTAGTGGTTAATAATTAGTATTTCCAGTGTGTACAGTACAGCATGGACAGCAGTAATGTAGCAGTAAGTATGAGGTCAGCTGTTACTGAGTGTAATGACCTGAGCAAAGAAACTCTCCTGGTGTCTGCTGGTTTTGGCTGACAGAGCTCTGTAGTTCCTGCCAGAGATGTTGGAGGAGGTCGTGGTTGGGGTGAGAGGGGTCTGTGGTTATTCTGTACTATTCTGTAGTTATTATCTGTACTGGTCAGATAATAGATCATCATGTCAGAACCTGCGTTTAAAATGTCTCCGTTTTTCAGTTGTAATTGTCTGAAAGGACACAAATACAACCAGTTACCTATAAATTAAACCACAGAGGTCAAAGGACGTCACACTACGAAACAAGTAGATGGACAATGTGGACACAGTTTTGTTTACAGCTGTTTCCAAATGATCTTTGAATCTGTTTATATTTTAGTTTTCCAGTAAAATATTAGAGAAAATGTGTGATTGTACAGTTTGTTACCTTGATTTTTAATTATTTATATTAACAAATGAAGTCACTGATCTTTTGACTTTTTATGATCCAAACTGATTTTAGTTCATATGTTAACAAAGATGAAGTTTTGTAGAATTTCAGGGTTGTTTATCTTTGGACTGTCTTCACTCATCAAGGGTTCTGATGCTGATCTTTGTCTTCATGGTTTTGTTCACTTATGTCGTAGTGTCCCTGGCCAAGACACTGAGCCGCTAACAGCCCATTCCCCTGCCCAGCTGTGCAGTGCCGGTACAAGCCCGGTAGAAATTGGGGAGGATTGCATCAGGAAGGGCATCTGGTGTAAAAAAAACTGTGCCAAATCAACATTGATCCAATGATGCGCTGTGGCGACTCACAGGATAAGCCGAAAGGACAAAAAAAATATTTAGCTGAAAAAGTTTGTAGTGGAGTCATAAAGCAGACGTGTTGGCTTTTTGAGAATATGGAACTATGATGATTTCTTTCTGGAAACAGATGATTAGAAGCTGTGATGAAGAAATTATTTAGATTTTTGCAAAATTGTGTGTGTGTGTGTGTGTGTGTACATTCAGTGAACTGTATCAGTCTCTGCAGTAGCTTCCAGCTGCAGCATCAGTTCAGTTTCTGTTCAGTCTGACTGAGGGAGGTTTTTGTACGATGCTTTTTCACTGTGTGAACACATACTGACTGTTGATGCTATGTACACTCAGACAGTAGTAAACTGCTGCATCTTCAGTCTGGACTCCACTGATGGTCAGAGTGAAGTCAGAGTTTGATCCACTGCCTGAAAAACGATCTGGAATCTCTGATGCTCGATTGGTAGAAAGGTAAATAACTATCTTAGGATGTTCTTCATCTTTCTGTTGTTACCAGGCTAACCAGTTTGCATCCTGACTGGTTTTACAGTTGATGTTGACGGTTCCTCCCAGAGCAGAGCTCACTGCTCCAGGCTGAGTCACTGTGACCTGACCTCTGGACTCTGAGGACACAGAGACAAAAACAGAAAGCAGCATCATGGTTTTGTGGGCTTCATTTCAGAGGGACGGATGTTGATAGAGGAGAGGAGTTGGATTCTCTGGACTTTACCTGTGAAGCAGCAGCAGAGGAGAGTCCAGATGAGGACGGAGATCAGAGTCATGTTTTTGATGAGGAGGATTTCTGTGTCTTCTGTTGTCATGAAGGACAGCTGTCAGTCATCCAGTGTTCAACTCTCAGGACTATAAACTCTCCCAGAGCACTGGAGCATGGTGCTGCTGATGCAAAGTGGCTCTATGGAAATGATCACACTGACTCCAACAGGGACTTGGATCATTCTGATCAAGTTGATTATTAATTGATCGTTTAGTTTATCAAAGTATTGATTAGCTTTTTATATTTTTCATTAAAATTAACATATTTTACTAAAGACTTAAAGACATCATAGATTATCAAATATAAAATATAAACCTTCAGGAAATATGTGAAATTATGTTCATGGTCACTTTCACATCAGCTGACAAAATGTGACAATGACTTTCCAGAACTGTTTTAGCATCAAAGAGTCATGTCTCTCTATAGTCTGAGGTTTTAATCCAACGTTCAATGCTGAAAGCATGCAGACTGCTGTCAACTGTACTTTTGTCTCCTTAAGCTATGGAGTTCTACCTATACTGTTTTCTATTTTATATAATAATTGTAGACATTACTGCATCTTTTTAGCTGATTTAGTTGTTAATACCATTACAGAAACAGTTTATTTCATCACACTTTCTTCAAACATTTAAATATATTTTGAAGTTCAAATTATTGTTACACTGACATTTTAATTTCAACAATTTATAGATATTAGGTTTCCAAAAATGTTCTCTGCAACTTAATACTCTGGAACTAGTTTTACTTTTTAGCTTTAGTCCTGAAACCATCTGTTTTCATGGTTCATCAGCGATGCCTGTCTGTTGCCATGGTTACTACGTTCCAAGAGGAAGTAAAGCACTGAAAATCATTTTCATCTACAGTCATGGACAAAAATATCGGCACCCTTGCAATTCTGTCAGAATTTGTATGTAGACACACCTAGTAACAGGTGTGGACAAGACAGTAATCCACAACAATCCAGTTAAAATAGGGGAAAGTTGACTCAACCTTTGTGTTGTGTGTCACATTGAGCATGGAGAAAAGAAAGAATGGGAAAGAGGTGGAAACACATGGACAATCTTAAGGCTACAATTCTGTCTCCAGAGATGTTGATGATCCTGTGTCCACTGTGTCAGTATCATCAAGAGGTTTACAGGCCATGGCTCTTTAGCTAACCACCCTGGATGTGTCAGTTCACACTATCCGTCGCCATCTGAATGAAAAAGGACGCTATAGTAGGAGATGCAGGCGGACACCACTGCTGACAGAAAGGCATAAAAAACACACCTCAGAACGCACTTAGAAATGGTTCCAAACAAAGCACAGGAGAGTTCTGAAATGGCCAGCAATTCCAGAGCTGAATCCCATAGAACACCTGTGGAGAGATCTCAGAACAGCTGGTGGGAGAAGGCATCCTTCATATCTCAGTGACCTGGAGCAGTTTGCAAAAGAAGAGTGGTCCAACATTCCAGTAGAGAAGAAACTCATTCATGGTTACCACTGATTTCAGGTATTTTCCCAAAGGGGGTGCTACCAAATATTAAGTTATGGTGCCAATAATTTTGTCCAGTGCATTTGTTGGGTTCTGTGTGGAACTGTATCAGATTTTACTTTTCTTAGTTGTTTTGTATTGTTCCACTGCAAACAAAAGAAAGTAAGTGTGAATACCAAAACAACTGCAACAATTTTCTGAAAGAAGTGAGGGTGGAGAATCTTCTGCCCAGCAACAGAAGGTTAGAAACCTAATGTGTGATGTATGAAGTTTAGAACTGCATAGGATGGAGACTTGAAACTCTGTTGATGTTCTTCTCTCTTGCAAGATAATCAAACCCTAAAATACGTCCTGGATGTTGAAGCTTCTTTAAACTCTCACATTGACACCTACAGCGATTTCGAGTCACCAGTTAACCTAACATACATGTCTGTGGACTGTGGGAGGAAACCACACAAGCACTGACAGAACAGTCAAAGTAAAAACCTGTTACTTTGCTGAGTCTCTTATTCTGGTAATAACATGATGTGTGTTATGACTTCATGACTTTCTTTACTAATAAGATTGTAGCCATTAGGGAAAAGGTTCACCAGATCCTCCCTACAAATATTACAGATAGATCTTCATGTACAACAGCTCTAGAATCCTCAATAAGGCCCCAATCCATCTTAGACTGTTTTTCACCCATAGATCTCACTGAGCTAAGTTCAACTATCGCTTCCTCAAAACTAACAACATGTCTTTTAGACCCTGTTCCAACCAAATTGCTTAAAGATGTTCTACCTTTAATAGACACATTCATATTAGATTTGATTAACCTATCTTTAGAAACAGGCTATGTACCAAAGGCTTATAAAGCTGCTGTAATCAAACCATTACTTAAAAAACCCTGTCTTGATCCAGGTGATTTAGCCAACTATAGACCAATATCAAATCTCCCGTTTATTTCTAAAATCCTTGAAAAAGTAGTTGCAAAACAATTATGTGATCACCTTTACAGGAATAATTTGTATGAAGACTTTCAGTCAGGATTTAGAGTTCATCACAGTACAGAAACAGCACTGGTAAAAGTCACCAATGATCTTCTCCTGGCTTCAGATAATGGACTTGTGTCCGTACTCGTCTTACTAGACCTTAGTGCCGCATTTGACACCATTGACCACAACATTTTATTACAGAGACTAGAACATGGATTTGGGATTAAAGGAACCACATTACATTGGTTTAAATCTTATCTGTCAGACAGATTCCAACTTGTTCATGTTAATGATGACTCATCTTTATGCACCAAAGTTAGCTATGGAGTTCCACAGGGCTCTGTGTTAGGACCAATACTTTTCAATCTGTATATGTCACCTTTAGGCAAAATTATTAGGAATTATTAGGAAACAATCCATAAACTTCCACTGCTATGCAGATGATACCCAGCTCTATTTATCTGTGAAACCAGAAGATACTAACCAATTAGTCAAACTTGAAGCATGTCTAAAAGACATAAAGACCTGGGTGTCTTACAATTTCCTACTTCTAAATTCAGACAAAACTGAAATCATCCTCTTTGGGCCTAAAAACATGAGAAATATGCTGTCTAACAATATAGTTACTTTAGATGACATAACTTTGGCCTCCAGTACTGCGATGAGGAACCTTGGAGTTATTTTTGACCAGGATTTGGCATTTACGTCACATATAAGACAAATCTCTAGAACAGCCTTCTTCCACCCACGGAACATTGCTAAAATTAGAAGCATCCTGTCTCAAAGTGATGCTGAAAAACTGGTCCATGCATTTGTTACTTCTAGGTTGGACTACTGTAATTCCCTACTTCTGGGGTGTCCTAATAACTCTCTAAAACGCCTTCAATTAATCCAAAATGCTGCAGCAAGAGTGCTGACTGGAACTAGCAAGAAAGATCATATTTCACCTTCACTAGCTTCTCTTCATTGGCTTCCCATAAAATCTAGAATAGAGTTCAAAACCCTCCTCCTTACATACAAAGCTCTTAATGGTCAAGCTCCATCATATTTAAAAGATCTCATAGTTCTGTATCACCCGATTAGACCACTTCGATCCCAGAATACAGGCCTACTTGTGGTTCCCAGAATTTGCAAAAGTAGAATGGGAGGCAGAGCCTTTAGCTATCAAGCTTCTCTCCTGTGGAACCAGCTTCCAATCCAAATTCGGGGGGCAGACACCCTCTCTACTTTTAAGACTAGGCTTAAAACTTTCCTCTTTGATAAAGCTTATAGTTAAACTGCTCACTCAACCTGAACTAGCTCCTACTTAATATGCTATAGGTTTAGAGTGTTGGGGGACTCCTGCAAGTGCAATGAGCTCCTCTCCTCTTTTTCTCTATACATTTATTTGTCACCACTGTATGCTATTAATTTTGTGTCCTACCAACCTGTATAATGTTTTGTTGTTGCTTTTTGTTGTTGTTTTGTTGCTGCTTTTCGTTGCTCTGTTCTTTTCTCCCTCCACTTTCCACTCACCCCAACCGGTCAAGGCAGATGGCCGCCCACCCTGAGCCTGGTTCTGCTGGAGGTTTCTCCCGTTAAAAGGAGTTTTTCCTCTCCACTGTTGCCTAGGGCTTGGTCAAGGGGGATTTGTTGGGTTGCTTCTACATACTTGTGTAGTCTGGACTTTATTCTGTAAAGTGCCTTGAGATGACTTTGTTGTAAATTGGCGCTATATAAATAAAGTTGAATTGAATTGATCATATCATTTACAGTTCACCTGGCAGAAATGGTTTTGCTCATGTTCTAAGCACATTTGTGCAGGTATCTCCCTTTAATCTTATATTACATTAGATACTTCATTCATGGTTCTGTTAGTGTCACTTCTACTGAGCAACTCTGCTTTTTTCACATGAACACACTCTGGAAACCCAGGCTTCACAGAACCAGCTGATAACCAGCTTTGATACTGCTCATCCAGGACAGACATAGTCAGGATCCAGTGAAACTCTGTTTGTTCGGACATTTGTTTGTCTCCTGCTATTCTCCATCTGTCCACCAGATGTCCTCAGACTTCTGTCCCTTCAGTCACCTGACTCTCCTCCCAGATCCACCTGTGTACCCTCCTTCCTACACACCTGTTACCACTTCCCTCATCAGCTCCTCTGCATAGAAATCAGCCTGGTTTCCACAATCATTTGGTTGAACACATCTCATTGTGTTTCTGTTTGTGCTGTGGATTCATGTTCTTACATCTTAAATTCCTCATGTTGATGTATTTTCATTTTCTTATTCCTGTGGCCAATGTTTGTTTTTACTGACTGCAGATTGAAATCAAGAGGGACTAATTATTAGACTGTATTTGGTCGTAAATATCAGTTTGATTCTGTGGAAACGAATTCACATCAAAGTCTACAACATGTCTTTGTGTAATATTTCTCGGGTGGATTATTTTTCTCCCCCATACATGGTAAAAATTAACAATAGAAACGTGGATTAAAACATCATTGTCAGAACAATGGAGAAAAATTATTGTTTTCGTAACTAGACCTCTCAGTCTCCTGATGAAGGTTTTCACTGGAAGATGAATATGAAGAGTTTCCTGTGACTGCAGCAGTTTAGTGGGACTACAGAGTTAGTAAGTCCACATGTAGTTGTTGTGTGGACGACTTCCAACCCCACTACTCTGTCTGCACCATAGAGCACAGAGGGACAATATCTATGGAATAAAGAGGATTGAACATGTGACACAGAATGAACAAGTCAACAAGTATGAGATGACTGAGGATCAGGAAGATCATTTCAGAGTTTGACAAACAGCTTCATCCCAACACTACACACGTCTCTGTCATCAGAGGAAGCAGCAAATCTTCTGCTCACACATCCAGATTTTAACATGATTATAATAATATTCACTTCTCCATTTTCCTTGTTGATCACAACAGGCTGCTACGAACCAGCCTGTTAGAGTTTTTTGCTGCATTGTTGCCCAGAACCTTTGGGATGAATAAAAAATTATTTTCATCGTAATTGCCAGATTCTTTTTGTATTTAAACAAACTTAATTCTCACTCTGAATATGTCAAATCATTTCAGACAAAAGAGAATTATGAGGAAATACTATTAAATTATGAGTTTCAGTTCCATACGTAAGGACAAGGTCTAACGTGTGACTAAAACAGTGAGTGGGTTTATTTACATTTTGAAAAAAACCAATTGAATCTAATAATGAATTAAACGCAGTGCTCAGACAGTTACTGTCAGCATCTACATGAATGTTAAAGTCTCCCACTATAATGACTTTATCTGTACTAAGCACTAAATCAGATAGAAAATCAGAAAATTCAATCAAAAATTCTGAATAAGGGACTGGAGGACGGTACACGATAACAAATAATAGTGGTTTTTGAGTTTTCCAGTTTGGGTGTGAAAGGCTAAGAGTAAGACTCTCAAATGAGTTATAACTATGTTTAGGTCTAGGAATTATTGATAAGCTAGAGTGAAAGATTGCTGCTACTCCTCCACCTCAGCCTGTGCTTCTAGGAACATGATCATTAATATGACTCATTTAAACTGACATATTCTTCCTGCTGCAACCAAGTTTCAGTGAGACAGAATAAATCGAATTGATGATCATTTATCAAGTCATTTACTAACAGAGATTTAGAAGAGAGAGATCTGATATTTAATAATCCACATTTAATAGTTTTGGGTTTTGGTTCAGTATGAGCAGTAGTCTTAACTTGTATTAGGTTTTTATGATTAACTCCCCTTGTGTTAATTTTTGGTTTGAAAAGTTTAGTTGGTCGTGGAACAGACATAGTCTCTATGGGGCAAAGAGCAGTGTGGTTAAGATCATAACATTCAACAAAATAATAAAATTCCCTGGGTGAAAAATTAGAATCCATAAGAGCTGCATCCACTCTTTTGGTTTGTATTGGATTGTGGAGGTGTACCTAATGAAGTGGTTAGGTTTTTGTCAATATAATGACAACTTTTAGACTTATTCAGACTTTATTGTCAGTCAGGATACAGCAAGTGTACACATTACATTTGGTTGCAAGGGCTCAACACAGAATTTAAAAATATCAAGATATATGCAGCAATAATACTGTAAATACTATAAAAATGCAATTGTAAAGTGACCTGTAGAGTTACCAGCAGTGCAAAAACAATGTTCGTATATAATAAGAAAGTAGTAAAAGAAACATGGAACATGAAATCCAGTATGAGCAACACGTTTTCATTTGGAGTTCAGCAATCTTTTAATACTATAAGTAATATAACAATACGTTATTGGTCAGAACTCAGTTGTATTTGTTTAACATTTTAAATGTAAGATTTCTAAGGATGATTTTTTTTCTATGGTTTTTGTATGTTTAACATGTTTAAAACACATGACAAATTAAATGTGCAAATCATGAGAGCAGAGCTGGAGGTAGCAGAGCTTAAGATGATGAGGTTCTCTTTGGGAGTGACGAGGATGGACAGGATCAGGAATGAGGACATCAGAGGGACAGCTCATGTTAGATGTTTTGGAGATAAAGTCAGAGAGGCCAGATTGAGGTGGTTTGGACATGTTCAGAGGAGAAACTGTGAATATATTGGTAGAAGGATGCTGAGGTTGGAGCTGCCAGGCAGGAGGTCTAGAGGAAGAGCAAAGAGGAGATTTATGGATGTAGTGAGAGAGGACATGAAGTTAGTTGGTGTGAGAGAAGAGGATGCAGAGGACAGGGTTAGATGGAGGCACATGATTCACTGTAGAAACCCCTGAAAGAGAACAGCCCAAAGAAAAAGAAGATACAGCACAGGCTTAACCTGGGTGTTTGCCAAGTTTTAAAAATCCCACTCAGGCCAGAGAGGTCACAGTGATTTCTGCCTCATTGCTGTTATACAGAATTAAAAACTTAAGTGTAATAACACTTTCTTTTTCTCTCTCACTGCACTGTTTTTTTCCAAACCATTTTAAAGTCCACAATCCTAATAGTGGGTTGTAGTAGACTTGATGCTAAGCACACTAGAGCTAAAGCCGAGCTTGAGCTAATGGCTTAGTATTAAAAAATCTTTACACGAATAAGAAACATACAATATCGAATGGTTGTGTGTCTCTGTTTGTCTGTGTCTCAGCCCTGTGACCAACTGTCAGCCTGTGTCTCCTGCCTTTTGAATCATCACGGCCGGGATTGGCTACAGCACCCTGCAACCATAGACCAGAGAAACAGGCTGGTGATGGATGGATGGAACACAAGTTGAGTTTTTTATATAGAGCTTCAGAAAACATTTTCCAACTCAAGTTAAAATGACCTTTATGCATGATGCTGGAGGAGTTCTCATTAGTTTAAGTCAAAATCATAACACACAGCATCAGCAATGCAGAATGAGAACGTGTGGTCATCTGAGTAGAAGAAGGTCAGACACAAATGTCACCTCGTGCACGAGATAGAATTAAACCCTGCAGTTATTCAGTAGAAATACATGGCCCGTGATTTTCACTTTTCACATTGGTAACTTCGTCCTCCTGCACCCCCTCCACAGATGGATGAGCACACATGGCGTAGAGCAGTGACACAAGTGGACAGAGGATTGGACATTGCTGAACAGGGATTCCAGCATGAAACCTGAAGTGTTTTATTCACTTATTTACTTAAGCCAAGGTGGTTGTTATTGCTATGGGGTCAGACATTTTGGTGTGTGCTCTTATTGACCATTTTATCATTGTAAAATTTGAAATGACAAAATTTCCCAGATTGCCAATCTGACTAATCCCACCTGACTGGCTAATGGGTCATTTAACAGCCAAAAGCCGTTAATCTTTAAAAACCAACTGAAGACCCAACAGAACCAACAGCCTCCTGTGCTGCAACCATGAGAGAAGGAGGTTAGTTTACTTCATATGAACAGTGTCATTGTTTTATTTCTGCAATCGGTCAAGTGAACGCTCACCATGGGTCCCGTTATCTGGAGAGAAGCTGGGAAGTGGGCACAGGTGAAGTTTTACAATGAGGCAGGAGCGGCATTGCTCCCCTAGTGGCTGACATGTGCCACTACACTGAGTTTCTTACTCATTAACCACAAACCAAAAAAGAAGAAAGGTTTTTGGTAAAATTCTTAATTATTATTGCAAAAAAGGTGAATTCATCAATTAATAAACATCATCATTAGAGTGATCCACATCTCTGTTGGAGTCAGTGTGATCATTTCCATAGAGCCACTTTGCATCAGCAGCACCATGCTCCAGTGCTCTGGGAGAGTTTATAGTCCTGAGAGTTGAACACTACATTAAATATAGTATTTGAAATTGTGTTGTTTTCTATTGAAAGAATTATTGATATTTGACATTTGAATCTCTTGTAATTATTTTTTTTATTTTTTATTTAATTATATTTCTATTAAATTATTTCTCTCCTTTCAGCTTATCCCGTGAGTTCAGTGTCACCACAGCGGATCAATGTCCCCATGTTGATTTGGCACAGTTTTTTCGCCAGATGCTCTTCCTGACGCAACCCTCCCCATTTTCTACCGGGCTTGAACTAGCACTGCACAGCTGGGGAATGGAATGGGCTGATGGGGGTTCAGTGTCTTGCCCACCATCTAAAAAATACTGCAACAAGATCTTATTTTTAATACAAATGAATGGTTCAAATGAACAGAACATGCATCCAGCATTGACTTCTTTTCTGTTTTAGATAAGAATTTTTAAAGATAAAATAATGTAAACCTCATGTTTCATACCATTTTATTTTAAAAACTAACAATTAGAAGTTGTACATTACTTTTAATACTTCACACTTCATTGTTATCTGTAGTACTGAAACCTGTCTGTTATCATGGTTCAGCAGCGATGCCTTTCTGTTGCCATGGTTACATGATTCAGAGAGGAAGCAAAATACTGAAGATCAGATTCATCCAAACTCCGTTTCTCTGAATATGTTTTCTCTCTGCCTTGTGTTCATTTGAACCCACGCTGACAGTGCTGACCAACAAGGGCTACCCCACAATTAATATTTTTCCCAATTTATATTTGTGACAATGTCCTGATGTACAGTCATTTACCTGAATGCAAATGTCCAAATAACTAAAGATAAGAGGCAGATATAATTACAGAAAATGTTACAAAACATGATGTAAATTCTGCTGTAGAAAAATTGTGTAGCTTATTATACTTTTAATCTTCAAACCCACCCAATGGCATCTAAATTTGGATTAGAAATAACGATCACATAAAATTAGAAACCCATAAAATTATTGCCTTAAAAAAACATTCTTTGTCTTTCTCCATGTCTCTCCAGGAAGACAGTTTTGTGATGTTTGTAAAAATTCCAATCTTGTTCTTTGTTTTGGGTTTAAAAGGTTCGGAGCTGTATTTATCAACTGCTGCAGTTCATCAGGTTAACAACCTTAATCTTTTCAGGGTTTTAGATGATCTCTTACTCATTAACCACAAACCACCTATTTTTGCAGCTGATTCATCTCAGCTCATTGTTACTGTGTTAATATTCAATAATAATGTGGTTGTAATGTAAAGCTCATGTTTTTATGGTTGAGGTTAGTGTGAGGAGGTAAGAATGTTATGTCAGTGAATGTCCTACATAGATAGATCTTTAAGTGTGTGTGTGTGTGTGTGTGTGTGTGTCCTCAGTGAACTGTATCAGTCTCTGCAGTAGCTTCCAGCTGCAGCATCAGTTCAGTTTCTGCTCAGTCTGACTGAGGGAGGTTTTTGTACGACGAGTTTTCACTGTGTAAACACATCTTGGCTATAGATAACATGAGCACTCTGACAGTAATAAACTGCTGAATCTTCAGCCTGGACTCCACTGATGCTCAGAGTGAAGTCAACTCCATTTCCTGCTTCCATTCCAGTGAATCTGGAGGAGATTCCTGATTCTCTGTCTGATGTTCTGTAGATCAGACGTTTAGGAGCTTCTCCAGGTTTCTGATGGTACCAGGACAGAGCATATTTTGAACCACTGTAGTGATACACTTGTCTATTGGCCTTACAGTCAATAGAGACAGTTTGACTGAGTTGCACTAATTTGGCTGCTGACTGAGTCAAGACAACATCTTGTCCAACAGACCCTAAGGACAGACAAGAAACACTGGACATGAGTTGGAGAAACTCGGCTACATTCCAAATAATTTATCACAGAAAAATGATTTTCCTCACCCTGAGTGAAGCAGAGGAGAGTCCAGATGAGGACGGAGATCAGAGTCATGTTTTTGATGAGGAGGATTTCTGTGTCTTCTGTTGTCATGAAGGACAGCTGTCAGTCATCCAGTGTTCAACTCTCAGGACTATAAACTCTCCCAGAGCACTGGAGCATGGTGCTGCTGATGCAAAGTGGCTCTATGGAAATGATGGGACTGACTCCAACAGGGACTTGGATCACATTGGTATCAACGGATCAATGGCCAAGTGATGTATTAAAGTATTGATAAGAAATGTGTCATTTCTTTGTGGCTTTCATCCAAAAGTTACCTTACACATATTACAAGCATCAAACATGATTTAGACTCTAAGATGACACCTGTTTTAAGTTTATATTCATATATGAAGCAGACATTGCAGAAATTTAGAATTTATGTTGCACAAAAACAGCTACAGTCACTGGGAGACATTGAGCATCTTTTTAGTTACTTGACTTTCTGTTGTCATACAAATGATTGTATCATCTGTATACATGCAGCACACAGTCTCTTTACATCTTTTAGGTTGATCATCCAAATACTGTATAAACAGAGGAAAGTGCCCAATACTGAATGTATGTTGTGCTACACCTACATTTGAAATGGTGCTTGATGCTGTTTTGATGAAGATTGATTTGATGGGATTTTGTAAGTAGTTCTGTATTTATGAATATTTAGAAATATATTTCTTCAAATTAACATAGGAAATACAATTTATTCAGTTGTTTTATCTTTAGCATTAACAGAGTCAAAACATTGTAAAACATTGTAATTAATATTGTTATTTACCTACTTTAGAATTTGTTTTTAAAATGACCTTTCATGTTGTAAATATAGAAATAAACTTTAAAACTCTTTATCTTTACTGAAACCTGTCCGTTGTCATGGTTCAGCGGTGATGCCTGTCTGTTTCCATGGTTACTCAGCTCAGATATAGAAGTCATTTAAGACCAGTTTCATAAAATCTGAATGTGAAGTTTACTTCACATGAAAAGTATCAATCTTTCTTTCTGCAGTGGGTCAAAGTTTTCTGATTCTGCTTCTGTAAAAGTAGAATTCATGTCAGAAATGTTAAAGTTAAAGTAATCCTGAATGAGAAGAAGGCAGCATTCAGGTCCAGTGACAGGGAAGCAGTGAGGAAGGTCCAGAGACGGCTGTCAGTGAAAATCAAAGAGGGGAAGGAGGCTTACAGGAGGAAACTGGAAAAGAGGCTCCACCAGAAGGATGCCAGAGCAGCCTGGAAGGACATGAAGAACGTCAATGGATATAAGACCAGCAGCAAGAGGACAGAGGGGAGTGTGGATAGAGCTAGTGGTTTTTCCCACCTTTTTCAATAGATTTGATTTTGTGCCTCATATCCAGCCCCCAAAGAGCTCGCCCCATTAGAATTCAGACACCACTCCTGTCTCTGCAGTAATGATCATCTCAGCAGAGCAGATGTAGGCTGTGCCCCACAAAGGCTGCAGGTCCTGATGGAGTCAGCCCCAGGATACTGGAAGTCTGTGCCCAACAGCTATGTGGCATCCTGCAGCACATCTTTAACCTGAGCCTGCAGCTGGAGAGGGGGCCTGTGGGATGGAAAACATCTGGTGCCTGGTACCAGTACAGAAAGTGTCCCGCCCCAGTTTCCTCAACGACTACAGGCCTGTGGCTCTAACCTCCCACATTATAAAAGTGTTGGAGAGACTGGTCCTGGACTTCCTGCGGCCTCTGGTGAGCCCATCTCTGGACCCCTTTCAGTTTGCTTATCACTCTCAACTGGGGGTGTAACACAACCCAGCCTGTCCTGTTGGGGGAGAAATTAATGATCATGCTCATTGACACCCCCCATGGTTGCCTGAATCTTGGACTACCTCATGGACCGACCCAGGTACGCCCACCTGCAAAAATGTGTCTGACACTGTGACCTGTAGCACAGGTGCTCCGCAAGGGACAGTTCTGTCTCCCTTTGTCTTCACCCTGTATGCCTCTGACTTCATGTAAAACTCGGAGTCCTGCCACCTTCAGAAGTTTTCTGATGACTCTGCGGTTGTTGGATGTATCCAGGGTGGAGATATCACAGAGTATCGATCAGTGGTGGACAGTTTTTGTTAACTGGTGTGAGCACAATCATCTCCAGCTCAACATCAGTAAAAGAAAAGAACTGGTGGTGGACTCCTGTCAATCCCACCTCTATGCGAGGAGAGGGAGTGCCAGTAGTTTCAGAGTACAAATACCTGGTTGTCAAACTGCACAATAAACTGGCCTGGCCTGTGAATGCAGCATCAATCTACAGAAAAACACAGAGCAGGCTGTACTTTGTAAGGAGACTAAGGTCCTTTAACATCTGCAGCACCATGTTGTGGATGTCTTAAGAGATCCTTTCTCCCAGTGGCCATTAAACTGTTCAACTCACCCCCCTTCTGTAAAAAGGAGGGGGACTGACAGGTCTAAATGGACAAACTATTATTTACTTTATTTATCTTGTGGTAAATAAAAATGTACTTTAAATATCTATCTTATGTAGTTTTAGCTGTATTTCAGTAGTTTGTATTTGTTTGGTTCTTTTCCTTTCTTTTCTACTTTTCCCAGAGAGAAGCTGTAACAACAATTTAAGCCTACTTACAGTGAATATTTATTTTTCCTTTGGTCTTTGTACATTTAATGAAGTACAGTACTTCAGGCAACACTGCACTTAAATTACTGAGGACCCCTCTCATCCCCTACACAGTTCTTTCCCGCTGCTGCCATCATTATAAAGCCCCACTGGAAAAAAATCATTCATCACCAGAGAAATAACTATTCTGAAAAGCAAAAAATAAACATTTTATCTGGTTGTTGGTTTTAACTGTGTTAAATGTATTTGTATTGTGGCTGAACTAGTGACCACAATCACAATGTCAAAAATGTATAGACACTTGTAAATGGTCACTTATATGGTGGCTGCTGTAGCTCAGTAAGTAAGGCACCACAGGGTCAGTTGTTGAATTTCTGTCTCCGGTTGGGACAGACAATAAAGTGTATCGTATCATAAAGTGCTGAGAGGCCTGAGACTAAAAAGTTCAGTGTCAACTGGTCGAATCCATCTGCTGATTAACACCATAAAAGCTCCTGTGACGACCTCTGGCCTCCTACTCATACTTGAAATAGTTAATGCTTTATGCTGTGAATGATTTTATCTTCTCATATGAACATAATCATGGTTTAAATGATAAATGTAATTATTCAAGCTACTAATAGTAGAGAACGAAATGATTGTAAAGATGTTGTTTTTTTTTTATCTTCATCAACTGATTTTTGTGTGTGTGTGTGTGTGTGTGTGTGTTGATCAGAGGTGAAGCTGCTTCCTGGTTGTTGATGTGAGAGTGAACCATCACAGATCAGATGTTTGTGTTTTCTAAAGATGTTGCTGATGAGACTTTGTAGCAAACAGCTGCTATGAGTGATGGGATCAAAGTGCAGTAGATAATGTCTGACAGGAGTTTGAAGAGGAAATGGATTCATCACCTACCTGACACCTCACACCTCATTCTCTTCTCAGCTCACAACAAGGGTGTTGGAGATGATGGTGGACGTTTTGGTCTGGTAGTAGGTGTGTTAGTTTGTAACCTGCTTCTTTTATTGGTATCATTTATATGATCCATAGGAAATGTAACCGCCATGTGAAGACAAACACGACATCGAAGCAGCTGATCAACAACAAACCTTAAATGTCTATTTACTCCTGAATCCTTGTGTCCTGCTACTGTTGAACTACGATTAAAAAAAAGAGGCTGACTTTTTTTTTTACAGTTTCTCAGCAGAGATTCAGACCAAGGTTTAGCAGTTTACATTCAGCTTCCATGCAAGAAAATGTCGTGTTGTTTTGGCTTGAATTTTTATTTTTGTAATGTGAGACTTGGATTCCACAATCTCCAACTGTGGAAACCAGTCCATCAGGATGTGGATGTTGTGGGAGTTTATCATTTGTACACTGATCAAATCTGCTTGTGGGTGGATGCGGCCTGTGTCAGATTTCTACTGTAATATAGTCAAATACAATAAGAAGAAATGTTACTGGAGTTTCAGCCTTTGTCAGAGCTGGAATCTGTCACATTATTTGATTTTATCTTTCTGTATTTGACCTCATGTTGTTCTCACTGTGTTAATGTGGATCAGTCAGCTCAGATTTGAAGCATGTTTGACATGTGCTGAGGTTTGTAACTGTGTTTATCAAGCACTAACAGCCTCATGAAGCTTTGTCAGATTTTTCAACTCCTCGTCCACAATATCCTTTTCCTCCACGACCTCTGTCATATGAAGACATCTTCATCAGTCCTTGGCCTGAAGACCAATTATAGACTGTCTGGGCCACTTTGACCATGTTTTTTCCTTCCATCTTTCCCCTAATGAGGTGGTCGCAAATGAGGCAGATGATGAAAGGTAGGAAGATGAAGACAGAGATGTGGTGGAGTCAGGTGGTGGTGGTTGTTGTGGCACTGACAGGTAGGAGTATGATAGAGGTAGGAGAGGACACACTGGGAGTATGTGGTGGAGGTGTCATGAGATTTTTTTTTTTATTCTTTTCAGTCGTCTTCTTTCCCTAAACTAAAATTTTCTTTGTTCACATATTTGTCATTATGTAAGTTACACATCTATTTGTCTGAAACTATTTTTAGTCTTCAGTTTCTTTTCTTGATTTAACAATTTTTCTTTTCTTCTAATCCTACTTGAGGAAAGCAAAAATCCTCAGTCCAAATTTTCAAACATTTAAGACTTTTGTCACCATATCTTTCAGAATATTTAAATTTGGAGTAATCTACTATTTTCTCTTGTCTGTTTGCCCTGTTTTTCCTCCATTCTCTCACTGTCACTCAGTTCTTAAGGCTCATTCTGAGTGTGCACACTTCCTGCCACACTTCCAGTAAACCAATGTCAAAACTCCTAATTCTACTTTTGGACCTGTCCTGTTCAAAGGAACAGTGACTCTTCTCTGTGAACTGCTCTGCCCTTCAATAACCTGTGCCCGGCTCTCGAGAATGACAAATCTAAAAGACAAAGAGAGACAAAGAATTAACTTCCCCTAATAATAGTCACTGTACTTGATTTTCATAATCTCAACAATCGGACTTTGAGGATCCCATCCCTCTCTACTTCCCAGATTCCCCATGGGAATCCGTGGAATATCCATGTGGACCAGTATTCATTTTTAGTTCGTAAATCTGGTGACGGCAACTAGAGAAAGCATGTGTTCAGTCCTCCTTCTCTCATTTATTCTTGTAGCAGATGTTGAGGCTGGAGTTTGTTTTCCAGTGCGCCAGCAAACCACTGTTCACTCACTCCTCCTTTTATGGTAACTTTTTACTTTTTAATATACGTATTCACAGAGGAACCTGGTGTAACTTGGAGACATCTCCATGTGAGCAGTCAACCATATAGCTGACCTTGTTCACCTCTACAGACACTTATCAGAACAAAAACCTGTATGTCAAATCAAATGTTACAACATCCCTATAAAACATTCTGCATAAGTACAATGAGCACATTTTATCACTACAACTAGATAAAACATAAGCATTAAAATTATTATTACTTGATTTTCCATCACAATTTGGCTCCATTAATCTTCCCATCAACTCTGACCAGCTTCCCTGTCCCTGCTAAAGAAAAGCCTCCCCACAACATGATGCTGCCCCCACCATGTTTCACAGTGGGGATGGTGTGTTCAGGGTGATGTGCAGTGTTAGGTTTCAGCTCCACACAGCATTTTGCATTTAGGCCAAAAAGTATACTGTACACTATATATAGAACCAATTCACAACAAATTCATCTCAAGCCCAGGTGGTTTTGCAGCAGTAAAACAGAAACGGGATAAGAAAAAAGATCCATAAAAGTGTTTTAAGATGAATTTGTTGTGAATTGGTGCTATAATAATAAAGTTGAATTGTATTTAAGTCCTGAATAGGTTTCTGTGCTCATGACAGCTTTTCCTCCCAGAGTTGAGTTGAGAGATGGCAGAGGGGATCAAACAGGAACACAGAGACATTTTCATTAGTGAGCAGCTCATGTGACACAGACTCCACATCATTCAGGCCCAGTTCAAGTGTGTTTGTAGAGCAGCATCAGTGGTGGATCTCCACCATTTTTCATTTCCTGAGGATGTTACTGTCCTGGAGTTTCTCTGGTCAGTCAGCACCATCTAGTGGACAGGTAGTAGAACTCCATCCTCTGATGTGGGAGTTCTTCGACACTAAGTTTCTGAAACAGGTTCTACTGGTTTGAAGATGTTTTTTTAGACTTGGACTCTGAAGTTATGAGGATGTGACGGCGTCCTCAGATCAAATGCTCACAGACACCAGGACTGAGGAGGGACAATGAGCAGCTTCTTCTCTACACATGGTGGAAAGTGTCTGCAAGTGGACCTGAAGTGAGTTCAGCAGGTGAGAATCCTACCAGAGAAATGTGTAAATGTGTGATGAACAGGATCACTGGGATCACATTGTGTTGTATCACTGTTTGACTGGACAGTAGAAATGTTTCTGGATGATGATGATCTGTTTCCTAAGACCTGTTGAATCCTTCACATTTTGATTCTTCAGAGTTTCTCTCTGAGTTAAAGGAGAGTGGATTGAGAAGGATTTGCAGGTTTTACTGTCAGTGGTTCTCAGGTAGAACCAACAGCAGTTTGATTGTAATCTGAGCTCAGAGTGTCAGAACTGGTCGGACGGCTTGGATCAAACTGGCTGAGCTGCATTTTATCCAAAACACAACCATCTTCCAACACTGAGACAGACTTGGTTTGACTGAAAGCTCTTTAGCACAGTCCATGTGTGGACTGTCCCAGAGGCTGAAATGTTATGGGGAGGAGGGGAAAAGACTGTCCACATCCAACATTACTGAGGGTTTTTCATTCATGGAGCTGATTCCTGGTCAGTATCATCAAATCATGTGTCACCAGACTAACTTTTTTCCAGGAATCACATTAATCTTCCATCAATGAGACACTATTGTCACAATAAAAGTCCTTCAGCCTCCTGTTTATAATCAGGCTTTTAATGTGAAAACAGTGCTGAGTGTGTTATTGGCTGTAGCTCTACATGGATCAGGAGAACAGCACAGATGAAATCAGTGACAATAATCAGTCTGTTAACTACTAGTTCTTGATGTAGGTTCTAAGTTTCAGCACTAGAGGGAGACATTAACAAGAGGACGTGCTGATGGGGGTTGAAGGATTTGTCCTTGTGAGGAAAAGCACACAGAGCTCAGTTAGATCTACGTTTTCCTGAGGGGATCAGAGGATGGATTAGAAGCAGATGTGTCTGTTTTAACAAGAAGATCTTTAAGATTAGTGACTGTTTGAAGACCAGGTTTTATTTGGATCTGTGTCAGTGGCTGCAACTGAATATTTTTTAATTAAATGGACACATTCAAATGTTTAAACCTTGACCACTGATAACAGACTGCGAGGTTCCAGAGGTCAGAAATAGAAAACACTGTTTTATCTGTTTATTAGCCTTTAGTCCTCATCAGGTGACAGCTGAGGAAATGAGCAGATTCCAGCTCATTTACCAAGATAATGTAGGTCTGCTACATGATCAATGAGTGAAGTTTGTTCTATTAATGTACATGATTCAACTCTACTTTATTTATACAGCTCCAAATCACAACCACAATCATCTCAAGGCCCTTTACACAGTAAAGTCAAGACCTTAGAGAAGAAACCTCTGACACAACCAGGATCAGGTTGGTGGCTGTCTGCTTTAACCAGCTGGGGAGACAGAGACAGAGACAAGAAGCAACAAAGAAAACACTGGACAGGTTGGAAGAACCAAAAACTTGGAACATTGGAAACTCACAGCAGCTTCAAGGGAACATTGTCAGTGTTGTTGCTGTAAAGACTGAGCTCAGCTCTCCCAGCAGGTGTGGACTCTGCTATGAATCAGTGTGAGGACAGAGAGGAGGGAGTCCCTCCCTCTAAAACCACTCTGTGTGGGGGACATGAGAGCCAGACCAAAGACCAGAGGTGAGATGAGGATCTCTAACTGTCCATGACTCTTGTCCATGTCAAATCAGTCCACCATCATTATTCCCACTCACTGTCACATCTGCCACTCAGCTCCTCAATAACAGCTTAGAAGAACTAATCATCAACTACTAACTGTCTTAGTTAACAAAGAGCAAACCACTGATTAGTCAACTAAGCAACTAAGATGAGACAGCATCTTTCATCAGATTCCATGTTGATGAACAGGAGAACGTTCCTCATCAACTGTCTTCTTACTGACTTTCTATCTGCTTCTAAGATTTCAGCTGCTGACAGTCTGCTCACAATTCATCTGCTTTCAGCTTCCAACTACTTTTCCTTTGTCTCTTGTTTGTTTGGATCAGGATGAAGAAGCAGAGACCAGACTCTGCTGAACCCAGCTGGGTCTCTATGAAGAGTGATGAGTCTCTGCGTGGCCTAATTGACTTTAAAGATGAACAAGCTGCTGATCGACGGTAAGAATTTAAAACAGTATCTTGATGCTCAGAAGTCCATAAAACTGACCTGTACAATAAAAATGGCCGATGTTTTGTCCTTCAATTCCCACCTCCAGCATGAATCTCTATAATCTGTCCACATTCAGCCACTGTAGTGCAATTTTCAGAGTTTCCCATTTGATCTGAAATGAAGGTGTCCACCGCTTGTTTACATGGGAAATTTCGATTTAACTTGTTTACTCATCCATCCAGTCATTTCTATTTTCTCCTCAGAGTTGAGCAGCAGAGCTCAGAGGTTCACAGGGATCAGTTTCCCCAGCAGCATCAACCAGACCTGGACTCCATATTTATGGTCTGTACATGTCCAATCACAGTTTGACTATGAACTACATAAAACCCAGACTGAATGTTCAACAACCATTCAGGTCCTAACAGAGTCCATGCTGCTGTGTTCAGACCAGCAGGTCTTCAGACTGACAGATGAGTCACATGTTGTCTTCTACCAGTTTCAATGAAATGTTCACTTCTCATTCTGTTCCAGCTGCTGGAGGACAACATTGTCACTTTTGTGAAGAACCAGCTGAAGGAGATCCAGAGGGTCCTGAGACCAGATTACCCAGAATGCTCAGAGAGCGAGAGGGAGTATGAGGAGGATGAAGAGCAGAGGAGGAGCAGCAGAGAGTCATTTGTGAAGATCACAGTGAACTTCCTGAGGAGAATGAAGCAGGAGGAGCTGGCTGACTGTCTGCAGAGCAGTAAGAGGATTTGAACAGATTTAACATGATGGAAAGAGGAAATGGAAACAGCAGGAGAGAGGTTTCCATTTCCAAACTCTGCTGTAAATATGCTGCACACATTTGTATCAGATCAGAGGCTGTTTGTCCTCCACTGATGATAAAACTGATGGAGGAAGAAAAACTCTAAAGACACTTAAATGTTTAGATTCTCTGATTTTCTGAAGGATCCAATCAATGATTTCATTTCTTCTTTGTTCATTCAGGATTTCCTGCTGCTGTGTGTCGACGTAAACTCAAGTCTGACCTGAAGAAGAAGTTCCAGTGTGTGTTTGAGGGGATCGCTAAAGCAGGAAACCCAACCCTTCTGAATCAGATCTACACAGAGCTCTACATCACAGAGGGAGGGACTGGAGAGGTAAATGATGAACATGAGGTCAGACAGATTGAAACAGCATCCAGGAAACCAGACAGACCAGAAACAACCATCAGACAAGAAGAGATCTTTAAAGCCTCACCTGGAAGAGATGGACCAATCAGAACAGTGATGACAAAGGGAGTGGCTGGCATTGGGAAAACAGTCTTAACACAGAAGTTCACTCTGGACTGGGCTGAAGACAAAGCCAACCAGGACATACAGTTCATATTTCCATTGACTTTCAGAGAGCTGAATGTGCTGAAAGAGAAAAAGTTCAGCTTGGTGGAACTTGTTCATCACTTCTTTCCTGAAACCAAAGAAGCAGGAATCAGCAGGTTTGAAGAGTTCCAGGTTGTGTTCATCTTTGACGGTCTGGATGAGTGTCGACTTCCTCTGGACTTCCACAACAATGAGATCCTGACTGATGTTACAGAGTCCACCTCAGTGGATGTGCTGCTGACAAACCTCATCAGGGGGAACCTGCTTCCCTCTGCTCGCCTCTGGATAACCACACGACCTGCAGCAGCCGATCAGATCCCTCCTGAGTGTGTTGACATGGTGACAGAGGTCAGAGGGTTCACTGACCCACAGAAGGAGGAGTACTTCAGGAAGAGATTCAGAGATGAGGAGCAGGCCACCAGAATCATCTCCCACATCAAGACATCACGAAGCCTCCACATCATGTGCCACATCCCAGTCTTCTGCTGGATCACTGCTACAGTTCTGGAGGATGTGTTGAAAACCAGAGAGGGAGGAGAGCTGCCCAAGACCCTGACTGAGATGTACATCCACTTCCTGGTGGTTCAGTCCAAACTGAAGAACATCAAGTATGATGGAGGAGCTGAGACAGATCCACACTGGAGTCCAGAGAGCAGGAAGATGATTGAGTCTCTGGGAAAACTGGCTTTTGAGCAACTGCAGAAAGGAAACCTGATCTTCTATGAATCAGACCTGACAGAGTGTGGCATCGATATCAGAGCAGCCTCAGTGTACTCAGGAGTGTTCACACAGATCTTTAAAGAGGAGAGAGGACTGTACCAGGACAAGGTGTTCTGCTTCGTCCATCTGAGTGTTCAGGAGTTTCTGGCTGCTCTTCATGTCCATCTGACATTCATCAACTCTGGAGTCAATCTGCTGTCAGAGGAAAAATCAAAATCTGTATTGTTTAAACTGTTTCAACGTGATCTAAAACCTCTCTACCACAGTGCGGTGGACAAAGCCTTACACAGTCCAAATGGACACCTGGACTTGTTCCTCCGCTTCCTCCTTGGTCTTTCACTGCAGACCAATCAGACTCTTCTACGAGGCCTGCTGATACAGACAGGAAGTGGATCACAGATCAATCAGCAAACAGTCCAGTACATCAAGAAGAAGATCAGTGAGAATCTGTCTGCAGAGAAAAGCATCAACCTGTTCCACTGTCTGAATGAACTGAATGATGGTTCTCTAGTGGAGGAGATCCAACAGTCCCTGAGATCAGGAAGTCTCTCCACAGATGAACTGTCTCCTGCTCAGTGGTCAGCTCTGGTCTTCATCTTACTGTCATCAGAAAAAGATCTGGACGTGTTTGACCTGAAGAAATACTCTGCTTCAGAGGAGGCTCTTCTGAGGCTGCTGCCAGTGGTCAAAGCCTCCAACAAAGCTCTGTATGTGCACATAGACTATTTCAGATTAAGTGGATTGTTGTTGGCATGACAGAAAACTAATGTTTGTAACGTGTTTCTTTTGTTTTACTGGATTATTTTTAGACTGAGTGGCTGTAACCTCTCAGAGAGAAGCTGTGAAGCTCTGTCCTCAGTTCTCAGCTCCCAGTCCTCTAGTCTGAGAGAACTGGACCTGAGTAACAATGACCTGCAGGATTCAGGAGTGAATGTGTTGTGTGCTGGACTGAAGCAACATCACTGCAGTCTGGAAACTCTCAGGTCAGGATTCAGATTTTTGTAAACACTTATTTGACAAGCTATCGTGATGAAGAGGTTTGCTGACTCAGCAGATTGTCAGCTGGGTAATGTTTTTGTTCTAACCACACAAACTTGACTTGTTTATAAAGTAAAGTTGCTCAACTGTATTCAGTTGGACTCCAACATGTTTGGTCTGAAGAGAATAATCCCCACAACCAATAAAATATCAATAATTGAAGTGGACACAGATGAACTAATGGAGAGCGTTTACTTCGGACTAACTACAAGGCTCCAATGTCATTGTATTATTGCCAGAAATGAAAGGAACAAATGATGGACATTAGTTACTATAACACACATGAGATTCTGCAGATCATAAGCAGGAAAATATGTTTTCACTTGTGTAGCAAACTCCTCTGACCTCTCCAGTATCCTTGCAAAGGCAAAGAGCAGGTCCACAACCTGACTTGGTTCCATGACCCACCTTAATTCTAGTTTCTACAGTTGGCTGTTTAGTTGGTAAAAAAGGTGGAGCATGAATTTGAATGATGACATTTTATAGCCTAAATTTAGTTTATGGTTATGTCTCCAGCAAATGAATAAAGTCTCTGTGTGTGTGTGTGTGTGTGTGTGTGTGTTTAGTCTGTCAGGTTGTCTGATCACAGAGGAAGGCTGTGCTTCTCTGGCCTCAGCTCTGAGCTCCAACCCCTCCCATCTGAGAGAGCTGGACCTGAGCTACAATCATCCAGGAGACTCAGGAGTGAAGCTGCTGTCTGCTGTACTGGAGGATTCACACTGGAGACTGGACACTCTCAGGTATGGACAGATGGACAGACAACATCAGCTCTCACACTGTTTCTCTGTGCCTCTGACTAACTGAGGAACTCTGGTTCATGTTTAATGGTGGAGATGAGTGAAGGTGGATGAAGCTGATTCTGACTTTGTCTCTTCCTCCAGGGTGGATCATGGTGGACCACAGAGACTGAAACCTGGTGTGAGGAGATGTGAGTGTGTTTTAAGTTTGATTCCTGAGAACACAGCTGCACATTTTCCACTAGATTTGAAGCTTTTCTTGAGTGAAGAACAAAGATGAATTTCTCCAGATTTTCATTGAGGATTTAGCTTTTGTTTTTTGTCAGTGTGGCTGGAAAGATGTTAGAATTCAATCAATCAATTTCAAATCCACAAACACAACAAAGTGAACACAGTGATCCAACAAAACTAAGAAATACATTTTATTCACAGTGGAGCCAACAGAAAGTCGACTTTGCTTGAGGCTTGGTCTTAGAAATGACTACTGCTGTCATGGAAACGGGAAAGCTGGTTTCCAAATCGGGGTCTGGGATTAGGGAAACCTGGTTTCCCCAGGTAGATTTCTGTTAGTGAAGGCAGATTTGGCTGCAGAACATGTAACACAGTGTCTCATAGAGGTCAAGTTGCTTCCCACCACAGATTAGTTTTATTCAGACAGTAATAATAATAATTCATTTTATTTATAAAGCACTTTACATTTGCTATCAAATCTCAAAGTGCTACACAAGCGGATTAAGACCAGGAATAAAACATAAAACATGTAAAGCCTAAAAACATATAAAAACATAGAATAGTACAGCATTAAAGTAAAAAAGTAATGATCATTTTAAAATGATCACTTTAAAATGCTTTTCTAAACAAAAAAGTCTTTAACTGTTTTTTGAAACAGTCCACAGTCTGTGGTGCCCTCAGGTTCTCAGGTAGAGCGTTCCATAGCCGTGGAGCAGCTGCTGAGAAAGCTCGGTCCCCCATTGTATGGAGTTTGGGTCTGGGGGGGTAGAGGCGATAGGTGTTGGTGGAACGGAGGTGTCTAGTTGTAGATTGCAGTGTGAGGAGTTCCTTTAGATACTGTGGGGCATTTCCATGGATGCACTGGTGGGTGAGTAGACAGACTTTATAATCAATGCGAAGGTGGATGGGAAGCCAGTGAAGTGTCCGGAGGACAGGAGTGATGTGTTGGTGTTTCCGCACTCTCATAAGGATCCTGGCGGCGCTGTTTTGAACATATTGGAGCTTTTGAAGGCTCCTGCCGGGGATTCCAATGAGAAGTGCATTGCAGTAGTCCAGCCTGGAGGAGACAAAGGCCTGGACCAGCCTTTCAGCGTCACAGAGGGACAGAGAGGGGCGGAGTTTGGCTGTTTCTGAGATGAAAAAATGCAATTTTGCAGAGGTGTTGGACATGTGTTTCAAATGACAGGTGAGGGTCAAACTTGACCCCCAGGTTGTTAACAGAGTTGGAGAGGGTAATGGTGTGACCAGAAAAGGAGATACAATTAATGGGTGAAGAATGAAGCTGATGAGTGGTGCCAACTAGAAGGGCTTCGGTTTTGATGCTGTTCAGCTGAAGGAAGTTCTCTGTCATCCACGCCTTAATGTCCTCCAGGCAACAGGTGAGAGTTGACGGAAGTGTCGGTGGGGTCGGGCTCAGTCTCACGTAGAGCTGAGTATCATCAGCATAGCATTGGAAGGAGACTCCATGCTTGCCAATGACGTGGCCCAGTGGGAGCATATAGATGTTGAAAAGGGTCGGCCGAACCGACCCCTGTGGCTCCCCACAGGTGACTGAGATTTGGCATCACCTAGGGCCACACACTCAGCTCTATTTGTGAGATAGGAACTGAACCACCCTAAAGCAGTACCAGAAAAACCAACAGTATGCTGCAGACGATGGAGGATGTGGTCAACTGTATCAAAAGCGGCAGTGAGATCCAGAAGAATGAGAAGAGATGGGAAGCCCTGATCAGCAGCCATTAGGAGGTCGTTAGTGACCCTGACCAGGGTTGTCTCTGTGCTATGGGAGGGGCAGAAACCGGATTGAAATGTTTCAAACAGATTGTGTCTTTTGAGGTGATCCTGGAGCTGGGCTAAGACCGCTTTTTCCAAGACCTTTGATAGGAATGGAAGATTGGAGATTGGACGATAGTTTGCCATGACTTCAGGATCCAGGGAGGGTTTTTTAAATGTGGTGTAATTATTGCGGTTTTCAGTGATGTTGGGACTGTGCCACTCTGAACGGAGTAATTAATGATGCTGGTGATGAGTTGGCTAATGTTTGAGACATTAGTTTTTACCAAGGGAGTGGGGAGAGGGTCCAGGATGCACGTTGAGGGCTTCATCCTCTGTATGATAACTTCAATTTCTTTCACAGTAGTAGCCGAAAACTTAGACTGACAGCCTTCTGGCCTTGAAGTGGTGAGGTCTGGGGGTGGGGGGTTTATGACAGACAGTGAGGAGCGGATAGTTTCAACCTTAGTAGTAAAATGTGCAATGACACTGTGATAGTGAAAGAGAGGGGGCAGGGCTGTCAGAGAGAGGAGGGGGAGTGCAGCTGCTACCAGCTTATTGATACTGGAGAACATGGACACTCACTGGCCACTTTATTAGGTACAACTGTACAATCCAACACGGCAGCTCCGCCAGAAATTCCAAACATATATACAACATATACCAGTGTGTGGATATTGAAACTTTTTCAAATATTCAGTATAGACATGTATTGATAAATCAATACTATTGACAACACTAATACAGACACCAGGAAAAAGTTTGCAACAGCTTTAAAACACATTGAAACACCTGTGTTTAAAGATGAAGCTTCACTAAACACCAGGAGGAGAAAAATAGACTTCAAGTGGAAAAAAACACAGGTGTTCCAGAGTTGACTTGTGTCTAATGTGTGTATGATGTGGATTTCATTGATCCATTTCATAAAATGCTCAAGTGGATTGTTGTTCTAACTGGATTGTTGAATTTCACTTGAAATGGAGTCAAACATTCTTCACAGTTGAAGATGAAATGGAAGTTGGAATGATTTACTTTCAGTCATTGTCAGTAAAGTTGCTGATAAATCAACAGATAATAAACTGCAGCTGTTTGTGTCTTGTTCTCTCCATCAGATGCCTGTGAACTGGAACTGGACCCAAACACAGTAAACAGAAAACTACAACTGTCTGACAACAACAGGAAGGTGACACATGTGGAGGAGGATCAGTCATATCCTGATCATCCAGACAGATTTGACTTCTGTCCTCAGCTGCTGTGTAGAAATGTTCTGACTGGTCGCTGTTACTGGGAGGTCGAGAGGAAAGGAACATTTTATATATCAGTGAGTTACAGAGGAATCAGAAGGAAAGTAGACAGTGAAGACTGTTTGTTTGGATGGAATGATCAGTCCTGGAGTCTGAGCTGCTCTGATCGTGGTTACTCTGTCATCCACAACACCAAACAAACATTCATCTCCTCGTCCTCTGTCTCTCACAGAGCAGCAGTGTATGTGGACTGTCCTGCTGGCTCTCTGTCCTTCTACAGTGTCTCCTCTGACAAAGTGATCCACCTCCACACCTTCAACACCACATTCACTGAATCTCTGTATCCTGGGTTCTGGATCTGGCCTGGTTCCTCATTGTCTCTGTGCAGTGTGTAGGTGTGAGAGTGTCTCCTGTGGACAGAAACTTGCTGACTGAAGATCAGCTGGTGAAATCAAAGTTCCCTCTGTTCACCATCACACACACTCTGCACCATTGATACTTGGACTTAAGAGAAACATTTGGATGGTTCTTTCATTACTGCCAATCATTTAGGTTGGTGTCAGGTTTGTGTTGATGATGAAGAAAATGTGTTCACTCTTGCACCAAGTCATCCATACTGTCCACCCTGAGTGTTTGTGTTTTCCTAATTAGAACTTCAGCACTAACAGCAAAGAAAGAGAAAAAGAATGGGCAGGATGCACAGACTGTGATCCTGCCTCCGGTAGAAGTAGGAGAATAATGACCACTCTGATGTGGACGCTCGACTTGTGTGGTTAGTGTGGAGCAGAGTTGTGTTGTTGCTCCTAACTCCATGAATATATGATGTGGGACATCACAGCCTTTGACCTGCTTCAAACAGGAAAGAAGCATTTGGTCAGAAAGCAGCTGCCAAGGGTTCAAAGATGAAACATGGAGATGAGTTGACTTGAGAGAAAATCTACAACACAACAATTTACAGCAGTGTCTTCATCTAAAAGCTGTTTCCACTTTCAGCAATTGCTGTGTCCAGATGGTTGAGAAGAGCAAAACCTAAACCATAAAAAGCAACAGATATTTGACCTATATTGGTTTACACTGCCCTGAGAGTTTTAGGCTCCACCACATTTAGATTTCAGATTTTCATCCTTATATATTTCATATAATGTTGCTTCATTAAAGAAGAAAATAAGCAAGTCTGTGTGCGTCTCCATTTTGGATTTACTAAGAGTTCATAAGTTGCTGGCACCAGGCTTTTACTGTTAAAAGCATTGTAGTGACCGGACCTCAGTGTTGAATTGTTGTAATTTATACAAACCACCAGGTGACACTGTGTTTGCTTTCTTTAAGACCTTGAAGATTCAAATCTTTCTTTCTGATCCATTATTTCATAAGAACCATCATTACATGAACATGATCTTTAAAATTGCTACACTTCCCTCTCTGACCTCAGCAACCATGGCAAAAGACAAATTCTGTACTTCAAACTACAATTACCTGGCACCAACCATTCAAATAACATTGTCCTTTCATGTCTGTCCAGATGCAAATTCTAATCAGTTCATCCAAGATTTCAAGTGGAGTGAGTGTTTGTGGGCGATTAAATGAAATTCCTTCCAAATTTTCCTGAGACACTGCATTGGCTTAAATGAGAAAAACAAGAGGTTACATTAGATTTTGGTTCTCAACGTTCAGAAGCCAAAGTCAATCAGTTCCCTCTTTGAATCCAAGTTCAGCCTTATCCTCATAATTATAGTGTGAAAGTGGCCTCCACAGTAACTGTGTGATTGCATGTGTGTCCTACCTCTCTGCTCCCAGCTGTTACAAGCTGACTGCTTTCTTTTATCTTTTCTCCATGTTAAAGAAATGATCCTCTTCTTTCTGGATGTGGATCATCTCTTCTGTCTCCTGCATTTTAGTTTTGTGACTAAATACAGTGTAACATAAAACTACGATAGGAAAGTATTGTTGAAAAAACTATATGGACAAGGAACTGACAACTTTCTATTAAAATGTAAAAATGCTTTTAATTACTTTTGGTGTCTGAATCTCAGCTATTTCAAACTAAAGAGTCCTCCACCAAAGGCCACCACCATGGTACAGAGTCTTCATACTAAAACCTTCTCACGTTTTATTCAGTTTGTTGTCAAAATTAAAACAAACAGGCTCAGCTGGATGATGCTGTCCTTAATGACAACAGAAGCTGCTGCTGCTTCACAGGTAAAGTCCAGAGAATTCAACTCCTCTCCTCTATCAACATCCATCCCTCTGAAATGAAGCCCATAAAACCATGATGCTGCTTTCTGTTTTTGTCTCTGTGTCCTCAGAGTCCAGAGGTGACTCAGTTTCTCCCAGAGCAGAGCTCACTGCTCCAGGCTGTCTTCATCAGTTGCAAACACAGTCAGAGGGTAACAGTTTTTAGAAACAAAACTAAAGATGGTTTTCCTGGTATCAACAGAAAGATGGAGAAACACCTAAACTTTTAATTTATTTGGCTGATCAACGAGCATCAGGGAGTCCAGATTTGTTTTTCAGGCAGTAAATCAAACTCTGACTTCACTCTGACCATCAGTGGAGTCCAGACTGAAGATGCAGCAGTTTACTACTGTCAGAGTGAACATTACATCAACAGTCAGTGGTTGTTCACACAGTGAAAAAGCATCGTACAAAAACCTCCCTCAGTCAGACTGAACAGAAACTGAACTGATGCTGCAGCCGGAAGTTACTGCAGAAACTGATACAGTTCACTGAGGAAACACACACACACACACACACACAGTTTATATTAACAATAAGCAATGAAATGAAATCACTGCTTTTACAAAATATTTACACAGATGTAACATATATTAGGCAAGTAAAGAGTATCAGACAAGTTGATGAGTCTAAAGCGGGAAATTAAAGGGGTGATGTTCAATGTTGTGAGTGGTTATGTCCCACAGGTAGGATGTGAGTTAGAAGAGAAGGAGAAATTCTGGAGTGAGTTAGATGAAGTGATGCAGAGCATCCCCAGAGGTGAGAGAGTGGTGATTGGTGCAGATTTCAACGGACACGTAGGTGAAGGGAACAGAGGTGATGAGAATGTGATGGGCAGGTTTGGTCTTCAGGGCAGGAAAACAGAAGGACAGATGGTGGTAGACTTTGCAAAGAGGTTGGAAATGGCTGTAGTGAACACTTTCTTCCAGAAGAGGCAGGAACATAGGGTGACGTACAAGAGCGGAGGTAGAAACACTCAGGTAGACTACATCTTGTGTAGACGTTGTAATCTGAAAGAGATCAGTGACTGTAAAGTATTTGTAGGGGAGAGTGTAGCCAGACAACACAGGATGGTGGTGTGTAAAATGATGCTGGTGGTGAGGAAGAAGAAGAGGACAAAGGCAGAACAGAGGATGAAGTGGTGGAAGTTGAAAAAGGAAGAATGTCGTGTAGTTTTCAGGGAGGAGCTGAGACAGACTCTGGGTGGTTTGGAGGTGCTTCCAGATGACTGGACCACTACCGCTAATGTGATTAGGAAGACAGGTAGGAGGGTACTCGGTGTGTCATCTGGAAAGAGGAAAGTGGACAAGGAGACTTGGTGGTGGAACGAGGAAGTTCAGGAGTGTATACAGAGAAAGAGGTTAGCTAAGAAGAAGTGGGACACTGAGAGGACTGAAGAGAGTAGACAGGAGTACAGGGAGATACAGCGTAAGGTGAAGATAGAGGTGGCAAAGGCAGTTGGTCCTGATGACAAACCTGTGGAGGTATGGAAGTGTCTAGGAGAGGTGGCAGTAGAGTTTCTGACTAGTTTGTTTAACAAGATCTTGGAGAGTGAGAGGATGCTGAGGACTGGAGGAGAAGTGTACTGGTGCCAATTTTTAAGAACAAGGGAGATGTGCAGAACTGTGGCAACTACAGAGGAATAAAGCTGATGAGCCAAACAATGAAGTTGTGGGAAAGAGTAGTGGAAGCTCGGCTAAGGGCAGAGGTGAAAATTTGTGAGCAGCAATATGGTTTCATGCCTAGAAAGAGTCCAACAGATGCAGTATTTGCTTTGAGGATGCTGATGGAGAAGTACAGAGAAGGTCAGAGGGAGTTGCATTGTGTCTTCGTAGATTTAGAGAAAGCGTATGACAGGGTGCAGAGAGAGGAGCTGTGGTATTGTATGAGGACGTCTGGAGTGGCAGAGAAGTATGTTAGAGTGGTGCAGGACATGTATGAGAGCTGTAAGACCGTGGTGAGGTGCAGCTCTGAGCCCCTTCTTGTTTGCTCTGGTGATGGACAAGCTGACAGTCCATGGAGATTCCTGTCTAACCTCATCTATGATGTTTGCAGATGACATTGTGATTTGTAGTGAGAGCAGGGAGCAGGTGGAGGAAAATCTAGAGAGGTGGAGGTCTGCTCTGGAAAACAGAGGAATGAAGCTTAGCCGCAGTAAGACAGAATACATGTGTGTCAATGAGAGGGACCCAAGTGGAACAGTGAGGTTACAGGGAGCAGAGGTGAAGAAGGTGCAGGACTTTAAGTACTTAGGGTCAACGGTTCAGAGCAATGGAGAGTGTGGAAAAGAGGTGAAGAGGCGAGTGCAGGCAGGTTGGAACGGGTGGAGAATGATGTCAGGTGTGTTGTGTGATAAAAGAGTATCAGCGAGAATGAAAGGAAAGGTGTTCAAGACGGTGGTGAGACCAGCAATGTTGTTCGGCTTAGAGACAGTGGCACTGAAGAAAAGACAGGAGGCAGAGCTGGAGGTAGCAGAGCTTAAGATGTTGAGGTTCTCTTTGGGAGTGACGAGGATGGACAGGATCAGGAATGAGGACATCAGAGGGACAGCTCATGTTAGATGTGTTGGAGATAAAGTCAGAGAGGCCAGATTGAGGTGGTTTGGACATGTTCAGAGGAGAAACTGTGACTATATCTGTAGAAGGATGCTGAGGTTGGAGCTGCCAGGCAGGAGGTCTAGAGGAAGACCAAAGAGTAGATTTATGGACGTAGTGAGGGAGGACATGAAGTTAGTTGGTGTGAGTGAAGAGGATGCAGAGGACAGAGTTAGTTGGAGACACATGAGACGCTGTGGTGACTCCTGAAAGGGAACAGCCCAAAGGAAAAGAAGAAGAACATATATAAAGCAAGTGAAAAAATTATAAAATTGTACTTTTAATAGCTGCCAAATCTGTGGGATTCTACTGATCAAGTTTTAGGTCCTCATAAATTGATCCTGCATGCTCTGCCAGATGTAAAAACATCTTCATGTCCAATAAACCAATGAGTTCATATTATGCTCTTCCTGTCATTTTCAGTGTAATTTAAAAGGAAATGAAGGTTTTTCTCTGCCTGATGTACCCAAGAAATAAAGACTCCTTTAAACGACATACACTATAGTTTCCAAAGACATGCTGCAACTGGATCCAGTCAGGACAGAAGACACAGTGCCCAAGAAGACCAGTACTTACAAGTTTCCTACTTGAGAAACAGACCCTTTTCTGCTCCTGAATTGGCTGCATCATTGAATCAAGCAAGAGAGAAACTAGTGTGCACAGACACTGTGAGTAGGAGACTCAGGTCTGCTGGCCACATGCATTGGATTGAAACCAACCTGTGAGGCCAAACAGGGCTCCCAGTCTCCAGTCACAGGGACACTGAGGAGAGACCAGTAAAGAGGAAGTGACAGAAAATGACAGAAGTAGAGAGGACAGAGTGAGATCAGTGGTCCCAGAGAATCAGCTCAGAACTGGTCTCTCCTCAGTGTCCCTGTGACTGGAGACTGGGAGCCCTGTTTGGCCTCACAGGTCACACAGATCCTGCATTCCTCCACTCATTTGCAGGTTTGCTGCTGCTGCGGCCATCCACCTTCCAGGACAGAGTCCAGTCTGAGGGGAAGCCGTTGTTGGCCAGACACATGAGTGAGACCTTGTTCTTCTGCTGCTCATGTCTGGAGGGGGACAGCACTGCCCTTTTATCCAAGAGAAAAATAAAGAGAAAAAATAAAGAGACCAAACCTAAGCTTAAAAAATATTGTTCAAGTTATAATATTAAAATAATATTATGTAATTGTACATGTAACTGTCTGAATGACATGTTTATTATTATGTTTCTGTCATAAGTTCAGAATTATTTTATTACATACAACTGTTAAATTTATTTGTAAATACATTTTTGTGAAATACAAAATGTTTGGTCGAAGTTGAATGGGCTTGTAAAAGCTTTTATTTTGATGGACGGGTCATGTGACTAGAGTTGGTGAGGGGCATCACGGTGGCATTATGGGTCAAGCTAACGTGCATCCTGAGGAAAGACACGAGGCCCCAAAAGAACTATTCTGCACTTGGTTCAAGAGGCGCACACGGTAACAGTGCTGTATTCATGTTGATGTGCTTTTGTACGAACACTAGCCTGAGAGATTTTGACTGGAAAACATGTATTCATTCAAGTTGTATGTTCTTTTATTTCTTGTAGTTTTCACGGTGTCAAATGAAGAGAGAGAGAGAGAGAGAGAGAGCGGAAAATAAATACTTAAAAGACATCTGTATGATGCGTGGGCAGTATTTCTTTGGACCAGTGTAGCTACAGTACATATTTAAGCCATGTGGTATATTTAGTTTTTCAGTAAATCAGTGAATTTGTGATTCAGTACCACTAATTCAATCCTTTATTTCCTAATTTGCCTTTATGATCACAGCTGAACCTTTTCAGTGTTAAAATTGCTAATAATTTGGATTTTATATCCCTCTATGATGATGCAGTTCATTATTTTCAAGCTTGTAAAATATGTTTGATTGTTTTGTTGTGGTATTTCAAAGCTTATGCATATTCATTGCATGTACCTACAACAACATCAGAGTCCTTAGTCCCATCTGTTATCATTAGATTTAGTTCAATTTAACTATTAGAAAGTTTGTTATAAAATCAAAATCTGGGGTCAATTCAGCAAAAGGTATTGACAGTATTAACATTCACTACTATTAGTCATTAGTCTGTACATTGACTCTATGTGGTATCAGGAGACAGACCTACAATATCTGTAACATACAGCCACTGTTTGTGCATATGCACATGAGTACAAACAGTATACAGCATGTACTAAGGCCTTTCACTGGACAATACAGTTACATATCTGTGGCTTTTTACCACTGTTCACCTCACTGAAATGCACAGTGTAACAGTGTATTAATAGTATTCTTATTTTACTTTTTTACTTTACCTGTATTAATATCCTATTACTATGTATTTATACTGTATTATTATGTAACGTCTACTGCAACACAAAAAGTTCCCTTTGGGGATTAATAAAGTACCTATTACTGTTTATTAGTAAACAAACAATATAATGATGATGATGATATTTAAGTAATTTTTAACTTTAAAGTCACATTGGAGAAAATCATTTTTTACAGTTCAAATTACCGAAATATTAAGAAATTTGAATAAACAGGATTTATTTGATGGACAGATCTTTATTATCAGCAAGCACAGGAAAAAAACCCTTTAACATAGGCTGGTAAATATTGAAAAATTATCAAGGCAGTGTCGCAGAGAGAAGAAGCAGGTTAAAACCAGTTAAAGTCCCAGAGAGTTAGATCAGAACTGGGAACACTGGTCTCTCTTCAGTGTCTCTGAGACTGGAGACTGAGAACCCTGTTTGGCCTCACAGGTCACAGAACACAACTTCTTCCACTGGTCTGCAGGGATCCTCAGGGTGCTGCTCCAGCTGTAGTGTCCACCCTTCTCCAGCACCCCGGGACTCCTGGTCTCCTCCCAGGTGCTGCTGCTGCTGCCGTCCACCTTCCAGGACAGGGTCCAGTCTGAGGGGTACCCCTTGTTGGCCAGACACATTAGTGTGGCCTTCCCCTGCTTCAGCTCCTCACTGGAGGGGGGCAGCACAGTCAGGGTGGGGACGACTGGACCCACTGGAGGAGGAGACAGAGAGACAATATGAAGAAAGTTGATACAAAGAGAAAAGAAACTCCACCCTGTTGGTTGCAGTAGAGGAGGCTTCTGGTTCTGTTGGTCTTTTCCTCAGATTGGATCAAACTGGTCTTAAGTGTTTCACTTCCCTCTCTGAGCTCAGTAACCATGGCAACAGACAAGCATCACTGCTGAACCATGGCAACAGACAGGTTTCAGTACTAAAGATAAAGTTTCCAGCAGGAAACTCTGAATTTAGTTTCATGAACAAACTTCAACATCAGTTTTCAAAGATTAAAAGCAGGAGTGTGAGCTCTTTATTTCATCTTTGACAATTTTTGTTTAAACCAAATTTAATTAAAAATGGTCTCCTCATTAAGTAATCACTGACTTTTTAAATGATCAAATTCTGTCAATAATTGTGATTTATATAAAACATGTTACATATCAATATTTTTAAAACTGAGACAAAGTTAAAAAAAATGTAATCAATTTCCATGAACAGATGTTTTGCTGGTATAACATGCACATCCATATTATATTTAGGAATTAAAACAGAGAAAAATATTAGACTTCTCACAGCAAAATCTCACAGCAAAATCTGGAATAGTCAATGCAAAAACAAAACAAACAAAAACTAAAGCCTGAATTTGTAAGAAAACAGAGTAAAAATTTTTATTTGAATACATATAAGTCAAAGGTACTTACAGTTAACATCCAGTCTGGTTCCTCCACCAAAAGTCCTCCACAGTGATACAAACTGACTGAGTCGTCGTACAAAAACCTCTGACTGTACAGAGACACGGCTCTCTGACTTTGAAAACAAGTTGAATAACATTTGTTCCTGTTGCTGTAGGTAGCTATTACATATAATAATTACATTATTTTATTTGTCAAACACAATTGTTACAGTTTATTATATAAAAACATATGTATATTAAAAAATCTATATAATACTGTTAAAGTTGTTAAACGGAAAGAAATGAGATGCAATATTTTTAACGTAATGTATCTGCATTTGTCACGCTATAGCTACATGCCTAAACTACAAAAAATGAACACTAGCTCATTAATAGACAATAAAGATATAATAATAATCAGCCTGATCAGAATGATCCAAGTCCCTGTTGGAGTCAGTGTGATCATTTCCATAGAGCCACTTTGCATCAGCAGCACCATGCTCCAGTGCTCTGGGAGAGTTTATAGTCCTGAGAGTTGAACACTGGATGACTGACAGCTGTCCTTCATGACAACAGAAGACACAGAAATCCTCCTCATCAAAAACATGACTCTGATGTCCGTCCTCATCTGGACTCTCCTCTGCTGCTGCTTCACAGGTAAAGTCCAGAGAATCCAACTCCTCTCCTCTATCAACATCTGTCCCTCTGAAATGAAGCCCACAAAACCATGATGCTGCTTTCTGTTTTTGTCTCTGTGTCCTCAGAGTCCAGAGGTCAGGTCACAGTGACTCAGCCTGGAACAGTGAGCTCTGCTCTGGGAGAAACTGTGTCCATCAGCTGTAAACACAGTCAGGCGGTGGGACTTCATAAAAACGGTACTAAAGATGGTTTAGCCTGGTATCAACAGAGAGATGGAGAAACCCCTAAACATCTTATATATTATGCTGATCAGCGAGCATCAGGGATTCCAGATCGATTTTCAGGCAGTGGATCAAAGACTGACTTCACTCTGACCATCAGTGGAGTCCAGGCTGAAGATGCAGCAGTTTATTACTGTCAGGGTGTACACTATGTCAACAGTGTTTGGGTGTTCACACAGTGAAAAACCATCGTACAAAAACCTCCCTCCCTTTGGTGATTTACTGGTAAAGCTTTTTATAAAAGTCTTTCAGAAGAAAAAGTGTTTTAAGAGGAGAAAAACATCACAGGTTGTGTTGAAATAACCTCCAATGTAGTTATTATTCATTTTTAACAATATATTTATTTTACAATTTAGATTTAACTTAAACTTAAGATTTTAAGTTTAAGTTTATTCTGTCGAATCTTCCACTTTTGCTGATTCACTGTACACGTTTAAATTTGTAAAGTAATGCAGTTTTTCTTGTTTTAAGTTGTATGATTATGTGTGTGTATAAACACACATAAAAACATGCATATATTATACCCATATTATATATTATATATATGCCTATTTAAATTATTTTACCATTTAACTTTTTTTAAATATTTTTCGAGTTAATAACAAATTGTGTTTGTAAATATTTGAAAATTGTGTTATATTTTATTTTTTAGTAAATCAGTGAACTTGTGATTCCGTAACACTAACTAAATTCTTTATCAATTTCCTCATTTTTCTTTGTTATTACAATCTTCTGCAGAAGAATCATCTAAACCTTTTCAGTGGTAAACTTGCAAATAATTTGGATTTTCTATCTGTCTATGCTGATGATGCAGTTCATTATTTCCAGATTTGTTAAATATTTTTGATTTTATTTTGTTGTGGTATTTAAAAGCTTATGCACATTCACTGCATGTACATACACCAATAACAGTAGAGGCCTTAGTCACATCTGTTATGATTAGATTTAGTTACATTTTACTATTAGAAAGTTTGTGATCACAAAGAAATCTGGATAAGTATACAGTGGCAAAGGGTATTTTCCCTACTGTTTATTACTAAACAAACAATTTAAGGATGATGTTTAAAACATGTTTTACAGTCCCAATTAACAGAATATAAAGACAGTGTGAATAACAAGAGGACAGATTTGATGGACAGATCTTTATTATGAGCAACCACAGACATTAAACTATAACACAAGCGTGAAAATATCTCTATTGAAACAATGTTAGGACTGTTGCAGAGAGCAGGGCAGAGTCAACCAATAGTTAAGTCCCAATGAGTAATGTCAAAACTGGGAACACTGGTCTTTCCTCAGTGTCTCTGTGACTGGAGACTGTTTGGCCTCACAGGTCATAGAGCACAACTTCTTCCATTGTATCCTCAGGGTGCTGCTCCAGCTGTAGTGTCTACCTTTCTCCAGTGCCCCGGGGCTCCTGGTCCCCACCCAGCTGCTGATGCTGCTGCTGCTGGCCGCCTTCCAGGACAGGGTCCAATCTGAGGGGTACCCCTTGTTGGCTAGACACATGAGTGTGACCTTCCCCTGCTCCAGCTCCTCACTGGAGGGGGGCAGCACAGTCAGGGTGGGGACGATTGGACCCACTGGAGGAGGAGACAGAGAGACGATATGATACAAAGAGAAAAGAAGCTCCACCATGTTAGTTGCAGCAGAGGAGGCTGTTGGTTCTGATCATACTCGTGTTTCACTTCCCGCTCTGAGCTCAGTAACCATGGCAACAGACACGCATCACTGCTGAAGCATGACAACAGACAGGTTTCAGTACTAAAGATAAAAAGTTTCCAGCAGGAAATGTTCAAGCATTAAAATGATGCATTGAAGCAGGGGCGGTTTTTATTTGATCTTCAAATTTTGTACTTCAAAACCAAATCTCATTTGAAATGGTCTCCTCATTCACTACCCGAGACTTTAAATGATCGAATACTTTTTCCAACTCACATAGTCACACAACCTGTGGTGAAATCAGCTACATACAAATTATAATGTTTATTGATTATATCAAACATGTTAAAACTGAGACAAGTCTGAATAAAACATATGCAATGGTTCAAGATTTAGCGGTTTTGAAATACATTTGATCTAATTCCAGGATAAACAGTTATAACATGTATGCCCATAACTTAAAACTTAAGAATTTGTTCCAATATAACATTTTCTAAATATTAACAGAGTAAATCATATTTTTTATTTGACAAGGTTCTGTCTGAACAGCTTTTTCTTCTTTTCCTTTCAGCTGTTCCCTTTCAGGGGTCTCCACAGCGAATCATGTGAGTAGTATAACAACTGTGCACGTGCACATAGACGTGCATGTGGCGTGCATGTAGAGCATTGTGACCGTTAGACGGGGGCAACCCTAACCAGCTGATTGTTAGATGGTCTCCCCCTCCTCCGCGAGGGTTGTTCGCGTGACATAGCTTGTATGACACAGTCAACTGTTTTCTATGTCATATATTGATGGGAACACCTCCTTTAAATGCGTATATAGTTTTAAGAAGTAGCCCCATTATTATCTCAGTGATCACTGCTGCTACTGCTGCTGTTGTTGCTGCTGCATTTAAAAAATACGACCTCTGTGATTATTATCATCTCGTTCTATTGCTGCTACTTCCGCTAATATTTTATCTCCTTACAATTTCAAAAGCCTCTGGAAAAAAAGAGTGACCAGTCTATGGATAAACCTATTAACTTTATAGATGAACAAGCTCCTGGCCAAAGGTAAGAATCTCATTTATTTGACTCTACAAAGAAAAATAATAATTACTTGGTCCAGAACTTTACTGAACTTCCTGCTTTGATAACTGCTGATCTCTGTCACTATCAACTCTTCAGCTGTTGGTGGTAGTTTACACATAACCCTGACAGGACAATGTGCACGTGTGTGTGTCAGTGAACTGAAGACTTACACATTATCCAGTATGTTCTTTATGTTTAGGGGTGGGGCAGCGCGTCATAATCGATTACAAAAATACATCGATCTATGAAACGTGCTTCGACATGTCACACGTTGGCCTACACATTAACACTACACAATAGAATAGTCTTTTCCACTCATTGCAAAAATGGATCTAAAGTGGATCACTAAAGTAAACAGAAAGCAAACTGCTGTGTACTGGTGAATATATTAAGACAAGCACAAATTACATAACCTTTAACACTTTATCATAATGGAACAACAATTTCAATGCTCAAGAATTGAACCATAGAGGAGAAGTCTCTTAGCTGTTTTGCTGTCTGTTCTCCTATTTGAAAAGCAAGAGCCAAAAATTAGAATATGATCATTACAAACATAACTATACACAGCATGTATACATTACTGTCAGAACTTAACCATTGCTTTCACTCTGTTTTCTTATTTTGTTCTTCTGCAAAGGCCTTTTCATAAGGCTTGATTCTGGGCCCTGATCTATGGTAACAGACAAACATTATTATCTAAAAGCTCTCAAAAATGCAAACTTGTCTGAAACAAAAGGACAGTGAGCTGCATTTTAATCCACACATTTCAGAGGGAAGTACTGCTCATGCTTTAACTTCTGGGCTAAAGAATGAAAACAGATTCCTTTGCCAAAAGCAAGGAACTTCTGAAGAAAAGAAAAGAAAGAAATGCCACAATTAACAGTGACTGACCATCAATAACAGAGCTCCCATCATCTCCAGGGTGGTAACATTTCTTCCATCTGAATAAAAGAGCAAACAAAAAATGAATCCTAATCCTCACATTTCTCTGTTTAATGTCTACCTGAATATTGTAGACCTGCCATTCTCCACCCTTATTATTTGCATATGCAAACTGCACTGTGCCTGTTTTACTAAGATGTAATGTAAAAATGGTCCTAACCCGCAATGTCAAATATTAACAGTATGAAATGATGAACAGATAAGAATGAAATTCTGAGTTGCACTAAAATATGTAAATGAATGTTTGGGAAAAAAGTAAAGTGCTTCTAAGAATAGCACAGTTCATCTTTTCCTTTGGGCTGTTCTCTTTCTGTCACTGTCAGGATCACCAACTTCAATTCCCCTTCACAAATTTGAATTTGCAGCCACTTCCTCTTCCTGCTCTCGTCATATTTTCCCCCGCTTACCTAATCACCTGCTCTCACCACTCTGCTTATATACCCCCTCAGTTCCCTCACCAAGCTGCCAGATTGTCTGCTTTCTCACCGTGACTTTCCAGCTTGGATATTCTCCAAAGGGATTTAGGAGTTCTTTTCCTGACAGGGATTGTAGATTCACCACTGCTATGTTGCGCTCACTCACTGCAAGACCTACATCTGTGTTACGGACTCAGACCACTACATCTTCCCCCAGTGGACACTCCTCCCATCATCTCCCTACCCTTTCTTCAAGTTGCTCATCCTTGCCGCATCTCAAGTATATCTACTCTGCCAGGACCATAATCGATTCTTCCCTTGCTTCTCCTCTAGACTCCGCTCGTCTCCCCACTCATTCTAACTGGAGTTTATCACCACCTAGAGAGTCGGATGACTTACTACATCTCCATCCTGTTCTGCTACTTATTATAATTTATAATAAACCTTATTTAAACTGAACTGTTTTGTCAAGCCCCTTATTATGTCCAACCTTTAAAACTTGTTCCTTACACACCACAGTGAATCATGTGCCTCCATCTAACTCTGTCCTCTGCATCCTCTTCTCTCACACCAACTAACTTCATGTCCTCTCTTTCTACATCCATAAATGTCCTCTTTGGTCTTCTTCTAGACCTCCTGCCTGGCAGCTCCAACCTCAGCATCCTTCTATCGATATATTCACAGTTTCTCCTCTGAACATGTCCAAACCACCTCAATCTGGCCTCTCTGACACATCTAACATGAGCTGCCCCTCTGATGTCCACATTCCTGATCCTGTCCATCCTCGTCCCTCCCAAAGAGAATCTCAACATCTTAAGCTCTGCTGCTTCTTTTTTGTGAATGTTGTATTATCCCATGTGTAAGAAGTTTAATTATGTGAGTCAGAGAGTGCTGTGACTCATCACATGCTCTTATTGATATAACATCTGCAAAGAATAAAGTTCCTCTTTTATAACCTAATGTGGATCCATACATATATTTTAGTGAAAAAGATCCCTATGTGTAAAGAAATACTCTTGTACTGCAACCTAATCTCTGCTTAGCTCTGTACCCCAGTGATTACTCTTAGCATTTTACCTAGTTATAATAGCAACTTGTACTCACTGTATCTTTGAAGGATGTTTTAAATGCTTAACAAACTTTGTCTCATATGCATGTTTTGTTTTGAACTGCTCCAAGGTCAGTTATTGTCTAACAGCAGACCATCCCACACTGTAGTGACCCAGAGTCACTCCATGCTCACAGGTGCTTATCAAAGTGCTGAAGAGGGAAAAGGTTTCCAGAAAAGGAGAAAAGTGCTGGGAGCAGTAGCCTGAGGGTGGAGAATGTTCTGCCCAGCAACAGAAGGTTCTAAAACTAATGTGTGATGTATGAAGTTTAGAACTGCATAGGATGGAGACTTGAAACTCTGTTGATGAATTTCTCTCTTGCAAGATAATCAAACCCTAAAAGACGTCCTGGATGTTGAAGCTTCTTTACTGATTACACTTGAGGTGTTTAAGACCAGATATTGTTATTTGTGCCATGACAAACTCTCACTCTCACATTGACACCTACAGCGATTTCGAGTCAGCAGTTAACCTAACATACATGTCTGTGGACTGTGGGAGGAAACCACACAAGCACTGACAGAACAGTCAAAGTAAAAAAACTGTTACTTTGCTGAGTCTCTTATTCTGGTAATAACATGTGATCATATCATTTACAGTTCACCTGGCAGAAATGGTTTTGCTCATGTTCTAAGCACATTTGTGCAGGTATCTCCCTTTAATCTTATATTACATTAGATACTTCATTCATGGTTCTGTTAGTGTCACTTCTACTGAGCAACTCTGCTTTTTTCACATGAACACACTCTGGAAACCCAGGCTTCACAGAACCAGCTGATAACCAGCTTTGATACTGCTCATCCAGGACAGACATAGTCAGGATCCAGTGAAGCTCTGTTTGTTCGGACATTTGTCTGTCTCCTGCTATTCTCCATCTGTCCACCAGATGTCCTCAGACTTCCATCCCTTCAGTCACCTGACTCTCCCCCCAGATGTGTCCCCTCCTTCCTACACACCTGTTCCCACTTCCCTCATCAGCTCCTCTGCATAGAAACCAGCCTGGTTTCCACCATCATTTGGTTGAACACATGTCATTGTGTTTCTGTTTGTGCTGTGGATTCATGTTCTTACATCCTGACTCATATTTATATGTATATATAGATGTGATCTTTTAAAACATCTTAAATTCCTCATGTTGATGTATTTTCATTTTCTTATTCCTGTGGCCAATGTTTGTTTTACTGACTACAGATTGAAATCAAGAGGGACTAATTATTAGACTGTATTTGGTCGTAAATATCAGTTTGATTCTGTGGAAACTAATTTACATCAAAGTCGACAACATTTCTTTGTGTAATATTTCTCGAGTTTATTATTTTGCTCCCCCATACATGGTAAAAAATATTAGAAAAGTGGATTAAAACATATTTATTTGTTTATCAGAACAATGGAGAAAAATTGTTTTCATAACTAAACCTCTCAGTGTCCTGATGAAGGTTTTCACTGGAAGATGAACATGAAGAGTTTCCTGTGACTGCAGCAGTTTAGTGGGACTACAGAGTTAGTAAGTCCACAGGTAGTTGTTGTGTGGACGACTTCCAACCCCACTACTCTGTCTGCACCATAGAGCACAGAGGGACAATATCTATGGAATAAAGAGGATTGAACATGTGACACAGAATGAAGTCAACAAATGTGAGATGACTCTGAGGATCAGGAAGAACATTTCAGAGTTTGACAAACAGCTTCATCCCAACACTACACACGTCTCTGTCATCAGAGGAAGCAGGAAATCTTCTTCTCACAGATCCAGTTTTTAGAATAATAATCATATAAACTTCTCCATCTTCCTTGTTGATCACAATATGCTGCATAAAACCCAGTGGGATGTTTCTCTCCTGTCGCCCAGAAGCTGTGGAAATAATCAAACCTTGTTTTTGACTTTGATAAATTCATGATTATTTTTACTTTCAAATGAACTTAAATCTCATTTTAATGATTTGAAATAGTGTCATGTTAGTAACTATGTAGGGGATTTGCTGACACCACAAGGATCATGGGGATAAGTCTGATCCCAGATGTGAACTGAAACCTGGATCCAGGACTCTGAGATCTCCTCCATTCATTCCAATCAAAGTTAGTGACTCTGCTCAGACTCCAGCAGCATTTAGTGTCTTCCTGCTCTGATTCCTGCTTTTTAAAGCCACTGCACATGTTCAGTAGTGTTTCTCTCTCTGAGCCCAGTCACTGTCTGTTAGACTTTTCACTCCCAATCAGCACATTTGTCAACAGGTTTCCTCTCATCACTTTCAGCTTTGTCTCTGAGGAAAAGACAGCTGCAGGAAAAAGTGGTTGGAAAGCTGCTCTCTGAATCCATCCCTGGGACTAATGATCATATTCAGCTTTTTCCTTCATCTGTTCTTCACTTTCTAAAGAGCAGAGAAGAGGCAGCTGCTCCTTCATGCTGAGATCAAGTTCAAGAAAGTTTGACTCTAAATGTTGAAGCTAGTTTTTCTTCCACCATGTTTGTTCTGTGTGAGGATACAGAGAGCAGCACACACATTCAATCCTCTGAACTGTGACCAGAGCTTTGAACCATGTTTCAATCCTGACTCATTGTTACTGCAGCTCATCACAGACTGGAGATGAAGAGAGTTCATAGAAAGATTTTTCAAAAGAGATTTGGATCATTTTGTCACTGTCCTACATTTTAACACATGATCCTATTAGCTCCTAAAAATGACTCTGATGTCACTGTATTAGAAAGAAAATCTGTCTCACGTTTTTGTCAGTTGTGATCCATCCAACCATTTCCATTGATATTCTTGTTTTGTCTGTGACCATTGTGTCTTTAGACCAATCCAGGACTCTTCATGCTGATTCAGCTCGGTGACAATGTCCTAACAGAAAGTCAATAATCAGTTCTTCTTTCATCATTCAGTTTTTCTGTTCTAGTAACATCATCATGTGACTCTGTTTGAAGGAACATTTGAATCTGTTACAACTTGGAGAAAGAGAAAAGTTGTAACAAACATTGTTTGAATGGAACTAAAGTTCATATTCTTTATGAGCAGAATGTATTTGTTGTGTTTCAATAACATGTAACTGTTTATTTTACAATTCATTGTTCATGCAGAAGCTTTTTGAATCATTCACATCTTTTTCTTTTCTTCATTTCAGGGCTCCTGGTTATACTTCATCAAAATTCTCCCATATTCATGTGACTTTTCATTGTCTATAAAAACTGACAGCAGGTCAGAAACACAAGGAACAAATTCATTAAAGATCACACACTCACACTCACACACTCACACACACACACACACACACACACACACACACACACACACACACACACACACACACACACACACACACACACACACACACACACACACACACACACACACACCTGTTCCTCTTTGCTGTTGATAATCACCAGATATGATTCTCTGTTCTCACAGTCTGTTCTGCTCTCAGACCAACTTTTCTTCTCAGTGGATTTAAAGTAACAACTGCATCCAAATCTCTTCCATCCTTCAGGACACAACTTCCCTTAATGTCAAACAAATGTTTAAAGACAGATTTCATGTCATTCAGTATCAGAATGATGATGATCTGTAGTGTCACTGTGTAAAATAAGATCTTAATCTGCTGCTTTTCTCTTTCAGCTTCAGTTTAGAAAGAAGTTAAAACTCAGATTTTTAAGTGATGACCTGCAACAGAAATATCCACATAGAACAATGTTCAACAACATGAAACAACTCTAACTGAACATAAAGGCACATTTAAGTCATATCATGGAAATTACTTTAATCCTGGTTTTTGTTTTTAGTGTTTAAACTTTTCTCATCTTTAATTTTGTCTTTCAGCTGCTTTATTTCATTCTGTAACTGACTGTTGGTGACTGACGTGTCTTAAAAACAACATTACAAAAATATGAATCCTGTCATGTCTCAACGTAACATGAAGGTGAATCTTGTGTATAATATTTTTTTTTTTGTTGTTCTTTCAGCTTATCCTGTGAGTTCAGTGTCGCCACAGCAGATCATTATCCACATGTTGATTTGGCACAGTTTTTACACTGGATACCCTTTCTTGATGCAACCCTCCCCAGCTGAGGAGGGGAATAGCCAGGGGCATGGATTGAACCACTCACCCTGTGGTCCGTAGACGACTGCCTTTACCAACTGAGCTACAGCCGCCCCCCCCTTGTGTATAATGATATTTGCTAGTTACTTCAAAATGTTACCTGACATTTTGTCCTGGAGCTCATTGTAGCTTTTGTTCAGGTTGTCAATCCTGGATTGAAGCTCTTTTTCTTTGGTGACTGAATGAAATGATGAGAAACACAAAACCAAAGAAACAATGAGTCTCTGTAACTGAGTATTGTTGACTGCTGTCTTTGTATTAGAACAGTAGAAAAACACTATGAGAACATGGAAATATTGTGAAGTTGGATCCTGAAGTTTTACCCTGGAGCTGCTTGATGAGATGCTGTGACTGATTGTATCTGTGACTCAGGTTGTTGAGTTTCTTCTCCAGATCATTTTTCTCCAAAGTCACTAAAATATCTGGAAGGAAAAAACAAATCCAAACGGATCAAAACCATGAAATCATTGTGTTTTAAATACAGCATATTGAAGTTTCCTGAGCATGTTAAAGTGTCACTGTCACAGTTTAATTTTCTTAAAGGGAAAATCAGATGTTGTTTATTGACAGAGCTTATGGGTGGTGGAGACTGTGCACCTATATGGTGGTGAAATGAAGGTGTTGAGGTAGAACATTACTGGTGATTTGACCACTTTCTAGGTGAGAGTCAGAGCTATAAACCTGATGTGAGCAGGTACAGGAAGCAGGTGCAGAGATTTGAACAGTGGTTTTACATTGTAGCCATAGAGATGGTCCGTGTGAGTTGTGATCTCACTTGTGAAGAAATACTCTGTGTAACTGGAAAAGGGGTGGAGCTTGGTCACTTTGAGCAGGTGCCAGAACATGATGCAAAAACAAAGCTGCAGAAGTGACAGTGTTTTGCTTTGTAATGTGGTCGTGTACCACAGAGTCTCCTGCTGTTCCTTATATTTGTTTAATTTCCAGGTCTGCGCTAACCGACAGAAGTTCTTTTTTTTTTTTTATCTGTCCAGTTTTACGTTATTGTGTATATATGAATGAATGAGTTCTTCACCTTCACTCACTGTGAAACACTGGACTGTGTTGTTCTGACCTGAGTCATTATTTGTGTGGTTGTTGTTTGGGATTGTTGTTGTCTCTCTGTCCTCTTTGTGTGTTTTGTGTGGGTGTGTGTGTGGTGTGTCTATCTGTGTGTCTGAGGGATGGGCTACAGGTGGTGTCCATGGATTGGTCTGTTTGAATTAATTGCTGCCACCTGATTGGATAAGATGGTTCCAACATTCTTCATCTGTCCAGATGTCAGCAGTCCTCTGTCTCTTCACCTCTGCCATTTCCAACCAACCCAGCTTTCTGTTACTGACTGTGAGAAAGACTTGTGATTTGTGTGTTGTGCACAGATGAATGATAAGTGTGTAAATAGGTGATGTATATAATTCAGTGTAAATGTTGAGCACCAAGTCGCCTCAGTAGGTGTGAGAAGCCCTTTTATTTAACGTATTGTTCTCCTGTTTGGGGTTTAGTTTATACATTCTGTCTTTTCTTTGTGTATTGGTTTGGTTTGGTAACGTAGGGTTTTTGTTGGAGCTTTTAATTTGTTGTTTTGGACACTGCTCAGCTCTGCAGTTAATGAATTGCTATCATTTGGTTTTTGGACACTTAGTCTTACTGCTTTTTCTTGGCAAATCGTCCTCTGCCTAGGTTCCCCTAGACCAGGGACATAATGGTGTGAATAAATGAAGCTGACAAATGGTTGGTGCTTGGAGAGCAGCCCAGCAGCTGTGGACAGTCTTTAATAATCCTATGGTTTAGGACACTGTGTGTGATGAGCCCAGAGCTGATCAGGACTAAATGATTAACAAGTTCAACAACATTCATTTGTAAGAAACATGTTTCTAACATAATTTCTAGGAGAAAATAAAACCTTCAACATTATGGAATAAAAGTCCTCACAGCGTGTGATGATCCCAGCCAGAATCAGAAGATACAGAACTCCCAGAGACACTGTAAAAACTCTGAAACTGCTGTTTCTCCCAGCTGGAAGCTTCTTCTCACTGTGTGGTTCTACAGAGACAAAATCCACAGACACATTTATTTCAGAATTGTTGGCCCTTTCTTGACAGCAGTGTTCCAGTGTTCTCATGCTATTGAATGCATGGTTATCAGTCATTGTCACAGCCACAGTTATGCTTTAGTAGGTCACCTACTACCTAATGGCACAGTTGTTATGATCAAGATGTGAGGGGAAATGCTGACATCTAGTGGCCGTAGTCAGTCTTTGTAGAGAAGGTCGGGGTGGATATGAAGGCAACAAAACACAGGGCTTTGAAACCAGAGACAGCAGTTTGTGTCCTGTTTGCTGTGACACTGTCTTGAACATCAGCTTTCAGACCCTGTCTCACCCTGACCAAGACAACATACAGGAGACTGTAGCTCCTTTTCTTTGACTGGAACAAGTCTCTCAGAGCTGAAGTCATTTAGAGAAATGATTAAACGCTTAAGCCCCAGAAGCCGCCCCCCCTGCTCCGCTGATAATTTTAGCCCAAACTCTTTTTCTCAGTCCACATCCTTTTGATTTTTGTTTCTAACCATAAGCGTGTAGTTTCTGTAGCTTAAGTGAAGGACACAGTGACATCTAATATCTCCTGAAAGTGACCTACTGACCTGCTGCCATGTGTGAAGGTGAACAAAATGGCTGTTGAACGGCACGATAGCATATGACGCTGTTTCCCTTTAATGAAGTTCAGCTTCTTGTGGAAAACAAAGAGATTTAAACTCCAGTGGAACCAAATGACACCAAGTGACCTAATAATCTACTTTACTACACTAATCAACATCTTTGTTTTTAACAGGAAAAGTGAAGAGGTTGTTTGAACCTAAAACTTCCTCACACTCTTTTGTAATATTCATCATATTTACACTTACCAACATCATCACACTGATCTCCATCCTCCATCATCTCCACCTCCATGTTCTCTCTCTCTCCTCTGATATATTTCACCCTCAGATCAGACTCAGTTTGAATTTCTGTCGACATGTTGATGAAATAAAGAGCTAAAAACTAAGTGAACTTCTTTGTGACCAGTCTTCACTGTCTGTTTGTGTCTGAGTCAGGCAGCTTTGAACAGAGAGCATCAAGGAAGTAGCAGCAGGACAAACCACAACCGCAGAGACTTTAAATACATTTGTGTTTGTCTGATCAATGCATTAGAACTAAAAAACCTAATAAACAAAAAGCTAAAAGTTTTAAAACGTTTTCTTGTCCTTATGTTAAGATATAAGGTTTTCACTAACTTGCAGCGCTTTATATATTAATATCATTCTACTGGTCCAAAGCTGCTTCCTGTCTCATCACAAAGTGCAAATAACCACAGAGCAAAACGTCACAGAAGACGTGTCTCTGACACAGGAAATGTGATGTGTGACCTGTATAGTTATTCTTAGTTATTCTTTCTCTGATAGAGGAACTTTGAACAACTTGATCAACTTGTGATGTTCAGAGACACATTAATTAGCTTGAACCACTTTAACAGTTCATGGTGAAACTTTGAGGATGAGGAAAGAGAGAAAACATGGAGGTGGAGATGTTAGAGGATGTGGAGCAGCACACTGATGTTCAGAACACACTGGTGAGTGTGAAATAATGAATATTCTCACAGAAATACTCAGTTTCACTGTCAAAGAACAAATTCCAGTTCCTGTAACTGTAGAACAAACATGATGAACTTGTCTGAGTCATTATCAGGTCACTTTGTGTCGTCTGCTTCCACTGGAGTTTAAATGTCTCTTTTTTTAAATCCATGAAGTCACTTCTAGAAAAAGTATCATTCTGGCAGATTCCTTCTATCACAGATCACTCCTGACACTCTTCTCCATCCTCTCCACCTGCCTGCACTCTCTTCTTCACTTCTCTGCTACATTCCCTGTTACTGTGAACAGTTGATCCTAAGTATTTAAACTCCTCCACCTTCACCACCTCTGTCCCTTTTAATTGCATCACTCCACCACCATCTCTCTCATTTATGCACATGTCCTCCATCTTGCTCCGACTGACTTTCATTCATCTACCAACATCATAGTCCATGGAGACCGGGGTCTGTCCTCGTCCGTCAACCTGTCCTTCACCACTGCAAACAGGAAGGAGCTGAGATCCTTGGTGCAAACCCACCTCCACCTTGAAGCAGTCTGTCTTTCCTACCACCCACCTCACTGCTGTGACACTGTTCTTATCCATGTCCTGTACCACTCTCATATACTCATGCAGTAACACAAACACACAGTGTAGCTCTTTCTGACCTTCCCTGTTCTCTCCCTTATTCTTCCACATCGTAACAAGTGCACTTCTTCTCCACTCCTCAGGCATCCTCTCACTTTGCAGAATGTCATTAAACAACCTGCTTAAACTCTGCACTTTCATCTCTTTATGCCTCCATGGAAATTCTTCCATGTTTTCCTCTTCTTTTCCTACTGTCCTGAACTGACTTATTCCACCACAAAGTCTCTTTGTCTCCCTTTCTCTGTTTGGATGTTACACCAAGTACCTCCCTAGCTGTCTCCCTCACCACTTCCTCAGTAGTTGCCCAGTCATCCAGAACATCTACAGCCACACAGAGTCTGATTCACCTTCTCTGAATTTCACACAAACATGAACTCATCTGAATCACCAAATGAGCCTATAATGGAATTTAGTAGAATAGTAGAAGTTCAAAGATTAGTGCCCTCAGCTGGTAAAGCAGTAAACTGCAAGTTCATCATCCTGAGCTGCTGGATCCTCATTGATGCTCATTGATGTTTGAACTCTTGAATATGAGCCCGAATTCAGATTAACTAAGTTTATCATTGTAGTAAAGAGAAACGGTAACAAATGATGAATGTGCTCATACAAAAAAAACACATTTAGTAAACCACCATTTTTTATTTGGCATTTCATAACAAACATTAAGATTTTGATGGTGAACAGGTGATGCTCAGCTTATTTAATGCCGATCTTCATCAGCTGATACATTGTTTTATTATACAGTACTGAAAAGGAGACACCAGGCCCCATCATGGAAATATTGATTTCATTGGCCTATTTAACAACTGGTGGCTTTAAATTCTATCACCTACAAATATTTAGGTTTTCATGTTAATATGAAATTAAATTAGCAGAAAATATTCATATTGTTTATGTTGTATATGTACATGTTAAACCAAAGTAATCTGACATCTGTCCACCAGATGTCCTCAGTCACCTGACTCTCCTCCCAGATCCACCTGTGTCCCCTCCTTCCTACACACCTGTTCCCACTTCCCTCATCAGCTCCTCTGCATAGAAACCAGCCTGGTTTCCACAATCATTTGGTTGAACACATCTCATTGTGTTTCTGTTTGTGCTGTGGATTCATGTTCTTACATCCTGACTCATATTTATATCTATATATAGATGTGATCTTTTAAAACATCTTAAATTCCTCATGTTGATGTATTTTCATTTTCTTATTCCTGTGGCCAGTGTTTGTTTTTACTGACTGCAGATTGAAATCAAGAGGGACTAATTATTAGACTGTATTTGGTCGTAAATATCAGTTTGATTCAGTGGAAACTAATTCACATCAAAGTCTACAACATTTCTTTGTGTAATATTTCTCGGGTAAAAACTAACAATAGAAACGTGGATTAAAACACATTTATTTGTCAGAACAATGAAGAAAAACTTATTTTCCAAACTAAAGCTCTCAGTCTCCTGATGAATGTTTTCACTGGAAGATGAACATGAAGAGTTTCCTGTGACTGCAGCAGTTTAGTGGGACTACAGAGTTAGTAAGTCCACATGTAGTTGTTGTGTGGACGACTTCCAACCCCACTACTCTGTCTGCACCATAGAGCACAGAGGGACAATATCTATGGAATAAAGAGGACTGTGACACAGAATGAACAAGTCAACAAATGTGAGATGACTCTGAGGATCAGGAAGAACATTTCAGAGTTTGACAAACAGCTTCATCCCAACACTACACACCTCTCTGTCATCAGAGGAAGCAGCAAATCTACTTCTCATGTTGCTGCCAACTGTCTGATGCAGCTATTCCCTGTTTCTGTGTCTAGTGCCACAACGCACACAACACGACTTTACAGCATCAACCTTCCAAAGCAGAAGTATTGTGACAGTTTGTCAGAACCTCACATTACCAACCAAAGAAAAATCATGTGACCACCTCAAATGAAACTTTATTACATCACACTCATGTCAGAGAGGTGTTGTGCTGCTTTTTAATAATAGATATACTTCTAGTTCTGTTCATTCAGGGTTAAAAAGCCCATTTTACAGTGATCTGATTTCATAAGAGACTTTATTGAACAAAATACCAATAATAATACTGCCATCATATATTCATGGAGTTAGGAGCAACAACACAACTCTGCTCCACACTAACCACACAAGTCGAGCGTCCACATCAGAGTGGTCATTATTCTCCTACTTCTACCGGAGGCAGGATCACAGTCTGTGCATCCTGCCCATTCTTTTTCTCTTTCTTTGCTGTTAGTGCTGAAGTTCTAATTGGGAAAACACAAACACTCAGGGTGGACAGTATGGATGACTTGGTGCAAGAGTGAACACATTTTCTTCATCATCAACACAAACCTGACACCAACATAAATGATTGGCAGTAATGAAAGAACCATCCAAATGTTTCTCTTAAGTCCAAGTATCAATGGTGCAGAGTGTGTGTGATGGTGAACAGAGGGAACTTTGATTTCACCAGCTGATCTTCAGTCAGCAAGTTTCTGTCCACAGGAGACACTCTCACACCTACACACTGCACAGAGACAATGAGGAACCAGGCCAGATCCAGAACCCAGGATACAGAGATTCAGTGAATGTGGTCTTGAAGGTGTGGAGGTGGATCAGTTTGTCAGAGGAGACACTGTAGAAGGACAGAGAGCCAGCAGGACAGTCCACATACACTGCTACTCTGTGAGAGACAGAGGACGAGGAGATGGATGTGTGTTCGTTATTGTGGATGACAGAGTAACAACGATCAGAGCAGCTCAGACTCCAGGACTGATCGTTCCATCCAAACACACAGTCTTCACTGTCTCCTTTCCTTCTGATTCCTCTGTAACACACTGATATAGAAACTGTTTCTCTCCACTCGACCTCCCAGTAACAGCGACCAGTCAGAACATTTCTAAACAGCAGCTGAGGATAGAAGTCAAATCTGTCTGGATGATCAGGATATGACTGATCCTCCTCCACATGTGTCACCTTCCTGTTATTGTCAGACAGTTGTAGGTTTCTGTTTACTGTGTTTGGGTCCAGTTCCAGTTCACAGGCATCTGATGGAGAGAACAAGACACAAACAGACACAAACAGCTGCAGTTTATCATCTGTTGATTTATCAGCAACTTTACTGACAATGACTGAAAGTAAATTATTCCAACTTCCATTTCATCTTCAACTGTGAAGAATGTTTGACTCCATTTCAAGTGAAATTCAACAATCCAGTTAGAACAACAATCCATTTGAGCATTTTATGAAGTTGTATGTAGTTTTGTTGGATCACTGTGTTCACTTTGTTGTGTTTGTGGATTTGAAATTGATTGATTGAATTCTAACATCTTTCCAGCTACATGGACAAAAAACAGAAGCTAAATCCTGAATGAAACTCTGGAGAAATTCATATTTGTTCTTCAGGCAAGAAAAGGTTCAAATCTAGTGGAACATGTACAGCTGTGTTCTCAGGAATCAAACTTAAAACACACTCACACTTCCTCAGACCAGGTTTCAGTCTCTGTGGTCCACCCTGGAGGAAGAGACAAAGTCAGAATCAGCTTCATCCACCTGCACACACACACACACGCACACACACGTTTGCATAACAGGACAAGACATTGACTTTATTCATTTGCTGGAGACATAACCATAAACTAAATCTAGGCTATAAAATGTCATCATTCAAATTCATGCTCCACCTTTTTTACCAACTAAACAGCCAACTGTAGAAATTGAAACTGAATCGTGCAGGTCATTGTTACTCAGGTCCAGTTCTCTCAGACTAGAGGACTGGGAGCTGAGAACTGAGGACAGAGCTTCACAGCTTCTCTCTGAGAGGTTACAGCCACTCAGTCTAAAAATAATCCAGTAAAACAAAAGAAACACGTTACAAACATTAGTTTTCTGTCATGCCAACAACAATCCACTTAATCTGAAATAGTCTATGTGCACATACAGAGCTTTTGTTGGAGGCTTTGACCACTGGCAGCAGCCTCAGAAGAGCCTCCTCTGAAGCAGAGTATTTCTTCAGGTCAAACACGTCCAGATCTTTTTCTGATGACAGTAAGATGAAGACCAGAGCTGACCACTGAGCAGGAGACAGTTTATCTGTGGAGAGACTTCCTGATCTCAGGGACTGTTGGATCTCCTCCACTAGAAAACCATCATTCAGTTCATTCAGACAGTGGAACAGGTTGATGCTTTTCTCTGCAGACAGATTCTCACTAATCTTCTCCTTTATGTACTGGACTGTTTCCTGTTTGGTCTGTGATCCACTTCCTGTCTGGGTCAGCAGGCCTCGTAGGAGAGTCTGATTGGTCTGCAGTGAAAGACCAAGGAGGAAGCGGAGGAACAAGTCCAGGTGTCCATTTGGACTCTGTAAGGCCTTGTCCACAGCACTCTGGTAGAGAAGTTTTAGATCAGGTCTAAACAGTTTAGACAAAAGAGATGTTGATTGTTGTTCTGACAGCAGATTGACTCCAGAGTTGATGAATGTCAGATGGACATGAAGAGCAGCCAGAAACTCCTGAACACTCAGATGGACGAAGCAGAACACCTTGTCCTGGTACAGTCCTCTCTCCTCTTTAAAGATCTGTGTGAACACTCCTGAGTACACTGAGGCTGCTCTGATATCGATGCCACACTCTGTCAGGTCTGATTCATAGAAGATCAGGTTTCCTTTCTGCAGCTGCTCAAAAGCCAGTTTTCCCAGAGACTCAGTCATCTTCCTGCTCTCTGGACTCCAGTGTGGATCTGTCTCAGCTCCTCCATCATACTTGATGTTCTTCAGTTTGGACTGAACCACCAGGAAGTGGATGTACATCTCAGTCAGGGTCTTGGGCAGCTTTCCTCCCTCTCTGGTTTTCAACACATCCTCTAGAACTGTAGCAGTGATCCAGCAGAAGACTGGGATGTGGCACATGATGTAAAGGCTTCGTGATGTCTTGATGTGGGAGATGATTCTGCTGGTCTGCTCCTCATCTCTGAATCTCTTCCTGAAGTACTCCTCCTTCTGTGGGTCAGTGAACCCTTTGACCTCTGTCGCCATGTCAACACACTCAGGAGGGATCTGATTGGCTGCTGCAGGTCGTGTGGTTATCCAGAGGCGAGCAGAGGGAAGCAGGTTCCCCCTGATGAGGTTTGTCAGCAGCACATCCACTGAGGTGGACTCTGTAACATCAGTCAGGATCTCATTGTTGTGGAAGTCCAGAGGAAGTCGACACTCATCCAGACCGTCCAAGATGAACACAACCTGAAACTCTTCAAACCTGCTGATTCCTGCTTCTTTGATTTCAGGAAAGAAGTGATGGACAAGTTCCACCAAGCTGAACTTTTTCTCTTTCAGCACATTCAGCTCTCTGAAAGTCAATGGAAATGTGAACTGTATGTCCTGGTTGGCTTTGTCTTCAGCCCAGTCCAGAGTGAACTTCTGTGTTAAGACTGTTTTCCCAATGCCAGCCACTCCCTTTGTCATCACTCTTCTGATTGGTTCATCTCTTCCAGGTGAGGCTTTAAAGATGTCTTCTTGTCTGATGGTTGTTTCTGGTCTGTCTGGTTTCCTGGATGCTGTTTCAATCTGTCTGACCTCATGTTCATCATTGACCTCTCCAGTCCCTCCCTCTGTGATGTAGAGCTCTGTGTAGATCTGATTCAGAAGGGTTGGGTTTCCTGCTTTAGCGATGCCCTCAAACACACACTGGAACTTCTTCTTCAGGTTAGACTTGAGTTTACGTCGACACAAAGGAGCATGAAATCCTGAATGAACAAAGAAGAAATGAAGTCAGTGAGTGGATCCTTCAGAAAATCAGAGAATCTAAACATTTAAGTGTCTGTAGAGTTTTTCTTCCTCCATCAGTTTTATCATCAGTGGAGGACAAACAGCCTCTGATCTGATACAGATGTGTGCAGCATATTTACAGCAGAGTTGGAAATGGAAACCTCTCTCCTGCTGTTTCCATTTTCTCTTTCCATCATGTTAAATCTGTTCAAATCCTCTTACTGCTCTGCAGACAGTCAGCCAGCTCCTCCCGCTTCATTCTCCTCAGGAAGTTCACTGTGATCTTCACAAATGACTCTCTGCTGCTCCTCCTCTGCTCTTCATCCTCCTCATCCTCCCTTTGACTCTCTGAGCATTCTGGGTAATCTGGTCTCAGGACCCTCTGGATCTCCTTCAGCTGGGTCTTCACAAAAGTGACAATGTTGTCCTCCAGCAGCTGGAACAGAATGAGAAGTGAACATTTCATTGAAACTGGTAGAAGACAACACGTGATTCATCTGTCAGACTGAAGACCTGCTGGTCTGAACACAGCAGCATGGACTCTGTTAGGACCTGAATGGTTGTTGAACATTCAGTCTGGGTTTTATGTAGATCATAGTCAAGTGTGATTGGACATGTACAGACCATAAATATGGAGTCCAGGTCTGGTTGATGCTGCTGGGCAAACTGATCACTGTGAACCTCTGAGCTCTGCTGCTCAACTCTGGGGAGAAAACAGAAATTACTGGATGGATGAGTAAACAAGTGAAATGGAAATTTCCCATGTGAACAAGCGATGGATACTTTCAATTCAGAAAAAATGGGAAACAATGAAAATTGGAGTACAGTGACTAAATGTGGACAGATTGTAGAGATTCGTGCTGGAGGTGGGAATTGAAGGACAAAACATTGGACATGTTTGTTGTACAGGTCAGTTTCATGGACTTTAAGTGACAAGATACTTTTTTAAATTTTTACCTTTGATCATCAGGTTGTTCATCTTTAAAGTTAATAATTTGATCCATAGACCCATCACTCTTCATAGAGACCCAGCTGGGTTCAGCAGAGTCTGGTCTCTGCTTCTTCATCCTGATTCAAACAAACAAGAGACAAATGAAAAGTAGTTTGAAGCTGAAAGCAGATGAATTGTGAGCAGACTGTCAGCAGCTGAAATGTTAGAAGCAGATAGAAAGTCAGTAAGAAGACAGTGGATGAGGAACGTTCTCCTGTTCATCAACGTGGAATCTGATGAAAGACGCTGTCTCATCTTAGTTGCTTAGTTGACTAATCAGTGGTTGGCTCTTTGTTAACTAAGACAGTTAGTAGTTGATGATTAGTTCTTCTAAGCTGTTATTGAGGAGCTGAGTGGCAGATGTGACAGTGAGTGGGAATAATGATGGTGGACTGATTTGACATGGACAAGAGTCATGGACAGTTAGAGATCCTCATCTCACCTCTGGTCTTTGGTCTGGCTCTCATGTCCCCCACACAGAGTGGTTTTAGAGGGAGGGACTCCCTCCTCTCTGTCCTCACACTGATTCATAGCAGAGTCCACACCTGCTGGGAGCTGAGCTCAGTCTTTACAGCAACAACACTGACAATGTTCCTTATCTTAGTAAATGAGCTGGAATCTGCTCATTTCCTCAGCTGTCACCTGATGAGGACTAAAGGCTAATAAACAGGTAAAACTGTGTTTTCTATTTCTGACCTCTGGAACCTCACAGTCTGTTATCAGTGGTCAAGGTTTAAACGTTTGAATGTGTATATTTAACTAAAAAATATTCAGTTGAGACCACATGCAACCACTGACACAGATCCAAATAAAACCTGGTCTTCAAACAGTCACTAATCTTAAAGATCTTCTTGTTAAAACAGACACATCTGCCTCTAATCCATCCTCTGATCCCCTCAGGAAAACGTAGATCTAACTGAGCTCTGTGTGCTTTTCCTCACAAGGACAAATCCTTCAACCCCCATCAGCACGTCCTCTTGTAAATGTCTCCCTCTAGTGCTGAAACTTAGAACCTACATCAAGAACTAGTAGTTAACAGACTGATTATTGTCACTGATTTCATCTGTGCTGTTCTCCTGATCCATGTAGAGCTACAGCCAATAACACACTCAGCAGTGTTTTCACATTAAAAGCCTGATTATTAACAGAAAGCTGAAGGACTTTTATTGTGACAATATTGTCTCACTGATGCAAGATTAATGTGATTCCTGGAAAAAAAAACCACATGATTTGATGATACTGACCAGGAATCAGCTCCATGAATGAAAAACCCTCAGCAATGTTGGATGTGGACAGTGTTTTCCCCTCCTCCCCATAACATTTCAGCCTCTGGGACAGTCCACACATGGACTGTGCTAAAGAGCTTTCAGTCAAACCAAGTCTGTCTCAGTGTTGGAAGATGGTTGTGTTTTGGATAAAAAGCAGCTCAGCCAGTTTGATCCAAGCCGTCCGACCAGTTGTGACACTCTGAGCTCAGATTACAATCAAACTGCTGTTGGTTCTAGCTGAGAACCACTGACAGTAAAACCTGCAAATCCTTCTCAATCCACTCTCCTTTAACTCAGAGAGAAACTCTGAAGAATCAGAATGTGAAGGATTCAACAGATCTTAGGAAACAGAGCATCATCATCCAGAAACATTTCTACTGTCCAGTCAAACAGTGATACAACACAATGTGATCCCAGTGATCCTGTTCATCACACATTTACACATTTCTCTGGTAGGATTTGTTGGAGTTTGTTATATTTTCTATTATATTCTATATTATATTCTTTGTGTTATTATCATTATGTGAAGAATAGTAAGTCACAAGACTCACATAGTCAACTTGGTATAATGTATATATTCTATGCTACATTCCTTCTTAACTAATTTAGCCTTGGGACAGAGCAGGATGTGCATCCTGTTCTGTACATCTTCTAATCTGTTTAGTTTAGGGCCTGTAGAGCAGGACATAAATCCTGTGTCTACATTCCTTCTTGGGTGAGACTATCTGGTTGTTCAGTAACCAGATGGTTTGACTTAAAGAAAAGTAATGTATGCATGAAATGTCCAATCATGTAAAGGCATACCCTTCTCTGTTCTGTCCTGTTTACAATAAAAAGAGCTTGCAAGGGGATACTCTTTGGAGTGGCTGTGTTTATTTCACTGTTGTAGAACTGTACTTCCTGGTGTAATCAGCGCTGTTGTGGTTATTAGAACCCAACATTATTCTCACCTGCTGAACTCACTTCAGGTCCACTTCCAGACACTTTCCACCTTCATGTGTAGAGAAGCTGCTCATTTTCCCTCCTCAGTCCTGGTGTCTGTGAGCATTTGATCTGAGGACGCTGAAAATGGTGGAGATCCACCACTGATGCTGCTCCACAAACACATTTCAATTGGACCCGAATGATGTGGAGTCTGTGTCACATGAGCTGCTCACTACTGAAAATGTCTCTGTGTTCCTGTTTGATCCCCTCTGCCATCTCTCAACTCAACTCTGGGAGGAAAAGCTGACATGAGCACAGAAACCGATTCAGGACTTAAATACAATTAAAATTTTATAATATAGCACCAATTCACAACAATTTCATCTCAGACACTTTTATGAGTCTTTTATTTTTATCCCATTTCAGTTTTACTGCTGCAAAACCAACTGGGCTTGAGATGACTTTGTTGTGAATTGGTGCTATATACAGTGATTTGAAAAAGTTTTCATAACCCTTGAACTTTTCCAGATGTTGTCACGTTACAACCACAAACATAAACTGGTAAATAGTTGCTTATATAGCACTTTTATCCAAAGCGTTTTACAATTTACCCATTCACACACACACACTCACACACACACACACACACACAATTTTTCTTATGAGTGACTGAGTAGTATAGTATAGTTTTTACTGTTTGATTACAGGCCTCATGCAGTGAGGTGCTGTTCACCTGCTCCTCCACCCAAATGTGTAATGAGCCAATCACAGGCCAGCATCTCAATGCATTAATGCTAAAGTTCAAAGTGAGCATCAAACAGGGAGGAAAGGTGTTTTAAGTGTATTCAAAGTATTTCAGAAACTGTTGATTCAGGGGGATTTTCTCAATCAACCATCTCTAGGGTTCACAGAGAACAGTCTAAAAAAGAGAAAATAGCCAGTGAGCAGCAGTTCTCTGGGTGCAGAACGTGCTTTAACAAAACTAACTCAGCTTAGTCGTAGGTCACATGACAGGGCTGCTTTAACATTTTACACCTATCAAAAATCTATATGATTATTATTATGCTTCTTCCTTCCACTTCAACCCATTTTTAATCTCCAAACAATTCAACTCTAGCCCTGATCATGGATCGCATCATTTATATTTTTATATGTCTACATTTATATATTATATAAATAGAAAACTATCATTGTTTAAATAAGTATTAAAGACAGAAAATGTTTCCACCGTGCTTTTTTATTTCAAGCAAAGCTTAGATCTTAACTAACACACAAGGCTTGTTCAGACTATAACAAAGATCAGCTCTCCACACTGACAATAAAAAAATATTAAGGAGTTAAAACAAGTAATGGGAGAAGTCAGTAGTAAAGTGTCGAGGTTGGCTGCTGTTTCATTGTGAGAGCAAACATAAAATAAAATGTTTGTATAGTTAAGAGCTCTGCTAATGTAAACAGCTAAAAAGTGAGTCTGTTTGTGTCTGAGTCAGGCAGCTTTGAACAGAGAGCATCAAGGAAGTAGCAGCATGACAAACAACAACCACTGACACTTTAATCATATCCGTTTACACATCAAGAAGCATCTGTCTGCACATTCATAGAAATACATTTGTCAGAGGCTGCTTTCCTGTGCTGTACAGACTAAATACACACAAACATGTGACCTGGATAGTTATTAATGTCTGATAAACAAACTTCTTTAACAAGTTCAGAGATATGAGCTAAAAGTACTGACATGGTATTTTTGATGTTTTTGTTTTTAGAATATAATAATAATAATTAATTTAATTAATTTGTTGTTTTTTTCTGTGCTCACACTGTGCAGGGAGCCTGGTGGAAAATAAGAAGATAAAGTCGAATTTCTATGATAATAAAGACAATGATGAGCTGCTGAGACCAGGTGTGTCACAGACAATACAGAAGCAACAGTAAAGACTGGAAGATGAACATAAAGAGTTTCCTGTGACTGCAGCAGTTTAGTGGGACTACAGAGTTAGTAAGTCCACATGTAGTTGTTGTGTGGACGACTTCCAACCCCACTACTCTGTCTGCACCATAGAGCACAGAGGGACAATATCTATGGAATAAAGAGGATTGAACATGTGACACAGAATGAACAAGTCAACAAATGTGAGATGACTCTGAGGATCAGGAAGAACATTTCAGAGTTTGACAAACAGCTTCATCCCAACACTACACACCTCTCTGTCATCAGAGGAAGCAGGAAATCTTCTTCTCACAGATCCACTTTTTTGTACCAGTATTATGTGTTGTCCATCTTCCCTGTTTCTCACAACACGCTGCAAACCAGTCTGTAGGATTCTCCCGATTTGTTGCCCAGAACCTTTGGGATGAATAAAACAAATATTTTCATCATAAATTCCAGATTCTTTTTGTATTTAAATAAACTTAATTTTTACTCAGATTATGTCAATTTTTTTCAGTATTTCTCTCTATTTGACTTTGTAGACCATTGAGAACACAAAAGGTCATGGGGATAAGTCTGATCCCAGATGTGAACTGAAACCTGGATCCAGGACTCTGAGATCTCCTCCATTCATTCCAATCAAAGTTAGTGACTCTGCTCAGACTCCAGCAGCATTTAGTGTCTTCCTGCTCTGATTCCTGCTTTTTAAAGCCACTGCACATGTTCAGTAGTGTTTCTCTCTCTGAGCCCAGTCACTGTCTGTTAGACTTTTCACTCCCAATCAGCACATTTGTCATTTGTTTTAACAATAACTGAACTGTAATAGAAATAAACACTGTCTCACTTTTCTGTCGGAGCTGATCCGTCCACCCATTTCCACTGAAATTTTTGCTGTGTCTGTGACCATTGTGTCCACAGACCAATCCAGGACTCTTCATGCTGATTCAGCTCGGTGATAAAGTCCTAACAGAAAGTCAATAATCAGTTTTTCTTTCATCATTCAGTTTTTCTGTTCTAGTAACATCATCATGTGACTCTGTTTGAAGGAACATTTGAATCTGTTACAACTTGGAGGAAAAGAAAAGTTATAACAACCATTGTTTGAATGGAACTAAAGTTCATATTTTCTATGAGCAGAATGTATTTGTTGTGTTTCAATAAAATGTAACTGTTTATTTTACATTTCATTGTTCATGCAGAAGCTTTTTGAATCATTCACATCTTTTTCTTTTGTCCATTTAACTGAGATCAGGGCTCCTGGTTATAGTTCATCAAAATTCTCCCATATTCATGTGACTTTTCATTCTCTATAAAAACTGACAGCAGGTCAGAAACACAAGGAACAAATTCATTAAAGATCACACACACACACACACACACACACACACACACACACACACACACACACACACACACACAGTAATACACACACACACACACTCACTTGTTCCTCTTTGCTGTTGATAATCACCAGATCTGATTCTCTGTTCTCACAGTCTGTTCTGCTGTCAGACCAACTTTTCTTCCCAGTGGATTTAAAGTAACAACTGCATCCAAATCTCTTCCATCCTTTAGGACACAACTTCCCTTAATGTCAAACAAATGTTTAAAGACAGATTTCATGTCATTCAGTATCAGAATGATGATGATCTGTAGTGTCACTGTGTAAAATAAGATTGTAATCTGCTGCTTTTCTCTTTCAGCTTCAGTTTAGAAAGAAGTTAAAACTCAGATTTTTAAGTGATGACCTGCAACAGAAATATCCACATAGAAAAATGTTCAACAACATGAAACAACTCTAACTGAACATAAAGGCACATTTAAGTCATATCATGGAAATTGGTTTAATCCTGTTTTTAGTTTTTAAACTTTTCTCATCTTTAATTTTGTCTTTCAGCTGCTATATTTCCACCTTATAACTGACTATTGGAGACTGACGTGTCTTAAAAACAACATTACAACAATATGAATCCTGTCAAATCTCAACGTAACATGAAGGTGAATCTTGTGTATAATGATATTTGGTAATGATTTCAAAATCTTACATGACATTTTGTCCTGGAGCTCATTGTAGCTTTTGGTCAGTGTGATGGCCACAGCCTAAGTTTGTTTGGTAAAGTTTGCACTTTTTCCTTAAGTTTAGTTTCTTGTTATTAAGTTTAAGTTGTATTAATTTAATTTCTCTTTTTCTTGAGTTACCATTCTGCTGATCCGGGGGTGTTGGCCATCCAGATAAAAGATTGGATTGAGGCCTTTATCAACTTTAAATACTTCCTACTGGGCCTGGACTGTACCGAGTGCCCCGTTTGACACAGGGAGGGGAAACTATGGGGAACATGTTTCTTTAGATGTTATAGGTTATTAAACTTTATTTTGTTCATTATTTTGTTATTGCTTTTTCATATTTGAGTAATGGGATGATGTTGTTAAACTGTTCGTCTAGAGTTTGTTTATAATTTGTCTAGTTACAGTTATGTCTACCCCTTGTGTGTCACTCAGGTTGTTGTAATTTCAGTTTGATAGTTTAAGTTTAGCTATGTTTTGTTGACCTCTCTTAGGGCCCACATTTTGTTAATACATTTCAATTTCTTTGTATATGTTACATTTGGGTAAATAAAACCCATTTTCTTTTGTGACTTTATTCCTGTGTCCTGTGTCTACCTGCTCGGTCCCTGTCAGTCAGGTTGTCAATCCTGGATGGAAGCTCTTTTTCTTTGGTGACTGAATGAACTGATGAGAAACACAAAACCAAAGAAACAATGAGTCTCTGTAACTGAGTATTGTTGACTGCTGTCTTTGTATTAGAACAGTAGAAAAACACTATGAGAACATGGAAAAATTGTGAAGTTTTACCCTGTAGCTGCTTAATGAGATGCTGTGACTGATTGGAACTGTGACTCAGGTTGTTGAGTTTCTTCTCCAGATCATTTTTCTCCAAAGTCACTAAAATATCTGGAGGGAAAAACCAAATCCAAACAGATCAAAACCTTGAAATCATTGTGTTTTAAATACAGCATATTGAAGTTTCCTGAGCACGTTAAAGTGTCACTGTCACAATTAATAACACTAGTAACTTGTTGAAGCCACTGTTCTTAACCTGCTGTGATAAACTCACTCAGAGTCGTGACTAGAGCCAACAAAGAACCAACACAAATGTCTGTAATACTTGTTTTTAAAGGATTTCAACTTCACCAAGTGCTGTGACTTTAAACAGAACCAGAAATCACTTTATTTCTGCTGTCGTCACAAAGTAGATGTTGTTCTGTGAACATGTTGAACAAGTATCAACATATTTGCAACCTGCCAAATCCACTAATTAACTACATGAGCACATGACATTATTAGAAAACATGTAGCACTTTAAATTATGGGACAAAATGTCAATATTTACTTAGAGTGAGAAATGAATCCGAAATGCTTTGCTGAATTGAGACATATTAGTCGGTGTTTTTTCCTAAAAACTTTAAAACACTTTGTGTCCCATGAAGGTTCCTGGCACCTTCATTCATATGATGTGGAAACTGTCATCTAGTGTCTCACTTTTGGAACAAAGTATATTTACATTTAAAAATTTTATTTAGCAGACTTTTTATTCAAAGTGACTTACAATTGAGGAATAAAAAGCAGCAGAAAATCTAAGTCAAAAGAGAAAACATTAAAGCAAAGTGCAATGAGAAGAAGTGTTGAAGGGAAAATGTTCATCTGCAGAGCGTAGTAGGTTGGAGGGATTGTAGACCTGGATGATATGACCAGAGCCTGTACAGGTAGTTGTGTTGTATATTCAGAAAGATAGGGTTTGATCTTTCTGATGTTGTAGAGGACAAATCCGCTGACCTAGAGACAGAGGACATGTCAGTAAAAGTCAGTCTGTCGTTGGTGATGACCCCCAGATTTCTTAGTGGGGACAATCATTGAAGACCCATTGTTGATGTTGATATCTTCAAAAGGTTGAGCTGAAGATATATTTCTCTTATTCAAGCAGAGATGTCAGAGAGACAGACAAAAATGTGATATGAGACAGAGTCCTCAGTGGAAAGGACAGGAAGAGCTGTGTGTCGTCAGCATAGAAAGAATAGGAAAAGCCATGTGAGTGGATGATAGAACCCAGGGATGTAGTTTAGATGGAAAAAGGACCAAGATCTGAACCCTGCAGCACATCGATGGAGACGCAAAGTAATCAAGTTCTAACAGCTCGAGCTTTAGGTGGTCACGACTTTATCCTGTGTTTCTTTGAAATGATTGGTCGTCTGTGGGTTTTTCAAAGCCTGTTTACTGATGGAACAGCCACTAAGAAGATGGAATCCACTGGATTTGAATTCTCCTCACAAGCTGACAAATGGTTGGTGCTTGGAGAGCAGCCCAGCAGCTGTGGACAGTCTTTAATCATCCTATGGTTTAGGACACTGTGTGTGATGAGCCCAGAGCTGATCAGGACTAAATGATTAACAAGTTCAACAACATTAACTTGTAAGAAACATGTTTCTAAATAAAACCTTCAACATTATGGAATAAAAGTCCTCACGGCGTGTGATGATCCCAGCCAGAATCAGAAGATACAGAACTCCCAGAGACACTGTAAAAACTCTGAAACTGCTGTTTCTCCCAGCTGGAAGCTTCTTCTCACTGTGTGGTTCTACAGAGACAAAATCCACAGACACATTTATTTCAGAACTGTTGGCCCTTTCTTGACAGCAGTGTTCCAGTGTTCTCATGCTATTGAATGCATGGTTATCAGTCATTGTCACAGCCACAGTTATGCTTTAGTAGGTCACCTACTACCTAATGGCACAGTTGTTATGATCAAGATGTGAGGGGAAATGCTGACATCTAGTGGCTGTAGTCAGTCTTTGTAGAGAAGGTCGGGGTGGATATGAAGGCAACAAAACACAGGGCTTTGAAACCAGAGACAGCAGTTTGTGTCCTGTTTCCTGTGACACTGTCTTGAACATCAGCTTTCAGACCCTGTCTCACCCTGACCAAGCCAACATACAGGAGACTGTAGCTCCTTTTCTTTGACTGGAACAAGTCTCTGTGCTTGTCATTCAGCAGGATCAATATGATCCAAATTGAGCACTGCACATTTTAGGCTACTAACCTAAATCCCTTTGGACACAAAATGGATCATGGATGATCGCGGCCACAGGTTTTTTTATCAGCTTGCTCAGAAGGACTGAAGGAAATGAAACACAGAGCTGAAGTCATTTAGAGAAATGATTCGAGGCTTAAGCCCCAGAAGCCACCCCCCCTGCTCCGCTGATAATTTTAGCCCAAACTCTTTCTCTCAGTCCACATCCTTCTCATTTGTGTTTCTAACCATAAGCGTGTAGTTTATGTAGCTAAAGTGAAGGACGCAGTGACATCTAATATCTCCTGAAAGTCACCTACTGGCCTGCTGCCATGTGTGAAGGTGAACAAAATGTCCGTCGAACAGCATGATAACATCTGAAGCGGTTTCCCTTTAATGAAGTTCAGCTTCTTATGGAAAACAAAGAGATTTAAACTCCAGTGGAACCAAATGACACCAAGTGACCTAATAATCTACTTTACTACACTAATCACCATCTTTGTTTTTAACAGCAGGAAAAGTGAAGAGGTTGTTTGAACCTAAAACTTCCTCACACTCTTTTGTAATATTCATCATATTTACACTTACCAACATCATCACACTGATCTCCATCCTCCATCATCTCCACCTCCATGTTCTCTCTCTCTCCTCTGATATATTTCACCCTCAGATCAGACTCAGTTTGAATTTCTGTCGACATGTTGATGAACTAAAGAGCTAAAAACTAAGTGAACTTCTTTGTGACCAGTCTTCACTGTCTGTTTGTGTCTGAGTCAGGCAGCTTTGAACAGAGAGGATCAAGGAAGTAGCAGCAGGACAAACCACAACCACTGACACTTTAAATACATTTGTGTTTGTCTGATAAAAATATTTATTTTTGTGACGTATATTTAATTGAATGACCATTTATTTATGATTTATATCTGGAAAACTTAAAAAGATATTGAGAAACACAGATCTTGCTGACATGTCTTTAAATGTTTTTCCTGGTCATCGTGCTAAGATTTAAACATCATTAGCAGAACTTTGTGTTCCTGCATATGTGTGAAAAGCTGCCTTCCTGTCTCAGATCAAACTAAATAAAGACAAGAGAGGTGTTTGACAGGAAATGTGATGTGTTAAATGTCACAGTTTCACATGTATGTGGACAATAATTTACCTATAAAACAGATCCATTATAAAACATATAGCTCAAATCGTAGTTATGTCTGCATTGGTAAATGAGTCGAGGTGGTTTTGTGATGGATCTTTAAAGTCATGAATCAGATTACATCACTGCCCATGGTGGAGGGTTAGTCATATTAAAGCATGTCAAGTTAAACATAGCATCCCATGTTTGAGTGCAGTGCTACTCTGACCAATAACATTTTGTTTCTCCCACTCAGGGCCGTTATTTTGCAGCAGCTCAACATGCAAACATACTCATATACACAGTTAAACACTGAGTGTAGAAGAATGACAAAAACTGCATGATGCCCGAATGGGACCAGTGCAAATTCCTTATCTAGCATGTGATCATGTGACCAGAAGTGATGTGTCATGTGATACCAAAGTGTCAAAGCTTGTGTGGAGCAGAAGGGGTGTTTCCAGTTTCTCTTTCTGTCCTTGATCATCATGTGAGCAATGACTAATCAGAACTTGCTTTGCTGGAACCTTGTGATCGATTTGTTTTGCACTTTATTTGGTTCAAGTAAAGGCTTGTTCCAGTGTCTGCAGTTTATTATGAAGGAGGATTCACAGACCTGCGATGATATGGAAATTCAGAAATGTGGTATCTCCCCCAGAATAGGGAGACCGGGAAACCTTCTAGAGCCAGACCTGAAAGGGCAGCTTGTTGGCGAGTGTCTGGTGGCCACACCTTTGTCCATGGGCCCAGACAGACACAGCCAAAGAAACAACATGGAACAACATCACCCTGTGTGCCCACAACTTGCAGGTATAGGAATCAGGGTCAGTTGCGACACAAGCCATCCAGCAGGAAAAGTGGGAAGTGATGCTGATCCCATGCTTCATAAGCTTGCTCTAGGAACATGGAACGTTAGAAAGGAGCAGGAGCTGGTGCAGGGGGTTGAGCAATGCCAACTTTATATAATTTAACTTACCTCTACACAAAGCACTGGCTCTGGAACTAAACTCATAGAGGAGTTTAGACTCTTCTTTTCTAGAGTTTCCCAATGGGAGCGGTATCGAGCGGATGAGGGGATACTTAAAAGTCCCCGGCTGAGTGCTGCTGTGTTGGAGTTCTGCCCAGGGAATGAGAGGGTCACCTATATGTGACCTTGGGCATGGTCTCTGTAAAGGTACCACATGGGGACTCCACAGTTCTGGTGGAGGACTCCAACACCCATGTGGGCAATGAAGGAGAAGCCTGGAGGGAAGTAATTGGGGGGGAATGTCCTATCTGATCTGAACCTGGGTGAGGGAGTTTACAAGTGTACCTGCTACCAAAACTGGTACCAGAACACCTTATTTGATTGAAATGCTCCTCTTGGGGTGAAGAGAGGAGCATATCAGTATCTGACGCTATGGGATGATAACGTGTTGACAAAACACCTAAAAGTTGTTTTCTACAGGAAACTTCAGTTTGTCAGCAAAACATGTTTTGTGTCTTATTAATTTTATAAAAAATAAAACATGAATGAAGATTTATTTAAAGTCCAAAATGACTAAATTGCCTAAAGGGGCTTTATGTTCTGGATGAACAGCAGCCTCTGGCCTCAGGCTCTCAAATATAAATAAGTACAAGAAAATAAATCCCTGCCAAAAAAACTTTCAATAGAGGAAAAAAGAAAGTTCAGGAAGAGCAACAAGATGAACAGATGTGCAGTAGATGCTGTGTGGACAGAGCAGAGCAACAAACCAGATTTACACCTGTGTCCAATCACTTACCTTCTTCCTGTGACTGAATATCAGTGACATCATCTCTGATATCATACGTGTTCTCGTAGATATCCACCTCTCTTTCCTCCCACTCTCCTCCATCTTCCTCCACCTTTCTGTTGTATCTCACCTTCTTGGAAAAATCTGGTTTGGTGTAAATATCTGAAGACATCTTGAGACGACTGAGACAGACGGACAGTAGCTGAACTTCACTGACTGTTTTCTACTGTAGTATAAACTACTACCTGTGGCAGAGAGAAATGCAGTAACATGATCTACTTTACTGATGCTGCTGTCAGGGTTCAACCTTCTGTCTGCTTCAGAGAAAATTGAGGAAGTAAAATAAATGCATTCACACATTTTTATTGATTTGAATGTTTGAAAAATAAAAATAAAAATAACTTGTAGCTGCATATTGTTTGTTTAATTTACTCCAATCAGGAAAGTGTGATGTTCAGTCTTTGGATTTATGAAACTATTTAGATGAAGTAAAATCACCTGACAAAACTGAAAAAAAATTTCTTTTAAATACAAAGTTTTTTTGTTTCCTATTATAAGGTAACACACACACACACACACACACACACACACACACACACACACACAGCTGACTGATGTTCCACATCTGTATATTACTGAGAGCCATCAACCACATCTTAAAGTAACTCAGGTCTATGTAACTAATCTTCCCCCAAAGTTTTTCTCCTCACAAACATTTCTTTCCTGCCCTAACGTAACTAAAAGTTCATGCACAAATTAAATGATATTATTATGGAATTCATAGAAGAAAACAAAGATACTAACCATTAGAAAAGAGATAAACTTGAAAGTGACTGGAAGCTTAAAAACAGAAAAGCTCACTAACAGAAATACTCCTGTGTAGTAGAAGTACTTCAGTAAATGTATTTATTCACAGTGCTGCAGTAAATGTCCTTGGTTACTTATCCTCATGTTTTAAAAGTCATTTATTCATTTATTTATTATGTGAAATACTGAACATGTTGGCCAGTAGGGGGCAGTAGTACTTCTACATGTTCCTCTATATAACTCAGAATATTTATTGTACAGTTCAGTTTTACTATGTAGATTTATTGGAGGACAACAAGAACTAAGAGGAAGGATTCATCTACATTCAGCTGAAGCTTTCATCCAAAACATCTTCCAAGTGATGATCATACAAGATGCTGTAGTATGAACACATTGGTGTCCTCACATGGTGGAGATGTGGACTGCAGCTTCATCATCCTGAGCTGCAGAGTCTTGATCAGTAGTTTGACCCTTTTTGAATGTTGACCTCTTCACTATGAGACAGAATTCACCTTCAGAATGTGGAGACACTCAGCATTTTGAATTTCCTTCTTCAGAAGTAGACGACACACAACTGTTTTTGTCTTTCTCCTGCCATTCTCCATCTGTCCACCAGATTTCCTCAGTCCTCCCTGCAGTCACTTGACTGCCCTCTCTGATCTGCCTGTTTCCCATTCACCACTGACTCCACCCACTTACACACCTGTTCCCACTTCCCTCATCAGCCCCTTCATATATACATCACATCTCGCTGTGGTTCAGTTTGTCCTTGTGCTGTGGACTCTTCTTCTTACAACCTGCTTCTTGTATCAGTTAGGAAATTCTGAACCTGCTGGTTTAATTCTTGCAAGATGAAAACATTTAACTAAAAATAGTTTATTTTAAAAATCTTATTTGTTAACTTCCATCTAGCTCTTTGCTATAAAGACCCTTATAAATTGTGGTCTTGTTAAAATGTGATACATCATGTTTGTTTTAATCAATTTCTATTCTCACTGTTCTGATGTTAGTTATTGCAGATTGATCCTAGAGGGTGAATTTTATTACTTTTTGCTTCCTAATAATTAATAAATGTCATGTTTATTTCAGTTTACTGCTCTGTGACAGAGTCAGAGTTCTCTTCTCTAACAACAACACAGTGTCAGGGCAGAAGTCTGACTGACTATCTCTCCACTGACCCAATCTTACATAGACAGTCTGATTTGCTGTATTTTACAGCTTCCTGCAGGGAATGTCTCTTTCCAGGTTGTCTTCCTTATTAGGAGATGTAAACATTAAGGCTGGTTCCTCTTCTTCATCCGGCCCCCAGCTCTTCCATCTGCAAGACAACTCACATACATTCTTCACCCTATATCTCACACTCACACACTCACTGTGCTCAGTTTTACTATTACTTATACAATATTCTACTCACGTTTTATTCTGTGCACTTCTCTTAGATATAATGACACATGTTACATATGAAACGAAGTTATTAATACAAATAAAAGAAAAATATTAAGGCACATTCAAATAATATTTTCCACAATTCCCCCTTTTGATCTCCTGTGCCAGGAAATCACAATTTCAGACCATTTCCACCATGATTACACCAAGGTTCCCTGAAAAACAGTGTGACACTGTTGGTTAATTCACACTTTGTCTTTTACACAAACTTATGTTCACAAGAGTATAACCTTCTATCTAACTGCTCAACAGTCAATGCCTTGTGTTTCCAAAGAGACAATGTCTTTTTGAATTTGCTCAATACTTCTCTGAGGCTCTTCAGCATTGTCATACTCCAGTGAAACCAAGTGTCTCCTTTGCCCTTGAGCCTCACTGCATGCGATGTTCTCTCCACCACTTCGAATGGTCCTGTCCAGCGTAGCTCTGATCACTTCCTTCTGATGACCTTGAGTCTCACGTACTTCACGGTGCGTGGGTCAGCTGTTCCCTGCTGCTGGTGCTGGTCTGCAATCTGTTTTGAGAAACTAGATACCAACAGTTTTAGTTGTTCAAAGTACGGTTTATAAGGCATTTTAACAACTGTTTCACTTATTGGACTCAATTGAGACCCTGGCATCTGCCTTCCTGTTAACAACTCATATGGTGTAAATTCTGTGCTTCTATTTACTGCTTCTCTAATGGCCATTAGCAACATCAGCAGCACCTCCACCCAGGTCATGTTTGTCTGTCTACAAATTTTACTGATTTTTCAGATTTTGGTTCATCCTCTCTACTTTTCCCTGTGATTGTGGGTGATACACTGGGCCATAACGGTGTGTGAGGCCTAGTGCTTGTTCTACCTGAGCCAGGTCTTTGTTTTTGAAATGTGTACCAGTATCAGATCTGATAACTTTTGAGAACCCGTGTCTGGGAATGTAATCATTTATCAAACACTTTATTACCGCTTTAGCATCTTCTTTCCCTGTAGACCAGGCTTCTGGCCATCCTGTGTAGGCGTCCACTGCCACTAAAAGATACCACTTTCCTCCAACTCTATCAATCATGTCACTGAAGTCAAGGATAATTTCTTCCCCCGGAAATGTTCTAATGGGGAAGACTCCAGCTGTTACTTTTACAGTAGGTTTGTGATTAAATTCTTCTAGCACAACTCTTCATGTGTTTTTTTGCCAGGTCTAAAGGAAATGGGGGTAACCACTCATCTGTCTCATCATCTGTTTCACTTCTAGATGCTTTAATCCATGTGCTTCCTTGATCACCACTCTTCTCAGCTTCCCTTGTGGTAGTACCACTCTACCATCTGCACTCCTTCACAATCCCTCTGTCTGTGTTGCACCTCTCTGTTTCCACACTGACTTCTCCTGAGGGTCTACTTTTTCCTGTTCCTTCACAATCATTACTTCTGTCAATTCGGGTGTTAAATCAACTACCTCCTGTGACACCATCATAAAATTATCACCATCCTTGTAACCTGCTGCTTGTTTAACTACCTCATCTGCTCTGTTATTTCCCTGAGCCACTGCTCCTTGATCTCCTGCATGTCTTTTACATTTGTCCTTTACATTTCACAATGTCCACGTCTGCTGGGAGCAAAATGGTCTCTGCCAGTTCTTTCATCTGTTCCTGGTGTCTAACAGGCTGTCCTCCTGCTGTCAAAAACCCTGTTCTTAGCCACTGTGGTAGCTCCACCACTACTGCTCCTACCACGTAAGCTGAGTCTGAGTAAATGTTAACCCGTTTTCCTTTTGCCCATATCAGAGCTTCTATCATTGCTACCAATTCAGCTGTCTGTGCTGATGGTTGTTTTGTGACAAGCCCTGCACTGACAACTTCATACTGACCTTCTTTAGTCCTTCTGACCAGTCTATAACCTGCTTGTAGTCCTTCTGTGCTATGCCTGAAAAGACATCTATCTGAAAACACCATCTCTCGTTCCCCTTTTAGCATTTCTGTTTGGAAATCTGCTCTAGCTTTTGTCTCTATCTGCACTCTGTCTTTACACGTGCAGTTGCCCATCCACCATATAGTCTGCCATGTTAATACCCTCGTGTGTGTATGATATTTGGTTGATCTACAACTTTTAGCAATCTTTGTTGATGTGTGTTTGTCATTGTGAACGCTGCTGAGTTTATAAATGCCATGATGCTATGTGTTGTTAACACTATGAATTGATGTCCCATCACAATGTGCCATTTTCTGGATCAGCTTTGCTTCTTGAGCCTGTAAAAGGTGGAGGACGACAGCTTTGGTGGCTGTAAGACAAACATCTGCTGTAGTGGCTGCTAATAACAGATCATCAACTTATTGTACAAGAACCGTAGGACATTCCTTCAACAATGTTTTCAGTGCATGATTGAACAGTCCAGGAGACAATGCAAAGCCCTGTGGTAATCTAGTGTATCGCAATTGTTAGCCTTCATAGGTGAAAGAAAACCAGTCCCTGTACTCCTGGGCCAATGGCAAACAGAAAAACGCATTAGCTAAAACATCACTTTCAATGAGACCTTCTATGGTTGATTTAATTCCCTCACGAGCAGCTGGCTTGTGTGGGTATTGAGGTTGCCAAATAAGAGTGTATGTTTTCAATTGAAATGTAATTGGTGGTATAGCAGGACAGAACCTTATGTCAGTTGCTGACTTAGACCATAGCTGCATAGGCAATGAGTCTAATAAGACTGCAGCCTGTTCATGGTCTGTTCTAAGACAACCATGGTATCTGGATATGATTTGATGTGTCAGGAGTGCAGTGTCAGTGGCGGGTGTTATTAAAAATATGCATTATTAGCAGGAGAGAACTGTAACATGGGAATCTGTGTGTTCTGCCAATCTGATGCTGTATGTAGTTTAAGCACTATAGGACTAACTGCCAAAGTGACATGTGGAAGTGCCTCCTCTGTCATCTTATACCACTGTTTGTGTTCTGAAGTTAACTGAACATATGTTGCTACACCCTGTTGTCCTATGTACAAGCCTGTACTTTTAATCTCCCAAATTTAGTCTGCAATACTTTGGTTGTATCAGGAAGAATTTCAGTCATTTTGACCCCCACGTCCCTAATTACCACCATAGTATTGGAACCCACCTGTCCATGGTCCTGGGTCACACCCTGCAGGACCTGTAACCTGTAAGTACTGTGACAGTTAGAAGACGTCTGTGTGAAGCTAATCTATTTTCAAGAATCCCCCGCAAAGTCCCTCTGTTAAAAAAATAGCCATGTGCAGAAGACGTTACAATTTGCCAAAGAACACATCAACTGGCCTAAAAAGAAATGGAGGAAAATATTTTGGACTGATGAGTAAAATTGTTCTTTTTGGGTCCAAGGGCCACAGACAGTTTGTGAGACGACCCCCAAACTCTGAATTCAAGTCACAGTACACAGTGAAGACAGTGAAGCATGGTGGTGCAAGCATCATGATATGGGCATGTTTCTCCTACTATGGTGTAGGGCCTGTTTATCACATACCAAGGATCCTGTACATCCAAATGAGCAGATTGTAAATTTTTTGTACTGACTTGTGTTCTGAAGGCTTCCAACTGACGGACAAGTTTGCGCCAGACAGAAGGGCTGTTACACAGTAGACAGCATTGTGATAGCTATGGTATGTTTGAATTACACCTGCATTTACACATTTTTCGGGATGTGAAATAAATATGAGATCCAATAATGTGTTTGTTTTTTTTAGTGGTGTCTTTTCCAATTAATTGTGTATATGCTTTAGACTGAAATAATTCCATTATTGGTTTCTAATATTTTTATTAAAATCACCACAAACAATTATTGGCTGATAATCCATGATCTCTAAAGAATATAAGAGGCTTCCCATGTTTGAGAGGAATGATTTTATGCAGTAGTCTGGAGCCAGTGCTCTTACAGGAGCTTCTGTCTGCAAAACAAGAAATTCTAAGTCTGTTACATTGTGTATATATTGCTTTTCTCTGACATGCAGATGATTTTTGGCATAAATAGCAACTCCACCACCATGTTTGGTTGCTACGTGAGGGAAATTTGTATAAGACAGGCGTCTATTGCGATGCAGTAATGTATAGCCTTTTAAAGTCTGACTCTCAGAAACAAAACAGCCAAATAAGTGATTTTCTGTGAGGCAAACTATATCTGCAAGACACAGTTCATGGTGGCCTTTCATGTCACTGATATGAGCTGCTAACCCTTCTACATTATGGTCAACAACAGCTAAAGGGTTTTGGTTATTACTTGTTTGTAAGATATTAACGAGAGTCATTATGTCTTGAAAGCTGGCTTGTCTCATATTCTCTAGGGCTTCAGTGATTTCTAGGTTTGCATATATTTTCTTCTCATCCATATCTAGCAAGTGTAAACCACTAAGACAGGTAACTCTGCTGAGAGCTACAGAAGCAATTCCAGGTTCAAAAATGTGTTTAAGTGAAACTACTGCTGATGTAGTTGTCATACCTTGAACTTGATGAATTATGCAAGCAAAAGCAAGTTTAATGGGGAACTGTTGGCGAACAGCTTCTTTTGATTTTTAAATGTTCTTCTTTTCTTTCTAAATACACTAAATTGTCAGGGTTATGGAGGCTTAAAGCTTCTTGGTAGCTTTAAAAGAGTGTGGTGTTTTACCTGAAATGTTAAATGCTGCAGTTCCAGTGAAACACTTCAGAGAACAGTTTGCTTAGATATGTCAGACTTGTTAGCATTTCTCTGCAGTTTACACAGTATCATCGGTGCTTCTGAATCAATACATTTAATAAGGTCTGTCTTTCCACCATTTACTGTGTATATATAAAAAAACTGCTTTGGATCATGGACTGGATTAAGTCTCTTGGCTGCTGCACTTCAATAGACTCCAACCTCATAAGTTCACTTCCAGGTGCTAAGTTACACCATTAATCAATTGCATTTCTATTCTTATCATTCTCTTCAACAGCCTCCTCAATTTCCTTGCTATTTTTCTCATATTTACTTTTATTTTGTTTCACAATGTCTTTCACAAACTCAGGATACAGAGCACCTTGTAGCCATAGCAACCCTTCATTGTGGAAGGACTTGTGTGGGAAAAGATCTTCATCAGCTCAGTATCTGCACGATGGACAACAGAGTGCCATAATAGTGTTCTGAATTTATGTCCTGTGATAAACAATAATATCTGATGATAGCAGGTTTATCATTTGTTCGTTTCTGAACATATTCCATGTTGGAATATGTGGACTTCCTCGATTTTAAACTCCACACAATACAAATAATCTTGGACGTTATCCAAAATGTTAGTAGGAAATAGGATTAAATCTCTGAACAATGCTTCAACACGTTTATCAAACCTATGCATTGCAGTTACAGGATCCCTCTCAGCGGTTGCATGAATCTAACTGCATCTCTATTACATACCGGACTTTCAACTTCTTCTTTATCTTGTAACATTTTTGAAGTTATTTTTCTCTCGTCTCTGGTAATAGGCTTTCATTTGTGTAACTGTAAGGACATGCTGGAAGTAGTTAAGGGTTAGGCACGCCTCACTGCAGTATCCTTACAACCGTCACCCCCCCACAACTCCCACATACCTATAGAGACTGTGTCTGTTCCCCGACCAACTAAATTACATAAACTAAAAATGACAACAAGAGGAGTTAATCATAATAACCGAATAAAAGTTAAGACTACTCCTCTTACAGAACAAAACCCCAAAACTAATAAATGTGGATTATTAAATATCAGATCTCTCTCTTCTAAATCTCTCTTAGTAAATGACTTAATAACTGATCATCAATTCGATTTATTTTGTCTCACTGAAACTTGGTTGCAGCAGGAAGAATATGTCAGTTTAAATGAGTCATATTAATTATCATGTTCCTAGAAGCACAGGCCGAGGTGGAGGAGTAGCAGCAATCTTCCATTCTAGCTTATCAATAATTCCTAGACCTAAACATAGTTATAACTCATTTGAGAGCCTTACTCTTAGCCTTTCACACCCAAACTGGAAAACTCAAAAACCACTATTATTTGTTATCGTGTACCGTCCTCCAGTCCCTTACTCAGCACTAAATCAGAAAATTCATTCAAAAACTCTTAGTACAGATAAAGTCATTATAGTGGGTGACTTTAACATTCATGTAGATGCTGACAGTAACTGTCTGAGCACTGCGTTTAATTCATTACTAGATTCAATTGGTTTTTCCCAAAATGTAATTAAACTCACTCACTGTTTTACTCACACGTTAGACCTTGTCCTTACGTATGGAATTGAAGCGGATAATTTAACAATATTTCCTCACAACTCTCTTCTGTCTGACCGTTTTTAATTTAATTTGAATTTACAATAACGGACTATATAGCAGTTAGGAAAAAATTCCACTATAGCAGATGCTTAAGTGAAAAAGCTGTCAACAAATTTAAAGAAATTATTTCTTCATCATTTGCTTCACCATATGTTAATACAATGGAAAGTAGTCTCCTTAATGTTACTCCTGCACAAGTAGATTATCTTGTTTACAATTCTGCAGCCTCACTACGTACAATACTCGATAGTGTTGCCCCTCTGAAAAAGAAGGCAGTAAATCAGCAGAGGTGATCTCCATGGTATAGTTCACAAACACGCAACTTAATACACAGTTTAAAAATGTACAAAAACGCTCTCCATTATGCCAGAACAGCATATTTTTTATCATTAATAGAAGAAAACAAGAACATAACCCTAACCCTATCTTTAGAAACAGGCTATGTACCACAGGCCTATAAGGTAGCTGTAATTAAACCACTACTTAAAAAACCCTGTCTTGACCCAGGTGTCTTAGCCAATTACAGACCAATATCTAATCTCCCCTTTATTTCTAAAATAATTGAAAAAGTAGTTGCAAAACAATTATGTGATCACCTTCATAGGAATAATTTGTATGAAGACTTTCAGTCAGGATTTAGAGTTCATCATAGTACAGAAACAGCACTGGTAAAAGTCACCAACGATCTTCTCATGGCCTCAGATAATGGACTCATCTCTATACTTGTTCTGTTAGATCTTAGTGCTGCATTTAATACCATTGATCACAACATTTTATTACAGAGACTGGAACTTGAAATTGGGATTAAAGGAACTGAACTAGGTTGGTTTAAATCTTATCTATCTGATAGATTTCAATTTGTTCATGTTAATGATGAATCCTCCATGCACACAAAGGTTAGCTATGGAGTTCCACAAGGCTCTGTGTTAGGACCAATACTTTTTACTTTATATATGTCTCCTTTAGGCAACATTATTAGAAAACACTCCAGAAATATCCACTGCTATGCTGATGATACCCAGCTATATTTATCTATGGAACCAGATGAAAATAATCAGTTAATAAAGCTTTAAGCCTACAAGACATAAAGGCCTGGATGTCCCACAATTTTTTACTTTTAAACTCAGACAAAACTGAAGTCATAGTATTTGGGCCCAAAAATCTCAGAGATATGATGTCCAACCATATTGTTACTCTAGATGGCATAAGTCTGTCCTCCAGTACTACTGCAAGGAACCTTGGAGTTATTTTTGATCAGGATCTGTCCTTTAAGTCACATATAAAACAAATCTCTAGAACAGCCTTCTTCCACCTACAGAACATTGCCAAAATTAGAAGCATCCTGTCTCAAAGTGATGCTGAAAAACTGGTCCATGCATTTGTTACCTCTAGGTTGGACTACTGTAATTCCCTACTTTCAGGATGCCCCAGTAACTCCCTAAAGAGCCTGCAATTAATCCAAAATGCTGCAGCAAGAGTGCTGACTGGAACTAGCAAGAGAGATCATATTTCACCTTCACTAGCTTCTCTCCATTGGTTTTGTGTTTTCTCTATTTATCTTTATAGTCTTGACTTTATTCTGTAAAGCGCCCTGAGATGACTTTGTTGTGAATTGGCGCTATATAAATAAAGTTGAATTGAATTGAATTGAAAGGCCCATTCTAGTTTAACTTTGTGATTTTCCTTTGTATGTACAGGAGAACAGACTGATCTTCTCCACAGCCTCAAACAGGAGCTGCTGTAACAAACACATGTTTCTCCTCTCAGCTGGTTCCAGTTAACACAATGCTTATTGTCTCTTACAAGCAGAAACTCAGTAAATGTGCTTCTGGTCCAATTTTCAAATAGATTTTCACTTTTAGTAACTCTCTCTCTCTGTTGTGTAGTCACCAGTTTGCGACACAACAGCTGAGCAGCAAGGAGGATTTGATCACACTGAAAAAGTAGAACAATAGTAAAACCATCCGGACTGCTGCAGAGGTTTGGGGGTTTTCAATGATATTTAAATGAAGTAATCATTCACACCTCTCAGATGTGACGCCATCTCCATGGTTACCCAACCTTTGTAGATAAGCTTGTTTGGGGGAATTCGCCATGAAACTAAGCAGAAGCACTGACACATGATCCACACAGAGCCGTGGAAACTTCACTAATGAGCCTGTTATTATTAAATATGTCCCACACTGAGACTGGACAGGATTTTTAAAGTAATTAAATCTGTGTTTATCTCACTAAGAAAATGCTCTGGACATTGACAGGTGGGGACTCCCCCACCTCTCATGTTAAAACAGGCAGTGGATCAGGCTGGTAGTTTATTAACCAGAGACTCTGGATAAACAGCTTCAGGTTAGTTTAAAATAAACTGTTCTAAACAACACTGAACTCCATGTTAGACAGACAGTAGCCTATGAGCAGATAATAATAATAATAATAATAATAAATAAATCTCAGCTGACAGACTGATGGATGAAGCAACGCAGCAATAAAAGAAGTTGCAGATTCATAAACTGCACCAATTGTGAATTTTTTAAACTTAGACTGTACAGGCCACTTTTGTGTTCTTCAAATGTGTTTGGACTTTGATTTAAAAACGAGCAGACGTCCCTCCATGGTGGTTATGTCTCTTTTCTGCCTCTGTGCTCTTACAAAAAGCTGGTTGGTTTATTAACAGCAGTGGGAGGTGGTGGTTGTAGTTTAGCCAACAGCTGACACCAGCTTTTATCTCTCCAAATTAGCTACATCATAAAATGCTATAAACACGAGCCACTCGCTCATTTTCTAGCTGAGAGATCCTCATAAAAAGTTAACACAGCACTAGTCCTGGGATGAAAATGAAACATCTTTGAGCCTCGAAGACCCAGACCGACCGAGCCTTGCACTTTAGTGAGGCAGTAGACTGAGATCACTGCTGGCAGCTTGGATCTCACAGGGCTGAAAACGCCGGGTCATATTTATAGACTGAGATTGGATAAACTGATATACTCAGATTTAGTGCATGTTCAGGTCAGACCTGCACTTTTAGAGGCCAACATGTGAACCGTGATCATTTCAGGAGAAGAGAGAGACGCTTTTAAGTGAATTCTAATATTAAACTGTAAAAAAAATAACTGCATAACTGTTTTTAATAAATCATTTGTCATTGCTTGGAAAAGTCACTGCAGTACATGAGATAAGAAAGGAGGAGCTGCTCCAGCTGATCAAAACCACGCTCAGTAAAACATGAACTTCATAATCAGAAAACCTGTGGTCATAACACAACATGTAAACACCAGTGCAGAGATCATCCACAAAGGTCTCTAAAAAGTTTTATGGACTGATGACACCAAGATAGAGGAGAAGTCTCTTAGCTGTTTTGCTGTCTGTTCCCCTATCTGAAAAGCAAGAGCCAAAAATTAGCCATATTTGATCATATTCTGATAGAAGGAAGCATGCAACTGTACATAAAGCTAAAATCATTTCTATATGACAAACATAACTATACACAGCATGTATACATTACTGTCAGAACTTAACCATTGCTTTCACTCTGTTTTCTTATTTTGTTCTTCTGCAAAGGCCTTTTCATAAGGCTTGATTCTGGGCCCTGATCTATAATGGTAACAGACAAACATTATTATCTAAAAGCTCTCAAAAATGCAAACTTGTCTGAAACAAAAGTACAGTGAGCAACATTTTAATCCACACATTTCAGAGGGAAGTACTGCTCATGCTTTAACTTCTGGGCTAAAGAATGAAAACAGATTCCTTTGCCAAAAGCAAGGAACTTCTGAAGAAAAGAAAAGAAAGAAATGCCACAATTAACAGTGACTAACCATCAATAACAGAGCTCCCATCATCTCCAGGGTGGTAACATTTCTTCCATCTGAATAAAAGAGCAAACAAAAAATGAATCCTAATCGTCACATTTCTCTGTTTAATGTCTACCTGAATATTGTAGACCTGCCATTCTCCACCCTTATAATTTGCATTTGCAAACTGCATTGTGCCTGTTTTACTAAAATGTATTGTAAAAATGGTCCTAACCCGCAATGTCAAATAGTAACAGTATGAAATGATGAACAGATAAGAATGAAATGATGAGCTGCACTATAATATATAAATAAATGGTTGGGAAAAAAGTAAAGTCCTTCTTAGAATAGCACAGATGTTGTTTTCCTTTGGGCTGTTTTCTTTCAGGAGTCTCCACAGTGAATCATGTGCCTCCATCTAACTCTGTCCTCTGCATCCTCTTCTCTCACACCAACTAACTTCATGTCCTCTCTCAGTACATCCATAAATCTCCTCTTTGTTCTTCCTCTAGACCTCCTGCCTGGCAGCTTCAACCTCAGCATCCTTCTACCGATATTGTCATGGTCACAGTGTACTTCCTGGTTTTGGACTTTTATTTTGTGGCCCCTTCTCCTTACTTCCTTTCCCTGGTTCTTTTTGCCCAGCTTTACCCTTGTTGTCCCTAATTGTTTGCACCTGTTCCCTCCTCTATTTAAGTTCAGTCTTACCTTCACTCCCTGGCCAGATCCTCGTCGTTGTTAACGTGGTCACTGCCGTTGTTGTACCTGTCTTCATTGTCGTTGTCATTACCCTCACCAACCCCACAGTAGATTCTGGACTCTAGGTAAAAGCTGAATCTGTGTTTCATGGACTCTTGCATTCGGGACTCTTGTTTCTCTTGGACTATTCCGGACCCTGTGCAGCTTTCAAGTTTGGTCTGAGGTTTGGTGATATTCCTGTTTGCAGTTTTGTTTTTCCATGTCACGTTAATTTAGTTCATCTGTTTGTTAATTTCCTTAGACTTCCCCATGTATTTACCTGTGTATTGACTTTTATATTTGTCCGTGCCTTGTTTATCAGTTTTCCTTAGTCCCCCTCCATGTACTTACCTGTTAGTAGTTTTTATGTTTATCCGAGCCTTATTTATTCCTGAGCCTTTGTTATCCTAAAATAGGTAAATCATGTTGCCATCTTATTTTCTATTAATTTAATCCCCCTCGTGTTCTGGTCCCTTTGGTTAGTTTGTCTGAGTCTTGTCTTTTCTGAATCCGGTTCCTAGGATCCTCCTGTTAGGAGTGACTTCTGTTCACTATCTACATCTGTCAATAAAGCCCCTTGTTATTTGCAATCCCTCTCACAGTCTCTTCACTTGGGTCCTCCCTTAACCAAAGGCGTGACAGATATATTCAGTCTCTCCTCTGAACATGTCCAAACCACCTCAATCTGGCCTCTCTGACTTTATCTCCAACACATCTAACATGAGCTGTCCCTCTGATGTCCTCATTCCTGATCCTGTCCATCCTCGTCACTCCCAAAGAGAACCTCAACATCTTAAGCTCTGCTACCTCCAGCTCTGTCTCCTGTCTTTTCTTCAGTGCCACTGTCTCTAAGCCGAACAACATCTCTGGTCTCACCACTGTCTTGAACACCTTTTCTTTTTGCTGATACTCTTTTATCACACAACACACCTGACACTTTTCTCCACCCGTTCCAACCTGCCTGCACTCGCCTCTTCACCTCTTTTCCACATTCTCCGTTGATCTGAACCATTGACCCTAAGTACTTAAAGTCCTGCACCTTCTTCGCCTCTGCTCCCTGTAACCTCACTGTTCCACCTGGGTCCCTCTCATTCACACATGTATTCTGTCTTACTGTGGCTAAACTTCATTCCTCTGTTTTCCAGAGCAGACCTCCATCTCTCTAGATTTTCCTCCACCTGCTCCCTGCTCTATTGTCTAACAGCAGACCATCCCACACTGTAGTACTCCAAGAGTCACTCCATGCTCACAGGTGCTGAAAAGGGAAAAGGTTTCCATAAAAGGAGAAAAGGGCTGGGAGCAGTAGCCTGAGGGTGGAGAACGTTCTGCCCAGCAACAGAAGGTTCTAAAACTAATGTGTGATGTATGAAGTTTAGAACTGCATAGGATGGAGACTTGAAACTCATTTACATTACATTTAGTCTAAGTCTAAAAATCTAAGTCAAGGAGAAAACTTTAAAGCAAAGTCCTATCAGAAAAGTGTTTGCTCTTTCTCGCACTTACATTTCGGAACTGTAGACTTTTTTTTTTATTAAAGAGATTTAAGTGCATAGGAAGATGCGGAAGAGTTCTGTTTTTAGCAGTTTTTAGAATATTGGGAGAGAGTCAGCTGAGCGTGCAGAGTTTGGTAGCTCGTTCCACCATCATGGGATCATTGCGCTAGAAAGTTTAGCTTGGTGTCTTCTGTGCGGTCCTGGGACCACCAGACTTCGTTCGTTGGTAGATCGCAGCGGACGGGAAGGATTGTAGACTTGAATGAGTGAGTTGAGGTAAGCGGGAGCTGTCGAGTTAACCACCCTGTGAGCAAGAGACAGAGCTTTGAACCTGATGTGAGCAGCTACAGGAAGACAGTGATCTTCCTGATGTCGTAGAGAGCAAATCTGCTGCCCTAGAGACTGAGGAGATGTGGTCCTTAAAGCTCAGTTGGTCGTTGATGATGACCCCGAGATTTTTGGCCGACTTAGTGGGGACAATCACAGTAGATCCGATGTTGATGCTGATGTTGTGTTGCATCAAAGGTCTGGCTGGGAAGACAAGGACTTCGGTCTTGGAGAGGTTGAGCTGAAGGTGTCTCTCACTCATCCAGGCTGAGATGTCTGAGAGACAGACAGAAATGCGCGATGAGACAGTGGAGTCATCCGGTGGACAGGAAGAGCTGTGTGTCATCAATGAAGAAATGATCCGATACATGCAGAGGAGTGACCAAGATGTTGTCTGTGGTGCAGTTCCAAATGAGGATGAGGTAGAGCTTGTTGCCAGCTTTGTGGGTCGGAGTAGTGGAGACCAGACTCAGGTCAAATGTGTTAAGAAGAGCAAACACATCAGCTGCATGTGGTTTGTCCAGGTGGATGTTCAGGTCTCCCATGACGATGAGAGGAGTGCCATCTTCCGGGAAGTGGGACAGCAACATGTCCAGTTCATCACAGAAGTTCCCCCACTGGCACGTAGGTCAATATATCACAATCACCTGGACTGAAATCGGTGCTGTGATCCTAACGGCATGATATTCCAGAGATGACATATTGCTGAGTGGTGCTGTTGAGGAAAACTTCCAGGTATCATTAATGAGAAGACCCGACCTAATGAGCGAGGAGTGTGAGAGAATTCAAAATTGGCGGTGCAGCTGGGGTGGCCATTTTCTGTGGCCTGATCCAGTAAGTTCTGTAAGTGCAAGCAGGTGAACAGCTGACTGTGTAGCGAAAGCTGGAATGAAGTCGGCCTTGTTCACTGCAGACTGGCAGTTCAGCAGAGCAAGAGAAAAAAAAGCTGGAGACAAAGTGGTCTGGGTTAGAGTGCGCAGGTGAGAAACATGTCGTCCTCTAGTAGGACGCCATGTCCTGCGTCTGCAGAGAAGAACAGGGATCTGCTGAAAACACATGGTATAACAAAGAAAAGGCTTTCTGGAGTAGAAAGGGTTAATGTGAAGCAAAGTAGAGAAGTAAAAGAAGTTAGAGATAAACTACCTAATGTCCTCGCTCGGTGGACTCGTGCAGGTAGACTCGCTCGTCTTTACACAAGGAGGCCTGAACACAAGGGCTGATGCTCCAGCCCAACAGGTGCCTTATATATGGTCTTAATTGGCTACAGCTGAAACCGCCCCCTCGTAGAAACCAACCTAACTTGTGTGTCTTTGTTAGGTCAAAGGTGTGAACGCTTGGTGATTACTAAGCTGAAACTACCACCAATAATAGACCAAATATCCACTTCACCAGAAGAGCAAAACTTTCTACCTACAGTTGATGAAATTATCTCTTGCAAGATAATCAAACCCTAAAATACGACCTGGATGTTGAAGCTTCTTTAAACTCTCACATTGACACCTACAGCAATTTAGAGTCAGCAGTTAACTTAACAAACATGTCTGTGGACTGTGGGAGGAAACCACACAAGCACTGACAGAACAGTCAAAGTAAAAACCTGTTACTTTGCTGAGTCTCTTATTCTGGTAATAACATGTGATCATATCATTTACAGTTCACCTGGCAGAAATGGTTTTGCTCATGTTCTAAGCACATTTGTGCAGGTATCTCCCTTTAATCTTATATCACATTAGATACTTCATTCATGGTTCTGTTAGTGTCACTTCTACTGAGCAACTCTGCTTTTTTCACATGAACACACTCTGGAAACCCAGGCTTCACAGAACCAGCTGATAACCAGCTTTGATACTGCTCATCCAGGACAGACATAGTCAGGATCCAGTGAAGCTCTGTTTGTTCGGACATTTGTCTGTCTCCTGCTATTCTCCATCTGTCCACCAGATGTCCTCAGACTTCCATCCCTTCAGTCACCTGACTCTCCTCCCAGATCCACCTGTGTCCCCTCCTTCCTACACACCTGTTCCCACTTCCCTCATCAGCTCCTCTGCATAGAAACCAGCCTGGTTTCCACAGTCGTTTGGTTGAACACATCTCATTGTGTTTCTGTTTGTGCTGTGGATTCATGTTCTTACATCCTGACTCATATTTATATCTATATAGATGTGATCTTTTAAAACATCTTAAATTCCTCATGTTGATGTATTTTCATTTTCTTATTCCTGTGGCTGATGTTTGTTTTTACTGACTGCAGATTGAAATCAAGAGGGACTAATTATTAGACTGTATTTGGTCGTAAATATCAGTTTGATTCTGTGGAAACTAATTCACATCAAAGTCGACAACATTTCTTTGTGTAATATTTCTCGGGTTTATTTGTTTTTCTCCCCCATACATGTTAAAAATTAACAATAGAAACGTGGATTAAAACATATTTGTCAGAACAGTGAAGAAAAACTTTTATTTTCCAAACTAACTCTCAAAATACTCAACTGCTGACTCCAGGTGTGTCAGAAAATAAAGAAGCAACACACTCATTAATAAACCAAGTACAGACAAAGTGAAACTGCAGTTTCCTGTGACTGCAGCAGTTTAGCGGGACTACAGAGTTAGTAAGTCCACATGTAGTTGTTGTGTGGACGACTTCCAACCCCACTACTCTGTCTGCACCATAGAGCACAGAGGGACAATATCTATGGAATAAAGAGGATTGAACATGTGACACAGAATGAACAAGTCAACAAATTTGAGATGACTCTGAGGATCAGGAAGAACATTTCAGAGTTTGACAAACAGCTTCATCCCAACATTACACACCTCTCTGTCATCAGAGGAAGCAGGAAATCTTCTTCTCACAGATCCAGTTTTTAGTATAATAACTATCATGATCATTATAATCATAATATTCCATTCCCCAACTTCCTTGTTTATCACAGTATGCTACATATGACTGCAAAGTGTGATGTGGTTCTGCTGTTGCCCAGATGCTGTCGAAAAGGTAAAACAAAAAAAAAGTTTTTAACTGAGCTGAATTCATAATTTTCACTTTGAATAAATTGTAATAAAATGTAAAAACAATTAAGTACACATTCTCTTTTTTTAGGACATGCACAAACACGATTTGGTGACAGTGATTTGGTCTCTTTGCATTTGAATGAACGCTGGCATTGCAGCTGCAGGAAAAACCTGTCTCACTCTTGTGTCAGTGTTGATCCGTCCACCCATTTCCATTGATTCGTTCCCCCTGAGTGTTGCTGTTCTGTCCGCAGACCAATCCAGGAATCTGCATTCTTACTGAGCTCACTGACAATTTTCTAATAAATGACAAGAGACAAACATTTAATTGTGTTTCAGTTGTAAAGATATTTAGACAAATTTTGAGCAGGAAAATAAATAAATGAGGATCCAGACTGACAGCAGGTCAGAAACACAAGGAACAGATCCATCAAAGATCACACACACACACACACACACACTAACACACACACACACACACACACACACATTAACACACACACACACACACACACACACACACACACACACATTACACACACACACACACACATTACACACACACACACACACACACACACACACACACATACACACACACACACACACACACATTAACACACACACACACACACACACACACACATTAACACACACACACACACATTAACACACATTAACACACACACACACACACACAACACACACACACACACACACACACATTAACACACACACACACACACATTAACACACATTAACACACACACACATTAACACACATTAACACACACACACATTAACACACACACACACACTCACCTGTTCCTCTTTGCTGTTGATAATCACCAGATCTGATTCTCTGTTCTTACAGTCTGTTCTGCTCTCAGACCAACTTTTCTTCTCAGTGGACATAAAGTAACAGCTGCATCCAAATCTCATCCATCCTTCAGGACACGACTTCCCTTAGTGTCCAGTTTTTAAACACATGTTGGATGTTAGTCAGTGTTTCACTATAAGTTCTATAAGATCTTTACACTAAACTCTTTATTACTCTGATTTTTAAGTGATTATCAACAACAAAAATACAAATACCCAAATATCATTATTAAATAATTATAACAATTTAAAGACACAGTTAAGTTATTGATTTTTCTATTTGATAAAAAATAATTTACATATTTAGAAATTCAGAAACTTTCAGCTGTTTTACTTTATACTGTAACTGGCTGTAATTATAAATAAAACCTAAAGATTAAAACTAAAACTATAACGTAGACAGTGTGAATTATTACAGTATTTGCTTGTTTGTTCATAAATGTTTCTTACCTGCAATTTGGTCTTGGAGCTTGTTTTTCAAATATCAGTAAAACATCTGGTAAGAAACAACAAAATCAACTTAATTCTGCTTTAAAAATGCTGAATGAACTCACCTCCTGTGCAATACTAAGTGTGTGTGTGTGTGTGTGGGTTTGTGTGTGTGTAGGTGTGTGTGTGTGTGTGTGTGTTTGTGTGTGTGTGTTTGTGTGTGTGTAGGTGTGTGTGTGTGTTTGTTTGTGTGTGTGTGTGTTTGTTTGTGTGTGTGTGTGTGTGTGTTTGTGTGTGTGTGTGTGTGTGTAGGTTTGTGTGTGTGTGTGTGTGTGTGGGTTGTGTGTGTGTGTGTGTGTTTGTGTGTGTGTGTGGGTTTGTGTTTGTGTGTGTGTGTGGGTTTGTAGGTTTGTGTGTGTGTTTGTGGGTTTGTGTGTGTGGGTTTGTTTGTGTGTGTGTGTGTGTGTGTGTGGGTTTGTTTGTGTGTGTGTGTGTGTCATTGTAACAAGACAATGATGTAGATTCCATTTCTGCAAATAGATCCTGTCAATCTTACACACTGGACCTTTGTAACCAATAGTCTCCACATCAGCTTGTCCACTATGCTGCAACATAAATTTCATCATCCCTTAAGGCTGTGGACACACCTGAACACTAGCAAAGACTGTCAAAGACTGGACAGTTCACACAAAAGTAACACACACCTGAAGACTTTTCTACTTTTCACATGGAGAGCAGCTGTAACAAGGCAACTTCCCCATGGGATCAATACAGTTGCTGGAATCTAAATCTTGAATCTAGACACACTCCTCCAAATGTCACAATAGCAGAAAATTCTTGCGAGTTCTTGTAAGAAAACAAATATAGTGGTGAGAACAGGGACTCTAGACTCTGTAAATGACTTAATAAAACAAAGCTATGTTGAGGTAAAGCTGTAGTTATTGTAGTTCTCCATCAGTCTTGATGTCATTAGTCGCTGATTTCAGGTGGAAAGACAAAGAAATCCACAAGAAAAAAAATTCGACAAGATGGTTTTCCAAACTAGAATTGAATTTCTGTCCATTAACCTGCTGTGTGTTTGGCTTTATCAACGTGTCGTGACTGGAGGGAAACTGACAGCAGCTAAAACATCAACTACCAAGAACAAACTGAGGGTTTAATGTGGAAAATAAAATCCTCACAGCGTGTGATGATCCCAGCCAGAATCAGAAGATACAGAACTCCCAGACACACTTTAAACACTCGGAAACTGCTGCTTTTAACAGATGGAAGTTTCTTCTCACTGTGTGGTTCTACAGAGACAAAATACAAAGACACATCTGACATGTTCATTAGGTTTCATTAGTTCTACAGTTACAGCACTTAAACTGAAGAGTTACAAGTTAAATCTAAATTAAAAGAATTAAAAAAACGATTCTGTTTTAATATTCATTATTTCATATTTACCAACTTGTTGTGACCTAACATCATCATGCTGATCTCCATCCTCCATCATCTCCACCTCCATGTTCTCTGTCTCTCCTCTGATATATTTCATCCTCAGATCAGACTCAGTTGACATGTTGATGAACTAAAGAGCTAAAAACGAAGTGAACTTCTTTGTGACCAGTCTTCACTGTCTGTTTGTGTCTGAGTCAGGCAGCTTTGAACAGAGAGCATCAAGGAAGTAGCAGCAGGACAAACCACAACCGCAGAGACTTTAAATACATTTGTGTTTGTCTGATCAATGCATTAGAACTAAAAAACCTAATAAACACAAAGCTAAAAGTTTTGTAACGTTTTCTCGTCCTTATGTTAAGATATAAGGTTTTCACTCACTTGCAGCTCTTTATGTATTAATATCATTCTACTGGTCCAAAGCTGCTTCCTGTCTCATCACAAAGTGCAAATAACCACAGAGCAAAACGTCATAGAAGACGTGTCTCTGACAGGAAATGTGATGTGAGATCTGTGTATTTTTCCTAATGAGGAAATGACAACAGCATCAACTTCTAATGTTCAAAGTGGAGGAGGATGTGTTCGCAACATAAGGGTTAGTAAGAAATTATGAATATTACAAATTATAATTTTGTTCAATTCAACTTTATTCATCTAGTCATCTCAAGGCATTTTACAGAATAAAGTCCATATTATAAAGATGTATAAAGAGACCCCAACAATTCCCCCTTGAACAAGCCATAGGCAACAGTGGAGAGGAAAAACTCCCTTTAACAGAAGAAACCTCCAGCAGAACCAGGCTCAGGGTGGGCAGCCATCTGCCTTGACCAGTTGGGGTGAGTGGAAAGTGGAGAGAGAAAAGCAACAACAAAACAACGGGCAGGTTGGTAGGACCAGTAGCTGCAGACTGGAAGACACACAGCTCCAAAGCCCAGGCACACCTGCAGAAAGGAACAGAGAGAGGGGGACAGAGAAGGACAAAGACAACTACAGGAGAAAACACACAGAGTTAATGTCATACAGTGGTGACAACTGTGTGGTGAGAGGAGAGGAGAGAGGGACAAGAGGAGGAAAGGAGCTCAGTGCATTGGGGGGTGGGTCCCCCAGCAGTCTGAGCCTGTAGCAGCATTGTAGACCTGAATGAGGGAGTTGTAAGCAGGAGCTGTTGAGGTGATCACCCTGTAGGCCAGAGACAGAGCTTTGAACCTGATGTGAGCAGCTACAGGAAGTCAGTGTAGAGACGTGAAGAGTGGTGTGACATGAATCCCTTGTTCTAATCCACCTGCTGCTGTGGCCTTTGTGTGGAGTCTGCATCTTCTTCCCGTGCACGTGTGTGTTTCCTCCGTGTGTTCCAGGCTCTTCTCTCAGTCCAGAGACCTGCATGTTACGTTCATTAGTCACTCTAAGGATCTAATAAATCATTAGGATCTAATAAATAAATAAAAATATGTTACTTCTATTGATTAGTGATGATTTCCCACTTACCTCCTTCCTGTGGCTGAAAATCAGTCTGCTCCTCTTCAATACTGTCTGGATTATGATAAATATCCACCTCATTTTCCACCCAACCTGTTCCACCTTCCTACACCTTACTGTTGTATCTCACCTCCTTGGAAAGATCTGGATTGGTGTAAATATGTGACGACTGAACTTTACATACGCTGCTATTGAAGCTGTAAATACAGTAATAAAATATACTTTTCTGTTTCTGTCAGGGTTTTATGTCCAACCATCTGTCTTTAGAGAACATCAAGGAAGTAACAAGAAAACCACAGACACATCTTTTTATTCGAGACTGTGGGATAAAAATAACTTGTAGCTGCAGTTTGTGGTTTTCTTTACTTCAACTAAGATACTGTGTTGTCCAGTTTTTAGATTTGAACCAGATAAAAAACTGTGACAGCAAGACTGAAAACAACTAACATGAAATTAAATTAAACAGGAAATACTTGTTTCTTTTTAAAGATCAGCAACTGTTAAGTAAAGTTCACTTAAAGGCTGATCTCTGACATCATAGTTTTATAGCTGTTAGATCACCATGACAACAAGTGTGGTCAGAGTGTGATGCTTCCACTACTGCAACCATCAGGCCAAACATGCATAAACTGTATAATAGTCAGAAAGCAGCTTCATTTTTCATGTTTGACAAACTACTTTTAGTTTCATCTGTTCAGGCTCTAAGAACAACACAAACACTGCTGTGTGTGTTTTATTTCCAGAGGTGCTAGAAGTACACAATGTCAATTCCAAGTAAAGACACAACTAGAGATGGAGCCACTGAAAGTGTCAGTCTCTTGTCCCGCGGAATGATGTGATGACAGTATACGGTCTGTAGGTGGCGCTCAGCTTACACTCAGAGTTCCAGCTCCCCACTCAGGCGCAAATCATAGTCCCTATCACAGCTTACTGTACCAGTAATACTGTATTTGTACATCAACAATGTACTGCAGTACAAGACATATGCAGTATTATTCAAGAGGCATGAGAACAGCAAACTTGTCCCAAACAAAAAGGTTAAAGGAACCTAAATGTGCTGTAGTTAATCTGACTTTATAAAGCGAACACACAGATAATTACTGTCTTTCAGTGTTTCTGTGGGAAACTCCAGACCATGTGAACTTTACTGGGTTTTTTTCAAAGCCTCTCCCCATAATGAAGAAAAATGAGGATTATATGCAGTGTGTTATCAATCTAGCAATGTTCAGTTTAAATCATAATCATCATTTTTAATTCCCAAGTAAAAACTGGTTTTACCTGCGAGTTTCTGTAACCTGCTGGTGTTTTTATCTTCATCAGGCTGAAGGTATTTTGATGATGCACTAAATATCCAGCTGGATCAGACTGTTTTACTCTCATTATATTCATCCTAAACAAGACAAATGTGACGAGAAAACTGAAACTAGAACAAGCCTTAAATAGTGTAGCGCCCCACGGCTTATGGGAGCTAACTGTGGGAGTCTTAGCTGACTAAGCTAATCGGCTAGCGTGGGTGCTAGCAGGCTAATGTGAGAGCAAACTGGTCCATAATGCCAAGGGAATGGGACTTGTGCCCCATATACCACCTGACTCCAAGTGCCTCAAACTGTTTCACAGGAAGCAATGACAGGACATGTTGCCTTTTTACAGCTACCTTTACCAACAGACACAGCTGAGCTTTATTTTGAACACAGCAACAGTGGCCGGTCACCGTGATGGCTACTCCTATACACAGCACTTTCCCTCAACACATACATCATGTGTAACAAAACCAGGACGTCTGAACACATCTAATAACACTAATCCTAAAACAAATCATGCACATTAAACACTTTAAACAAAGAGAACTATTCACATGGCTTTTACCTATAATTCCCCGGGCTCACTGTGCCAGCCCCCAAACTAACCCACTAGCCGGGCGTTACAATAGTTTACTGGGACAACAGATGAATAATATGACTGTGTGGAAACAGGCAGGAGAGACATTAAAATGTCTCTGTTCAAAGACAGATAGAAGAGACTGGGTGGAACCACAAGCCTGTTAGTAGTATAAGACCGATACTAAAGCGTGTGCACGTGCGTGTGCATGAGTGTGCATGTATCGTGCGTGTAGTGCATGAGTGTGCATGATACCTATTGACCGTTAGTAACCCCATAACCCCTCCTCCTCCTCCTCCTCCTCCTCCTCCTCCTCCTCCTCCCTAATCACATGAGTGTGCATGTAAATAGCGTGTAGTGCATGAGTGTGCATGTATCGTGCGTGTAGTGCATGAGTGTGCATGATACCTATTGACCGTTAGTTACCCCATAACCCCTCCTCCTCCTCCTTCCTAATCACATAAAGGTGCATGTACCACCACTAGGGTTGTTCGCGTGATGGTTTATAGTAAAATGACATCTGTCAGTTACAATAAAATCTTTGGGTCCAATCAACTGTTTTCAACGTCACATGTTAAAGGGAAACACCTCTTTTAAAACTTGTATATAGTTTAAGAAGTAGCCTCGTTATTATTGACCTAGCGATTGTTGCCGCTAATATTTTTCTCCACACAAGATCAAAAAATGTTTTTAATAAGCCATATACAATATAGTACTTATACATATATATTTAAAACTATATTAAGAAATATTTAAAAAGTGTTATATGCGTTCTTGCTAAAGGCCTCCTTCAACAGGGCAGTTCGGAAACGTAGCTGATGAGTCGCTGACATGTGTCATTACGACAGGTGTGTAATACTCACTAAATATTTAGAAGTTGGTCGGTTATTTATTTTTTAACAATTTATATTATGTTGGTTTTTTTTATGTCTATAGCTGAAGAATCTGAAGAGATACGGGCCGACCCGCCTATCACAGAAGTCCCATCACATGAATGCAGGAATGTTTTAGTTCCTAGACAGGAGTGTGAAAACGGTGTGTGTATATCTTAAATAAATATTATTATTTATCAGATTATTAATACAGTGTCATTAGTAGGATATATGGTAATGCGATATTTGTTGTTTTTAAATAGAAAACCTCCAACATTACGATGGGCTACCCAGTGCTAAAAGGAGAAGAAACGATGGAGACGATCCGCTAGCATATGCTGTACCGCTGCTTCCTTCAGAAATCTTCATGAATGACATATTACCAACAACACACTTTGACGATCTACAAGACGACACAGTGTTCACAACCGCGGACTTCGAGGATCTAGGAGCGGACCAATTCATCAGCATCTTCATAAATTTAACACCAGGGAAAACGAACACTATGTGGGTCCATATCCAGATGCGAGTTTTTATGGTTATGATAGGATGAATGAAAGTGAAAAGAAAAGCTTCATGGAGTGGTATGGTTCTGTCAGTGATGGGGTGTTTGATTTTCAAAAAGAGTTGAGACTTTATGGTGTGAATGATGTGGAAGTGTTGCGTCAGGCATGTCTGATATATCGTGACACTTTTATCAAGTGTACAGAACTAGATCCGTTTAACTTCACCACACTGGCATCCAGCTGCATGGGAGTGTTCAAGACACACTTTCTCCCCAAAGACACAGTAGCTCTGACATATGACGGTGCCTACATAAATCAACATAAAACATATTCGAGTGTCTCCATACAGTGGTTGGAGTATGTTGCGCATGTGAAACAAATAGAGATCAGACACGCTCTAAATCACGGCGAACAGAAGTTTGGGTGTTATTATGTAGATGGTTACCACGCACACTCAAACACGTGTTATGAGTTTGCAGGATGCCTGTTTCATGGTTGTACAAAGTGTACAAATCACGCAGAGTTGAACCCTCTCAGTAAGATCCCAAACAGCGTGCTCTACCATCAATTTAATGAGAAGCTTATGGTCTTGAGGAGACGGCACTGTGTGCATGTTGTTGTGATGTGGGAATGTGAATGGGAGATGCTTAAAAAACGAGACTCCAGAGTGCAAGAATTTATGGCGGGATACAAAATGCCCGAACGTCTCGACCCACGACAAGCATTGTTTGGTGGGCGCACAAACGCCATGAAGCTTTATCACAAAGCTGAAGAGGGTGAGAAAATCAGGTACTACGACTTTACAAGTCTGTACCCGACTGTGCAATCGCGAAAACCGTACCCGGTAGGACACCCTCAAGTTATCTTTAGGGATTTTGATTCAATCGATAATTATTTTGGATTTGTGAAATGTACTGTTCTCCCACCACAAGGCTTATATCACCCGGTCCTTCCCTACAGAGCCCACAAGAAGCTGATGTTTCCGCTTTGTAGGACATGCGCAGAAGCCTTGAATCAGACTAGCAGGTGTTGTCATGGAGACAGTGAGAGACAGTTGTCAGGGGTGTGGGTGTCATTTGAGCTTCAGAAGGCTGTTGAAAAAGGTTACGTAGTGATAAGTATTGATGAGGTTTGGCACTTTCCACAGCAGACAGAAACCGTGTTTAGGGAATATGTCAAGACTTTTCTGAAGTGTAAACAAGAGGCATCGGGCTACCCGGGGCATGTGAATGACGACGCAGCGAGACAAAAATACATTGATGACTATTATGAAAAAGAGGGTATAAGACTAGATCCGATGAATATAAAAGTGAATAAAGCTGTACGAAGCTGTAATAAACTGCTCCTTAACTCCCTCTGGGGTCGGTTTAGCATGAGAAGTGATTTGCCCCATTGTGAATTAATAACTGAGCCCTCTCGATTCACACAGCTAATGTTCAGCGATCACTATGATGTACGTCAGTTTTTTTTTATTTCAGAAGAAGTGGCATTGGTTCAGTGGCGTCATGCTGACAAAATGACATGTTTATACTTTAATGTATGTAATGTGTGTGTGTGTGTGTGTGTGTATTGACCAAAATGTTATATATATATCTTTATAGAGAGGCTGTATTATGAAGAGGAGACAGCCCGAAGTGGTTTTATGGATGACGCTGTGGTACCCATCACCCCTACGCTAACAGATCCTTCACCCGTGTATAATGTATATACTGACAACCAACCGGATGATCAACAGGAGGTCTATTTAGCATTCAGACGTGGGTGCGTAGAAGAAGAAGAAGAACTCCCCCCAAACATTACCGAATCATCCAAGAGGCCTACGATCCCTGGCGTCGTTGAAAAAAAAAAATTAATTAATAAAATAAATATTATTTTGAGTGTGTTATAGTATAGGATATAAAAACGAATGCATTAATTTTTTAGTTATAATGTTGATGACGTGAAGAAATTGTTCTCTAAGTGACAGTTGTTGAAGTATGAACGATAAATGCAATTGTTTGTGTCATCGTTGAAATAAAAAGATGTTAAAAGAATTATTAGTTCATTTATGTTTTCTGAAGCGATCATGGAAAGCACTCTGGATAAAATATATTATGATCCATCCCACCCCGGAGGTTTAGGCAGTATACAGAAATTGTATAATGCAGCGAGAGCAAACACAGAGGAACAGCCATCTCTCACAGAGGTGAAACAGTATTTACTGAAACAGGATGTGTATACTCTCCACGCCAATGCAGCCAGACATTTTCCAAGAAACAGAATCCTGGTCAGTGGTATAGACAAACAGTTTCAAGCTGACCTGGTGGACATGAGTGCCTATGCCACACAGAATGACAACGTGAGGTACCTGTTGACATGTATTGATGTTTTCTCCAAGTTTGCTTGGGTGAGATGTCTTCTGTAACGAAGGCATTTCGGGACATACTCAGAGAGGGGAGGATTCCTCATACTCTGATGACAGATTCTGGTAAAGAATTCTATAATAAAACTTTCCAGAGAATGTGAAAGTCTTTTAATATTTGTCATTTTTCAACTAAAAATGAGACCAAAGCATGTGTTGCAGAGCGGTTTAATAGAACTTTACACACCAGAATGTGGCGCTATTTCTCTTCTGTTAATTCGCAGCGATACATAGAAATCATACAGGATCTTGTTGGCTCCTATAATAACTCTCACCACAGGTCGATAAAGATGGCTCCTGTAGATGTTAATAAGAGTAATGAGTCTATGGTCTTTAAAACTCTTTACAAAACAAAGCCCAGGAGCATTGTCTGTTTCAAGTACAATGTGGGAGACACTGTGAGGATATCGAAACAGCACACTGTTTTTAGGAAAGGATATGAACAGACATTCAGCGATGAATATTTCACAATATATGAATGTATAGCTCGAGAGCCACCGGTGTACAGATTAGCAGACTGTGCTGGTGAAATATTGCAGGGGACATTTTATGAAAAGGAGCTGCAGCGTGTGATTGTCGATAAAAATAAGGTTTATAAAATTGAGAAAATTTTGGAGAGAAAAAAAGTAGGACGTGAAAATTATGTTTTGGTAAAGTGGTTAGGATGGCCTGAAATGTTTAACTCTTTAATACCTGAAAAGGATATAATTGATCTGCATTGAAGTGCTTAACAGCAGGACACGCCAGTCCAACTGAGCATTACATAGCGTACAGTTGTGAGGAGCAGATCATTGTTTAACCATCATGGATAAGAATGGATTTTACATCACACTCCCGAGCAACTCATCATCACATATATACCCAAACAATAAAATATGGAATTACAGAACAAAACTCGTTAGACCCATAGTTCTTAAGGAACCCCACGAGGTGGGATTTTACAAAACCGTCACTAAAATAGTGAAAGAATTTAACGCTTGTGTTACTGAGAACCCATCTACAGCCAGAGTGTCCATGCAGTATAACAATATTACAAATCATGTCTACTTCATGGGGGCTAATGGTCTAACGTTCATATTCAAGGGAAAACTCGCTCAGATATTGGGATTCAAACCGGGAGTAGCTTCCCCGTAGATGCCGAAAAGAAAAAGATCCATATAGCTCCTTACCCTGCAGACATCCACGGTGGTGAATATAATATATTTATTTACAGCGACATTGCGGATTACCAGCTGGTGGGGGACAGTCACGTCCCACTCCTAAGGAGTATAAACATATGCGGCGACGAGCGTAGGATGCCCACTCTGAGTTATGATAAGCCGCACTACACATCTCTCTCCAAATCAGTCATAGACGACATAGAAAGTTCTTTAAAAGACGATCAGAATCAATATATACCATTTACATATGGAAAAGTAATCGTTAAACTCAATTTTAGACCTTTAAAACAATATTTCTGAAACAGAGAGGGGTTAAAATGACCTATAATCCATATACACACGAGGATGGACGATACACGGCTTATTATCTAAATCAGGCAGGTGGTGAGTTACCAGGATTTATAGGTAGTAGTGCTCAATACGGTAATGGACTTGGAGGTGTTTTCCCGAGTCTCTTCAGAATGGCCACGAACACTATGTGGGTCCATATCCAGATGCGAGTTTTTATGGTTATGATAGGATGAATGAGAGTGAAAAGAAAAGCTTCATGGAGTGTTACGGTTCTGTCAGTGATGGGGTGTTTGATTTTCAAAAAGAGCTGAGACTTTATGGTGTGAATGACGTGGAAGTGTTGCGTCAGGCATGTCTGATATATCGTGACACTTTTATCAAGTGTACAGAACTAGATCCGTTTAACTTCACCACACTGGCATCCAGCTGCATGGGAGTGTTCAAGACACACTTTCTCCCCAAAGACACAGTAGCTCTGACATATGACGGTGCCTACACAAATCAACATAAAACATATTCGAGTGTCTCCATACAGTGGTTGGAGTATGTTGCACATGTGAAACAAATAGAGATCAGACACGCTCTAAATCACGGCGAACAGAAGTTTGGATGTTATTATGTAGATGGTTACCACGCATACTCAAACATGTGTTATGAGTTTGCAGGATGCCTGTTTCATGGTTGTACAAAGTGTACAAATCAGGCAAGTAATCGTTAAACTCAATTTTAGACCTTTAAAACAATATTTCTGAAACACAGAGGGGTTAAAATGACCTATAATCCATATACACATGAGGATGGGCGATACACGGCTTATTATCTAAATCAGGCAGGTGGTGAGTTACCAGGATTTATAGGTAGTAGTGCTCAATACGGTAATGGACTTGGAGGTGTTTTCCGGAGTCTCTTCAGAATGGCCATGCCTTTACTAAGACGGGGATTCAGTCTTGCCACTCCTCATCTGAAGAAAGCAGCGACGGGGATTGTGGGTGATGTGGTGTCTAATATTGCAAGAAGTACGCAGAAGCAGGAGGGAAACAGACTAGCGGTGTATTGTAAAAGACCAATAAAAAGGCCTCCTGTGGGATATAGGCGTGGCGTCACAGAGCCCAAAACCAGTAGAAAATTGTGTAAAACAGTGAGGATTGCTAAGAATAAGCCTTGTCGCAAAAGAGGCAGGACCACACACAGAGCAGACCTGACAAGCTCCGATATCTTCTGAAATAAACAATGGCTCTGATTCACAGCCAGTCGCAAGAGTGTGTAAAGAGCGAACTAGACCTTTTCGCCAAACCCTACACACAGACCAGTATTGAAAAAGCCACATATGTTGAAATACCGCCAGTCTCCGCGATCACTCCCCACGGGCCTCTGGAATTCTACATTTCATCAAGTGGAGAAGACTATCTAGACCTAAATAATACATACCTGTACACCCGCGTCAAAATCACCAACCCTGACGGGTCAAATATTGCAAATGCTGCAAATGTGGGATTTGTGAATTATCCGGGAGCATCACTTTTTTCACAAGTGGACATCACCTTAGGGGATCGTTTGATTACTCAAGCATCAAATACATATCCATACAGAGCCATTCTGGAACTGCTTACAAACTATGGAAGAGACACTCTACACACACAATTCAGCACGGCTCTGTTTTGCATGGATACAGCTAACAACATGGACGATTTATCGATAGATGGCGACAATGAGGGCCTTGCATTGAGGGCTGATTACACCCGAGAGAGCCGTATTGTGGAATTCTTAGCACCGATACACGCTGATCTGTTCTTTCAAGAGAAACTATTATTGAACGGAATTGACATAAAGATAAAATGTATACGTTCACGAATTCTGCCTAATGACGTCTACAGACACTCAGTTCAATGTCAGCATAGTGTCCGCGAGTTTATTCATCAAGAAAGTAGCAGTCTCCCCCAGTGTGAGACTGGCTCACAGCAGGGCCCTGCAACACACTAATGCGAAATATGCTATAGACAGTGTGTGTAAAAACCTTCTCAGTACCTGCTGGTACAAAAGTGTGCAACCAGGAAAATCTTTATATAGGTCAAATCCCTAAATTTGTCATAATAGCGTTTGTTGACAACGAGGCTTTCACGGGGAGTTATGCTCACAATCCTTTTAATTTCCAGCATTACGATGTTGAATTTATGAGTCTTTATGCCGACGGGGTGCCGTATCCAGCCAAACCTTTTCAACCGTTGTTTAATAGGAGCCAGTGTGTTCGCGAATACTACCAGCTGATACAGAACACGAGGAGACACCTAAAAGACCGTTCGCTGGCGATATCATGTCAGGATTTTGCTAGAGGATACACCCTCTTTTGTTTTAATATGGATCCGGACGAGGGATGCGCCAGTCACGTGTCTCTGGTTAAAAGCGGAAATGTCAGACTGGAAGTACGCTTTAGACAACCTCTGCCTCGCACAGCTACAATTTTGGACTATTCTGTGTACGATTCGATTCTGGAAGTGTCTGCAAGAAGGCAGATTTTGATGGACTTTTATTAGACATCATGAATACTATAGAGTTGACGAGTATTCTTAAAAGAATAACCATCAAAGAAACTGATTTCTTAGGCGTCTTTCCATGCAACCACTTAAACGATAAGAAAATAAGCAGATTACCCGCCATGCTGGTTGTTAACACACACCCTTCTCATATGCCTGGAGAACATTGGTTAGGAGTCTATTTTACAAACAAAGGACGCTGTTATTTTTTTGACAGCTTTGGTAACCCTCCCACACACGTTCAATTCCCGCCTGTTATTAACAAATTTCTTAAACAGAATTGTACAGAGGTGTTTTATTCTACAAAGCATGTGCAGGATAATAATTCAACGGCTTGTGGTCAACACACAGTGTTTTTTCTGTATCATATGCAGAGAGGGGTGTCTTATGACTTTATGGATAAATATGGCTCAAATCTGAATTGTAATGATGTTATGGTTTATAAATTTCTCAACAAAATACGACCTGGTATTTGTCAAAAATATGACTTTACCTGTGTTCAGTGTGTAAAACCTCACATGTGAAGGATTGTTTTTATAATTGTTATGATATAATTGTTTTCTGTATCCATGTTCGTTTACAGTTGTGTTGGTTTTATTGATAATGTATTTCTCAATGACAATAAAGTATACAATACAAAACATAATGTGTAAATAAAGACTCTTTATTCATACATTGCGTGTTTATACATATTGTTATAATCACAGATTTTAAAATACATGTATTAGATACAATAAGTAATATCAAAAGCTGTATATAAACATTATTAGATGGGAAAATAACAAAATGCATTAGAAATTGGTCACAATAAACAAATGTTGAAAAATTAAACAAAAAGACACAATGTAATACAAATAAATCAATAATATCTACATGAAATTAAAAATTAATCCATACATTTGACTTCCTTTTACACCTTGGGGTATGACTTAATGCAGGGTTATGCTCACTCAAGGACATTTTAGAAGGTGTTTGACAATCACCCATTTTAATCCCTGTAATGAGCCGTCTAACCTGAGTGTTTGGGATGGACGATAACGGCACATTGAGTGAGGCCATGACCTGCAAAAACTTGTCCCAACCCAGAGGTCTTTTGTCATCAGACACACCCTGAGGTTGTGTAATGCTTTTCACTAGATCGTATATGTGCGACCCCTTTAAAACCTCCCCGTCGACAACAAGCTCCCCCTGACCAGTCCATGAGACAGAGTTTTTAGCTATGGTGTCTAATATGTGCTGTGCATGTCTCTTATGTTTAACGGGCATGTGTTTAAGAATGTCCTCCAACATTTCATCAGAGGTGCCGTAGGCACCAGCATCATAGACTTGCGTGACCTTAGGATGTACAGCGTCGCTGGGTTCACCACCAGATAGTGTCAAGTTGATCACGCCTTTTTCACGATCACCCTGTTTCACTAGTGACAAGTACCGTTGTAAAACACTAGAGTACTTTTTGGCCTTTTCATACAAATCTGTGTCAGGTAGACTCAAAATATTGGCCATAGCTTTATCTAGCTCATTTTCCACCGACTGTCTGATAGAACCCGTATTTTGATTCTGCTGATGCTGTTTTAAAGCATCCAGCTGGTGCTGTGGGATCAAACACATTTTCTGGGCATGATCCATTACTTCAGAGTAAAAAGACACTCAGCTACGCGTAATGAGACTGGCGATGAATGGAATAGCGGCTCCTAAAAGAGCCGGTAAGAAGCCTCCACTCTGATTAATTGTTTTTTTCTTTTGTGAAATCCCTGCTTTCTTGTTTGCCACTAATCTAACACCGGCTTTGTTCCTCTTGAGCGGTATTGTTTGTCCGACAGCGGAATGTTCCCCCGTAACACGTTGACGGCAATTTCACACAGAGCATTAATAAAGTCAGTCCCTGCATTGTTCACAATGGCTAATCTGACCCTAGGAGGTGCTTTATATAAAGCCTCCAAAAGAACCAGATTTCTACGCATGCGCGCTGACATTATCAGGATCTCCGGCTTTTAGACACGTATACGACTTGACGGTCAGAAAGCAAGTGTGTTCTGAGTCGTAGATGATCAGGGGTCTTGGCTTTAAAGTCTATGAAAAGATACCCGAAGGCAGGACTTGTAGCATCGTTAAAAGCATCCAGGAAAAATATGCTATTGCCGGGAAACATCTGTCTAGCCAATAATGTGATCTGGTATTTGTCACGTGGGTTTTTAAATAACACTAAATAGTTTGTGTTTAAACTGATGGTCCTACTTGATGTACCCTGAATAAAAAGATTCTGAACCAGGTACATACAGCTAAGATTTCTATGATGAACATATTTAGTGAAAACATTTTGTACTTCTACATTGTTGCTGGCATCGTTCATTAAATCATCTATAATTAGTAAATTTTTCTGGTGTGTGGGGAGAAGCGCATCGTCGCATAAAGAGTCAGGCAGTTGTTACAAAATGAATTTCTCTTATTCTCAACAGCTGGTCATAAGGAGGTTGCCAGCATGAATATATGTACACAACATTGTCTATATCCTCTGAAATAAGGCGTGAAGCATTTTCAATAACACTCTTGACAAAGAAAGTCTTTCCACAATTTGAAGGGCCACTCACGACTATGCTAAATGGATGCTCCAGCCTTGGATCGAATGTTTCTAGCTGATCAGTAGCCATAAGGGAGGGTTGAATAATCAGGCAGCACTCTCCGCTTAATGTAAACAACCTGTATGCAACGGGATAGTGTAGAATTTTTTAGAGTAAAGGCCTTTTTATTCCGAACAATAGTCTCAGATTCGGTGGTCAGGTGATCACCATCTGAAACCCCATTGGCCACGTAGGACCTAACAAGACTCTGCAGTGACTGGGGTGTGACGATAGAGGCGTTTTTAGCATTTAGAGTGACACCTTTGCATTTCACCTGCGTCTTCCCACGTTTGGTGACATATGCGTAACACTTAGGACCTCCCGAAACAAACTCTGTGATAAAGTCTTCCTCAGGCAATCCACACACATCACCATCATTAATCTCATCGGTTAGGTCGCCCAGGTATGGACCTAGTGGTGGGATCCAGTCACCGTCTTTAGATGAAAAAACTACGCTGTCAGTGTCACAATACAACACCCGCTCCTGCAATTTGTCCATAAGATCATATAACATGAGTCTAGCGTGTGCAGTGGTCATGGCTCCTATGAAGACATTGACATCATTCGATTTAAAAGCTCGTTTGTCAGCATGACGCCACTGAACCAATGCCACTTCTTCTGAAATAAAAAAAAAACTGACGTACATCATAGTGATCGCTGAACATTAGCTGAGTGAATCGAGAGGGCTCAGTTATTAATTCACAATGGGGCAAATCACTTCTCATGCTAAACCGACCCCAGAGGGAGTTAAGGAGCAGTTTATTACAGCTTCGTACAGCTTTATTCACTTTTATATTCATCGGATCTAGTCTTATACCCTCTTTTTCATAATAGTCATCAATGTATTTTTGTCTCGCCGCGTCGTGATTCACATGCCCCGGGTAGCCCGATGCCTCTTGTTTACACTTCAGAAAAGTCTTGACATATTCCCTAAACACGGTTTCTGTCTGCTGTGGAAAGTGCCAAACCTCATCAATACTTATCACTACGTAACCTTTTTCAACAGCCTTCTGAAGCTCAAATGACACCCACACCCCTGACAACTGTCTCTCACTGTCTCCATGACAACACCTGCTAGTCTGATTCAAGGCTTCTGCGCATGTCCTACAAAGCGGAAACATCAGCTTCTTGTGGGCTCTGTAGGGAAGGACCGGGTGATATAAGCCTCGTGGTGGGAGAACAGTACATTTCACAAATCCAAAATAATTATCGATTGAATCAAAATCCCTAAAGATAACTTGAGGGTGTCCTACCGGGTACGGCTTTCGCGATTGCACAGTCGGGTACAGACTTGTAAAGTCGTACTACCTGATTTTCTCACCCTCTTCAGCTTTGTGATAAAGCTTCATGGCGTTTGTGCGCCTGCCAAACAATGCTTGTCGTGGGTCGAGACGTTCGGGCATTTTGTATCCCGCCATAAATTCTTGCACTCTGGAGTCTCGTTTTTTAAGCATCTCCCATTCACATTCCCACATCACAACAACATGCACACAGTGCCGTCTCCTCAAGACCATAAGCTTCTCATTAAATTGATGGTAGAGCACGCTGTTTGGGATCTTACTGAGAGGGTTCAACTCTGCGTGATTTGTACACTTTGTACAACCATGAAACAGGCATCCTGCAAACTCATAACACGTGTTTGAGTGTGCGTGGTAACCATCTACATAATAACACCCAAACTTCTGTTCGCCGTGATTTAGAGCGTGTCTGATCGCTATTTGTTTCACATGTGCAACATACTCCAACCACTGTATGGAGACACTCGAATATGTTTTATGTTGATTTGTGTAGGCACCGTCATATGTCAGAGCTACTGTGTCTTTGGGGAGAAAGTGTGTCTTGAACACTCCCATGCAGCTGGATGCCAGTGTGGTGAAGTTAAACGGATCTAGTTCTGTACACTTGATAAAAGTGTCACGATATATCAGACATGCCTGACGCAACACTTCCACGTCATTCACACCATAAAGTCTCAACTCTTTTTGAAAATCAAACACCCCATCAATGACAGAACCGTAACACTCCATGAAGCTTTTCTTTTCACTCTCATTCATCCTATCATAACCATAAAAACTCGCATCTGGATATGGACCCACATAGTGTTCGTGGCCATTCTGAAGAGACTCGGGAAAACACCTCCAAGTCCATTACCGTATTGAGCACTACTACCTATAAATCCTGGTAACTCACCACCTGCCTGATTTAGATAATAAGCCGTGTATCGCCCATCCTCATGTGTATATGGATTATAGGTCATTTTAACCCCTCTGTGTTTCAGAAATATTGTTTTAAAGGTCTAAAATGGAGTTTAACGATTACTTTTCCATATGTAAATGGTATATATTGATTCTGATCGTTTTTTAAAGAAATTTCTATGTCGTCTATGACTGATTTGGAGAGAGATGTGTAGTGCGGCTTATCATAACTCAGAGTGGGCATCCTACGCTCGTCGTCGCATATGTTTATACTCCTTAGGAGTGGGACGTGACTGTCCCCCACCAGCTGGTAATCCGCAATGTCGCTGTAAATAAATATATTCTATTCACCACCGTGGATGTCTGCAGGGTAAGGAGCTATATGGATCTTTTTCTTTTCGGCATCTACGGGGAAGCTACTCCCGGTTTGAATCCCAATATCTGAGCGAGTTTTCCCTTGAATATGAACGTTAGACCGTTAGCCCCCATGAAGTAGACATGATTTGTAATATTGTTATACTGCATGGACACTCTGGCTGTAGATGGGTTCTCAGTAAGACGAGCATTAAATTCTTTCACTATTTTAGTGACGGTTTCGTAAAATCCCACAGAGTGTAATGTGGTACACCTCTCTTGTTTCGGTGTTATAAATATTTATAACGGCATCCTTGCGTAAAAAGGTGTTCCAGACCCGAGGAATCTGCACCTCGTGGGGTTCCTTAAGAACTATGGGTCTAGCGAGTTTTGTTCTGTAATTCCATATTTTATTGTTTGGGTATATATGTGATGATGAGTTGCTCGGGAGTGTGATGTAAAATCCATTTTTATCCATGATGGTTAAACAATGATATGCTCCTCACAACTGTACGCTATGTAATGCTCAGTTGGACTGGCGTGTCCTGCTGTTAAGCACTTCAATGCAGATCAATTATATCCTTTTCAGGTATTAAAGAGTTAAACATTTCAGGCCATCCTAACCACTTTACCAAAACATAATTTTCACGTCCTACTTTTTTTCTCTCCAAAATTTTCTCAATTTTATAAACCTTATTTTTATCGACAATCACACGCTGCAGCTCCTTTTCATAAAATGTCCCCTGCAATATTTCACCAGCACAGTCTGCTAATCTGTACACCGGTGGCTCTCGAGCTATACATTCATATATTGTGAAATATTCATCGCTGAATGTCTGTTCATATCCTTTCCTAAAAACAGTGCGCTGTTTCGATATCCTCACAGTGTCTCCCACATTGTACTTGAAACAGACAATGCTCCTGGGCTTTGTTTTGTAAAGAGTTTTAAAGACCATAGACTCATTACTCTTATTAACATCTACAGGAGCCATCTTTATCGACCTGTGGTGAGAGTTATTATAGGAGCCAACAAGATCCTGTATGATTTCTATGTATAGCTGTGAATTAACAGAAGAGAAATAGCGCCACATTCTGGTGCGTAAAGTTCTATTAAACCGCTCTGCAACACATGCTTTGGTCTCATTTTTAGTTGAAAAATGACGAATATTAAAAGACTTTCACATTCTCTGGAAAGTTTTATTATAGAATTCTTTACCAGAATCTGTCATCAGAGTATGAGGAATCCTCCCCTCTCTGAGTATGTCCCGAAATGCCTTCGTTACAGAAGACATCTCACCCAAGCATACTTGGAGAAAACATCAATACATGTCAACAGGTACCTCACGTTGTCATTCTGTGTGGCATAGGCACTCATGTCCACCAGGTCAGCTTGAAACTGTTTGTCTATACCACTGACCAGGATTCTGTTTCTTGGAAAATGTCTGGCTGCATTGGCGTGGAGAGTATACACATCCTGTTTTAGTAAAAACTGTTTCACCTCTGAGAGAGATGGCTGTTCCCCTGTGTTTGCTCTCGCTGCATTATACAATTTCTGTATACTGCCTAGACCTCCGGGGTGGGATGGATCATAATATATTTTATCCAGAGTGCTTTCCATGATCGCTTCAGAAAACATAAATAATTCTTTTAACATCTCTTTTATTTCAACGATGACACAAACAATTGCATTTATCGTTCATACTTCAACAACTGTCACTTAGAGAACAATTTCTTCACATCATCAACATTATAACTAAAAGATTAATACATTTGTTTTTATATCCTATACTATAACACACACAATAATATCTCATTCATTCATTCATTCATTCATTCATTCATTTATTTATTTTCAACGACGCCAGGGATCGTAGGCCTCTCGGATGATTCGGTAATGTTTGGGGGGAGTTCTTCTTCTTCCATGCACCCGCGTCTGAATGCTAAATAGACCTCCTGTTGATCATCCGGTTGGTCGTCAGTATATACATTATACACGGGTGAAGGATCTGTTAGCGTAGGGGTGATGGGTACCACAGCGTCATCCATAAAACCACTTCGGGCTGTCTCCTCTTCATAATACAGCCTCTCTATAAAAAAATATATAACATTTTGGTCAATACACACACACACACACACTACATACATTAAAGTATAAACAAGTCAATAATTACCATTTAATTTTCAGTAGTAGTCAACGTGTCTGATGATTCGGGGCATAGACAGACAACTGAGGGTAGGCAGCCCATGCTGCGCAGTGCTCGGATTAGTAGTGAGAAAAAGACGTTTTCTAACATCTTCATAATACGTGTAGACCGTGTCTTTCTGTATCGCGTTATCAATATAACCAAACAGTTGTTGCAGGGTTCGCCAGTCGCTCCACTGTATAAAAAACACAGTTTCAAACCATGTGTCACATTCCTCCAATGAAATGGGGTACGGGCGTTCCAGCCAATCTGAACGGCCTCTGGCGGCTATCATACCATCCACATCCTCACATATACGAAAAAATATAAATCCTTCACGTGGTTTGTTAAAACGATCGGTCTCAATTCTGTACATCACAGGCATTGTGGCACTGAACCATTGCACTACATACATCGACTCTGGGAAGCCGGGTTGATTCAGGTCGGTGCACACTGATGTACGGAAAAGTCTCCAGTCTTTTACCGAAAAACACATGCATTGTGAACAGCCATCTCCATCAATACAGTTAGCAACACTTAGCTCAATATCTCCCGAATTGTATTTAACATTGTAAACATACCCCTGGTTTCCCCGATGTTCTAGATTTAACTCCACGGGAGTTGTACACTTCTCAACGCGTCTCTTTTTACGCGGCGCACAGCATCTAAAACAGGTTAGATAGTAGACAGATCTCCGTGAGACATACCTGTAGGTCCGTATGCCATTTTTTGATCTTGTGTGGAGAAAAATATTAGCGGCAATAGCACGGGATGGTCACTGATGGCGATTTTTCTTTGTTTTTGTTTTTTTTAATTCAGCAGCAACAGCAGCAACAGCGTTAGCGGCAACAATCGCTAGGTCGATAATAACGAAAAATTCAGCAGCAGCAACAGCATCAACAGCGTTAGCGGCAACAATCGCTAGGTCGATAATAACGAGGCTACTTCTTAAACTATATACAAGTTTTAAAAGAGGTGTTTCCCTTTAACACGTGACGTTGAAAACAGTTGATTGGACCCAAAGATTTTATTGTAACTGACAGATGTCATTTTACTATAAACCATCACGCGAACAACCCTAGTGGTGGTACATGCACCTTCATGTGATTAGGAAGGAGGAGGAGGAGGAGGAGGGGTTATGGGGTTACTAACGGTCAATAGGCCTCATGCACACTCATGCACTATACGCACGATACATGCACACTCATGCACACGCACGTGCACGCGCCTTGGGGCGGTCCTTATACTACTCACAACTTTATCACAGCTGTCATATTTTATTTTATTAGTATATATTAGTAAGTTTAATTTGTTGACTAAGGTAAAAATATATTTTTTCTGTCATTAGTTTTTTTTTCCACCATCACCTTCCCCTCTACTTCCAATGATCATCTTGAGAAAGACCAAACTCTGAATCCTGTTCATTTTCCCCACATTGCCTTAGTAAATATTATTCACATTAACTTGTTTTTCAAAAATGGGAAAATGTGCTTCTGCTTGCAAACACACCAGAATATTGTCCCGAAGAAACAGCAAACAACTTTATCAGTCTGTTCATTTACATAGCTAACACTAATGCTAATGCTAACGCTAATTAAGGAAACGATCTTGCATGAGATGGAGCGTTAAGAATGAGTTTAACAGTTAAGCTCATAACCAGCCCTCTGTTAGCATTGTTAGAATTTAAGGGATAAGTTCACTTACATTTCTTTGTCTGGTGTTACTGCTGTAGTGAAGCATCTTCACCAAGCTGCAGTCATGGTGCATTCAAAGCCCTCAACAGTGTGGGTCTTTTCAGGATCTATACTGCCACTTTTTTTAAGTATATCTGATCCTTGAACAAACAAGCCTCTTCCCATCATTTGAAGCAGATTGTATGCTGCTTTTATTTTTTATTTTTTTTTTTAATCTATAATGATCTCATACATGCAACTTATTGTATTTTGAAAGTTAAATAATAAGCTTTTAGTGACATGTAGATGTACAACGTGTGTGACGTAGGTGACTTAAAGGCAACTGATGTCATCTAGGAAAGATCCAAATAAGTTTCTTATCATACAAAATCAATTGTATTTTAACCTTAAGAGAAAATGTGCCAGATATGTATCTATAACATTACAGTAGCAGCTACCGAGCTATAGATCACTTTACAAGCTGTAAGCTGTAACATAGCTAACATTGGAAGCTAGCATGCTAATCCTAATATTAGCAGCCAACATGCTGTAGCTAACATTAGCAGCTATAAATCTATATTACAACTACACTTTGTATCCTACTTGCAACTGCACAGAGGAGGAAACACTGTCAAGTTTAAAAGAAATCATAAAATAAACCTACCTGTTGGTGTCATGAAGAAGTTTTCATACTGGAAAAAGACCATCTCTGGTCTGAGGAAACATGGTTATATCCCAAATTGGTGACTGTGTGACTTCTTATCATTAGGCTGTACTCTGATTGGTTAAAATGTCACACACTTCTGGAAGTGTGTATATTTAGTAATACTAAGCCTCTAGCACTAGTTGGCAGTACTGAGGAAACATTTCACACACACTTTTCTGACCTTGTGGGCCAAATGAAAAAAAGCAAGAGGAACATTAGTGGAGGCTCCTAAGCTGCTTTTTCAATGAAATCTTTGTGGGGCCCAAAAAGCTGGGCCCTACACTGTTGGTGTGCTCCTTGCCACTGGGCCTCACCAAGTAAGAAATACAAGTGTGTGCACACACACACACACACACAATCATGAATATGGCCAGTAGGGGGCATTAGTAATGTTACATTTTTCTCTAAATAACTAAGAATATTTATTGTAGATTTCTTACAACCTGCCTTTTGTTTTTGTCATGAAATTGTGAACTTGTTTCTGAACATGCTGGTTTAGTTCTTACCTTCCTTTATTACTTTCACCCAACTGTTATCTGTAAAGAATAACTAATTGTGATCTAAATTAATCTGCTGACTGCAGATTGATTCCAAAGGGCCAATTTCTTTTCATTTATTTCTTGTCAACAACAGAATAGTTATTATATGTTGTATTAAATGTCACTTTAAATTTGTGAAAAACTAAAATAAAAGCTACAACAGAATCCAGTTTTCTGATTTTCATCTTTATTGTGTATTGAAAAATCTAGTTTATTAATCAGACACAGAGTAACATGGAATATTTCGATTTCAATAAACATTTTATTTCCATACTGACTCTCATTGTCCCAATGAAGGTTTTGAAAAGGAGGAAAAAAAATAATCAGCTGCAGGTGTGTCCGGAAATAAAGAAGCAACACACTCATTAATAAACCAAGTAAAGACAAAGTGAAGCTGCAGTTTCCTGTGACTGCAGCAGTTTAGTGGGACTACAGAGTTAGTAAGTCCACATGTAGTTGTTGTGTGGACGACTTCCAACCCCACTACTCTGTCTGCACCATAGAGCACAGAGGGACAATATCTATGGAATAAAGAGGATTGAACATGTGACACAGAATGAACAAGTCAACAAATGTGAGATGACTCTGAGGATCAGGAAGAACATTTCAGAGTTTGACAAACAGCTTCATCCCAACACTACACACCTCTCTGTCATCAGAGGAAGCTTAAAATCTTCTTCTCACAGATCCAGTTTTTAGAAAAACGATCATGTTTACTTCTCCATCTTCCTTGTTGATCACAGTATGCTGCATATAAATACCCAGTGTATTGTGGTTCTCCTGTCGCCCAGAAGCTGTGGAAAAAATAAAACCTTGTTTTTGACTTTGATAAATTCATGATTATTTTCACTTTCAAATAAAGTTAAATCTAATTTTAATGATTTGAAATAGTGTCATTTTAGTAACTATGTAGGGGATTTTCTGACACCACAAGGATCATGGGGATAAGTCTGATCCCAGATGTGAACTGAAACCTGGATCCAGGACTCTGAGATCTCCTCCATTCATTCCAATCAAAGTTAGTGACTCTGCTCAGACTCCAGCAGCATTTAGTGTCTTCCTGCTCTGATTCCTGCTTTTTAAAGCCACTGCACATGTTCAGTAGTGTTTCTCTCTCTGAGCCCAGTCACTGTCTGTTAGACTTTTCACTTTGTCAACAGGTTTCCTCACATCACTTTCAGCTTTGTCTCTGAGGAAAAAACAGCAGCAGGAAAAAGTGGTTGGAAAGCTGCTCTCTGAATCCATCCCTGGGACTAATGATCATATTCAGCTTTTTCCTTCATCTGTTCTTCACTTTCTAAAGAGCAGAGAAGAGGCAGCTGCTCCTTCATGCTGAGATCAAGTTCAAGAAAGTTTGACTCTAAATGTTGAAGCTAGTTTTTCTTCCACCACGTTTGTTCTGTGTGAGGATACAGAGAGCAGCACACACATTCAATCCTCTGAACTGTGACCAGAGCTTTGAACCATGTTTCAATCCTGACTCATTGTTACTGCAGCTCATCACAGACTGGAGATGAAGAGAGTTCATAGAAAGATTTTTCAAAAGAGATTTGGATCATTTTGTCACTGTCCTACATTTTAACACATGATCCTATTAGCTCCTAAAAATGACTCTGATGTCACTGTATTAGAAAGAAAATCTGTCTCACGTTTGTGTCAGTGGTGTTCCATCCACCCATTCCCATTGTTTCCATAGACCAATCCAGGACTCTTCATGCTGATTCAGCTCTGTGACAAAGTCCTAACAGAGGATCAATAATCAGTTCTTCTTTCATAATTCAGTTTTTCTGTTCTAGTAACATCATCATGTTATTTTTTGTTCTGTTTGAAGAATATTTTGAATCATAAGTTTTTTTTTTAAGAATCAATGAAAAGATGTTATAATGGTTATAAGTTCGTATTTTAGAGGAGCAGAAAGTATTTTTACATTTTTCACTGAATAAACTGAGATCAGGGCTCCTGGTTATAGTTCATCAAAATTCTCCCATATTCATGTGACTTTAAATTGTCTATAAAAACTGACAGCAGGTCAGAAACACAAGGAACAGATTTATCAAAGATCTCACACACACACACACACACATTAACACACACACACACACATTAACACACACACACACACACACACACACACACACACACACACACACACTCATTCACACACACACACACTCATTCACACACACACACACACACACACACACACACACACACACACACACACACACACACACACACACACACACACACACACACACACTCACCTGTTCCTCTTTGCTGTTGATAATCACCAGATCTGATTCTCTGTTCACACAGTCTATTCTGCTCTCAGTCCAGCTTTTCTTATCAGTAGACATAAAGTAACAACTGCATCCAAATCTCTTCCATCCTTCAGGACACAACTTCCCTTAATGTCAAACAAATGTTTAAAGACAGATTTCATGTCATTCAGTATCAGCATGATGATGATCTGTAGTGTCACTGTGTAAAATAAGATCTTAATCTGCTGCTTTTCTCTTTCAGCTTCAGTTTAGAAAGAAGTTAAAACTCAGATTTTTAAGTGATGACCTGCAACAGAAATATCCACATAGAAAAATGTTCAACAACATGAAACAACTCTAACTGAACATAAAGGCACATTTAAGTCATATCATGGAAATTACTTTAATCCTGGTTTTAGTTTTTAAACTTTTCTCACCTTGAATTTTGTCTTTCAGCTGCTTTATTTCATCCTGTAACTGACTGTTGGTGACTGACTCGTCTTAAAAACAACATTACAACAATATGAATCCTGTCATGTCTCAACGTAACATGAAGCTGAATCTTGTGTATAATGATATTTGGTCATGATTTCAAAATCTTACCTGACATTTTGTCCTGGAGCTCATTGTAGCTTTTGATCAGGTTGTCAATCCTGGATTGAAGCTCTTTTTCTTTGGTGACTGAATGAAATGATGAGAAACACAAAAGCAAAGAAACAATGAGTCTCTGTAACTGAGTATTGTTGACTGCTGTCTTTGTATTAGAACAGTAGAAAAACACTATGAGAACATGGAAACATTGTGAAGTTGGATCCTGAAGTTTTACCCTGGAGGTGCTTGATGAGATGCTGTGACTGATTGGAACTGTGACTCAAGTTGTTGAGTTTCTTCTCCAGATCATTTTTTTCCAAAGTCACTAAAATATCTGGAGGGAAAAACCAAATCCAAACAGATCAAAACCATGAAATCATTGTGTTTTAAATACAGCATATTAAAGTTTCCTGAGCACGTTAAAGTGTCACTGTCACACTTAATAACACTAGTAACTTGTTGAAGCCTCTGTTCTTTAACCTGCTGTGATAAACTCACTCAGGGAGTCGTGACTAGAGCCAACAAAGAACCAACACAAATGTCTGTAACGTTAAATACTTGTTTTTAAAGGATTTTGACTTCACCAAGTGCTGTAACTTTAAACAGAACCAGAAATCACTTTATTTCTGCTGTCGTCACAAAGTAGATGTTGTTCTGTGAACATGTTGTTGTGTTGTGAACATATTTCCAACCTGCCATATCCACTAACTAACTACATGAGCACATGACTTTATTAGTAAACATGAACTTTAAATTATGGGACAAAATGTCAATATTTACTTAGAGTGAGAAATGAATCAGAAATGCTTTGTTGAATTGTGAAGTCAGTGTTTTTTCTAAAAATTCTGAATTAAAACACTTTGTGTCCCATGAAGGTTCCTGCAGCACCTTCATTCATATGATGTGGAAACTGCCCTCTAGTGTCTCACTTTTGGAACAAAGTATATTCACATTTACATATTTTATTTAGCAGACTTTTATCCAAAGTGACTTACAAGTGAGGAACAAAGCAGCAGAAAATCTAAGTCACGGAGAAAACGTTAAAGCAAAGTGCAATGAGAAGAAGCATCAGAACTTAGGTTTTTTTGTTCCTATTTTCAGCTTTGGTTTCTTCTTGTGCGTCTCATTGTTTTTTTAATGTTGTGTTTGTGTCACTGCAGTTGTTGAAGCTGAGGCTTCTCACCACATTAGACTCCGAGTTCTAATGTTTGTTGCTAGTGTGTCTCCCCATGTGCCTCTTTCTATTCCTGTTTATTCATGGGGCAACTGTGGCACAGGTGGTAGAGCGCTCGTCTACCAATCTTGCAGTTGTTGGTTTGATCCCTGGCTCTTCCGGTCACATGTCAAAGTGTCCTTTAGCAAGACACTGAACCCCGACTTAGTTGCTCCCAGTGAGTGTTGGCCAGCTGCATAGCAGCTCCCCCATCAGTGGGTTTGAATGGGTGAATAAGAAGCAGTGTAAAGTGCTTTGAGTGCAGAGCATTTATCAACAAGTTAAGTTTGTATTCAAGTGTAACTTATCTCGTTTAGTGATTTTTCGGTGTAGTGATCAGTTTGTTCTAATATTGTATATAGTGTATTTATCTACCTCCCACCTTTTGTAGCGAGCGCTTTTGTTTTCTAAATTTGTAGTTCAATAATTTACCTCCTAGGGAGAATTTTCTGTTTGCTTTCCTTTATCCACATGCTGTGATTCTGTTTTCAACTAATTGTATTTAGTAAACCAGTTTACTGCACTTCCTGTCCTGTTGCTGATTCCTGTGGGTGTCAAACTTTCACAGCAAACATCAGCCAAACGATGGATTCATCAGAGTCACGACTGGTGCAGGTAGCGTGGCAGGAGGCTCAGTGGGTCAAACACAGCAGAGCGTGGAGGAAAATACTTGTAGATTAGATTTGTTGTCTGAGCATTTTCCTCTGCCTCTTCTGAGTCCAAGATGGCACCAGTAAACTTTTACCTAATGGCACAGTTGTTATGATCAAGATGTGAGGGGAAATGCTGACATCTAGTGGCCGTAGTCAGTCTTTGTAGAGAAGGTCGGGGTGGATATGAAGGCAACAAAACACAGGGCTTTGAAACCAGAGACAGCAGTTTGTGTCCTGTTTCCTGTGACACTGTCTTGAACATCAGCTTTCAGACCCTGTCTCACCCTGACCAAGCCAACATACAGGAGACTGTAGCTCCTTTTCTTTGACTGGAACAAGTCTCTGTACTTGTCATGTAGCAGGATAAATATGATCCAAATTGAGCGCTGCACATTTTCCACAACTAAACAAATGTTCTGTCTGTGATGAACTTAGGCTACTAAACTAAATCCCTTTGTACACAAAATGGATCATGGATGATCGCGGCCACAGGTTTTTTTATTAGCTTGCTCAGAAGGACTGAGGAAAAGAAGACACAGAGCTGAAATCATTTAGAGAAATGATTCGAGGCTCATCACAGATCACTCCTGACACTCTTCTCCATCCTCTCCACCTGCCTGCACTCTCTTCTTCACTTCCACGCTACATCCCCTGTTACTGTGAACAGTTGATCCTAGGTATTTAAACTCCTCCACCTTCACCACCTCTGTCCCTTGTAATTGCATCACTCCACCACCATCTCTCTCATTTATGCACATGTCCTCCATCTTGCTCCAACTGACTTTCATTCCCCATCTCTCCAGTCCAACCTCCACTTCTCCAGGTTCATCTCAGTCTGCTTCCTACTTCCACTACAGATCATGATGTCATCTACCAACATCATAGTCCATGGAGACTTGGGTCTGTCCTCGTCCGTCGACCTGTCTTTCACCACTGCAAACAGGAAGGAGCTGAGATCCTTGATGCAAACCCACCTCCACCTTGAAGCAGTCTCTCATTCCTACCACCCACCTCACTCTCCACTGTCATCTCTTCATGCCTCCATGGAAATTCTTCCATGTTTTCCTTGTCACGTCTCCTTGTATACTTGTCTACTTTACTTGTCTCTTCTTTTTGTCCTGTCTCTTTCCTTTCCTACTTTCCTGAACTGACTTATTCCACCACCAAGTCTCTTTGTCTCCCTTTCTATGTTCAGATGTCATACCAAGTACCTCCCTAGCTGTCTCCCTCACCACTTCCTCAGTAGATGCCCAGTCATCCAGAACATCTTCAGCCACCCAGACTCTGATTCACTTTCATCTGATGTTTGGTTGGATCCTCACTCTCCTTCTCTTCCTAACCTCCAAAGTCGTCCTGCAGACTAACATCTGTTGCTGTCTGCTACACTATCTCCTGCCATCATGTTACAGTCTCTGATCTGTTTCAGGTTGCATCTCCTGCATAGAATATAGTCCACCTGTTTGCAAAGGAATAGAAATGGCAGAGGTGAATACATCTTTTAAGAGGAGTGAGGAGCACAGGGTGACCTACAAGAGTTGGGGAAGGTGCAAAGTCCGCCACCATCTGCCCTCCTTCATTCTCCTTCAGACCTGTGGGCTATTTAGAGTCACCAAAAAGGCCACAGCCAGCAGGTGGATTCAATATCAGATAGAAAGTATCTGATATCACACAAACCAGGCCAAACGAGATTAGCTCCGTTCACGTTACTAATACAAGTTTCCACACCACACTAGTCGACACAAATTAGTCACTTCCCAAATACAAACCAAGCCAAAGTCCAGCCTGTACATTGTAAATTCCAGGTAAACCATTTAGGGCCTCACTAGATCTGTTGATGAACCACAGATCATAGATTCAGACAGCAGGGACTAGTTCATCACAGACAAGCAAAAACATTTGGTGAGTTTCTGTGCTGCAGTTCAGTTGATCAACTACTCCTGTGCTTGTTGGTATAAGAACAGTTTCTGATATTTGTGCATCCTGTTAGTCACATGTTGGTTTGCTGCTGGACCACAACACAAGAAATGAACCAACGTACATGTGTTTCTCAGGCGACTGAAGTTTCACACTGACCTTAGTTGTGGTTTCTAATGCATGAGAACTGTAGACACTGTTTCCTGTTTCTCACAGTGGAGTTTATTTAAAAGTATTCATTTAATGTGCAGAGAGAACAAATAAATAAACTGACCAATGACTTCAGATTTGGTGTAAGAGTGTAACATTGTCCTATAGACACGCAGGAGTTGATCCAGTTTGTCATAAAATGCATCATGTTACTGTCACATTGTTAAAAATATTCAGAGCTGTTAATTCTTACATCGTGTGGACAGGGTGATGATCCCGACCATCATCAGAAGACACAGCACTCCCAGACATCTGAAAGACTTGTTTTGGACTGGAGGACGATTCAGAGTGTGTGGTCCTACAGAAGACAAGAAAACCATCAGTCTCAGCTGTCATCATTTTACTGTTTGGTTCTGGTTGATGCTAAAACACTCAGGAAGTTGGTATCAAAACTGAAGTCTTCCACCTTTGCCCTCCACCCAATTCCCACCTCCTTTGTTAAAACATTTTTAATTCATGTCTGACAAACCAGTCAATAGTCAACCACTCTCTTCAAATGGATGTTTTCCCTACAGTCATGGTCCTCAGGAGACTCTGACCAACCCCCTGCTGTGATCTACATGCTGTACAGTACTTATTACCACTTAAAATCCTTTACCCAGGTTGAAGTAATAAGTATTGAGTTTCTGTATTTCTCCCATCTGTGCATAGACCAGACTTTTATAAATTCTGTGTAAATGTGGTCAAGAATCTGCTCCTGTAAATGATCACAAAACCTATTATTAGAAAAGCAAAGGTCCCCAAAGTTTGAATTGTAGTCACAAACTATAGAAATGATCCCTGAAAGATAGTTTGAATTATAGTATTAAAAAATAATCTGTTGTACCAAAAAGTGGTGGCAGTAGCTCAGTCAGTAAAGTGGCCACCTACCAACCATAGGGTCGGAGGTTTGCATCCGGCTCTTCCTGACCACATGTTGAAGTGTCCCTGGGCAAGACACTGAACCCCAAACAACCGCCCATCCTTAGCTGTGCAGTACCAGTCCCAAACCTGGTAAAAATGGGGAGGGTTGCGTCAGGAAGGGCATCCAGCGTAAAAAACTGTGCCAAATCAATATGCAGACAATGATCCGCTGTGTCGACCCTGAACTTACAGGATAAACCAGAAAAAACACTTTCTGTCATAGTCAGAAATCATAGTCAGATTTTCATTTCAGTCTTTTAATTATTACTTTTGTTAGTTCGAAGTTATTTTGGAGAAAATTGTGGGTTTTGTCTTGTTTCCATTGAAGACAACCAACACTTTTGTCATTTACAGTAGATGTAAAGTGGACATGGACTGAAAGGTTACTTCCCAATCTAAGGAAACTCAAATATTTTCAAAAACTACAATTAGTCCAGGATACAGTTAAATGGTAAGAGAAGAAGTGATATTATCAGAACACACAAAGCTTCAGGTTGTGCACTGGTAAAGGACAGGATGTGTTTTTCCTGCTTTGTCTCCTAAGAAACATGTCATTTACTAAAACCAAATGTTCTGTAGCATCATAACATAGTAATTATGGAAATAAATGTAATACAAAGCACATATTGAGCCCTGTCTGCTAAAACCACCAGACACCAGAACAGTTTCTTTCCTCAGGCCATCACATCCATTTACATCTGACCTCATCTCTCTACATTGTCTGTATCTTTTACTCTTTGAACACGTCCTTGACAGCTGCCAACGACTGAAGCAAACTGAAACTTTATTTTCTGCTTCAGAAACTAAACCAAGACAACAAGGAAATGAAAACGAGCAGTGGTTTGTCATCATATATGGCACATTTAATAACAGTTTAAGCAACAGTTTAAGAAATATTACACTGATTTCACTGTTGTGTTCTAACGTGTACTGAGATTTTCTGTTGCTTTTTTAATCTTGTATTATGATAAAAATGTTTTCCATAAGCAGTGGGTGGTGGCTGTTTATTCTATTGATTTACTTTTCTGTTGCTGCCATGTGTCTTTAGAGAACATCAAGGATGTAGCAAGAAACCAACACATACACTGTGGGATAAAATTAACATGTAGCTGCAGTTTGTGGTTTTCTTTGCATCAACTAAGAGACTGAAAACAACTGTAAATGTAAGTTTCTGTCAGAATTATAATATAATATATATATATATTAATATTTGTCAGACGCAGGCACACACACACACACACACACACACACACACACACACACACACACAGAGAGAGGATTAACAAGAAATTGAATTAAATTAAACAGGAAATACTTCTGTTTGATGAAGTGAAACTTTTAAGTGAAGTTCATTTAAAAACTGATGTCTTGCAACATAGTTTTTATAGCTGTTAATGAGAGTAGTCAGAGTGTGAGTGTGTTTCCACTACTGCAACCATCAGACCAAACATACATAACCTGTATAATTCTCACAAAGTAGCTTCTTGAACTTTTTAAATGTTGGACAAACTGTTTTTCTTTTCATTCTCAGACTCTGAGAACAGCACAAACACTCCTGTGTGTTTTATTTCCAGAGGTGGTAGAAGTACAAAATCTCAATTTACAAGTAAAACTACTACTAAATACTTCCTTTAAAAATATTCCACTGCAAGTTTACAGTTTCAAATGATTTACTCAAGCAAAAGTACTAAGTACATGCTCTGAAATGTACTAAAGTAAACTAGTACCCCACTGTATTTTAGATGGTATTTAATTCAATTCAATTCAATTCAACTTTATTTATATAGCGCCAATTTACAACAAAGTCATCTCAAGGCACTTTACAGAATAAAGTCCAGACTACACAAGTATGTAGAAGCAACCCAACAAATCCCCCTTGAGCAAGCCCTAGGCAACAGTGGAGAGGAAAAACTCCCTTTAATGGGAGAAACCTCCAGCAGAACCAGGCTCAGGGTGGGTGGCCATCTGCCTTGACCGGTTGGGGTGAGTGGAAAGTGGAGAAAGAAAAGAAAAGAGCAACGAAAAGCAACAACAAAACAACAACAAAATGCAACAGCAAAACAACAAGAAAAGCAACAACAAAAAAGCAACAACAAAGCATTGTACAGGTTGTAGGACACAGAATTAATGGCATACAGTGGTGACAAGTAAATGTATAGAGAAAAGCTAGTTCATGTTGAGTGAGCAGTTTTAACTATAAGCTTTATCAAAAAGGAAAGTTTTAAGCCAAGTCTTAAAAGTAGAGAGGGTGTCTGCCCCCCGAATTTGGATTGGAAGCTGGTTCCACAGGAGAGGAGCTTGATAGCTAAAGGCTCTGCCTCCCATTCTACTTTTGCAAACTCTGGGAACCACAAGTAGGCCTGTATTCTGGGATTGAAGTGGTCTAATCGGGCGATACAGAACTATGAGACCTTTTAAATATGATGGAGCATTAAGAGCTTTGTATGTAAGTAGTATCTAGTTAGTATCTTCTGGTTTCACAGATAAATAGAGCTGGGTATCATCTGCATAGCAGTGGAAGTTTATGGAATGTTTCCTAATAATTTTGCCTAAAGGCGACATGTACAGATTAAAAAGTATTGGTCCTAACACAGAGCCCTGTGGAACTCCATAGCTAACTTTGGTGCATAAAGAAGAGTCATCATTAACATGAACAAGTTGGAATCTGTCTGACAGATAAGATTTAAACCAATGTAATGTGGTTCCTTTAATCCCAAATCTATGTTCTAGTCTCTGTAATAAAATGTTGTGGTCAATGGTGTCAAATGCGGCACTAAGGTCTAGTAAGATGAGTACGGACACAAGTCCATTATCTGAAGCCAGGAGAAGATCGTTGGTGACTTTTACCAGTGCTGTTTCTGTACTGTGATGAACTCTAAATCCTGACTGAAAGTCTTCATACAAATTATTCCTGTAAAGGTGATCACATAATTGTTTTGCAACTACTTTTTCAAGGATTTTAGAAATAAACGGGAGATTTGATATTGGTCTATAGTTGGCTAAATCACCTGGATCAAGACAAGGTTTTTTAAGTAATGGTTTGATTACAGCAACTTTGTAGGCCTTTAGTACATAGCCAGTTTCTAAAGATAGATTAATCAAATCTAATATGAACGTGTCTATTAAAGGTAGAACATTTTTAAGCAATTAGGTTGGAACAGGGTCTAAAAGACATGTTGTTAGTTTTGAGGAGGCGATAGTTGAACTTAGCTCAGTGAGATCTATGGGTAAAAAGCAGTCTAAGATGGATTGGGGCCTTATTGAGGATTCTAGAGCTGTTGTACATGAAGATCTATCTGTAATATTTGTGGGGAGGATCTGGTGAATCTTTTCCCTAATGGCTACAATTTTATGAGTAAAGAAAGTCATGAAGTCATTGCTGCTCAGAGTTAAGGGAAAACTAGGCTCAACAGAACTATGGCTCTTAGTCAGCCTGGCTACAGTGCTGAACAGAAACCGGGGGTTGTTCTTGTTTTCTTCTATTAATGATGAATAATATGCTGTTCTGGCATCACGGAGCTTTTTTGTACATTTTTAAACTGTTTTTCCAGACTAACCGGGATTCTTCTAAATTAGTGGAACACCACTTCCTCTCTAACTTTTGTGACGCCTGCTTTAAGCTGTGCATTTGTGAATTGTACCATGGATGTCGGCTCCTCTGATTCACTGCCTTCTTTTTCAGAGGGGCAACTGTACCTAGTATCATACGCAATGAGGCTGCAGAATTGTCAACTAAATAATCAATTTGTACAGGAGTAAGATGGCTACTCACCATAGTATTGACACATGGTGGTGAAAAAGATGAAGAAATAATTTCTTTAAATGTATTCACAGCATTTTCAGATAAACATCTGCTATAGTGGAATTTTTTCCTAACTGCTGTATAGTCCGTTATTGTAAATTCAAATGTTATTAGAAAATAGTCAGAGAGAAGAGAATTATGAGGAAATTCTATTAAATTATCAGTTTCAATGCCATATGTAAGGACAAGGTCTAACGTGTGACTAAAACAGTGAGTGGGTTTATTTACATTTTGGGAAAAACCAATTGAATCTAATAATGAATTAAACGCAGTGCTCAGGCAGTTACTGTCAGCATCTACATGAATGTTAAAGTCACCCACTATAATGACTTTATCTGTACTAAGCACTAAATCAGATAGAAAATCAGAAAATTCAATCAAAAACTCTGAATAAGGGACTGGAGGACGGTACACGATAACAAATAATAGTGGTTTTTGAGTTTTCCAGTTTGGGTGTGAAAGGCTAAGAGTAAGACTCTCAAATGAGTTATAACTATGTTTAGGTCTAGGAATTATTGATAAGCTAGAATGGAAGATTGCTGCAACTCCTCCACCTCGGCCTGTGCATCTAGGAACATGATAATTAATATGACTCATTCAAACTGACATATTCTTCCTGCTGCAACCAGGTTTCAGTGAGACAAAATAAATCAATTTGATGATCATTTATCAAGTCATTTACTAACAGAGGTTCCTGGACCGGGGAAGGTGGTCCAATGGATTGGTTGACAAGATTAGCTGCAGCAGGTCTCGTCCGATGTCTCCTTTTAGCCGGGATCCAGGCCTCCTGTGTCAGCGGCGAGGAGCAGGCCCGTGTCGGGACAGGCCGTTGGTCATCCACAGGGCCAGAAGGCCGCGGGTTGACATCGCGATTCCAGCAGTAGCAACAGGGCCGGACCACGGCAGCGTGTCATCGGTGTCTTGGGTCACTGAACAAACAGCTGGGTGGATAGAAACTGTTTGTTCCATGTAGCTCGAGGTATTAAGAGCTGCGAGGTGCTTCGCTTGTGTGGTGGCAACGTTGGAAAACCCCAAGATAAGTTCTTTTTATTTTTTTGCTTAGTTTGTTTTCCAAAAGTTTGATGGTTTTTTGCAACTGCGTGAAAACGTGTACACAGTTTGAACAGACCAGCATTTCGAAACTACGGAAGTTTAATCAGATGATGTTCAGTTCAATTCGCTTTTTTAATTCAACTCTACAGTACAGGGTCAGATGAGCACCTTGCATGGCAGCCACCACCATCAATATGTGAATCAGAAGCAACACTGTAAAGTGCTTTTCTCTAAAAGCACTATATAAGCAGCAATTTACTTATTTACTGTCCAAAATATTACGTTCGGCAAAAGGGTTTTTTAGGATCTGAATGAACAACATACTTTGGGATTAGATGCTCAAATCATAAGAAAATAGGTCCCACCAAAACAATTTAATAGAGAATAAAAGAAAGAAAGTTGAGGAAGAGCAACAAGATGAACAGATGTGCAGTAGATGCTGTGTGGACAGAACAGAGCAACAAAGCAGATTTACACCTGTGTCCAAACACTTACCTTCTTCCTGTGACTGAATATCAGAGCCATCAGCTCTGATAACATCTGCATTCTCGTAGATATCCACCTCTCTTTCCTCCCACTCTCCTCCATCTTCCTCCACCTTTCTGTTGTATCTCACTTTCTTGGTGTAAATATCTGAAGACATCTTGAGACGACTGAGACAGACGGACAGTAGCTGACCTTCACTGACTGTTACTGTGCTGCAGTAAAACTTTAAAGTCTTCTACTGTAGAATAAACTACTATCTGTGGCAGAGAGAAATGCAGTAACGTGATCTACTTTACTGATGCTGCTGTCAGGGTTCAACCTTCTGTCTGCTTCAGGAAGTAACAAGATAACAAATTTGTTCACACCCCTTTATTCATTTGACTGGTGAATAAAAATAACTTGTAGCTGCAGTTTGTTTAATTTACTCTAATCAGGAAACTGTGTCGTCCAGTTTTTTGATTTAACAAACAATTTAGATAATATAAAATCATGTGACAAAACATTTAAATACAAAGTTTTTTTTGTTTCCTGTTAACAGATCACACACACACACACACACAAATATGTTGGCTAGTAGCAGGGTTGTAGTACTTTTACATGTTTCTCTAAATAACTAAGAATATTTATTATACATTTCTCACAACCTGCCTTTTGTTTTTGTTATGAAATTGTGATCTTGTTCTTACCTTCCTGCAAGATGAAACAATTTATCTAAAACATTTAATATAAAAGCATAAATGTGTTGTAAAAAATTTATTTTTTCACTTCCACCCAACTGTTATCTATGCAAAGAGGGCATTCTCCCTAAACCTTGAGTTATTACATGAAAAACAACACATGCAGCAGGGAATCCAGGCAGTCAGAAACTACAGGAGTAAACCAGCAAATGTGGTCTCTTGAGACATCACTCTCCCTGACAGCCTTAATACCTTCTATGCCAGATTTGACAGGCTGACCATAGTGTCCTCTGGGTTGCAGGGGGATTTTGAAGGGGTATCTGCCTTTCAGGTCCTGAAACAGGTAAATCCTCACCCATAGCCCATATTGGAATAAAGATTCGGATTTTTGCCATAATTGAGCATTTTGCAATAAGAATTGCAGTGAAAATATAAAATGAGTTGCTGAGCTTTAAATGCAACAAAAAAGGTTTAGGCTGCCAACAAGTTCTGTAGTTTGTTTACACTCACCATGGACATGCCTAATTTCAGCCAATTGCTAAATTATGTGTATACAATCATTTTTGAACTATGAAGACTATGACGAAGACAAAATAATCCAAGCTGCAGACTGAAACACTAAGTGTGAAGTGATTTGTTTTAGCATGAAAATAAGAAGAAATGTATTGGTTATACTTTAAATCTTTAATACGTTTTTTTTATTTACTTGAGAAAAAAAAATTATATATATATATATATATATATATATATATATAAATAAATAATGTGAAGCACTTTAAATGGACCTATTACACAAAGGTAGTATAAAAATAAATATAAAATTGAGGACACTGATGTTTCTGCTGAACACAAAATTTCCCATCATTTTGTGCTGTAACAGGCATTTTATTGGCACAAGGTCAAATCTCTGGCTTCATTGTTCTGGTCTGTGACTGTAGTGTCTGATGTAGCATCCACAGGCTAGATCCGCTCTCTGACAACGCATCGCTGATACTATCATCATCAGATTCACTTTCAAGGACCATTTTCTGCATCACTTAATCAAATTTCACCTGGTGTTAACAGCACATGAGAAGCTAAAGACAAAAAAAAAAAAACAGCTGCAGACCTGCCAACCCCATTTAGCCTTGAATTACACACATTTTCTGAGGGCACAAACACTCATGTCTAGATAGACCAATTTTTGCTACAACACTCTTAAATGCTTTTCCAAGATCTAAAAAAATCCACCTCAAAATGTTTCTTTGCTTAAAACCAAACCTGGCTGTTAACTGACACTGAAACAACCGTAATGTTTGTGAGGCCCATTGTTTCAATCAGGTCCTTCCTCTATGACTGTTTGCTTAAAAACCATTGTGTTACTACAGTCAAAAAATATATAAAATAAATTAAAGAAATAAAATGCAAAGCTTTTATTTTTAAAAGCCAGGAAATACAAATGGGTTTCAAGATATATTTAAAAACTTCCACAAAAACCTTAAAATATGACAAATATGCAACTTCTGTCTTTGGCAACACATTGTAAATGAAAAACACTCACCTGTACATTTATAGCCAAACCACTTGAAAGTAGAAACAGGTCCTACACACTAAATACACTTCTCCAAAGAGGATGCTGTTGTGCACACTAGCTTGTGACTTCGACACTGTTGGAAAAATATTATTAAAATGAATTATTTGTGCAGCACTGTTTGAAGAGACACATAGTAATTATACAGTCATTTTAGGAACAATGTGTGTGAACAACATAACAACTACCAAAAAATGAAGTCAAACTGACTTGAGCACTAAAGACACTAATTTGATCTGTTCAGTCAAAAGATATATGCTTTGGTTTACTATAATTTTATGAAACTATTTATTTTAGCAAGGACCCAAGTAAGGGTCGGCAGCGACGGCGAAACCCCTCCGGTGGCCAGGCCGGAGGTCTGGCAGAAGGATGGAAGGCAGAACCCCTGCAGGGGCCGGGGCGGAGGCCATAGAGCCCACTTAGGAGCAGGTGGGATGCTAGCCAGACCAAGAACAGGACAGGCAGCAGACCTTGGTGCCAGAACTTGAGCTGGAGCAGAAGCTGTTGCTGGAGCTGAGGCGGTGACCGACGACCTCGGCGCCGGAACCGGACAGACAGGAGCTGGAGCTGAGGCTGAGGCTGCCAGAGCCGGAGCCAGAGCTGAGGCGGTTTAAATGAGGTTTAAATATTGAGGGAGAGAGTCAATGTCCTGAATACTCTCTGAAAGTGAATCATCAAGAGGTGATTTTTTTTTTTTGGTAGGCAGTGGAGCAAATAGTTCAGTATTAAAGTAACTGAAGTTGCTAAATGAGCAGTGTACATGTTGGTGTCAGAATTATGCCCCATAAATTTGATATATCTAATGATTTAGTTGTGGATCTATCTGATGTCCACATCAGAAGTAATACAAGTGTTCAATAATTTAAATGTACGAACACACACCATGATGAATTATAGCCCTGATTCTCTGTTACATGTGTATGAATGGAAGCTGTCTGTCTGTCTTGTTCATGTCAGGAAGTGATTTACATTGTTCAGCACGTTTCACATGGCCCTGATGTTCCTTATGAACAAAGATGGGATTCAGTGAAGTTTCAGAAATTGACTGCAGTGTTTCATTGGTCTGATCACTTATGTGCTGTGTCTCTGAATGAGAAACAAAACTATTTCATGTCATTCAGTATCAGAATGATGATGATCTGTAGTGTCACTGTGTAAAATCAGATCTGCTGCTTTTCTCTTTCAGCTTCAGTTTAGAAAGAAGTTAAAACTCAGATTTTTAAGTGATGACCTGCAACAGAAATATCCACATAGAAAAATGTTCAACAACATGAAACAACTCTAACTGAACATAAAGGCACATTTAAGTCATATCATGGAAATTAGTTTAATCCTGTAACTGACTGTTGGTGACTGACGTGTCTTTGTATTAGAACAGTAGAAAAACACTATGAGAACATGGAAACATTGTGAAGTTGGATCCTGAAGTTTTACCCTGGAGCTGCTTGATGAGATGCTGTGACTGATTGGAACTGTGACTCAGGTTGTTGAGATTCTTCTCCAGATCATTTTTCTCCAAAGTCACTAAAATATCTGGAGGGAAAAACCAAATCCAAACAGATCAAAACCATGAAATCACTGTGTTTTAAATCCAGCATATTGAAGTTTGCTGAGCACGTTAAAGTGTCACTGTCACACTTAATAACACTAGTAACTTGTTGAAGCCACTGTTCTTTAACCTGCTGTGATAAACTCACTCAGGGAGTCGTGACTAGAGCCAACAAAGAACCAACACAAATGTCTGTAACGTTAAATACTGGTTTTTAAAGGATTTCAACTTCACCAAGTGCTGTGACTTTAAACAGAACCAGAAATCACTTTATTTCTACTGTCGTCACAAAGTAGATGTTGTTCTGTGAACATGTTGTTGTGTTGGGAACATTTTACTGAGAAATTCAGTATCAACATATTTCCAACCTGCCAAATCCACTAATTAACTACATGAACACATGTCATTATTAGAAAACATGTAGCACTTTAAATTATGGGACAAAATGTCAATATTTACTTAGAGTGAGAAATGAATCAGAAATTCTTTATGTGCTATATAAATAAAGTTGAATTGAAATTGAATTAAAATTTGAAAACACTGTCTTGAACATCAGCTTTCAGACCCTGTCTCACCCTGACCAAGCCAACATACAGGAGACTGTGGGTCCTTTTCTTTGACTGGAACAAGTCTCTGTACTTCTCATGCAGCAGGATCAATATGATCCAAGTTGAGCGCTGCACATTTTCCACATGTGGAAATTTTAATTAAATGTTCTGATTTTCTGCTGTTTCCATTTAATTAACTTCAGCTTCTTGTGGAAAACAAAGAGATTTAAACTCCAGTGGAACCAAATGACACCAAGTGACCTAATAATCTACTTTACTACACTAATCACCATCTTTGTTTTTAACAGCAGCAAAAGTGAAGAGGTTGTTTGAACATAAAACGTCCTCACACTCTATTGTAATATTCATCATTTTAACACTTACCAACATCATCATACTGATCTCGATCCTCCATCATCTCCACCTCCATGTTCTCTCTCTCTCCTCTGATATAGTTCACCCTCAGATCAGACTCAGTTTGAATTTCTGTCGACATGTTGATGAACTAAAGAGCTAAAAACTAAGTGAACTTCTTTGTGACCAGTCTTCACTGTCTGTTTCTGTCTGAGTCAGGCAGCTTTGAACAGAGAGCATCAAGGAAGCAGCAGCAGGACAAACCACAACCGCAGAGACTTTAAATACATTAGTTTCTGTCTGATCAATGCATCAGAACTAAAAAACCTAATAAACACAAAGCTAAAGGTTTTGAAATGTTTTCTCGTCCTTATGTTAAGATATAAGGTTTTCACTCACTTGCAGCTCTTTATGTATTAATATCATTCTACTGGTCCAAAGCTGCTTCCTGTCTCTTATAGAACTAAAAATAAGACGTGTCTCTGACACAGGAAATGTGATGTGTGACCTGTGTAGTTTTTCTTAGTTATTCTTTCTCTGATAGAGGAACTTTGAACAACTTGATCAACTTGTGATGTTCAGAGACACATTAATGAGCTTGAACCACTTCAACAGTTCATGGTGAAACTTTGAGGATGAGGAAAGAGAGAAAACATGGAGGTGGAGATGTTAGAGGATGTGGAGCAGCACACTGATGTTCAGAACACACTGGTGAGTGTGAAATAATGAATATTCTCACAGAAATACTCAGTTTCACTGTCAAAGAACAAATTCCAGTTCCTGTAACTGTAAAACAAACATGATGAACTTTTCTGAGTCATTATCAGGTCACTTTGTGTCGTCTGGTTCCACTGGAGTTTAAATGTCTCTTTTTTTAAATCCATGAAGTCACTTCTAGAAAAAGTGTCTCTATAGTTCAAAAAGGTCCCTCAGTAATTCTGAGGGACCTGAAGTCTTCTTCAGTTTTTGTCTCTGTAGAACCACAGTGAGAAGAAGCTTCCAGCTCCTCCTCCTTTCACCACAGCAGATCATCGCTTTCCATCTCACACGTCCTCTTTCACAGCATCCACGAACCTCCTCCATGGTCTTCCTCGTCTCCTCCTGTCCAACAGCTCCATCCTCAGCTTCTTTTCCTGATAGAAACCACATCCTTCTTCTGTACATGTCCAAAGCATCTAATTCTTCTCACTTTGTCCTCAAGATGTCCTAACTGTTTTGTCCCTCACTCTTGACACTCTTCTGTTGCTGTCTAAGCTAAGTGATGATTCCAAGATGGCGGCGCGGCAGTAGCTCGCAGCGGCCTCTCCGGATCCAAAAAATGGTGTTTTTGCCGTATTTAGCCAGACCCTTTACAGTACATGGACACCACAGTCAGCTGTGTTCATGTGTACGACCGCCAGACATTGCTGCGGCACAGGGTTCATACATACAATAATCTGCACGAGGAAGTAATTGGTAACCTTCGCGACCTCGCGGACCACGCGGCGAGAATTCAGAGACTGCTGCATCTTTGTTTTCACGGAGACGTGGCTCAGTGACAGAGTTCCGGAAGCCGCCATCCAGCTAGACGGGCTAACCGTGTTTCGTGCCGACAGAAACGCTGCTCTGTGCGGTAAGACTCGCGGTGGTGGCGTGTGTGTTTACATCAACACGGAATGGTGCAAGAACTCTGTGCTTGTCTCACGTTACTGCTCATCGCTAGTGGAGTTCGTGACTGTTAGATGCAGACCGTTCTATTTACCACGGGAATTCACCACTGTTTTCATTGTCGGAGTTTACTTTCCCCCCAGCGCTAATGCTAAGGAGGCACTGTGTGAACTCTACGGTGCTATTAGCGACCTACAGAGCGCTCAACCCGACGGACTGTTTATTATTGCCGGAGATTTCAACCATGCAAATCTCAGGACTGTGCTCCCTAAATTCCATCAGTATGTGGACTTTGCAATCAGAGGAGCGAACACGCTGGATATTGTTTACACAAACATCCCCGGCGCGTAGCGTGCGGAGCCCCGCCCCCATCTCGGCTACTCAGACCACATCTCGGTTATGCTAATTCCAGCATACAGACCGCTCGTCAGACGCTCTAAACCGGTTCTGAAACAGGTGAAAACCTGGCCAGCAGGAGCTACTTCTGCTCTTCAAGACTGTTTTGAGTGCACTGACTGGGACATGTTTAGGGAGGCCGCAACCAACGGAGATTCCATCAACTTGGAGGAATACACGTCAGCAGTAACCAGCTACATCAGCAAGTGCGTTGATGATGTGACCATCTCCAAGAACATCACTACACGCTCCAACAGGAAGCCGTGGATAAATGCTAACGTGTGTGTGCTGCTAAAACAAAGAGACTCTGCCTTCAGAACAGGGGACAAGACGGCCTTAAGAACAGCAAGGGCCAAACTGTCCCGTGCCATTAGAGAAGCGAAGCGCGCACACACAAAGACAATCCACGACCACTTCGAAGACAGCGGAGACACCCGGCGCATGTGGCAGGGCATCCAGGCGATCACGAACTACAAGACAACTTCACCTGCTTGTGACCGCGACGCCTCCCTCCCAGATGCGCTGAACCACTTCTACGCCCGGTTCGAGGCACAGAACAACGTGAAGGCGAGGAAGTCCACTCCTCCTCCCAGTGACCAGGTGCTCTGTCTAACCACAGCTGAAGTGAGGAAAACTCTATGCAGAGTTAACCCACGGAAGTCTGCTGGACCAGACAACATTCCTGGCAGAGTGCTCAGGGAGTGCGCAGAACAGCTAGCAGATGTCTTCACAGACATCTTCAACATCTCCCTGAGCAGCAACGTTGTTCCTACGTGCCTCAAGGCAACGACCATTGTGCCTGTGCCTAAGAAGTCTACTGTCTCCTGCCTCAATGACTATCGTCCCGTCGCGCTCACACCCATCGTGATGAAGTGCTTCGAGAGGCTCGTCATGAGGCACATTAAGACCCAACTCCCAACCTCCCTGGACCCCATGCAGTTTGCGTATCATCCAAATCGTTCCACGGACGATGCCATCTCCACGACCCTCCATCTGGCCCTCACCCACCTGGACAATAAGGACTCATACGTACGAATGCTGTTCATTGACTTCAGCTCAGCATTCAACACTATCATCCCCCAGCACCTGATCGAGAAATTGAGCATACTGGGCCTGAACACCTCCCTCTGCAACTGGATTCTGGTCTTCCTGACTGGGAGACCCCAGTCAGTCCGGATCGGGAACAACATCTCCAGCACCACCACGCTGAGCACTGGAGCCCCTCAGGGCTGTGTGCTCAGCCCTCTGCTGTTCACTCTGCTGACGCACGACTGTGTAGCAATGCACAGCTCAAACCACATAGTCAAGTTTGCCGATGACACGACCGTGGTGGGTCTAATCAGCAAGAACGACGAGTCAGCTTACAGAGAGGAGGTGCAACGATTAACAGCCTGGTGTGGAGCAAACAACCTGTCTCTGAACGTTGACAAAACTAAAGAGATGGTTGTGGACTTCAGGAGAGCACAGGGCGACCATTCTTCATTGATCATCGATGGATCCTCAGTGGAGATCGTCAAGAGCACCAAATTCCTTGGTGTTCATCTGGCGGACAACCTCACCTGGTCAGTCCACACCAGCTCCATCACCAAGAAAGCCCAGCAGCATCTCTACTTCCTGAGAAGGCTGAGGAAAGCCCATCTCCCTCCCCCCATCCTGACCATGTTCTACAGAGGGACCATTGAGAGCATCCTGAGCAACTGCATCACTGCCTGGTTTGGGAACTGCACCGTCGCGGATCGCAAGACCCTACAGAGGATAGTGAGGACAGCTGAGAAGATCATCGGAGTCTCTCTGCCCTCTATTATGCACATTTACACCACACGCTGCATCCGCAAAGCCAACAGCATTGTGGACGACCCCACACACCCATCACACACACTCTTCACACTCCTGCCATCAGGAAAGAGGTTCCGAAGCATTCGGGCCACCACATCCAGACTATGCAACAGTTTTTTCCCGCAAGCCATTAGGCTCCTCAACACACAGAACTGAAATGGAACTTAAACACACTTCAAACCGAACTCAGCACATTCTCATCACTCACTACTCATCTCATTCCACCACCACTTATTTATTATTTATTTACTTTTATCATTCTACATTTATCGCACTACACTGTTTACCTGCTCTTTTTTACACCCTTAGCACACTTGACTGTACTGTACTGTACTGTAAAATAGTATACAGTAGGTTTACTGGTCGGCACTGTCTTGGGTTTTGTGTCCTGTCCTGTTACTTGTGTTGTCTGTCTACACTGTCTGTCTGCACTGTTTGCACTCGATGCACTTTACTATAGCTTGTGTTGTTTGTAGCACATTGGTTCTTGGAGGAACGTTATCTCGTTTCTACTGTGTACTGTGTACCACTGTGTATAGTAGAAATGACAATAAAAGCCACTTGACTTGACTTGTCTGCTACATCTCCTGCCATCATATTACATGTTTCATTCATCTCTTTCCTAGCTTTGAGGAGACAGCACTAACCAACCACCACTGTGCTGCTCAGAATAGATTAATCCTGTATTATGTTATTTCCCTGTTTAAAACCATATTATGTTGTCCAGTCTGCTCCTCTGTCTCCTTAGCTCTAATCCCAATTCCTCAAACCCTGTTTGTCAGATAGAAAGTATCTGATATCACACAAACCAGGCCAAATGAAATTAGCTCCATTCACATGTTACTAATACTAGTTTCCACACAGATTAGTCACTTCCCAAATACACACCAAGCCAAAGTCCAGCCTGTACATTGTAAATTCCTGGTAAACCATTTAGGGCCTCACTAGATCTGTTGATGAACCACAGATCATAGACTCAGACAGCAGGGACTAGTTCATCACAGACAAGCAAAAACATTTGGTGAGTTTCACTGCTGCAGTTCAGTTGATCAACTACTCCTGTGCTTGTTGGTATAAGAACAGTTTCTGATATTTGTACATCCTGTTAGTCACATGTTGCTGCTGGACCACAATACAAAAAATGAACCAACGTTCATGTGTCTCTCAGGCTGGTGAAGTTTCACACTGACCTCAGCTGCAGTTTCTAATGCATGAGAACTGTAGACAGTGTTTCCTGTTTCTCACAGTGTAGTTTAGTTGAAAGTATTTATTTAATGTGCAGAGAGGACGAATAAATAATCTCACCAATGACTTCAGATTTGGTGTAAGAGTGTAACATTGTCCTATAGACATACAGGAGTTGATCCAGTTTGTCATGAAATGAATCACTGTATGTACAAAAAAGCTCTGTGATGCCAGCACATCATATTATTTATCATTAATAGAAGAAAACAAGAACAACCCCTGGTTTCTGTTCAGCACTGTAGCCAGGCTGACTAAGAGCCATAGTTCTGTTGAGCCTAGTTTTCCCTTAACTCTGAGCAGCAATGACTTCATGACTTTCTTTATGAATAAAATTGTAGCTATTAGAGAAAGAATTCACCAGATCCTCCCCCCAAATATTACAGATAGATCTTCACGTACAACATTGCTAGAATCATCAATAAGGCCCCACTCCCTGTTAGACTGCTTTTTACCCATAGATCTCTCTGAGCTAACTTCAATTATTACCTCATCTAAACCAACAACCTGTCTGCTAGACCCTATTCCAACTAAGCAGCTCAAGGAAGCTTTACTCTTAATAGATACGTTTGTATTAGATATCATCAATCTATCTGTAGAAGCAGGCTATGTACCACAGGCCTATAAGGTAGCTGTAATTAAACCACTACTTAAAAAACCCTGTCTTGACTAAGTTGTTTTAGCCAATTACAGACCAATATCTAATCTCCCCTTTATTTCTAAAATCCTTGAAAAAGTAGTTGCAAAACAATGATGTGATCACCTTCATAGGAATAATTTGTATGAAGACTTTCAGTCAGGATTTAAAGTTCATCATAGTACAGAAACAGCACTTGGTAAAAGTCACCAACGATCTTCTCATGGCTTCAGATAATGGACTCATCTCTATACTTGTTCTGTTAGATCTTAGTGCTGCATTTGATACCATTGATCACAACATTTTATTACTGAGACTGGAACATGAAATTGGGATTAAAGGAACTGCACTAGGTTGGTTTAAATCCTATCTGTCTGAGAGATTTCAATTTGTTCATGTTAATGATGAATCCTCCATGAACACAAAGGTTAGCTATGGAGTTCCACAAGGCTCTGTGTTAGGACCAATACTTTTTACTTTATATATGTCTCCTTTAGGCAACATTATTAGAAAACACTAGAATAGAATTTAAAATCCTGCTTCTTACATATAAAGCTCTGAATGGTCAGGCTCCATCATATATAGAAGACCTCATATCACCATATCATCCCAATAGACCACTTCGATCTCAGAATGCAGGCCTACTTGTGGTTCCCAGAATTTCCAAAGGTAGAATGGGATGCAGAGCCTTTAGCTATCAAGCTCCTCTCCTGTGGAACCAGCTCCCAGTTCCCAGAGTCTGGAAGCAGACACCCTCTCTACTTTTACGTCTAGGCTCAAAACCTTCCTCTTTAAAAAAAGCTTATAGTTAGTTATAGTTATGCTGCTATAACTATAATCTCCTCTCAACCCACAGTTGTCACCACTATATGACATTAACTCTGTGTGTTTTCTCCCATAGTTGTCTTTGTCCTTCTCTGTCTCCCTCTCTCTGTCCCTTTCTGCAGGTGTCCCCGGGCTTTGAAGCTGTTTTCCAGTGTGCAGCTACTGGTCCTACCAACCTGCCTGATGTTTTGTTGTTGCTTTTGTTGCTCTTTTTCTTTTCTCTCCCCACTTTCCATTGTTTGTTAAAAATATTCAGAGCTGTTCATTCTTACATCGTGTGGACAGGGTGATGATCCCGACCATCATCAGAAGACACAGCACTCCCAGACACAGAGCAGCAGATCTGAAAGTCTTGTTTTGGACTGGAGGACGATTCAGAGTGTGTGGTCCTACTGTGGTATCAAAACTGAAGTCTTCCACCTTTGCCCTCCACCTAATTCCCACCTCATTTGTTAAAAACATTTTTAATTCATGTCTGACAAACCAGTCAATAGTCAACCACTCTGTTCAAATGGATGTTTTCCCTACAGCCATGCTCCTCAGGAGACTCTGACCAACCCCCTGCTGTGATCTACATGCTGTACAGTACTTATTACCACTTAAAATCCTTTACCCAGGTTGAAGAAATAAGTATTGAGTTTGGGTATTTCTCCCATCTGTGCATAGACCAGACTTTTATAAATTCTGTGTAAATGTGGTCAAGAATCTGCTCCTGTAAATGATCACAAAACCTGTTATTAGAAAAGCAAAGGTCCCCAAAGGGGAAACCAAAATTAAATCATTTACTCAGATCAGATCATTTACTCTGAAACATTTTGTAACAAATGTAAAAATGCTTGTTTAATTTATGTTGCTCTTGTGAAAGTTACTGACCTTTGAACTCTCTGATTTTCTTTCTCAGAACAACCTCCTTGATGTCAACCAGTCTGGCTTCCATCTATACTACATCCCTGGTTTTATTCATCCACTCATATGGCTTTTCCTATCATTGCTATGCTGATGACACACAGCTCTTTCCACCAGATGACTCCATTGTCTCATCACATATTTCTGCCTGTCTTTTGGACATGTTTGAATGAAAGAAAGACGTCTTCAGCTCAGGCGCTAGTCATATCTTATCTCAATTACTGTAATGCCCTGATGATCCAAAACTACAGCAGCTCGCCTCATTAATAATCAGCTAAAACAGACTAATGACACATCACTCTTCAGATCTCTGCACTGGCTTCCTGTAGCTGCCTGCATTAGGTTCAGTACCTGCCTCCCTCATTCAGGTGTATAATCCCTCGCATCCACCGCGGTCTGCCAACGAACAGGTCTGGTGGTTCCAGCACATCACCAAAAACACCAAGCAAAACTCTTCAGCTCAGTCATCATGGAATTATCTACCAAACTCTGCTCGCTCAGCAGCCTCATTCCCAATAAAAACAGAACTCTTCTGCAACTTCCCAAGCACTGAAATCTTAAAAATTTTAAACTTCCTATCTGTTCTTCCTTGGGCTTGAATCTTATGAAACAGAAACACTTCTTCTCATTGTACTTTGCTCTGATGTTTTTGATTTATACCTCACTTGTAAGTCACTTTGGATAAACTTAATTTGTATTTGTATTATGTGGAACAGAAACTGACACAGATTTAAAGATTTGTCTCATTGTTTTCTGTTTTCACCAATGACCTTTTTAATAGAGGTACCAACTATTTTTCTTCAAGTTTGAAGAACTTTTATTTATGAGAACTTTCTCTGAAACAACTTGAAACTTACAAAAGTAATTAAATACAAAATAAAAGGAAAAACCACACTTTTTGTTTCAACAGTCAAACGATATAAGACCTCTGCACCTGCCAACAGGTAGTGTGACACTGTCTTGTTGAGCAAACTGCTCTGCTTGGATATGGTCGTATAGACTTTACCACTGATGTTTGACTTTCCAAAGATCTGCCTTTTTTTCAATAGTTTTATTTGTAGTATAAAAAATAATCTGTTGTACAAAAAAGTGGTGGCAGTAGCTCAGTCAGTAGAGTGGCTACCTACCAACCAGAGGGTCAGAGGTCAGAGGTTTGTGCCTGGCTCTCCCTGACCACATGTTGAAGTGTCCCTGGGCAAGACTCTGAACCCCAAACCGCCCATCCCTAGCTGTGCAGTACCAGTCCCAAGCCTGGTAAAAATGGGAGGGTTGCGTCAGGAAGGGCATCCAGCGTAAAAATGTGCCAAATCAACATGAAATCAGTGATTTCCTGTAGCGACCCTGAACTTACAGGATGAGCCAGAAAAAAAAAAGTTTCTGTCCTAGTCAGAAATCATAGTCAGATTTTCATTTCTTTTAATTATTACTTTTGGAGTTATTTTGGAGAAAATTGTGGGTTTCATCTCGTTTCCATTGAAGACAACCAACACTTTTGTCATTTACAGTAGATGTAAAGTGGACATGGACTGAAAGGTTACTTCCCAATCTAAGGAAAAAGAAACAGGTTAATACTTTGGATTTAAAGTCACAGTTCATTGTCTGGGCAGAGAGAGCATCTATTGAACAGCTAGAAGAAACCAAACGACCACAGAGGGAAGTGGCTGAAGCAGACAGAACAAAGTGTTATGGTCATGAGAGACCTATTATGATGACTGTGCAGGAGTTTGGTGACGTTCATCAAATATTTTCAAAAACTACAATTAGTCCAGGATACAGTTAAATGGTAAGAGAAGAAGTGACATTATCAGAACACACAAAGCTTCAGGTTGTGCACTGGTAAAGGACAGGATGTGTTTTTCCTGCTTTGTCTCATAAGAAATATGTCATTTACTAAAACCAAATGTTCTGTAGCATCATAACATAGTAGTTATGGAAATAAATGTAATACAAATCACATGTTGAGCCCTGTCTGCTAAAACCACCAGACACCAGAACAGTTTCTTTCCTCAGGCCATCACATCCATTTACATCTGACCTCATCTCTCTCTACATTGCTGCTATCCACACTCTACTGTACACACTGGACATAGTCCTAGTCAAACTGAACACACACACACACACACACACACACTGCACCTGGTCATTCCCATGTTGTCTGTTTCAGTTTTTTTCTGTCTTTTTCTGTAACTGTCATTGTTACAATGTCTGTATCATTTAGTCTTTAAACACGTCCTTGACAACTGCCAACGACTGAAGCAAACTCCTCTCATGTGTTATCAGACTTTGCCAAAGGAAGATTCTGATTCTTAAAATTAATGCAAGCCAACAAGGAAATGAAAACGAGCAGTGGTTTGTCGTCAGATATCACACATTTAATAACTAATACTGATGCAGTTTAAGAAATATTTAATTGCACATTATACATATAATTCCCTGCTGATTTCTATACTTTATATAGTTGTATAGTTTTTTATAGTTATAGTTTTTTTCTTGTTGCTTTTTTAATGTTGTATTATGATAAAACATTTTCCATAAACAGTGGGTGGTTGCGTATTAGGATCTTAAAATAATTTATTGTTTATTTTTTATAGTTACTTCTATTGATTAGTGATGATTTCCCACTTACCTCCTTCCTGTGGCCGAAAATCAGTCTGCTCCCCTTCAATACTGTCTGGATTAACATAAATATCCACCTCATTTTCCACCTAACCTGTTCCACCTTCCTCCACCTTACTGTTGTATCTCACCTTAGAAAAATCTGGCTTGGTGTAAATATGTGACGACATGTTGAGACTGAGACAGAAAACAGTGGCTGAACTTCACCGACCGTTACTGTATGAATCAATTACTATGCTACAGCAAAAATTTCAATATTGACTAGTTTTGTATAAAACTGCTATTGAAGCTGCAAATACAGTAATAAAATCTACTTTTCTGTTGCTGTCAGGGTTTTTTTTCAAACTATTTGTCTTTAGAGAACATCAAGGAAGTAACAAGAAACCAACACATACACTGGGATAAAATTAACTTTTTTCACTCCAGTTTTTGGTTTTCTTTACTTCAACTAAGACCCTTGCAGATGATCCAAAATGCAGCAGCTCGCCTCATTTTTAATCAGCCAAAAAAGACCCATGTCACACCACTTTTTAGATCTCTACACTGGCTTCCTGTAGCTGCTCGCGTCAGGTTCAAAGCTCTGACTCTTGGTTACAGGGTGGTTAACTCAACAGCTCCTGCTGACCACAACTCACACATTCATGTCTACAATCCTTCCAGCACGCTGCGGTCTGCCAACGAATGACGTCTGGTGTCCCAGCACCACACAAAAGACACCAAGTAAAACTTTTTAGCGCAATGATCCCACAATGGTGGAACGAGCTACCAAACTCTGCACACTCAGCTGACTCTCTCCCAATATTCAAAAAACTGCTGAAAACAGAACTCTTCCACATCTTCCACTGCACTTAAATCTCCTAAAAAAAAAAAAAAAAAATCCTTTCTGCTCTCTTGCACTTGCATCTCGTGAACTGTGAACACTTTTCTCATAGGACTTTGATTTGATGTTTTCTCCTTGACTTAGGTGTTTGCTGCCTTGTACCTCACTTGTAAGTCGCTTTGGATAAAAGTGTCTGACAAATGACTAAATGTAAATGTAAAAACTGATATCAACATGTTTTATAGCTGTTAGATCACCATGACAACGACTGTGGTCAGAGTGTGATGTTTCCACTGCAACCATCAGGCCAAACATACATAAACTGTAAAATACTCACAAAGTAGCTTCATCAACTTTTTCACTACGGTTCAGACTCTAAGAACAGCATAAACACTCCTGTGTGTTTTATTTCCAGAGGTGGTAGAAGTACAAAATCTTAATTTACAAGTAAAAATACTTCCTTTAAAAAAATTCTACTACAGGTTTACAGTTTCAAATCATTTACTCAAGCAAAAGTACTAAGTACATGCTCTGAAACTTAAGTACACTAGTAGTCCACTATATTTTAAACTGCATTTGATCAGAGGATGTTCTGTTCAATTCAGTTTTTTAATTCAGCTCTACAGTTTATAGCACCAATTCACAACATAGTCTTCTCAAGACACTTTACATAATAAAGACTATGTAGAGATACAAACATATTCTCATCCCACAGCATCAGATATCAAATTGTGCCACTTTGTGCATCCTTTGGTGTATTGTATTGATGCCACAGGCACCTATTGGTGTTACTATTGGAGCCATAAGGAACAATGGTGTCCAGTATTGACCAGTGGCGTCAACATGATATGCTAATGGACTTCAAAAAGTGGCACAATTTGACACCTTAGGAAGCGTCACTATCTGTCACTGTAGGATGAGAACGTGTTGAGAAAACACCCGAAAATTAGTTTTCTACAGAAAACTCACTGTAAATGTAGTCATCAGTTTTTCAGCACAACATGATTTGTCATTTGTTTTTGTATTTTTATAAAACTTGAATCATGATTAAATCAAGTGGTAGCACGTTGGGCAAGACACTGAACTTCAAGTTGCTCCCGGAGGGTCAGATGAGCACCTTGCATGGCAGCCACCACCATCAGTGTGTGAATGAGAAGCAACATTGTAAAGTGCTTTGGCTAAAAGCACCATATAAGCAGCAATTTACTTAATTAGTCCAAAATATTAAGTTTGCCTAAAGGGGTTTTTAGGATCTGGATGAACGACATAATTTGGGTTTAGATGCTCAAATCATAAAAGAAAATAGGTCCCAACCAAAACACTTTAATGGAAAGAAAAAAGAAGAGAAAGAAAGTTCAGGAAGAGCAACAAGATGAACAGATGTGCAGTAGATGCTGTGTGGACAGAACAGAGCAACATAGCAGATTTACACCTGTGTCCAATCACTTACCTTCTTCCTGTGACTGAATATCAGTGACATCATCTCTGATATCATCTGTACTCTCGTAGATATCCACCTCTCTTTCCTCCCACTCTCCTCCATCTTCCTCCCCCTTTCTGTTGTATCTCACCTTCTTGGAAAAATCTGGTTTGGCGTAAATTATATCTGAAGACATCTTGAGACGACTGAGACAGACGGACAGTAGCTGAACTTCACTGACTGTTACTGTGCTGCAGTAAAACTTTAAAGTCTTCTACTGTAGTATAAACTACTACCTGTGGCAGAGAGAAATGCAGTAACGTGATCTACTTTACTGATGCTGCTGTCAGGGTTCAACCTTCTGTCTGCTTCAGGAAGTAACAAGAAAACAAATGTGTTCACACCTCTTTACTCACTGGACTGGTGGATAAAATAACTTGTATCTGCAGTTTGTTTTTTAATATAATCAAAAAACTGTGTCGTGTAGTTTTTCCAAGTAAAACAACTATTTAACCCTCCTGTTATGTTTAGGGTCAAATTGACCCGTTTTAAAGTTTAACAATCGAAAAAAATTACTTAAAAGTATTTTTTCACTTTGAAACTTCTCCTGCTTGGCTTATTTAGTGTGTGTGTGTTACTGAAATGAACTCTCGTGAAAAAAAAACATTGCTATGTATTGTTTCCTTGACACTTGGACTACAAACTTAAAGGTAAACTACAAATCCAACCATCAAAGCCATATGATGCCACTAGTGACATCATGTGCAGTGACATCATCAATACGCCTAAACATATACCTCCTAATCCAAATAACATTACAATACACAACATAAACAAAAGACAGAGAAACCTGTTATGGCTCATACACGTCCAACTCACCTTTTTAAGGATTTAATATAAATTGACCATAAGTTATGTTCCAACATTGATTTTACTGTGATAATTACAGGCTAATATTTATGTATGCAGGACTTTAGTGCTTTATACAAGACAGTATGACAATTGTGCAGCTTAATAGTGGCAGGATTCATCTCCAAGGAGAGAGAACAGCATGTATTTATACACATAAAACAATGATGAAAATGTATTGATTAGGCCATTTATAACTTATTTCTGACATGGAGACAGTATAAACAAACAGAATATAATGTAACTTATTTAGCTACCCTTCACACAAGTGACATGTCAGATTTACACATTATATAAATGGCATTCTAAGCATTACACAACTTTATCACAGCTGTCATATTTTATTTTATTAGTATATATTAGTAAGTTTAATTTGTTGACTAAGGTAAAAATATATTTTTTCTGTCATTAGTTTTTTTTTCCACCATCACCTTCCCCTCTATTTCCAATGATCATCTTGAGAAAGACCAAACTCTGAATCCTGTTAATTTTCCCCACATTGCCTTAGTAAATATTATTCACATTAACTTGTTTTTCAAAAATGGGAAAATGTGCTTCTGCTTGCAAACACACCAGAATATTGTCCCGAAGAAACAGCAAACAACTTCATCACTCTTTTCATTTACATAGCTAACACTAATGCTAATGCTAACGCTAATTAAGGAAACGATCTTGCATGAGATGGAGCGTTAAGAATGAGTTTAACAGTAAAGCTCATAACCAGCACTCTGTTAGCATTGTTAGTATTTGAGGGATAAGCTCTCTTACATTTCTTTGTCTGGTGTTACTGCTGTAGGGAAGCATCTTCACCAAGCTGCAGTCATGGTGCATTCAAAGCCCTCAACAGTGTGGGTCTTTTCAGGATCTATACTGCCACTTTTTTTAAGTATATCTGATCCTTGAACAAACAAGCCTCTTCCCATCATTTGAAGCAGATTGTATGTATGCTTTTATTTTTATTTATTCTTTGAATCTATAATGATCTCATACATGTAATTTAATGTATTTTGAAAGTTAAAGAATAAGCTTTTAGTGACATGTAGATGTACAACATGTGTGACGTAGGTGACTTAAAGGCAACTGATGTCATCTAGGAAAGATCCAAATAAGTTTCTTATCATACAAAATCAATTGTATTTTAACCTTAAGAGAAAATGTGCCAGATATGTATCTATAACATTACAGTAGCAGCTACTGAGCTATAGATCACTTTACAAGCTGTAAGCTGTAACATAGCTAACATTGGAAGCTAGCATGCTAATCCTAGCAGCCAACATGCTGTAGCGAACATTAGCAGCTATAAATCTATATTACAACTACACTTTGTATCCTACTTGCAACTGCACAGAGGAGGAAACACTGTCAAGTTTAAAAAATAAAAAAATCATAAAATAAACCGACCTGTTGCTGTTATGAAGAAGTTTTCATACTGGAAAATGGCACAACAATCTCTGAGGAAACATGGTTACATCCCAAATTGGTGACTGTGACGGTGAAGTGGCCTATCAAATGCCTTCTTATCATTAGGCTGTACTCTGATTGGTTAAAATGTCACACACCTCCGGAAGTGTGTATATTTAGTAATACTAAGCCTCTAGCACTAGTTGGCAGAACTGAGGAAACATTTCACACACACTTTTCTGACCTTGTGGGCCAAATGAAAAAAAGCAAGAGGAACATCAGTGGAGGCTCCTAAGCTGCTTTTTCAATGAAATCTTTGTGGGGCCCAAAAAGCTGGGCCCTACACTGCTGGTGTGCTCCTTGCTACTGGGCCTCACCAAGTAAGAAATGCAAGTGTGTGCACACACACACACAATCAAGAATATGGCCAGTAAGGGGGTCAGTAGTAATGTTACATTTTTCTCTAAATAACTAAGAACGTTTATTGTACATTTCTTACAACCTGCCTTTTGTTTTTGTCATGAAAATTGTGAACTTGTTTCTGAACATGCTGGTTTAGTTCTTACCTTCCTTTATCACTTTCACCCAACTGTTATCAGAATAACTAATTGTGACCTTAATTAATCTGCTGACTGCAGATTGATTCCAAAGGGCCAATTTCTTTTCATTTTTTCTTGTAAACAACAGAATAGTTATTATATGTGGTATTATTTATTTTGTGTTTATTGAAATGGAAATATTCCATGTTACTCTGTCAGATTTATCAAGTAGATTGTTCAATACACAATAAAGATCAACATCAGAAAACTGGATTCAGTTGTCGCTTTTATTATACATTGCATTTCAATAAGGCATGAGTTCAATTTTCCTAAATGTCATTCTCCCAATCATGATTTTCAAAATAAGCTGCTGACTCCAGATGTGTCAGTAATAAAGAGTTACATCAGTTTTAGAAGCAACACACTCATTAATAAACCAAGTGAAGACAAAGTGAAGCTGCAGTTTCCTGTGACTGCAGCAGTTTAGTGGGACTACAGAGTTAGTAAGTCCACATGTAGTTGTTGTGTGGACGACTTCCAACCCCACTACTCTGTCTGCACCATAGAGCACAGAGGGACAATATCTATGGAATAAAGAGGATTGAACATGTGACACAGAATGAACAAGTCAACAAATGTGAGATGACTGAGGATCAGGAAGAACATTTCAGAGTTTGACAAACAGCCTCATCCCAACACTACACACCTCTCTGTCATCAGAGGAAGCAGGAAATCTTCTTTTCACAAATCCAGTTTTTATCATAAGAAGAATATGCACTTCTCCATCTTCCTTGTTGATCACAGTATGATACATATAAATACCAAGTGGGATGTTTCTCTCCTGTCGCCCAGAAGCTATGAAAAAAATCAAACATTGTTTTTGACTTTGATAAATTCATGATTATTTTCACTTTCAAATAAAGTTGAATCTCATTTTAAAGATATGAAATAGTGTCATTTTAGTAACTATATAGGGGATTTGCTGACACTACAAGGATCATGGGGATAAGTCTGATCCCAGATGTGAACTGAAACCTGGATCCAGGACTCTGAGATCTCCTCCATTCATTCCAATCAAAGTCAGTGACTCTGCTCAGACTCCAGCAGCATTTAGTGTCTTCCTGCTCTGATTCCTGCTTTTTAAAGCCACTGCACATATTCAGTAGTGTTTCTCTCTCTGAGCCCAGTCACTGTCTGTTAGACTTTTCACTTTGTCAACAGGTTTCCTCACATCACTTTCAGCTTTGTCTCTGAGGAAAATGATTTGGTCTCTTTTCCTGCAGGTGCAATGCCAGCGTTCATTCAAATGCAGCTGTTATGCAGTTTTTCTGCAGGCAGAACTTTATTGTGTTGTTGAGGGAGAACAGGTGCAGCTTCACGTGTTTATGCTGATTAGATGCTGCACAACAATTTTAGACTAACTCAGCATTTGAGCTCAAACCTACTCAGACCCCCTGTTGTAGCTAGATGCAGTATAATTGGTGTGTAGACAGTCACAGAATCACCCTGTATCCAGGTGCAGTAACTAAATGTTCTAAACCTGCAACAGGAAAGATTCTATTCCCAGATTCTGAAGCTATAATTCTATGGAGTAATACAACTGTCCTCACAGTGAGTCTCGAGCTGCATCATGGGTGTTGATCTCTGTAAGCATATTTATGGAGATTTCTATTAGCATCATGCTCATCCTGCATTCCTGCTAACACTGATGTATTCCACCTGTCACCACGTAGGGCCTGGCTGCACCCTTCATGCTCCAACTATCACTGAAATTGCAGAAAAGATTGTTGGATATGTCCATAACTCCTTCACCCTGTGAGCTGTGGCCTGCATTCAGGCTGCACCTTGTTTCAGGGAACTAGAGGTTGATGTGTTACAGAGGTTTGTACAGCAAACAACTAAAACTGATATTAGATATGTGAACATGTTATTATCTTTTAACACAGATGTTAATTTTTACCAATGACATTAATGAAAGTGTAGTAGAAACAAAACCTGTCTCACTCTTGTGTCAGTGTTGATCCGTCCACCCATTTCCATTGATACGTTCCCCCTGAGTGTTGCTGTTCTGTCCGCAGACCAATCCAGGATGCTCCATTCTTAGTGAGCTCACTGACCATTTTCTAATAAATGACAAGAGACAAACACTTAATTGTGTTTCAGTTGTAAAGAAATTTAGACAAATTTAGAGCAGGAAAATAAATAAATGAGGATCCAGACTGACAGCAGGTCAGAAACACAAGGAACAGATCCATCAAAGATCACACACACACACACACACACACACTAACACACACACACATTAACACAGACACACTAACATACACAGACATTAAAACACACACAAAAACACACATACACATTAATATACACACACTAAGACACACATTCATACACACACACATTCTCACACACACACTCACACTCTCACACACACACTCTCACACACACTAACACACACACACATTAACACACACACATTAACACAGACACACTAACATACACAAACATTAAAACACACACAAAAACACACATACACATTAACATACACACACACTAAGACACACATTCATACACACACACATTCTCACACACACACACTCACACTCTCACACACACACTCTCACACACATTAACACACACACAAACACATTAACACACACACACACAGACACACATTAACACACACACACACACATTAACACACACACACACACACACTACTACACACACACACACACACACACACACACACACACACACACACACACACACACACACACACACCTGTTCCTCTTTGCTGTTGATCATCACTAGATCTGATTCTCTGTTCTCACAGTCTTTTCTGCTCTCATACCAACTTTTCTTCTCAGTGGATTTAAAGTAACAACTGCATCCAAATATCTTCCATCCTTCAGGACACAACTTCCCTTAATGTCAAACAAATGTTTAAAGACAGATTTCATGTCAATCAGTATCAGAATGATGATGATCTGTAGTGTCACTGTGTAAAATAAGATCTTAATCTGCTGCTTTTCTCTTTCAGCTTCAGCTTAGAAAGAAGTTAAAACTCAGATTTTTAAGTGATGAGCTGCAACAGAAATATCCACATAGAAAAATGTTCAACAACATGAAACATCTCTAACTGAACATAAAGACACATTTAAGTCATATCATGGAAATTAGTTTAATCTTGGTTTTTGGTTTTACTTTTTAAACTTTTCTCATCTTGAATTTTGTCTTTCAGCTGCTTTATTTCATCCTGTAACTGACTGTTGGTGACTGACGTGTCTTAAAAACAACATTACAACAATATGAATCCTTTCATGTCTCAACGTAACATGAAGCTGAATCTTGTGTATAATGATATTTGGTAATAATTTCAAAATCTTACATAAAATTTTGTCCTGGAGCTGCTTGATGAGATGCTGTGACTGAGTGTAACTGTGACTCAGGTTGTTGAGTTTCTTCTCCAGATCATTTTTCTCCAAAGTCACTAAAATATCTGGAGGGAAAAACCAAATCCAAACAGATCAAAACCATGAAATCATTGTGTTTTAAATACAGCATATTGAAGTTTGCTGAGCACGTTAAAGTGTCACTGTCACACTTAATAACACTAACACACTTTAATTTTCTTAAAGGGAAAACCAGATGTTGTTTATTGACAACTGATTATTATTATGGGTGGTGGAGACTGTGGACCTAGATGGTTGTTAAATGAAGGCGTTGAAATAGAACATTACTGGTGATTTGACCACTTTCTAGATGAGAGTCAGAGCTTTAAACCTGATGTGAGCAGCTACAGGACGCAGGTGCAGAGATCTGAACAGTGGTGTGACATGAGTCTTTTTTGGCTGATTAAAAATGAGACGTACTGCTGCATTTTGGATCTGGAGGGTTTGATTTTTAAATTTTCATTAATGTGTGTATTTACAACAAAGAATAATTTTTATGTTACAAGTTTGTATTAAAGCTATTTGAAACATTTCCCTCAAGAAAGTCCTAAAGGCTGACAAATTTCTAAATTAAATTCATGAATTAAATTTCATCATAGGTATTGATCTTTCCTATAATTATAGTTAAATTCACATATTTCTCTTTTTTGATTGTATCTCAACTATCAACTATGTAACTTCTGTAAACTTGTTTAATTAGTTTATATAAAAACTGTGTTTTTAATATTGATTTTAGAAATTATTAACTAATTGAATTTTATGTAATAATGTACTGAATAAAAAATTTATTTTTTTTAGGAGTTAAGAATGCTTCTTCAGGGTTGGACTCCTTAATGCTTCTTCAATATTACCAAGATCACACTTCCCATAATCCAAAAATGTTTAATTATTTACTCAAATGTTTCTTTATTGTAATTTAGTATTTACCTTCACAATATTTATTTATTTATCAGTTAAAATTTGTGATAATTATTTTACAACACACCATATTCAGATCTTTGAAAAAATTTTTTCAACTATTTACATGATTAATTACCTAATTATGAATTTTTTTAATTTACTTAATTTAAGTCACAATTTAATAAATGCATTTTTTTAAACTATTTTGTTATTTCTCACAATTCTCAATTTTTTGAAATTTTCTTTATGCATTGACATGAACAAACAGTCTTTACAAAAACAATTATTTTAAATATTATCATTAATAAAATTCTAAAATCATTTAATATCTATTAAATTATATATTCTGACAATTTTAATAATTTACATCTTGTAAGTTAAATTGAATATCTACTAAGCTATTACAGTTAAGTATAATGTCAAACATTGATAACATCATATATCTATTGTCAAACATCATTATTCATAAATTGTACATATACATATGCTAAACATTATAATTCTAACTACAGACTTCACTATTAGCATTTACTAGCATAATTACGTCTGATATAGTAAATGTATCTATTAATAATTTGAAATAGTAATTATTTACAAATTTGAAGACTATATATTTGCTATAATTTATCAGAATCTCATGACTAATAGACATTTCAGTTACAAATTAGAACATACTTTACAAATTACAGTTACATGACCTATACTAGCAACTCATCAATTTGCAGAACTTTACTATTAAGTTATCATCTCATATTTTCGTTCAAATCTTATGACAGTCTTCTTAACTATTCATTATACATTCTAATGCATACATACAATCATATGTATCTTCAATACTAGTACTTTCATTACTAACTATTCAGATTGTTAACATTCACATATTTACCTTTCTCACTTTTGATTATGTGCATTATTTGCATTCAATTTGAGTTCATGAATGACAATCTTAACACAAATGTTACATCTGACATAATTTCTAACAGTACACTTTCAAAGATTATTGCATATCTACATGTCAATGCAAACAATTAATGATCTTAGTTACATTGAATCTTTAAGATTACTAATTTACAGCTAAATAGCAATATATCTACATTACTGATTACAGTCATTACATACTAAGTCAGTCATTACTTCTATCTTCATCTTTCACCTATCGCTATTATCTACCATACTTGCTGTACATCATCAATCATAAATCACTTGATAACACTTTACTCTGTTCACTCTATATATAGTTTTACAATTATCATCAGTTTCTATCGAACTATTTGTATCATTCTCATACATTACATCAATGATTACTGTATCATATGTCTATTAGATGACATTTTACTTAAACTTATTCAGTAGTATCATGATCTTCAATTAATTGATATTAAATTACAAATCTTAGTTCAGTTACAGTACACAGTTACAATTTACAATTTCTACAATTACATTCCAATTCTCAATCAATTAACAATCTTAATTAATAACTTACGCATAATCTTCATGATCAAATTACATTAACATTATACATTTATAAATTATCTTGATTCTTGAATACATCATGTACATTTAACTAAACTCAATTATCATAATGAATGAATAATCTGTAGGTAAGATTGATCTAAAGATTCAATCATTACATGACAACTCATGTGCTAAGACTTTATGCATACTAATGAATTGATTCAACTCCATGTTCTACAATTGCTGTCATTATACCTGTTCAAGCTACACTTAATATCTGACTACATATGTTACATCACATACTCTTACATTTAGATTGACTCAATTAAGTAATCATATCACTATTAACTACTGAATTCTATGTATTACTTATACATTGCATTACTAACTCATCGTAACTTGACGATATTATTCTGTATCTTTTCAGTATCATTCTATATACTGTAATTGTACTAATTAGTAATATGCAATCTCTCAGTTATACCTTACTCATTTGACATTGTGCTCTTAGTCATCTTACTGATGAATTACACGTTCTTCTCTGACTATATTTCTGAGCACGATTGTACATTAAGTTTGTTTAGCAGATATGCTTGTCATGTTGCTGCAGCAGAGCAGTAAAGCAACATGTGGTGGAGGAAGAGGTCCTCATTGTCCTTCAGACATGCAGCAGTTTTTACCAACTGGACTGAAATGAGAGACTCAGCATTTCCAGTAAATTTTCCTGTCGTGTTTATTATTATTATTATTATTATTATTATTATTATGTATTTGAGTGTGTTAACCTGGTAAGTTAGTGAATGCTTTACATTTTGCTCAATAAATTACTTCAACAACCAATCAGAGCAGTTTATCTTACGATATGTGGACAGGATGATGATCCCAGCTGCCATCAGAAGACACAGCACTGCTAGACACAGAGCAGCTCCTCTGAAAGACTTTGTGTGGACTGGAGGATGATTCTGAGTCTGTGGTCCTACAGAGACAAAACAACATGGCAGCTGGTTGTTACTGATTATCAGCTTTAATCATGGCAGTTTACCCACAAGCATCTTGGTTCAGGTCTGTCGTTGTGGTGACATCTGTTAAAAATGTCACAGCAACACTAGAGATCAGTGATCTGACAGATTATCATGTTCGTGTTGCAGTTGACCACAGAACTGTACAACTGAACAGTCACTTTACACCTCCCACTTCTTCCTGTTGTGTGTTTGTTCCACTCTGTGTAAAACTCTTTACCAGAGCTGATTCTTCTACAGATCTGACAACTGAATAAATGTTAAACTGTGACCAGTAGGACTGAAGCCAAAAACTGAACACATTCAGCCACAAAACCCCTGAAAATGAGTTTTCTACAGAAACCTGTGTTAGTTTACATGTAGTCAGCAGAAGAGCATCCAACTAACTGAACACACATTTTGCAGCTGTTTCCTACAAACTGTACATGTAGGATATAGATACAGAGAGAACAGTGATGGGCTGCAGGTTCTGAATGGAGGAAAAACATCACATATCAGTCTAACATGATCTAAAGCCACTTAAACAAAGCAAAGTTATTTGTAGTATTGATTTGTCATGTTTTCTTACTTCAACTCTAATCAAGTTTTATTTATATGGTAGAAAATATCAAATGTAAGTGTTCCATTAAAAACCTTTAATAGAGAATAAAAGAAAGTTCAGGAAGAGCAACAAGATGAACAGATGTGCAGTAGATGCTGTGTGGACAGAACAGAGCAACAAAGCAGATTTACACCTGTGTCCAATCACTTACCTTCTTCCTGTGACTGAATATCAGTGACATCATCTCTGATAACATCTGTGTTCTTGTAGATATCCACCTCTCTGTTGTATCTCACCTTGTTGGTGTAAATATCTGTAGACATCTTGAGACGACTGAGACAGAGGGACAGTAGCTGAACTTCACTGACTGTTACTGATGCTGCTGTCAGGGTTCAACCTTCTGTCTGGTTCAGGAAGTAACAAGAAAACAAATGTGTTCACACCTCTTTACTCATTGGACTTGTGGATAAAATAACTTGTATCTGCAGTTTGTTTTTTAATATAATCAAAAAACTGTGTCGTGTAGTTTTTCCAAGTAAAACAACTGTTTAACCCTCCTGTTATGTTTAGGGTCAAATTGACCCGTTTTAAAGTATTTTTTCACTTTGAAACTTCTCCTGCTTGGCTTATTTAGTGTGTGTGTGTGTGTGAGAGTGTGTGTGTGTGTGAGAGTATGTGTGTGTGTGTGTGTGTGTGTGTGTGCGTGTGTGTGTGTGTGTGAGAGACAGGGGTGTATTATATCTCATAGTTGCAAAGAAACAAACCGTATTTGATCTTTCTGACTGTTTTTACCTTCTATTTTGTCGCCGGGTCAAATTGACCCGAACAGCACCTTTGTAATAGAAACATGTAGGGGGGGTTGCAAATATGTGAACTGAACCATTTTTATTTTATATGTTGATTACACTAAATAAGCCAAACAGGAGAAGTTTCAAAGTGAAAAAATACTTTTAAGTATTTTTTTAGATTGTTAACTTTAAAACGGGTCAATTTGACCCTGAACAGAAGAGGTGTTATTAATTTAAATGATCAACATCACTCCATAAACAAAACAAATTCAATTGCATATAAAACTATTGTAATTTATATGTAGGTCTTTTAAGTTTACATTAAAAAAAGTTTTAACATGATCCTTTTTTAATAAACGAGTGACTTATGCTCATTGAACCATGATCTGTGAACAGTAAAGAACATCATTGAACTAAATATTGATTGAAATGGTTAGTAATGGAGTTAATGATGAGATATAAACAATTTTTAATTATACAAAAGTGTCAGAAACCAAAAAGTCCCAAAAAACTTTTTGGTTTCTGACACTTTTGTATAATTAAGTGTCCCCCAGGTCAAATTGACCCGGGATCATCAAGGCTGTTCCTCAGAAACAAACATAACAGGAGGGTTAAACTGCAAACCTGCAGAAAACTTTGTATTTAAAAGAAATGTTTTTAGTGTGAAGCTGTTAACAGATCCTCCAACCCCCCAACAGACGCACACATACACACACACACACACACACACAAACAAAATAAGCCAAGCAGGAGAAGTTTCAAAGTGAAAAAATACTTTTAAGTATTTTTTTTCGATTGTTAAACTTTAAAAAGGGTCAATTTGACCCTAAACATAACAGGAGGGTTAAATAGTTGTTTATAATAATACAATACAATAACACACACACACACATACACACATCCACACTCACACACACACTCACTCACACACATTCACACACACACTCACTCACACACACACTCACTCACACACATTCACACACACACATTAACACACACACACACACACACAGCAGCAGCAGATTGCAGATTACCAAGAAATTAATCTTAACAGGAAATGATTCTTTCTTTTTTTCTAATAGATGAACAGAATCATTTTAATGAAGGAAACATTTAACAAAATATAAATGATAAACTGTTGTCTTTGCTCTGGAACAAAGTATCAGACCATCATAGTGTCTAATACAGAGCAGGCTGCAATGAAAATGGTTGTGGTCAGACGATGTTTCTATTAGTGCAACCATCAGTACAAAGTGTGTAAAAGTACAACAGACACATGAAAATGAAAGGCTCTGAATAATATAAAATAAAGTAGATGAACTCACTGATGGATCCAGGACTATAGTGGGCACAGGCCCAGCTTACACAATCCCTGGCCTATATTTGGACCATTGTAGCAGTCCCATCTGGCCTCCGGGGTTATTCCCAATGTAAATAGTGTTTCCTCTAAGTTGTGGTACAGCTGTCTTTCCAGGTCCAGCAGGAGAAAGGATCCGCTGTCCAAGGTTGAGATGTGACCAGCAGGTCATGAGGCCAAATCCTGAAAGGACAGGGGGAACTGAACTATCAGGGGCCACAAAAATCACATTTTGTGATCACTGTTTGGAAACCAAGGGCCTAGTTAGTACAGTGTCCCGATATGATCATCATAATCGGAGAGATATAAACAAAGTACAATGCTGTAAGATAACACACAAAGGTTGGACGGGGTGTATAGAAACAATGAAACCGGTTGTAATGCAACTGGGCACCCTGCTACCATTTAGTGGACATCAGTTCTCTCCAGAGACGGAAGAGAGATGGCTCAGGAAAACATTGCCAGGGGGAGTGTTAACTCAGACAATGTTCTCCCTGAGTCGATATAACACATGTATGTTAGGGGAAGCAATAGCAGAAGAAACCTGAGCAGGAATAATTGGGAGGGTGGAACAAGCCCTACGGGTCAGGAAAGTAACCAACAGTGACATAACCCTGAATCAAACAGTATTAAACTGCAAGGATGATCAATGGGACTGGGTGTCATATGGCACACAGACGAAACAACCCCTTGACACACCAGTCTAGAAAAGACAAGTGGCAGTCAAAGTGATTATCATGGGAACAAATCCAAACAAAGAGCTGTTCAAAGAAAAACTCAGGCAAGTGCTGGTAATAAAGACCCGGTACTACTCAGGGAAAGAATGCTGCAATAACTACTTGCTAAGTACGGTAGTCTGGATAGATAGGAGGAAGACTAGGGTGTCCTATGACACTAAAAGTCTCTGGGATAGTGCAACTGCCCCTGAAGAGGAAGTGGCAGGCCAAAGAAGTCAGTCAATAAAAAAATAACCCTACGGCCTATATTTCCCTCTCCCTAGGTGGAGAATTAGGGAACGAGGAGCAACAGGTAAACAGCTAGGCAGAAACCACAAGGTAAGTGGAAATGAAGGATGAATACTTACTTCCCCAAACCCAGAAAGGGAAAGGAAGGGAAGGGAAGAGGAGGACTCCAAGGGGGATGTGTTGTTCTCTGGAACTATTGCGTAGTATTGATGTCATATCCAGGTGTGTGTGCAATACAACCTGGTGGTTCTCCACAAAAACATGTCAGGGAGGGACTTACATATGTGCCCCAATTACCTAGGGAGCAAAAGTCCCACAGATTGGACAAAAACGTGGTTAAAAAATCTAGAACAAACAATCGAAAAGAACATGACAGGAACGGAATTGGGCTTCAACATAACTAGTGTAACCGGCCCAGAATTGATAGGGTCATTAGAAGAGGGGGGTAATTACACATATGAATGTACCAGGTGGGAGGAAGTAACCTCTCAGTTACAAAGAAACAATGGGGACGGGTGTTGGGTAGCTGAATTTGAGCTGGCACAACAGGATTTGACTCTGGAAACAGTATTTTGTCAGAACTGCAGCATAAAAACACAGACAATGACAAAAACTACTAGAACCATGTGGATGACTGTACAATCGATGATGGGACAGTTTTACATGGAAAGGACTTGGACAAACATTACCGAGATAACTCAAGTAAACGGAACCAAATGGCTAGTGGTAGAAAATAAAACCAGAATGGGTATCGCCGAGGAAGGTAGTATGGACAAGGCCAGGAAGAAGATGTGTTAGCCAATGTAGCTGAACCATTACCGGCCCCCCAGGCTCAAAATCAAAGCAGGAGCTTTGGTTTGTGTTTTCCCAGTTGTTTTATTTGTATTAAAACCAGAGCATTCAAAAGTCTGTGTGCACATTGTAAACCTAATCCAGACGTAGAAGGATGGTTTCAATGGACAATAGCTAAAATACATTTGAAAAACAGTATTCAACAACTAAAAAGAAACCAGACAGTGGACAAAAATGACCATGGTATAGAACTATTCGGCCCAAATATACAAGCTTTGGTCACATACGTGTACGGAAGTAGTGATGTTTTCCAGGAATACTACATATGGGTACTCGGATTAAGAAATCACAAATGTGAACAGTGGTTGAGAAATAATTACACAATCTGGCTACAAAAAGCATTGAGTGCGTACAGGACAAAATGAACAAAACAGGGCAAAACCGGAGAAAGCCAGGCTGGATATGATTGCACAAAAGAGGAAAAAGGAAAAGCAGGACAGGAAAAGACAGGTAATAACTGGACATCAACACTCGAGAACTTTCAATGGCTCCAGGCTGCAGCATTGTGGTTAGGAGACCCAGACCATAAAAGCCTTATTACTGTCGAAGTCTGTGTGTGTGTGTGTGAACATCGAAGACCACAATGAAAAGCAGAAGATGTGCTTCAGTAAACAGCTTCTGAAGATGGCGCAGATAGCGTTAACCACATCCTGTGGAAACAGTGGGGTCTGCGACAGTAGATAGTAACCACACAAGTAGATCCCTGGAAATGAGAGGACATTGCATGCTTCAGCATGACTGGGTCAAGTTACAACACATTAAGTGCAAAAATACGTAAGCATTTCTAAAGATGTATAATCTCAGATAAAAGCACAAAATGACCTTTTATGTAGTAAATATATAAATAAACTCGTACCTTTACTAAATCCTGTCCATTGTCATGGTTCAGCAGTGACACCTGTCTGTTTCCATGGTTACTAAGCTCAAATATGACAGTGAAACTTTTAAGGCCTCCTGTGCTGAAGCCATGAGAGAAAAAGGTTTGATTGTAATGATGGGTGAAATTCAGATGGAGCGTATGAAGTAAAAAACAAAATGAATACGATGGAGGAAAGTCTGTAGTATGGAGGATATTATATAAAAAAAATATTAAGTTAATATTGTCCACATTTTTAAGTGGAATTGTACTATTAGGAAAATATCATATACTGAGCAAACAAGATCCTCTGTGATGGTGAAAGTGAACAAAATAATGTATATAATACTGAGCGGCTGTAGCTCAGTTGGTACGACAGTCATTCACAGACCTCAGGGTCAGTGACAAGGTCTTTGAATTGCAGCCACCACCGTGTGGGTGTGTGTGTGAGTATGTGGGTGTGTGTGTGTGTGTGTGTGAATGAGAAGCAACATGGTAAAGTGTGCAAACCATTTACCATGTTCTACAGTACTTTTTCCTTAAAATCATTCTTTGTCTCTCCAGGAAGACAGTTTTGTGAGGTTTGTAAAAAATCTTTGAATGTCAGAATCACAAAGCAGAAGCTCAGGTGTTGACCAGGGCACCAATCACATCTTTAACCGGACTGTTGGTGGCCCATCAGCTAAGTGTGGTGAGTTCAGCAGCCAGCTGACATCTAACGGTCAATGCCGTCTGACGGCAACGCTGCCCACTGTGGGAACTTCACAGAAACATTGCCCGGACATGTTCCGCTGTACAGACGACGTCTCCTACTGGCTCCACGAGAACCAGAACAGAAAGGAGCAGCTGGAGGAGCTGAGGGAGACCATGTCAGAGTTGCAGGAGGAGCTAAGGAACCATCGACATCGAGTGAAGGCCCTGGAGACGGAGGTAAATGTCATGTGAAGACGTATCTGTTGGAAGATATGAAGCGGTGAAATGGAAGCTTAACTTTTTTACCATAATGTAATTATTGAAAATTGGTTTAAGTAAAAGTGGTGACAGAAGGTTTCAACCAGTGTCTGCTGGTTGCAAAACTTCAAGTTTAACACTGACCAAACTTCACCAACTGAACTGCAGAGATATGGATTATAAGATCCAGTTTCTATCAAAACAAACCTCCACCTCCTTTCCCTCTGTTTATCTCTACCTCTCTTTATCTCTCTGTCTTGACACCCACTAAGTCCTCCTTAACCCTGAACACTAACGTGATTAGCTGCAGACATCTTGGCCTGGGTCCTTTGTCTCTCTGAGAGAGCTTTTTTTTCTGGTCTCCAGAGTTAAAACTTGAGTTAAAAAGTCAAGCAGTTGGCCATAAGTCAATCTAGATTTGAGCTCGCGGTTCACACAACGGCCTAAATGTACTATTTGCACTTAGTTTCCTGTGAAGGAGAAGTGCCAGTTTTGATGATCTGACATCTTGATCATTTTTATAAACCAATTTAAAGAAACAAAAGTTAAACCAGTTTTTATAAATGTACCAGGTGAGAGGCAGTAACCATCTACGCCTCCAAATCTGTTTGAATTACATGATTTACTGTGGTTGTATTTCTCTTAAAGTACATATTTTAGATATATTACATTTTTAGTCCTTTCAGTTTATCCCGTGAGTTCAGGGTTGGCACAGTTTTTACGCCAGATGCCCTTCCTGACTCAACCCTCCCCAATTTCTACCTGGCTTAGAACCGGCACTGAACAGCTGGGGATGGGGATGTGCTGTTTTGGTCGGGAAGAAGAAGGCGCGAACCGATCGAACTATGGCCACTTTACCAACTGAGCCACACGACAAATAGCGAGAAACACAAACCTAACCAATCCTGCCACTTGTCATAACCTTCTTATCTTCTCTCAGGGTGAAGAAAGCGCTAGTTTAAACTCGACCTTTGACCAGCAGTTGCGCTCTCTGGAGCTGCGACAAGCTGAGGCTGACACACTGCTAAATGTACATGCAACTCCGCTGTACGAGCTGCAGGTGCAGCTCCACAACCTGTCAGCGGCCGTTCAGCACATGAGCCGCAACACAGGCTGCACGGTCAATGTCATCAGAACCTCACCGCCGCTCGGCCTGAGGGGCACACTACCACCAGGTACTTAACTTAACTTAAACTTAAACGAAATAAGGTTATAAAATGAAAATAAAACTTTTATGTACATTACTTTATAATGATATTGGAATTTTGCAAAAGAAGATCAAAATTTGCAGCCAGCAACAAACATTGTGGTGCAAATAGCTACACAAACTCAGCAACTCAGGATGCTGCATAAAGCCCTGTCCTCTCTCTGTGTGTGTGTGTGTGTGTCTATCTCAGATGGACAGTACCTGTCTTTCTGTCCATCAGACTGTGCGTCTCTGTATCACAGTGGTGTTCGGCGTTCTGGTGTTTATGCCATTGTCCTGTCACCGGGCGCCACCGTGTCCGTCTACTGCGACATGGAGACAGAGGGTGAGATACACACTCTTATTTGCACTACATGTATCAAACAAACAAACACTTTCATGACAGCAGTGATAAACCAGTGACTAATTTTACATGAGTTCATGTACAATATAGTGAGTTTTGTAATCATCAGTCTCAAAGCTGACATTTAAGACCATATGAAGGAAAATGAACCATGTAAAGGAAAGTGTTGTTGGAGAAACCTGGTCTTACAGGATGATACAATTGTAGCACAGAAATTTCAGACATTAGATATTCAGACAAGAGTTGGGATTTTAAAAACAGCAGAGGGACCTCCATTACTGAGAACATGATATGCAGATCACATGAGCAGGTGAAGAAACACAAGATAATTTTCCACCATTTGAAAACATTGTTATCCTAAACGCAGCACCTCTGCCTTCATAAACCCAACAGCCTGTTGTCCAGCCCTACTAGATCATGCCTGGATTCATGATACAGTAATTCTGTGTGTGCACCAGGTGGAGGCTGGACGTTGTTTCAACGGCGACGCGACGGCTCCGTGAGCTTTAACCGTGGCTGGGCAGAGTACCGGGAAGGCTTTGGTGAGCCACGAGGAGAACACTGGCTGGGCAACCAACACCTCTACCTGCTGTCCAACCAGGGCCACTACAGCCTCCGCATCGACCTGCAGGACTGGAGCCACACCCACAGACACGCCCTATACCACAGCTTCAGGTAGACAAGAGGTCAAATAAGTGGATAAAGTAAGGAGACAGCTGCTAAAGAGGTGTCGTGTGTGGAAGAGCAGTTGTGGCTCAAGAAAAAGTCGTTCTTCAAGATTGTTTAAAGCATCTGAAGGTCCTGGTGACCTTTCCAAAAAAGAAGATTGCAAAGAATCTGTTGTAACGTTAGCTGCAAATGTTACGCTTATTTATGTAAGTTGTAGACAAAGATGGCAGAACAGCTGAACTTAGTAGGAAGGAGTCGAAATTAACCAGAGGTTGGTAACCTCGGCAGAGCAAGATGACAGAGGTCAGCGTTTGGCAGCAAGCTCGAGTTGTTAGGGTTAGTGAAAGGCATCGCCCAAAATGTAGGATCCAGAAACCATAAAGGAGATAAAGTTGTAGAAAATAATAGGAACTTCCCAAGCTGACGGTACAGGGTCCTGGGTACACAGGTTCCTCTCAGACGAGCTGCTTGCAGACAAAATGGTGGACTGCCAACATGAAATTTTTTTTAAACAAATTAACACAGGGCCTCTTTTCCTGCATCCTCATCATTCTTCCTGCATTTTAAACCTTGAATTTAAACATATATTTAAATGATCTAAAAGATCCTGGAAAGGACATGGCTGTGAAGCAGTTTGACTAAAGGTGCCAAAGGGGATATTACACCATTCGTTATGTTAAGCATTTGATTTTTTTAGTTTGAATAGATGCATGATGACTATTTTCCCAATTTATTTGTGAGCTAAATGGAAGTCTGCTTACTGGGGCAGCAGAAGTCTTGGATGTGCCTGCCATCAACCAACGATAGAGTTAACCAATGCACAGATGTTGTTTGAGTTGTACAGCAACATCTCCATCTGGTAACATGTGCTAACAGTTGTCATAGTAACCAATACTGAAATGTTAAACAAGCCTGCTTTCTCTGTATCTCTCTGAAATAAAGTATTTGTTCCCAAATGATTAAGTCTGAACATGGAAAATGTGCCACCAATGCAACCAGTTTGAGGACAGATAATACAGAAATATACATTTTCTTTCTGCTTTCTGCAGGACAGAGAATGAGGACAACCAGTTCCGCCTCCATGTGTCTGGTTTCAGTGGCACAGTGGAGGATTCGTTCGGTTGGTACCATGACCAACAGGGCTTTAGTACGCCGGACACCGGCAACATCTGTGCTGAGATCAGCCATGCCGGATGGTGGTTCCACCAGTGTTTTCAAGCCAACCTCAATGGTGTCTACTACAAGGTGGGACTCAAGATACAGTAGAACCATCCAGAGGAGCATTTTTACCTGTATTAATGTTGATATTTTCTTTTTTTTTCTTTCCAGGGAGGACGGTACTCTCTGAAAGCTCAGAACCTGCTTGGGCCGGATGGCATCATCTGGTTCTCCTGGAAGGATTCAGACTTCTACTCTCTGAAGTCGGTCACCATGATGATACGACCGCGTAGCTTCAGGCCACGTTTGTCACCGTAGTGTGACAATGGTTAAACAGCCTGACCTCCAGCTGCTGAAGACTCTTGGGGCTGCTAGAAGGAAGCCTCATAGGACATGGGCCAGAATCGACCACTGGTGATGGTGTAATGGTTATTGTTCCACACACTTGCTCTGATATCAGGCACATGTATGCAACACAATCTACGATCAAGGCAGCTGCAGCTTTTGGAGCCAGATATTACAGTTGCTCTTCCCAGCAAGACCTTAGGACATGATGGGAAAAACCTGGATCTCACCTTATCTGCCAGCTGATTGGTAACTTGTACATCACAAAATGTGGATACAGTCAAGGTGTTTTCTGTGTACAGGAACAGAGAATTTCTTCAAACACTGTTTTGAGGGACTGTTCCATCTCTGACTGTTTCTATATAGTTCCCAAGGATGGTCTCCAGTGGGCTATGCCTTAAAACTGTTTGGTCTAAAATGATCTCTAAAATGCAGACAATTTAGGATAGTTCCAGTCTGCAATATTCATGCTCTGTGTTTGCTGTTTAAAGTTAAAAGCCAGAATCACTCCTGATATTAAGTAAATCAGCCAGATTTAGGACCCAGGCTCACTAGGCCTAGTTATTAAACACTTGAGACATTTAGTCACCCAAGAACTTTAAGAGTGATGTGAAAATGTATTTTCTTCTTTGCATTGTAAATTTTATGTAATTTCTATGCAATGGCTTCATAATTCATTGGTTTCTTGCCTTGTATTAATTTGTCTTTTGGGGTAAAATAAAACACAGCTTTTGGACATAAATTTGTTTTCTACTTGCTCAACTGCATGGTCCCTAATCCTTCATACAGAAGAACCTTAAACCAATTAGAGAGCCAATAAACAGGTCTGAGAACACTTTCATTATTATTTTTTGGACCTACCTGTACAGATGGGTGAAAACCGTCAGTGTTGACTGGAGCCTTTTGCCACTGCCTGATGTTGTATGTAATGTTTGGGCCAGCAGCTTTTAACATGCTTTTTTAACCAAGTAGAGCAACGTAACCTACAACCACCCACTACTGTACATAGTAGTAAAAGCAAACTGGTGGCCTTTTGCCTCATGAGTAACTATCTTTATGACAAGGTGTAATCTAGATAGGATTATGAATTATTGTGCCAATATTAGTCAGAACCAGCTGCAGGTAAACTTTCACAGAAAGCAAAGGATCTCTTTGTATAGAACACGCCACAATTTTCATTACACATATATTTATTAGAATAGTTACAGATAATTACTCATCTACAGTCTCCAACGTGCTAAAACAGGACTGCTGAAGAACTCCTGTGAACGGTTGTGTTCTCGATCGTGCTCCTGCACAGGTGTTAACGCCTCAGAAATGACTGAGAATACAAACGTCTTTCACAGAGAGATGGTGGTTCAGTATGAGGCAGTCAGTCTTCTGCAGTGCTGCTTTGTGTGGTAAGGATGGTTTCCCACCTCCGATTGCAGTGGGGATTGATCCCAGGAGGTGGAGGGAGTTTATGTGGGGCGCTCCCTGGGGCAGGTGACAAACTGCCACCACAGAGGTGGGAGGTCACCCTGCTTGCGGGCAGGAGGGAGAGCCTCAGCCCTGGGGCCATCGGCTGGAGTCTCAGCCTGCAGCTGGGCGACCTAGAAGAAAAAATAGGTTCAAATCCCAAAACAATAGAAAAGTCAAGTAATTTTATTTAAACCTTAACTTAATTATAATTACTTTTGAAATGCTTACGTAATGGTGTTAATCTTCTGTCCTGCTTTTTGGGTTATATAAGATGTGCTTTCTGCTTGGGGGTGTCCGGACATTTTACAGAATTATTATAATTCCTTGCAACATTACATGCATAATTTTAGCAATTTTCAGTGCTTGAGAGCAAAACAAATAATCTGTCTGCTCAAACAATAACCAAAAAAAAAACCTGAAGACTTTTATTGGTGACAAGGATCCAGTTGTTTAAAGAATGGCTCACACATAAGATTTACAGTTTGGCACCACTTGGTGAAGTTAGCTGATACACTCATACACCCATAGCCCCCCCTTAACTACAAATGAATGCTATGTCCACCCTATCGAGTCTAAGGGGCCGGCAGGGTGGACATTTTGAGCTTCAATTAGCATATTATCTTACAACAAACTGTGATTAGCTAAATAGTTAGTCTGGTTGTTGAAGAGAATTTGGTATATTTAAACTTACATATTTTGAAAATATTGTATTTTCCTCACTTCTAGTATAATTTATGCTGACAGGGTGGACATGTTAAGCTTTGGCAAAACAAGTAAGCAAACTCATATGAATAAAATTTGTCATTTGGAAAGTCAGCAGCTTATTCACCTCAGCAGTTGAAATTCCTGCCACTGAAGAGATTAAAAATCTGTTGTCCTGATGTCACTAATGGAGATGGACTTTTCTTAAAGGGGCAGATTCCACAATACAACAGGGTGGACAACCATTCAAGGGACATGGACAAACTCTTCTTTTTTATTAAATAATATTGTTTTTAATTACAAAATGATCACTACACTCAATTTGAGTAATATCTTATTTAACAAAATATTAATAGGAAAAGATTATTTTTTTTTATGATTTGATGAGCAGTGCCTGGGACATAGCAAAATAACATATATCCTCTTATACAAAACTAGAAAATATCTTGAAAATGTATCTAAAGAGCCAAGTAATGCTTCTGTTATGATTAAAAAACTTACGTATGTTAAGTTTTCATGGCAAATGAGTTATTTATGTTCAGGACACCAGAGGCACAATACAGTGATATTGACCCATATAATACTTTCTAATCTCTGCTTAGCTTTGTACCCAAGTGATGTCTATGTCTCACAAAAACAGTGCCTAAAATTCCAATACAACATTATGACGATGGATGTTGAATTTCTGTGAATTTATACATCTGATGACCATCCTATGCAGTTCTGAACTTCATACATCACACATTAGTTTTAGAACATTCTGTTGCTGGGCAGAACATTCTCCACCCTCAGGCTACTGCTCTCAGCCCTTTTCTCCTTTTCTGGAAACCTTTTCCCTTCTCAGCACTTTGATAAGCACCTGTGAGCATGAAGTGACTCTGGGTCACTACAGTGTGGGATGGTCTGCTGTTAGACAATAACTGACCTTGGAGCAGTTCAAAACAAAACATGTATATGAGACAAAGTCTGTTGAGCATTTAAAACATCCTTCAAAAGTACAGTGGGTACAAGTTGTCATAACTAGACAAAACACAAAGATTAAATTTTTGGCTTTTTGAAGAGTGTTTCAGGTCATTGTCCTGCTGGAAGACCCATGACCTCTGGTGGAGACGCAGCTTTCTGACACTGGCCTCTACGCTGGCCCCAAAAATCTTTGGTAATCATCAGATTTCATGATGCCATTCACACAAAGGCAAAGTGCCCTAAAAGACGTCCTGGATGTTGAAGCTTCTTCACTGATTACACTTGAGGTGTAATCAGTCAGACCAGATATTGTCAGACCAGATATTGTCATTTGTGCCATGACATACATGAGGCAGATGTGCCAACGTTTGATGCTGATCTTCATCAGCTTTTACTTTTGTTGTATTGAACAGTCCTGAAGAGGAGACACCAGACCACCATCATGTCAAACCTGATTCTATTGAAAACAAATGTGCAGCTTAAAAACAAAACAATCTGACACTTTTCTTTACTAGTTACTTTACTTTTTGATCAGTGACTTCAGCCTGAATTTTGAGCCCAGACTATTACAGATAAGAGAAGAATTAAATGTGGACAGATTAAAAACAAAGTCGTCTGACTCAAAATGTCTCTCAAGTCCTGTTTGTGTTTTTCTTACTTCCTGCCTGTCTCATGCTATTCTCCATCTGTCCACCAGATGTCCTCAGACTTCCATCCCTTCAGTCACCTGACTCTCCTCCCAGATCCACCTGTGTCCCCTCCTTCCTACACACCTGTTCCCACTTCCCTCATCAGCTCCTCTGCATAGAAACCAGCCTGGTTTCCACAATCATTTGGTTGAACACATCTCATTGTGTTTCTGTTTGGGCTTTGGATTCATGTTTGTGATTCATATCCCCTTCACACACATGCATATTTCCAGTTTTTTTTTATCTTAGCAGGAAACAAAATCTTTATTAATGTTAATGTTTCTTTATCTTGTTTTAAAGAAAATACAGAGTAGTACCAGGGATCATATTCTACTTTACATTCTCTCTATTCTACATCTGTTCTTCCTCTACAACAACCATTTCACATTTTTCCATTTTAAGTTAATGAAAGATGACCATAATGTAGACAGGGCAATATTATAATACTTAAACCTTGATCTCAGCTCAATTACCAAAATACACAGTTTTTCTTTCCAAATCAGGGATTTTCCCTTTTAATTCTGTGGTTAACTAATGTTTTACTTAAAACATTACAGCAAATAAATTCTTTACAAAGGATTTGTGCTTAAGGAGCACATATTCATACAGTTGGATGCACAAGTTTGCATCCAGATTATTTTAAAAGAGCAAAAAGTAAAAACCAAATTAAAAAAACATTTATCAGCATAATATTCAATATTCAAAATTAGCAATTACAAATGAATCACTCTATTGCCATGTTTACCATTTTAAAATACGGGGATGCAAACTTTGTCTTTTACATAATGAAAAAAGACAAGAGACCACAAAACAGAGAACACCAACTGTAAACCAATACCATAGCTATACTCTTGGACTAAAGGTTTGGATGTGTGTACTGTGTGCTTAGTCCAGAAAATGAAAAATACTTGATGTGTAGGGTGTTGGGAAGAATTCTGTGATACACTAACAGGAAGTATCAAACAAAGGACCAGCCTTGTGTTTCTACCCCAGTTAATTGAAACTCTTGCTTTCCAGTGTCGGTTTCTCAGACCTTGAGGTTGTGCAGCAATGCAACGATCACAGTCCACCTCACCCAGAACTTGGTTCATCACTATAAATTTTCTTAAATGCTTTTCTACTGCAGCACATTCTTCTTGCAGCTTCTTTTCACAACATTTTGCTACATTATATTGTAGGTTTAAGAACTTCAAATCTTAACCTGAACTAAAACAGAACTGGATTGATCACATATTCACTGCAGTCCTAAATTGGTGTAAAAGGCCATAAAGGACTCTTCCACAGTCATTCAGTTTTGAGATTGACTATGTTAAACCCAAGCTGTATACCTACAGACCTCTACATGGGGACATTATACCCCCTACAGACAGAAACCATATCTGTGTATTATCTTCCTCTATCACCATCTGTATTGCATTGTGTCAGGGCTGAACTATATGATATTATACTGATATTATTTTTTACTTGGAATATTATGTTGAGGTCAGCAAAGCACATATCTGTTCTTCACTCCACGAGTAAACTAATTGTGCACCCTTCCAAGCCTTCCATAGTTGATGCAATTGGTGCCTAGAGATTTAAAGTTCATACACTTCACTTCCTGCCTGACCCCAAATTGGGTACAAACAAATTGTAAAACCTCTCTTTTTTGCCATCTTCCTCTGGTTTTGGCCACTTGATGCGGAGGTACATCTTCTGACGCCTGTGCCATACTGGTATCTGGGTACAGAAATAAAGTATTTTTTTTTTAAGACAGATATGCAGATCTTGTTATTGTGACAGCAAGAGATTTACAGTGCTCATGGTTTTAGCTATTACAAATTAATATAAATTAACATAATCTTTTGAGTTCTTTGGCAAACTAAAAGCTTTGGCAACATCAATCTTATTTTTGTCCCTTTCTATTTTTGTGTTTACGCATCAGATGTCGACATTTTTTGAACTACTTACAATACTGTACTAAAACTACTTACTACTATACAAGCATTGATGTTTCTTGTTATATCTTCTTCATCCATCCTCCTTCTTCAAAACTAGAGGAACATAGACAGTTGGCTCTTTTTCAACGGGTGTCATTTCATCTTCATTTGCAGCATCTCTGCCTTCGGAAATCTTTGTGCAGAATCACAGCTTGTCATAACTACATTTCTGCTCTGACTAGACTCAGACTGGATCTGACTGGAAGACTTGCTTCTAAACTCTGACTAGTAGATGCAATGTTGTTCTTTTTTTTCAAGGAATAATTCCAAGCTACCATTACTGTCTGTGCTGTTTTCCCTGGGATTTGGAATATACTCCTCTTTGCTCTCTCCACTTTTTTCATTTGATCATATAAGACTATCTTGAATCTTTTAAAGAAAATGATTTTTATTTAATATGTTTCCCTATAAATTATTGTGTTAAGTATGACATCTTCAGTACGCTTATAATTGTCAGTTGCCTGATGGAATAGTGTACTCTCTATAGGGGCATTAAGTGAAATTCAGATGACTTTCAGTTTATTATATCTCTGAGATTTGTAAATGTAGTTACTATTGTAACTATTGGGACAAAAAACATCCTAAACTATTTGAACGTGCAGCATAAAACTGCACATGCCTAGCATAGTCACTCCGTCTATTTCCACAATTCACAATTGAAAAAGTTTAAAATAACTTTCTCCTTTGAAAGTGCAAAAAATGTTTAAATCATGCAAACATATCCACGAAGTCACTGTAGAGATGATCTTACTCATATCCAGTAGTCCAACAATTATCCACTCCAGAGATCGTTGTATGGCGAACACTGAACATTTATTGAATTCCACGTTTCTTAACTTAGAAGATAACAGAGTAATTCTACAATACATGTTTACAGATAATAATTTCACAAAAACGTTCACAAATCAATTCCAACAAACGGGTAAGAATCTTTACTGTAGCTTTGTAGCCCCAATAGCTGAACTTTATTGTTGTCTGTTCTTTCCAAAGGCTGAGCTCCCTCTCTTCTATCAAACTTTCTATATACATAGTTTCTACGACAACTTGCTAAATAGACTTAAAAGGTAAACCTCAAAGGAAAATATAAAACAGTGACTATATGTTTGAAAACATGCAGCCCATAAAGAGGTGTAGCATTATAACTATAATAACTTGAGGTTTGATACTGGCAGGTATTATACATCATTGGCTTAAGCTGAGTGTGTGAGATTCAGTGACTACCTGAGGGCCCCATAAGTGGAAGACTAGAAACACAAGCACAGGAGCTAATTTTTGTCTCTGAATCAAAACCTGTTTTGGAAAAGCAGTGAACAACTTCATATCTTCATATGAGAAATACACAAAGTACAGGTCAACATAAATGGTTTGTGACTAGTGTGTGCATTACTTCTTTACCTGGATCCTGGGATCATCTCTGTTTCAATCCTCATAGGTAGGATGATCTATATAGAATGAATTGTTCTCAACTGCCAAAGCAGGAGTCTGCTTGTTTGTCACCTGGTTTTAAGACCAAAATCAAAAGCACATCAAGAACTGATAGACAACTTGTAAATACACAATGACTAAGTTAGCTGGCTAATTCAATTAAAATTCAATTCAATATGTTGCCAATTCACAACAAAGTCATCTCAAGGCACTTTACAGAATAAAGTGAAGACTATAAAGATATTCAGAGAGAAGCCAACAATTCCCCATTGAACAAGCCCTAGACAACAGTGGAGAGGGAAAAACTCCCTTTAACAGAAAAAACCTCCAGCAGAACCAGGCTCAGGGTGGGCAGCCATCTGCCTTGACCAGTTGGGGTGAGTGGAAAGTGGAGAGAGAAAAGCAACAACAAAACAACGGGCAGGTTGGTAGGACCAGTAGCTGCAGACTGGAAGACACACAGCTCCAAAGCCCAGGCACACCTGCAGAAAGGAACAGAGAGAGGGAGACAGATAGGGACAAAGCAAACAGTAGAAAACACAGAGATCATACAGTGGTGACAATTGTGGGGTGAGAGGAGAGGAGAGAGGGTCAAGAGGAGCAAAGGAGCTCAGTGCATTGGGGGGTGGGTCCCCCAGCAGTCTAAGCCTATAGCAGCATAACTATAACTAAATATATGCTTTATTAAAGAGGAAGGTTTTAAGCCTAGACTTAAAAGTAGAGAGGGTGTCTGCTTCCTGAATCTGAACTGGGAGCTGGTTCCACATGAGAGGAGCTTGATAGTTAAAGGCTCTACCTCCGATTCTACCTTTGGAAATTCTGAGAACCACAAGTAGGCCTGCATTCTGAGATTGAAGTGGTCTACTGGGATGATATGGTGCTATGAGGTCTTCTATATATAATGGAGTCTGACCATTCAGAGCTTTATATGTAAGAAGCAGGGTTTTAAATTCTACGCTAGATTTTACTGGAGGCCAATGGAGAGAAGCTAGTGAAGGTGAAATATGATCTCTCTTGCTAGTTCCAGTCAGCACTCTTGCTGCAGCATTTTGGATTAATTGCAGGCTCTTTAGGGAGTTACTGGGGCATCCTGAAAGTAGGGAATTACAGTAGTCCAACCTAGAGGTAACAAATGCATGGACCAGTTTTTCAGCATCACTTTGAGACAGGATGCTCCTAATTTTGGCAATGTTCCGTAGGTGGAAGAAGGCTGTTCTAGAGATTTGTTTTATATGTGAGTTAAAGGACAAATCTTGGTCAAAAATAACTCCAAGGTTCCTTGCAGTAGTACTGGAGGCCAGACTAATGCCATCTAGAGTAATGATATGGTTGGACATCATATCTCTGAGATTTTTGGGCCCAAATACTACTAATAACGTAAAATAACTATAAGTTACTTAAATGAAGTCTCGTAAAAAAAAAAAACATTGCTATGCATTGTTTCCTTGACACTTGGACTACAAACTTAAAGGTAAACTACAAATCCAACCATCAAAGCCATATGATGCCACTAGTGACATCATGTGCAGTGACATCATCAATACGCCTAAACATATACCTCCTAATCCAAATAACATTACAATACACAACATAAACAAAAGACAGAGAAACCTGGGTTGGTTCATACACATCCAACTCACCTTTTTAAGGATTTAATATAAATTGAGCATAAATTATGTTCCAACATTGATTTTACTGTGATAATTACAGGCTAATATTTATGTATGCAGGACTTTAGTGCTTTATACAAGACATTATGACAATCATGCAGCTTAATAGTGGCAGGATTCATCTTCAAGGAGAGAGAACAGCATGTATTTATACACATAAAACATTGTAAAAATGTATTGATTAGGCCATTTATAACTTATTTCTGACATGGAGACACTATAAACAAACAGAATATAATGTAACTTATTTAGCTACCGTTCACACAAGTGACAGATTTACACATTATATAAATGGCATTCTAAGCATTACATAACTTTATCACAGCTGTCATATTTTATTTTATTAGTATAAGTTTAATTTGTTGACTAAGGTAAAAATATATTTTTTCTGTCATTAGTTTTTTTTTCCACCATCACCTTCCCCTCTACTTCCAATGATCATCTTGAGAAAGACCAAACTCTGAATCCTGTTCATTTTCCCCACATTGCCTTAGTAAATATTATTCACATTAACTTGTTTTTCAAAAATGGGAAAATGTGCTTCTGCTTGCAAACACACCAGAATATTGTCCCGAAGAAACAGCAAACAACTTCATCACTCTTTTCATTTACATAGCTAACACTAATGCTAATGCTAACGCTAATTAAGGAAACGATCTTGCATGAGATGGAGAGTTAAGAATGAGTTTAACAGTAAAGCTCATAACCAGCCCTCTGTTAGCATTGTTAGTATTTGAGGGATAAGCTCTCTTACATTTCTTTGTCTGGTGTTACTGCTGTAGGGAAGCATCTTCACCGAGCTGCAGTCATGGTGCATTCAAAGCCCTCAACAGTGTGGGTCCTTTCAGGATCTATACTGCCACTTTTTTTAAGTATATCTGATCCTTGAACTAAAAAGCCTCTTCCCATCATTTGAAGCACATTATATGATGCTTTCATTTTTATTTATTTTTTGAATCTATAATGACATGTAATTTAATGTATATTGAAAGTTAAAAACTAAGCTTTTAGTGACATGTAGATGTACAACGTGTGTGACGTAGGTGACTTAAAGGCAACTGATGACGTCTAGGAAAGATCCAAATAAGTTTCTTAATATACAAAATCAATTGTATTTTAACCTTAAGAGAAAATGTGCCAGATATGTATCTATAACATCACAGTAGCAGCTACTGAGCTATAGATCACTTTACAAGCTGTAAGCTGTAACATAGCTAACATTGGAAGCTAGCATGCTAATCCTAATATTAGCAGCCAACATGCTGTAGCTAACATTAGCAGCTATAAATCTATATTACAACTACACTTTATATCCTACTTGCAGCTGCACAGAGGAGGAAACACTGTCAAGTTAAAAAAATTAAAAAATCATAAAATAAACCGACCTGTTGCTGTCATGAAGAAGTTTTCATACTGGAAAATGGCACAACCATCTCTGGTGTGAGGAAACATGGTTACATCCCAAATTGGTGACTGTGACGGTGAAGTGGCCTATCAAATGCCTTCTTATCATTAGGCTGTACTCTGATTGGTTAAAATGTCACACACTTCTGGAAGTGTGTATATTTAGTAATACTAAGCCTTTAGCACTAGTTGGCAGAACTGAGGAAACATTTCACACACACTTTTCTGACCTTGTGGGCCAAATGAAAAAAAGCAAGAGGAACATCAGTGGAGGCTCCTAAGCTGCTTTTTCAATGAAATCTTTGTGGGGCCCAAAAAGCTGGGCCCTACACTGTTGGTGTGCTCCTTGCCACTGGGCCTCACCAAGTAAGAAATGCAAGTGTGTGCACACACACACACAATCATAATTATGGCCAGTAGGGGGCAGTAGTACTGTTACATCTTTAAATAACTAAGAATATTTATTGTACATTTCTTATGTGTGGTATTAAATGTCACTTTAATAAACATTTTCACAGATTTAAAATGGAAATATTTCATGTTACTGTGTCAGATTTATCAATAAGATTTTTCAATAAAGATGAACATCAGAAAACTGGATTCAGTTGTAGCTTTTATTTTTATTTCAGTGAAGCATGAATTCAATTTTCCTAAATGTCATTCTCCCGATCATGGCTTTCAAAATAATAAGCTGCTGACTCCAGATGTGTCAGTAATAAAAAGTTACATCAGTTTTAGAAGCAACACACTCATTAATAAACCAAGTAAAGACAAAGTGAAGCTGCAGTTTCCTGTGACTGCAGCAGTTTAGTGGGACTACAGAGTTAGTAAGTCCACATGTAGTTGTTGTGTGGACGACTTCCAACCCCACTACTCTGTCTGCACCATAGAGCACAGAGGGACAATATCTATGGAATAAAGAGGATTGAACATGTGACACAGAATGAACAAGTGTGAGATGACTCTGAGGATCAGGAAGAACATTTCAGAGTTTGACAAACAGCTTCATCCCAACACTACACACGTCTCTGTCATCAGAGGAAGCAGCAAATCTACTTCTCACAGATCCAGTTTTTATTATGATTATAAGGTTCACTTCTCCATCTTCCTTGTTGATCACAATATGCTGCATATGAATACTTAGTGTATTGTGGTTCTCCTGTCGCCCAGAAGCTGTGGAAAAAAATCAAACCTTGTTTTTGACTTTGATAAATTCATGATTATTTTCACTTTCAAATAAACCTAAATCTCATTTTGATGATTTGAAATAGTGTCATTTTAGTAACTATGTAGGGGATTTGCTGACACCACAAGGATCATGGGGAGAAGTCTGATCCCAGATGTGAACTGAAACCTGGATCCAGGACTCTGAGATCTCCTCCATTCATTCCAATCAAAGTTAGTGACTCTGCTCAGACTCCAGCAGCATTTAGTGTCTTCCTGCTCTGATTCCTGCTTTTTAAAGCCACTGCACATGTTCAGTAGTGTTTCTCTCTCTGAGCCCAGTCACTGCCTGAGATCAAGTTCAGGAAAGTGCACAAACATTAGTTTGACTCTAAATGTTGAAGCTAGTTTTTCTTCCACCATGTTTGTTCTGTGTGAGGATACAGAGAGCAGCACACACATTCAATCCTCTGAACTGTGACCAGAGCTTTGAACCATGTTTCAATCCTGACTCATTGTTACTGCAGCTCATCACAGACTGGAGATGAAGAGAGTTCATAGAAAGATTTTTCAAAAGAGATTTGGATCATTTTGTCACTGTCCTACATTTTAACACATGATCCTATTAGCTCCTAAAAATGACTCTGATGTCACTGTATTAGAAAGAAAATCTGTCTCACGTTTTTGTCAGTTGTGATCCATCCACCCATTTCCATTTCAACTGATATTGTTGCTGTGTCTGTGACCATTGTGTCCTTAGACCAATCCAGGACTCTTCATGCTGATTCAGCTCGGTGACAAAGTCCTAACAGAAAGTCAATAATCATTTCTTCTTTCATCATTCAGTTTTTCTGTTCTAGTAACATCATCCTGTTGTTTTATTATTCTGTTTGAAGTAAATATTTAAATCTATACATTTTTTTAAAGATCTTTATTTGCTTTAATCATTTACAGAATTTCTACAGTTTATGTTGTCACTGAATTAACTAAGATCAGGGCTCCTGGTTATAGTAAATCAAAATTCTCTGAAATTCTCTGACTTTTTATCGTCTACATTCTCTCTCTCTCTCTCTCTCACACACACACTCACACACACACACACACACACACACACACAGAAACACAGAAACACACACAGACACAAACACAGACACACACACAGAAACACAAACACAGAGAAACACACACACAGAAACACACAGAAACACACACACACACACTCACCTGTTCCTCTTTGCTGTTGATAATCACCAGATCTGATCCTCTATTCTCACAGTCTTTTCTGCTCTCAGACCAAGTTTTCTTCTCAGTGGATTTAAAGTAACAACTGCATCCAAATCTCTTCCATCCTTCAGGACACAACTTCCCTTAATGTCAAACAAATGTTTAAAGACAGATTTCAGGTCATTCAGTATCAGAATGATGATGATCTGTAGTGTCACTGTGTAAAATAAGATCTTAAACTGCTGTTTTTCTCTTTCAGCTTCAGTTTAGAAAGAAGTTAAAACTCAGATTTTTAAGTGATGACCTGCAACAGAAATATCCACATAGAACAATGTTCAACAAAATGAAACAACTCTAACTGAACATAAAGGCACATTTATGTCATATCATGTAAATTAGTTTAATCCTGGTTTTAGTTTTTAAACTTTTCTCACCTTTAATTTTGTCTTTCAGCTGCTTTATTTCATCCTGTAACTGACTGTTGGTGACTGACGTGTGTTAAAAACAACATTACAACAATATGAATCCTGTCATGTCTCAACGTAACATGAAGGTGAATCTTGTGTATAATGATATTTGGTCATGATTTCAAAATCTTACGTGACATTTTGTCCTGGAGCTCATTGTAGCTTTTTTTTAGGTTGTCAATCCTGGATTGAAGCTCTTTTTCTTTGGTGACTGAATGAACTGATGAGAAACACAAAACCAAAGAAACAATGAGTCTCTGTAACTGAGTATTGTTGCCTGCTGTCTTTGTATTAGAACAGTAGAAAAACACTATGAGATCATGGAAACATTGTGAAGTTGGATCCTGAAGTTTTACCCTGGAGCTGCTTGATGAGATGCTGTGACTGATTGGAACTGTGACTCAGGTTGTTGAGTTTCTTCTCCAGATCATTTTTCTCCAAAGTCACTAAAATATCTGGAGGGAAAAACCAAATCCAAACAGATCAAAACCATGAAATCATTGTGTTTTAAATACAGCATATTGAAGTTTCCTGAGCACGTTAAAGTGTCACTGTCACACTTAATAACACTAGTAACTTGTTGAAGCCACTGTTCTTTAACCTGCTGTGATAAACTCACTCAGGGAATCGTGACTAGAGCCAACAAAGAACCAACACAAATGTCTGTAACGTTAAATATTTGTTTTTAAAGGATTTCAAGTGCTGTGACTTTAAACAGAACCAGAAATCACTTTATTTCTGCTGTCGTCACAAAGATGTTGTTCTGTGAACATGTTGTTGTGTTGTGAACATTTTACTGAGAAATTCAGTATCAACATACACTATATTGCCAAAAGTATTCGCTCACACATCCAAATAAATTAATTCAGGTGCACAAAGCAAGGTCCATAAAGACATGGATGAGTGAGTTTGGTGTGGAAGAACTTGACTGGCCTGCGCAGAGTCCTGACATCAACCCGATAAAACACCTTTGGGATGAATTAGAGTGAAGACTGCGAGCACTGTGTATTATGTATTTCATAAACACACTCCTAAACCTCGTGGAAAGCCTCCCCAGAAGAGTTGAAGCTGTTATAGCTGCAAAGGGCCGATGTCATATTAAACCCTATGGATTAAGAATGGGATGTCACTAAAGTTCATATGGGTCTAAAGGCAGGTGAGCGAATACTTTTGGCAATATAGTGTATTTTCAACCTGCCAAATTCTCTAATTAACTACATGAGCAAATGACATTATCAGAAAACATGAAGGACAAAATGTCAATATTTACTTAAAATGAGAAATAAATCAGAAATGCTTTGTTGAATTATGAATTATTAGTCAGTGTTTTTTCCTAAAAACATTTTGTTCCGAAAGTGAGACACTAGAGGGCAGTTTCCACATCATATGAACGAAGGTTCCAGGAACCTTTATGGAACACAAAGTATATTCACATTTATATATTTTATTTAGCAGACTTTTATCCAAAGTGACTTAAAAAGTGAGGAACGAAGCAGCAAAAAAATCGAAGTCAAGGAGAAAATGTTAAAGCAAAGTGCAATGAGATGAAGTGTTGATTGGAAAAGAGGAGGAGATGTCAGTAAAATAATATGACCCCCACATTTCTGGCAGACTTAGTGGGGAAAATCATTGAAGACCCAATGTTGATACTGATGTTGTTTAAAGGTCTGGAAGTGAAGACTAGAACTTCTTTCTTGGAGAGGTTGAGTTGAAGATGCCTTTCTCTTATCCAAGCAGAGATGTCAGAGAGATAGGCAGAAATGTGATATGAGACAGTGGAGTCCTCATTGGAAAGGACAGGAAGAGCTGTGTGTCGTCAGCATAGCAATTATAGGAAAAGCCATGTGAGTGGATGATAGAACCCAGGGATGTAGTATAGATGGAAAAAGAAGAGGATCAAGATCTGAGCACTGCAGCACGACTTTATCCTGTGTTTCTTTGAAATGATTGGTCGTCTGTTGGGTTTTTCAAACCCTGTTTAATGATGGAACAGCCACTAAGAAGATGGAATCCACTGGATTTGAATTCTACTCACAAGCTGACAAATGGTTGGTGCTTGGAGAGCAGCCCAGCAGCTGTGGACAGTCTTTAATAATCCTATGGTTTAGGACACTGTGTGTGATGAGCCCAGAGCTGATCAGGACTAAATGATTAACAAGTTCAACAACATTCATTTGTAAGAAACATGTTTCTAACTTCATTTCTAGGAGAAAATAAAACCTTCAACATTATGGAATAAAAGTCCTCACGGCGTGTGATGATCCCAGCCAGAATCAGAAGATACAGAACTCCCAGAGACACTGTAAAAACTCTGAAACTGCTGTTTCTAAAAGCTGGAAGCTTCTTCTCACTGTGTGGTTCTACAGAGACAAAAAACACAGACACATTTATTTCAGAATTGTTGGCCCTTTCTTGACAGCAGTGTTCCAGTGTTCTCATGCTATTGAATGCATGGTTATCAGTCATTGTCACAGCCACAGTTATGCTTTAGTAGGTCACCTACTACCTAATGGCACAGTTGTTATGATCAAGATGTGAGGGGAAATGCTGACATCTAGTGGCCGTAGTCAGTCTTTGTAGAGAAGGTCGGGGTGGATATGAAGGCAACAAATCCCAGGGCTTTGAAACCAGAGACAGCAGTTTGTGTCCTGTTTCCTGTGACACTGTCTTGAACATCAGCTTTCAGACCCTGTCTCACCTTGACCAAGCCAACATACAGGAGACTGTGGGTCCTTTTCTTTGACTGGAACAAGTCTCTGTACTTGTCATGCAGCAGGATCAATATGATCCAAATTGAGCGCTGCACATTTTCCACAACTAAACAAACCTAAATCCCTTTGTACACAAAATGGATCATGGATGATCTCGGCCACAGGTTTTTTTATCAGCTTTCTCAGAAGGACTGAGGGAAATAAGACACAGAGCTGAAGTCATTTACAAAAATGATTAGAGCCTTAAGCCCCAGAAGCCGCCCCCCCTGCTCCGCTGATAGTTTTGGCCGAAACTCTTTTTCTCAGTCCACATCCTTCTCATTTTTGTTTCTAACATAAGCGTGTAGTTTTTGTAGCTAAAGTGAAGGACACAGTGACATCTAATATCTCCTGAAAGTCACCTACTGGCCTGCTGCCATGTGTGAAGGTGAACAAAATGGCTGTTGAACGGCACGATAACATCTGAAGCTGTTTCCCTTTAATTAAGTTCAGCTTCTTGTGGAAAACAAAGAGATTTAAACTCCAGTGGAACCAAATGACACCAAGTGACCTAATAATCTACTTTACTACACTAATCACCATCTTTGTTTTTAACAGCAGGAAAAGTGAAGAGGTTGTTTGAACCTAAAACTTCCTCACACTCTTTTCTAATATTCATCATATTTATACTTACCAGCATCATCATACTGAACTCCATCCTCCATCATCTCCACCTCCATGTTCGCTCTCTCTCCTTTGATGTATTTCACCCTCAGATCAGACTCAGTTTGAATTTCTGTCAACATGCTGATGAACTAAAGAGCTAAAAACTAAGTGAACTTCTTTGTGACCAGTCTTCACTGTCTGTTTCTGTCTGAGTCAGGCAGCTTTGAACAGAGAGCATCAAGGAAGTAGCAGCAGGACAAACCACAACCGCAGAGACTTTAAATACATTAGTTTCTGTCTGATCAATGCATTACAAGTAAAAAAGCTAATAAACACAAAGCTAAAAGTTTTAAAACGTTTTCTCGTCCTTATGTTAAGATATACGGTTTTCACTCACTTGCAGCTCTTTATGTATTAATATCATTCTACTGGTCCAAAGCTGCTTCCTGTCTCATCACAAAGTGCAAATAACCACAGAGCAAAACGTCAAGAAGACGTGTCTCTGACACAGGAAATGTGATGTGTGACCTGTGTAGTTATTCTTAGTTATTCTTTCTCTGATAGAGGAACTTTGAACAACTTGATCAACTTGTGATGTTCAGTGACACATTAATGAGCTTGAACCACTTTAACAGTTCATGGTGAAACTTTGAGGATGAGGAAAGAGAGAAAACATGGAGGTGGAGATGTTAGAGGATGTGGAGCAGCACACTGATGTTCAGAACACACTGGTGAGTGTGAAATAATGAATATTCTCACAGAAATACTCAGTTTCACTGTCAAAGAACAAATTCCAGTTCCTGTAACTGTAGAACAAACATGATGAACTTGTCTGAGTCATTATCAGGTGACTTTGTGTCGTCTGGTTCCGCTGGAGTTTAAATGTCTCTTTTTTAAATCCATGAAGTCACTTCAAAAAGGTCCCTCAATCTTTCTTCAGAAATCTGTCTTCTTCTGTTTTTGTCTCTGTAGAACCACAGTGAGAAGAAGCTTCCAGCTCCTCCTCCTTTCACCACAGCAGATCATCGCTTTCCATCTCACCAACTTCTTTCACTGCATCCATGAACCTCCTCCATAGTCTTCAGCAGCTCCATCCTCAGCTTCTTTTCCTGATAGAAACCAAATCCTTCTTCTGCACACGTCCAAAGCATCTAATTTTTCTCACTTTGTCCTCAAGATGTCCTACCTGTTTCACTCCTGACACTCTTCTCCATCCTCTCCACCTGCCTGCACTCTCTTCTTCACTTCTCTGCTACATTCCCTGTTACTTTGAACAGTTGATCCTAGGTATTTAAACTTCTCCACCTTCACCACCTCTGTCCCTTGTAATTGCATCAGTCCACCACCATCTCTCTCATTTATGCACATGTCCTCCATCTTGCTCCGACTGACTTTCATTCCCCATCTTTCCAGTCCAACCTCCACTTCTCCAGGTTCATCTCAGTCTGCTTCCTACTTCCACTACAGGTCATGATGTCATCTACCAACATACTAGTCCATGGAGACTTGGTTCTGTCCACGTCTGTCAACCTGTCTTCACCACTGCAAACAGGAAGGAGCTGAGATCCTTGATGCAAACCCACCTCCACCTTGAAGCAGTCTGTCTTTCCTACCACCCACCTCACTGCTGTGACACTGTTCTTATCCATGTCCTGTACCACTCTCATATACTCATGCAGTAACACAAACACACAGTGTAGCTCTTTCTGACCTTCCCTGTTCTCTCCCTTATTCTTCCACATCGTAACAAGTGCACTTCTTCTCCACTCCTCAGGCATCCTCTCACTTTGCAGAATGTCATTAAACAACCTGCTTAAACTCTCCACTGTCATCTCTTCATGCCTCCATGGAAATTCTTCCATGTTTTTCTTGTCACATCTCTTTGTGTACTTGTCTACTTTACTTGTCTCTTCTTTTTCTCCTGTCTCTTTCTTTTTCTACTGTCCTGAACTGACTTATTCCACCACCAAGTCACCACCTTTGTCTCCCTTTCTATGTTTGGATGTCATACCAAGTACCTCCCTAGCTGTCTCCCTCACCACTTACTCAGTAGTTACCCAGTCATCCAGAACATCTTCAGCCACCCAGATTCTGATTCACCTTCTCAGAATTTCACACATAAATTTCGTCTTTTAGTTTTCACCATCTACCACCAATTAACCCAACATGCATGTCTCTGGACTGTGAAAGGAAACTGGAGGATCACCATGACAACGGCTGTGGTCAGAGTGTGATGTTTCCACTACTGCAACCATCAAGTCAAATATACAAAACCTGTATAATACTCACAAAGTACTAAATAACTTGTAGCTGCTGTTTGTTGTTTCATTTACTCCAATCAGGAAACTGTGTCGTCCAGTTTTTAGATTTATCTATTTAGATAAAGTAAAATCACCTGACACAACTGAAAAAAATGTTTTAAATACAAAGATTTTGTTTCCTGGTAGCAGATCGCACATATGCACACACACGCACACACACACAGCAGTCTATTGTAACACATCTGTGTTTTACTGAGAGCCATCAACCACATCTAAAAGTAACTCAGCTCTATGTAACTAATCTTCCCTCAAAGTTTTTCTCCTCACAAACATTTCTTTCCTGCCCTAACGTGACTAAAAGTTCATGCAAAAATTAAATGGTATTATCATGGATACAAGTAATATGACCACAGAGTCAGTGGTTCAATCCCCAGTCCTGGCTATATGTCAAAGTGTCTCTAGTCAAGACACTGAACCCCTATCAGCCCATTCCCATTTCCAGCTGTGCAGTTCTGGTCCAGGCCTGGTAGAAATTGGGGAGGGTTGCGTCAGGAAGGGCATCCAGCGTAAACAACTGTGCAAAATCAACATGCAGACAATGATCCGCTGTGGTGACCCTGAACTCAGGGGATAAACCGAAAAGTACCAAAAAATAAACATAAAACCAAAGATATTAACCTTTATAAAAGAAATAAACTTGATGATGACTCTGGAACAGAAATACTCCTATCTAGTAGAAGTACGTCAGTAAATGTATTTATTCACAGCGCTGCAGTAAATGTCCTTGGTTATTTACCCTCTCTCTTATTTTAAATGTTTTTTTTTTATTTGTTTGTTTTGTGAAATCATGGCCTGTAGGGGGGGCAGTAGTACTTTTACATGTTCCTCTATAACCAGTTCAGTTTTATTATGTAGATTTATTGGACAACAAGAACTATGAGGAAGGATTCATCTACATTCAGCAGAAGATTTCATCCAAAACATCTTCTAAGTGATGATCATATCAAGATGCTGGTCTGATGCTGGATGTTCTGATAAGTTAGTTTCTTTGTTAGTGATTGTGCTTTAACAGTCAGAGTAATGAAATTAGCAGCACAGAAAGATTAGTATGAACACATTGGTGTCCTCACATGGTGGAGCTGTGAACTGCAGCTTCATCATCCTGAGCTGCAGAGTCTTGGTCAGTAGTTTGACCCTTTTTGAATGTTGACCTCTTCACTATGTGACAGAATTCACCTTCAGAATGTGGAGACACTCAGCATTTAGAATTTCCTTCTTCAGATGTAGACGACACACAACTGTTTTTGTCTTTCTCCTGCCATTCTCCATCTGTCCACCAGACGTCCTCAGACCTCCCTGCAGTCACTTGACTCCCCTCTTAGATCAACCTGTTTCCCATTCACCACTGACTCCACCCACTTACACACCTGTTCCCATTTCCCTCATCAGCCCCTTCATATATACATCACATCTCACTGTGGTTCAGTTTGTCCTTGTGCTGTGGACTCTTCTTCTTACAACCTGCTTCTTGTATCAGTTAGGAAATTCTGAACCTGCTGGTTTAATTCTTGCAAGATGAAAACATTTAACTAAAAATAGTTTATTTTAAAAATCTTATTTGTTAACTTCCATCTAGCTCTTTGCTATAAAGACCCTTATAGATTGTGGTCTTGTTAAAATGTGATACATCAAGTTTGTTTTAATCAATTTCTATTCTTGCTGTTCTGATGTTAGTTATTGCAGATTGATTCCAGAGGGTCAATTTTATTCCTTTTTGCTTCCTAATTATTAATAAATGTCATGTTTATTACAGAGTTCTGTTCTCTAACAACAACACAGTGTCAGGGAAGAAGTCTGACTGACTATCTCTCCACTGACCCAATCTTACATAGACAGTCTGATTTGCTGTATTTTACAGCTTCCTGCAGGGAATGTCTCTTTCCAGGTTGTCTTCCTTATTAGGAGATGTAAACATTAAGGCTGGTTCCTCTTCTTCATCCGGCCCCCTGCTCTTCCATCTGCAAGACAACTCACATACATTCTTCACCTTATATCTCACACTCACACACTCACTGTGCTCAGTTTTACTATTACTTATACAATATTCTACTCACGTTTTATTCTGTGCACTTCTCTTAGATATAATGACACATGTTACATATGAAATGAAGTTATTAATACAAATAAAACAAAAATATTAAGGCACATTCAAATAATATTTTCCACAATTCCCCCTTTTGATCTCCTGTGCCAGGAAATCACAATTTCAGACCATTGTGTACCAGTATCTGATTACATTCCCAGACAAGGATTCTAAAAAGTTATCAGATCTTTTATCAAACACCGCTTTAGCATCTTCTTTCCCTGTAGACCAGGCTTCTGGCCATCCTGTGTAGGCGTCCACTGCCACTAAAAGATACCACTTTCCTTCAACTCTATCAATCATGTCAGTGAAGTCAAGGATAATTTCTTCCCCCGGAAATGTTCTAATGGGGAAGACTCCAGCTGTTACTTTTATAGTAGGTTTGTGATTAAATTCTTCTAGTACAACTCTTCATGTGTTGTTTTGCCAGGTCTAAAGGAAATGGGGGTAACCACCCATCTGTCTCATCATCTGTTTCACTTCTAGATGCTTTAATCCATGTGCTTCCTTGATCACCGCTCTTCTCAGCTTCCCTTGTTGTAGTACCACTCTACCATCTGCAGTCCTTCACAATCTCTCTGTCTGTGTTGCACCTCTCTGTTTCCACACTGACTTCTCCTGAGGATCTACTTTTTCCTGTTCCTTCACAATCATTACTTCTGTCAATTCGGGTAGTAAATCAATTACCTCCTGTGACACCATCATAAAATTATCACCATCCTTGTAACCTGCAGCTTGTTTAGCTACCTCATCTGCTCTGTTATTTCCCTGAGCCACTGCTCCTTGATCTCCTTTACATTTGTCCTTTACATTTCACAATGTCCACGTCTGCTGGGAGTAAAATGGTCTCTGCCAGTGCTTTCATCTGGTCCTGGTGTCTAACAGGCTGTCCTCCTGCTGTCAAAAACCCTGCTCTTAGCCACTGTGGTAGCTCAACCAATACTGCTCCTACCACGTAAGCTGATCTTCTTTAGTCCTTCTGACCACTCTATAACCTGCTTTTAGTCCTTCTGTGCTATGCCTGAAACAACATCCATCTGTAAACACCATCTCTGCTTCCCCTTTTAGCATTTCTGTTTGGAAATCTGCTCTAGCTTTTGTCTCTATCTGCACTCTGTATTTACACATGTGCGGCTGCCCATCCACCATATGTTCTGCCATGTTAATACCCTCATGTGTGTATATGATATTTGGTTGATCTAGAACTTTTAGAATTCTTTGTTGACGTGTGTTTGTGATTGTAAACGCCGCTGAGTTTATAAATGCCATGATGCTATGTGTTGTTAACACTATCAATTGATGTCCCATCACAATGTGCCGTTTTCTGTATCAGCTTTGCTTCTCCTGCTGTGTGTCGTGTGCATCCTGGTTGTCTACTCTCCATGTTGTCTAAAGGGATGCAGCAGTACAAAATTACTCTTCTTGCTCCCCCTTTTTTCTGAAACAGCTCACCATTAGCTGTGTGTGCTGTTACAGAAACATCTAAGTGAAATGGCAGTTTGTGATGTGGAACTGCTAAATCTACGGCTGAGGACAAGGCAGCAATAAATTGATGTCAATAAAGGCTTTTTCTGCCATTTCAGACCATGTTAATGAAGCTGAGAGGTTTCTAACTTTGAACTCACGCACTACGACTGAATTCTGTAAGATCTAAGAATGACAACATATCTTTTATTGTGGCCGGCTTCACATGGTGTAAAATGGACGTGTGATGTGTGGGAGAGACGCCTGAGCCTAATGAGGTTACTGTTCTTCCCAAAAAGATAACCTCCTTTGGCTCCTTTTGGCAACACTGCAATTTTGAGCGGCTGACCTTAAATCCAGCCTGTAAAAGGTGGAGGACGACAGCTTTGGTGGCTGTAAGGCAAACATCTGCTGTAGTGGCTGCTAATAACAGATCATCAACATATTGTACAAGAACCGCTCCATCAGGTAAAGGACAGTCCTTCAACAACGTTTTCAGTGCATGATTGAATAGTCAAGCTAAGACATAGAAGCATACTCAGAAATGTCAACTAAATGCATCAAACTAGTGAACAGATCAGGACATAATAGAAGATACCAAAACAGGAACATGAAGACAATGAGTGAGAACCTAGCCAACACAGCAGATAGGACATAGAGGATAAATAGAGACATGTAAAGTTAAGAAAGAGAGTGCAGATCATACAGACTAGGTCAAGAGACAAATAAGGTAATGTATAAAAGTAAGACAGCTAAGTAGCATGTGACAGTTACTGACTAATGACAATGTATAAAGATTAAGCATCAGATCAGCTAGAATGATAGAGCACTCCTGAATTAGTAGTAGACTAGCGATAACTAGTCTATGGATTAGATCAGAGACTGGCTAAGTCAATAGCAAGAGAAGCGTGACAGTATGATGTCCTAGTGCAATAGCATTTGCATTGATGAGAAGGTATACTGTAAAGGAATGAGTCAATAGGAGAAGATAAGAGATGCATGAGTCAGTAGCTATGAATTACTATGAACAGCAGTCAATAAGTTACAGAGTAGAATGATCAGCTATAAGCTAGATACCATGCAGACAGCTAAATTATGATATTAATCAGTGACTACATACAAATAGAAATGATTAGTTATATACTTAAGATGTTCAATGTAAAGTCTAATTAGTATCATACTAAATGGAAGCATAGCAGCATTGAACATGCACTTCATACAATGCAATTATCAATGGTATATAACATATACTTGATAAAGTTACAATAAGATAGATATGAGATTGAACACTACAGTACTTAGATAATATACTAGATATTTCAACTCAGATACACAGTGATATACATATATGATTTGCTAGTTTAGTTCAGAAGCTTCACAGATATTTAAGTAAGCATCTACATTCACATGTATACTTAATAGATAATATGTACTAGTCAATCATACAGACATTAGTCTATACTTTAATTACATGAATTTAGCTTATAATATACAATTGCTAATATTGTAATATCTGAAAATCAGTCATAAGCTATTCTTAGATGACATATGCCGATTATGATATTAGAATAGAATGAATTCAGTATACATCTGAATGTATAATCATGTAATATGATGTTTATGAAATTCAACAGACTAACTATCTAAAGCTACATAATAAGAACTTAGAACTTATAACTATATATTGAGTGTATAGAGATCTATTCAATGTTAATAACTTAAGAATAATTAACTAATACATGTACATGTGCTGTTATCATCTTAGAATGACTAGTACTACATTAAACTTAATTGCATGAATATATATTAATATAAGATAAAATTAGACTTATGACAGAACTAGTAACTAATGCATAATTGCTAAGCATAACATTAACATTATAATGTAAAACTAAATAGAGACATAGTATACATTAGAATTTATACTGACAGAATGAGCGACATAGATCTAGTCAGTAATCTAAAAGCCATCAACTTATTGCTATTAGACTAAATCATTGTAATAGATTAATAAGTAGCATATCTAGCATGAAGAATATATACTGACATGACAAACATTTGATAAATAGACTTAGTGATTAAGTTGTAACAATGTTCTATCAAGATTCTAAATGAATGGGTTAGTAATAGTATCCTAACATTGATACATCAGTGAATATAATATTACACATATAAGCTTCATATTGAAGATGTGCAAGTAAAATCAATTAATACTACATTATGTTACAAATCTAAATTATGATAGTTCATTATGATATATTTTCAAAATTTACAATGAAACTTTCTTTATTGAATGAACTTAACACTATGAAGTCTAAAAACATTAATAGAATTAAACTTATTGCAATAAAATAACTCAGTTAGATCTTGAATAATTCAACTCCATGAAATTGACAGGAAAAATATTTCATTTAGAATAATTAAAAAAATTATACATTTTAATAAATACTTAGATATCTACACACTTAATAAATATATGATAATTAAAATGACTAAGACTTTAATAATTAGATGAATTAACACTGCAGGATCAAATACTGGAGGTTCTCTGATAGTGCAAGTGTCACATCTATTGAACCGACTACTTTACTCTGTTACATCTTCCTGTTCATTTTCCTCTAGTAAGTCTCTTGGTTGCTGCACTTCAATAGACTCCAACCTCATAAGTTCACTTCCAGGTGCTAAGTTACACCATTCATCAATTGCATTTCTATTCTGATCATACTCTTCAACAGCCTCCTCAATTTCCTTGCTATTTTTCTCATATTTACTTTTATTTTGTTTCACAATGTCTTTCACAAACTCAGGATAGAGTGCAGCTTGTAGCCATATCAACCCTTCATTGTGGAAGGACTCGTGTGGGAAAAGATCTTCATCAGCTCAGTATCTGCACGATGGACAACAGAGTGCCATAATAGTGTTCAGAATTTTTGTCCTGTGATAAACATATTCCATGTTGGAATATGTGGACTTCCTCGATTTTAAACTCCACACGATAGAAATAATCTTGGACGTTATCCAAAATGTTAGTAGGAAATAGGATTAAATCTCTGAACAATGCTTCAACACGTTTATCAAACCTATGCATTGCAGTTACAACCTCTCAGCGGTTGCATAAATCTAACTGCATCTCTATTACATTACACTTCTTCTTTATCTTGTAACATTTTTGAAGTAACTTTTCTCCCATCTAATAGGCTAGTAATAGTAATAGGTTTTCCTTTGTGTAACTGTAAGGACATGCTGGAAGTAGCTAAGTGTATTTCTGTAACAAACTGCGCAAAGAACAAAGCAGTTATCAACACAAAAAAGCTTTAAAATAACTACTAGGTGTTAATTTCACTTGTCTATGTTCATCCAGAGTGTTTTTACCTGTGGGAAACTGAAGAGGAAGAGCCATGACTTCAAGTTCAGGAGTTCTGAAAAAAACTAACTGGACTGTTTCTTTAAGCAGGAGCAACAGAATAGATTCCCTCACTAAAACTTAACATTTCTTCTCCTATGTCACATGTTTGAAGACATGATTCTAAAGCCACACCTGAATTAACTGTATCACCTGCTCTGACTGTAGTGAGTCAGTACCATGTACAGTTAATCTACCATTTTCAGGCTCACAAGCTACATTCCTTTCACATCTGTCTATTTCCATTATACTCATTTCCATTATAAACAATTATTAGGCCATTGAGACACTTTGATTGCAATTTGTGCTCTCTGAAATTTTCTGAAGTTTTTTCATTCGGACTTGATGTTCTATAACCACCCAAACCAGGTGATAAACTTTTACATCATTTAGATTTTTTTGTTGCTGTACAGTAATTTTGATTAACTACCATAATTGTGTACAAGCACAGAATGGCAACAAAACTAAGGATTTCAGGCTCATATGGTTTTACAGCTTATTATATGAGCAACAACTTGAGCAACATCTGTCTTGATGCTTCGTTATAATATAGTGTTATGTATTATACCACGTAACAGAACTACTACTTAGACAATTAACAAATAAAATACACAAGTATTAACTTACTCGTTGGCTACTTCAACTTTGTCACCATACAAGCAAACTGGAACTTCCACGTACATTGACGTAAAACAATACCCCTTTCAGAATAAAACAAATTTCATATTTTGCTAATAACAACAAATACCACAGACTTTTTAATAGTTTGTAATGTAACTCACTTTGTGGGTTCGACAAAAACAAATCCAACAATTTTAACGCACAATATTTAAGTTAGAATTTTGGTTTGATATTTTGGTTTTCAACAAGAGGAACTAAAACAGGAAATGACCATTTAAAAATAACATCACAACTATCTATGGGCATTTGAAAACGCCATAACCAATAATCCAACTGTAAACACATCCTGCATACAAACCTAAATTTAGAAAACACACAAAATTGATTAAATACACAACTAAACAGTCCAGTTCTTCCTAAATGTAACATTTGTATAAATTCAACACAATCCCCTGAATAGCAACAGTTGTGCCACAAGTAACCTCATGTCAGAAATCAAACGGGTTTATAGTATTACAGAAAAATTCAGCTTTAATGTCTGACTTCTGCTCAATGTGCATTTCTTTAAATAATTTCACTAACACTAACATAAGTATATCAAACACTATATATGTGAAAACCATGCAGCTTACTATGCAGCAATTATAGAATGAATTTTCTTCCCTATTAAACGAATGTCATTACTGCGCCACCAAGTGGACAATTATAAACATTACACTGATACTTTATATGGGAAGTTAACAAGGCGTCTCACATGCCAAAACTTTTTCTAACTAGCACAATGTAGCTTTCAAATGACACTTACTTTATTGATCCCAAGTGTTATGCCCCTGGTCTAGGGGAACCTAGACATAACACGATGTGTGCCACCACTGCTTTCATTCCCAATCAAAAACCAGATCCAGTGTTGTAATATGTAACTATTTTTATTAACTTCGGACGTGAGCAATGCCCAAAACAACAAACAAAACTCTAACACCATCCCTGTCTGACCTAAACAACCAAATAAATGCAAAACCAATGACAGGACGCCTAACCTGAACTCCTAACCCAAAACAGGAGAAAAGGTAATAACAAAAAGGGCTTCTCACTCCTACTGTGGCTACTTGGTGCTCAATAATTTACAGTGAGTTCTATTTACAATCTTAACAGAAAATTCCAAATTACAAACAAAGTGCGAAGCTCTCTGTAAGTCCAGTAGTCGTGCACAGAATGCTGGGTTGGTTGGGAGTGGCAGAGGTCGGGCCGCTGGGCTGCTGTCATCGGTTATAAATGGAGAAGGACGCTCCATCCTGTCCAATCAGGTAGCGACATTGTGTTTTAATAGACCAATGGACTACCTGTGGCTCAACCCCACCCCCTCAGACACACCCACATAAAAACACACCCACACAAAACACAGGAGGAGGAGAAAAAGACAACATAACAACACACATAATGACTTGGGTCATAACACAAGACAAGTATTATATCTGTAATACTTAAAACTCCAAATATGTTTAAGTTTTTTTTTATTCAAACTTGGAGACTTATGAAAGTAAAAAACTATTTTCTGCTTTCCACACAGAGCATAAAATACAAAATGCAAACTTCTTTGTGAAGAAAAAAATATATTCATGATACCATTGCACTAATATTTGATTATAAAAATACACATCAAATCACAATCAAAACCAAATTAGAAATACTGCAATTTAGGAAGATTATACAACATTGTCACAGTAACATTATTAACTTAGTATAACCTTAAATAATAATTACAAAATTCTTAAAAATTAATAAAAACACAGTCAAACCCTTATTAGTTTACAGTTCAAGCATATTTTACCTAAAAAATGTAAACAAACAAAATATTGCAAAAAGCCCCAAAGACTAAACCACAGTAAGTTTGGCAAAAGGTTAAGACCCACCTTCACCCACTGTAGTATAAATGCACCTTGGTATCATTCTGCCAACATGCAGAACACATACACACTACAATACTTGAATCTAGCTTGACAGCAAGCTACATTTTTTTCCTGTGCTGTGTTACACTTCTTTTACTTCTTGTCCATCGATTTTAACTTTGACTACTAATGGAAAACTCTCATACAACTCCTCCATACTCGCACCCGGTACTAACTCAACAACCATGTCAGAGATACTTGTTAAATCTCCAGTCTTTTGTCCTCTTTATGTGCTGTCCCCACAATGGTCACCTGAAGCTCCTCTGTTTCCTGTAAAGACATTCAGTATTATGAATACATAAAAAAATATGAATGGTGTTTTACCATTAACCACATATTTATCACATTCTTTCTGAAACTATTTTTCCGTGATGCTTTTACATTTGAAACTAAACTCTTAATCATGCTTATGTTTAAATTGCCCTGTGTGAATTCACCATATAGTTTTTACATCTCAATACACACAATACCTGAATGTACTCACTCAGTACATGTGTATTGTGTACTTTGGAATTTGACTCCATGCATCTCTCTGTATAGCGCAAGTGAGTGATTCTAACAAATCTGTTGTCATCCACTTTTTCCAACGCTGCCTTTCTCCAGAGTGTCACTATGTGCTGGTTCCCATCACAGCACAGCACCTCAGTGTCCCTTACAGGAACAAGTCCATCTTTCGTATCCACAGACCGTGACACTGTGCTGTACAACAAACCAACAACATTTGCTTCAACAATAATGTTCTAACCAAAAGACGTTTGCGTTCTCACATAACCTTGAAGCTACTCTATATAATTAGAATCAACCGTCACAACACCGTATCATGTTAAATTATAGTCTTTGCTACAAACTTACCAAAACAAGTCGTCCATGCATTGTGACGACTTTGTCTTTGCAGGTCTCGTTGAAAACCGTGAACATCAAAAGATGGTGGATGCAGTGATTGTGTTGCTTTTAACACAAACTCCTCTGGCACACTCAGTGCCACTGTTTGAAAAACCATAGTGTTTGGTTTCAAAAGAATCAATGCACCTCCACTGTCCCTTCCTGGGACAAATCCATAATTCCTGTACGTGTTTTCTATCTCCATGTCCATTTGCTTTATGACATTCTCATGTGCTGTGACTTTAACTGGGTCGGTTTCGTCCTCTAGTCCATAATGGACGCTCTTCTTAACTTTGCCGACGCTGACTTCATCCCTAGAAAACACAAATTCCATGCATTTTGACATTTCTCGTCCAGCAACACTTTACTTTTAATGGTTTGAATGGTTTATAGGGTGAGCTACCTCTACCTGTTGATGGAGTTTCACTCTTAATTTCTTTAATTGTCGCATACTCATTAGACGCCATGACTGCTTTCTCAATTAGTGTTTTTCCACGACCTACACTTCTACCTACATGTGTTCATCTTCGTTTATTTTTATTTTTTTGTTGATTTTGATCAACAACAAACTTTGTTATCGCCTCCTATGGTAATACGGTATGTCTGCAACGTTCGTGGAACTGCGACTTTTTTGATCTTTTTTTTAAGGTAATGCAATGACTGACTTTAATGAAACTACAAAAACTATACATGCTAACGTGATGACACTTTGTGGACAGCTGCCCCATGATGAAATGCTTCACATGCTACAGTGTTGCCCCTGTTTCTCCTCTGGATGTACTGCAAATGATTTTTATATTTTTGTTCGAGTGTTGTCGCTTCTACAATGTTCAGAGCTGTAGTTGCTGGCTTTCAGCAATCACACACATTTTCTGTAGGAAAGGCCGCTCCTCGTGCGGTAAGCGTATTGTGTCACTTCCTGTTTCTACACACTCTTGGGTTTCTACCGAAGGACTGTTAACTGATTAATTGTAGCTGTTATTTTTACTTAAAGTTATTTCTTCACACAAGAATTAATACTTGAGTCGTAACATACGCTTGTATTTTGCTTTTGCAAAACATAACCAGCTAAAGTTTACAAATTCCAGATTTCACCTATATTAGCTTCGTTAACTTAGCAGTTATCCGTTAACAATGGCTTCTCTGTCTCTCCTTCTCTCACTTGCTCGGTGTGTCTCATGTTCAGTTTTTCCTCTGCCTCCTTTAGTGATAATGGTTTATGTAATAAGTGTAAGGTTTTTGCAGCTTTGGAGGCGAGGCTCACGGAATTGGAAGCACGGCTCCGCACCATGGAAAACAACTCCGCTAGTCAGGCCCCGGTAGCTGGTGCGGGCCGACCTAGCGTAGCCCCTGCTAGCTGTCCCCCGGCAGTTCCCGAGCAGCCGGGAAGCCAGTCCGGCTGGGTGACGGTTCGTAAGAGATCTAATGCTAAACAGACGCCCGAGGTTCACCACCAGTCGGTTCACGTTTCTAATCGATTTTCCCCACTCAGCGTCAAACCCGCTGAGAAACCAACTCTTGACTACGGCCGCTGGAGTCTCTAACTTCAAAGCTGCCAATTACCAATGTCTTTCTGGGGCCAGAGCAGGGCGACGTTGAATCATATTCGAAACTCCTGGCTAAAGATAAACATAAATACAGTAATATTATTATTCACGTGGGAGTTAATGACGCCCGATTACGCAAATCGGAGGTCACTAAAATGAATGTTGAATCGGTGTGTAACTTTGCAAAAACAATGTCGGACTCCGTAGTTTTCTCTGGACCCCTGCCAAATCTGACGAGTGACTACATGTACACCCGCATGTCGTCATTCAACCGCTGGCTGTCTAGGTGGTGTCCAGCAAATGATGTGGGCTACATAGACAATTGGAAACGTTTTTGGGGAAAACCTAGGCTGATTAGGAGAGATGGCATCCATCCTACTTTAGATGGTGCAGCTTTCTTATCCAGAAATATGGCTGGTTTTATTAAACAACCAAAAGAATGACAATCCAGAGTTGAGCCTAGGATGCAGAGATCCAGTCCTACACGCCTCTCTGCAGTATCCTTACAACCGTCACCCCCCCACAACTCCAACATACCTATAGAGACTGTGACTGTTCCCTGACCAACTAAATTACATAAAGTAAATATGACAACAAGGAGTTAATCATAATAACCTAATAAAAGTTAAGACTACTCCTCTTACAGAACAAAACCCCAAAACTATTAAATGAGGATTATTAAATATCACATCTCTCTCTTCTAAATCTCTGTTAGTAAATGACTTAATAAATGATCATCAATTCGATTTATTTTGTCTCTAATTTAACCATATTTCCTCACAACTCTCTTCTGTCTGACCATTTTCTAATAACATTTGAATTTACAGTAACGGACTATATAGCAGTTAGGGAAAAATTCCACTATAGCAGATGCTTAAGTGAAAAAGCCGTCAACAAATTTAAAGAAATTATTTCTTCATCATTTGCTTCACCATATGTTAATACGATGGAAAGTAGTCTCCTTAATGTTACTCCTGCACAAATAGATTATCTTGTTGACAATTCTGCAGCCTCACTACGTACAATACTCGATAGTGTTGCCCCTCTGAAAAAGAAGGCAGTAAACCAGAAGAGGCGATCTCCATGGTATAGTTCACAAACACGCAACTTAAAACAGGAAACACGAAAGTTAGAAAGGAAGTGGTTCCAGAAATTTAGAAGAATCTCATTAACCTGGAAAAATAGTTTAAAAATGTACAAAAAAGCTCTGTGATGCCAGAACAGCATATTATTCATCATTAATAGGAGAAAACAAGAACAACCCCCGGTTTCTGTTCAGCACTGTAGCCAAGCTGACTAAGAGCCATAGTTCTGTTGAGCCTAGTTTTCCCTTAACTCTGAGCAGCAATGACTTCATGACTTTCTTTACTAATAAAATTGTAGCTATTAGAGAAAAAATTCACCAGATCCTCCCCCCAAATATTACAGATAGATCTTTACGTACAACATTGCTAGAATCATCAATAAGGCCCCAATCCCTGTTAGACTGCTTTTTACCCATAGATCTCTCTGAGTTAACTTCAATTATTACCTCATCTAAACCAACAACCTGTCTGCTAGACCCTATTCCAGATAAGCTGCTCAAGGAAGCTTTACCCTTAATAGATACGTTCATATTAGATATCATCAATCTATCTTTAGAAACAGGCTATGTACCACAGGCCTATAAGGAAGCTGTAATTAAACCACTACTTAAAAAACCCTGTCTTGACCCAGGTGTTTTAGCCAATTACAGACCAATATCTAATCTCCCTCTAGCTGCAAAACAATTATGTGATCACCTGTACAGGAATAATTTGTATGAAGACTTTCAGTCAGGATTTATGGTTCATCATAGTACAGAAACAGCACTGGTAAAAGTCACCAACGATCTTCTCATGGCCTCAGATAATGGACTAGTCTCTATACTTGTTCTTTTAGATCTTAGTGCTGCATTTGATACCATTGATCATAACATTTTATTACAGAGACTGAAAGTTGAAATTGGGATTAAAGGAACTGCATTATGTTGGTTTAAATCTTATCTATCTGATAGACTTTAATTTGTTCATGTTAATGATGAATCCTCCATGCACACAAAGGTTAGTTATGGAGTTCCACAAGGCTCTGTGTTAGGACCAATAATACTTTTTACTTTATATATGTCTCCTTTAGGCAACATTATTAGAAAACACTCAATAAATTTCCACTGCTATGCTGATGATACCCAGCTATTTTTTTTTTTTTTATCTATGGAACCAGATGAAAATAATCAGTTAATAAAGCTTCAAGCCTACAAGACATAAAGGCCTGGATGTCCCACAATTTTTTACTTCTAAACTCAGACAAAACTGAAGTCATAGTATTTGGGCCCAAAACTCTCAGAGATATGATGTCCAACCATAACGTTACTCTAGATGGCATAAGTCTGGCCTCCAGTACTACTGCAAGGAACCTTGGAGTTATTTTTGATCAGGATCTGTCCTTTAACTCACATATAAAACAAATCTCTAGAACAGCCTTCTTCCACCTACGGAACATTGCCAAAATTAGGAGCATCTTGTCTCAAAGTGATACCGAAAACCTGGTCCATGCATTTGTTACCTCTAGGTTGGACTACTGTAATTTCCTACTTTCAGGATGCCCCAGTAACTAAAGAGCCTGCAATTAATCCAAAATGCTGCAGCAAGAGTGCTGACTGGAACTAGCAAGAGAGATCATATTTCCCCTTCACTAGCTTCTCTCCATTGGCTTCCCATTAAATCTAGAATAGAATTTAAAACCCTGCTTCTTACATATAAAGCTCTGAATGGTCAGGCTCCATCATATATAGAAGATCTCATAGCACCATATTATCCCAGTAGATCACTTCGCTCTCAGAATGCAGGCCTACTTGTGGTTCCCAGAATTTCCAAAGGTAGAATGGGAGGTAGAGCCTTTAGCTATCAAGCTCCTCTCCTGTGGAACCAGCTCCCAGTTCAGATTCAGGAAGCAGACACCCTCTGTACTTTTAAGTCCAGGCTTCCTCTTTAATAAAGCTTATAGTTAGTTATAGTTATGCTGCTACAGGCTTAGACTGCTGGGGGACCCACCCCCCGATGCACTGAGCTCCTTTCCTCCTCTTGACCATCTCACCTCTCCTATCACCCCGCTTATTTTCTAGCTGAGAGATCCTCATAAAAAGTTAACACAGCGCTAGTCCTGGGATGAAAATGAAACATCTTTGAGCCTCGAAGACCAAGACTGAGTCTTGCACTTTAGCGAGGCAGTAGACTGAGATCACTGCTGGCAGCTTGGATCTCAAAGGACTGAAAACGCCGGATCATATTTATAGACTGAGATTGGATAAACTGATATACTCAGATTTAGTGCATGTTCAGGTCAGACCTGCAGTTTTAGAGGCCGACATGTGAACCGTGATCATTTCAGGAGAAGAGAGACGCTTGAAGTGAATTCTAATATTAAACTGTAAAGAAAATAACTGCATAACTGTTTTTTAATAAATCATTTGTCATTGCTTGGAAAAGTCACTGCAGTACATGAGATGAGAAAGGAGGAGCTGCTCCAGCTGATCAAAACCACGCTCAGTAAAACATGAACTTCATAATCAGAAAACCTGAGGCCATAACACAACATGTAAACACCAGTGCAGAGATCATCCACAAAAGGTCTCTAACAAGTTTTATGGACTTTTATGGACACCAAGATAGAGGAGAAGTCTCTTAGCTGTTTTGCTGTCTGTTCCCCTATCTGAAAAGCAAAAGCCAAAAATTAGAATATGATCAAATATGGCTGATAGAAGGAAGCATGCAGCTGTACATAAAGCTAAAATCATTTCTATATGACAAACATAACTATACACAGCATGTATACATTACTGTCAGAACTTAACCATTACTTTCACTTTTCTTGTTTTGTTCTTCTGCAAAGGCCTTTTCATAAGGCTTGATTCTGGGCCCTGATCTATAATGGTAACAGACAAACATTATTATCTAAAAGCTCTCAAAAATGCTTCAACTTTTCTGAAACAAAAGTACAGTGAGCAACATTTTAATCCACACATTTCAGAGGGAAGTACTGCTCATGCTTTAACTTCTGGGCTAAAGAATGAAAACAGATTCCTTTGCCAAAAGCAAGGAACTTCTGAAGAAAAGAAAAGAAAGAAATGCCACAATAACAGTGACTGACCATCAATAACAGAGCTCCCATCATCTCCAGGGTGGTAACATTTCTTCCATCTGAATAAAAGAGCAAACAAAAAATGAATCCTAATCGTCACATTTCTCTGTTTAATGTCTACCTGAATATTGTAGACCTGCCATTCTCCACCCTTATAATTTGCATTTGCAAACTGCATTGTGCCTGTTTTACTAAAATGTATTGTAAAAATGGTCCTAACCCGCAATGTCAAATATTAACAGTATGAAATGATGAACAGATAAGAATGAAATGATGAGCTGCACTATAATATATAAATAAATGGTTGGGAAAAAAGTAAAGTCCTTCTTAGAATAGCACAGATGTTCTTTTCCTTTGGGCTGTTTTCTTTCAGGGGTCTCCACAGTGAATCATGTGCCTCCATGTAACTCTGTCCTCTGCATCCTCTTCTCTCACACCAACTAACTTCATGTCCTCTCTCACTACATCCATAAATCTCCTCTTTGGTCTTCCTCTAGACCTCCTGCCTGGCAGCTTCAACCTCAGCATCCTTCTACCGATATTGTCATGGTCACAGTGTACTTCCTGGTTTTGGACTTTTATTTTGTGGCCCCTTCTCCTTACTTCCTTTCCCTGGTTCTTTTTGCCCAGCTTTACCCTCTTTGTCCCTAATTGTTTGCACCTGTTCCCTCCTCTATTTAAGTTCAGTCTTACCTTCACTCCCTGGCCAGATCCTTGTTGTTGTTAACGTGGTCACTGCCGTTGTTGTTCCTGTCTTCATTGTCGTTGTCATTACCCTCACCAACCCCACAGTAGATTCTGGACTCTAGGTAAAAGCTGAATGTGTGTTTCATGGACTCTTGCATTCGGGACTCTTGTTTCTCTTGGACTATTCCGGACCCTGTGCAGCTTTCAACTTTGGTCTGAGGTTTGGTGATATTCCTGTTTGCAGTTTTGTTTTTCCGTGTCTCGTTAATTTAGTTAATCTGTTTGTTAATTTCCTTAGACTTCCCCATGTATTTACCTGTGTATTGACTTTTATGTTTGTCTGTTCCTTGTTTATCAGTTTTCCTTAGTCCCCCTCCATGTACTTACCTGTTAGTAGTTTTTATGTTTATCCAAGCCTTATTTATTCCTGAGCCTTTATCCTAAGTTAGATAAATCATGTTGCCATATTGTTTTCTATTAAGTTAATCCGCCTCGTGTTCTGGTCCCTTTGGTTAGTTTGTCTGAGTCTTGTCTTTTCTGAATCCGGTTCCTAGTATCCTCCTGTTAGGAGCGACTTCTGTTCACTATCTACATCTGTCAATAAAGCCCCTTGTTATTTGCAATCCCTCTCACAGTCTCTTCACTTGGGTCCTCCCTTAACCAAAGGCGTGACAGATATATTCAGTCTCTCCTCTGAACATGTCCAAACCACCTCAATCTGGCCTCTCTGACTTTATCTCCAAAACATCTAACATGAGCTGTCCCTCTGATGTCCTCATTCCTGATCCTGTCCATCCTCCTCACTCCCAAAAAGAACCTCATCATCTTAAGCTCTGCTGCCTCCAGCTCTGCCTCCTGTCTTTTCTTCAGTGCCACTGTCACAACATCTCTGGTCTCACCACCGTCTTGAACACCTTTCCTTTCATTCTTGCTGATACTCTTTTATCACACAACACACCTGACACTTTTCTCCACCCGCTCCAACCTGCCTGCACTTGCCTCTTCACCTCTTTTCCACATTCTCCGTTGCTCTGAACCCTAACTAATTAAAGTCCTGCACCTTCTTCACCTCTGCTCCCTGTAACCTCACCGTTCCACCTGGGTCCCTCTCATTCACACACATGTATTCTGTCTTACTGTGGCTAAGCTTCATTCCTCTGTTTTCCAGAGCAGACCTCCACCTCTCTAGATTTTCCTCCACCTGCTCCCTGCTCTATTGTCTAACAGCAGACCATCCCACACTGTAGTACTCCAAGAGTCACTCCATGCTCACAGGTGCTTATCAAAGAGCTGAAAAGGGAAAAGGTTTCCATAAAAGGAGAAAAGGGCTGGGAGCAGTAGCCTGAGGGTGGAGAACATTCTGCCCAGAAAAAGAAGGTTCTAAAACTAATGTGTGATGTATGAAGTTTAGAACTGCATAGGATGAAGACTTGAAACTCATTTACATTACATTTAGTCATTTAGCAGACGTTTTTATCCAAAGCGACTTACAATTGAGGTACAAGGTAGCAAAAATCTAAGTCAAGGAGAAAACTTTATAGCAAAGTCCTATCAGAAAAGTGTTAACAGTTCCGAAATGCAAGTGCGAGAAAGAGCAGACTTTTTTTTTATAAAGAGATTTAAGTGCATAGGAAGATGCGGAAGAGTTCTGTTTTTAGCAGTTTTTTGAATATTGGGAGAGAGTCAGCTGAGCGTGCAGAGTTTGGTAGCTCGTTCCACCATCGTGGGATCATTGCGCTAGAAAGTTTGGCTTGGTGTCTTCTGTGCGGTGCTGGGACCACCAGACTTCGTTTGTTGGTAGATCGCAGCGGACGGGAAGGATTGTAGACTTGAATGAGTGAGTTGAGGTAAGTGGGAGCTGGGAGCTCAGTTGGTCGTTGATGATGACCCCCAGATTTTTGGCCGATTTAGTGGGGACAATCACTGTAGATCCAATGTTGATGTTGTGTTGCATCGAAGGTCTGGCTGGGAAGACAAGGATTTCGGTCTTGGAGAGGTTGAGCTGAAGGTGTCTCTCACTCATCCAGGCTGAGATGTCTGAGAGACAGGCAGAAATACGCGATGAGACAGTGGAGTCATCCGGTGGACAGGAAGAGCTGTGTGTCATCACCGTAGCAGTGATAGGAAAAACCATGTGAGTGAATGATGGCACCTAGGGATGAAGTATTGACCTGTGGCTTTTGCAGCTCGAAGATATCCCACCACAGTCAGGAGTGCCGTTTCTGTGGAGTGACCCCTGTTGAAGCCAGACTGGTTGACATCGAGGAAGTTGTTCTTGGAAAGGAAGTCTGAGAGTTGGTTGAAGACTGCTCGTTCCATTGTCTTGGCCAGAAAAGGAAGAAGGGAGTCAGGTCTGTAGTTCTCCACTACAGAAGGATCAAGAGAAGGCTTCTTGAGCAGTGGGGTAATCACGGCCTGCTTGAAAAAGGTTGGAAAAGTCCCTGTTTTGAGACAAGTGTTGATGACTTGTGTAATAGCTGGCAATAGTGCAGGTGCAACTGCTTGAAGAAGAGTGGAAGGGATTGGATCCAGAGTGCAGGTGGTCGGATGGTTAGAGAGGAGGAGGGTGGATACGTCATCCTCAGTCAGAATTGCAAATGATGAGAGCGATGCAGTGTTGGAAGAAGTTAGACGGATGTCATCATCTGGAGGAGAGAACTGTGAGCTGATGGCTGCCACCTTGTTGGTAAAGAAGTCAGCAAAGTCGTCAGCGGTGAGAGAGGTAGATGGAGGAGGTGAAGGTGGGTAGATGAGTGATTTGAAAGTGGAGAACAGCTTTCTGGTGTCCGAGGTGTTGCTGAGCTTCTCCTGGTAGTAATTGATCTTTGCCCTGGTGACACTGTGAGAAAAAGGTCCAGGCAGATCCTGATACTCAGCAGGAATGTTGCAAGTGTGGTGGTAGATTGTGAAGGTCTAAGGATAAAGACTGTGAGTTGAATGAAGAAATGATCTGATACATGCAGAGGAGTGACCAAGATGTTGTCTGTGGTGCAGTTCCAAATGAGGATGAGGTTGAGGTTGTTGCCAGCTTTGTGGGTCGGAGTAGTGGAGACCAGACTCAGGTCAAACGTGTTTAGAAGAGCAAACACATCAGCTGCATGTGGTTTGTCCAGGTGAATGTTCAGGTCTCCCATGACGATGAGAGGAGTGCCATCTTCCAGGAAGTGGGACAGCAACATGTCCAGTTCATCGCAGAAGTTCTCCAGCTGGCCCAGTGGTCGATATATCACAATCACCTGGACTGCAATCGGTGCTGTGATCCTAATGGCATGATATTCCAGAGATGACAGATTGCTGAGTGGTGCTGTCGAGGAAAACTTCCAGGTATCCTTAATGAGAAGACCAGTCCCACCCCCCGACCTGATGAGCGAGGAGTGTGAGAGAATTCAAAATTGGCGGAGAGTGCAGCTGGGGTGGTTGTGTTCTGTGGCCTGATCCAGTAAGTTCTGTAAGTGCAAGCAGGTGAACAGCTGACTGTGTAGCGAAAGCTGGAATGAAGTCGACCTTGTTCACTGCAGACTGGCAGTTCCACAGGGCAAGAGAAAAAGAGGCTGGTGACGAAGTGGTCTGTGTTAGAGTGCGCAGGTGAGAAACATGTCGTCCTCTAGTAGGACGCCATGTCCTGCGTCTGCAGAGAAGAACAGGGATCTGCTGAAAACACATGGTATAACAAAGAAAAGGCTTTCTGGAGTAGAAAGGGTTAATGTGAAGCAAAGTAGAGAAACGGAAGTAGAAGAAGTTAGAGATAAACTACCTAATGTCCTCGCTCGTGGACTCGTGCAGGTAGACTTGCTCGTCTTTACACATGGAGGCCTGAACACAAGGGCTGACACTCCAGTCCAACAGGTGCCTTTATATATGGTCTTAATTGGCTACAGCTGAAACCGCCCCCTCATTGAAACCAACTTAACTTGTGTGTCTTTGTTAGGTCAAAGGTGTGAACGCTTGGTGATTACTAAGCTGAAACTACCACCAATAATAGACCAAATATCCACTTCACCAGAAGAGCAAAACTTTCTACCTACAGTTGATGAACTTATCTCTTATACATAAATACATCCTGGATGTTGAAGTTTCTTTAAACTCTCACATTGACACTTACAGCAATTTAGAGTCACCAGTTAACCTAACATACATGTCTGTGGACTGTGGGAGGAAACCACACAAGCACTGACAGCAAAGTAACAGTTTTTTACTTTGACTGTTCTGAGTCTCTTATTCTGGTAATAACATGTGATCATATCATTTACACTTCACCTGGCAGAAATGGTTTTGCTCATGTTCTAAGCACATTTGTGCAGGTATCTCTCTTTAATCTTATATTACATTAGATACTTCATTCATGGTTCTGTTAGTGTCACTTCTACTGAGCAACTCTGCTTTTCTCACATGAACACACTCTGGAAACCCAGGCTTCACAGAACCAGCTGATAACCAGCTTTGATACTGCTCATCCAGGACAGACAGAGTCAGGATCCAGTGAAGCTCTGTTTGTTCGGACATTTGTCTGTCTCCTGCTATTCTCCATCTGTCCACCAGATGTCCTCAGACTTCCATCCCTTCAGTCACCTGACTTTCCCCCCACCTGTGTCCCCTCCTTCCTACACACCTGTTCCAACTTCCATCATCAGCTCCTCTGCATAGAAACCAGCCTTTTTTCCACAATCATTTGGTTGAACACATCTCATTGTGTTTCTGTTTGTGCTGTGGATTCATGTTCTTACATCCTGACTCATATTTATATCTATATATAGATGTGATTTTTTAAAACATCTTAAATTCCTCATGTTGATGTATTTTCATTTTCTTATTCCTGTGGCCAATGTTTGTTTTTACTGACTGCAGATTGAAATCAAGAGGGACTAATTATTAGACTGTATTTGGTCGTAAATATCAGTTTAATTCTGTGGAAACTAATTCACATCAAAGTCTACAACATTTCTTTGTGTAATATTTCTCATGTTGATTATTTTTCTCCCCATACATGGTAAAAATTAACAATAGAAACATGGATTAAAACATATTTATTTGTCAGAAACATGAGGAAAAACTTTTATTTTCCAAACTAAACCTCTCAGTCTCCTGATGAAGGTTTTTACTGGAAGATGAACATAAAGAGTTTCCTGTGACTGCAGCAGTTTAGTGGGACTACAGAGTTAGTAAGTCCACATGTAGTTGTTGTTTGGACGACTTCCAACCCCACTACTCTGTCTGCACCATAGAGCACAGAGGGACAATATCTATGGAATAAAGAGGATTGAACATGTGACACAGAATGAACAAGTCAACAAATGTGAGATGATTCTGAGGATCAGGAAGAACATTTCAGAGTTTGACAAACAGCTTCATCCCAACACTACACACCTCTCTGTCATCAGAGGAAGCAGCAAATCTACTTCTCACAGATCCATTTCTTTGTACCATAATTATATTCATGTGTTGTCCATCTTCCTTGTTGATCACAGCAGGCTGCTGCAGACCAGCCTGTTGGAGTTTGCTGTTGTCTTGTTGCCCAGAACCTTTGAGATGAATAAAAAATTATTTTCATCATAAATTCTAGATTCTTTTTCTATTTAAATAAACTTAATTCTCACTGTGAATATGTCAAATGTTTTCAGTAATTCTATCTATTGCAGGGGTCTCAAACTTGCGGCCCAGGGACCAACTGAGGCCTGCGAGACAATATTTTGTGGCCAGCAGGACGATATGAAAGTTTAATGTTAGTGTAGCCTGCGAGTTTTATATGAATGGCACTTTACTGCGTTGTGTGCAAAAGGTTCCTTATTTGTGATGGTTAGAGACTCCGGCGGCCGTAGTCAAATGTCTTCCTGGGGCCAGAGCGGGCGACGTTGAATCATATTTGAAACTCTTGGCTAAAGATAAACGTAAATACAGTAAGATTATTTCTCACGTGGGAGTTAATGACGCCCGATTACGCAAATCGGAGGTCACTAAAATGAATGTTGTATTGGTGTGTAACTTTGCCAAAACAATGTCGGACTCCATAGTTTTCGCTGGATACCTGCCAAATCTGACATGTACAGCCGCATGTGGTCTTTCAACCGCTGGCTGTCTAGGTGGTGTCCAGCAAACGATGTGGGCTACATAGACAATTGGAAAAGTTTTTGGGGAAAACCTAGGCTGATTAGGAGAGATGGCATCCATCCCACTTTAGATGGTGCAGCTTTCTTATCCAGAAATATGGCTGGTTTTATTAGACAACCAAAAGAATGACAATCCAGAGTTGAGCCTAGGATGCAGAGATCCAGTCCTACACGCCTCTGTGCAGTATCCTTACAACCGTCACCCCCCCACAACTCCCACATACCTATAGAGACTGTGTCTGTTCCCCGACCAACTAAATTACATAAACTAAAAATGACAGTAGGAGGAGTTAATCATGATAAACTAATAAAAGTTAAGACTACTCCTCTTACAGAACAAAACCCCAAAACTATTAAATGTGGATTATTAAATATCAGCTCTCTCTCTTCTAAATCTGTTAGTAAATTACTTAATAAGGGATCATCAATTCGATTTGTTTTGTCTTACTGAAACTTGGTTGCAGCAGGAAGAATATGTCAGTTTAAATGAGTCAACCCCCCCAAGCCAGAAACTTAGTAGAATCTCATTTAGCCTGGAAGAACAGTTTAAAAATGTACAAAAAAGCTCTGTGATGCCAGAACAACATATTATTCATCATTAATAGAAGAAAACAAGAACAACCTCCGGTTTCTGTTCAGCACTGTAGCCAGGCTGACTAAGAGCCATAGTTCTGTTGAGCCTAGTTTTCCCTTAACTCTGAGCAGCAATGACTTCATGACTTTCTTTATGAATAAAATTGTAGCTATTAGAGAAAGAATTCACCAGATCCTCCCCCCAAATATTACAGATAGATCTTCACGTACAACAGTGCTAGAATCATCAATAAGGCCCCAATCCCTGTTAGACTGCTTTATACCCATAGATCTCTCTGAGCTAACTTCAATTATTACCTTATCTAAACAAACAACCTGTCTGCTAGATCCTATTCCAACTAAGCTGCTCAAGGAAGCTTTACCCTTAATAGATACGTTCATATTAGATATCATCAATCTATCTTTAGAAACAGGTTATGTACCACAGACCTAAGATGCTGTAATTAAACCACTACTCAAAAATCTTATCTGATAAACTTTGTTCATGTTAATGATGAATCCTCCATGCACACAAAGGTTAGCTATGGAGTTCCACAAGGCTCTGTGTTAGGACCAATACTTTTTACTTTATATATGTCTCCTTTAGGCAACATTATTAGAAAACACACCATAAATTTCCACTGCTATGCTGATGATACCCAGCTATATTTATCTATGGATCCAGATGAAAAACATTAGTTAATCAAGCTTCAAGCTTACAAGCCATAAAGGCCTGGATGTCCCACAATTTTTTACTTCTAAACTCAGACAAAACTGAAGTCATAGTATTTGGGCCCATAAATCTCAGAGACATGATGTCCAACCATATTGTTACTCTAGATGGCATAAGTCTGGCCTCCAGTACTACTGCAAGGAACCTTGGAGTTATTTCTGATCAGGATCTGTCCTTTAACAAATCTCTAGAACAGCCTTCTTCCACCTACGGAACATTGCCAAAATTAGGAGCATCCTGTCTCAAAGTGATGCCGAAAAACTGGTCCATGCATTTGTTACTTCTAGGTTGGACTAGTGTAATTCCCTACTTTCAGGATGCCCCAGTAACTCCCTAAAGAGCCTGCAATTAATCCAAAATGCTGCAGCAAAAGTGCTGACTGGAACTAGCAAGTGAGATCATATTTCACCTTCACTAGCTTCTCTCCATTGGCTTCCCATTAAATCTAGAATAGAATTTAAAACCCTGCTTCTTACATATAAAGCTCTAAATGATCAGGCTCCATCATATATAGAAGATTTCATAGCACCATATCATCCCAGTAGACAACTTCATTTTCAGAATGCAGGCCTACTTGTGGTTCCCAGAATTTCCAAAGGTAGAATGGGAGGTAGAGCCTTTAGCTATCAAGCTCCTCTCCTGTGGAACCAGCTCCCAGTTCAGATTCGGGAAGCAGACACCCTCTCTACTTTTAAGTCTAGGCTTAAAACCTTCCTCTTTAATAAAGCATATAGTTAGTTATAGTTATGCTGCCATAGGCTTAGACTGCTGGGGGACCCACCCCCCGATGCACTGAGCTCCTCTCCTCCTTATGACCCTCTCTCCTCTCCTCTCACCCGCAATTGTCAGCACTGTATGACATTAGACCGTTCTATTTATCACGAGAAATTAACCACTGTTTTCATTGTCGGAGTGTACATTCCCCCCAACGTTAATGCTAAGGAGGCACTGTGTGAACTCTACGGTGCTATTAGCGACCTGCAGAACGCTCACCCTGACGGATTGTTTATTATTGCCGGAGATTTCAACCATGCAAATCTCAGGACTGTGCTCCCTAAACTCCATCAGCATGTGGACTTTGCAATGAGAGGAGGGAACACGCTGGATCTTGTTTACACAAACATCCCAGGCGCGTATCGTGCAGAGCCCCGCCCCCATCTCGCTACTCAGACCACATCTCTTTTATGCTAATTCCAGCATACAAACCGCTCATCAGACGCTCTAAACTGGTTATGAACAGGTGAAAACTTGGCCAGCAGGAGCTACTTCTGCTTTTCAAGACTATTTCGAGTGCACTGACTGGGACACGTTTAGGAAGGCCGCAACCAACGCCAATTCCATCAACTTACAGGTCAACAGTAACCAGCTACATCAGCAAGTGCGTTGATGATGTGACCATCACTACACGCTCCAACAGGAAGCTGTGGACATATGCTAATGTGCGTGTGCTACTGAAACAAAGACAATCTGCCTTCAGAACAGGGGACAAGACGGCCTTAAGAACAGCAAGTGCCAAACTGTCCCGTGCCATCAGAGAGGTGAAGCGCGCACATGCAAAGAAAATCCACGACCACTTCCAAGACAGCGAGACACCCGCCGCATGTGGCAGGGCATCCAGGCGATCACGAACTACAAGACAACATCACCTGCTTGTGACCGTGACGCCTCCCTCCCAGATGTGCTGAACCACTTCTATGCCCGGTTTGAGGTACAGAACAACGTGAAGGCGAGGAAGACCACCCCTCCTCCCAGTGACCAGGTGCTCTGTCTAACCACAGCTGAAGTGAGGAAAACTCTATGCAGAGTTAACTCATGGAAGTCTGCTGGATCATACAACATTCCTGGCAGAGTGCTCAGGGAGTGCACAGAACAGCTAGCGGATGTCTTCACAGACATCTTCAACATCTCCCTGAGCAGCAACGTTGTTCCTACGTGCCTCAAGACAACGACCTATGTTCCCGTGACTAAGAAGTCTACTGTCTCCTGCCTCAATGACTATCGTCCCGTCGCGCTCACACCCATCGTGATGAAGTGCTTCGAGAGGCTCGTCAGAGGCACATTAAGTCCCAACACCCAACATCCCTGGACCCCATGCAGTTTGCGTATCGTCCAAATCGTTCCACGGACGATGCCATCTCCACGACCCTCCATTTGGCCCTCACCCACCTGGACAATAAGGACTCATACGTACGAATGCTGTTCATAGACTTCAGCTCAGCATTCAACAAAATCATCCCTGAACACCTCCCTCTGCAACTGGATTCTGGACTTCCTGACTGGGAGACCTCAGTCAGTCTGGATCAGGAACAACATCTCCAGCACCACCACACTGAGCACTGGGGCCCCTCAGGGCTCTGTGCTCAGCCCACTGCTGTTCACTCTGCTCACGCACTACTGTGTAGCAATTCACAGCTCGAACCACATAATCAAGTTTGCCAATGACACGACCGTGGGGGTCTAATCAGCAAGAACGACGAGTCAGCTTACAGAGAGGAGGTGCAACGGTTAACAGCCTGGTGTGGAGCAAACAACCTGTCTCTGAACGTTGACAAAACTAAAGAGATGGTTGTGGACTTCAGGAGAGCACAGAGCGACTATTCTCCACTGATTATCAATGGATCCTCAGTGGAGATCGTCAAGAGCACCAAATTCCTTGGTGTTCATCTGGCGGACAACCTCACCTGGTCAGTCAACACCAGCTCCATCACCAAGAAAGCCCAGCAGCGTCTCTACTTCCTGAGAAGGCTGAGGAAAGCCCATCTCCCTCCCCCCATCCTGACCATGTTTTACAGAGGGACCATTGAGAGCATCATGAGCAGCTGCATCACTGCCTGGTTTGGGAACTGCACCGTTGCGGATCGCAAGACCCTACAGATAGTGAGGACAGCTGAGAAGATCATCGGAGTCTCTCTCCCCTCTATTATGCACATTTACACGACACGCTGCATCCGCAAAGCCAACAGCATTGTGGATGACCCCACACACCCATCACACACACTCCTGCCATAAGGAAAGAGGTTCCGAAGCATTTGGGCCGCTACATCCAGACTGTGCAACAGTTTTTTCCCGCAAGCCATCAGGCTCCTCAACACACAGAACTGAAATGGAACTTACACACACTACAACCCGAACTCAACACACTCATCACTCACTACTCATTTCAATTCATTCCACCATCACTTATTTATTTATTTATTTTTACTATTCTACACTTACCGCACTACACTGTTTACCTGCTGTTTTTTGCACATTTCAATGCAATTGCACTGTTTACATGCTGCTTTTTTTGCACCTTTAGCAGACTTGACTGTACTGTACTGTATAATCAAAGTATACAATAGGTTTACTGGTCGGCACTGTCTTAGGTTCTGTGTCCTGTCCTGTGTTATTTTGTGTTGTCTGTCTACACTGTCTGTCTGTACTGTTTTTCGTCTGCACTAGGTTGCACTCGATGCACTTTACACAGCTTGTGTTGTTTTGTAGAACCTTAGTTCTGGAGGAACGTTATCTCGTTTCTACTGTGTACTGTGAACCACTGTGTATAGTAGAAATGACAATAAAAGCCACTTGACTTGATTAACCTTTATGTCTTCTTTCTACCGTAGTTGTCTTTCTCCTTCTCTGTCCCTTTCTGCAAGTGTTTCTGCAGGTGTCCCCTGCTTTGGAGCTGTGTGTTTTCCAGCATGCAGCTACTGGTCCTACCAACCTGCCTGATGTTTTGTTGTTGCTTTTTGTTTCTCTGTTCTTTTCTCTCTTCACTTTCCACTCACCCCAACCGGTCAAGGCAGAAGGCTGCCCACCCTGAGCCTGGTTCTGCTGGAGGTTTCTTCTGTTAAAGGGAGTTTTTCCTCTCCACTTTTGCCTATGGCTTGTTTGGGGGAAGGGGGAATTGTTGGGTTCTCTTTATACATCTTTATAGTCCTGACTTTATTCTGTAAAGTACCTTGAGTTGATTTTGTTGTGAATTGGCGCTATATAAATAAAGTTGAATTGAATTAAATTGAACTCTGCATCCTGTGGCCCCCAGGGAATTTGACTTTGGGAATCCTGCTCTATGGGAATTTGTAGACAGCGGAGAGCACAAAGGATCATGGATATAAGTCTGATCCCAGATGTGAACTGAAACCTGGATCCAGGACTCTGAGATCTCCTCCATTCATTCCAATCAAAGTTAGTGACTCTGCTCAGACTCCAGCAGCATTTAGTGTCTTCCTGCTCTGATTCCTGCTTTTTAAAGCCACTGCACATGTTCAGTAGTGTTTCTCTCTCTGAGCCCAGTCACTGTCTGTTAGACTTTTCACTTTGTCAACAGGTTTCCTCACATCACTTTCAGCTTTGTCTCTGAGGAAAAGACAGCAGCAGGAAAAAGTGTTTGGAAAGCTGCTCTCTGAATCCATCCCTGGGACTAATGATCATATTCAGCTTTTTCCTTCATCTGTTCTTCACTTTCTAAAGAGCAGAGAAGAGGCAGCTGCTCCTTCATGCTGAGATCAAGTTCAAGAAAGTTTGACTCTAAATGTTGAAGCTAGTTTTTCTTCCACCATGTTTGTTCTGTGTGAGGATACAGAGAGCAGCACACACATTCAATCCTCTGAACTGTGACCAGAGCTTTGAACCATGTTTCAATCCTGACTCATTGTTACTGCAGCTCATCACAGACTGGAGAAGAAGAAAGTTCATAGAATGATTTTTCCAAAGAGATTTGGATCATTTTGTCACTGTCCTACATTTTAACACATGATCCTATTAGCTCCTAAAAATGACTCTGATGTCACTGTATTAGAAAGAAAAATCTGTCTCACCTTTCTGTCAGCTGTGATCCATCCAACCATTCCCATTGATATTCTTGCTGTGTCTGTGACCATTCTGTCCCTAGACCAATCCAGGACTCTTCATGCTGATTCAGCTCGGTGACAAAGTCCTAACAGAAAGTCAATAATCAGTTCTTCTTTCATCATTCAGTTTTTCTGTTCTAGTAACATCATCATTTTATTCTTCACTCTGTTTGGAATAAGTTTTGAATCTATAAGGTTATGTTTAAAAAATTAATAACTGGCAGCAGGTCAGAAACACAAAGAACAGATTCATCAAAGATCACAAACAAACACACACACACACACACACTCACACACTCACCTGTTCCTCTTTGCTGTTGATAATCATCAGATCTGATCCTCTCTTCACACAATCTTTTCTGCTGTCAGTCCAAATTTTCTTCTCAGTGGATTTAAAGTAACAACTGGATCCAAATCTCTTCCATCCTTCAGGACACAACTTCCCTTAATGTCAAACAAATGTTTAAAGACAGATTTCATGTCATTCAGTATCAGAATGATGATGATCTGTAGTGTCACTGTGTAAAATAAGATCTTAATCTGCTGCTTTTCTCTTTCAGCTTCAGTTTAGAAAGAAGTTAAAACTCAGATTTTTAAGTGATGACCTGCAACAGAAATATCCACATAGAAAAATGTTCAACAACATGAAACAACTCTAACTGAACATAAAGGCACATTTAAGTCATATCATGGAAATTACTTTTTAAACTTTTATCAACTTTATTTTTGTCTGTCAGCTGCTTTATTTCATGACTGTTGGTGACTGACGTGTCTTAAAAACAACATTACAACAATATGAATCCTGTCATGTCTCAACGTAACATGAAGCTGAATCTTGTGTATAATGATATTTGGTCATGATTTCAAAATCTTACCTGACATTTTGTCCTGGAGCTCATTGTAGCTTTTGTTCAGGTTGTCAATCCTGGATTGAAGCTCTTTTTCTTTGGTTACTGAATGAAGTGATGAGAAACACAAAACCAAAGAAACAATGAGTCTCTGTAACTGAGTATTGTTGACTGCTGTCTTTGTATTAGAACATTAGAAAAACACTATGAGATCATGGAAACATTAAGTTGGATCCTGAAGTTTTACCCTGGAGCTGCTTGATGAGATGCTGTGACTGATTGGAACTGTGACTCAGGTTGTTGAGTTTCTTCTCCAGATCATTTTTCTCCAAAGTCACTAAAATATCTGGAGGAAAAACCAAATCCAAACAGATCAAAACCATGAAATCATTGTGTTTTAAATACAGCATATTGAAGTTTCCTGAGCACGTTAAAGTGTCACTGTCACACTTAATAACACTAGTAACTTGTTGAAGCCACTGTTCTTTAACCTGCTGTGATAAACTCACTCAGGGAGTCGTGACTAGAACCAACAAAGAACCAACACAAATGTCTGTAACGTTAAATACTTGTTTTTAAAGGATTTCAACTTCACCAAGTGCTGTGACTTTAAACAGAACCAGAAATCACTTTATTTCTGCTGTCGTCACAAAGTAGATGTTGTTCTGTGAACATGTTGTTGTGTTGTGAATATTTTACTGAGAAATTCAGTATCAACATATTTCCAACCTGCCAAATCCACTAATTAACTACATGAGCACATGACATTATTATAAAACATGTAGCACTTTAAATTATGGGACAAAAAACTAGTGATTTGACCACTTTAAAGGTGAGTGGGGACAATCAGTGAAGACCCAATGTTGATGCTGACGTTGTTTGAAGGTCTGGCTGTGAAGACTAGAACTTCCGTCTTGGAGAGGTTGAGCTGAAGATGTCTTTCTCTTATCCAAGCAGAGATGTCAAAGAGACAGGCACAATTGTGATATGAGACAGTGGAGTCCTCATTGGAAAGGACAGGAAGAGCTGTGTGTCGTCAGCATAGCAATGATAGGAAAAGACATGTGAGTGGATGATAGAACCCAGGGATGTAGTATAGATGGAAAAAGGACCAAGATCTGAGCCCTGCAGCACATCGATGGAGACGCAAAGTCCTAACAGCTTGAGCTTTAGGTGGTCACGACTTTATCCTGTGTTTCTTTGAAATGATTGGTCGTCTGTGGGTTTTTCAAAGCCTGTTTACTGATGGAACAGCCACTAAGAAGATGGAATCCACTGGATTTGAATTCTCCTCACAAGCTGACAAATGGTTGGTGCTTGGAGAGCAGCCCAGCAGCTGTGGACAGTCTTTAATAATGGTTTAGGACACTGTGTGTGATGAGCCCAGAGCTGATCAGGACTAAATGATTAACAAGTTCAACAACATTAACTTGTAAGAAACATGTTTCTAACATCATATCTAGGAGACAAAGTTGATCTGAATAAAATAAAACCTTCAACATTATGGAATAAAAGTCCTCACAGCGTGTGATGATCCCAGCCAGAATCAGAAGATACAGAACTCCCAGAGACACTGTAAAAACTCTGAAACTGCTGTTTCTCCCAGCTGGAAGCTTCTTCTCACTGTGTGGTTCTACAGAGACAAAATCCACAGACACATTTATTTCAGAATTGTTGGCCCTTTCTTGACAGCAGTGTTCCAGTGTTCTCATGCTATTGAATGCATGGTTATCAGTCATTGTCACAGCCACAGTTATGCTTTAGTAGGTCACCTACTACCTAATGGCACAGTTGTTATGATCAAGATGTGAGGGGAAATGCTGACATCTAGTGGCTGTAGTCAGTCTTTGTAGAGAAGGTCGGGGTGGATATGAAGGCAACAAAACACAGGGCTTTGAAACCAGAGACAGCAGTTTGTGTCCTGTTTCCTGTGACACTGTCTTGAACATCAGCTTTCAGACCCTGTCTCACCCTGACCAAGCCAACATACAGGAGACTGTGGGTCCTTTTCTTTGACTGGAACAAGTCTCTGTACTTGTCATTCAGCAGGATCAATATGATCCAAATTGAGCGCTGCACATTTTCCACAACTAAACAAATGTTCTGTTTGTGATGGACTTAGGCTACTAACCTAAATCCCTTTGTACACAAAATGGATCATGGATGATCGCGGCCACAGGTTTTTTTATCAGCTTGCTCAGAAGGACTGAGGGAAATAAGACACAGAGCTGACGTCATTTAGAGAAATGATTCGAGGCTTAAGCCCCAGAAGCCGCCCCAACTGCTCCACTGATAATTTTAACCCAAACTCTTTTTCTCAGTCCACATCCTTCTCATTTTTGTTTCTAACCATAAGCGTGTAGTTTTGTAGCTAAAGTGAAGGACACAGTGACATCTAATATCTCCTGAAAGTGACCTACTGACCTGCTGCCATGTGTGAAGGTGAACAAAATGGCCGTTGAACAGTACGATAACTTCTGAAGCTGTTTCCCTTTAATTAAGTTCAGCTTCTTGTGGAAAACAAAGAGATTTAAACTCCAGTGGAACCAAATGACACCAAGTGACCTAATAATCTACTTTACTACACTAATCACCATCTTTGTTTTTAACAGCAGGAAAAGTGAAGAGGTTGTTTGAACCTAAAACTTCCTCACACTCTTTTCTAATATTCATCATATTTATACTTACCAACATCATCATACTGATCTCCATCCTCCATCATCTCCACCTCCATGTTTTCTCTCTCTCCTCTGATGTATTTCACCCTCAGATCAGACTCAGTTTGAATTTCTGTCGACATGTTGATGAACTAAAGAGCTAAAAACTAAGTGAACTTCTTTGTGACCAGTCTTCACTGTCTGTTTCTGTCTGAGTCAGGCAGCTTTGAACAGAGAGCATCAAGGAAGTAGCAGCAGGACAAACCACAACCACTGACACTTTAAATACATTAGTGTTTGATATAAATCTTTATTTTTGTGTTGTACATTTAATTGAATGACCATTTATTTATGATTTATATCTGAAAATTTTTAAAAGATATTGACAAACACAGATCATGTTGACATGTCTTTAAATGTTTTTCCTTCATTAGCAGAACTGTGTGTGTCTGCATATAATTATGTGTGAAAAGCTGCCTTCCTGTGTCAGATCAAACTAAATAAAGACAAGAGGTGTTTGACAGGAAATGTGATGTGTTAAATGTCACAGTTTCACAGGTATATGGACAACAATTTACCTATAAAATAGATACTTATAAAACATATAGCTCAAATGTCTGGATTTTGAATGATTACAGCTGGTGATGCGATCGATCACAAAAGTCATGAATTGGATTACATCAGTCCCCATGACTTGGAGGTTAGTCATATTAGAGCATGTCCAGTTAAACATACAAACCAAGGTTTGAGTCCAGCTGGGAACCTTTGCAGTCAGTCAGACCTATACCCCATCTCTTCCCTCACGTTTCCTGTTCACTCTGCACTGTCACCTATCTGATAAAGACACAACAATTTTAAAAAGAAAAAACATAGTTCTGTCTGTGAAGAATAGTCAGCCAACACACACAGTGATTAAAACACCCAGTTTGACAGTCATCAGAACTGGATCTACTCTGACCAATAACATTTTATTTCTCCCACTCAGGGCCGTTATTTTGGAGCAGCTCAATATGCAAACATACACATATACACAGTTAAACACTGAGTGTAGAAGAATGACTAAAACAATCTAATGAAAGTGCATGAGGAAACACCTCACTGCCCTAATGGGACCAGTGCAAATTCCTTTTTTAGAATGTGATCATGTGACCAGAAGTAATGCATCATGTGATACCAAGATTTCAAAGCTTGTGTGGAGCAGAAGGGGCGTTTCCAGTTTCTGTTTCTGTCCTTGACAAATCAGGCCTTGCTTTGCTGGAACCGTGTGATCATTTTGTTTTGCACTTCATTTGGTTCATGTAAAGGCTTGTTCCAGTGTCTGCAATTTGTTATGAAAGAGGATTCACAGACCTGCGATGATGTGGCAATTCGGGAATGTGGTATCTGGCTCAGAATAGGGAGACCGGGAAACCTTTTAGAACGTCACCTCTCTGTCGAGAAAGGAGCCGACAGGCTGCCGAGAGAGGAACTGTGGTATTGTATGAGGACGTCTGGAGTGGCAGAGAAGTATGTTAGAGTGGTGCAGGACATGTATGAGAGCTGTAAGACAGTGGTGAGGTGCTGTAGGTGTGACAGAGGAGTTCAAGGTGGAGGTGGGTCTGCATCAAGGATCAGCTCTGAGCCCCTTCTTGTTTGCTCTGGTGATGGACAGGCTGACAGATGAGGTTAGACAGGAATCTCCATGGACTATGATGTTTGCAGATGACATTGTGGAAAAATAGTTTAAAAATTTACAAAAAAGCTCTGTGATGCCAGAACAGCATATTATTCATCATTAATAGAAGAAAAAGAACAACCCCTGGTTTCTGTTCAGCACTGTAGCCAGGCTGACTAAGAGCCATAGTTCTGTTGAGCCTAGTTTTCCCTTAACTCTGAGCAGCAATGACTTCATGACTTTCTTTATGAATAAAATTGTAGCTATTAGAGAAAGAATTCACCAGATCCTCCCCCCAAATATTACAGATAGATCTTCATGTACAGCAGTGCTAGAGTCATTGATAAGGCCCCAATCCCTGTTAGACTGCTTTTTACCCATAGATCTCTCTGAGCTAACTTCAATTATTACCTCATCTAAACCAACAACCTGTCTGCTAGACCCTATTCCAACTAAGCTGCTCAAGGAAGCTTTACCCTTAATAGATACGTTCATATTAGATATCATCAATCTATCTTTAGAAACAGGCTATGTACCACAGGCCTATAAGGTAGCTGTAATTAAACCATTACTTAAAAAACCCTGTCTTGACCCAGGTGTTTTAGCCAATTACAGACCAATATCTAATCTCCCCTTTATTTCTAAAATAATTGAAAAAGTAGTTGCAAAACAATGATGTGACCATCTGTACAGGAATAATTTGTATGAAGACTTTCAGTCAGGATTTAGAGTTCATCATAGTACAGAAACAGCACTGGTAAAAGTCACCAACGATCTTCTCATGGCCTCAGATAATGGGCTCATCTCTATACTTGTTCTGTTAGATCTTAGTGCTGCATTTGATACCATTGATCATAACATTTTATTACAGAAACTGGAACATGAAATTGGAATTACAGGAACTGCACTAGGTTGGTTTAAATCTTATCTGTCTGATAGATTTCAATTTGTTCAGGTTAATGATGAATCCTCCATGCACACAAAGATTAGCTATGGAGTTCCACAAGGCTCTGTGTTAGGACCAATACTTTAATACCAATACATAATACGCAATTGTCACCACTGTATGTCATTAACTCTGTGTGGTCTCTCCCGTAGTTGTCTTTGTCCTTCTCTGTCCCCCTCTCTCTGTCCCTTTCTGCAGGTGTCCCCCGGCTTTGAAGCTGTGTGTCTTCCAGTGTGCAGCTACTGGTCCTACCAATCTGCCCGATGTTTTGTTGTTGCTTTTTGTTGCTCTGTTCTTTTCTCTCTCCCCTTTCCACTCACCCCAACTGGTCAAGGCAGATGGCCGTCCACCCTGAGCCTGGTTCTGCTGGAGGTTTCTTCCGTTAAAGGGAGTTTTTCCTCTCCACTGTTGCCTATGGCTTGTTCCAGGGGGAATTGTTGGGTTCTCTTTATACATCTTTATAATCTTGACTTTATTCTGTAAAGTGCCCTGAGATGACTTTGTTGTGAATTGGCGCTATATAAATAAAGTTGAATTGAATTGTGATCTGTAGTGAGAGCAGGGAGCAGGTGGAGGAAAATCTAGAGAGGTGGAGGTCTGCTCTGGAAAACAGAGGAATGAAGCTTAGCCGCAGTAAGACAGAATACATGTGTGTCAATGAGAGGGACCCAGGTGGAACGGTGAGGTTACAGGGAGCAGAGGTGAAGAAGGTGCAGGACTTTAAGTACTTAGGGTCAATGGTTCAGAGCAATGAAGAGTGTGGAAAAGAGGTGAAGAGGCGAGTGCAGGCAGGTTGGAACGGGTGGAGAAAAGTGTCAGGTGTGTTGTGTGATAAAAGAGAATCAGCGAGAATGAAAGGAAAGGTGTTCAAGACGGTGGTGAGACCAGCGATGTTGTTTGGCTTAGAGACAGTGGCACTGAAGAAAAGACAGGAGGCAGAGCTGGAGGTAGCAGAGCTTAAGATGCTGAGATTCTGTTTGGGAGTGATGAGGATGGACAGGATCAGGAATGAGGACATCAGAGGGACAGCTCATGTTAGATGTTTCGGAGATAAAGTCAGAGAGGCCAGATTGAGGTGGTTTGGACATGTTCAGAGGAGAAACGGGTTCAGAGGAGACATGTTCAGAGGTTGGAGCTGCCAGGCAGGAGGTCTAGAAGAAGACCAAAGAGGAGATTTATGGATGTAGTGAGAGAGGACATGAAGTTAGTTGGTGTTAGAGAAGAGGATGCAGAGGACAGGGTTAGATGGAGGCACATGATTCGCTGTGGAGACACCTGAAAGGGAACAGATGAAAGGAAAAGAAGAAGACCTGTATTTGAACTTGGGCATGGTCCCTGTAAAGGTACCACATAGGGACTGCATAGTTCTGCTGGAGGACTTCAAAACCCATGTGGCAATGAAGGAGAAACCTGGAGGGAAGTAATTGGGAGGAACAACCTACTTGATCTGAACCTTGTTTGCACAGGTACCTTATTTGATTGGTTTTTGTAGTTTTATATGCTCAATACCACATACCAGGAACATACCACTATCTGATGCTGTGGGATGATAATGTGTTTACAAAACACCTAAAATTAGTTTTTTGCTTCATTAAATGACCAAAATAACTAAATTGACTAAAGTGGCTTTGCCTTCTGGATGAACAGCAGCTTTTTGCCCCAGGCTCTAGTATTTAAAAAAAGTACAAGAAAATAAGAAAATAATAACTTTTAATAGAGAAAGAACGTTCAGGAAGAGCAGTAGATGCTGTGTGGACAGAGAAGAGCAACAAAGCAGAAGCTTTCATCCAAAAAATCTTAGAATTGATGATCATACAAGATGCTGGTCTGTTCATCAAGAGCAGCTGTACGTTCAGTATCTGTCAACAGATCTGATTCCCACAGGTCAGTAAGATCCACTGTTGATCTGTGTCCATTTTCCTAAATCTGTGGACCAATAGATACTGTGGGAATGGAACTAGTGTATAAAACACAGATTAGCAGTAAAGACTGGACTAGTTTCTGTTTGGGGAACAAAGTTCTGCTGTGGGTCCTGCATGTGTGTGTAACATAGTTGAAAACTATTCATGTTAAATCCTGCTAAATGGGATAACTACGCCACCTACTGTTACAAAATTGCACCTGCATGGAGTAGTAGAAGCAAGGGATAATGGGTAAACCTCAAAAAGAGCCGAGTGTTTACTAGAGAGGAAACATGTCTGAATGTGTCTGTGGGTCAAATAATGTGAACTTATTTGTGAAGCACATAAAAGTTCAACTGACATTATTGGGGCACATAGCAAGTGTCACACATTAACTCTGCTATGGTTGTGTTAAGTCACACACTGCTTTTCAAGCTCTTTCTTGCGAATGAAATGTCAACAGTCTAACCTGAAGCTAACAGTGACGTGGTGTTGACCTCCAGCCAGAGGTTGCCCTGTTTACCCACATGAGATGATCCATTCTGGTCACTTATCTCTTGTCATTTATGCAGGTATGTTACAGTATGTCAACCTATGTAGCACATTATTTTCCAGAAATGTTTCCAGAAAGAAGCATGTGACTTCTGAATGCACATCAAAAGTGATTAGTGTCCACATAAATCATATAAAACAATTGGGAATAGTTTCATCAGATGCTGTTTTCTCTCAATATGAAACAAAGTGTAATGATTCCCCTTCTCCTGTCTTAAAACCTCCTCTTCTTTCACAGTGAACTCAGAGGACGATGCGTTGGTTGACAAACCCAGTGGTAGGAGACTGAAGAGGTGAGGTACAGTGTTTTTGTGCTGACTCCACCTGGTGACCTTTGTTTTAGATCACACCTCTCTGTCACCTCATTTCCTACCTGAATACAGTGAATGTGAAATGACATCACACCATGTTAACTGTTGGGGACACAGCGCCATCTTGTGGTCAGTGTGGTCTGTTTCCCATCACCTGCTGCCATGTCACCTGTAAAGGTTGTTGGTCTCTGATCCAATGTGAGCTGGGATAGAACCTGACTGTCTTTAATCTTTTAGCAGCAAAGACCAAAGAGGAGATTTGGTAGTTGGTGTAAGTGAAGAGGATGCAGAGGACAGGGTTAGATGGAGGCACATGATTCACTGTGGAGACACCTGAAAGAGGACGGAACAAAGGGAACAGCTGAAAGGAAAAGAAGGAAGAGAAAAATCACTTTTATTAGAAAGAATTTCTTCTGAAACTACTTAAAACTTGAAAAGTAGTCAGAGAATAAAGAGATGAATGAAAGAATATTTGCTTTTGAACGTTACATAATACAAGTAATTAAGTAGAAAACTGACAGTGTCCTTAACCTAATATTCTGTTGAACAAGCTTCAGAGCGAATCACTGCAGGCCAGTTATTTCTGTCTCTCAGTGAGACTTCTGCACTTACCAACAGGGAGTTTGACGCCAATTTGTTGAGCAAAATGCTCCGACTGTCTCAGGTTTGAAGGGGAGATTTGCTCCAATCCCATGGACCTTAAACGTCTCTATAATATTTGTAGCTGTAACCACAGGAACATCACAACGCTCAAGTCAGAGTTTTCTTTATTCTTTCTGTCATTTGTCAGTTACAGTTGTTCTAACAGGTAAACTGTTAATCTAACAAAACATTTAGATTCTGATTAAACTGTAGATTTAAACTCACGCCACAGTTAACGGTGTCTTTAAAAGTGTCTCTTGAACAGGTATAAGAGCCAAATTAGACAGATAGCAATATTAGCAATATTTAGCAATATTCCATATATGTGGATCACTGTATAATAATGCAGTTGAGTGCATCAAATAAAATGTTATTTTTCTGTAGAAAAAAACACAGTTAGGAATAAATGACTCACTGTAAACTGTGATAAGAACGTTTTCAGAATACACAAAGCCTTTGTTTGTCCACTGGTGAAGGACAGAATGTTTATTTCACAATAAATATTTCTTGTTGAAAGTCCCAGATGTTCTGTACCATCACATTTTACATAATAGTTATAAAAAGAAGTTTACACATGTTACGCTGTTTATTTCTGGTTAAACAAATACATGCAAATGAACAAACTGTCATATACAAAGAAATAAAAATGAGTTCTCACCAAATATGGCACATTAAAAAGTAGTTTAAGAAACATTTAAAGCCACATTATACAGAATATCTTCTTCTAATTTTTGTACTTGTAATAAATTCTGGGTACAGAGCAGTTTCTGATTAGAATTAGCTTCTTTACTTTCTCTTACAAACATGTTGTGTTGCACTATAAACTGTAATTCGATTATTTGTTGTTGTTTTGATGGTTGTCATTGATTTTTTTTTTTAGTTTTTTTAAAAATGTGTTATGTTTTCCTGTGAAGACCCCAAAGAACAGTTGGTGGTGGCTCAATTTAATCTAAATATATTTAAATAAATCTTTAAGATATTGCTAAGTGATAATTTGCCACTTACCTTCTTCCTGTGGCTGAAAATCAGTCTGTTTCTCTTCGATAATGACTGGATTATCACAAATATCCACCTCCTTTTCCACCCAACCTGTTCCATCTTCCTCCACCTTTCTGTTGGATCTCACCTTCTTGGAAAAACCTGGTTTGGTGCAAACATCCGAAAAAACATCGATGAATTGATGAATTCTAGCTGTATTTCACTAACTGTTACCGTGTTGATCAAATACTATGTGTCAGGGACCGAGCAGGTAGACACAGGACACAGGAATAAAGTCTCAGAGAAAAACAGGCTTTTATTTACTCATATGCAAAATAGTTTGAATGACTAAAAAAATTCGGGCCCTAAAAGAGGTAAAAACTGAAACTACAACACAAGTTCAAACCACAAACAGAGACAAAACTGACTTAACCTGAGTGACACAAGGGGCAACATATATACTGGCTGGTCAAACCAATATGACACACAAGGGCCATTACTGTAACTAAGCAGATTATATCCACACACTAGACAAACAGTAACATGATCCAATTTTTAATAAATACAAAAACCTATAAAGAAACATTTTCCCCATATTTCCTCCTCCCTGCATCAAACAGGGAACTTGGTACAGTCCAGTCCAAGATAACGGCCTCAAACCCATCTTTTATTTGGAGGTAACTCAAGAAAAAGACAAGTTAAATTAATACAACTTAAACTTAGTAATGGAAAGAAACTAAAGTGAAAACATTAGCAAACACACTTAGGGTGTGTGGCCATCACACTATGGTACAGTAACACTGAGGAAGGAGGAAGAAAACTAACACATACACATCCTTCATCCTTCCTTGCAACATAATTTACCTGCTGTTAGACAGATCAGTGGATCTTAGTGGAGATCTTCTTAAATGAAGAGCAGGTGGCACATGAGGCAGATGTGCCACCCTTTGATGCTGATCTTCATCAGCTTTTACTTTTGTTGTATTGAACAGTCCTGAAGAGGAGACACCAGACCACCATCATGTCAAACCTGATTCTATTGGTCTGTTTGATTCCATCATGATTTTACACAATGTGAAACATTTCTAATCTAATATTGTATTTGGATTCACAGCCAGCAGCATCACAATTTCACCATCATAGTTTTCTGATGGTGAAACGCAACATAACTAACAGCAGTTTACTGTGTTTTCTGTGGGACCATGTTTCTTTACTATGATATTAACATGATTTATCTCATCTTCACGCCTTAATAAGTTGTGGCAACAGGATATTTGTATTTTCCTCCAGGATGTCACTGTGGGGAAACTGTAAGATCAACATATTTCCACACTAATAAAACAGTTTCTCTGTTGGTCGACCGGCTCATTCAGAAAGACTGAGGGAAATATGACACAGTTGAAGTCATTTTGATAAAAATTAAAACATTTGAGAAAATATTGTGGGCTTAAGCTTCAGAACCTCATCCTGCTATTCTCCATGTGTCCACTAGATGTCCTCAGACTTCCATCCCTTCAGTCACCTGACTCTCCTCCCAGATCCACCTGTGTCCCCTCCTTCCTACACACCTGTTCCCACTTCCCTCATCAGCTCCTCTGCATAGAAACCAGCCTGGTTTCCACAGTCATTTGGTTGAACACATCTCATTGTGTTTCTGTTTGTGCTGTGGATTCATGTTCTTACATCCTGACTCATATTTATATCTATATATAGATGTGATCTTTTAAAACATCTTAAATTCCTCATGTTGATGTATTTTCATTTTCTTATTCCTGTGCCCAATGTTTGTTTTTACTGACTGCACATTGAAATCAAGAGGGACTAATTATTAGACTGTATTTGGTCGTAAATATCAGTTTCATTCTGTGGAAACTAATTCACATCAAAGTCGACAACATTTCTTTGTGGAATATTTCTCGGGTTGATTATTTTCCTCCCCGATACATGGTAAAAATTAAAACAACTAAACTGATATTAGATATGTGAACATGTTATTATCTTTTAACACAGGTGTTAGTTTTTACCAATGACATTAATGAAAGTGTAGTAGAAACAAAATCTGTCTCACTCTTGTGTCAGTGTTGACACACACACACACACACACACACACACACACACACACACACACACACACACACACACACACACACACACACACACACACACACACACACACACACACACACACACACACACACACACACACACACACTCACTTGTTCCTCTAAGCTGTTGATAATCACCAGATCTGATTCTCTGTTCTCACAGTCTTTTCTGCTCTGATACCAACTTTTCTTCTCAGTGGATTTAAAGTAACAACTGGATCCAAATCTCTTCCATCCTTCGGGACACAACTTCCCTTAATGTCAAACAAATGTTTAAAGACAGATTTCATGTCATTCAGTATCAGAATGATGATGATCTGTAGTGTCACTGTGTAAAATAAGATCTTAATCTGCTGCTTTTCTCTTTCAGCTTCAGTTTAGAAAGAAGTTAAAACTCAGATTTTTAAGTGATGACCTGCAACAGAAATATCCACATAGAAAAATGTTCAACAACATGAAACAACTCTAACTGAACATAAAGGCACATTTATGTCATATCATGAAAATTAGTTTAATCCTTGTTTTTGCTTTTAGTGTTTATACTTTTCTCATCTTTAATTTTGTCTTTCAGCTGCTTTATTTCATCCTGTAACTGACTGTTGGTGACTGATGTGTGTTAAAAACAACATTACAACCTGAACTTAACACACATACTCATCACTCATCTCAATTCATTCCACCTTTACTTACTTATTTATTTATTTATTAATTATTATTCTATACTTAACCGACTACACTGTTTACACACACACGCATCAGCTAAATCAGCTCTATGTAACTAATCTTCCCTTTGGTTACTTATCCTCATGTTTTAAAAGTAATTTATTCATTTATGTGAAATCCTGAATGTGTTGTTCTCTAGGGGGCAGTAGTACTTCTACATGTTCCTCTATGTGTCCTTTAGGCTTAACATTTTTGAATGTTGACCTCTTCTCTATGAGACAGAATTCACCTTCAGAATGTGGAGACACTCAGCATTTTCCTTCTTTAGATGTAGACGACACACAACTGCTTGGTTTGTCTTTCTCCTGCCATTCTCCATCTGTCCACCAGATGTCCTCAGACCTCCCTGCAATCACTTGACTCCCCTCTCAGATCCACCTGTTTCCCATTCACCACTGACTCCGCCCACTTACACACCTGTTCCCACTTCCCTCATCAGCCCCTTCATATACACATCACATGTTACTGGGGTTCAGTTTGTTCTTGTGCTGTGAATTTGGTCCTGAACCTGCTGTTTAACTAATTACCTCCCTGCAAGATGTCATCTGAAACCATAATTTTATTATAATTTTTTTTTCACTTCCATCCAACTGTTGGCTATAAATAAGTACCCATATATATTGTGATCTTAATAAAAATGTGATGTATGACACTTGTTTTAAATAATTTCCATTCTCACTCTTCTGACCAATTTTTTCCACTGAGTGCAGACTGATCAGGATTTTATGTTGTAATAAATAAAACAGATGTTTACTGTGTCACATTTATTAACTAGATTTTTTTAATAGTCTGTAAACATAAAAACAGAGAACTGGATTCAACTGTAGTTTTTGTTTCAGACCAAAGAAGCCTGAACTCTGTCATGTCCATACTGACTCTCATTTTCACAGGGAGGAAAAACATAATCAGCTGCAGGTGTGTCAGATAATAAAGATGAATAAGATTAATAAACCAAGTAAAGTCAAAGAGAAGCTCCAGTTGACATTGTGTGGATGGAGCTGGACACTTTAACAGCAGTGTCAAGCAGAAAGATGTTGTCTAAGCTGTGAGGGATAATGGACAATAGCTCCCATCCTCTGCACGACATGCTGGTGAAACATAGGAGCAGCTTCAGTGCAAGAAACGTTCTTCTCACAACCTGCCTTTTGTTTTTGTCATGAAATTGTGAACTATCTATCTATCAAATAACTAATTGTGATCTTAATTAACTGCTGACTGTAGATTGACCACAAAGGGCCAATTTCTTTTCATTTATTTCTTGTCAACAACAGAATAGTTATTATATGTGGTATTAAATATCACTTTAAATCTGTGAAAATGTTTATTGAAATTGAAATAATCCATGTTTCTCTGTGTCAGATTTATCAACTAGATTTTTCAATGCACAATAAAGATGAACATCAGAAAACTAGATTCAGTTGTAGCTTTTATTTTAGTTTTTATTTCCATACTGACTCTCATTGTCCCAATGAAGTTTTTGAAAAGGAGGTAAAAAATATTAGGCTGCAGGTGTGTGAGATAATAATGAAGATTAATAAACCAAGTAAAGACAAAGTGAAGCTGCAGTTTCCTGTGACTGCAGCAGTTTAGTGGGACTACAGAGTTAGTAAGTCCACATGTAGTTGTTGTGTGGACGACTTCCAACCCCACTACTCTGTCTGCACCATAGAGCACAGAGGGACAATATCTATGGAATAAAGAGGATTGAACATGTGACACAGAATGAACAAGTCAACAAATGTGAGATGACTCTGAGGATCAGGAAGAACATTTCAGAGTTTGACAAACAGCTTCATCCCAACACTACACACGTCTCTGTCATCAGAGGAAGCAGCAAATCTACTTCTCACAGATCCAGTTTCTATTATGATTATAATGTTCACTTCTCCATCTTCCTTGTTGATCACAATATGCTGCATATAAATACCCAGTGGGATGTTTCTCTCCTGTCGCCCAGAAGCTGTGAAAAAAAATCAAACCTTGTTTTTGACTTTGATAAATTTATGATTATTTTCACTTTCAAATGAACATAAATCTCATTTTAATGATTTGAAATAGTGTCATGTTAGTAACTATGTAGGGGATTTGCTGACACCACAAGGATCATGGGGATAAGTCTGATCCCAGATGTGAACTGAAACCTGGATCCAGGACTCTGAGATCTCCTCCATTCATTCCAATCAAAGTTAGTGACTCTGCTCAGACTCCAGCAGCATTTAGTGTCTTCCTGCTCTGATTCCTGCTTTTTAAAGCCACTGCACATGTTCAGTAGTGTTTCTCTCTCTGAGCCCAGTCACTGTCTGTTAGACTTTTCACTTTGTCAACAGGTTTCCTCACATCACTTTCAGCTTTGTCTCTGAGGAAAAGACAGCAGCAGGAAAAAGTGGTTGGAAAGCTGCTCTCTGAATCCATCCCTGGGACTAATGATCATATTCAGCTTTTTCCTTCATCTGTTCTTCACTTTCTAAAGAGCAGAGAAGAGGCAGCTGCTCCTTCATGCTGAGATCAAGTTCAAGAAAGTTTGACTCTAAATGTTGAAGCTAGTTTTTCTTCCACCATGTTTGTTCTGTGTGAGGATACAGAGAGCAGCACACACATTCAATCCTCTGAACTGTGACCAGAGCTTTGAACCATGTTTCAATCCTGACTCATTGTTACTGCAGCTCATCACAGACTGGAGATGAAGAGAGTTCATAGAAAGATTTTTCCAAAGAGATTTGGATCATTTTGTCACTGTCCTACATTTTAACACATGATCCTATTAGCTCCTAAAATGACTCTGATGTCACTGTATTAGAAAGAAAATCTGTCTCACGTTTCTGTCAGTTGTGATCCATCCAACCATTTCCATTGATATTCTTGCTGTGTCTGTGACCATTGTGTCCTTAGACCAATCCAGGACTCTTCATGCTGATTCAGCTCGGTGACAAAGTCCTAACAGAAAGTCAATAATCAGTTCTTCTTTCATCATTCAGTTTTTCTGTTCTAGTAACATCATCATGTGACTCTGTTTGAAGGAACATTTGAATCTGTTACAACTTGGAGGAAAAGAAAGTTATAACAACCAATGTTTGAATGGAACTAAAGTTCATATTTTCTATGAGCAGAATGTATTTGTTGTGTTTCAATAAAATTTAGCTGTTTATTTTACATTTCATTGTTCATGCAGAAGCTTTTTGAATCATTCACATCTTTTTCTTTTGTTCATTTAACTGAGATCAGGGCTCCTGGTTATAGTTCATCAAAATTCTCCCATATTCATGTGACTTTTCATTCTCTATAAAAACTGACAGCAGGTCAGAAACACAAGGAACAGATTCATCAAACACACACACACACACACACACACACACACACACACACACACACACACACACACACACACACACACACACACACACACACACACACACACACACACACACACACACACACACACACACACACACACACACACACCTGTTCCTCTTTGCTGTTGATAATCACCAGATCTGATTCTCTGCTCACACAGTATTTTCTGCTCTCAGACCAACTTTTCTTCTCAGTGGATTTAAAGTAACAACTGCATCCAAATCTCTTCCATCCTTCAGGACACAACTTCCCTTAATGTCAAACAAATGTTTAAAGACAGATTTCATGTCATTCAGTATCAGAATGATGATGATCTGTAGTGTCACTGTGTAAAATAAGATCTTAATCTGCTGCTTTTCTCTTTCAGCTTCAGTTTAGAAAGAAGTTAAAACTCAGATTTTTAAGTGATGACCTGCAACAGAAATATCTACATAGAAAAATGTTCAACAACATGAAACAACTCTAACTGAACATAAAGGCACATTTAAGTCATATCATGGAAATTACTTTTTAAACTTTTCTCATCTTGAATTTTGTCTTTCAGCTGCTTTATTTCATCCTGTAACTGACTGTTGGTGACTGACGTCTTAAAAACAACATTACAACAATATGAATCCTGTCATGTCTCAACGTAACATGAAGGTGAATCTTGTGTATAATGATATTTGGTCATGATTTCAAAATCTTACCTGACATTTTGTCCTGGAGCTCATTGTAGCTTTTGGTCAGGTTGTCAATCCTGGATTGAAGCTCTTTTTCTTTGGTGACTGAATGAACTGATGAGAAGCACAAAAGCAAAGAAACAATGAGTCTCTGTAACTGAGTATTGTTGCCTGCTGTCTTTGTATTAGAACAGTAGAAAAACACTATGAGATCATGGAAACATTGTGAAGTTGGATCCTGAAGTTTTACCCTGGAGCTGCTTGATGAGATGCTGTGACTGATTGGAACTGTGACTCAGGTTGTTGAGTTTCTTCTCCAGATCATTTTTCTCCAAAGTCACTAAAATATCTGGAGGAAAAACCAAATCCAAACAGATCAAAACCATGAAATCATTGTGTTTTAAATACAGCATATTGAAGTTTCCTGAGCACGTTAAAGTGTCACTGTCACACTTAATAACACTAGTAACTTGTTGAAGCCACTGTTCTTTAACCTGCTGTGATAAACTCACTCAGGGAGTCGTGACTAGAGCCAACAAAGAACCAACACAAATGTCTGTAACGTTAAATACTTGTTCTTAAAGTATTTCAACTTCACCAAGTGCTGTGACTTTAAACAGAACCATAAATCACTTTATTTCTGCTGTCGTCACAAAGTAGATGTTGTTCTGTGAACATGTTGTTGTGTTCTGAATATTTTACTGAGAAATTCAGTATCAACATATTTCCAACCTGCCAAATCCACTAATTAACTACATGAACATATGACATTATTATAAAAGATGTAGCACTTTAAAGTGGTCAAATCACCAGTTTTTTGTCTTATAATTTAAAGGTGAGTGGGGACAATCACTGAAGACCCAATGTTGATGCTGACGTTGTTTGAAGGTCTGGCTGTGAAGACTAGAACTTCTTTCTTGGAGAGGTTGAGCTGAAGATGTCTTTCTCTTATCCAAGCAGATATGTCAAAGAGACAGGCACAATTGTGATATGAGACAGTGGAGTCCTCATTGGAAAGGACAGGAAGAGCTGTGTGTCGTCAGCATAGCAATGATAGGAAAAGACGTGAGTGGATGATAGAACCCAGGGATGTAGTATAGATGGAAAAAGGACCAAGATCTGAGCCCTGCAGCACATCGATGGAGACGCAAAGTCCTAACAGCTCGAGCTTTAGGTGGTCACGACTTTATCCTGTGTTTCTTTGAAATGATTGGTCGTCTGTGGGTTTTTCAAAGCCTGTTTACTGATGGAACAGCTACTAAGAAGATGGAATCCACTGGATTTGAATTCTCCTCACAAGCTGACAAATGGTTGGTGCTTGGAGAGCAGCCCAGCAGCTGTGGACAGTCTTTAATAATCCTATGGTTTAGGACACTGTGTGTGATGAGCCCAGAGCTGATCAGGACTAAATGATTAACAAGTTCAACAACATTATCTGAAGAACATGTAAGATACATGTTTCTCACTTCATTTCTAGGAGAAAATAAAACCTTCAACATTATGGAATAAAAGTCCTCACGGTGTGTGATGATCCCAGCCAGAATCAGAAGATACAGAACTCCCAGAGACACTGTAAAAACTCTGAAACTGCTGTTTCTCCCAGCTGGAAGCTTCTTCTCACTGTGTGGTTCTACAGAGACAAAATCCACAGACACATTTATTTCAGAACTGTTGGTCCTTTCTTGACAGCAGTGTTCCAGTGTTCTCATGCTATTGAATGCATGGTTATCAGTCATTGTCACAGCCACAGTTATGCTTTAGTAGGTCACCTACTACCTAATGGCACAGTTGTTATGATCAAGATGTGAGGGGAAATGCTGACATCTAGTGGCCGTAGTCAGTCTTTGTAGAGAAGGTCGGGGTGGATATGAAGACAACAAAACACAGGGCTTTGCAACCAGAGACAGCAGTTTGTGTCCTGTTTCCTGTGACACTGTCTTGAACATCAGCTTTCAGACCCTGTCTCACCCTGACCAAGCCAACATACAGGAGACTGTGGGTCCTTTTCTTTGACTGGAACAAGTCTCTGTACTTGTCATGCAGCAGGATCAATATGATCCAAATTGAGCGCTGCACATTTTCCACAACTAAACAAACCTAAATCCCTTTGTACACAAAATGGATCATGGATGATCGCGGCCACAGGTTTTTTTATCAGCTTTCTCAGAAGGACTGAGGGAAATAAGACACAGAGCTGAAGTCATTTACAGAAATGATTAAAGCCTTAAGCCCCAGAAGCCGCCCCCCCTGCTCCGCTGATAGTTTTGGCCGAAACTCTTTTTCTCAGTCCACATCCTTCTCATTTTTGTTTCTAACATAACCGTGTAGTTTTTGTAGCTAAAGTGAAGGACCCAGTGACATCTAATATCTCCTGAAAGTCACCTACTGGCCTGCTGCCATGTGTGAAGGTGAACAAAATGGCTGTTGAACGGCACGATAACATCTGAAGCTGTTTCCCTTTAATTAAGTTCAGCTTCTTGTGGAAAACAAAGAGATTTAAACTCCAGTGGAACCAAATGACACCAAGTGACCTAATAATCTACTTTACTACACTAATCACCATCTTTGTTTTTAACAGCAGGAAAAGTGAAGAGGTTGTTTGAACCTAAAACTTCCTCACACTCTTTTCTAATATTCATCATATTTATACTTACCAGCATCATCATACTGATCTTCATCCTCCATCATCTCCACCTCCATGTTCTCTCTCTCTCCTCTGATGTATTTCACCCTCAGATCAGACTCAGTTTGAATTTCTGTCGACATGTTGATGAACTAAAGAGCTAAAAACTAAGTGAACTTCTTTGTGACCAGTCTTCACTGTCTGTTTCTGTCTGAGTCAGGCAGCTTTGAACAGAGAGCATCAAGGAAGTAGCAGCAGGACAAACCACAACCGCAGAGACTTTAAATACATTAGTTTCTGTCTGATCAATGCTTTAGAAGTAAAAAAGCTAATAAACACAAAGCTAAAGGTTTTGAAACGTTTTCTCGTCCTTACGTTACGATATAAGGTTTTCATTCATTTGCAGCTCTTTATGTATTAATATCATTCTATTGACCCTAACCCAGAGCAAAACGTCAAGAAGACGTGTCTCTGACACAGGAAATGTGATGTGTGACCTGTGTAGTTATTCTTAGTTATTCTTTCTCTGATAGAGGAACTTTGAACAACTTGATCAACTTGTGATGTTCAGTGACACATTAATGAGCTTGAACCACTTTAACAGTTCATGGTGAAACTTTGAGGATGAGGAAAGAGAGAAAACATGGAGGTGGAGATGTTAGAGGATGTGGAGCAGCACACTGATGTTCAGAACAAACTGGTGAGTGTGAAATAATGAATATTCTCAGAGAAATACTCAGTTTCACTGTTAAAGAACAAATTCCAGTTCCTGTAACTGTAGAACAAACATGATGAACTTGTCTGAGTCATTATCAGGTCACTTTGTGTCGTCTGGTTCCACTGGAGTTTAAATGTCTCTTTTTTTAAATCCATGAAGTCACTTCAAAAAGGTCCCTCAATCTTTCTTCAGAAATCTGTCTTCTTCTGTTTTTGTCTCTGTAGAACCACAGTGAGAAGAAGCTTCCAGCTCCTCCTCCTTTCACCACAGCAGATCATCGCTTTCCATCTCACACGTCCTCTTTCACAGCATCCATGAACCTCCTCCATAGTCTTCCTCGTCTCCTCCTGTCCAACAGCTCCATCCTCAGCTTCTTGTCCTGATAGAAACCACATCCTTCTTCTGCACATGTCCAAAGCATCTAATTTTTCTCACTTTGTCCTCAAGATGTCCTACCTGTTTCACTCCTGACACTCTTCTCCATCCTCTCCACCTGCCTGCACTCTCTTCTTCACTTCTCTGCTACATTCCCTGTTACTGTGAACAGTTGATCCTAGGTATTTAAACTCCTCCACCTTCACCACCTCTGTCCCTTGTAATTGCATCACTCCACCACCATCTCTCTCATTTATGCACATGTCCTCCATCTTGCTCCGACTGACTTTCATTCCCCATCTTTCCAGTCCAACCTCAACTTCTCCAGGCTCATCTCAGTCTGCTTCCTACTTCCACTACAGGTCATGATGTCATCTACCAACATCATAGTCCATGGAGACTTGGTTCTGTCCACGTCTGTCAACCTGTCTTCACCACTGCAAACAGGAAGGAGCTGAGATCCTTGATGCAAACCCACCTCCACCTTGAAGCAGTCTGTCTTTCCTACCACCCACCTCACTGCTGTGACACTGTTCTTATCCATGTCCTGTACCACTCTCATATACTCATGCAGTAACACAAACACACAGTGTAGCTCTTTCTGACCTTCCCTGTTCTCTCCCTTATTCTTCCACATCGTAACAAGTGCACTTCTTCTCCACTCCTCAGGCATCCTCTCACTTTGCAGAATGTCATTAAACAACCTGCTTAAACTCTGCACTGTCATCTCTTCATGCCTCCATGGAAATTCTTCCATGTTTTCCTTGTCACAGCTCCTTGTATACTTGTCTACTTTACTTGTCTCGTCTTTTTCTCTTGCCTCTTTCTTTTCCTACTGTCCTAAACTGATTTATTCTACCACCAAGTCTCTTTGTCTCCCTTTCTCTGTTCGGATGTCATACCAAATACCTCCCTAGCTGTCTCCCTCACCACTTCCTCAGTAGTTGCCCAGTCATCCAGAACATCTTCAGCCACCCAGATTCTGATTCACCTTCTCAGAATTTCACACATAAATTTCGTCTTTTAGTTTCCACCATCTAATGTTTGGTTGGATCCTCACTCTCCTTCTCTTCCTAACCTCCAAAGTCGTCCTGCAGACTAACATCTGTTGCTGTCTGCTACACTATCTCCTGCCATCATGTTACAGTCTCTGATCTGTTTCAGGTTGCATCCCCTGCATAGAACATAGTCCACCTGTTTGCAAAGGAATAGAAATGGCAGTGGTGAATACATCTTTTAAGAGGAGTGAGGAGCACAGGGTGACCTACAAGAGTGGGGGAAGGTGCAAAGTCTGCCACCATCTGCTCTCCTTCATTCTCCTTCAGACCTGTGGGCTATTTAGAGTCACCAGTTAATGTAACATGCAGGTCTCTGGACTGTGAGAGGAAACTGGAAAACATGGAGGAAACCCACAAGTGTACAGGAAGAAGATGCAAACTCCACAGAATAAGGCCACAGCCAGCAGGTGGATTCAATCCAGGGACCTTCTAACTTTGAGGAGACAGCACTAACCACTCCACCACTGTGCTGCTCAGAATACAATATATCAAATAAAATACTTATGCAGTGAAAAGCTTGATCCTGTATTATGTTATTTCCCTGTTTAAAACCATTTTATGTTGTCCAGTCTGCTCCTCTGTCTCCTTAGCTCTAATCCCAATTCCTCAAACCCTGTTTGTCAGATAGAAAGTATCTGATATCACACAAACCAGGCCAAATGAAATTAGCTCCATTCACATGTTACTAATACTAGTTTCCACACAGATTAGTCACTTCCCAAATACACACCAAGCCAAAGTCCAGCCTGTACATTGTAAATTCCTGGTAAACCATTTAGGGTCTCACTAGATCTGTTGATGAACCACAGATCTTGACTCAGACAGCAGGGACTAGTTCATCACAGACAAGTAAAAACATTTGGTGAGTTTCACTGCTGCAGTTCAGTTGATCACCTACTCCTGTGCTTGTTGGTATAAGAACAGTTTCTGATATTTGTGCATCCTGTTAGTCACATGTTGGTTTTCTGCTGGACCACAACACAAGAAATGAACCAACGTTCATGTGTCTCTCAGGCTGCTGAAGTTTCACACTGACCTCAGCTGCAGTTTCTAATGCATGAGACACTGTTTCCTGTTTTTCACAGTGTAGTTTATTTAAAAGTATTTATTTAATGTGCAGAGAGGACGAATAAATAAACTGACCAATGACTTCAGATTTGGTGTAAGAGTGTAACATTGTCCTATAGACATACAGGAGTTGATCCAGTTTGTCATAAAATGCATAATTTTATGTACAAAAAGCTCTGTGATGCCAGAACAACATATTATTCATCATTAATAGAAGAAAAAAAGAACAACCCCTGGTTTCTGTTCAGCACTGTAGCCAGGCTGACTAAGAGCCATAGTTCTGTTGAGCCTAGTTTTCACTTAACTCTGAGCAGCAATGACTTCATGACTTTCTTTATGAATAAAATTGTAGCTATTAGAGAAAGAATTCACCAGATCCTCCCCCCAAATATTACAGATAGATCTTCATGTACAGCAGTGCTAGAGTCATCGATAAGGCCCCAATCCCTGTTAGACTGCTTTTTACCCATAGATCTCTCTGAGCTAACTTCAATTATTACCTCATCTAAACCAACAACCTGTCTGCTAGATCCTATTCCAACTAAGCTGCTCAAGGAAGCTTTACCCTTAATAGATACGTTCATATTAGATATCATCAATCTATCTTTAGAAACAGGCTATGTACCACAGGCCTATAAGGTAGCTGTAATTAAACCACTACTTAAAAAATCTTATCTAATAAACTTTGTTCATGATAATGATGAATCCTCCATGCACACAAAGGTTAGCTATGGAGTTCCACAAGGCTCTGTGTTAGGACCAATACTTTTTACTTTATATATGTCTCCTTTAGGCAACATTATTATAAAACACTCCATAAATTTCCACTGTTATGCTGATGATACCCAGCTATATTTATCTATGGAACCAGATGAAAATAATCAGTTAATAAAGCTTCAAGCCTCCAAGACATAAAGGCCTGGATGTCCCACAATTTTTTACTTTTAAACTCAGACAAAACTGAAGTCATAGTATTTGGGCCCAAAAATCTCAGAGATATGATGTCCAACCATATTGTTACTCTAGATATCATAAGTCTGGCCTCCAGTACTACTGCAAGGAACCTTGGAGTTATTTTTGATCAGGATTTGTCCTTTACCTCACATATAAAACAAATCCATCTATGGAACATTGCCAAAATGAAAAGCATCCTGTTTTAAAGTGATGCCGAAAAACTGGTCCATGCATTTGTTACCTCCAGGTTGGACTGCTGTAATTCCCTACTTTCAGGATGCCCCAGTCACCCCCTAAAAAACCTGCAATAAATGCTGCAGCAAGAGTGCTGACTGGAACCAGCAAGAGAGATCATATTTCACCTTCACTAGCTTGTCTCCATAGGCTTCCCATTAAATCTAGAATAGAATTTAAAAACCTGCTTCTTACATATAAAGCTCTGAACGGTCAGGCTCCATCATATATAGAAGCATCATATCATCCCAGTAGACCACTTCGATCTCAGAATGCAGGCCTACTTGTGGTTCCCAGAATTTCCAAAAGTAGAATGGGAGGCAGAGCCTTTAGCTATCAAGCTCCTCTCTTGTGGAACCAGCTCCCAGTTCAGATTCAGGAAGCAGTTCTCTACTTTTAAATCTAGGCTCAAAACCTTCCTCTTTAATAAAGCTTATAGTTAGTTATAGCAGCATAACTATAATCTCCTCTCAACCCACAGTTGTCACCACTATATGACATATATATATGTGTTTTTTCCTATTGTTTTCTTTCTTCTTCTGTCCCCCTCTCTCTGTCCCTTTCTGCAGGTGTCCCCGGGATTTGAAGCTGTGTTTTCCAGTGTGCAGCTGCCCGTCTTACCAACCTGCCTGATGTTTTGTTGTTGCTTTTTTTCTTTTCTCTCTGAACTTTCTACTCACCCCACTTTCCATTGTTTGTTAAAAATATTCAGAGCTGTTAATTCTTACATCGTGTGGACAGGGTGATGATCCCGACCATCATCAGAAGACAAAGCACTCCCAGACACAGAGCAGCAGATCTGAAAGACTTGTTTTGGACTGGAGGACGATTCAGAGTCTGTGGTCCTACAGAAGACAAGAAAACCATCAGTCTCAGCTGTCATCATTTTACTGTTTGGTTCTGGTTGATGCTAAAACACTCAGGAAGTTGGTATCAAAACTGAAGTCTTCAACCTGTGCCCTCCACCTAATTCCCACCTCATTTGTTAAAAACATTTTTAATTCATGTCTGACAAACCAGTCAATAGTCAACCACTCTGTTCAAATGGATGTTTTCCCTACAGCCATGGTCCTCAGGAGACTCTGACCAACCCCCTGCTGTGATCTATATGCTGTACAGTACTTATTACCACTTAAAATCCTTTACCCAGGTTGAAGTAATAAGTATTGAGTTTGGGTATTTCCCCATCTGTGCATAGACCAGACTTTTATAAATTCTGTGTAAATGTGGTCAAGAATCTGCTCCTGTAAATGATCACAAAACCTGTTATTAGAAAAGCAAAGGTCCCCAAAGGGGAAACCAACATGAAATCATTAAAGATCAGATCATTTACTCTGAAACATTTTGTAACAAATGTAAAAATGCTTGTTTAATTTATGTTGCTCTTGTGAAAGTTACTGACCTTTGAAAGCTCTGATTTTCTTTCTCAGAACAACCTCCTTGATGTCAACCAGTCTGGCTTCCATCTATACTACATCCCTGGTTTTATTCATCCACTCATATGGCTTTTCCTATCATTGCTATGCTGATGACACACAGCTCTTTCCACCAGATGACTCCATTGTCTCATCACGTATTTCTGCCTGTCTTTTGGACATGTTTGAATGAAAGAAAGACGTCTTTAGCTCAGGCGCTAGTCATATCTCCTCTCAATTACTGTAATGCTCTGATGATCCAAAACTACAGCAGCTCGCCTCATTAATAATCAGCCAAAAAGGACTAATGACACATCACTCTTCAGATCTCTGCACTGGCTTCCTGTAGCTGCCTGCATTAGGTTCAGTACCTGCCTCCCTCATTCAGGTGTATAATCCCTCGCATCCACCGCGGTCTGCCAACGAACAGGTCTGGTGGTTCCAGCACCTCACCAAAGACACCAAGCAAAACTCTTCAGCTCAGTCATCATGGAATTATCTACCAAACTCTGCTCGCTCAGCAGCCTCATTCCCAATAAACACTTTACCCAATAATTCTGCAACTTCCCCATCACTGAAATCTTAAAAAACATTTAAAACTTCCTATCTGTTCTTCCTTGGGCTTGAATCTTATGAAACAGAAACACTTCTTCTCATTGTACTTTGCTCTGATGTTTTTGACCTATACCTCACTTGTAAGTCACTTTGGATAAACTTAATTTGTATTTGTATTATGTGGAACAGAAACTGACACAGATGATGGAAATTTTCACTTTAAAGATTTGTCTCATTGTTTTTGTTTTCACAAATGAACTTCTTTTTTTCATAGAGAGGTACCAACTATTTTTCTTTACGTTTGAAGAACTTTTATTTATCAGAACTTTCTCTGAAACAACTTGAAACTTACAAAAGTAATTAAATACAAAATAAAAGGAAAAACCACACTTTTTGTTTCAACAGTCAAACGATATAAGACCTCTGCACCTGCCAACAGGTAGTGTGACCCTGTCTTGTTGAGCAAACTGCTCTGCTTGGATATGGTCGTATAGACTTTACCACTGATGTTTGACTTTCCAAAGATCTGCCTTTTTTTCAATAGTTTTATTTGTAGTATAAAAAATAATCTGTTGTACCAAAAAGTGGTGGCAGTAGCTCAGTCAGTAGAGTGGCTACCTACCAACCAGAGGGTCAGAGGTCAGAGGTTTGTGCCTGGCTCTCCCTGACCACATGTTGAAGTGTCCCTGGGCAGAACTCTGAACCCCAAACAACCGCCCATCCCTAGCTGTGCAGTACCAGTCCCAAGCCTGGTAAAAATGGGAGGGTTGCGTCAGGAAGGGCATCCAGCCTAAAAATGTGCCAAATCAACATGAAATCAGTGATTTCCTGTGGCAACCCTGAACTTACAGGATGAGCCAGAAAAAAAAACTTTCTGTCCTAGTCAGAAATCATAGTCAGATTTTCATTTCAGTCTTTTCATTATTACTTTTGAAATTATTTTGGAGAAAATTGTGGGTTTCATCTCGTTTCTATTGAAGACAACCAACACTTTTGTCATTTACAGTAGATGTAAAGTGGACATGGACTGAAAGGTTACTTCCCAATCTAAGGAAAAAGAAACAGGTTAATACTTTGGATTTAAAGTCACAGTTAATTGTCTGGGCAGAGAGAGCATCTATTGAACAGGTAGAAGAAACCAAACGACCACAGAGGGAAGTGGCTGAAGCAGACAGAACAAAGTGTTATGGTCATGAGAGACCTATTATGATGACTGTGCAGGAGTTTGGTGACGTTCATCAAATATTTTCAAAAACTACAATTAGTCCAGGATACAGTTAAATGGTAAGAGAAGAAGTGACATTATCAGAACACACAAAGCTTCAGGTTGTGCACTGGTAAAGGACAGGATGTGTTTTTCCTGCTTTGTCTCCTAAGAAATATGTCATTTACTAAAACCAAATGTTCTGTAGCATCATAACATAGTAGTTATGGAAATAAATGTAATACAAAGCACATATTGAGCCCTGTCTGCTAAAACCACCAGACACCAGAACAGTTTCTTTCCTCAGGCCATCACATCCATTTACATCTGACCTCATCTCTCTCTACATTGCTGCTATCCACACTCTACTGGACACACTGGACATAGTCCTACTCAAACTGAACACACACACACACACACACACACACACACACTGCACCTGGTCATTCCCATGTTGTCTGTATCAGTTTTTTTCTTTCTTTTTCTGTAACTGTCAGTGTTACATTGTCTGTATCATTTAGTCTTTGAACACGTCCTTGACAACTGCCAACGACTGAAGCAAACTCCTCTCATGTGTTATCAGACTTTGCTGAAGGAAGATTCTGATTCTTAAAATTAATGCAAGCCAACAAGGAAATGAAAACGAGCAGTGGTTTGTCGTCAGATATCACACATTTAATAACTAATACTGATGCAGTTTAAGAAATATTTAATTGCACATTATACATATAATTCCCTGCTGATTTCTATACTTTATATAGTTGTATAGTTTTTTATAGTTATAGTTTTTTTCTTGTTGCTTTTTTAATGTTGTATTATGATAAAACATTTTCCATAAACAGTGGGTGGTGGCTTAGCAGGATCTTAACAATAATAATAAACAATTATTTATTGTTTATTTTTTTTATAGTTTATTCTATTGATTAGTGATGATTTCCCACTTACCTCCTTCCTGTGGCTGAAAATCAGTCTGCTCCTCTTCAATACTGTCTGGATTATCATAAATATCCACCTCATTTTCCACCCAACATGTTCCACCTTCCTCCACTTTCCTGTATCTCACCTTCTTAGAAAAATCTGGATTGGTGTAAATATGTGACGACATGTTGAGACTGAGACAGAAAACAGTGGCTGAACTTCACCGACTGTTACTGTATGAATCAATTACTATGCTACAGCAAAACTTTAAAATTGACTAGTTTTGTATAAACTGCTATTGAAGCTGTAAATACAGTAATAAAATCTACTTTTCTGTTGCTGTCAGGGTTTTTTTCAAACTATTTGTCTTTAAAGAACATAAAGGAAGTAACAAGAAAACCTACACATACACTGTGGGATAAAATTAACTTGTAGCTGCAGTTTGTGGTTTTCTTTACTTCAGCTAAGAGACTGTGTTGTCCAGTTTTTAGATTTGAACCAGATACTAAACTGTGACTGCAAGACTGAAAACAACTAACATGAAATTAAATTTAACAGGAAATACTACTTTCTTTTTAAGGAAGTGAAACCTTTAACTGAAGTTCATTTGATTACTGCAACGCTTTGTTGATGAGGTTACCAGTATCCACAATCAATCCACAATTGCAGATGATCCAAAATGCAGCAGCTCACCTGATTTTTAATCAGCCAAAAAAGACCCATGTCACACCACTCTTTAGATCTCTACACTGGCTTCCTGTAGCTGCTCGCATCAGGTTCAAAACTATGACTCTTGGTTACAGGGTGGTTAACTCAACAGCTCCTGCTGACCTGAACTCACTCATTCAAATCTACAATCGTCCGCTGCGGTCTGCCAACGAACAACGTCTGGTGTCCCAGCACCACACAAAAGACACCAAGCAAAACTGTTTAGCGCAATGATCCCACGATGGTGGAACGAGCTACCAAACTCTGCACGCTCAGCTGACTCTCTCCCAATATTCAAAAAACTGCTGAAAACAGAACTCTTCCACATCTTCCTATGCACTTAAATCTCCTAAAAAAAATAAAATAAAAATAAAAAATCCTTTCTGCTCTTTCTTGCACTTGCATCTCGTGAACTGTGAACACTTTTCTGATAGGACTTTGCTTTGATGTTTTCTCCTTGACTTAGATTTTTGCTGCCTTGTACCTCACTTGTAAGTCGCTTTGGATAAAAGTGTCTGACAAACGACTAAATGTAAATGTAAATGTAAAAACTGATATCAACATGTTTTATAGCTGTTAGATCCCCATGACAACGACTGTGGTCAGAGTGTGAGTTTTCCACTGCAACCATCAGGCCAAACATACATAAACTGTAAAATACTCACAAAGTAGCTTCATCAACTTTTTCACTTCAGTTCAGACTCTAAGAACAGCATAAACACTCCTGTGTGTTTTATTTCCAGAGGTGTTAGAAGTACAAAATCTAATTTTACAAGTAAAAATACTTCCTTTAAAGAAATTCTACTACAGGTTTACAGTTTCAAATCATTTACTCAAGCAAAAGTACTAAGTACATGCTCTGAAACTTAAGTACAATAGTACTCCACTGTATTTTAAACTGTATTTGATCAGAGGATGTTCTGTTCAATTCAGTTTTTAATTCAGCTCTACAGTATATAGCACCAATTCACAACATAGTCTTCTCAAGACACTTTACATAATAAAGACTATGTAGAGATACAAACTTATTCTCATCCCACAGCATCAGATATCAAATAGTTCCACTTTGTGCATCCTTTGGTGTATTGTATTGATGCCACAGGCACCTATTGGTTACTATAGGAGGCCATAAGGAACAATGGTGTCCAGTATGGACCTGTGGCCTCAACATGATACGCTAATGGACTTCAAAAAGTGGCACAATTTGACGCCTTAGGAAGCGTCACTATCTGTCACTGTAGGATGAGAACGTGTTGAGAAAACACCTGAAAATTAGTTTTCTACAGAAAACTCACTGTAAATGTAGTCATCAGTTTTTCAGCACAACATGATTTGTCATTTGTTTTTGTATTTTTATAAAACTTGAATCATGATTAAATCAAGTGGTAGCACGTTGGGCAAGACACTGAACCCGGAGTTTCTCCCGGAGGGTCAGATGAGCACCTTGCATGGCAGCCACCACCATCAGTGTGTGAATGAGAAGCAACATTGTAAAGTGCTTTGGCTAAAAGCACCATATAAGCAGCAATTTACTTAATTTACTGTCCAAAATATTAAGTTTGCCTAAAGGGGTTTTTAGGATCTGGATGAACGACATACTTTGGGTTTAGATGCTCAAATCATAGAAGAAAATAGGTCCCAACAAAAACACTTTAATGGAAAGAAAAAAGAAAAGAAAGAAAGAAAGTTGAGGAAGAGCAACAAGATGAACAGATGTGCAGTAGATGCTGTGTGGACAGAACAGAGCAACAAAGCAGATTTACACCTGTGTCCAATCACTTACCTTCTTCCTGTGACTGAATATCAGTGACATCATCTCTGATAACATCTGTGTTCTCGTAGATATCCACCTCTCTTTCCTCCCACTCTCCTCCATCTTCCTCCACCTTTCTGTTGTATCTCACCTTCTTGGAAAAATCTGGTTTGGCGTAAATAATGTCTGAAGACATCTTGAAACGACTGAGACAGACGGACAGTAGCTGAACTTTACTGACTGTTACTGTGCTGCAGTAAAACTTTAAAGTCTTCTACTGTAGTATAAACTACTACCTGTGGCAGAGAGAAATGCAGTAACGTGATCTACTTTACTGATGCTGCTGTCAGGGTTCAACCTTCTGTCTGGTTCAGGAAGTAACAAGAAAAAAATGTGTTCACACCTTTTTATTCATTTGACTGGTGGATAAAAATAACTTGTAGCTGCAGTTTGTTGTTTCATTTACTCCAGGAAAATGTGTTGTCCAGTTTTTAGATTTATCTATTTAGATAAAGTAAAATCACCTGAAAAAGTGAAAATATTAGCTTTTAAATACAAAGTTTTTTGTTTCCTGTTAACACACAAACACAAACAAACACTTGCGCACCACCAGCAGATTAACAGGAAAATAAGTGAAACAGGAAATGTTTCTTTCTAACAGATGAACAGAATAATTTTAATGAAGGAAACTTTTAACAAAATATAAATGATAAACTGTTGTCTTTGCTCTGGAACAAAGTATCAGACCATCAGTCTGTCAGTGACTTAACAACATCATAGTGTCACTAATGCAGAGCAGGCTGCAATAAAAATGGTTGTGATCAGACGATGTTTCTATTGGTGCAACCATCAGTACAAAGTGTGTAAAAGTACAACAGATTGGTATAAACTTCTGGCTCCACAGTAGATGAATTCGTCTCAATCACCAAACGAGCCTGGAGTTGAATTTAGTAGAATAGTAGAATTTCATACAGTGAATTTAGGAAGTTTTTTATGCTCTATTTTCAAGATTAGTGCCCTCACCTGGTAAAGGAGTAAACTGCAAGTTCATGATCCTGAGCTGCTCCATCAGTGGCTTCAGCCTCATTGATGTTTGAACTCTTACATATGAGCCAACATTCAGATTAACATGAGTTAGTTTTTATTATTGTAGTAAATATAAACGGTAACAATGTATGAATGTTCTCACCATCACAGTCTTCTGATAGTCATATTTCTTTGAAATGCAACATAACTAGTGACCGTTAACTGTCTGTGTGAGGATGTTTATAATTTGTTCATATTCCATAAATGAATGCTATAAAGTTGGGATGCAGAAGGCAGCGGGTTTGAATCCCACCCCACCAGGTGTGGCCCCACCCAGCCACCAAGAGCCACGTTGGTTAAAATAGGTTTGCAGTAGGAAGGAAATCCAGTGTAAAAACTCACGCCAAATTAACGTGCTGTGACGTCCCCTGACGGGTAGTGATGGGCGGATCGATACCAAAATATCGATATTTCGATCTTGACGGCCAATTTTTAAATATCGATTCTCAAGTTAAAATATCGATATTTTCTGTTTATTTATTCATATTTTCTCTGCAGTCATAACCGAATGTTTTCTGCTCCTTCTACATCAATTTGTATATTATTTGTGATGCACCGCATAGGAACTACTTTTCCTTCCGCCCCATGATCCACAATCTTCAACTAAACTTCTTTGACACGTGCTCGGCCGGCTGGCGGCTCCGCCTCAAAACACAGGCAGCATTTCGGAGCGAAATGTATCATTTTTATTCACGGACTATTTCGCTACGAACGTTCTGTTTCAAGAGAATTGTAGAAATAGGAAAGTGTGTCTAATCCATAATTGGTTTTAAACAAAGGGAAGGAAATACAGATGGGTATATAAGACATACATGTAGATGAGGGCGAGTCATGGATATCAAGTGACATAAGCTGTTCACCTGATAAAGAAAGTGTCATGCTGTTGTCATGGAGATAAGTCAGAACGTTAATACGTTTTATTTAAAATAATGAAAATGTTAAAAATGCCAATAGGTTGAACAATGATTTTGCTGTCGTTTTAATGTTTTTAATTATTCCCTGTAAGGGCTCACGTGATTGTGTTTCATCATGATCAGATGACAGAATTAACATAACACTCTGGATATCGGATCGTATCAATATCGCGATACTAGCCAAGGTATTACTTGGTATCGGATCGAATCTGAAATCACTGGTATCGCCCATCACTACTGACGGGACAAGTTGAAAGCCGTCAACGTCTGTCTTTAAATTTGTGCCCCAAGAAAGTATGTGTGTCACGATGTAACTGTATGTAACATTTGTTTTCCTGCCAGAGTGTTTTGGATGCAGTGGCCCCACTTAAAACTAGGCAGCTCCTGGTTTCATTCCACCTGGCAAACAGCACCACGTGCCGTGGCCCCGTTAAAATCCAGGCAGCCTAAAGTCAAAGTTTGAAGTGTCTTGGGAAGACACCGGAGACAAGGCTGCTGTTAATAACACCAAGAACAGAAGGCCCCAGAGTAGTGATAACCTCTTTAAAAAACTGTGGTGGAACAATGGATAGACATCCGTGGCACTGCTCTGGACTGGTGTAGGTCAAACTTGGCAGAGAGAATGTTTTGCGTACAAATTGATAATGTCCAGTCCTCTTCTGTTCCTCTCTTGTCTAGGGTTCCACAGGGCTCAATTCTTGGGCCTCTGCTTTTGTCTCCTCTATCTGCTCCCCCTTGGCTCCATTCTTAGAAAGCATAACTGTCCTTTCCACTGTTATGCAGATGACACCCAGATTTATGTGCCACTGAGACAGAAGGATTGCTATTCCATAAGCTCACTGATGGAGTGTCTTGAGGAATTAAAAGCCTGGATGGCTTTTAATTTCCTCCATTTTAATGAAAAAAAAAACAGAGATTATTGTCTTTGGTCCAAGTACCAGCAGTGACCCCCTCTTGTAGACCTGGGCCCTTCGACACAATTTGTTAAACCTATTGTCACAAATTTGGGTGTGAAGGTGGACAGTGGTTTTAGCTTGGACGGGCAGGTTAGTGCAGTGGTGAAATCCAGCTTCTTTCATTTAAGACAATTGGCAAAAGTTAAATCATATTTGTCAAAAAAGCACTTTGAGACTGTGATCTATGCTTTTGTCACAACTTGGCTGGATTACTGTAATTCTCTGTATTTTGGTGTCTCTCACTTTTCCCTGTCCCATGGTACAAAATGCAGCGGCATGTTTGTGAACACGGAAGAGAGCACATCACCCCAGTTTTAGAACTAACTCATCTAGTGGGACTGCCCCTGTAGACTTGGGACCCTTGGCTGAATACACCAAATCTGAAATTATTAACCTTGGGTTTAAGTTGGATAATGACCTGAAGCTTGAAAAAGGTCTGTTGTCAAGTCTAGTTTCTTTCACCTGAGGCAGCTGGGCAGAGTCAAGCCCATTCTTACAAAGCAGCACTTGGAAACCGTAATCCATGTCTTTGTTACCACCAGGCTGGATCACTGCAATGCACTTCATCTTGGCATAAGCCAGTCATCAATCTCTCAACTGCAGCTTGTCCAAAATGCTGCTGCACCAGAACTTGAAAATTTCTCATTTGAACATTTCTCCCATTTTATCTTCACTTCATGGACTTGCTATAAAATTTAAGATAAATGTTTTGATAAATGTTTAAATGGGGCTGCCCCACTGTATCTCTCTGAGCTATTGCATCCATACGTTCCACCACGGTTGCCTGGATCAGCTGACCAGCCACTTCTTTGTGTACCAAAAACTAAACGTAAGCTCAGAAAAGACCGAGCTTTTGCAGTGGCTGCTCCAAAACTATGGAACGAGTTGCCCTTGCATATCAGACAGGCCTTTTTAAAACCCACTTGTTTTCATTCGCCTTTGCCACAGTCTTAGTTGACTTAGTTGTTATTTATTGTTATCTGTTTATTGCACACATTTTATGCTGGTGTATACTTCTTATTTTATGTTTTTAACCTGTACAGCACTTTGCTCAACCTAGTTGTTTTAAAGCACTTAACAAATAAAGTTACAAGTTTTCATCTAATTATTCTTGTAACTTAACCTACTGTGAACTTTTGTACCTAACACAGTTTTGTGTGAACATAAAGTTGTTCCAGGTCGTGGAGCGTCCAATAGAGACGTCAAAGTGTACCTGTGGTGTCAATATGATACGCAAAACGATGTAAAAATGCGTCAGTATCTGAGGCTGTTGATGATGAGAATGTGTTGGACAGACAGGTGGTAGACTCCTGAAGGAAAAGGTTGTTGAAGTAAAAGTGCATCAACATCACTGGTTGCCCCTAGTTAACAGTTTATGACTAATTAGAGAACAACAGGAGACAGAGGATTTTCCCATTTAAAGAAAGCAGCATGATGTGTAATAGGTTGTAGTATAACAGGCTGCTCATATCTCAAAGATCAACAGCTTCCAGTTTGTCCCTTCAGTGGTCACCACAGCACAATGTGTTCTGCATGTTGATTTGATTTTTATGCCGGATGCTCTTCCTACTGCAACCCTCCCATTTTGATCCTGGCTTGGGACCAGCCCCAAAGTGGCCCTTGGTGGCTGGGCGGGGCTACGTCTGGTGGGGTGGGATTCGATCCCGCTGCCTTCTGCATCCCACCCCAATGATCAACCATTGATCCACCAGGCCCTCTCAACAATTGAAATACAGTAAATACAGGACTTGTGTCAGTACATGCTGGTGCTTGAGCTCTGAAATGTTTTTGACACAGGGTGCAGGTCACACTATTATAAAACACCTGTATCAGGTGGAAATTAATATTATCTGACAGCACAGTAATTAACCTGCTTAAAATGAGAATTAAAACTTGGAACAGTAACACTAAGCATCAGAATTTGTAACGTGGTGTAGGATGAAGGTCTCCAAAAGAAAATCAACATTTTTCTATAAAATTATGTCAGAGTCTGAAGGGGAACCTCCCCCAGAGTCCAGGACCTGTGAGATGGCGATGGAGATATGAGGCTGAAAATGAGGCCTAACTTATTTCTGCAAACATCAAACTCATATCTTGTTTTAGATCTTCACAGAGCTGCAGCCTCTGAGCTGGAATTGATCTTTTAAAACCTGCATTTGTGAGTGTAGTTGACTTAATTCATAACCTTGTCAAGTATTTCTTGGCATGTTTAAAGATGTAAACTCTGATTCCTGTCATCAATGTTTGACTCAGAACTTTCTCATTTACCTCCGTTCTCACGTTAAAGACACACGTCTGCATTCAAACAGAATTAGACTTTGTTACTATATCAAACGTGTCATGTGTTAAAGTGCAGGTGAAGGTGAATCTTTTTCTTGGTGATTTTCAAACCTTCAAAAAACATTTCATATTTGAAAGTTTGTCCCAGAGCTTTTTCACTTCATTCTGTAACTTACCACACGTGTTGTTCAGGTTGTTGAGTTTCTTCTCCAGTTGCTTCTTTTCTGAAGTGACTATAACATCTGGTGGGAAACAACAAAACCACAAACAGATCAAAATATCAAAACACTCTTCTTAATAACAAAACAGCCTCGTGATTATGATGTAAGCATGTTATGAAAATATGAATCAATGGAATTTAAATGAATGCTGTTGTCCTTTAACCTGCTGGGTGATGACCTCTCACAGGGAGTCATAGTAGCTCAACTAGCAGGTAACAAGAAGTTTTTAACAAGACATTTTCTGCCAAATGAAGAAAAAATGAAAGTGTAGCCAAAATAATCCAATGATTCAAATCCCTGAAAGCAACAGTTTATTTCACTAACTGAAAACTGCACAAAACTACAGAGTTAATGTGCAGCAAGTAAAGCCCTATGTGAACTCATGCCACAAAGCAGAGGAGGGTGGTGTCCTCCTCCAGCAGGTCAATGCTCATACAGGTCACTGAAGATGATGGGAACTAGTGGAAGCAGCTGGACCTGATGCAGCTTCACAACACACTCAGTCTCCCAACAAATATTGCAGGAAGTAGCATTTGTACTTCTTGATGTGGTCACAAATGTTCACAGTTCTCTGTGGATGAGTGTGATGGAAAATCCGTTATTATTAAATGATGATTAAATTTAATCCTTAGCATTTTACATAGTTATAATAGCAACTTGTACTCAGTGAACTTTTGAAGGATGTTTAAAATGTTGTTCAGACTTTGTGTTTATGTGTTTTGTCTTGAAGTTGTCTAACAGCAGACCATCCCACACTGTAGTGACCCAGAGTCACTCCATGCTCACAGGTGCTTATCATCGTGCTGAAAAGGGAAAAGGTTTCCAGAAAAGGAGAAAAGGGCTGAGAGCAGTAGCCTGAGGGTGGAGAATGTTCTGCCCAGCAACAGAAAGTTATAAAACTAATGTGTGATGTATGAAGTTTAGAACTGCATAGGATGGAGACTTGAAACTCTGTTGATGAACTTCTCTCTTGCAAGATAATCAAACCCTAAAAGACGTCCTAGATGTTGAAGCTTCTTTACTGATTACACTGGAGGTGTTTAAGACCAGATATTGTCACTTTAGACGAGACAATTTGGTGTTGTCGGCAGGATCTGTGAGTGGTCACCGGAGGAGCCAGAGTGAACAGTGGTTTTCATGCACCCTGGAAAAGAAAACAGACTCCAGTCTCACCCTCCACTGAAAGAATCAATGTAGAGAAGGAGAACTGAACACAGCAGGTCTTACTGCTGCCAGATTCACGAACTAAAAATTAAAACTGGTCAACATGGATATTGGTGAGTTGTAAAGAAGTTCCTAAATTTATTCTGTTGAGCTCAAGTTGCCATTCTTGGTTGAATAATCTGTTAGAATCGGACCACTCCTAGTCAACTGGGGAGGATAAGTGACATTGATGCATAGCCCGAGTGGGCTAATGACTCCTAGTTGATTGGGGAGGACAAAGGGGCCAACAGGTCTCAGTGATTAGAGACTTTAAGTGATAGTCACAAAGCTAGTGTAACAGGAGCTTATAAAAGACACCCTCACCCTCACAGAGTCTCGTCGTCTCCATGAACAACGAGTGCAACAACAACCAGTCCCACAACAACCACCACCACCTGACTCCACCACATCTCCGTCCTCATCCTCATCTTCCTCCCTTTCTGCATTCTCATCATCTGCCTCATTTGTGACCACCTCAGGAGGAGAAACATGAAAGAGAAAAAAACATGGTCGAAGTTGCCCAGACAGTCTGTGATACAGGATGAAGATGTCTTTATATGACAGAGGTCGTGGAGGAAAAGGATATTGTGGACGATGGAAAGGCAGAGGATGAGGAGTTGGATGTGCCCACACACATGAGTAAAGGGGACACTGTGCAAAAGACTGTCCCTCTGGGATTGAGGAGGACAGAGACCCAGAGATTGTCCTGAGAAGTCATCGCCAGATGACGCTGTTATTAATACACCCTGATGTCAGTGAGCCTTAATGTGACCTGTGATAAGCTGTAAATGAAAAACATAAAGCTCTAAAACAAAAAGCCACTGATGGAATTACATCAGATTTTTGAATTTCTCAAGAATAGCAGCTGTTATTTTGTCGTGTGAATATTTACTGATAAAGATGTGTGATATGATAGTGGAAAGTGGATATTAAAATGAAGAATACCTGGATGAGATTTGTTTCATTAAGTGAGTTTTTGGGAAGTCCAGGTGTTTTCCATCAGCTGAAATCTCAGACATTGTATTTACCAGCAGGATCAGCTCTGCTGCAGTACACTGGTGATTTTATGATGTTCAAAAAAACACTGACTTAGTTTCAGCAGTAAACATAAAAGCGGTTGAGAGAAGAGATATTGTATTGTTATGACTGACGGTCTCCTTAGACTGAGGTTTCTCCGGTTGTTTTAATAACCATGGGGATAAGAGAAAATAATAATAAAATTGTTTGGGGAATCTCCAAATTTGGGAAATGACTGGGTACAAAGAGTAAAAGTAAAACACATGCTTTGAAAGACGTGTGGAGAATCTGTGGAGGAAAACCACAACAGACTCTGTCCCAGAACTGGACAGGAACATGTACACAGGTGATGTTTGGAATCGAAGCTAAGAATTGAACGTGACATCTCCCCCCTCTTCAGGGAGGAAGTGCAGTGCCCATAAAAGATCATTTGATGGAAAATTAGAAACCAAATAGCTGCAGGATTTGAGTCTTTGTGCCATTAATAAAAATGTTGATTGGATGAATTACATATATTATATTCACCACACCTCTGATGCTGTAGAACGTCTGGTGGAGCAGCTGGCAGAACAGGATGGACATAGACGGACATAGACCTGCTCCTTGCTGAGAAAGAAGGTGTTAGTGTGATGTTTGGAGACTCATGTTGTACTTTCATTCCTAATAATACTGCACCTGATGGAAGTGTCACCAGAGCCCTAGAGGCTCTTAGATCAGGGAGGATTTTGCATGGACCTCCAGTGTAAATTCTAGATGGACTGACTGGTTTGACAAGATATTTGGCAAATGGAAATCTGTCATATTGTTCTGTACCTGTTGGCCTGACAATTTTTGCAGTTTGCGGCTGTTGTCTTATCCCATGTGTAAGAGGTTTAATTATGCGCGTCAGAAAGTGCTGTGACTCAAATGGCACTTGTTGACGTGACATCTGCTAATGATAATACATCTGTTTTACAGCCTGATGTTGACTTGTACATAGACTGTAGTGACAAAGATTACTATGCTTAAACTTGTGTGAGGTGATTTAAATATGCAATATGGGTCAATATCAGCAGAGAGTGTCTTTCAACCCTCACAATACTCACTTCACTTTATGTCATGTCATAAATAGTAGACACTCAAGTATATAAGAAATATATTATCTGAGCTCCCACACATTTTTTTAGATAATTTTGGGCCATTCTTCAGAGTATAAACCATAGGGTATGTCCACCCTGTCATGGACATATATATTACTGTTAAAAACATTTTCATTGCAATATTAAGATGCAAATGATACTTTCTGAAAGGTATGATGTCCCTTTCCTTAACAGGGTCATTTGTTTGCTTTTAAATTATAAATGCATAAAAGCTTTTACGTAAAACGTGTTTTTAAAGAAACTCATATAATTTGCACATGTGTTTTTTTCTTATTTGGAGAAACAAATTATATTTGGACGCAGTTTTTTGTTTGCATATTATTGCCCCTATTGCTTTTGAACACACTGGATTTTACAGGTATGATTGAATTATTATTTTAAATATTATTTTAAAATACCAAGATGACAGGGTGGACAAGCACACGACGGGGTGGAAACATAAAGCAGAACACAAATAGCATGTCAAAATATGGCAATGAAACATTTATTCAACTTAAGAAAATAAATACAAAAATTAAATTCTCAATCACATTGATATCACCAAACACACAGAACGACTTCTCTGGTTGAGATGAAACAGGCAGGGAGATAAAAAAACCTGGTGTCATACGGCTGACATTTGTGTGTACTTCTGGAGTTTGTACTTCTTTAAAATACTTCCAGAGGTCACCCTGGCAATCAGTTTTCTTTCTCTCTCAGTTTTTGCGTTTCTGTATTTTTGCCTGATGTTCTCAACCAGGGTGGTGTGAAATAGCAGGGCTCTCGTAATGGGTGAACTAACTTTTTGGCCTCTTACCAATTCCCTGACTTTTGAGTGAGGAGACACTGATGGTTCTTGTCTCTTCATCCTCTGGTACCTTTTAAATTACAAAATATTATCTACAGCAGATGTTTTCTATAAAATGTAATATCAAATTTCTATAAATTACAATATTAACTACAAATGAATGCTATGTCCACCCTATCGAGTCTAAGGGGCCGGCAGGGTGGACATTTTGGAACAACGACAGGGTGGACATTTTGAGCTTAGATTAGCATATTATCTTACAGCAAACTGTGATTAGCTAAATAGTTAGTCTGGTTGTTGAAGAGAATTTGGTATATTTAAACTTATATATTTTGAAAATATTGTATTTTCCTCACTTCTAGTATAATTTATGCTGACAGGGTGGACATGTTAAGCTTTGGCAAAACAAGTAAGCAAACTCATATGAATAAAATTTGTCATTTGGAAAGTCAGCAGCTTATTCACCTCAGCAATAGAAATTCCTGCCACTGAAGGGATAAAAAAATCTGTTGTCCTGATGTCACTAATGGAGATGGACTTTTCTTAAAGGGGCAGATTCACAATACGACAGGGTGGACAACAATTCAAGGGACATGGACAAACTCTTCTTTTTATTAAATAATAATATTGTTTTTAATTAAAAATGATCACTACACTCAATTTGAGTAATATTTTATTTAACAAAATATTAATAGGAAAAGATTTTTTTTTATGATTTGATGAGCAGTGCCTGGGACATAGCAAAATAACATAGATCCTCTTATACAAAACAAGAAAATATCTTGAAAATGTATCTAAAGAGCCAAGTAATGCTTCTGTTATGAATAAAAAACTTACGTATGTTAAGTTTTCATGGCAAATGAGTTATTTATGTTCAGGACACCAGAGGCACAATACAGTGATATTGACCCATATAATACTTTCTAATCTCTGCTTAGCTTTGTACCCAAGTGATGTCTATGTCTCACAAAAACAGTGCCTAAAATTCCAATACAACATTATGACGATGGATGTTGAATTTCTGTGAATTTATACATCTGATGACCATCCTATGCAGTTCTGAACTTCATACATCACACATTAGTTTTAGAACATTCTGTTGCTGGGCAGAACATTCTCCACTCTCAGGCTACTGCTCTCAGCCCTTTTCTCCTTTTATGGAAACCTTTTCCCTTTCCTGGCCCCAAAATTTATTGGTAATCATCAGATTTCATGATGCCATTCACACAGTCAAGGCAAAGTGCCCTAAAAGACGTCCTGGATGTTGAAGCTTCTTCACTGATTACACTTGAAGTGTCTAAAACCAGATATTGTCATTTGTGCCATGACACACATGAGGCAGATGTGCCAACGTTTGATGCTGATCTTCATCAGCTTTTACTTTTGTTGTATTGAACAGTCCTGAAGCGGAGACACCAGACCACCATCATGTCAAACCTGATTCTATTGAAAACAAATGTGCAGCTTAAAAACAAAACAATCTGACACTTTTCTTTAATAGTTACTTTACTTTTTGATCAGTGACTTCAGCCTGAATTTTGAGCCCAGACTATTACAGGTAAGAGAAGAATTAAATGTGAACAGATTAAAAACAAAGTCGTCTGACTCAAAATGTCTCTCAAGTCCTGTTTGTGTTTTTCTTACTTCCTGCCTGTCTCCTGCTATTCTCCATCTGTCCACCAGATGTCCTCAGACTTCCATCCCTTCAGTCACCTGACTCTCCTCCCAGATCCACCTGTGTCCCCTCCTTCCTACACACCTGTTCCCACTTCCCTCATCAGCTCCTCTGCATAGAAACCAGCCTGGTTTCCACAATCATTTGGTTGAACACATCTCATTGTGTTTCTGTTTGTGCTGTGGATTCATGTTCTTACATCCTGACTCATATTTATATCTATATATAGATGTGATCTTTTAAAACATCTTAAATTCCTCATGTTGATGTATTTTCATTTTCTTATTCCTGTGGCCAATGTTTGTTTTTACTGACTGCAGATTGAAATCAAGAGGGACTAATTATTAGACTGTATTTGGTCGTAAATATCAGTTTGATTCTGTGGAAACTAATTCACTTCAAAGTCTACAACATTTCTTTGTGTAATATTTCTCGGGTTGATTATTTTTATCCCCCATACATGGTAAAAATTAACAATAGAAACGTGGATTAAAACATATTTGTCAGAACAGTGAAGAAAAAACTTTTATTTTCCAAACTAACTCTCAAAATACTCAACTGCTGACTCCAGGTGTGTCAGAAAATAAAGAAGCAACACACTCATTAATAAACCAAGTACAGACAAAGTGAAGCTGCAGTTTCCTGTGACTGCAGCAGTTTAGTGGGACTACAGAGTTAGTAAGTCCACATGTAGTTGTTGTGTGGACGACTTCCAACCCCACTACTCTGTCTGCACCATAGAGCACAGAGGGACAATATCTATGGAATAAAGAGGATTGAACATGTGACACAGAATGAAGTCAACAAATGTGAGATGACTCTGAGGATCAGGAAGAACATTTCAGAGTTTGACAAACAGCTTCATCCCAACACTACACACGTCTTTGTTTTCAGAGGAAGCAGGAAATCTTCTTCTCACAGATCCAGTTTTTAGAATAATTATCATATTCACTTCTCCATCTTCCGTGTCGATCACAATATGCTGCATATAAAAACCCAGTGGGATGTTTCTCTCCTGTCAACCAGAAGCTGTGTAAAAAAAATCAAACCTTGTTTTTGACTTTGATAAATTCATGATTATTTTCACTTTCAAATAAAGTTAAATCTCATTTTAATGATTTGAAATAGTGTCATTTTAGTAACTATGTAGGGGATTTGCTGACACCACAAGGATCATGGGGATAAGTCTGATCCCAGATGTGAACTGAAACCTGGATCCAGGACTCTGAGATCTCCTCCATTCATTCCAATCAAAGTTAGTGACTCTGCTCAGACTCCAGCAGCATTTTGTGTCTTCCTGCTCTGATTCCTGCTTTTTTTCTTTGGCAGAACTTCATTGTGTTGTTGAGGGAGAACAGGTGCAGCTTCACATGTTTATGCTGATTAGATGCTGCACAACAATTTTGGACTAACTCAGCATTTGAGATCAAACCTACTCAGACCCCCTGTTGTAGCTAGATGCAGTAAAATTGGTGTGTAGACAGTCACAGAATCACCCTGTATCCAGGTGCAGTAACTAAATGTTCTAAACCTGCAACAGGAAAGATTCTATTCCCAGATTCTGAAGCTATAATTCTATGGAGTAATACAACTGTCCTCACAGTGAGTCTCGAGCTGCATCATGGGTGTTGATGTCTGTAAGCATATTTATGGAGATTTCTATTAGCATCATGCTCATACTGCATTCCTGCTAACACTGATGTATTCCACCTGTCACCACGTAGGGCCTGGCTGCACCCTTCATGCTCCAACTATCACTGAAATTGCAGAAAAGATTGTTGGATATGTCCATAACTCCTTCACCCTGTGAGCTGTGGCCTGCAGTTGTTCATTCAAACAACTAAAACTGATATTAGATATGTGAACATGTTATTATCTTTTAACACAGATGTTAGTTTTTACCAATGACATTAATGAAAGTGTAGTAGAAACAAAACCTGTCTCACTCTTGTGTCAGTGTTGATCCGTCCACCCATTTCCATTGATTGGTTTCCCCTGAGTGTTGCTGTTCTGTCCACAGACCAATCCAGGACTCTGCATTCTTACTGAGCTCACTGACCATTTTCTAATAAATGACAAGAGACAAAAACTTAATTGTGTTTCAGTTGTAAAGACATTTAGACAAATTTAGAGCAGGAAAATAAATAAATGAGGATCCAGACTGACAGCAGGTCAGAAACACAAGGAACAGATCCATCAAAGATCACACACACACACACACACACACACACACACACACATTAACACACTAACACACACACAATAACACACAAACATTAACACACATACAAAAACACACACACTAACACACACACAAAAACTAACACACACACACAATAACACACAAACATTAACACACACACAAAACAAACACATTAACACACTAACACACACACAATAACACACAAACATTAACACACACACACATTAACACACAAACATACACATTCTCACACACACACACACACACATTAACACACACACCCATTAAAACATTAACACATACACACAAACACTAAAACACATACAAAAACACACACATTAACACACACACAGTAACAGTGGTGGCGACTGTGGCGCAGGAAGGTAGAGCGGTCGTCCACCAATCTCTCAGTTGAGGGTTCAATCCCCGGTTCCTCTGGTCACATGTTGAAGTGTCCTTGAACAAGACACTGAACCCCAACTTGGTTGCTCCCGGTGATTGTTGGCCAGCTGCATAGCAGCTCCCCCATCGGTGTGTGTGTGTGTGTGTGAGTGTGAATGGGTGAATAAGATCAGTGTAAAGCGCTTTGAGTGCAGACACACACTCACTTGTTCCTCTTGGCTGTTGATAATCACCAGATCTGATTCTCTGTTCTCACAGAATTTTCTGCTCTGATACCAACTTTTCTTCTCAGTGGATTTAAAGTAACAACTGGATCCAAATCTCTTCCATCCTTCAGGACACAACATCCCTTAATGTCAAACAAATGTTTAAAGACAGATTTCAGGTCATTCAGTATCAGAATGATGATGATCTGTAGTGTCACTGTGTAAAATAAGATCTTATTCTGCTGCTTTTCTCTTTCAGCTTCAGTTTAGAAAGAAGTTAAAACTCAGATTTTTAAGTGATGACCTGCAACAGAAATATCCACATAGAAAAATGTTCAACAACATGAAACATCTCTAACTGAACATAAAGGCACATTTAAGTCATATCATGGAAATTACTTTAATCCTGGTTTTAGTTGTTAAACTTTTCTCATCTTGAATTTTGTCTTTCAGCTGCTTTATTTCATCCTGTAACTGACTGTTGGTGACTGATGTCTCTTAAAAACAACATTACAACAATATGAATCCTTTCATGTCTCAACGTAACATGAAGGTGAATCTTGTGTATTATGTTTTTTGGTAATGATTTCAAAATATTACCTGACAATTTGTCCTGGAGCTGCTTGATGAGATGCTGTGACTGATTGTATCTGTGTCTCAGGTTGTTGAGATTCTTCTCCAGATCATTTTTCTTCAAAGTCACTAAAATATCTGGAGGGAAAAAACAAATCCAAACAGATCAAAACCATGAAATCATTGTGTTTTAAATACAGCATATTGAAGTTTGCTGAGCATGTTAAAGTGTCACTGTCACACTTAATAACAGTAACTTGTTGAACCCACTGTTCTTTAACCTGCTGTTTTAAATAACTAATGATTTGACCACTTTCTAGGTGAGAGTCAGAGCTTTAAACCTGATGTGAGCAGCTAAAGGAAGCAGGTGCAGAGATCTGAACAGTGGTGTGACATGAGTCCTTTTTGGCTGATTAAAGATGAGACATATTGCTGCATTTTGGATCTGAAGGGGTTTGATTGTGCTGCTGGTAGCTCTGTCAAGAGGACATTGAGGTAGTTTGAGACAAGGTGAGACCAGAGCCTGCACAGTTAGTTGGGTTGTATAATCAGAAAGGTAGTGTCTGATCTTTCTGATGTTGTAGAGGACAAATCACACACACTATTAAACCATCTCATAGTTTGTAAGAATGACAGGACAGATCACTGTGAACTATCTGTATGTGAGTGAATGAAACACCTCGATGCCCCAATGGCACCTGTTCAGATTCCTTTGCTAGGATGTGATCAGGTAGTGATGCTCCATGTGATATCAAAGTTTCAGTGCTTGAGACTGAGTACTGACAAAAAGCACTACAGCAGATGGAAATGAGCTCCAACATGGAGGCCAACAGTATTGTACCATTGTACTGGTTATGAATCCCAGGTATTCAAACTTTTTTCTTCTTTTTACCCATTGAAGGGGAAATTTAAAGGTGGGTAACATCTGACATCAAATACATTTCTACAAACTTATAATTGATCTACACATAGGTGTAGATCAATGACAGTTAAACTGCCAGTGATGTCAGCAACATTACCTGGTGCTTTACCTTCAAATTGGTGCTGTTTGCTGCAAATAATTTACACACTCGACGTCAGTAGGGTATAATGAGCTTTTCAAAGATGCTTCATGAAATGACACCTAAATTAGGCTTCATGCTTCAGATTCACAGTTATTTACAAAAATGACATTATTGTCATTCACACTTCATGTAACATAATAAACTTCTCACCAAACAGATGAAGATAATTAGTAGTGATGGGTGATACCAGTGATTTCAGTTTTGATCCGATACCATGTGAGCCCTTACAGGGAATAATTAAAAACATTAAAACGACAGCAAAATCATTGTTCAACCTATTGGCATTTTTAACATTTCCATTATTTCAAATAAAACGTATTAACATATGACAACAGCATGACACTTTCTTTATCAAGTGAACAGTTTATGTCACTTGATATCCATGACTCGCCCTCATCTACATGTATGTCTTATATACCCATCTGTATTTCCTTCCCTTTGTTTAAAACCAATTATAGATTAGACACACTTTTCTATTTCTACAATTCTCTTGAAACAGAACGTTCATAGGGAAATAGTCCGTGAATAAAAATGATACATTTCGGTCCGAAATGCTGCCTGTGTTTGGAGGCGGAGCCGCCAGCCGGCCAAGCACGTGTCAAAGAAGTTTAGTTGTAGAGGGTGGGTCATGGGGCGGATCGCCGGAAGGAAAAGTAGTTCCTATGCGGTGCATCACAAATAATATACAAATTGATTTAGAAAGAGAAGCAGAAAACATTAGGATATGACTGCAGAGAAAATATAAATAAATAAACAGAAAACATCGATATTTTAACTTGAGAATTGATATTTAAAAATTGTCCGTCAAGATCGAAATATCGTTTTTTTGGTATCGATCCGCCCATCACTAATAATTAGATAAAAAGAAGCTCCATAGTTCAAAATCCTCCCTCAGCACTGCTTAATAAAGATGCTATTCTGTGTATTTTAAGTCTAAAAGCTTCCACCTCCCATCATTCATGAGAATATTTCTTGGTCATAAACAGTAAAGACGAACAGGTAAAATGTATCATTTCTGGTTCTTTTTACAGTGAATATTAGTCATATTTCAGACACTGTGTATTTTAGGACTTTGGTGTGAACGTTTGATGACTGATGTGTCCAAAGGTCATGTTGCTGCAGCAGAGCAGTAAAGCAACATGTGGTGGAGGAAGAGGTCCTCATTGTCCTTCAGACATGCAGCAGTTTTTACCAACTGGACTGAAATGAGAGACTCAGCATTTCCAGTAAATTCTCCTGTTGTGTGTTTTATTATTATTATTATTATGTATTTAAGGGTGTTAACCTGTTTAAGTTAGTGAATGCTTTACATTTTGCTCAATAAATTACTTCAACAACCAATCAGAGCAGTTTATCTTACGATATGTGGACAGGATGATGATCCCAGCTGCCATCAGAAGACACAGCACTGCTAGACACAGAGCAGCTCCTCTGAAAGACTTTGTGTGGACTGGAGGATGATTCTGAGTCTGTGGTCCTACAGAGACAAAACAACATGGAAGCTGGTTGTTACTGATCATCAGCTTTAATCATGGTGGTTTACCCACAAGCATCGTGGTTCAGGTCTGTGGTTGTGGTGACATCTGTTAAAAAATGTCACAGAAACACTAGAGATCAGTGATCTGACAGATTATCATGTTCGTGTTGCAGTTGACCACAGAACTGTACAACTGAACAGTCACTTTACACCTCATACTTCTTCCTGTTGTGTGTTTGTTCCACTCTGTGTAAAACTCTTTACCAGAGCTGATGCTTCTACAGATCTGACAACTGAATAAATGTTAAACTGTGACCAGTAGGACTGAAGCCAAAGACTGAACACATTTAGCAACAAAACCCCTGAAAATGAGTTTTTTACAGAAACCTGTGTTAGTTTACATGTAGTCAGCAGAAGAGCATCCAACTAACTGAACACACATTTTGCAGCTGTTTCCTACAAACTGTACATGTAGGATATAGATACAGAGAGAACAGTGATGGGCTGCAGGTTCTGAATGGAGGAAAAACATCACATATCAGTCTAACATGATCTAAAGCCATCAAACAAAGCAAAGTTATTTGTAATATTGATTTGTCATATTTTCTTACTTTAACTCTAATCAAGTTTTTTATTTATATGGTAGAAAATATCAAATGTAAGTGTTCCATTAAAAACCTTTAATAGAGAATAAAAGAAAGTTCAGGAAGAGCAACAAGATGAACAGATGTGCAGTAGATGCTGTGTGGACAGAACAGAGCAACAAAGCAGATTTACACCTGTGTCCAACCACTTACCTTCTTCCTGTGACTGAATATCAGCGCCATCAGCTCTGATAACATCTGTGTTCTCGTAGATATCCACCTCTCTTTCCTCCCACTCTCCTCCATCTTCCTCGACCTTTCTGTTGTATCTCACCTTGTTGGTGTAAATATCTATAGACATCTTGAGACGACTGAGACAGACGGACAGTAGCTGAACTTCACTGACTGTTACTGTGCTGCAGTAAAACTTTAAAGTCTTCTACTGTAGTATAAACTACTACCTGTGGCAGAGAGAAATGCAGTAACATGATCTACTTTACTGATGCTGCTGTCAGGGTTCAACCTTCTGTCTGGTTCAGGAAGTAACAAGAAAACAAATGTGTTCACACCTCTTTACTCATTGGACTTGTGGATAAAATAACTTGTAGCTGCAGTTTGTTTTTTAATCTAATCAAGAAACTGTGTCATGTAGTTTTTCCAAGTAAAACAACTGTTTAACCCTCCTGTTATGTTTAGGGTCAAATTGACCCGTTTTAAAGTTTAACAATCGAAAAAAATTACTTAAAAGTATTTTTTCACTTTGAAACTTCTCCTGCTTGGCTTATTTAGTGTGTGTGTGTGTGTGTGTGTGTGTGTGTGAGACAGGGGTGTATTATATCTCATAGTTGCAAAGAAACAAACAGTATTTGATCTTTCTGACTGTTTTTACCTTCTATTTTGTCGCCGGGTCAAATTGACCCGAACAGCACCTTTGTAATAGAAACATGTAGGGGGGGTTACAATTATCTGAACTGAACCATTTTTATTTTATATGTTGATTACACTAAATAAGCCAAACAGGAGAAGTTTCAAAGTGAAAAAATACTTTTAAGTATTTTTTTTAGATTGTTAAATTTGTTAAAACGGGTCAATTTGACCCTGAACAGAAGAAGTGTCTCAATTTAAATTATCAACATCACTCCATAAACAAAAAAAATTCAATTGCATAGAAAACTATTGTAATTTATATGTAGGTCTTTTCAGTTTACATTAAAAAAAGTTTTAACATAAACGAGTGACTTATGCTCATTGAACCATGATCTGTGAACAGTAAAGAACATCATTGAACTAAATATTGATTGAAATGGTTAGTAATGGAGTTAATGATGAGATATAAACAATTTTTAATTATACAAAAGTGTCAGAAACCAAAAAGTCCCAAAAAACTTTTTGGTTTCTGACACTTTTGTATAATTAAGTGTCCCCCAGGTCAAATTGACCCGGGATCATCAAGGCTGTTCCTCAGAAACAAACATAACAGGAGGGTTAAACTGCAAACCTGCAGAAAACTTTGTATTTAAAAGAAAATGTTTTTAGTGTGAAGCTGTTAACAGATCCTCCAACCCCCCAAGAGACGCACACACACACACACACACACACACACACACACACACACACACACACACACACACTAAATAAGCCAAGCAGGAGAAGTTTCAAAGTGAAAAAATATTTTTAAGTAATTTTTTTCGATTGTTAAACTTTAAAACGGGTCAATTTGACCCTAAACATAACAGGAGGGTTAAACAGTTGTTTATAACAATACAATACAATAACACACACACATATACACATACACACTCACACACACACTCACTAGCACACATTCACACACACACATTAACACACACACACACACACACACACACAGCAGCAGCAGATTGCAGATTACCAAGAAATTAATCTTAACAGGAAATGATTCTTTCTTTCTTTCTAACAGATGAACAGAATCATTTTAATGAAAGAAACATTTAACAAAATATAAATGATAAACTGTTGTCTTTGCTCTGGAACAAAGTGTCAGACCATCAGTCTGTCAGTGACTTAACAACATCATAGGGTCTAATGCAGAGCAGGCTGCAATGAAAATGGTTGTGGTCAGACGATGTTTCTATTAGTGCAACCATCAGTACAAAGTGTGTAAAAGTACAACAGACACATGAAAATGAAAGGCTCTGAATAATATAAAATAAAGTAGATGAACTCACTGATGGATCCAGGACTATAGTGGGCACAGGCCCAGCTTACACAATCCCTGGCCTATATTTGGACCATTGTAGCAGTCCCATCTGGCCTCCGGGGTTATTCCCAATGTAAATAGTGTTTCCTCTAAGTTGTGGTACAGCTGTCTTTCCAGGTCCAGCAGGAGAAAGGATCTGCTGTCCAAGGTTGAGATGTGACCAGCAGGTCATGAGGCCAAATCCTGAAAGGACAGGGGGAACTGAACTATCAGGGGCCACAAAAATCACATTTTGTGATCACTGTTTGGAAACCAAGGGCCTAGTTAGTACAGTGTCCTGATATGATCATCATAATCGGAGAGATATAAACAAAGTACAATGCTGTAAGATAACACACAAAGGTTGGACGGGGTGTATAGAAACAATTAAACCGGTTGTAATGCAACTGGGCACCCTGCTACCATTTAGTGGACATCAGTTCTCTCCAGAGACGGAAGAGAGATGGCTCAGGAAAACATTGCCAGGGGGAGTGTTAACTCAGACAATGTTCTCCCTGAGTCGATATAACACATGTATGTTAGGGGAAGCAATAGCAGAAGAAACCTGAGCAGGAATAATTGGGAGGGTGGAACAAGCCCTACGGGTCAGGAAAGTAACCAACAGTGACACAACCCTGAATCAAACAGTATTAAACTGCAAGGATGATCAATGGGACTGGGTGTCATATGGCACACAGACGAAACAACCCTTTGACACACCAGTCTAGAAAAGACAAGTGGCAGTCAAAGTGATTATCATGGGAACAAATCCAAACAAAGAGCTGTTCAAAGAAAAACTCAGGCAAGTGCTGGTAATAAAGACTCGGTACTACTCAGGGAAAGAATGCTGCAATAACTACTTGCTAAGTACGGTAGTCTGGATAGATAGGAGGAAGACTAGGGTGTCCTATGACACTAAAAGTCTCTGGGATAGTGCAACTGCCCCTGAAGAGGAAGTGGCAGGCCAAAGAAGTCAGTCAATAAAAAAATAACCCTACGGCCTATATTTCCCTCACCCTAGGTGGAGAATTAGGGAACGAGGAGCAACAGGTAAACAGCTAGGCAGAAACCACAAGGTAAGTGGAAATGAAGGATGAATACTTACTTCCCCAAACCCAGAAAGGGAAAGGAAGGGAAGAGGAGGACTCCAAGGGGGATGTGTTGTTCTCTGGAACTATTGCGTAGTATTGATGTCATATCCAGGTGTGTGTGCAATACAACCTGGTGGTTCTCCACAAAAACATGTCAGGGAGGGACTTACATATGTGCCCCAATTACCTAGGGAGCAAAAGTCCCACAGATTGGACAAAAACGTGGTTAAAAAATCTAGAACAAACAATCGAAAAGAACATGACAGGAAAGGAATTGGGCTTCAACATAACTAGTGTAACCGGCCCAGAATTGATAGGATCATTAGAAGAGGGGGGTAATTACACATATGCATGTACCAGGTGGGAGGAAGTAACCTCTCAGTTACAAAGAAACAATGGGGACGGGTGTTGGGTGGCTGAATTTGAGCTGGCACAACAGGATTTGACTCTGGAAACAGTATTTTGTCAGAACTGCAGCATAAAAACACAGACAATGACAAAAACTACTAGAACCATGTGGATGACTGTACAATCGATGATGGGACAGTTTTACATGGAAAGGACTTGGACAAACATTACCGAGATAACTCAAGTAAACGGAACCAAATGGCTAGTGGTAGAAAATAAAACCAGAATGGGTATCGCCGAGGAAGGTAGTATGGACAAGGCCAGGAAGAAGATGTGTTAGCCAATGTAGCTGAACCATTACCGGCCCCCCAGGCTCAAAATCAAAGCAGGAGCTTTGGTTTGTGTTTTCCCAGTTGTTTTATTTGTATTAAAACCAGAGCATTCAAAAGTCTGTGTGCACATTGTAAACCTAATCCAGACGTAGAAGGATGGTTTCAATGGACAATAGCTAAAAATGACCATGGTATAGAACTATTCGGCCCAAATATACAAGCTTTGGTCACATACGTGTACGGAAGTAGTGATGTTCTCCAGGAATACTACATATGGGTACTCGGATTAAGAAATCACAAATATGAACAGTGGTTGAGAAATAATTACACAATCTGGCTACAAAAAGCATTGAGTGTGTACAGGACAAAATGAACAAAACAGGGCAAAACCGGAGAAAGCCAGGCTGGATATGATTGCACAAAAGAGGAAAAAGGAAAAGCAGGACAGGAAAAGACAGGTAATAACTGGACATCAACACTCGAGAACTTTCAATGGCTCCAGGCTGCAGCATTGTGGTTAGGAGACCCAGACCATAAAAGCCTTATTACTGTCGAAGTCTGTGTGTGTGTGTGTGAACATCGAAGACCACAATGAAAAGCAGAAGATGTGCTTCAGTAAACAGCTTCTGCAGATGGCGCAGATAGCGTTAACCACATCCTGTGGAAACAGTGGGGTCTGCGACAGTAGATAGTAACCACACAAGTAGATCCCTGGAAATGAGAGGACATTGCATGCTTCAGCATGACTGGGTCAAGTTATGACACATTAAGTGCAAAAATACGTAAGCATTTCTAAAGATGTATAATCTCAGATAAAAGCACAAAATGACCTTTTATGTAGTAAATATATAAATAAACTCGTACCTTTACTAAATCCTGTCCATTGTCATGGTTCAGCAGTGACACCTGTCTGTTTCCATGGTTACTAAGCTCAAATATGACAGTGAAACTTTTAAGGCCTCCTGTGCTGAAGCCATGAGAGAAAAAGGTTTGATTGTAATGATGGGTGAAATTCAGATGGAGCGTATGAAGTAAAAAACAAAATGAATACGATGGAGGAAAGTCTGTAGTATGGAGGATATTATATAAAAAAATATTAAGTTAATATTGTCCACATTTTTAAGTGGAATTGTACTATTAGGAAAATATCATATACTGAGTAAACAAGATCCTCTGTGATGGTGAAAGTTAACAAAATAATGTATATAATACTGAGCGGCTGTAGCTCAGTTGGTACGACAGTCATTCACAGACCTCAGGGTCAGTGACAAGGTCTTTGCATTGCAGCCGCCACCGTGTGGGTGTGTGTGTGAGTATGTGGGTGTGTGTGTGTGTGTGTGAATGAGAAGCAACATGGTATGTGCAAGTGTGCAAACCATTTACCATGTTCTACAGTACTTTTTCCTTAAAATCATTCTTTGTCTCTCCAGGAAGACAGTTTTGTGAGGTTTGTAAAAAATCTTTGAATGTCAGAATCACAAAGGTTCTACCTGAGCTGATGTATCTCAGCCCATTGTTACTGTGTTAACATTAAATATGTAATGTAACGACATGTTTTTATGGTTGAGGTTAGTGTAAGGAGGTAAGAATGTTGTGTCAGTGGATGTCCTACATAGATACATCAGTCTCTGCAGTAGCTTCCAGCTGCAACATCAGTTTCTGTTCAGTCTGATTGAGTGAGGTATTTGTCACTGTGACCTGAGCTCTGGACTCTGAGGACACAGAGACAAAAACAGAAAGCAGCATCATGGTTTTGTGGGCTTCATTTCAGAGGGACGGATGATGATAGAGGAGAGGAGTTGGATTGTCTGGACTTTACCTGTGAAGCAGCAGCAGAGGAGAGTCCAGATGAGGACGGAGATCAGAGTCATGTTTTTGATGAGGAGGATTTCTGTGTCTTCTGTTGTCATGAAGGACAGCTGTCAGTCATCCAGTGTTCAACTCTCAGGACTATAAACTCTCCCAGAGCACTGGAGCATGGTGCTGCTGATGCAAAGTGGCTCTATGGAAATGATCACACTGACTCCAACAGGGGGCAGCACAGTGGTGCAGTGATTTGCACTGGTGCCTCACAGGTAGAAGGTCCCCAGCTGGAAGTGGAGTGTGGACTTTGCATATTGTCTCCGTGCTTGAGTGGTTTTCCTTTAGGTTTCCTCTAAATTGCCCGTAGGGGTCAGTGTGAATGGTTGTCTCATGTTACGTCTCTATGTGTTGGACCTGAGATAGACTGGAGACCTGTCCAGGATGTAGCCCACCTCTCAACCAGTGGCAGCGGGGATACGTCTGAGCCCCCTTTGACCATGAACAGGATAAGTCGTAAAAGATAAGAAATGACGTTATAGTGTCATAGTATTAGTCACTTACGGGATTTAATGACAGTAAGAAAAACAAAGAAAATTGCTGCTCTTTTCTTTTAGACATAAATTACAAATAGGTGCTTTAACTTCCAGTTTCCTTCAGTGACACCAGTTAGGTTAATAGTAATTTGCTGTTACTTGTTATTGTAACTTGTAGTCGCATTACTAATCTATTACCATCAGAACAACGGCTCCCAATCCCATTATAGGATTATCTGGATAGGATGTCAAACCTGGTGCTGACCACACACAGACAGCTTTTCCACGGAGGTGAGTTCAGTGCTGAGACGTACAGGTCAACAGGTAGGAAGGTAGTTTGAATGTACACTTTGTGTGTTTAAAAAACACAAATACTGTAAAACAGCGATGCTAATGCCAAATATTGTTAGAAACTGTTGTTTCAATTCTTACCCATCCTAAATATAAGACTACAACTTTGGGCAAAGTCTGGACGTCTGACTCGGATGTTGACCAGGTCATTTAAACTATTTGGCTTGTGAGGAGCAGCCAGAGAGGACAAGTTACTGAAGGTTCAGCATGAAGAACCGATCAGTTTTACTGTTCTTTGTCTTGACTGGCTGGTGTTCGCAGCCTGTCACTGGTGACTCACTGGCCTCTGATGAACACCCAGATGTTGGGCATGATGAGGATGTGCACCCCAACACTCTCTTAGAAACAAGCCCTGACGCCTTGGACCTGAACACCCCAACAAACAGGGACGTACCAGACTCAAACCTGGAAACAAACTGGGACGTATCAGACTTAAACAAGGACAACTACGAGGATGCTGACTGGCATCCTCCATCCTCACACCTGAAGACACACACTGACCTGCTACCAGATGCTCGACTGGTGATGGGCAGCGGAAGCTCAGGTGTTGACCAGGGCACCAATCACATCTTTAACCGGACTGTTGGTGGCCCATCAGCTAAGTGTGGTGAGTTCAGCAGCCAGCTGACATCTAACGGTCAATGCCGTCTGACGGCAACGCTGCCCACTGTGGGAACTTCACAGAAACATTGCCCGGACATGTTCCGCTGTACAGACGACGTCTCCTACTGGCTCCACGAGAACCAGAACAGAAAGGAGCAGCTGGAGGAGCTGAGGGAGACCATGTCAGAGCTGCAGGAGGAGCTAAGGAACCATCGACATCGAGTGAAGGCCCTGGAGACGGAGGTAAATGTTATGTGAAGACGTATCTGTTGGAAGATATGAAGCGGTGAAATGGAAGCTTAACTTTTTTACCATAATGTAATTATTGAAAATTGGTTTAAGTAAAAGTGGTGACAGAAGGTTTCAACCAGTGTCTGCTAGTTGCAAAACTTCAAGTTTAACACTGACCAAACTTCACCAACTGAACTGCAGAGATATGGATTATAAGATCCAGTTTCTATCGAAACAAACCTCCACCTCCTTTCCCTCTGTTTATCTCTACCTCTCTTTATCTCTCTGTCTTGACACCCACTAAGTCCTCCTTAACCCTGAACACTAACAGGATTAGCTGCAGACATCTTGGCCTGGGTCCTTTGTCTCTCTGAGAGAGCTTTTTTTTCTGGTCTCCAGAGTTAAAACTTGAGTTAAAACTTAAAACTGTTGCATATGTCAAGCAGTTGGCCATAAGTCAATCTAGATTTGAGCTCGCGGTTCACACAACGGCCTAAATGTACCATTTGCACTTAGTTTCCTGTGAAGGAGAAGTGCCAGTTTTGATGATCTGACATCTTGATAATTTTTATAAACCAATTTAAAGAAACAAAAGTTAAACCAGTTTTTATAAATGTACCAGGTGAGAGGCAGTAACCATCTAAGCCTCCAAATCTGTTTGAATTGCATGATTTACTGTGGTTGTATTTCTCTTAAAGTACATATTTTAGATATATTACATTTTTAGTCCTTTCAGTTTATCCCGTGAGTTCAGGGTCGGCACAGTTTTTACGCCAGATGCCCTTCCTGACTCAACCCTCCCCAATTTCTACCTGGCTTAGAATCGGCACTGAACAGCTGGGGATGGGGATGTGCTGTTGTGGTCGGGAAGAAGAAGGCGCGAACCGATCGAACTACGGCCACTTTACCAACTGAGCCACACGACAAATAGCGAGAAACACAAACCTAACCAATCCTGCCACTTGTCATAACCTTCTTATCTTCTCTCAGGGTGAAGAAAGTGCTAGTTTAAACTCGACCTTTGACCAGCAGTTGCGCTCTCTGGAGCTGCGACAAGCTGAGGCCGACACACTGCTGCATGTACATGCAACTCTGCTGTACGAGCTGCAGGTGCAGCTCCACAACCTGTCAGCGGCCGTTCAGAACATGAGCCGCAACACAGGCTGCACGGTCAATGTCATCAGAACCTCACCGCCGCTCGGCCTGAGGGGCACACTACCACCAGGTACTTAACTTAACTTAAACTTAAACGAAATAAGGTTATAAAATGAAAATAAAACTTTTATGTACATTACTTTATTATGATATTGGAATTTTGCAAAAGAAGATCAAAATTTGCAGCCAGCAACAAACATTGTGGTGCAAACAGCTACACAAACTCAGCAACTCAGGATGCTGCATAAAGCCCTGTCCTCTCTCTGTGTGTGTGTGTGTGTCTATCTCAGATGGACAGTACCTGTCTTTCTGTCCATCAGACTGTGCGTCTCTGTATCACAATGGTGTTCGGCGTTCTGGTGTTTATGCCATTGTCCTGTCACCGGGTGCCACCGTGTCCGTCTACTGCGACATGGAGACAGAGGGTGAGATACACACTCTTATTTGCACTACATGTATCAAACAAACAAACGCTTTCATGACAGCAGTGATAAACCAGTGACTAATTTTACATGAGTTCATGTACAATATAGTGAGTTTTGGGTAATGATCAGTCTCAAAGCTGACATTTAAGACCATATGAAGGAAAATGAACCATGTAAAGGAAAGTGTTGTTGGAGAAACGTGGTCTTACAGGATGATACAATTGTAGCTCAGACATTTCAGACATTAGATATTCAGACAGGAGTTGGGATTTTAAAAACAGCAGAGGGACCTCCATTACTGAGAACATGATATGCAGATCACATGAGCAGGTGAAGAAACACAAGATAATTTTCCACCATTTGAAAACATTGTTATCCTAAACGCAGCACCTCAGCCTTCATAAACCCAACAGCCTGTTGTCCAGCCCTACTAGATCATGCCTGGATTCATGATACAGTAATTCTGTGTGTGCACCAGGTGGAGGCTGGACGTTGTTTCAACGGCGACGCGACGGCTCCGTGAGCTTTAACCGTGGCTGGGCAGAGTACCGGGAAGGCTTTGGTGAGCCACGAGGAGAACACTGGCTGGGCAACCAACACGTCTACCTGCTGTCCAACCAGGGCCACTACAGCCTCCGCATCGACCTGCAGGACTGGAGCCACACCCACAGACACGCCCTATACCACAGCTTCAGGTAGACAAGAGGTCAAATAAGTGGGTAAAGTAAGGAGACAGCTGCTAAAGAGGTGTCGTGTGTGGAAGAGCAGTTGTGGCTCAAGAAAAAGTCGTTCTTCAAGATTGTTTAAAGCATCTGAAGGTCCTGGTGACCTTTCCAAAAAAGAAGATTGCAAAGAATCTGTTGTAACGTTAGCTGCAAATGTTACGCTTATTTATGTGAGTTGTAGACAAAGATGGCAGAACAGCTAAACTTAGTAGGAAGAAGTCGAAATTAACCAGAGGTTGGTAACCTCGGCAGAGCAAGATGACAGAGGTCAGCGTTTGGCAGCAAGCTCGAATTGTTAGGGTTAGTGAAAGGCATCGGCCAAAATGTAGGATCCAGAAACCACACCAGGAGATAAAGTTATAGAAAATAAGAACTTCCCAAGCTGACGGTACAGGGTCCTGGGTACACAGGTTCCTCTCAGACGAGCTGCTTGCAGACAAAATGGTGGACTGCCAACCTGAAATTTTATATAAACAAATTAACACAGGGCCTCTTTTCCTGCATCCTCATCATTCTTCCTGCATTTTAAACCTTGAATTTAAACATATATTTAAATGATCTAAAAGATCCTGGAAAGGACATGGCTGTGAAGCAGTTTGAGTAAAGGTGACAAAGGGATATTACACCATTGCATGATGACTATTTTCCCAATTTATTTGTGAGCTAAATGGAAGTCTGCTTACTGGGGCAGCAGAAGTCTTGGATGTGCCTGCCATCAACCAACGATAGAGTTAACCAATGCACAGATGTTGTTTGAGTTGTACAGCAACATCTCCATCTGGTAACATGTGCTAACAGTTGTCATAGTAACCAATACTGCAATGTTAAACAAGCCTGCTTTCTCTGTATCTCTCTGAAATAAAGTATTTGTTCCCAAATGATTAGGTCTGAACATGGAAAATGTGCCACCACTGCAACCAGTTTGAGGACAGATAATACAGAAATATACATTTTCTTTCTGCTTTCTGCAGGACAGAGAATGAGGACAACCAGTTCCGCCTCCATGTGTCTGGTTTCAGTGGCACAGTGGAGGATTCGTTCGGTTGGTACCATGACCAACAGGGCTTTAGTACGCCAGACACCGGCAACATCTGTGCTGAGATCAGCCATGCCGGTTGGTGGTTCCACCAGTGTTTTCAAGCCAACCTCAATGGTGTCTACTACAAGGTGGGACTCAAGATACAGTAGAACCATCCAGAGGAGCATTTGTACCCGTATTAATGTAGATATTTTCTTTTTTTTTCTTTCCAGGGAGGACGGTACTCTCTGAAAGCTCAGAACCTGCTTGGGCCGGATGGCATCATCTGGTTCTCCTGGAAGGATTCAGACTTCTACTCTCTGAAGGCGGTCACCATGATGATACGACCGCGTAGCTTCAGGCCACGTTTGTCACCGTAGTGTGACAATGGTTAAACAGCCTGACCTCCAGCTGCTGAAGACTCTTGGGGCTGCTAGAAGGAAGCCTCATAGGACATGGGCCAGAATCGACCACTGGTGATGGTGTAATGGTTATTGTTCCACACACTTGCTCTGATATCAGGCACATGTATGCAACACAATCTACGATCAAGGCAGCTGCAGCTTTTGGAGCCAGATAGAACAGTTGCTCTTCCCAGCAAGACCTTAGAACATGAGGGAAAAACCTGGATCTCACCTGATCTACCAGCTGATTGGTAACTTGTACATCACAAAATGTGGATACAGTCAAGGTGTTTTCTGTGTACAGGAACGGAGAATTTCTTCAAACACTGTTTTGAGGGACTGTTCTATCTCCGACTGTTTCTACATAGTTCCCAAGGATGGTCTCCAGTGGGCTATGCCTTAAAACTGTTTGGTCTAAAATGATCTCTAAAATTCAGACAATTTAGGATAGTTCCAGTCTGCAATATTCATGCTCTGTGTTTGCTGTTTAAAGTAAATCAGCCAGATTTAGGACCCAGGCTCACTAGGCCTAGTTATTAAACACTTGAGACATTTAGTCACCCAAGAACTTTAACTAAGAGTGATGTGAAAATGTATTTTCTTCTTTGCATTGTAAATTTTATGTAATTTCTATGCAATGGCTTCATAATTCATTGGTTTCTTGCGTTGTATTAATTTGTCTTTTAGGGTAAAATAAAACACAGCTTTTGGACATAAATTTGTTTTCTACTTGCTCAACTGCATGGTCCCTAATCCTGTCATACAGAAGAACCTTAAACCAATTAGAGAGCCAATAAACAGGTCTGAGAACACTTTATTATTTTTTGGACCTACCTGTACAGATGGGTGAAAACCGTCAGTGTTGACTGGAGCCTTTTGCCACTGCCTGATGTTGTATGTAATGTTGCGGCCAGCAGCTTTTAACGTGCTTTTTTTTAACCAAGTAGAGCAACGTAACCTACAACCACCCACTACTGTACATAGTAGTAAAAGCAAACTGGTGGCCTTTTGCCTCATGAGTAACTATCTTTATGTCAAGGTGTAATCTAGATAGGATTATGAATTATTGTGCCAATATTAGTCAGAACCAGCTGCAGGTAAACTTTCACAGAAAGCAAAGGATCTCTTTGTATAGAACACGCCACAATTTTCATTACACATATATTTATTAGAATAGTTACAGATAATTACTCATCTACAGTCTCCAACGTGCTAAAACAGGACTGCTGAAGAACTCCTGTGAACGGTTGTGTTCTCGATCGTGCTCCTGCACAGGAGCCTCACAAATGACTGAGAATACAAACGTCTTTCACAGAGAGATGGTGGTTCAGTATGAGGCAGTCAGTCTTCTGCAGTGCTGCTTTGTGTGGTAAGGATGGTTTCCCACCTCCTATTGCAGTGGGGATTGATCCCAGGAGGTGGAGGGAGTTTATGTGGGGCGCTCCCTGGGGCGGGTGACAAACTGCCACCACAGAGGTGGGAGGTCACCCTGCTTGCGGGCAGGAGGGAGAGCCTCAGCCCTGGGGCCATCGGCTGGAGTCTCAGCCTGCAGCTGGGCGACCTAGAAGCAGACAGGAAGGGGAAAAAAATAGGTTCAAATCCCAAAACAATAGAAAAGTCAAGTAGTTTTATTTAAACCTTAACTTATTTATTATTACTTTATGTAATGGTGTTAAACTACGATAAACAATAACCAAATATAAAAAACCTGAAGAAACTAAACCTTAAAACTAAACAGCCCACCTCTTTGTCCCAGCTCTCCATTCTCAGTTTCTTCCACTGCTCCCTCTTGGAAAAATAGTCAGGATACATGGCCTTCTCTGAGGGGTGCCAGTGGTCCAGCACCCACTCTGGGACCTGCAGGAACAAAACAAAGCTAAGCAACATTCATCAACATGTCTTCAACATTATTGTCTGTAATTTCACCTCAATATTTTGACCCCTGATAAGCATGAAAATGTTTGACAGCTGCTTAAAATCTTAGCAGTAATTATTTTTATTGTTGACATTTTGTGTTTTCTTTGGTCAAAATTGTATTGCAAAAATTTCTATAAAGTTAACGAAAGTAGAGGGTATTTTATGAGAAACAGTGTGAACAGCAGAAAACTAAAATGAAGCCCAGTAAAGCAACATCCTACATTGTAGCGTTTCAATTATCTCCAAATTGTTCAAAAACTTGGAAAGTATGCGAAGTGTGTAAAATCTGTTTTACATGAATCTAAGAGGATGAAACATGGAGAAGCAAGAAAACAAGTCTCTATTAAAATAAAAGCCCCAAAACTCTGCCCCCACCTTGTAGCATTCGTATCTCTCGTACGAGGTCCCTCCAGGGGAGTCAGGGAACAGGTAGGGCTGTGGATGTTGGTTGGCCCAGAACTCCTCCTCTCCTGCCTTCAACATCTTGGTGGCCTTTACCATGTCCTTCTCATTCTTGTTCTCATCGAAGCGAGCCCGCAGCATGCAGGCGTAGAACCTGTACTTGTCTCTGTGATAGGAAACCGTCATGTAACAATCATATTTCTGGATGTTATAACAGGTAGATAGCACAAATACCATGTATGTGTGTATTTGTTTTTCAAGTATGAAGAGTAAGACTTCATCCTTAAAATGATGTAGCATTTATTCAGGCAAAAATAAGAACATCGGTTGGTTTTAGCAGATTATTAGGTACACTAATGTAGTCTACATGGTATATTAACAGGTGTGTTAATAATTGTTGACCGACCAAGATATATCAATGAGGCTGGACTTAATAACAAACTGCATTCTGTATAAAGCAGCACAGTTCAAAGGCACAAACTACAGCCTCCAAGCTGATCATCATCAATCAACAACTCTCTAAATCAATTTCAACACAAAGTGAACATTATTCTGTCCATGAAGGAAGATTTAGTGCAGGACAGGTAGATGCCTTTGACTGTAACTTGATGCAAGTGATTGGCTATGACCAACAAATAAAGCGATTTTTGATCAATAGATTCTCATGATTATACCGTATTATCACATTTTGAAAAGTAACTATAGTTGGTAGCGAATACGGATTATGAAGGAAAGTCCAGTAAATAAGAAACTGTACTGAGGTTGTTTACTATAGTTAACGCTCGTATTTACATTCCGCCACTGCAAAGCGGCTATGAATCGTGCAAACTTAAACCTTTTCAAAGTCTAATATCACAAGTGCCGACACATTTAAGTTTAAGTGAAGGGAATAATGTGATGGGAGCGGGTTTACTGCTCGGTCAGTCACTTATCGTGACGCTAGCTGGCGCCTGGTCAATATGGGCAACGTTAACCAATCTAACAATGAAAACAAACTCCTCGGGGAAATGTGACTGTGTGGGACATACTGGTGTCACACTGAGGACCGGGTGAGCATTTGGAGAACACTCGGCGGAATATTTAACGCTAGTTTTGAAGAATGACCTGGCCCGCGGTTAGCTTTGCTGTTAGCTTAGTAGCACCGCGCTACGGCAGCGACAGTTTGAGGTTTTTTTCCCACAATTGTCCGCGAAGGTGAGAAACAGACCGCTCTTACCTAAAGATGCACCACGACTCGAGGTGTCTTAATGATTTCTTGTAAAGCCGCAACACTTTCTGCTGGTGAGTGAGATAGGCGGAGGCCATTTTTCGCCGTCCCCTGTCACCTTCTCCCAGCCGCGCGGAGGATTCTGGGACTTTACGGTGTCTGGACGAAAAGGACCGAAAACAACTGCAAAATGCGCATGAATGTATTTGTTTTTTGTGGATTGACTTCACAGCAGCTTTTCAATTTAATATTAATTAATTAATTAATGCTTTTTAGAGCAAGAATATGAATATTGTGGTTCTCAAGTTGTAATATATCATTCTTTAGTAACTTGTCAGGCAAGGACTAGCTTCCAAAATAATTATATTACAACTTTAATACAATTTGATGAAAAAACAGCAAATTATTTAAAAAAAAGTTCTAACATTTATTTTAAGCTTTTAATGACACCACAACAAGATGGATACCTGCAGTAGCAGTTATATGAACGCAGATTGGAGCTAAATATTTTAGAAAGGTCAGAAGTTTTGGCCTCTCTTCTGCAGTTGTTACGGTAGTGCAGCATTATGGGATTGGGAAAAGCTGCATGTGCGTCTCTCTTCAGAGGCTTTTCTCTCACCACCATGGCTCAGCGCAGATTCATTGGTGGGTCAATTGAGTTACGTGGTTTAATAAAACGTAACAAGGAGCTAGAAATGATTTCGCTGAGTGTCATTGCCTGCTGGCGTGTGTTGTAAACACTATCACCTGTATGTTTAGTTAGCGTGGAGGCTAATGAGTTAGCCCAGCTACAAATGACAACACAGCAGAGCTGTGCAGGGAAATGTCACCAGGTTTGATTCGGGCTTTTAGGAGTTCGCTTCCTGATGACAGCTTGATGACTGTGCTACTACTTCTGCTACTACTACGAATATTTATTCTTGTACAGTTGTGGTAATGTGCTGGTATTAAGTTTAATAATCCACCAGGAAGATGGTCGTGTCAAAACGTTTGAGCTCATCTCTGTGAGAATCAATTCTTTAACCCTTTCTGTGTAATTTAACTGACATTAAATGTATTTTAAACCTTTTCCATAGCTGTAACGTGTGAAGTGTTAAAGTACTGTTGATAATTATATTAATCAGTGATTTCAGTTTAATGTTGTTGCAAGATGAAATGGTACAAAACGACTCACACGTCAACAATTAGAAGACATTAAGTTGGAACTGACTACGGGAATGTTTCACTTTTCGGTCATTTTAAACATCTATTTAAAATTAATCAATGACACATTACAGACTTGATGCCATCAGCCATACATCACAGACAATTGTTTGACAGTCCCAGTAATTTACCACGTCTCCTCCTCCAGATATCGGTGTTAACCTGACAGATCCCATGTTCAGGGGGCTCTACAGAGGGAAGCAGAAACATGACGGTGAGCAGCTCCTTCAGTGTTATTTTGACTTGTGCGCTGTTCAGATGAAGTTTGCCTGAGATCAGCTGTGTCTTTCTGACAGATGACTTTGATCAGATCATCGACAGAGCTCTGAAAGTCGGAGTCGAAAAGGTAAAGATTCAGTCACACTGTTCATTAAACTGGTGTTTAATGAACAGGCTTAAAACTGACGTGCTGATTTTGTTGCAGTTTATGATCACAGGAGGAAACCTTGAAGACAGCAAGGAGGCCCTCAAACTAGCTGAGACCAGAGGTAGTGGTAACAATAATAAATACATGTTGTGAACCCCAGTGGGGCTTATTCACCATGCTCTTTTCTCTGTTACAGACGAGTTCTACTGCACTGTCGGCTGCCATCCCACTCGCTGTGGTGAATTTGAGCAGAATGGAGAATCTCAGTACCTGACAGAGCTGAAGGAGCTGGCTGCAGCCCACAGAGGAAAGGTGGTGGCTATTGGAGAGTGTGGACTAGGTGTGTACACAGTCATTTATGACAGGTTTTGTTTCCTTGAGCATCTTTTCTGCCTCCATGCTCTGTATACACATTATTAACAATGAGTATTTATGATATTGTAATGTGCCATTTGACTTCTCTCCTCATTCAAGATTTTGACAGGCTGGAATTTTGCCCCAAAGAAACTCAACTCAAGTAAGTTCCTTTGGTTGTCTTTGAGTAGTCAGGTCTTCAGGAATTTTTTTCTTGACCACATGAGGGCAGCAGAAACAAATTGTAAATGCAACATTAACCTGTTATGTCTGCAGACAGTTGATTATTTCTACATCTAGCAGTTACAGAGCAACAGTATTGTTTATGTCCACCTGATAAATCTCCATCCAGTATTTCCTCTCTTGTTTCTGTCTTTTTGGTCTCTACTTTCTGGCCATAGATGACTTTACCACTATGACATTAGGTACTGTACAATTCATCCAGATACACTCTTAAATAATGACCCTCACCATTTTTAAACATGCTTTTTGTGTTTGTAGTTTGATGAGTACATGTATTCCCCTGCTTCCCATTATGAAATATCCTTCCCCTTCAGATGACATCAGCTGGAGGAGTTTTTCTAAGTTCAGGTGCTTATTTGTTGTCAACCTGATGCTCTAGAAATTCCCCATATGATCACCTGAACATAATCTATTCAGTTGGAAGCACAGAAATGTTTTAATAAAAGGGAAGCAGAGGGAAGTTTAATACCGTTTCCATACAGGTATGCCCCAAACTAGAACTACAGGAAGGAAGCAGAAAACTCGCCCTTTAATCAGTCATGTTCCTCCCTTTTGTCTGTTGCAGATACTTTGAGAAGCAGTTTGATCTGGCAGAAGAAACGAAACTGCCCATGTTCCTCCACTGCAGAAACTCCCATCAGGAGTTCATAGGTAGGTGTGTGAACCACTGAGCCTGTCTGATTAATGAGCGGGATTTTGAAGAAGTATTTGACTGTTTCTTTGTCTCTTTTTTGACAGACATTATGAAAAGAAATAGAGACAGATGTGTCGGAGGAGTGGTGAGGATTATAGTACAGTACAAATTGTAATTACTGTAAATCTGATTAATTTTAGGTTAATCTTTAATTAGAGTTATAAACACGGTTATACAGTAGAAGTCTATGATTTGTTGTTTTTCCAAGATGCCCCACTATCATCTACAATTAGTTAACTTTTTCTTCCTTAGCTGTGTGCAATTGCTCAATTTGTATTGTGCATTACATCTTGGGTTGCTGGATTTATATTTACATTTTGCAGAAAAAACCTGTACTGCTGTAAAACTGTTATTTTGTTAGTGCAAAGGAAATCTGCTTAATTTCTAGAAAATTACCTGAATATAAGCAAAAAAAAAACAACCTCTTCACTGTAAATATTGTGATTTAAATAAGCTTATCTAATAACTTCTGTTAAGGGTTAACGCAGTTATAAATGCACCAGAGAGAGGCTGAAAATCAATTCATGGTCTAGAAGATCATTTTTCCTTTGTTTTCCCAGGTCCACTCCTTTGATGGGACTACAGAGGACGCTGCTGCCCTCATTGAGCTGGACCTGTACATTGGAATAAATGGATGGTGAGAACTTTTTGAAATGTGATGAAGAGGTTTGTTTTTCTATACTTGAACATAAATACTTTACATGATCTGAACCATATCTGGACTTGCATCACATCACATCACATCACATGACCTCTAACTTCACCGGCTACCAGTCTAAACACAAAAACACAGTTACACAATTGACCATTCTCAGACTAGTTATGTACAGAACTAAACCTGGTCTCATTGTTGCCAATCAACAGTTTTCTCATCCAACTGGGCTGATTTTTATTTAATAAATGTTTTTGTTGATGAAAATTTTTTGCTGATTATTATGTTGAAAGACTTCTTTTTGCCATTTCAAAGCTGTTGCAAACTTTTTAACAACTGTATCTTACAAATGTATCCCATTAACTCTCACACAGCCACCTCTGCTCGACATTTAAAGATGCGCATCAACAATACTACATTGTAAACTGTTTTTTTTTTTCTGTTTTCCAGTTCTTTGAAGACTGAGGCCAATATTGAAGCTATGAAATCTATTCCCACTGAGAGACTTATGATAGAAACAGGTGAGTTGCAGCCAATTCATTGTAATAAATGTGGAAACAAGATCATTAACAAAATGAATTAACCTTGCTGTTACTTAAACCCAAATACTTAATAGAAGTTCCAGAAAACATGCTTTCATGGCATCAGACTACAGTCAGGATGCCATTGAAGCTACTTTTAATCACAGTAGTCAAACCATATCCAAGATGCCATGACTTTATCTAGAATAATTCCAGATCTTTGAGCATCATATTGCTTTTGTTAATTTAGGTCTTCTACTGTTATATTTCCTCTGCGTATGATTTAACATCTCCCTGTTACTTTCCAGATGCTCCGTGGTGTGGTGTGAAGAACACTCACGCAGGCTCCAAATATGTTAAAACTACATTTCCCACAAAGAAGAAGTGGGAGGCAGGGCACTGCTTAAAAGACAGGAATGAGCCCTGTCACATCATGTAAGTAACATTTGGGTAAAACTATATTGTCAGTGTTTCAAATTCTTTAAACTTTTTACTGATTGTACTGTCTCTTTTAGACAAGTTCTGGAGGTGATGGCAGCAGCAAGGGGAGAGGACCCATTGGAGTTGGCTAACACCATCTACAACAACACCAGCAAAGTTTTCTTTAGTTTGAGCTGATGATGGACCACATAAACCTGATTGAGCTGTATTTTGTACCCGATGAAAGCTTCTTCATCGATATGTGTTTCTACCGGTCCGAATGCAGAATCTGCCTATTGTAGAAGTCACATATCTGCCTGCCCTACATGTCTTATTTTAAACTAATAAAAGAAAAAAAAGGTAAACGGGGGCAAAATGGAAATGTATTTTTGTTAATTCATGAAAAGGAAATGCAATAAATGTTAGACATTTCAGACAAATTTCCCAGACACAAATTCTCACATAAATACTCATGCAAAGTATTTCAAACACAAACTTATATATTTGTAAAATTTTGATATGAAATTTGCCTAAAAATTTAAGAAAATTAATAACGCTGTATATTTTTGGAGGTGGAAAGTACAATTATAACAGTGAAACAGTGTTTATCTCTCTTAGTACTGTGCTGCAAAGATGTAAAGTAAACACATAATCAATTAATAAATCATAATGGCTTTTATGGGTTAACCATCTTGCAATACATAAACTTGTATTAAAGTACTGAAACCTATATGTTCAACATATATCTCAATTTTTTCAAAACTCACATAATGAAAAAAACATTAATATGTATTTTACTACTAATAAGTAAATAACGTAAACGTGTGTACGTCGGCTGCCACGCCCTCTGACGCTGCATGTTACATGACGTTACGTCGGAAGAGTCTCGCATGTTGTGTTCCCAAAGCTTCGCACACAGGGCCGGTTTCGCCATATATGAATATTTACTTTATGATAGCACTGCGGGTTTTCTGAGGAGGAGAACCGTGGACGTGAAGCGGCGATACCGCCGTGGATGGAACCACCCGGACATTAAACTGAAGAAGAAGAAGAAGCAACAGGAGGTTCAGCTGGGAGGACCTGGTGGACGGGAGCAGGTTCATAGCTGCCGAGTAAACGTCAGGCGAAGAGAAACCAAAGGCGAGGGGCGGGTACAGGGGGGCATAAACTTTTTTTAATGTTACAGAGATAACCGGGGCACCCCAGGACTGTAGCCCCCAACTGAAGACGCATGGCGTCCACTCAAGCCCGTATAGGCCAACAGGCCTTAGCGGTGCTGGATGTGGCTCTGCGAGTTCCCTGTATCTTTATTATCGACGCCATTTTTAACTCTTACTTCGGCCCTGGTTCCGGGTGGGCCGGGGCGATCGGGAAGGTGCTAGTCAGAGCCATGGGTAAGTGTTTTTTGACATTTTACAGTCCACTACTGGAGCTATTAACGTGTCCGTCAGCAAGCCCTGGCAACTGACAGCTAGCTAACTGGCTCGGCGTTATAACCGGGACGTGTCGGTCAGTTATGTGGCGCTGTGTCACCTGTCAGATCGATTAAATCCCATTAAACCTCCAGCCCCATTTGGCTCATACGACCCTTCACTGGTTTGAGTTTGAGTTTTTAATTTAGTGTGCTGTGTTGCTAGCAGCTTGATATTCCATTAGCTCGCCGCTAACGCGGCTCTCAGAGAGGCTTAACCTGACCACCAGCCAGTTACCTAAGCTAAGTCCTGACACCAGGAAACACTGCAGTCTGGGGGAGAACAGACACGAATCCAACAGAGGATCTTTAACCAACCACCGAAATAGGAACTTGATACACAAGTACTTGCCCAAGATTGTTGATCATTGTGAACACTGACAGTTCCTAAAGTAAAAATGATCAATTGATCAATAGTCGATAAACAGTTGCCGCCAGCTATATAGATCCTGACGGTCACGTTTAGGCAAATATTGTTCATGCTTTTGCAGTTATTGAAAGCAAAAGTGTGCAGTAAGCAGGTAGTTGTTCTAAAATGTTACCGAAGAAAAGACGTTTTGGAGACATTCACACAGTAATGTTAGAAATTGGAAAAAAAGATAATACAATCTGCCAAAACCTGAGCTGACTTCTTCAGAGGTCTTGTTTTTTCTGACCAAACGTCCACAAAGCAAATGTGTTAAACGTTTTTTTACAGTTATCTGTCTCAGGAAATCAACATTCACATTTTCAGAGCTACAGTTACTGCTATTTTAATTTACTTCAAAAGCATCTCAAACGGTTGACATAATTAATAATTATTTCACGTTTTAATAATCCCACCATCACATGTATGTCCCTAAAAGTTCGGTTCAATATTACATATGATGAACCAGCGGTCATATTTCTGTTTTGACATCATAACATCACATTCAAATACTGTATCTACACAGTTCGCATTTTTGCAGTCATGTTCACTTTCTGTTTTCCTTTACAAACCAGTCTGTCATAAGGCCTAGAAAACACCTCATATAAAAATAGCAGGTAAATCACATGATTTCATGCTATTTTCATGCTGTGGGGCACATGACAGATGTGGCTTAAACCTGTTGTTATAATTTTTATTTTTTTATTAGTCATTAGCAGGCAGCCCGAAGACAGAAACCACAGGCAGGTTACATAACTCTGTCCCAATCTTGCTGTTGGCCAGCAGCTCTGGGTTTTGGAGAGGCAGGGGGCCACACAAGGCCTTAAAGTAGGTCAGCGGACGTTCTCACGTTTCTTCACCCCACTCTTCTTCTTGTTCACGTACAGTTACAAACCTAAACAGGATTAGCACAAATAAAACTATAAAGAGCACTGTGAAAAAGTACCCGTGACCTCTTTAAACAACAAAGTTCCTTAACCTAAGTCCATTTAGTCAGGGAACTCTTTACAAAGCTGGTTCAAGGTCAATGTTGTCCCTGACTAAAGCTTCTCAGATCTAAATGTTGTTAGTAGCGTGAGGTTATGGAGGCAGTGTATCCCGAGGGTATGGACAGAGTCAAGTGATAGAGTGACTGAGCTGAATTTCAATGAGCTCCTACACCTCTAATGTATCATTTCTTACTTTGATGTTTGCCTGTTTAACTGTAGTGAAGTCAGAGTTTTATATAGTACTTTATAGTCCTTTCATGGCTTATGTCCTAAGAAATGTTTGAAGTGTTGGACTCTTTGTCTTTCTGCTTTTGACTTGCCAGGGTTATACAATGCATCCGGGTTAATACGTCCCGTTTGTGCTCTGGGCACCGTATTCACTGTTTTAGAACCATGTTCACACTTAAAAATCCATAACACTGTTTCATCAGCCTGATTTAATATAGCGATTTTCCAATTAGATGGGTGATGGCAAAGTGCCATTGTCCATTGCCGATGGCTGAAATTCATTAAAATCATGACTTTCTAATCTAACCCTGTTCTCTAACCCTAATCACCTCCTGCAGATGTCAGTGAGTTTCTGGCAGACAGTAGATTTTCAGCACTATGCCAGCACAGCTATGCTCCTCGACAACTCCAGTTAAACAGAAGCTCCTACATCTTTTAATATTCCATTAGTTTGTTAGTTTTGCTAACCGCATCTGTTGTGTCTCAGGTGTCCTCATCTCTACCGCTGTGCTGCTGCTCTCCCAGAAAGCCTTGTTCAAGTTCTACACCCTTTTCTTTGCCGTACTCCTCGGCTTGGCAGCAGCCCTCATCAACTACTACGCCACCTCCCACATCGACTTCTACAGCGCCTACTACAAAGCAGTGTTGGGTTTTAGGTTGCTGCCCAAAAATGGTCCAACGCTGTGGCTGGGCATGGCTGCAGTCCAGCTTGTGTTTGGGGTGGGTTACGTGTTCCTGCTAAACCTCCATTCGGTTTTCGCGGCACTGGTGGTCTTGGACATCATGATCCCTCTTTGGGCACTAATGATTGAGCTGCCTGCGGACATCAGGCAGGTTGTGGCCGTGTTCTCAGGGCTTGCGCTGGCTCTGAACACGGCTGTGTGCCTAGCCATGAGGCTTAAGTGGTTCTACTACTCGTGCCGGTACGTTTACCTGCTTGTACGGCACATGTACAGGATCTATGGACTTCAGCTGCTACTAGAGGATACATGGAAGAGAATCCGGTTCCCTGATGTGCTGCGAGTGTTCTGGTTGACCCGGGTCACTGCCCAAGCCATGATCCTGGTTTATGTGGTCCGTGCAGTGAGAAGGGAAGGTGGGGACGCCACAGACGGAAGTTCAGACTCACAGGTGAGACTTAAATCACTTTAGTCAGGTTATTTTACAGAGCTGCAGAAAAAGGCCTCACGAATTCCAGTATTAAGATCTGTTTCCTTACACTCTCTACAAATGTAGGCACACTGTAACCAAATGCATGTTGTGTGAATGACCTGTCTTTAGGGTTATCTCTTAAACTGGGACGTGTTCTGGGACGTGACCAGCAACCTGATCATCTCCGGCTGTGACTCCACACTCACTGTCCTGGGGATGAGTGCAGTCATCTCCTCTGTTGCTCACTACCTCGGCCTCAGCATCTTAGCCTTCATAGGTACGACTCAGAATGCTTCTGTCTCGCACATGTTTGTGTACTACTCTGCCACATACACCAGCTGCAAAGTCAGTTCTCTGCTTTTGTTTCATCAGGTTCAACTGAGGAGGAGGATAAGCGTTTAGGCTTTGTGGCTCCTGTGTTGTTCTTCATTCTGGCTCTGCAGACGGGCCTCAGCAGCCTGAACCCAGAGGAACGCCTGGTAGGTCACTGCAGCATCCATTCTTCCATCTTAGGCTGATTGTGTGGGAAATGTATGCATCTCCCGATAGACTGTGAAGAAAATGTGCAGTATTTTTTGCCGTGGGTCAATTATGGTTGTTTTTAAACCTGTTGTGTTTTTGCTCTGGTCCTAATCTGTGGACCAGTTTGTGATTTAGGTCCATTTGGCGCTGGGTTCGCTTTCCTTGTTTACATAGAAAAATCCAAGCTAAGAAAAATTCTCGTCTAGGAGTTGCACAAGAATTGTCTTGTCAGCTCTTAAAAAGCTTAAATGGGCATCTAGGGCAGGCACACAAAAGTAAATGTAGGAAGTTGATCCTGGTGTGTAAATATTCTTATGTATGAAAGGTTGCTATGAAACGAAGAACAGTTTGGACTGAGACCACGTAGAGAACTGGGGTCTCTGTGCAGTTGTTTTGGTCTGCATGCGGGAGTAAATGCTGTTTTCAATTCTGTTAAAACGAACCGCATGAAAGGGGACAACTAACAAATTTCATCGAACTGGACTAAACAAGGTGGGTTTGAAAATGCCCTATGTCTCTGCTTTGATCCAAAGGTTCGTCTGAGCCGGAACATGTGCCTTCTGCTGACGGCCATCCTGCACTTCATCCACGGCATGACCGACCCTGTCCTGATGTCCCTAAGCGCCTCCCACGTCTCTTCTTTTCGCCGCCACGTCCCCGTCTTGCTGGTGTCTATGGCGCTCTTTGTGCTCCCCGTGGTGCTCAGCTACACTCTCTGGCACCACTATGTCCTCAACACCTGGCTCTTTGCCGTCACTGCCTTCTGCGTCGAGCTCTGCCTCAAGGTAAGAGCGGAATTTACTTTCAGATTTGTTGAGTTTAAAAATTACACATCCTAACAGGAAGTTAGGTCTTGTCAGTTTGTATTCTAAGAAGAGTCCTGTGAACAAAGATGGATTTCCCCTGCTTCCCTCTTACCTGCGTCTTAAACTTTAAACAAAATACATCTCTGCCATTTAAAATTATTTGGGAAAATGTACAAACTTTCAGCTGTTCAGGAGGTTGAATATTAGACCACAGTAGTCATTAGAGATGGCATTTTATGCTGAACTACTTGTATCATTAGTGTTGAGCTGTTTGATTTGTTCACTGCAAACAGCTGAAGCACTTAATTTGAAGCTGAATAATTTTGAGTGCCACTGTACACTACAGGTACGTGTTGCCCTTATCCTACTAGTACTGTCAGAATTGGCCAAAAATTACATTGATATAGAAAACACAGGTTTTAATTATTCTAATATCTGTCTTTGTCCTTTAAGTTAATAAGTAGAAAGCCAATACAACCAGAGACCTTTTAAATGTTTCAGAAAATACAGTTTTCTAAGGTTTTTTTCTAAGGTGTACCAACCTACACATACAAACAAAACAAATAAGTTATTCTTTAGAGGGTGGAAATTCAGTCCTCTGAGCCAGTTCTGATGTGATAAACGTGGAACAATAATTATATTTGCTCGGCTTAGGAACGGGAAGTAATAAACTCTTAATAAACTTGTACACAGTGCTACTTCAATGTTCCACAGTTTTGATGTCTACTGACAAAAATCCTAAGTATTTCCATATGGGGCTTTTTAGATTGACTCCTGTCCATAATGCAGTGCATCCAGTGCAGTGATGCACTCAGGTGTGGTGCTGCTGTTGTGTTCAAAATCCCATTTTAATTTAACTTCTTACTTGATTTGTCAATCAAGACCTGTGTTCAAACGGCAACATCTAAGAGAAAAGCAGGACAACTGCTAATGTCATAAAATAAACTGATCATAGTAGATTTTCTTCTGTATCTGTTATATTCTACTCTCTTCTCTCCCTGAAGGTGTTAGTATCGCTAACGGTCTATAGCCTCTTCATGGTAGACGGCTTCTCTAATGTCCTGTGGGAGAAACTCGACGACTACGTCTACTACGTGCGCTCCACAGGCAACATCATCGAGTTTCTGTTCGGGGTCATCATGTTCGGAAACGGCGCCTACACCATGATGTTCGAGTCCGGCAGCAAAATCCGCGCCTGCATGATGTGTCTGCATGCCTACTTTAATATTTACCTTCAGGCCAAGAATGGCTGGAAGACCTTTATCAACCGCCGCACAGCCGTCAAGAAGATAAATTCCCTGCCGGAGATGCGTGGGGACCAGCTAAGGGACATCGAGGATGTGTGTGCCATCTGTTACCAGGAGTTTGCCACCTCAGCTCGCATCACACCCTGCCACCACTACTTCCACGCGCTGTGTCTGAGGAAGTGGCTCTACATCCAGGACACATGCCCTATGTGCCACCAGAGAGTTTACATTGAGGAGGACAGCCGAGACAGAACCGCCTTCTCCAACAACAACGGTGGCTACGCAGCGCCGCAGGACGCCGCTGCTGCAGCCCCACCAGCACTGAGGGAGGACCAGCGTAGAAATCCAGCTGCCGAGCTGCCGGTCGAAGGTGCAGCAGCTGGCGCACAGGCTGCAGGAGGACCGGGAGAGCTCGACAACGAACTGCTGGAGGACAATGACAGTATAGAGTATGATGAAGATGAGTGGGGGACTCAAAATGGCATCATACCCATAGAAGAGGACTATATCAATGATGATACGGACTCCACTGAGGACTGATGAGATGATTTAAATAAATACGTTTCTATTATATTAATTTAAAAAGAGTTCTAAATACACAACTCCGCATCTTAATTTGTTGTTGGAAAATGTCAGGGATATCATTCTTCTTTCTTTTTGTGTGAATTTGGGTTTTACTCTAAAGGGCTCTTAGAAAGAGTAACAGCTGCTCTGTGCGTGCGTGCACGTGTGTGTGTGTGTGTGTGTGTAGACCAAAAACTCACTGGTTATTCTTTTTTTTTCTCTCTCTCTCTTTTTTTAAACTGTATTCCAAAATTATTGGACATCCTGATACAAATCTTGCCTTGTGGGCACAGCTGTCCTACACGTTACTTCCTAAAGCCTCAAAGTTGATCCACATCATTAGGCTTGTTGTGCAAGCTGTGGAAGGCGCACTTCAATCACGTGACCGCTTCAGATTTTGTCACTTATGTAGCACTGTTGTGTATTTGTGTGTGCACGCATGTCTGTGTATGTATGCATATGTCTGATCATATGAGTGTGCCTGCTGATATGTAATGTGCTTAGACGATGTCTTAAAAATGCAGTTCACCTTCCTTCGCAGTGGATTATAGGGAAACCTTTATCGCGAGTTTGACAAAACTGGAATAACTGAACAAATTCAAGCATCGATCAGTCTGCAAGTCAGGATTTGATCGTTTGTAGAATCAGGTTTCTCTGCTTCATTTTTAGATTGTCTCAAAATTTCTGTTTTTGCAGATTCAGAAGTTTCAGCCAAGTTACAATTTCCTGTAGTTAGGTTGTTTTTTTTTCTTCTTACAATTATGCACACTCAACATCAGTGACATCATGCATGGAGTAAGAAATGGGCCCAGAGGCACAGGTCCAACTGGTTATTCGGCCTCTCGGGCTGTGAATGATGCAAGTAGTTATGTTTCTTCTTTGAAAGTGACAGAACTCGGCTAAAACATTTAAAACAACAAACCGATAAAAGTAACCAATAAGACGCATGAATACAATAAATAAAGACATAGTCGCCACAAACGGCACGTGATAAATTATTTAAAAACCACATAAATGAGGCAGGAAGGAAACCATCCCAATCCACGTCTGTTCCTGGACCTCGACCTGCCACTCGAGTTTGCGATTTACTTGTTCTACATTTTGGTTTTTACCAAATGTCGACAGTTAATCAGTGTACGTTTCCCGAGAGATTGATGACGAGTAAAACAGCTTTCAGTCAACTCTGAGCAACCAGGGAAGGACAGAGAGGTTTGTCTGGTTTTAAAAGTGACTTGCTACTGTAATGACTGATATACCTCTATTATTACTTACTACTGGTCCCTTGTGTGACCTTGGTTACAGTTGTGTACGTTATTGTACATTTAATAAAACAAACACGTGCACACATTAAAAAGTAAAATGTAATTTTACTTTTTTGCTTCCAATGTTATTTTCCAAATTTGAGATCAGTTTGGTTAAAGGGTCATTTGAGAACTAAAAATTGTTATATGAATCCTGGTGTGGAGTCATAGTAAAGCCAAATGCAGAAATGTCCTCAGTTTTTCTTTATTAATTTTACCTTGATATTGTGAAAAAGGTGCCAGTAGGTTTATTTACTCAGAAAGGAAGAAAATCCAATACTTTATTTCATGTGTTGGTTATTAGTGATTTTGTAAGAGCAGATGTAATTCAGTTCTCTAAATGCACTTTTTAAGTTTCTAATCCCTGCGGCAGGCAGGAGCTTCTGGGCAACAACCCTCAATGGCTGCACCTTTCTGAAGACTTAGACTTTGTTTCTAGTGTCAGGGTCCTGCTGCAGGGCTGGAAGACTTCTTTAAGTACAATGAAAAATATTAAGGAGCTGCACAAAAATACAAATTCCATCACAGTGATGCTTTCTTTCATTCTTAAGTTGCAAAGATGTTATTTCACATAGTGTTTTTTTATGAGCTATGTACCAGAAGCTGTTGCTCAGTTCTGTCCTATTGATTCAAATACTTTAATTACTGTTATGAAATGATGCCCCAGAAATTATTCAGGAGCCATGTCTTCACTTGTGGTTATAGTGCAGCTTGGCCAGTAGAGGCCCCTCAGCGACTACAGCGATATTCTTGAATTTGTATTAAAGAAAAAAAAGCTTTTAAGCACAACTTGTGAGTATTAAACTGTTTAGACTTCCCGAGCCTGAACGTCTTACGGGTTTGACTACAAACTCATTTTCATTACTGTTGTAATTACTGGTTGCAGAAAATTAGCTGCAAAGAATCAGTTTTGTGTATGATGATGGTTGAGTTTATTGCTGATTGGAAAGCTATGAAGGACTTTATAGGACTGACCGGTAAAAGCTGTTCATTTTGCCTTTTGTTTTAAAAAGATTTATGTAAATAAAATCATGTTTGATAATGTATTTGGATGCTGTCTCATCATTAACTTTATTTAAGTCACTTTGTACACATTTAACACATAGCTATTCACCCTGTAATATTGAGTGTAAACCCATAGTAAAACTGATGAATGCACTTCACACATGGTAGTACAGGCGTCAGTGCGTGCAGTTACCTCAATTTACCTGCAGGTGACGCCATTTACTTTCGTTCAATTCAAATTCCTTTTAAATTAGGTAAGAGCTCATTTTGTTGACTATTTAAGTAAAGGTTTGCAGGTTGGGTGAGCGCGCGTGTGAAAGCAGCCAGAGGTAAAATGTAACTAAGTACATTTACTTGAGTACAGTTGAGATAGTTGTACTTCACTGGAGTATTTCCACTTTAGAGGGAGATATTGGACTTTTAATCTGCTACATTTATATGTAGCTTTAGCTCCTTTGGGAGATCTGTATTCTTAATAATCAGCTAATAAGCCAATAAACGCTGATGTGTTATCATAAATGAAGCAGCAGGCAGCAAATAAAATAAACAATATTTATTGCAATGGATTTGTCCTTAGTCTTTTTTATATATAGTGTTCACCTTCAAATGTCAAATAAATATGACCTGCACTTTAATGTTCGTCAACACCATCATATTCAATGCAGTACGCAAAGTACTGGCACTTTCAGTTTGTGTACTCACGCCTCTGCTGAATACCACAATATTCGGTCAGTGGCTTTATTGTGAAGGGAATGACCGGAAGCCGCACGTTTTACTTTTAAAGCCCTCGGAAGCTGGCATGAATTCCGCCTGACTTGCTCTTCGGTTTTAGCTGGAACTTCATGTGGCAAAGTCGCGCCCGCCGGGGGACCATGAGACGGGTTGAGCGGCGGACAGGACGAAAGGACGACATGTACGTGTGTTTGGGACTCAGTGATCATTTCCCTAGAAGTCTTCTTAAGACCTCCCGGTTTATTTCCCCCTGAGCACGAGTAAAGCTAATAGGAGCCACCGCGAAGAACTTCTGCCCGAGCGTCAGTCGTCGTTCGTGGAGGAAACGGCAGCGGAGGTCTGCGCTGAAAGGCGCCCAACAACCAGCAGCTTTGACATTTTAGACTCAACTTTGTCTCCATTTCGCCACAATGCTCAAGCTCTGCCTACAGAGAGCTCTCCAGCCGGCTGCACGGAAGTTACCGGGACTGAAGCAGGCTCCACTGGGGCTGCCGGGGATAGGGCGCCACACGCCGAGCTGCGGGATGGGCACACATGGGAGAAACGAGCCGAGGGAGCCGCTCAACTCCCCCAAGAGAGCCAAAGAGTTTATTTACCGCCTCCACCCGAGCGAGAGGACGTGTTTACTGAAGGAGCTGCAGAGTTTCGAGTCCATAGCTATTGCTCAAGGTAAGGCAGAAATCAGCGGGTCAAAGGTGTCAGCTTCCATAATGTCAGTGCACCTCCTGCAGATGCAGATAACCAGACACTGATTTTTATTTTCAGCGCACATAGTGGCCGATATGGACAGGTGCATGTGGTTATCCACAGGTAAACTAAGCCAAGCCAATCTCTAACCACAGCGTGATTTTTATCATAGCTACTTCCTCTGAAATTGCAATCAATGAGTCGAGTGTTCGTTTGAAATCAACCTGCAGACTGTGGATAGTAAAGAGCAGGTGTTTGAAATTGGACTGATATTTAAAAAGTGCTAACAGTAAAACGTGTCTCTTCTGTTGCATCTCCCTCTATTTTCCACCTAGCCCCACCCCAGTCAATTAAGAACTGAGAGATGCCATCTTAGATGTGGGTGGATTGGAGGAAGACAATTGCGTTGCTATTCTCCAGCTTTCGATTGGCAGAACACACCTGACCCAGTTAATTAACAGTTACTGGGATTGGACCATAAGCAGAGCAGTAGGCCTGGAGGAGCCAATTCTATTTGCGTTTAACCAATCTACTTTACATTTGTTATGCATTAAGTCATTTACTTAAGAGACTTGAGGTTGAAGTGATTACGATTCATAAACACTGGAACTACAAGCTTTTTGCCATTTGGCTTCTGTACAACACAACACTGAATTTGAAATGACACGCTCAAGATGTAAGCCAAGTTAATTCAAGGGGGTTGCCAAAAGTGTGTCATTAACCATTTAGGGATGACATCCATTTTCATAAACGCACCCTATTTTTGGTGGCTCATAAATAATGAAACAAATGACTGGCAACCAGTAGCGTGGCCCAGTGTGGTCTCTTCCCTCAATGACAAATCAAGCAGATTAAAGGCCTGGAGGTGGTTCTGAGCGTAACATTTGCATTTGCTAGCTGGACCTCTGAACAAAAAGTTATCTATGAAAGTGATGGCCATCATTAGGGCTGAAAAACAAAACAAAAAATCAAGCAGAGAGATGGGAAATACACTGGGAATGTCCAATGTGAGGGTGTAGAACATCATTAAAAAGAAGAAATTAGCCGATAGCTCTCCACGGCAAATGGCCTGGATGACCACAGAAGACAACTGAAATGAATTCTGAATTCCGTCCATGATGAAGATCCTTTTACAATGTCTGGCCAAGTCAGAAAGACTGTTGTGGAGGAAGGTGCACAATGACAACGTCTACAGTTAGGAGACTTCTTTATGAGTAATATGCAAAAGCTTTACACAAGGTGCAACCACTGAACAAAGGGGCTGAAATACAGAAAACATCCTAAAACAAAAAGCAAAACAAAAATAAAACTCCTGCTCCAAAGCATCAACCGCATCATCTATCAAACATGGTGGAGGCAGTGTTGTGTCATGAGCATGTATGGCTGCCAAGGGGACCAGTTCATTGATATTTATTGACAGTAGCAGGATGAATTATTGTCTAGGGCTACACACTCTGTCCAGACGCAGCCAAATGCTGCAAAACTGGAGCTCAGGTCATATTGCAGATGGGTAATGATCCAATACATAAAGCATCAGCTACCCAAGAGATTCTCCAGAGAAGCCTTTGACTTACTGTAGACAAGACCCACAAGGAAGCCGCAGCTGCAGTTGAGGCTTGGCACAGCATCTTAAGGGAGGAAATGTAGCATTTGGACATGTTGATGGGATCCAAACTTCAGGCAGTCATTGACTGCAAAGGATTTTCAAGTATTTTAGGCAGTAATTCTGGTTGTAATTATGTTAGTTTGCTCTATTACCTATGAGTCACCAAATATGGGTGTGTGTGTGTTTAAAGGAAAATGGGTGTAATTCCTGAATTGTCAATGCCACACTTTTGTCAAACCCCTTGAGTTAAAGCTGAAAGTCTTGACTTCACTCACATCTTGAATGTTTTATCTCAAATTAAATGTGGGGCTGTACACAGGCCAAATGGCAAAGTAAAACATTGTTGCAATATTCATGAAACTAACTGTTCATGACTGTGATGCAAACTCTCAGATGAGGCAAATTACACACACTTAGTGGTTTGATAGACACTTGTAACCAATGCAACCTACAAGTGAGGAGTACAAGGACCATGAGCAGCTTGGGGTTCAGTATCTGAGCAGAGGATTAAAACTCTTGCTTCTTGGTGCCTTACTAGCTGAGTCCCATTGGCCCCTTGAGGATTTGATCCTCATCTTTGTCACATGATAATGTGAATAACTTCAGGATTTTCACTGCTGGTTGACTTGAGTTAGCAGGTTGAATACATCTAATAAGCTGTGTGTATTTATACTGGGCATTTTCATAAGTCCTCTTTTTTTTTTGCCATTTAAAGACAGTAAGGTGTAACATTAACACAGCAAAGTAAGCTGCCATAAGTTTTTAATCTGTTCAGAAATATAATAATGCAATTCAATATTAAAGCTTTTACACTTTGAGTTTCCATCTTTGATTTACAAGTGAACAAAGACATAGAATTCAAAGATTTAAAATAAAACATTTAAATGTTTTTTTTTTGACTGATTACTGAGTCTACCTTTTAAAAACAACTTCACTAATTATCGATTTGGTTTCTATGGCTTAAGTTTAGGGTGTAAATGTTCATTAATGCTTTTAAACTTCCCTACATTAAAAGATCTCTGCTTCTAGCTGAAAAACGCCTCCAGGTGATGAAACCTATTTTAATGTAGGGAAGTCGGATGCACACAAACACCTCAGCGTGAACCTCGCTCTGGGTTTGTGTTGGAGACTTGAATCAGTTAACAGAGTGTGTCACAAGTGTGGTGAGTTCCTCTTCTGAGTCATCGGTGAGTATTATCTGTTTGTTTGAAAGGAGAAAATAATCATCTCCATGTGAACCAAACCAAAACCACAGTGACTCATGTTGGAACTGAAATAGTAAAATCAGCTGCCGAATCAGGAGTAGCAGTGTCGAAACAGTAGTAGTCTGGAGTGTCTGTCTCGGTGACACCCCATGGCCGTTTAATATTTAAACGATGACCAATTTTAGACCGGAAAATATTCTAAGCTTGGATTAAAGATGTGCAGGAATTCAGGGAGGTTTGCAGTGCATCACTTTCACCTCACAGTCCACAGTAACACGGAGCAACTGAAGTCAGCTCACCAGGTGATCTCCTTTCAGGTCTAATGGTGCTTAGGGTACCTTTCATCTCCTCTCTTTGTCAGCACAGTCAGTAACTGGTGAAATGCTGACACTGACACAGCTCCTACTTTAAACCAGTTGTGCCTTGTGACAACTTCCTCACTTTGTTGTTTAACGCGCTTCTTTTCTCATTAATGCTGTGCAGCCAAATTGCTTTTTGGGGCGTTATGTAAGGCGGCGTGTAAGCAGGCTTTTAGGTTTTCTGGCTGCTAATCTATCCGCCTACTACACAGCAGCTTTCTATTTACAACAACAGATACAGGAATACATTTAAAGCACTGCACCAAATAATATTTCATACTTTTAATCTGAGTGAGTGATTTCGTTTAGATGCACTGATTACAGGTCTTTATAAAGTGTGAGTGGCTCCTCGGGCTTTTGGTTATGAAAGCACGAGACAGAAATTTTTACAAAGACGGCTCTGTCTTATCTCCCTCTCTCCATCAGCACTGCAAATGAGTGATAATAATACTGAAAAATAAAAACACATAAAAATGTGTTTGTAGGGCTCATTGTTTTTGTGAGCCTGGCAGCAAAGAGCTGTCAACTTCTGGTGACAGTCATTTCCACCCAGTATTGCAGGGATGTGTAGGTGTATCTTACTATTAACCTCCCTGTTTTCTTTGACTTTCACACTGACACTGGGAATAAAGTTTTTAATTATTTGTCAGACTGCTCTTAAAGCTTCACCTAATGACACTAGAAACTTCAGCAATTAAATATATCCACCATGGACGTTGTCCTCAGCTGAAGGGTTGTATAACCACATATTGTCTCATTAACCCTGCCCTCAGTCATTCTGCTCCAGCTGTGTTGTAGCTGCACTGTGGAAAATTAAATGTATTTAACTTTGTCATTCAGCGAACATCAGTTAATTATATCTAATGTTTTGCTGCATGATAGTCTTAACAATCGCTCATCCTCCTTAGGTTAAATATTGTATCACCTAACATATTAAATAAGAACTTAAATGACCTAAGGGCCTGACGGTCCCCTTTGTCATTAGCCCCTCCTGCAGGTGAACATTATGCAGTTGTTTCATTCACTTTAGAACATTTAAGATCTGTAACGCTTCTTGATCCTTATTCTCACATTTCTTTTTGGAATCAGTTTTTTTTTTGCTGTTATCTGTGTTAGAGCAATTTTTAGACCAACAGACAGCATGAACATGAATGTAAGTGGACACATTTGGCTGCAGACTATAACCATGTTAGAACTGGATCCAAAATGGAGCTGGTTATAGGTACCCCTCTCACTGGGTGGGAGAAGTAATATTCAGGACGTGTGATCGGCAGTGTCAATTTTAATTGGGACAATGGGTCAGCGTCAGGTCTGTCTGCAGCATTGTTGTGTACGTTAATTAGACATTAGGAATGAGTTTGGCTCAAAGTCTTCACTAACAAGCAACTGTCATCAAGCCTGCATCCCCTCACCCCCAATTTTACTACTAATGAGCTCCGTGCTGTCGAAGAACAGTGAGAGACCAAGAAGCTTTTACTTTAGAGCTGCAAAGCGTTTTCAGCCCTGTGACTCAGCCCTGTAACAACGAGCTGTGCAGGTCTGGGGAAAAATGTGGTATCAGAACATCCCTAAAAAAAAGGAGCCACTGCTGAGATTACTCCAGTAATTTAAAGTAATAATAGTAATAATAAAGTAACCACAAATCCAGCAATTTATAAACACACTGTTAACTTACAGTTTTTAAAGTTAGTCAATCTTCCACTTGGTTCAGTTTCTTTTTACACATACAAAAATCTAGGTGAGCCAGTACACAATGTAGTGTCATTACAGATCAGTATTCTAGCTTAAATGGATCTGGGGCAGGAACAAGAACGTAAACGTGAGAAGATTGCATTCTGTACTGGTGAATATTCCTGAGAGTTAACATGGCTATACAACATGGAACAAGTGGTGTTTGCTTAGTACTAAGGTGATTATCTGGGCAGCAAACTGAGCTATATACCAACCACATCCCCCAGGCTCCTACATTACCCTCCCCCTGATCGCTGAGTTGTATGAAGGATGTCCACTTCTCTTAATCACGTTGTAATTTATTCCTCAAACTGCTGAATTTATTTATTTTTGTGCACAGCCTTATACAACACTGACCATCTGTCCCCATTCATCTAGCTTAGTTTGCTTCAAGCCAGCTGAACCTTTCTGACCTGCTGAGCTGTTTTGATAAAGCTGGACAAGTTAGACCTTTTCAAATGGTGGAATATCGTCTTTATATGGTTCTTTGAAATTTTTCATTGCTCTTTTTTTACACTTGAATGCTCAACTGTAATGAATCTCAGAGGTCAGATTATTGTATAGTAGACAGACTGATGTCTTTTTTTCTTTTACACTGTATAAAAAGGTAGGACATTTATTAACATCTGCATCAACGGTAGTTCAGACCCAGGAGTCTGAGATCAAGGTAAAAAGCAACACTACCAACTAACTCACTTGGGGAGTTTGTATCATTAAAACTGCAGCTCCTTCACAAGAAGGACATTATTTGTCTGAAATGTCTACTGTCTATTACTACGTTGTTCTCAGTTGTGAGATCGGCTTGGTTTGCATAGCATTGGCTATTGACGCTCTCTGAAGACACTTCAACTGCAAACAAAAGAAAAAGGAGCTCCAGTAAAACCAAACAAAAAATACACCAGGGGAAGGTTGTTCTTACCTGCCAGACATAGCAGATATAATGTGACACATGCAAAGGTCACACTTTTCATTCTGTAATTACTTGAACTCACTGATGACACCTTAAAGTTTGTTTGTCCTTCAGTAAGACGTTTTGTCCTCAGAGTATTATTCATCTGTTTTTCTTTTCAAGTGTAAAGTGTGAAAAGCTGAGAAATGTGTGAATGTTGGATGAGTTGAGACAAAAGCAGTGAGGTGTTGACGTGCAGCGTTACAGAAATATTGGATTGAAGTCAATTAGCGTTTCCGTGTTCTTTGAAGCATGGAAACTGATTTTTAAATTCGTTTCATGAAGCAAAACTGCAAACGTTTTTATTTAATTTTTTTATTCCAGTCTGCGCCCTTTGTTGCACTAAAAGCTGCAGTTTTCTAAGACAACACATTTCAGTTAATGATGTAGAATTATCATTCCCAGCTGGACAAGATGTCCCACTGATTCCAATTAAAATGCACAATGAAAGTGTGAATGTGCTTGTGAGAGGACAGGTGATGGATGGTAAATGGGCATAATGTGAATGATCGCAGTGCTTCTTAAAAGTAATATTGGCATTGATTTCAATTGGTTCCAAGTAATTCTGTAGTAACTGTAGAACAAGACGCCACATATTCGGTGCTTCAGATACGTTTCCATGTGAACATGTTTCAGACCCTTGTAGTAGGGAACAGCATGCTATTCGTCATGATAATCTCAGGCCACTAGACTGAAGCATTACATTTGGGTTCTGAAATTGCAATCTTGGCTTTCCAGAATTAAAATAGTTCAAATCCACCAGCCTGAAACCCGGGGTCCTACATAAGCACATAAAGCAAATGGGTCGTCTAGTTTGAGATGTTGATTTAAGTATGTATTGTACAGAATTTGACCTTTTGTGTAGCATTTTTATTTAGTGGAAACATTTTAAGTACTGTTGATGTGCCCTTTAAGAAACGGGAAATATTGAGGTGGTGATGAATTACTGGGCTGATAGTTTTAGAAGTGATTTGTTTTGTGTTGTTTTTTTTCCTTATGAGCTTGTTAAGACGAGTTGAAAATGGAGACAGAAATAACCTTTTGTAGCTGCAGCGTAATTAGTGTTTGCTCCTTGTAGCGACATCCTGACCACCAGGGCAGCAGATCAATGCGGCAGCAGCGGTGGTTAAATGTGTTGGACATATTAAACACGTTATTTACTTTAAATGCCAGAGGGCCTGGTTCAGAATTGTCAGCTTGATCAGATTAAAATGGAGAAGTTGACGTCCAATCTGCTACTTTAAATATTAGTTTTTACTATTGATCTTGTTAAGCTTTAAACACACTGTGTAGGGTAAAAATTATAAAGCAGCTACCTACTGTCCGAGTCAGCTTCTCACAGTCCGGTAAAAATAAACCTAGCAGATCTACAACAGAGCCATGAGGCAAGTAGAGACATGAGGAAGTTTGAGATGCTTGTTGGACATTTGTGAAGCAGCTTCTGTTCAAGTCAAAATGGAAGGAACTCCTTTTAACTGAGCAGTTTTAGGTAAAATTGTGCAAATGATGTTATTTGTGCTTGTATATAATCTTTCATACCTCATCCATAGTGGGGCTGAATGTGTGACTGTGAAACATGCAAATATTACCATCAGATAAGCCCCAACAAAAAACAACTTTAACTTTAGATTCTGTGATGTGAACATAGGCTACGAGAGTGATCCTGCTCTTTTGCCAAATGGTCACAAGATACCGAATAAAACTGACCACCATCGAAACCAAGCCAGGATCAGTAGCTTAGTAGTGGCTCAATGTGCAGATTGGGCTTCTTTTGAAGCAAAGGAATCCCCTCAGAAATGCAGCGTGCCAGTTTATGAGATTAAAATATACATTTCTTTTAATGCATTAATAGGACACTTTCTGGTGGGTCATCTGAATGTTAAATATTCTATCTTGACAGGGTATGAAGTCCCCACATTAACGCCGTACCTTTTCAGAGAACGTTGACTCCTAAGTATTGCCGTTGCAGTAATGAGTACTTCGTGATGAGAACGCACTTTTGCATCTGTTTCATTCTGGCTGCCTAATACTATACTTATCTTGTTAAGTTAAAAATGCAGCAGTGGCTGCAGGGCTGTAGTGCAAAATTAATTTCAAATTAAACTTTGAGGAAATAAAAGATTCTGGTAGTGAACTACAGAATTTCCCTAAGCCTAAATTTCCTCTTTTCTGCGTGGGCATGTATTAATCAGCATTTTGAGGACTAGATATTCTATGGTCGTGTTTAAAAAGGAGTCGTTTTCTTTAGGATCGAGTGCTGGAGGGTTGCTTTTTCTTTCCAGGTCTGCTGTCTCTGGGCAAAAGCATTTTCTGCCCGTGACAACAATGGACTCCTGAAACGAATTCAGACAACTAGTACTAACCTGCAGGGAATTAATTAGTGGGACACTGTGCTGCAGAGAACACGGGTGCAGTTTTTGTTTGTTTGCATGCAGATCTGTTGAGTACAGCTGTAGTAGTTGAGATCAACAGTGTCCTTTCAGATGGATGTTTGGTACTGGATGAAGTAGATAAGGACATAAGACATTCTGATGGTTTAACTGTGACTTACTCAGCTAGTGTTTGTGCAGCTCAGGGTTATTAAGAACTACAGGTAGGAAAGAAAGCAAGAAAAACAAATCTCTGAAGGAGTCTCAAAAATTCAATACTGATGAATCCAGATCATAGAGTAATTTCATTTCCTCATTTGAATAATAAATATGATGTAGAAGAGACTGCATTGATGCTATACAGACAGTCTGGAGAATAATACATTATTTTCTTCATTGCACTTAAAATAACAGTATATTCTGCTCCAACTCTGCAGTATTGGAGTATGTCTAAGCTGGAAAAATTGGTAAACACATCTTTCTCTTACAGGTTAAGGCATAATTTTTCTTCTTATAAAACTGGGCTTTTTCAAAGTGGCCTATGAAATGTGTGGATCTGGAGGGAGCTTGGTATCTGTTGGATGGTGGAAGTACTGTGACATTTTGCTCTTGTGGGGGGGGAAGCTCAACTTCATATTCCTTCCAGGCCAAAACATAGTTTAATTTGCATGTTTTAGATCCAAGTTTTATTTATTACTTCAAAATTACAAATTTGCCACAAAGGGCTCTACAGTCTGTAACTATCTGTGTTACCGCCTTGAGACTCCATGCTGATGATCGGCCGTCTGTCGATCCGTGTGCTTAGAGTTTAAGCTTAGAGTTGTGTTTTTTGGAAAGTCCACTAGTGTCATTTAACAGGAAAACTGGTTTCATTACTCAGGGTAGTAAAAATTTGGGCAACCTGATTTCCCCAGGTGGATTTTTACTGGAGAATGTTGATTTGTCTGCCGTGTGTGTATAACACATTTCTAATCAGCCCATGTGCAGGACCATCTGCAATGTCCCTGAACATCCTGAACTCCTTGCAGAGTTTTCCTACTAAACATGCACCTTGCTTGCAAGACGCTAAGCAGTGTTTCTTTAAATTAAAACCTGTGCACAAAGGCAACTGCTAGGTCCAGTTGAAGTAAGAAAACTACCACCCAGAGTTTATTTTGCAGAAAAATGTCCATCAGCTAATTGATTAGCTTGGTGACTAGCGTCTGTCACACATCCGTTGCACAAGCGTTGTTCCAAACACCGATTGTTCACTGAACAATTGTTCACCAAAAAGCTTGCAAAGTTCAACAGTTGCGTCACATAACCATCTGCCCTGCTGACAGCACAGGAGGACAAAAGCGGCGCGACTGGTTAAAATGTCGATGACCTTCATTCTTATGTACACAAACATGAATGGAAACAGAATGGGCGTCATCAAAAATGATCAAAGTTATGTCTACGTATCAGACAATAAGTTGATAACATAATTATTTTGACAGATGTAGATTCATATGAATGTATATGAAGAATATGATTACGGAAAGTGTTTGGCAACTTTTGGGTGAAGACAGCGAGCAGGACTGGTGCTGGACGACCTTCCCTCCACCAGACTGTACGAACACAAGAGGCACAACCCAAGAATATTATGGCTTCATCCTAGAATGTGTGAATAAAGTAACCTAAAGCCTTTTGTCTGCTCACTAGCGTTTCTTATTGATTTGTTTTCTGTGGCTGAGTTGCTCATTTGTCATTTTTACTCACTAGAAGAGGGTTTAGTGTTTTCGGTGTCGCTGTGGGCAGGAGTAATTGCAGAAATGAGCTGGAATGCTTGGACATGTTTTTGCCCCTAAGCGGCATTTACCTGTATTCTTGTAGAGCTTGGTTTATCGAGCCAAAACGTTACAGCAGATTGTCGGTCTCATCGAGCATTGTGTACGTGGACTTAAGGGCTGCTGGTAATGAAGCCTTTATCTCCTCCGAGACTTGAGACAGAAACTGTCGTGGAAGTGGTGTGAGATGCTTTGCAGCTGCTGGTAGAGCGGAGCTGTCTGACTGACACATGAATTAGCCCTTCAAACCTTCAGCTGCCCCCCTTTACATCAGCGCGCGAGCCCGCCAGGATGACAACAGCATGATATCGCTTTCAACTGAGCAGAAAGTGCTGCCCCATGCAGGGAGATTAAGATGATTTCTATCTGTATCTGAAAGCTCACAATTTCATTAGCCGAGGGAGATGGAGAGATCTAGTCTGCTGCAGTCGAAAATGATTGTATATTTATACATTAGACCACCATTTCCCAGAATGCTGTAATCTGCTTTTTAAATTTTTTATTTTAATTTAACCATACCTTAAAACAGAGCCAAGCTATTGATAGAAACATAACTCAAAGGCTGCAACACTGAAATATCCTGTGCCCCACAAATTTATTTACGGTTTATGCTTATATATGTAATATTTGGAAATGTTATAGTTTACCACACTTTCTTATTCTATTCTAGTTTAATTTCATCCAACAGAATATGTAACTTTTTTTATTGCAGTAATCACATTTACAGGATACTCGTACATGGTTCTGATGTTAGTAATTAGCAGCTTCTCAACATGAAAGCGTTGATGGCCGGAGGAGAACTGAGACTTAATGGAGCCAGTAGATAAGCAGCTTCATGTAACTGGTTATCTGCGACAGCCAATGTCAGGCTCCGTGAAGTTGATTTTGCTTCCTGCTACAGGCCCCTGTAGAGGTGTTTTCCTCACCACCGACTTTACTGAGTAGTATATAGTTTTTCTTTTCTTTTCTTTTTTAGCTGTGAGGGCTGTCGCACAAAAACCCACAGTGAAGCTAAACTCTGGTCAAGATGTTCAAACCAAAGAGAAAAGAAATCTTGTTTTCCACAAGATATTTGCTGTTTGAGCAGACATCTGCTGCAGAGCTGCACTGCTTATTGTGGTCTCTGTGTTGTGTCTCTGGCAGGCAGCAGACTCACAGTCTCTCAGCTGTGAAGTTACAGGAGACCTAAAGATCCTAAAATGTGGGTCTAAATAAGACTGCGGCACACAGTTTGTAATTTAAAATACAAAAAATACAATATCAAAAATAGTAAAGTAAAATGATGAAATCTGCAGTGCAAAGAGATGTATTTTAGAAATCTGAGTTGTGCACTTGCACTATTCATCTGTTCACTTTTGTAGAACCACCAAATAATGTGTGAAAACTGCCCTCAAATAGATTTAGACAAACTTCTAGATTTGGTTAAAACTCAACTGACCCCAAACTCTCACTCCTCTAACAGAATAACTCAGTGCTTATATTAGATCTGCTTCACCTAAAGGCAGCACAATGTGGAAATGACTTTTCAGCTTTAAGATGTAGTGTGTTTTATACCACGAGCATTGATAATTCTGCATTGCGACTGGCTTGTAGGTGTTTGTTCACACTTCTTTAGCAATTTGTCAATTTATGTTACAGGACTGAGTGAGAATGAAAGGGGAACTAACGTCAGTGAGAGTCTGATGGTAAAGAAGTGGCTTGTGTATCTGTGCTGGAAAGACTCTAAATAATGAATAATACAGTATTATTCTGTGTTCTTGATGCACGGTTGGGCTAAGTTTGGGCTCCAAAGTGCTACAGAATACAACAACATGACTGATACAAATGCTTCCACTTTTGTGCTTTACACGTTTCTGGTTTGACAGGAAGTGCGTTTGCATGCACTTAAGAAGCCTGGTTACCATAATTGGTGTAGGAAATCAGAAGCTTGATAGGAGAAACCAGATTTCACTGTGTAACCAGCTTTTTTTTTAATCAGCTTTTCACAGGAGGTGCATGAGCAGGAAAAATCCGACTGAGACTAAAACTCAGACAAAGTGGCACATGGAAGTTTAAATAAGTTTCTTTATACTCCATATAAAAAGAGCTCTGTTGTGTCTGCCTGCCCTTCTCTCACTCTGCTGACAGCTACAACACCTAGCTAAAAGGTTTTTTTAAAAAAGTGATGAAGCAGCATCCCATCCAGCACCTTTTTGAATGAAGTGAAACGCTGACTGCAGGTCTGTGCTTATCATCGCCAACCTCAATAAACCTGTAGAAGGCCTCTGCCTAAAATGCAGGTTCTTTTTAAAAAGTCAACGTTGCACCCGACTCGACTTTTGTGCTAGGTTGTGCGGCTGAATGAGAGCAGATCCAGTAGCCAGATTCTCGTAGAAAGACTGCACATACGTTTTCCCTCGCATTAATAATTTGATTACACCGAACACTCACACCCAGCCGTGCTATAAGCAGGTTATTACCCTCCGGTTTGTTCACAGATCTAACAGACTTATCGGAGGCAGCGCCGCCACCGCTTCACGTTTGTGAGTCTGTGCGGCTGCATAAATCATTGTAATTGTGATGTAAACTTTAATTCAGAGCACAACTCTGAGCAAAGCCTAAATTTATTCAGGTTTTTGAGTGTCAACATTCATTACACTGAGCTAAGATTTACCTTTGAATCGGACATCTGGAGATCAGATTTGAAAAGTAATTAGACACCAGAGTGACAACACTGATGGTCGTTCTTCAAAATTGTTGTTCCCAAACGTGTCACAGCCAATTATTTTTATTCCACACGACTGTTTGGCATCCAGAGTTTTTAATCTAAAGGAATCGTCCAGGTGATGGGTGTTGAGCTGCCAGGTGGCGGCTAGAAGAGAAGAAGCAGTTGGCTGCCGGTTGGTGATTATTTACCCTCCTGCTGTGTGTGTGTGTGTGTGTGTGTGTGTGTGTGTTGGCCTGTCTTCTTTCATATCCTGATTTCTCTCCAGTTAAACATGAACAGCTGTTAACTAGTAAAGATGGTGACACAACAAACTTAGTCTGAAAACATGTTTAGACAGTGTGAGAAATGTGTCTGCAGTGCATGATTATGAGTGAGTTCATTATTTCAACAAGATGTATAAAAAATATGAAAATCTCAACGTAATGATTGGTTCATTAACCTCCGTAGCTGTACAAATCCAAAAATCATTTAGTGTCTGTTACAGTTTGTAACCTGATAATGAGACCGTTTATTCAGTTTGACAGTTTATTTTCACTTCATTAATCAGGCATGTTGTAGTTTTCTGATTACTGTTTCTGTTCAGTTCTTTTTTTAGTTTTTGTTTCATGTTAGGGGATTTCTGTGGCTGTTTTCTGTTGCATTTGTTTCTGACTTAAAACTGTGGCCCCAGTTTTTGCCTGGAAACAAGCTTTATCAGACCCCATCAAATGCAAGACCAATACTTAAGCAGGAATCGGTGGGATTTGAGCTGGGAGCCACAGACCGGGTAATAAAGTCAGTGTTAAGAAACAAACTAATGGTTGGTCCACACAGCGAGACAAATGAGTTTGCTGTCACTGGGCTCTGGCGAAACTGCAGTATTGGAAGTTTTTTTTTTTTTTAACTGACTGGACTTTTGTTTCCTGCTGGGGGCCTGGTGGATCAGTGGTAGAGCATTGGGTTAAGATACAGAAAGGCTGCGGGTTTGAATCCCACCCCAGAAAGGCGAACTTGGTGTCGGTCTCAAGCCCGAACAAAATTGGAGGTTTGTGGCAGGAAGGGCATCCGGCATAGAAACAACTTGTGCCAAATCAACCCCTGAAGGGACAAGCTAGTTGTTGATCGTTGCTTCTTGATGCATCCTCCACCACTAGACATAAGTGATGGTAAATAGTTTTATGAGGTGTTTTTTTTTTTTTGTGCCTATCTTAGATAACCTGTTAAACACACATAAGAAATGATTAGTAAACGAGAGGCCACAGCAATCAGATTTTCTTGGGATTTGGTTTTTTAATGCATTTAAATGAGAAACAGTCTTTACCTTCATTTAAAATCACAGTGAGGTTTAAACATTATGGCAGCAGCCTTTTAGTTTCCTCTTCGGTAACCAGATATTAGTTTAAAATATGCCTCACATATTCCCAATTATAGATATAAGCATGAGTGTTTAAATTAAATTTGTATGAAAATGATCTTTCTAAGAAATTTTGTAAAGCTTTATTTCTCAGACATTGACACTTGATGCCTGAGGCCAGACTGTGACAGTTGTCCCATGTTGTATTTATGTTTCCAAGGATTCATCTAATAACAAACATTGGGCAACTGTACAAATGTGATTTTATTTATTTATTTATTTATTTATTTCACATTTGAGTCAGTGCTCAAATCAGTGCTCAGCTCCTCAGAGCTTTAGACTGTTGTATGTGTCAGTAATAAATCAGGACAGATGGTAGTCAAGCATATTTTTTCATGGATTTTATTTTATTCATTTGAACTTACATCAAGCTCAAATAAAGTATCAGACAATATAAATGACTGGAATTAAAACTGTATCAGCATCAGCTACAGCTGTGACTTACCATCAGCTTTAGACATAAATTATTTAGGAAAAGTCCCTTTAAATTACAGCAATGCCTCAGCCTCTGAATTGTTTTTGTGTCGGTCAGGTGTTCGTTGTGTTGCAGGAAGCAGCTCCACTCTCTTATCAGCTGTCTAATAGCAGACAGATGATACAGCATATGCCAACATCTACACACACACAAACACACACACTCTGCTTATATTTGACTTAATTGCCCATTGACATGCACTGTGTTAGCCTCGCACTGCTGCCATTATGTACTTTGAGATATTCTGCTGTGGGCTAAGACATCAACTGATCTGACTCCAGATCTGCTGCCACTGGCAGAATATGCAGTGACAATCATTTTTGTCAGACAGTGTTTGCAGTGGTCACACTGCTGTCATTAGGAAGTCAGAAAGGGTGAAAATGGGTTATTCCCACTGTGCGGCTTGATATTTTCAGCAGCACAATTGAAATTAACATTATTGTGTCAACAACAACTCCATCAACTCTGAGGTTACACACCTGAAAACATACAGTTGGGCAAATTAGAAGTGGAAAAACATTAGGAAAGGTAGTGTAGCTTGGCACATTGTGGCACCATAGTGGAAAGCTGTTTGAGCTGTTTTTCAGAGACAGGACTTCACAAAGATCTGATCTGTTTTTGATGCTTAATCCAGCCTCTGAATGACTAAAATACCCTCTGTGACATGTCAATTTGAGACTGGTGTTTCTAACTTTTATACAAAACCTTAAATACTGATATTCAATACAGTTTTGATGCCAAAAGGAAAAGTGGACATGACATTGAGGGCCTAAAATTTTAGATTTCCTTGCAGCTCAAGACTCTTCAGCTTTTTCTTATACTCTTAAGAGAAAAAAAATGTGTATATATATACACAAGATCTATCTCTATCTATCTCTATAGAAGGAGAGAGATAGATATATAGATAGATATAGAGAGAGATATAGAGAGTATATATATATATATATAGAGAGAGAGAGAGAATGGAGTGAGTATGGAGAGAGAGTGAGAGAGTATGGAGAGAGAGAGTGAGAGAGTATGGAGAGAGAGAGAGAGTGAGAGAGTATGGAGAGAGAGAGAGAGGGGAGAGAGTATGGAGAGAGAGAGAGAGAGAGAGTATGGAGAGAGAGAGAGAGAGGGGAGAGAGTATGGAGAGAGAGAGAGAGAGGGGGAGAGAGTATGGAGAGAGAGAGAGAGAGGGGGAGAGAGTATGGAGAGAGAGAGGGGGAGAGAGTATGGAGAGAGAGAGAGAGAGAGAGGAGAGAGAGAGTATGGAGAGAGAGAGGGGAGAGAGTATGGAGAGAGAGAGGGGGAGAGAGTATGGAGAGAGAGAGGGGGAGAGAGTATGGAGAGAGAGAGGGGGAGAGAGTATGGAGAGAGAGAGGGGAGAGTAGTATGGAGAGAGAGAGGGAGAGAGAGAGAGAGAGAGAGGAGAGAGTATGGAGAGAGAGGGGAGAGAGTATGGAGAGAGAGGGGGAGAGAGTATGGAGAGAGAGAGGGGGAGAGAGTATGGAGAGAGAGAGGGGGAGAGAGTATGGAGAGAGAGAGGGAGAGAGTGGAGAGAGAGAGGGGGAGAGAGTATGAGAGAGAGAGGGGAGAGAGTATGGAGAGAGAGAGGGAGAGAGTGGAGAGAGAGTATGGAGAGAGTATGGAGAGAGAGTATGGAGAGAGTATGGAGAGAGAGTATGGAGAGAGTATGGAGAGAGTATGGAGAGAGTATGGAGAGAGAGTATGGAGAGAGTATGGAGAGTATGGAGAGAGTATGGAGAGAGTATGGAGAGAGTATGGAGAGAGTATGGAGAGAGTGAGAGAGAGTATGGAGAGAGTGAGAGAGAGTATGGAGAGAGTATGGAGAGAGAGTATGGAGAGAGTGAGAGAGAGTATGGAGAGAGTATGGAGAGAGTGAGAGAGAGGGGGAGAGAGTATGGGAGAGAGAGAGAGGGGAGAGAGTATGGGGAGAGTGTATGGAGAGAGTGAGAGAGAGGGGAGAGAGTATGGAGAGAGAGTGAGAGAGAGGGGAGAGAGTATGGAGAGAGTGAGAGAGAGGGAGAGTATGGAGAGAGAGTGAGAGAGAGGGGGAGAGAGTATGGAGAGAGAGTGAGAGAGAGGAGAGAGTATGGAGAGAGAGTGAGAGAGAGGGGGAGAGAGTATGGAGAGAGAGAGAGAGGGAGAGAGTGGAGAGAGAGAGAGGGGAGAGAGTATGGAGAGAGAGAGAGAGGGGGAGAGAGTATGGAGAGAGGGGGAGAGAGTATGGAGAGAGGGGAGAGAGTATGGAGAGAGAGGGAGAGAGTATGGAGAGAGAGGGAGAGAGTATGGAGAGAGAGGGAGAGAGTATGGAGAGAGAGGGAGAGAGTATGGAGAGAGAGAGAGAGAGAGGGAGAGAGTATGGAGAGAGAGAGAGAGAGGGAGAGAGTATGGAGAGAGTATGGAGAGAGAGGGAGAGAGTATGGAGAGAGTATGGAGAGAGAGTGAGAGAGAGTATGGAGAGAGAGTGAGAGAGAGTGAGAGAGAGTATGGAGAGAGAGTGAGAGAGAGTATGGAGAGAGTATGGAGAGAGAGTGAGAGAGAGTATGGAGAGAGTGAGAGAGTATGGAGAGTGAGAGAGAGTATGGAGAGAGAGAGAGAGAGTGGAGAGAGAGAGTGGAGAGAGAGTATATATATATAGAGAGAGAGAGAGAGTGGAGAGAGAGAGTGGAGAGAGAGTATATATATAGAGACAGAGAGAGAGTGGAGAGAGAGTGGAGAGAGAGTATATATATAGAGAGAGAGAGAGAGAGTGGAGAGAGAGAGTGGAGAGAGAGTATATATATATATATAGAGAGAGAGAGAGAGAGTGGAGAGAGTGTATATATATATAGAGAGAGAGAGTGTGTGTATATAGAGAGAGAGAGAGTGTGTGTGTATAGAGAGAGAGAGTGTGTGTATATAGAGAGAGAGAGAGTGTGTGTATATAGAGAGAGAGAGTGTGTGTAGAGAGAGAGAGAGAGTGTGTAGAGAGAGAGAGAGAGTGTGTAGAGAGAGAGAGAGAGTGTGTAGAGAGAGAGAGTGTGTGTAGAGAGAGAGAGAGTGTGTGTAGAGAGAGAGAGAGAGTGTGTAGAGAGAGAGAGAGAGTGTGTGTAGAGAGAGAGAGAGAGTGTGTGTAGAGAGAGAGAGAGTGTGTGTAGAGAGAGAGAGAGTGTGTGAGAGAGAGAGAGTGTGTAGAGAGAGAGAGTGTGTAGAGAGAGAGAGAGAGTGTGTAGAGAGAGAGAGAGTGTGTAGAGAGAGAGAGAGTGTGTGTAGAGAGAGAGAGAGAGTGTGTGTAGAGAGAGAGAGAGTGTGTGTAGAGAGAGAGAGAGTGTGTGTAGAGAGAGAGAGAGAGAGTGTGTAGAGAGAGAGAGAGAGTGTGTAGAGAGAGAGAGAGAGTGTGTGTAGAGAGAGAGAGAGAGAGAGAGAGTGTGTATTGATTAGTATATTGATTTTGGGCAACTTTAGTTGGCATCAGTTAGTGCTTCATAATTAGACTTAAGATTGGTTGGTTGGTTGGTTGGTTGGTTAGATATACACATGGCTACATTTGCTGTGATATGTGTAACCACAACATAGGCGAGTGAATCGTGTTAATGTATGAGATGATGCAGCCCTCAAATCCTGTTGATTCAGTGTGGTCATCTAACCTGAAAGCACTTTGCCATTTGTTTGTTATGGCTCTTCCTCAATACACTAATACAGTTAAATTCCACCAGTTAATATTATCTCTTTCTCCCTTGTTGCCTAAAAGATGTAAGTGAAACCTAATCCTCTGTGATAATCTTGTGATTACAATCAGCTTTGTAAGTTGTTTAGTGTGATGCTATCAAAGTGCAACACAGCAGTTAGTGTTGTCTTTGCATTCATCAACCTTGGATTTAGCTGGCGTGTTTTCCTTCCCTTTCCCTTTGGCCTTTCCCCCTCCCAGTTTGGTTGGTCCTCACATTTTTGGTCCAAGGGTCATGAAGGCACACACAAGAGATTTGTTTTAATATTTGTTTTTTTTTTTCAGCTTTATTTGGTGCTTTGGTTATAATTACTTCATGTAGTGATCCCTGTGTGATATTTTCTTTACTGAACTTATTGCTACATTTGTAGAGCTCTTATGACAGCCAGACGGTTTCTAATTACTTCATTTTAATTTTGTGAGTAATTAAATTATACACACTCTCTAGCTGCTGTCTGTGCTCAGCCAAAGATCATTTGTATTCTGAGAAGCTCCACTCCATTTCAGCCCTGCACAATCAAAGTGGGCTGGGTGTTTTTGTAGTTCAAATAACTCTAACAGAGTAATACATCTCCTCTCTAGAGGATCTCTTCATGTTGGTTTCAGAAGTCATGTTCTCCCAGTTAAACTTAGAATTTATTTAACATCAATAGTTTAGTGTTTTACTGCATGTGGTAACGCGCGACCTTGAACGGGATGAGCCAAAAGACGAAAAATATAGTAAATTCTAAGTAGTTTTAATACTCTTTTTAAAACATTAGGATTGGACACTGGGTACTGAATTGTGAAGCCAATAAACTGACATTTTAACGAATTGGCAAAATTGCATACAAAGCAAATAGTCCTTAAATTCAGTGGTTGTAGTTTAAGAAGAATAAAACATGTCTAAATCAGTCACAATCACTCCCGGATCCTCTGTCTTATGTGATTCACTGCTGAGCAGGTACAGCTGCTTGGTGGGGGATGCTGCTGTCTATTATATTATTAGATTAAGTTAACTTCATAAATCTACAATATGTAACATACAGACAGCTGTTGAAGCATATTCATAGCAATTAAGAGATTAAAAAGTCATTAAAGTAAATCATATTCCGACAGACGATTGAAGACCAGGCAAAGCTGATATTTGTTTTGCAAATAAAATGCTGGTAATCAGTCTTTTTTTCTTACTGAGTCACTCGCACTGTCAAGCAGTGAACCAGTACAGTGGGTCATTAATGGTGTCAGAAAACTACTGATGTTATAAGGAATTTGTGAATTCATGTTACTGCGTTAATGTTGTGGATCTTTTTAAGAAATCAATCCTATAGAATCTTATTTATTTGTGTTCATTTATTTAGTTGTTTCCGCTTTCAGTTTTCATTTAATAATTGGTTTTAGGGTTATGGTTATTCTAAACAAGGAAAAATATTAACATCAGTTAATTTATGCATTTTTTTCCTTTGCCTTCTTACATTTTTGCTAAAATGAGACTGAGACTAAACCCAACTTAAAAGAGGTTGTGGCAGGTGCAGGTGTAACAGGTGTGTTTAATGTTGAGCCAGGTGTTGAGCTGTTAAGGTAAATGAGGAGCAGCTGATTCTTCTGGTTTGGAGGAATAGAGTGAGCCCTCTACTCCTAAATGGATTCTCACCTGCCGGTTGTTCAGAGACGAGAGATTCTGTCCACAAATCTGTTGCCCATTTGGTCTGAAAGATGAGTCTGGGCTCCTCGTGCACTTCGTGTACTTCTGCAGTCTTGGCATCTTTCTGTTTGTGTTGCCAACACCAGGCAGCAAAACTAGGTGGAACTTGAAAACAAGCTGGTTGATATGTGTAGAAGTGAAGGACTCAGCACATCCAACCTGTGCTGTAAATGAACCATTCTTGTAATTGCTCATGGCCCAGAATGTCTGTGCCACTGACCCACTTCTTTTTAGTCCGCTTAGTGTCCCCCCACGCTGCTAGAGACACCACCCTGAGTCCCTCACCGATAAAATCAGACGGAAGATGAAAACACTCCTCCTGCACCCTCCTAATAAAGAGTGGTGTAGTTCATGGCAAAATTATGTTACACGTAACTTTGACCGTTCATGACACACTCTGATAAAGGACTGTCCAACAACCATCTTTGAACCAGATAGAAAGTTGTGAAGCACGCAGCTGAACAATGAGCTGAAACTCACTGCAGATTCAGCTTTTCAGCTTTTAATTCTGTGTGTTCAGCATATTTTACGTTATTATTACATTGCTCTAGTAAAAATATTGTTCTCTTGTTCCAGGTGTGTCCCACAGGTGGACGCCTTTTTTTTTTAAAATTATCTTCTTGTTCCTGTCTCTGCAGAGCAGCTGTAGACCCACTCGTTTCATATTTCACTCTGTATCAGATTCTTGCTTTAAAAACGTAATTACTTCTGCAGGTAGTGTGTGTGTGAACTATGGGAACCCAGTTGAAGCTACTGATGTAGGAATGTGTGTTACTGGCTCTCTTCTGATATTTAAGTAGATAATAACTTGCAGCCACAAAAAGGTTACATTGGCTCATTCTTGTTAATATGTATTAGTTGTTGCTTACTAAAATGTTTAAAGATATTTAAGGAGAAAATATTCATACTTAATTAAAACGGAAGCATTGGGGCACCGTGTTTTTGGAGAATGATTTTGCCGAGTTGTGTTTTTGTACCTCAGCCCAGTGTCAGTCCTGCCGCAGAGAATCTGACAGAAACTTCATGGTTGTCTTCGAAGAAGTTTTGGCTCCACTTTTACCTTGGTATTGTTTGAACACCAGAGCGCTGAGACCGGAAATAAATCAAAACTACAGAATACTTTTATTTTTCAATACCTTCCCTACAGAAAAAAACAGGCTTTTGGTTTAGTTCATACTAATCTTTTTAAATACTAACGGGCAACATTAAGATTCAGTTAGGAAATTTTTAAATAAACACTAAAAAATCACCATGAAAAGTTCAAACGTAACTTTATTGTGACTTTATGATACATTTTTCAATTTCATATCCAACGTCATTGGTACTTTTACTGCTGCCACATTATGCTAATTACTGTTTTTTCAATTTGACAAATTTCTTGGAAATTGGTTCATTTTGAAGTTGTTTACATTTTATTATTTTGTAATGGCAAGAGTATGACAGACTTTAACATAATATTATAATATTTAATGTACATTCAAGTTCATTCATCACAAATTGTATTAATAATTTTATTAAATTATCAAGGGGATGCAAACTTTGGCACAAATATCATTTTTCATTATTTTACTGTTTTTAAACACTTCTTGACCATTTTCTTTACTTCTGATGGTGAAAGAACATTTGTACTAGCTACTAACGTTGGATCTTAAACCTAAAATGATAAAACTGGTCAAAGATTGTATAAAGTTCTATTATGTGATTGTCATTGTTCATGTGGAGAAAGTGCTTCACTGCTGCTTTGTCAGAAGTAACTGCGAAGCACTGACTCAGTGTGAAATGTTGAACATGAGAGGCCACTGTTATTATTCGGAGGTGAGCAAACGGTCTCTCTGCTTTGCTACAAATAGAACCTCAGCAGTTTATGAGCCAGTTTCTTATTTGTGTGTGTGTTATGCTTTTTCCCCTCAGAGACACAGGAGCCCTCACCACCAACTGCAGCTCAGATCAGATATGGTGAGATTATATCACACACACACACACACACACCCTCTGTTTTGCAAGGTGACCATTATCTATTAGTCGTTCTTTCTAGTCAGCAGTTCTGGCCTAAACATTGATAACAGTGCAGTTCAGCTGATGCAGTATTTAAGTCTGAAGGAACCTTTTTTTGTGTTGGTCAGTGATACAGAAACACAAGCTGTAATTAGTTTTGTGAATTTTTCTTGTCCCTCTCTCCATTGAAAAAGTTTCTTCTGTGATGAAGTTCTCATCACTGAGGACTTCAGCTCAATAACTGACCTTTATAAGCCACATTTTCCTTTAAATAAACTCCAAAGGAAAAGTAGCATTGGTGTGAGATCAGTCAGTCTGGATCAATAATCTGTTGGACTGTTTCACTGAGGTGCAGAAAGATTCGTAAACACTGTTTTGATTTGAAAGTAAGAGAAAGCAACAGAAGCTTCTTGATGGCAAGATTTGCTCTTTAAGGATTAATTCATCACACTTAAATTGGAGTGTCAGGTTTGCCTTTTAACTTGTTCTTGTTTGTTTGCAGTTTTGTTCCAAAATGCCCTGCCCTTTGTTGGATTTGGCTTCCTGGACAATGCCATCATGATTGCAGCAGTAAGTGACAGGAATTACTTGCCTGTATGAAAAAATCTGCTTTTTTTTTTCCTGTGATGACACTGAGTCTGGATGCTAGTCTCACTTTGGTCTCCTCTATTCTCCAGGGAACACAAATCGAGCTTTCTATCGGAGTCACTCTGGGCATCTCCACCATGGCTGGTAAGACCCTGTCACAGTGAAATCTGAACTGACATGTTGGATTATTCTTCATCTCACTTGCAATTAATCAGACAATTATTCATATGCAGTTTTTATTGGATAATAATTTCAGACACTTATCAGAATTCTGAACGTGCTCTGGCACCGTCCTTTAAAATAAGAGGGTTTGACACCTTTCTCTGTTCTGCTTTAAATATGACTAATAAATGCTAATGTATACATGACTAAAAGATTGAAAGCTTACAGCTCGTCCTGCTGATGTCAGCCGTGTGCAGGAAGTTGGTTGGCTGACATCAGCAAAAAAGGTTGAGGTGATGTGCCAGTGGCTCGGGCTCCCGAGTACTGAGAGATGGTGGAGGGGTCACAGAGCACTAATCACACCTGAGGAACAAAGGGGAAGCAGCAGGACAGTTTTGTTGTGAGACCCTCCCAAGGTGCTTTGGATTAAAGCTGCGTTTACACATGAAGTGAACCCTGGACTTTTCTGGACGTCATCCTGAGGAGCTGCATGTAAGAATGCAAATGTCTTCCTGTAATTTTAGCATGTGAGCCCCATTATACAAAGTCATGTAGGGGGTTTGCCTATGTGAAAACCTTGTCCAGTCCTGAACAGTGTTACCAAAAGCCAGTAGGACGCGTGTCTGAGGGCAAACGAAAGGTATGACCTGACCTCTGTGAATAAAAAAACGATTTGATTTAATTATTTCGGCTAGTGGTGACCTTCAGGGGTCACGACAGCACAAAGTGTTCTGCACGTTGATTTGGCATGAATTTCCCTTCCTGCCACTCTACCACTGATTCCCCAGGCCCCCTTTCACAAATGATTTCATTTACAACAATAGAACTTTCTCTGCCTTTTAATTTGACAGTTTTAGCCACTGTCAGTATGAGTTTAGCATGAGTAACCATAAAGAATTGAGGTAGTAAAACTAGCAGAGATTGTAAATAATTTAAAATGAAAATTTGGTATAAAATCATTGACAGCGCCGCAGTTGATTGTTCGTTTGTGCCTTTGCACCAGAGACAAAATATTAATTTTCTTATTCTGAAGCAGATTATTGGGGCTGAATAAACTAATAAACTGTCTTTGAATAAACTCAAATGCTGTAACCAGGTCAGCGTACAGGTGCTGTTACTTTCATTCAGGCTGCAGGTTGCACAGCCACCTCCTCCATCACCAGGAACACAGCACCAGCTGCATCCAACTGCTCTCACATATATTTTAAAAAATGTGGTTCTGCTTGATCTTGTTGCAGCTTATTGCGACACAGCCTGCTGTGACCGTGGCTGCTGTTCTGCAGATCATGCTTATGCTGTGCTGTGGAGCTTGCCTTCTCGTTTTTTTATTTATTTATTTATTTATTTCCCCCCACCACCACTAGATTATTCCGTTTCCATGGATACTTGGCTCCAATTTTCTCTGCAAAGTGCAAATCAGAGGCTGAAGAAGGGTTCTAGATCAATAGCTCTGCCGCTGCTTTATATTTGTTTCATCGTCATCCAGCCTGCAGAGATGACTGATTCCACCTATTATTTTTAATTTGAGGAGGGGGTTTCTGTGGCTGCTTTTGCAGAGCCCTGTTTCTCCAATCAGCACTTCACCACTGCCATACGCAATCGGTGTCAGCAGTACTGGTGAAATGAGGCTAATCACTGTCCTAACTCCTCATCCTCTTTAGAGGCAAGTCTGACAGAAGCAGTCCACCAGCGGTTTTCACTCTTGCAGGGGACACTGTGCACCCAGCCTCAAGCCTTGTTGCTTTTTAAGTCTCCATAGATGCCCTGAATGCAAAACAAACCTCCTTAGCATCTTTGTGGTTTTAACGACCGTGAACAGATACATTTTATAGCACATTGTCCGCCCTCCCCTCTGAAAATCCACAGTGTGAATTATTCATGGCTGGCAAGAACTCTACTGTTGATGATAGTACATTAACGAGATTCTTAAGAAGCAGATTTTGCTGACAACAAACCCACGAAGGCTGAAGAGAAAGAAGCTGAATAATATCTTGGTGGCTTTCCAAAGGTGATCTTTGATCTGTTAAAAACTTTCACAGCTTTTCTGGCTCCTACCATCTCTTCTCCTCCCACTGCTTTGATTTATTGTTTTGATTCCTCTCCTGACTTTTCATCTCTTTGAATATACTATGATGTCTCTGGGCCACTTGGCACTGCAGAATTTAGGTCGTTTCACTTCCCGTTGTCACATGTGGCTGAATGTGTCCTCAAACGTAGGCGGGAGGATGCTGGCTCTAATAAAGGATTACAGCCTCGGAATCAACCAGTTGTTTTTCTGTGGTCTATGTTCGGACACTTACCCGAGTCCATGAATGCACCAGCAATGGTTAAACGAGGATGGTCAGACATCTTCCTTTCCAGCCACGACCTGCAGCTCTTTTAACTTCTATGCTAAGTTCCAAGGCCTTATGTGAAATGCAGTCAGTCTGTGTTCTGGTTTGTCCCCAAAGGCTCATCTCTGATGGACATTTCCATCCATTATTCTTATCAGATGCCAGTGTCATCTCAGCTTCTCCAAGCTCATTTCAAAACACTTTGCTGAAAATGTTTTTCAAATCTCCATAAGCCATTTGCAACATAGAGGGTTTAGAGTAAACAAAGTCCAAATGTGTGCACGTATCTAAAGCCAAACAGACACTGGGTGTATTTGTCTTTGTGTATTTCAGCACTCACTAGTTTTGGACTCCTTGATTGTTGTTTAAAAACTCAGCAGTCTGGCTTTTTCCTGGATTTCCTGGTCTAATTTCCCATGTGACCACATGATTGATGGTAAATGATCTGCGATCCACTGAAGTGAGCTTGAGTAGTATGTTTTTTATGTTGAAGCTTAAACTGTAGACAGGATTTACACCTGCTGTCATATAAAACCGATATTTGCTGGAGAAGAACAGATCACATTGTCTGCACCTTCCTCGCTATGCAGCTCTGGCTCCATATTCTTATTTTACGATCAGTAGAACTGCCCGAAATAATGCTGCCTCTCTCTTTGTCAGTTCTCCACCAGTAAAATCCATCGGAGGCTCTACTTCGTGTAGGGCTCTACATTGCAGCCAGTTGATCGATAAGTCCAGTGTGAGTTTTAGTCAGTGTAGTTTATGGCAGCTTAAAATGTGAACTAAAAAGAGTCTTAACGATGAATAAAGATGTCGACCCAGTGTCGTTCGTTTTGTGCTGTGGCCAGATGCATGGACGAAACATGGCCCGAGGGAGAGGTTCAAACCCTCGTCCTCTAATCCACCTACCTGCCCAACAGCTGTAATAAGTATTTCTGATAGTCGGATTACTTTGAGGATGTTGGCAGAAAGTTTCAGAAGACCTTCAAGCCCTCCAGTGCAAACAAGGGAAATTGGGGACATTGAAGTTTACAGAACTGTCAGCAGTCTGTCAGATTTAAAGTGCTAGAGATAAGAAGTCGGTACACTGGAGGCTGGATGCCTTCAGAGGTTTTTGGTCCCAGAGAGAAATCAAATTGACAATCTGTTGCAGACATCAACTGTCATTCAGGATTCAGTCTGGATTAACCCTTACATTCCTGGGAGGATCTGAATTGGACCATCTCAGATTTAGGAGAGAAAAAAGAACATGTTAATTAAGAACAAGAAAAAACCTGGTAAAACACCTGCAGCCTTCCAACACCAATTTAGTATTAGTTTGTATATTTTTTTTATTTTTTGCATAGAAGTGTGTGAAATCTTTTATATGAGATGAATCCTTTGTCTGTCACGGTGTGTTTGTTTCATCAGAGAATGTGGGAAATCAAAGCGTTTGCCTCTTTGTGTTTTTGCAGCTGCGGCTCTGGGGAACCTGGTTTCAGATTTGGCAGGTCTCGGGTAAGCAACCTTCTAAACTTTGTCTGAGGATTCAAGTTTATTTTAAGTGTGAAGTCTCTTGAAAACAAAAGCAGGTTAGAGCAGTTCATAATATACCGTGGGTGCTATTTTCTTTTGGGCTTTATTTTATTTAATGACGTTTTTGAATTCTGCCACTGCACTGAGTTAGCTTTCTGTCTGATAAGATGACCAGTGTATGTCTTACACCTTTTTGTTTTTAAATTTAGTATTTAATTCAGAAGGTAACCAAAAAACAGTCTGTAAGGATGTTATTTGTGACATGAAATGAAGATATGATGATACATGCCCACGCAACTATAATCACGCCTTTGTGTTTGTGTGTAGTCTTGCAGGTTATGTGGAGGCTCTGGCTTCCAAACTGGGTATGCAGGTGCCGGATTTGACGCCAAAACAGGTGGACATGTGGCAGACCAGGCTCAGCTCTCACCTGGTGAGGTTCTTTTCATCCTTTCCTTTGATCAATTTGGAAGAATCAGAGAAGAAATAAAAACTAAAAGGTGCAGATGCCATCAGAGGACCTCAAAAAGAGAATCCACAGATCAGATTGAAGCATGAAAAGTGTTTTTTCCCGTCACATTCACCCCTGGCGAATGCCAAAAAAGAACATTGATGCAAGATCATTTTAAAAAGTGTATCTGCACTTACACTATGTTGCCAAAAGTATTCGCTCACCATCCAAATAAATGAATTCAGGTGCACAAAGCAAGGTCCATAAAGACATGGATGAGTGAGTTTGGTGTGGAAGAACTTGACTGGCCTGCACAGAGTCCTGACCTCAGCCCGATAAAACACCTTTGGGATGAATTAGAGCGAAGACTGCGAGCACTGTGTATTATGTATTTCATAAACACACTTCCCAGAAGAGTTGAAGCTGTTATAGCTGCAAAGGGTCATATTAAACCCTATGGATTAAGAATGGGATGTAACTAAAGTTCATATGGGTCTAAAGGCAGGTGAGCCAATACTTTTGGCAATATAGTGTATGTATCTCCTGGAAAAGCAGCAGCACACGTGAGCTGAAGCGATGTGAACCTTATTTAATTGTAATATCTTCTCCACATCTGCCTCCTTCTGTCTTCCTCTTCTGCTCCTGCAGGGTAAAGCCATCGGTGTGTCCATCGGCTGTATCCTGGGAATGTTCCCGCTGCTATTTCTGGACGACGAGAAGGATAAAGAAGCACAACCCTGCAGCGACGCAGCATCGCACTCGTCCTAACGAGCCACCGTCACTCCCTCAAACTGGATACGCCTGATGTCAACTTAAAAGTATTTGCAGTTTGATGTTTCTCTGTCTTCCTGCTCAGGCGGCATTCACACCGGGGTTTTCTCGAAACCTTTTGAGGCAGTCTGGGAAAGTGTAACTAGCTGATGACGGTGCACTTTTTATGTTTGTTTGATGCACGTGGTCGGGTTCACACAGTTTGCTCCATTGTACCATATGTCAGCCCAGTGGGAGGTGTAGCTAATTTTAAATGTGATGAAAGCTCAGCTCCTAGATTCATCGTATTTATCTCTTCAATCGAACAGGAGGTTCTGCGTGATTGTTGGTTCTTTAAAGCAAGAATGTGATTAGTACATGCAGAACATCCTCCGAAATGAACGGAATCATCCTGACGCTAAATGTTTTCATTGATTTGTACCAGTGCGTCTTAATAAGTTAATACTAACAACCCATGTAAATGTCCAGTGGTTACAACACTGAACTAAAAGCCGACGAGCGACAAAAAACATTCTACATATTAAAGATGTACTAAGAGTTTAACTTAGAGAAACATATGAAGCATCAATCTCTAAATGTAGCCACATTAACCATAAGCTACTAGTGATACTTAAAGTATTAAATTACTTTTTTTGTTTTCCTTGCACTGATCTCTATCGTGCTGCTTTACAAATTAAACATCTGCTCATGGTAATAATTTGTATGTACACTGGTACTGGATCAGCAATTTGAATTGAATTCTGGACAAAAACGTGCAACTCAGTGAATGAAGACTGCTGCTTTCGCCTGAAATTACTTTTTGTTTAAAAGCATGCGATAAATGCACAATTCAGTCAGATTTGAACATCTTTCCACATTGGTTCCTTCCAGAGTACGACTGGGTGAGACAGGCTTCAAAGAATATACCAGGATTTTATATTATTGTGGATAGAATATAAAAACAGAACATGTAACAGAACAAAACCAAATCCCTTCTCTGGGAGTTTTATCGTAGGCAGAACCATGTTCATGTGTTTGCTATGCTGCTCTAGTACGATGGATGTAGGCTAAAGTCAGCACGTGCTTGTTTCCACCTTAGTGTAGTTTTGTTTTTTTTTGTCTTCAGATTGAATTCCTGGTTTCAGAGTGACACCAGGAATTCTCATGAAGAACCTAAGTGATTGTTACAAATCAGACAGTTTGGTTCCCAGTGGGTTTCGTTCGCCCTGATGCCTGTGGTGAATGCTGCCTAAGTAGGTCCCAGGATGGGAAGTGATCACCAGTCTCACTTCACTTCTTTCCATCGGCTTCATATCGGCTCCAGCTGCTGATTAAAGCAGGGGATCAGACAGCGGGTTTCCCCTCTAATGGAGTAGAAATAAAACCTCCATCTTCCACAGTGAAAAAGTTGCTTCCCATCCTGACAGTAGAAACTCAAGCAGCAGATACTGAACACTATTAATATTTAAGTGTTTTTATTTTTTTTGTTCTGCAGACACTTTATACGTTTGTCATCTCAAACACTATATGTTGACTTTTAAATGTTTCTCCTCACTTCAGCAGAAACTGAGCAGACTCATCAGTTACTCATCAGAATGTCACTCCGTCACGTGTGTTGTGCATCTGTTTACTTCCACAGAGGAAAATGGTGTAACTCAAACAGGAACAGTCACCTGCTACCTCGAGGGATGTTTTGTGTTTTGCATGAAGAAACGATGCTGTAGAACAGACTTTGTCCATATCAAATGGTTTTTGGAAAGTCTTCAGATATGTTAAGAAAAAAAAAAGGAGCTGCTCAGTAGTGATACAAACTATTTGGGAAATGAAGTTTCTATTTTCAGTTCTGGGCTATTAACAGATATTTGCTTTCCATGTTCTTCCTGTATCTTTTTTCACTCCTTCCTCTCACACAGGCGCTTGACTTGGATCCAGCCGTCTGTGTAATTAGTTTTTTAGCTTTTGTTTGAAGGCTTGAAGCTCCAGATGGTCAGGTTGCCACACAGTTTATACCATTGGAGGTTTCAGTGTTAAGTGAGATTTTCTTTGTTACAGCTTTTTTTCTTTGCTTGTCTCTCTTCCCGCTCCAACCTACATCAGATGTGGGTGTTAGGGTTATGTCTGATCAGTGAACAGGTCGGTTAAATCTGGCCTCAGATCAGGTTCTACCACCGCTTTAGCCTAAAAATTACATTTTAGCATCTCTATCTCCCTCATTTATACTATTCACTGACTTTATAACTAAATTTGTATGATTTTTTTTTTTTTTTAATGACTGATCTCCCAACTAGTTCAGAAATAAGTCTTTTACCTACACAGCCCAGAAACTGTTGGAAGAACTGATTTATTCTATGTGTCAAAGCCTGAAAAAAGCCAAACCTGGGCTGATGATGATGATGATGATGATGATTATTTTTACTGGTGCTCATTTATTCAATAGATTTTGGGCTGTAGGGAGAAAAGCTTTAGAGCGAAATGGAGACACTTGGAGCTCAGCTCTGAGACTAAAATTGAACCACATCCTCTAATCAAAAGGAATTAGAGGCTGGATAAAAAGCTTGCTAACAGCCAAACCTCTTGGTTAAGATTGACTGGTGATGGAATTGTTTTAACAATGTTTTAATAAGCAGAGGAAGATATGAGTTTGTCGTTGGATTAAGTGCGAAAGCCTTGAGGGAATTGGGCTCTTTGAAATGGTTGTGGAGGATGAGGACAAACAGTCCATCTGTTTGAGACAGGCAGTAAATTGTCAGTACGGAGTAATAATTGATATGCTGTGTACTGTGGACGAGTCTCTGTATCATCTCATGTTTTTATCTTCTTTTGTTTTCCTCCAAGCATGAAGGTTTTCCTCAGCACTGTGCAATGAGTAGGATTTTATTTGATTTTATGTCTTTGTGCACTTGATAATGACATTTAGCATAAATTAAACATTTTGAAGCACATGAACAATGTCTGAACGTTGTGCTGCCATCTTTTGGACTGTGTGGAAATGCAGCACTTGCTGTGCACTGATGCATGTCGTATGATGTTAAAGGACTGATTATACAGTATGTACATATTTTTCACCTTTATGTGCAGTTTAAAGTTAGACAATAAATTTGGGAGTATTTACTTCTGGCTCTGCAGGTGATGGTGTCCTTCAGTGTCTTGTCTTTCATGGCAGCTCAAGTGCCCTGAGCCAAGCAGTGACGCTCCTTTGGTTCCTGACAGACTGCCGATGTTCTGAGCTGCTCTAAGGTCAGATTGCGTTACAAAAACTAGTTTGCAACACAGACATTCACTACAAACCTGTTCTCTCCACCAGGGTCTTACTCTGTGCCAAACTAAGAACACGCTTCTTTTTTTATTACTTAAAGCTTAAAATACTGTTAAGCTGTTTCTAACACTTAAACATGGATTTGTAATGTTAAAGTTGGTGCATAATGATCATTCTTTGATTATTTTGTAACGCTTTAATACTAGTTCAGATTAACCACAGCTTCTTCAGGAAAAACACATGAATCTAACGAGAGAAAATGCTTGTAAGAAAAAAAATCTATAACAAAAAAGTATTGTGATACTTTGAGACTTAGCGTTAAGACCTCCAGAAAAATGCAACGTCCTATCAAAGTTAGCTGCCAAAACTCTTATCACCGAATTTTCTAGAATCCAAAACGTTTGATTCCTGATAATGTCATGCACAACAAATAAAGCGTTGTTTAAACATGATAAATCTTTTCATATATTTTCCAATGTAACCACTTGCACCATTTTCATTCATATGCTGGAACTATAAATTTCCCCTTAATGTAAATGTCTCCATGGAAACTAAATTTCATTCATCTCCTTTGATGAATGCATGAGCATAACTGATGTAACAAAATTCAGCATTGTTTCATTTAGAGATTGATTTTCCCAATTAAATCTACAGGTGTTAAACAATTTCTCTAATTATAATCTCCTGTAATTTTAACAGTAAAAACTAATGTCATTACAAATATCAATTTTACCAACATTTTGAGGAGAAACTTGTATTTTCGTGAATCTATTTCTTTTGATTCTCTGGTTCTGTTAGGGAATCGTAGCATCTTCCACAAATTATTAATTCATTCATTGGAATCAGTGGTCTGGGGTGTGTTTAACCTGAATCTACAGCGCAGAATAATTTAACATCGTCCAGTATTTTAAACATTGTCCAGTCTGAGCTCAACTTTAGTTGCTATGTATGTTTAACGAAAACTGGAATTCAATGCAGAAAAGTACCAATCAAGAATCCCGTCAGCCTTTGTAGTACACTGTAGTAGTACACTGTAGTCCTATACAGAATATTCTAAGAGTTACACAGGAAATCTAGAACCACGGTTTAACCCACCAACTACTTTAGCCTTAAACAATTCAGTTTAGTGCCACAATTAAACTTGATTCTACAGACATCCACAGTTAAAATGCAAAAAAATGTGTTTTTGATTAAAAATATCCAAAAGAATATTTTAAATATAAAAACAAAAACGGCCCAGATAGATTTAACAAAAGTCAAATGTTACAGTTAGTGATATTTCCTCTAATTGTACTCACCCACACTTCTTCACTCTTGTAATCTGCCATTCAGAAAAGTAGTCTCTCTTCTTTTGGCCTTTCTTTTACTATTTAAACTATTAATGCAAAAGGATTGAATGAATGAAACAAACGACAGTTTTCCTTAGTCATCAGATGCACATCGTATGCTACAGTTTTATTATTAGTTAGCCCAAACAGCTGATATACATAGAAAGAGAGGAATCAACAATAAACAGAATGTACAGGATTATTAAGTGCCAGAGGTAAATTGATCAGTTCCTAAAAGCAACAAAAAACAGGTTGCCATTAGTTCCTAGTTCTAGTCCTGATCATGGTCCTGGATGTGTCTGAACAGTCACTTGCTGGCTTATTAAATTGCAGAAAGAGTGTTAAAAATATCAACTCACTTCCTTTTTTTTAAGGGAAAGAAACGACATGAGACCAGTGTGAAGTAACAAAAACCTACATTAATCTGACTTTTGTTGATCAGATAATGTTTTAGGTACTTTGCACTGGTAAAAAACACTTTTTTGTTTTTTTATTTTCACCATTCCTTACTCCTGGCCAACTGAAATATTAACGTTCCATCATGTCAAGGCCGTACTGAGGTACATCGATCGTTTCAGTCATGATTTATCAGGGCGACTTCACCAATGTTCAACTTGCTTTCTATGGCTTTCGTTTAGGCTGTAAATGCACATTAAACTTCCCTGTATTAAAATTTCTCTGCTTCTAGCTGAAAAACTCCTCCAGATGACATCACCAGGAGGAGATTATGTCATCTGGGGGCATTTTTCAGCTAAAAGTAAAGAGAGATTTTAATATGGGGAAGTCAAAGGGTGTTTATGTACATGTACTACCCAAAGTAGAACCAAAAAAAAAAGCTAGTTCAAAATCAGTGAAGTTGCCCTTTAACATTTGTACTGAGAGGACATGGCTGCATCAAGTGACAATTTCATTCAATGGTAGTTTTTATCTATGAACGGCACAAAACCTCCTGTGCGTATAGAAGAGCACCTGAAATAAAGATGTTATACAAAACAAACCAAGGGCATCGTTCAGCATATACTGTAAAAAATTTGGCAACTTGTCTCAAATAACATTAAAGGGCAGGGACATAGTGACAGCTGTTAAATACAACACAGGGACAAAAAAAGACTCTACACACACGGAGGACAGAAGTGTTTCTTGAACATGTATTCGACATAATTGAGCGAGTAATTCTCCAACTGTGTGGTGCTAATGCGCACACACAGAACGAGTCCTCACAGATCTCGAACCTTCAGCTTCACACACTTGTTATCGCATCAGCTACAAGGTTCCATTTGTTATCCTGCACTAGAAAATCAAGGGCTAAAAAACACATGAAACTGACGGGCGTCAGCCAACGTACAGGTCGTCCAACTGTCTCACAAAAACATTAATGATCCCTGTAGGGAGACGGGTCAGATGACGGGCAGTATCTACAGTTTATTCTGGTCCAGTAGAGGCAGGAAAAACTGAGGGGGAAAAGGTTCCAGTAGAAAAAACGCTGCGTACTAAATCTTTGCCTAACTAAAAAATACAACATGCGTATTAAACATATTTGTTAACAGGGTTTATATGCAAAGGAGAACAGTGCTGAGATTTATAAAAAAAAAACATGGACGACTAATATTTAAATGCATTTAAATTAATTTGACTTGATTAATATTAATAGCTACTGTAAATAGCAGTATACATAATAAAGTAACAGGGATATTCTGTGTATTTCAGCTTGTTACGCTAATCACCTGCTAACACAAGTTAATTTTGAACTTACTGACATTTAGGAATATGTTTTTATATCTGTTAGTTATACGCGTGTAGTATATTACAGCTGGGTCTGCTTGTGTTCCGTTGTAACCACAGCTGGTGCAGGTTTGTTTTAGTTGGGTCACAGATCAGGGGGGTTGGGGTCTTTCATTCAAGAGATTTAGTAAGTATTTGAGAACATTTCTGAAGATGCTTCACAACACCCACTGAAAAGCCTGATAAATTGGATTTTGCATTAATTTGATTAACAAAGTTTCAACTGCTACGAGACATTTAGCTATGTTTAAGTAATAATACGCTAATCAACTTGTACAATTAAATATGTGAGCATCTCTAATACCATACGTGTTAACAGGGAGGGTACCTTCACGTGGAATCATGCATTTTCTATGAGCTCAGTTGATGGGAACACATTAGTTACAGAAGTGGAAAATAGTTTCATTAAATTCTGGGGGGCTCTGCTCCTGCTGGTGGGTCGGTCTGTAAAGACTCCCACAGATGACTGAGGCCTATGTGGAGTTTGACATCTTACGATTTCTAAATGTTTGTTTGGCACCACTCTGAGATCATGTTGACATGGCAGCTATTTAGCAGAGCACTTATCTGGGGTCACGATACCAAAGTCAAGGAGCGACTTTAAATCTGCGTATAATTGAATGAAAACATCTTGTAAATTTAGGTAACTTGCAAACTATGCCAGTACTAAACCTCTGGCTAAGCAGAAGTTCTACGAAAACAGTTTTCTCTGTGCCCACTAAATACAGCTCACCACCAGAACACAGGCTTTTCTACAACAGCCCACTAATCCAAAGTACTCCAATTACTACAGCCAAGCAGTAACACAGGACCCAGCTTACAGCGTACACTACATACTGTAGCTGGTGTTCAAAGCAGCCAAAACAGATTGTCTGTTTGCAACAGAACTGCAATTATTGATTAGTGAATTTGCCAAAGCCTGAGGTGGTCTGTCTCTGAATATTTCGTTTGGCTTGCTAAACCATCTAAAGATCAAAACTAGAGCTTTTTTAATTGACTCAAAGTTAGACGAACAAATCAATTACAAATTACATTTTGTCTAGTAATTACTGCAGATCCAGAGTTTTTGTAATGGTTGTTGGCAAAAGTAAGAATTCAAAGCACGGAAAGAAGCTGCTGTAATAAATATCGTAGTAGCTAAAAGTTTAGTGGGTCCGTAAATATATAGCATCCAGCCACCAGCTGTCCACAGTTCCTGATCTAATATGGGCTTCACCGAATAACTAATGAGGCACAATGCTAGTTTACACTCGGAAAAACTATGAGAACATGCAGGTCCTACCTGTAACAACAAGTATCCTTAGTTGTGAACTGTTGTACAGAAGCTATTTCTTTGAGGCTGCTTTTATCCTCCATTCAAAGTCCTATTTTTTTTTTTTACAGGAAAAAAAAAATCAGAATATTTAAGTTAAATTCAGCACACAGGCTTTTGGCACCTTTTAGTTGAAAATGTGACTGCAGGGCTGCAAAAAAAGAGATATGTACATACAAATAACAATTTCAGCTTTTGAAAATATTCCAGCTTGCAGTTCTGAGCTTTAGTTTATCACATCTAATATAACTTCTTCCCCAAACTACGGCTAATTAGTTTTCACGTTATCTGCTACACGTGTGACCTGACACAACTCGCTAATGTTCTGCACCTTTCATCCTAAAGTACTGAGGTTGCACTGGAACTGATCTCAGATCAGCATCTGTGGTTATTAGTAGTAACCTCAGAGGGAAACTGGAGTTAGTAGAGTGCAATACTGACAGTTTTCAACAAGCAACAAAATGCTACTGCAGGTTTTTTTTTGAAGGGAGGAGCTTTACAAGCAACATGTGGCACTTTGGGAAAGTTTTTAACCTGAACAAGTTTATTTTTTCTATTGAAAGTTTTACATTCTTGCTGGATAAATTACGTCTAGAGATTGTTTACTTTGGTCAGATTTGCCATTTGTCAACAGTTTCACTTCAGCATAACTAAACTGGCAAGATTTTAACTCTCCGTCAGATTAATCAGTCTCCCTATAATTTCAGTTTAAATGGTTTCAGAATTCACGTACACATTGAGCTACGTGCTTCCCCACATCATCATTCGATTACTCTTTGGCCCAAACAGTGAAGGTGCAAATTGTTTACCTTTTTAATTCAAATTCAACATTTCTTGAATATTTTTAAACCGATCCTTGATCGGAGTCTCCGGGCAACTTCCTCTAATGGCTCCAACTTGTATTTACTTTAGTGCTGACCAGTTTTGACCCTTCAGTGAATCTGTGGTGCTGAACGGTCATTGGTCGTCGTTTTCTTGAGCTTCACGCCTCGTCGGATGGCCACCAGAAAGTCCTCCACCTCGCAATACTCCGTCTCCTCCAAGAGCTCTGGGAGAGGACGGCGCTCACGCTCTGCCACTCTACCGCCAGGCTGCGGTGGAGGGGTAGGAGGGTCTGATCCCTCGCACATGTGCTGGGAGTCCCAGGGGCCACACTTCTGTGACAGTGGTAGGCTGCTGCCCGGTGACAAAGGTGTGCTTGAGGGGCTGAGCGGGGTCTTTGGTGTGCTGCAGTCCTCTGACGCTGCCCTGCCGGGGACACCAGGATGTTCGGGTACTGTTGGGGTCTTTACTGGGATCATTGGGGGCTTGATAGGAATTGGGCCCAAGCTCAGGCCTCCAGAGGGCCGGCGCAGATTCGGCTTTGAGGATGGTGTCCGTCGGATGGTGGCGACCCCAGGGGTGATTACAGTAGAGGGGTTGGATGGCAAGCCAGCAGTGGAAGCAGGACGTTTGGACTGGAACATGCGACGGTAGGACTGACTGATTTCACTGTTTCTGGGGATGGTGGAGGATTTATCGAAGTCTGACGAGTGCTGCTGCTCGATGTCCTGATCCACACCCACACAGTAATAATCACAGTCTGATACTGAGGGAGAGGAAACACACTGCCTTCTCAGAACAAGGAGTGTTTTAAAGCACTCACTGGTACAAAGTTAACTAAACATACAGCCCCAGCTTGCGCCTCTCATGTATTGATATTGAAGCTGCAGAGATAATATCCTAAATACTGTTTTTGCCTCCCCTCTGGTGCACAAAGCAATGCTCTTTAAACTGTCACTGATACTGAACTTGATTAAAGCTTTTTTGGATCTAGTCTGGGTTGTATATGTACCTGAATACCAATAAACTTCACTCTGATGTCTTTATATTAAAATGTCTTTTGTAGCTGGAAAAATGCCACCAGATGACATCACCTGGAGGATCTTTCGTTCTACCCTTCCTGATCTCCATTGCTAAACTGTGTTATCAGTTCAAACCAGCTCCATGTTTTTCTTTGCTGGAATGAGGAGTAGCACAACTCTGTACCTGCTGTTCCCTTAGCTAAGGTGTGTGTGTGTGTGTGTGTGTGTGTGTGCAAGAGATAACTTGTCCTGCAGCTGTCTATTCCTTAAGATATTAATTGTTGAAACAAACGCTCTAAAATGCTCAATATTATATTTAACCTATATGCATATGCACCTGCTAAAGCTCACTTATTATAAAAGCAATTATTTTAAGTTCATCTTTAACCAACATCACACTTGTAATCATGGTCAATCTGCTTTTACACAGAAACTGAAGCAGTTATAGTTAATAGAGAAATATTTTGAATGTAGAGAAGCCAGAGGGACGTTTAAAAGCATTCAGGTACATCCATAGAAAGCAAGTTGAAGAGTTTGAACTAATTTTTTTTAAATGTCTTTGTTGTGATAGTCTAACATTTTCCTTAAATACCAGCATCATTTCACATCAGTCCCTAATATTTCTCATGCACTAGGTGAGTTTTCAAGGATTGTGTACTTTCAGCCCTTCTGGACTTTTGAAGGGTTCCATGTGTTTCCCTGTAGCTTTAATGTAAAACGATACATGAGAGCTACAACCTGGGGCTCCACTAAACCTGACCGAACTCCGAATGTTTCATTATTCTCCAGTTCCTGAATAAACAAACTTGTTTAAAGTTGAAACATTTCCAATTCACGCTGCCTGGAGCAATTTAGCTCCAACTTCCATTTTGCCTGATGTCGAAAATTAATTTCCTTTCTGTCTAAATGTGCCTCCACAGGTACATTTATTTGTTGTGGCAGTTGCTTGAACCTGCTTTGAACTACGTTGACAGTCAGCATCAATGGTGCATTAGAAGCAGCAGAATTATTCAGTGTTTCGTTTTGACTCAGTGCAAACTACACTTTTGATAGCAGGACGTTTCTGCATTGAATTATGGAAGTGCATCCCCTGTGTGTGTGTGTACCTTGTGAGGGGATGGTGTCCTCGGAGCAGCAGGGTGTGTTTGTCTGGCTGCTGTAGCCACTGGAGCCCTGCAGCGAGTCTCTGCTGGAGCCGTGAATGTCCAGCTGGAGGCCTCGGGCCAGAGCTCTGGCCAGCTCCTCATGGGCCTCCCTGTCCTCTTGCTGCAGTCAATGTACACACACAGAGAGAGCAACATTTAAACTGTTTGTGTTGTTTGGGAGGCAGCATGTTGAGATGGACCTGCCTGCAGACAAAACGATGCTTTTTCAGATCTAACCATGATTGTCATATGATGCATCTTCTGCAGAAAGTAAAACTTCCAAAGCAGCTTTTTCTACAACCAGCTGTTGGCACCGTCTCTTTGCTGTGACTCTTTAAACTCTTTTCAGAAACACAAAGCTCTGTAAATTTAAAAACGCAGCCAGTAAGTCATGTGACTTGTTTGGCTTCGATCAGGGCGTAGCTAATAATGTATTAGAAATCACCAGCTGACCTTGGGGGAAATCAAACAGTGGCCTCCTTTGACCCGCTGTGGCTCTTCCCCTGGCACGGTGACCTCAGCGCTGTGGTGGCTGCTGGGATCTGTAGTCTCTCTCTTGCTCCGTTTCAGGGTGTTGACCACTGGTTGATCATAGGGGCCCGGTTTGGCCCAGTCCTATATTTATTGAAAATTTAAAAAAAAAAGTACATTGTAAATTTAGGCTAAATTCATTTGTTAGATTTCCCCTGATTATTGATAATTTTTTTAACTATTTTTAAAATGACAAACCTAAGCATATTGAATATTTGGGATTTTTACACCGGGGAACCTCGCTGCAGACAAAGATGGCAGACTACCAACCTCTCTGCATTTTGATTTTTGTCCAGGTCATTTCTCTGTCCACGTCCATGAAGCCTAACTAATGTTTTTAAAGCGCACAACTCAGTCAGCACCTGGTTAAAACGTATCTACAACAAGCTTCAGAATTAATATGAGTGTTACTTTTCCTTAATCATTTTAAGATAGTTAGTGTTGTTTTAAGGTTTTTTTTAAATGATGAAGCTGATGAGGAAATGAGATGAAAACAAAACACATTGGTGACGTTTATCATTGTAGTGTCTGCTTCTAAACTGAGCATAAAAGAATAAAATTCAAGAGAAAGACACTGCAATGGGATAAAATACAAAGCCAAACAAAAAAGATGAAAGGATAAACGGAAGGACAGGAGGAGGACATCATGGACAATGAGGATCAAACCTTCCATGATGGGACCCTGGATGATGGGATGACTCCGAGCCCCGGGGGGCTAAGAGGTGAGAGGTCTCCTGGTTGGCCGGAGCCTGAACGAGACCACGGCCACGTGGGAGACACAGACGAATAGGAGGGCGAAGAGATGGGAGAAGAGGTGGTGGAGGAGGAGGAGTAGGTGAAGTATGGAAGGTGGAGGTGGGTGTCCTGGGCCTGCGGTACAGCTCCGTGCAGGCAGAGGGCAGCGTGATGCTCAAAACCATTTGACAACTGAAGGGAAGTGGATGAAGAAAGAAAAACATGAAACATTAATGATGGTTGTGACTTGTGTGAAGACGGGAGAAGCAGCAGGAGCTCAGCAAACTGATTTTAATTTGTGTTCATGTCTTTTGAGCAGTAATTCTTGTTTTGTTAATTACGGCAAAACACTAACATTTTTCATCAAACAGCATCATCAGGTCAGTGGTTGTACTGTAGAATTATTAGCTATGAACAACAAGTTCTGAACCGTCAATGATCCTTTTACAGTTTACAAACCAAATGTCATCACTAGAAAAATGATCGTAGCCTCTGGTTAAACTGTAATATTAACCAGTGATTGTTTCCTTGTTCTACCTGCACTTTTATAAAGAGCTGATCTAGTTTCCCCACATTATCTGAATAAATAATGTTAAATAAATTACTGTAAGTCTTTTTAATACACAAGCTGTACGACGGACACACCTCAGAACTACTGGCATTATAGACAGATATTAAGTTCCCAGGTTATCATGATCTTACTGCCCAACTATTTGCTTCTCTCTCTACCTGCAAATGTACTATTACACTACTATTGCATGAATGGGCCCCATGCTCTCCTCTTATCCCCACAGTGGATGGTTATAAATGTGGGATTTGAACACATTATACCGATCAACAGAACGTACATACTTACAAGATGTATGAAGCACTTTCAAACACCACAAACAGAGCAGAGCGACCCAAAACCCTTACAGGTGTGTGTTTGCAAATGTTCACCTGTTGCAGCTCAGAGCAGGAAACATTGTGTGAGGGTGAGGAGGAGGAGGAGGAAGGCGCCTCACTGACACACTGAGGATAAAGCAGAGCCATGCAGCGTGCACACAGTCACAGTTTACAGGATGGAAACAGACAGAGAAAGAGCAGAGGACGCTTGTTACAATACCAAGGTTTCGTGATTAAAAACAAGCAGAATCTGCAGGTAGAAGTGTGAATCAAACTGAACGAGCAGCTGCTGCCGCACAAAGAGGTGTTAAATGAAGAAGCAGATGGAGCTAAAGACTGAAGACCAAAACACAGTACTCTAACTGGTCGATTGTAGTATCTTTTAAATTAACTCATCAGTTTATAGTATTTGTACTGAACATGTGTATAGTAACTTCACACACAGTCGACCGTTTACCTGCGACGTCTCTGGGGGCATCGGAGATGGGGACTTGGACTGAAAGGCGTCCTGGGAGATGAAGCCAGAGTCGTGGGAGGAAACCGAGGAGAGGCGGGCAGGCGTCTGCTGGGGGAGCACCGAGGAAGAAGAGGAGGAGGAGGCACGATAACGGAAATGGGAGGTGGGGGAGTGGCAGTGTGAGCCGCTGGAGCGCGAGTCGCTGCTGTTCACACTGTTCAGGCTGCTGTGGGACAGAAGAGAAAATACATCAAGTACTGTCTGAGAAGTACACATGTCCAACTTTACCAATTGTCAAAGCTGCAGACACATTTCAAATGGCACGAACGAGTTCTGTGGTTTGACACCAGGATTTGGACTGATCAGACCACCGGAGCTTTACGTGACTGATCCACTGATCTGTTCCCTGATTAGGCTACAACAGTCCTGAAGTCTACACTAATACAGAAGAGGATGACGATGGTGCATATTCAGCTGGGTGGGGCTTCTCAAACCTCTTCATCGCATCCTGATCGCAGGGATTTAGTGATTCAAACATTGTGCAGATCCACCTCTTCACCACACAGAGGCAGCACAGCAGCTGTTAGCGAGCTTCATGTCGTCATGGTAACCAACCTGCACATGCTGGACTTCCTGGATACAGTGGTGCTGGGTGATGAGGGTGGAGTTTGGTAAGACCAGGTGCATTCAGAGCCCTTCAGATCTACAATCACCTGCAGAGACAGAAGTAGAAAGAAGCTTTAATGATTCCTGCTTCTGTTTTCACTAACAATAACACACAGATCCTAAAGAAGCAGCTGCACAAAACACAAATGTTTCCAAATGTATTTATGGATCAATTATGACCTGAACATCTAGATGCATCTGAAATTTTGTTACTGAAGGTTTGGCATTTCCTTCTGTGCACAGGATTATTGTCTTTTGACAGAATCAAAACCATTTTAATGATCGACTTGTAATTTAAGTTGTTTTTCGAGGCAAAATGCTGAACATTTGCAGGTTCCAGCTCCTTAGATGATGTCACAGCTTGTACCTTCTAGAAGGAAAATAAGCAAACCTCAGCACAAATCTCTGTATGCAAGTATTTTACTTTTCTGTCAAAAAGAAAATAATGTGCAGATTAATTTCCTAAAGTAGTGAATCCATGTTCACTTATGAGTTTCCCTCATAAGTCAACATTGATTCGAGCTGCTGAAAAGGCAGAGAAATGGACAAAAGTGGGATGTTTTGTAATAACAGATTAAATTAGACCAGAGTCTGCGTCGTATCACAGATTATCCCTGGTGTCCGGCAGATGTCTAATAACTAAAATCAGACTTCCTGAACAGATGTTGGCTCCTCATGGAACCGAAAGTCTTTACGTTTGACATCCTGCACCGGTTTAACCACAGCAGAACCAAAGCAGGTCAGTGATGGATCGGCCCGTGCTGAGACGGTGGTACCTGCTCGCTGGAGGCGGGCAGCTTGTGTGGGTCCATGGTTAGAGTCTTCAAGTCGTCGGTCAGGGTCTGGAGGTGAGTGATCTCGCCCAGCATGGACATCTCCTCCTCCTGACACACACACAGGTTCCAGATTGTACAACAAAAAGCTTCTACTGCACTTATCACATATGTGTATCTGAGGGTCTACAGCTGCTGGCTTTTCATCGATAGACATCAGAGTCTCGTTTTCTGTGGTGCGTTTGTGTCACTGACCACAACGGGCCTCAGCATGGAGACGAAGCAGCAGAAGCGACTCCTCTCCTCCACCAGGGCCTTCCTCACCGCCTGCTTCTCCGTCTCCTCCAGCAGCAGGTACTTGTCACTGACGTCCTGCATGGCGCTGTCCAGCTGAGGCTGAAGGTCCCCACGGCCTGGACACACACATTCACGATCACACGACAGACAGCAGCAGTTAGTTCAATCAATCGCTGCTCGGCCAATATTTAATCTACGTTATTGATGTGTCAGGACAAACAACCAGAAGTTCAAAGATATTTTATTTATTTGAATGTTTGGCTTTTTGTTCACTTGAAATAAAGCAATTCATCCTCATAAATTCCCTTTTTTCAAGTATTCAAGTTATCAGCTATTAAATGAACTGAAGTCACACCAGTCAGAGAAACATAGTTTAAAAAGTACTTAAAAAACAAATCGGAGGAGGATAAGGAGTAAAAATAGAACGATGACAAAAACAGGACAACACAGTTATTCTGTGACTGATTTTCATCGACTTTAAGCAAATAAAATTGTGGAAGGAAATGACCCAGATGCAGTCGTGGCTCGACAGAAATGGAGGCAGAGGGTTCAGGTGCTCATGGGTTAATAACAGGCTTTTTATTCCACCTTCACTAAACAGGGAACAGCCTGTTCTTCTCAAACTGCACTTGATCGCATCAAAACAATAGTTTTCATGAGAGTCTCCCACATGAGAGTTTCCTCACCACAACCAGGGACCCGTCAGGCTGCTAACAAACAACCACTGGCATCCACACTATTATTATCAATCAGCTTGAGAACTTTGGGCCACTTTTCATTCACATAGCTGCACTGGTGCAACACTGACATGTTTTAGAAAAGGCTTCTGGTTTATTTTTCCCCCCCGTCGAATGTTTTCTTGAAGATAAACTGATGCTAGAAGTCGGCTGGTTTCTGTCAAATCAGACGTAAACTCACAAGTGAACATTGATCAACTACTTTTGTTCAGCAGAAATGCAGCTAATATATATTTTGGAAATTAATCTGCACATTATTTTCTTTTTGACAGAAAGTCAAATACTTCATGTTCTGGTGTCAGGTTTGGGGTGCCGCAAGGCTCTGGCCTTGGTTCCCTTTCTGTTTTCAGTTCATACTGTATATCTCCTATTATTCAGATTATCAACAAGTATGAGGTGGATTTTCATTGTTACATACGATACTAAGCTGTATGTTCCCATGAAGGTTGATGAAAAATCTGGAATAGATTGATCTTGACGCATGAGTCACAGACCTGCTTTTAAAACCTGATCCCCACGCTCCATCTAGACCCCCTGTGCTCTCAGTCGTCAGGACTATGTATTCATAGACTTAAGAGAAGATGGTGGAGGCGGCTTTTCATATCAAGCTTCTCTCCTTTGAAATTTACTGTTGGATTTATTGTTTGATATGTTTGCTTTCATTCTTAAGTAGATCAGTGATTTTCTTTCTACGTTTTGCCCTGATGCCCTTCCAGCTGTTACCCTGCCATTTCATCCAGGCTCGGGATCAGTACGGTGGCCCTTGGTGGCTGGGTGGGGTGGTGTTCAAACCCGCTGCCTTCTGCATCCCAACCCAATGGTCTCCCCACTGAGCCACTAGGCGGGATGGGTTCCGAGGTCAGGCCGATGGACCGGGGTCCATTACCAGTCCTCAGTGACACAGAGAGGGAAGAGACGGCAAAGAGTTGCTTCAGGACATAGGAATGTCATAACTGTCACATTCTTTTTCCTGTATCCAGCTCTAGATGTGGTTCATTCCTGGTTTTCTACCCATTTCGCTGCCGTCTCTTCTCTCACCGTTTACATTTCCATGCACAGTAGTTGTCTCGTCACTGTGAATCCACGTGCACCGTCCAAACACTAAGCTTGATTAGTTACTTTGAAGCCAACGCTGAATAATGTAATCTGTTACTTGACAGCATATAAAAGTAAATTCTCACATACAGTCTTTCCTCCATCTCCCTCATTAAATTTCCCCTTTAGTGCAGCTGCCTGCTTCATTTTCTCATCTTTCGAACGCTCGCTCTCTCATTACATGTCTTTCATTCCAACACCACCACCTCCTCCTCCACTTTCCCTCCCCTCATTCAAACGGTGGCGCTGGGAGTTTCCTCTGCTGCAGTAATAAAAGGTTGGGAGGACCAGATGACCCGAGCAGCTCGGCCACATCTGAGGTCCCTCTGGGTTCAGTCCTGGGTCCTGTTTACTTGGTCTTAAAGGCTCAACAGAGCTGGAAGCCGCGGCGTACTTTGTCTGCAGCAACAAAAAGCTCATGTTTCCAGTTATTAGGCTGCGTTTTGACTGAACTGCCTGTTCTGAAAGCAGAGGACTTGTTTTGATGTGTCGTTGAGCTTCTCTGCAGCCCAGACCAGCAGTGACTTACTGCAAACGTGATGTAAACACTTTAAGCCTACTTAGCAGTGACTGGGTGTTACATCTATTTTAGTATCTATCATTTCATTTAGCTTTGATTTTTTGATTTTTTTTTTTAGGTACAAAGTCTTGATTTCTCAAACTATTAAATCCCCCCAGACTGTAAAAAAATGACTGTGATTTTTTTGTAATTTGGCTCTTTAGGTGTTTTTTTTTAAAGAAGATCCCCATGATTATTTTGTTGTTAACCACGAGATGAGCTGAGCTGACAGTTTGCAGGTTTCCTGATTTTTAAATGACCTCACATCCTAATATTTGGGGATAATGCTACATTTTGCTGCAGTTTTTTTTCAGTTTAAACGCTTGTTGCTCTGTGTTCTGTTCAGGCTTTGGGTCTGTGAGTCACACAAACATCTGAACAATTTTGTTTTTTTTTTTCCTTTCAGTTTATCCCGTGAGTTCGGGGTCGCCTCAGCGGATCATTGTCCACATGTTGATTTGGCACAGTTTTTGCGCCGGATGCCCTTCCTGACGCAAGCCTCCCCAATTTATACCGGGCCTGGACCGGCACTGCACAGCTGGGGAGGGGAATGGGCTGTTAGGGGTTCAGTGTCTTGCCCAGAGACACTTCGACATATAGCCAGGGCCGGGGATCGAGGGACCTTGTGGTCCGTGGACGACTGCCCTTACCAACTGAGCTACAGCCGCCCCCACGCAAACATCTGAACAATGTGGGAACATATTTCAGCTGCATGTGACGGAGATTTTACCTGTACATACGGTGGAAGCACATGTGTAGAAATACTCACCGAACACATCAGCTGGACCGAGCGGAGCACGACGGGAGACCACGTACAGGCAGGGAGGCGGTGGAACAAAGTGAAGAAACGACATTACAAACACATGTTCCCACAGCGTCACCCTTTAAATAACTCTACTCACATAATTATCCCACTAAGAGTTTAATTATAACCGACTCACACTGTGTGGTTACAAACGTCTCAACAACTTTGAAGCAGCATTAGGTCATGAAAGCGTAATTATGTTATTTGATAATTAGGTTTCGTAAATGACAAACTACAAACCTTTCTTCGCTTTCTTCTGCAGCTTCAGAGTATCTGAGGACCTCTTCTTGATCTCCTGACGGGCCTTCTTATACTCTATGCACACACAATGAGTAACACATGCAGTGAACTTTTAAACAGAGATTAACATGAGCAGATACATTAAGGTATTATGTCTATAGGTGGCTCTCAGCTTAGCTTTAGTCCCTGCAGTCGCTGTGAAACAAAGGCCACAAGCCCACGACATGACTTTAAAATCTAAACCCCGTTCAGTGTGTGACGTCTTGTTGCCTTCCAGAGTCCTGCAATTGCTCAGTTGTAGGCACCAACCAAACCTGGCCTGATTTGAGGCTTGTGATCAACTATCAGTGGCTGAAAACACGATAGGTTTTAGTGTCGACCAGCAGTGATCAGCACAGGTACTTGATGTAATGCAGCCTGTTTGTGCCTCATCTCCTAAAAGGCAACATCTCATGACAAACAGTCGCTCAGTTTATCTAAAACCGGTTTTAAAGAGGCCTTGTTGCACATAAAGTCAGCTTTAGATTTTCATTCAGCAGCTCTGCTAACACAACTGTGGGAAATTCACATTCTTATTGAAATTCTTATTTTTCTAACAATGATCTCTATGCAGAAGCTCTTCATTTTCATATGAAACCGCTTGTTTAAGCTCTTTGCTCTTATTTAACATGAACCCCCATCATCACCACAGTTCACTTACAACTGACACACAGGTACAGGTGGTACATACAGTGCAGTATCTGCTGTCTTTGCTGCAGTGTGCGCACGTGTATGTGTGCACGTGTATGTGAGCGTGTTTGTACCTTTGGCGTGGTCTTTGTCCAGAGTGCTGGAGACTCTCTTCCACTCCTCCATCTGCTCCTGGAGAGGGTTGATCAGACAGTCCAAAAACACCCTGGGAACACACACACAACCTGTTAGAGCACTGTGTGTGTGTGTGTGTGTGTGTGTGTGTGTGTGTGTGTGCTCACAAACCAAAATAAAAAGGTTATTTTAAAGCAAACAGACCACATTCATGGCAGGAAAATGGTGGATGGCCACACACTGACTGGAGCATGAGGACACTAACAGATCTTTGCAGTAACATGAAGACGACACAGGCATCATAACTAAAAGTCTCATAAATTAGTTTTCTTGTCAAAGCAGCTATGAAAACACACAAATTACTACACGGTCCTTACTATGGCTCCAAATACCAGTTTTTAATTTATCTGCACGTTCTGTTTCAAACAGAAACCCGACGGACTGAGCTCCAAATGTCCTTGAGTCAAGAAATACAGGAGACACCAGAGAGCCAGGCAAAGTCCAAAAAAGGACAAACATGGACGTATTCAGGCAGGTTCATAGAAGGGAACTCAGACTGGTCTGGAACAGGTGAACTGTCCTCTGGTTCTCACTGTAGACAAGCCTCTGCTATAAACACAGCGACGTCTCTGTTGGATGTGGTCTCGTAATGTCTGTGTCTTTGTGTTACTCTACTGCTGCCAACATAACTGCCCATAAGAGGAACTTTATGTCCCTGAAGTCTTAAAATGCACAGACCTTTGCAGGAGTGGATGGAACAAGTAATGAGTTCTGTGTGTGTGTGTGTGTGTGTGTGTGTGTGTGTGTGTGTCCGTCTTCCAGCTATACAGCATCCGTGTTTGCAGACACAGCTGGAGGTCTCATCTCCTCACTTCAATCTGACTGACTGCCTCCCTCCCTCCATCCTGTGAGGGAGGTAATGGACTCGAGCAGGAAGGGGAGGATAAGGTGGAGGAGGAGAGAAAGGAGGCTGGTAGAAGAATGGATTCACCACAGGAGGCGAAGGAACTGAGAAAGCGAACAGAGGCGAAAGGCTGCAGAACGAAGGAGTGATTTCAGCCTCCAGACGACGCACAAAATACATAATACTCCAAGTGATCTGGTTAATTGTTATTTTTAACCTCAGTGAAACAGTCGGACTCATTTAAAGACTGAAGAGGGAGAGAGCAAGATAGAGGAGGAGGAGGAGGAGCAGCAGGTTGCCATGGAGAACTGGGACCAGAAGCTACACCGGTTCTCACACACACACACGTCCTTCTGTAGCCACATAAAAGCTTCCTCTCATTCTGACCTTAAGCATCCTGTAATATGGACATGGTGATGTGTCCATATGCTCTTTGTCCCTTTAACCAACCTGACTACACTGTGAGAACTGAGGGACAAAAGTCAGGATTAAAGTAAACAATATTGATTTAAGACTAAATCAACACACACACACACACACACACATATACACACGTTCTACTCACACAGAGAACTGGCGCAGTTTGGCCTCGATGCTGCGGTGCCTCATGCACATCCTGGTGAGGGCTGACCCGATGTCCCTCGTCCCCCCTGAAAACACACAGGGGACAATCTGTCACACTTCATCAGTACAGTTACTGCACTTCCTTTAGGAACTTTCAGAGTAAAAGCCTTTTTACCTCAGTTAAGCCTGGGTTAGTTTGTCAGACTGAGCACCACATATTATCATTATACGGTTTCCAGGCTACAACACTGTTTTTATATGGAATGAAGATATTAGTTTGCGTTGGATGCATATCCATAAGTTTTTAACAATGAACAAGCAAACCCCCCTAAAGTGGAACATTTGTTACATTTCTTGATGTACTGTGCAAATTAACTAAATATATTTGGGTGTTGAACTGTTACGACGAGCATCATGAACAGGTTTGTTTTCACTGTGGGAACTTTCTTCACTTTGTTCTGAGTTAATAGATGAAATAACGAGCAGGTAAGATGGTCATGATGCGGATCCTTAGTTGCAGTCCTACAGTGGAGATCCAGAGCTTCACACAGACAGGAGGAGTGGACGTCTCAGGCAGATATCATCTGTAGCTATGCAGATGTTTCTTTGCTATAAACAGGTTTTGATAATAATCCATAAATCACTAGCTACAAACGTGAACAGATTGAGACAGTTTCTCTATGACCTTAAACGTATCATTAGCATCTCTGTGCACAAGTTTCTTCATTGCAAAGGGCATAACTCACTTTTCTGACATGTTATAGGACAAACAGTGAACATTTGCATTTGTTTGTTGTCTTTTTTATTAAAGGAGGAACAAGTTGATGAATCTAATTAAAAATAAACCCTCAATAATGCACAAATTACACAGCAAACAGCCACTAGATTAAGTAACTTTAACACAATTTTAACACCGATTTCCAGTCTGGAGGCTCATAAACACTGAGGACACTGAAGCAGTAAGAGTATGAGGCCTGTGCGCACACACACACACACACACACACACACACACAAGCTGAACAGAGAGTAAAGCTGGACAAAAACACCTCAATTATCACACATTCAACAAACTATGTACAGATCCTGACAGATGGAGCAGTGAACACAATGTGTCGTATGTGACAGCACAACAGCCACTCAACCTATGTGTGTGTGTGTGTTGCTCAAGGGCACTGCAGCCGGTGGACAGGAGCCTGTGTTCGAGGCATCAGTCAGTGCGGCAGAAGCTCCACGGGCATCCACAGGGCCCAGATGGTCGTTCTCTCCCTCCCCCAGACAGAACACTCCCTCCTGGGGGAGAGTTCAGCAGAGCTCAGCCTGTCAGCCTGAAGCTCCCACACATGCTAATGTTTGTCTTCACCTCAGATAACAACGCTCATCCTGGAACTTTACATTCCTCACTTGCGCAGGCAGAACCACACGTTTGCAGATATTTGTTGATGTTTTCTCGTGTCCTGCACCAACTTTATTATTTTTATTTTACTGCTCTGTTTTTGTGACCTAGTTCATTTTTGAGCCAAAAAGAGTGAAGTGGCTGAAGGATGCTGAACAGCACACTAAAGCAGGGTGCATGTGTGCAGGGTGGGGTAGTGAGCACTGCATTGCACCACTGACACCTCCTCCGCTCGGCTCTGCTCTCCCTCATCCTCCATTACACATCTTCCCCTTCACCCCCGTCCCTTCATTTCCTCCTTTTCTATTTTCGTCTTCCCATCAGCCTCGTTGAAGGTGCAGTAAATCAGGCTTTTTCCCTGTGGCTAAAACTTGTGGGACAGAATCTCAAAATATTTGAGGTACAAATGCTACAAAGCCTCAGGTATTAAGTTCACTAAACTGTAATTAAGTCCAAATTTTAAGTGAAAGTATTTCCATTTATTGTACATACAGAGATACAGAAACCACCAACATGTTCACTGCAGTACTAAGTACAGTATGAAGTATTTCCAACAGAATAAACTTTAGTTACTAATTATTTTGCGTTTCTCTTCTGTTAAACACACCAGAAGTTCATAAATGCTGATTACGGATCAACCACCTGCGCGACACAAATTTTTTTGTTGTTGTTTTGAATGTTATCAACAGCATCAAATACAATATTGCTTTCTTAGTACTTTGTTTTTCCTTGACATATTACAGCATGTACTTTAATTTGATACTTGCAGAGTGTTATTACTTTTACTTGAGGTGACCGTGTACTTCCACCAGTGGCACGGTGGTGTAGTGGATGACGGTGCCGCCTCACAGTTCTTTCTGTGTGGAGTTCCCACATTTCCTGCGAGTACTCTGGTTTCCTGCTGCAGTCAGCTCAGCCGGCGGCTCCAAGTTGCCCGACTCCTGTTCCTGTGTTTCCTCTTCCCCACTTCTCTCTCTCGCTACGTCACCCTCAGCGCCTCTGTCGTCTTCCTCGCTTCTCACCTTCAGACGAGGTGTCACATCCTCACCTCGCCGCTCTGCTACACCCCTTTGAAAAAACAAGCTGCTCGGTCTCTGTATCCAACCACATTCAATCACGTTACATCAGCAGCAGGACAACGTGAAACACGGCGGTGATTGTAGTCGGCCCTTCTTTAAATAAAGGTGCTAATTTTGGTTCCTGGTGGCGTTTTCCTACAAAAGTAAAATCAAATCGAATCCAAACTAACGGTTTCAAAGTGTCGTATGAGTCAGATGCTCTGAGGCTGAACCCTGGCTTGGGTTCTACCACATTTATATCTGCAGGACATGACCAAAAGGCTGAAACCGGCGCCGCTGTTGCGCCAAAGATGAAAATGTTTTCACAGACCTGAGTTTCCCGGGCAGGTTTCCACAGACTTTGCAGGCCCAGGTCCTTTTCTTGACCCCATTTTAACGCTGGCACCCACAGGACCTCCAGCACTTAGATGAAATGTTTAAATGAATGTTACTTTTTCTACCACCACAGGATTTTTATTGCTTTTACTTCCAAAATCCAGGTCCAATAATATTAACTGTTAATAATCCACATTCAGGCCAAGAGCCGCAGTTTATGGTCGATGCTGCGACTCTACATTTGAGTTTCCAAATGAGTTTTACAGATGCTGTATTTTAAAAAAGCCCCCACGCAGGGGGGCAGAGATGGAGAACAGAGGAAGATGCTGGTTTCGTTTCCAGCCCAGACAGGTTTTCCACAGCTGCACTCGAGATGACCTTCACCTCCACTTAAACTCAGGTTCACTTTTGACTTGTTAAATATCCAAACAAAAACAAGCGGTTCGCTTTTCCCTGACACAATTAGCACGAGTTTCCTGGCAATTAGTTCCTGCTCGATTCTGCTGATTGACCCAACTCTCTCTCTGTGTGTGTGTGTGTGTGTGTGTGTGTGTGTGTGTGTGTGTGTGTGTGTGTGTGTGTGTGTGGGGACTGGCACTGACACCCAGCTGACCCAATTTATTGGGACAGAGTGGCGTCTCTGTCTGACCTGCAGCCGGTTCAGTTTGAGCTTGGCTGGAGACTGAACGGCCTCGAGGCTCCACAACAACAGCTCATGTGCAGACGAAGCCGAACACAACACGGGAAAGTCAGGATCAGGATCAACAACAAATCCAGAAAAAAGTGATAAGAGTAAAAAGCTTATGCTGAAAATGGTGTCAAATCTCAGTTTGCCAGAGGCTTTACATCAAAGTGTACGTTCATTTACTAAACTAAAAGGGAATCTGACTCCATATAAACACAAAACACTAAATGGGAGTTCGGACAATTCATTGAGTGTTAGTCTGCAGCCTTCATTAGCTTGTTGGTCTGTACTATGGACATGTGTTGTTCAACACAGAACAATTAAGAACAGATCAGATGCAGCAGTGAAGCTCTCTGACTTTAGCCAACCACTGCAAATGTGTGACATGTTAGAACATGTGCAGAACATTTTCTAATCGCTATCAAGCGTTTGGGAATAAAGGATCCTTCCACCCAGTGGACTGATGTGTTTTTAAGCCATTTGTGGGGCATTTTTGGAGGCCTTCAGTACAAACAAACAAGCTAATCCAGGCTGCAGGCTGCATGTGGGCGAAGACAATTGATTGTTAGTGTCTTTATGAAGAGTTTAAGTTGTATTTTAATCCTTGTGTGCTATTAAAAAAACTGAGCTCTTCTCATTTATTGTAACAGCTGTGGATATTCTATAACGTGAAAGCTGCAACTCTTACTTTTCGCATACGTGAACCATCTCACCACCGCTGTTCTGTCCTTTGCAGTCTAATAAGCTTTAATCACGTGTTCCTTCTGTCCATCGTCTCGCATGTGAAACAACACCCCATTGCAGCCTGTTGCATTGTTTTACACAAATCTGAACAGGACCTAGTATCCTTGCTCCAGGACACCACAGATTTTGAAACTCACTAAAACTGGGCCCTCGGACTGAAAGTTGTGCCCCCTTACATGTTTCTGTAAGCAGCTGCAAGGCTTTTATGACTTATAGCTCAGACAGCAAACACTGTCAGGAAGGGACAGACGTCCAGCGAGGCAGCAAGTAGAACTCTGACTGAACGTAACCTTGACTTTAAAGCTTGCACTGACTATCCAGACAGATCTTTCCAAGTCGATGACCTCGCCGTCTCTACACTGCATCCAGCAGAGCTTCACACTGAACAGTGGGTGACCTGGAATCTTAGACTGGAATCTAAACCCGTCTCCTTCCATCCGACTGGGATATGAACTCAGCAATCATCCCCACAGGAGCAGTGGTGGAGACGGACTGAAGAACCGGAGCAGCTGAAGACACACACACACACACACACACACAGGCTCGGCAGTAAATCACTGTCCCATAGTGTGAGACTATATTTCTTGTCTTGTTGCTACAGGGAAAAGGCGAGCAAAGAGCTATTTTTGAGAACTGGAGCATGAAGGAGGAAGAGAGCGGACGACGACGAAGAGGATGGAAACAAGGGCCAAAATGTCAGAGGAGAAGAAGAAGAAGAGACAGTAAGACCAAAGGATGGACGGAATTACAACATTTATCCTTTAGTTAAGTTTCAGTGCAGTTTAGTTCTGTAAATCCAGCAAGTTTCACAACTAACACTAACGCACACACTAACTGTAAGATCACAGATGGAACATTACATCCACTAATCATCCTGTTTGCATTTTTACAGGTTTGTCTGTAACAAAATAAAACTTAGTTTGTTAAATATTTCAATTGCTGGTTTCTTATGCTGGATTCATCCAGATACATGATGCAATAAGATAAAAATCTTTAAAAATATTCAAGAACATAAAATGGGATTTCAAACAATCAAACAAAAAAACAAATTAAAAGCTGTTTCAGTAGGGCATCAAGTAAAAGAAAGGGGTCCATGGAGGGTTTTTGGTAAATAAAATTACAAAATGATTAAAAGCTGAAACTTTCCACAAACTGACACATGATCAAAGTTTCAGGACCAACTTTCTAGTCACTGTGAGCTGAGGCTGTTTGAACAGTTGCCTGGTTGTTGCATCAGTCAGCATCTCTCTCCCTTTCTCATTATAGCCAAGGTCACTTTACCACTTCAGTCCATCTCAGGTGTCAACAAGCAGCCGAAGTGTGGCTGCCGTCAGTCTCTTTAATGCCGAGGCACGAAATACCAGCTGATTAGCAGCATGTCAAAGAGGTCACGCTGAGCTCAGCTGGATGAAGGAGACGGAGAAATGAAAGAAGCCGATGCACAGAAACAGATGTCATCATTCATGCAGATTCAAAATACACAGAATCTTTCATCAGATCCAAAGCAGCAGCTTCTGTGAGAGTCAGAGCGGCAGCATCTACTTGATTTTAATTTTAAAAAGAGGACGGAAACATACGTTTATGCACCAAAACCTAAAGAAGCATCCAGCTGCTGTGAAGTGTGTGAAGTGAATAAAAACTAACTACTGCAGCACAAAACTTGTTGGATCTTCACATTAAAGTCTCCCACTATTATAAAGAAGGACTGTGATCGTCGTTTTCATTGCACCGAAATGTTAAAAGCAATAAGACAAACTCTGATTGTTTATTTCAGAGTAGATACAGTAGAAATCGAATACGAACACTAGAGGTTCCACTCAGTGTCCAATAACATGAAGTGAATTTCTGGATGACTGTTGGCATCGACCTTTAACTGGGTCACTGTACCCTACAAGAGTCCCGTCAGAGGAGTAAACTGGATTCCTCTCAGCTTTTCTGGGAGGGCGTATAGTCCACACACACATATACCACACACACTGCAGTAGGGGGAGTGGTCCTCAGATGCCTGGGGGAGTGGATGCTGCAAGCTTTGGATGCTTTTTGAAGGAATGTGTGTGAGGAGAGGAGGGGGTTACAGAGTCTTCAAATAGACCTCCCAGGATTATCTCCCCTCTCTGACTATGTCCTGGTATCAGTTTCCTTTCTCCCTCCCAGCGTCTCTCTCTCTCTCCTCTGCTGGTGTGGACCATCAGACTGGTTTCAGCGGGCCGATTCCACTCACTGTCATCCTGGGGGAAGGGCAGGGTTGTAACGGACAGTGATACCTGTCAATCATCAAGGGTGAGACAGCTGCAGTCCTGTCTGCTCACTGAGCCGCTGCAGTAAAACCACAGGAGACAAACCGAGCACAGAAACCTGAAAGTTTCTGAAGGACATCACCAACAAAGGATCATCATCATCTCCTGAGCACAAACAGGGGGAGGGGTCTGGTCTGGTTAAAAAGAACTATTTTGATGTCCACACTAGTCGAGTTTACATTTACACAACTGTCCAGAGTTCAAGTGGACGCTTCTGCCAGATGTGAAAGAATGTCCTCCAGGTTTTGCTGAGATACAACAGTGAGGAAAATGACCTCTGACCATCCTCAAGCCAAAGTCCTTAAACACTGCTGCAAAACGATCTTTACCGACTCGTTTCTCAATTGTCTAATAGAAAGACTGGGAAAAAAGTGCCACATATTGGGCAGAAACAGACAAATATTCCAATTCTAATGACAAAGTTACAGTAAAGTCCCAAAAGAAAGAACATGATGTGCTGGACGTATTTTACAGAAAGCTGCACAAATAAACTCTCTCCCGTTTCCTTGGACCTGTAAATCCTGCAGCAGCAGCAGCAGCTTCATCAGCTCCTGAGGAGCTCGGGCTGAATATTTGAATGGAGATGAAGCGTTCAGCTCCTTCTCCCCCTCTGGCAGCTGAGAAAACAGCTCCATCCACCACATCCATCAGGCCTTTCACACACACACACACACACACACACACACACACACTTTGTGAAACAAGTGGAAACACGCTCCCGTCCACAGAGACACAAGACCCTGCTCATATCAGACGCTCTTTAATCTACAATTTGAAACAACCTGTGACGCTATCGTCTGCAGCCCTGACACATTTCAGCCAACACACACACTCTTTGAAGTGCCACTAAAACAAAGTAAAGCGAGCCTTTGATTTGTTTGACCCGAGCCGCTGCTGGCGCCCCACAGCGAAACCAGAGCTCTTATTTCAGTGCTAATGTGTAGCGTGACAGCGCTGGCAGCCTGGCGGTGCACACCCACAGAGCTGGGCCTGTGTCTGAATGCTAAAAGCCTGTGTCGCTGCAGAGTCTGACCCGGCTGCTCAGGTTGCTGCATTCACATGCAGCCTGAAAACCAAGACACGCCCTGCACTGCAAATAACAGCGGACCCTTCACCAGTCACCTGCCAGTCAAGTCAGGCTCTGCTGTGCTGCTACATTTTCCAACATTTTAACTGGCTCCAAATCTTAAAGTTTTAAACATTTAACTCCACCAGCTTCATTCTGAGCTCTCAGATCAGGTAATGCACTAATAAACCAATGAGGTCTGAACAACCAGAGGCTGCTGGTCCAGTCAGGGAGCAGCCTTTGGTTCCTACTGGGATGTCCTAGTGCTGATACCAGTATCAGGCATCTGGCTCGATCCTGCATTTGTGAACTTATACATATACAGTAACTAGAACGTTACCTGAAGTTCCCTTTGGTTCTTTTACCTGCATATTCCTGTGTAGACTCTACAGTCCATGTTGTCCTTGCTTCTCCATCAGCTCCCCCACCTTTTCTTTTTTGTTTGCAAAGCAAAGTTGCTTGGTTTATTAAACACTGGTCAGCGTCACATTTGTTTTGGCAGAAGGAACGCGTGAGAATTTCTGCTCTTGCAGGATAACTGCACTGGACTGATGAGGATCTTACTGTCCAGCAACTCATTCCAGAAGGAAAACAGCTTAGTACTTGTATCAGTACTTGGTTCCAGCAAGTACTCAAATGTATGTATATCAGTCTGGGAAAAGGTGATATCAGAACATCCCTGTCCCAGAGAGATGTCACATTAGTCAACCACAGGGCATTTTCCAACAAAAGAGAGTTTCCACAGGACCAGGAACCTTTTGTGGAACTTACAAATAGAGGAACTTTTGGTGTTTCCACTGAAGGAACCAGGGTCCAAATGTTGTTCTAGCTCATTGTTCTTCCCCTGATAAAAGCAGTGTCTTCTGTCCTGACTGGTCAGGCAGCACTCACCGCTCCACACTTGCTGCATTCTTCAAACCTGCCTGGACAAAGGGGTTTGTTTTGTTGTGTTTGCTACAATAAAGCAGGAACTGCCCTGGAGATTAGAGCTGCAGAATGTAGAGAGGGAGCAGAAAATGTGTTTGATACTCAATTAATTCCTGAGGCTTTGCTGTGGAAATACAAAGTCGTAGAAACCCTTTGGTGGAAATGCTCCTTTAGACAAGTGTGTCACTTAGTAAGATTTAAGACCCTAATCAAAGCAGAGCCTGGATTCTGTTACCTGTGGACTAGAAGCCACGTTAAGAGCAAACATACAGGAGGTAGAATTTCAAACTGACAAAATGCTAAATGTCTCAATAATGGGAGACATCATTGTGTCCCTACCAATGCAGCTCATCCCAGCTCTGCGCTGGGAAAAACTGGTTTCCAGTTCAATGCATCTACAACTGGAATGAGATGCAGCAGAGATTTAAGTTACAGACATGTTTTCCTTTGGAAAATTACTTGAGTGACAGCATGTTGACAGTAATCAGCACAAAAGACATTTTCCATGTGGAAAGAACAAAAAAGGAAGAGATTCAAACTGAGATAATAACAGTGTGCAGTAAAAGTAGGTGAAGTGTGTCTTTGTAGCTCTTCATCTCCACACACACACACAAAAAAAAATCCAATGTTATTACAGAGTTAGTGGTGGTCGGCTATTAAAGGAACCGTAATATATTCTGAAAACCCTATTTCTCTCTCTCACAAACACACACACGCCCCTTTTATGTGTTCGTGTTCAAGGTGTGAAGTCTTTATTTGAAAGTTGAGACTAAAGTTAGAGTTCTGTGACTTTTCCTGTCGATATAAGACCACGAAGAACCTTCAAAAGGTGTTTTAAGATGCTGGGCAGATAAAAATAAATGAAATGAAAAAGCAGGTGTGTGTCCCTTCATAAACCTGAGTGTGTGTGTGTTGTGAACTGTGTGGGAGGTCTGTGTCGACCGTAGTGATGTTTGCCAATGTATTCAGGTGTGTGTGTGTGTGTGTGTGTGTGTGTGTGTGTGTGTGTGTGTGTGTGTGTGTGTGTGTGTGTGTGTGTGTGTGTGTGTGTGTTCGCTAGCCAAAGCCTGTTCAGGCAGATCTCTCTTCTGTGATTGGCCGTCATCTGTTAAACTAGACACACTTTTGTCCTCCCACACAGGGAAACACACCACTTCTATTTACACACACACACACACAGTCTTCTACCTTTAGATCTATGCCAGCAAGCAAATCATCAGCTCTCACAAGTGAATTATCATCAGCACATCATTCCCCTGGTTTCCCGTATGGGAACCTCCTCACCTTCCCCTAAATGTGATCTGCTTTAATGAGCATGTGGGTGAGGCTGTGTGTGTGTGTGTGTGTGTGCCAGGTTTCTGTTATTAAAGCTGTCTTAGCACTGACTGATGATTCAGAAGAAAGTCTACTTTCAAACAAAAGTTCAGCCTCCACAGGAAGCTTTGAGAAGATATTATTAAAAACAACATTACACTGTTCAGGACCCTCTAAACCAGGGGTGGAGAACTCCAGTCCTCAAGGACTACACCTGCACAACCTTCATCTCCAGCTTCTGACTGGCAGTGTGTAGCCCTGGACTACGTTAATCCAGGTAAATGTCTTGAACTCTCCCTTTGTCTTGGCTCCGTTCAGACTGAAATTGCATTTTTCTTCCCCTCAACTGAAGCTTTTACAAATCAACCTGCAGAGGGAGCAAATCTAAACCTGAGACCACAGCTCAACATTATAGAAAATGATGGCACTCAAGTAAAAACAGGTGGTGGCAATAGCACAGCACTTGGCCACAATGATTGGACGTTGTCGTCTGGACAGACAAATAAAACTAGAGATTGAGTTCAGATGCAGATGAAATGAAATTGTTTGAAGCAGCCTCACAGTTAATCTCCTGCCTGATACTGAAGCTGTGAATTATTTAACAGCCATTCAACCTTTACAAATGGCCCTGACCTCCTGCTGATAAAGCTCCACCACCCTTGACCACCACCACTCTCTTGGGGGACAGCAGAGTCTCTTACAGCTGGGTGTCCTCTGATCTTTTGCAGTTTTGTTTTTCATCAGTGATGCAGAGACGTCAAAATAAAATCTATCATCTGTTTCATGACAAAAACTCTGCAACTGTTTAACAACAATGAGTCAAACTCATGTCTCCTTCCTCATGTTTCTTCACAGAGGCTCGCTCACAGTCCAAGTCCAGACCTGCAGAAGCTTAATTATTCTTTCTGATGCTCCCCTGGACTGATGGGGCCTCGTGACTCATTAGGAGCAGTGTGTGCAGGAGATAGAAAGAACACACACACACACACACACACAGCCTCACCCGCTGAGCACCCCTGCCTAATAATTCAAACACACCCTCTGGCTGACTCACACAGAGTATATATCCCTGTGGATGTGCCCAGTTCATCAGATTAGTGAAAAGATTATAAATCAGAAATTAGGGATGTCCTGATAAGACTTTTTGTCAGACTGAGTACAAGTGCCTATATTCTTATACACAGTACTTGCTGATACAAAGTACAAATACAACTACTAAACTGTTTTGCTCAATCCATTACAATTTAACAATCCTGAGATAACAGAAAGTCTCAGATGGTGTTTTAAAAAATGGAGCAGCTTTCACTGAAAAAAAGGACAGAGAAGCACAGATTAGGGTGAGATCCTGGATGGAGAAGCGTGAACAACATGGACTGTAGAGATCACACAGGAATATGCAGGTAAAACTACTTTGAAAAACTTCATTTTAAAAATATTCCAGAGAAACATGAGTACGTATACATATTTCCACCTCATAGCACATTATCCTCCACAGGTTAACGTTAACGTTGTATCGGACTTTTACAAGCACACAAAGGCAGGATCAGACCCTTTCACTTGTTGGTGACTGCAGAGTTATTTTGTACATTTTAAAGTCTTATACAATTAGACAAATGTTGTCCCCATATACAAAGTATAACAATACATCAAAAGACAAGTATAAATATGAAAGTGCAAATTAGTGATCGCGACTTAACACGAATAAATGTGAACCAACTGCAACTCTCAAAAATCTGCCCTCAACACTGAAAGTAGATGCAGCAAAACAGGCCCCGTTCAGGCACTGCTCCAAACATGATACCGAACATGGTTTTCACCAGACAGTGAAGGAAAACAGTTCTCTGCTCTGATGGATTATCTTTCCCCAAACGGTTTTTCCTTCCGTGGCTGTTAAATATCACCATGCATTTTCTTCAAATACACGTACAGTAGCTTAAGAATCGGGCTTGTTTGTGGGATCTGTGTGGATAAAGAGGCCTACCAAACCCTGGTCCTCAAGGGTTTCAAAAGCCTGCTCACTGCTAAGTAGATAGCATGTAAGAGTGGGGAAACAAAAAGTCAACAATCCTGATCCAGGTAACTAACCCTGCACTTCGCACAGCAAGTTAACAAGCAGCCGTCCTCATCTGGCATCATCTCTGGTGCTCAAATGCACAGTTTAAAACCAAGCCTCCGTCTCCCTGGACAGTTCTCTGAGTCGGTGCTTGCTTCACATAAACTGAAGTAAACGGACAAGCACCTGCACCATTTTGTTCTCCGTTACGGCCCCTCATGATCCAGTTTCGGCTTGTCCCTTCAGGGGTCGCCATAGCGAAACGTGTTCCACACATTGATTTGGCATGAGTTTTTACCCTGGATGCCCTTTGTGCCGCAACCAAGGTGGTCCTTGGTGGATAGGTGGGGCCACACCTGATGGGGTGGGATTCGATCATGCGGCCTTCTGCCCTCTACCCATCTCATGGTCATCCTGATGCTCTACACCTTGAGCCACATGTAGAGATTATCTAGAGAAAAAATAAAGTCCTCTGTTTTAGTCTGGAACTCCCCTCCCTGAAGACATTGAGGATTGAGTTACAGGACTTCAGTTTGGTCTCCAAGTCTGTGTGCACAAGCAGAAACAGGAAAATCCATCCCAGCTGGAGCCTCATTAGCCATAACCACAAGTTTCACTGCTCTTAAACTGGAGGATAGAATTTCTTCTCCCTGCAACACCAAAACCTCCTCATTAAAAGGTGCAGATTTATGCACAAAGATATGGGAAATTTTACTGATATTGCGATAATATTAAGATCAACAGTATGAACATACTTTGAGCGAGATGATGAAGTGAAGACCAGGATGGGAAACACGGAGATGTGACCTGCAGCAAAAGGTTAACAGCCGGACCTGAACCTGGAACACTGCAGTTCTGGGGAACATGCTCCAAAATCTGCAGAATTCTCACTTAATTTGCCTCCATGCTATATTTTTTAAGCCATGACCCTGTGAGCTGTCAAAGTGAACAGTGCATCTGGTTCATGTCCTCGTCTACGATGGATTTAGGACGGCTTTACATCACAGTCTCCAGAAAAAAAAAGCCTTTTACTTAATCGTTCTCAGGATACTGCACCAAAAATAAATAAATAAATAAATATAATAATTGACTTGCATCATGGAAACATTTCCTTGTAGCCAACTTTGTCAGAGCTGCTGGAAGTTGTCAAGATGAGCTGTCACATTGTCTATGTTCAGTCCACTCACCCACAGCAAATAAAGGGACGAAAACTCTTAAATCAAACAGAGTTCGAGCTTTCTCAAGTGGATTTCTCTAAAGCCTCTGAATATCTCTTGGAAGCTGGGACGTGTCGGTGCCTGTGTTTGTGAACGTCTGACCTCGGCAGAGTACGATATTTGAGAGTCTTGAAAGTCGACTGCTGAGATGAAAAGTTTGGAGCCGGAACAGAAGAACAGAGAGTTTGGTTTTACGGTAACTTCATCCTCCTGACGTCATCCTGCTGTGTGGTAACGATTCTGTGATGTCTGCGGATTAAATTCTGATCCTGCTGCATCTTTATTTATTTTGGTGCTTTTAGTGCTGATCTCAGCAAAACTATTAAATTAAATTAAATCACTCAAGTTTCAGATTTGTACCCCTGGAGCTTTTTCTTCCCACTGGTGGAAAATGACTGATGGCAGGTTGGTTCAAATTTCTCTTCGCAGATCCAGGCTGAGCTGTTGTGTTTGGGGTAACACCTCATCTCATCTCACAGGTCTGTCGTTTCCTGATAAGGTTTCTCAAAAACCACTGTGAAATAAAATAAAGACAGTGTCCAATTGGCATGTTTTCACTACGTCACCCGAGGACGCAGAGATGACTAATGCATCCATCAGCAGCTAACGTTGCAGTTTGATGAAAAATGAACCTGTTCACATTCAGATGCTTTCAGAAGGGACAGCGCCATGAGTTCAAACCCAACTGTGTTTTCAGCATTAATGATTCCATCGATTCAGGTAGTGTCACCAACACCACAGGCAGAAAAGCAGCGTGAAACCATGTCAGACCCTCCGCCGTGTTTCACAGAGCTAAATGTTCCAAACTTGGATTCATTACTTCATAGCACACTTTCCCACTGATCTTCACGCCAGTCTTCAGCAGCCTTTCCAAGTTTGGCCTTTTCTCCCGGTTCCCTTTCTCAAAAACTGCTTTCTTGGATACCCTCCGTCCACAAAGACCATTTCTGAACAGACTGTGGAAAAGATCAACTTGGCAACCAGATGCTGAACCAGGTCCCTGCTGGACTTCTTCTGGTCTCTTGAAGAAGAAACTCTTTAACAGGTCTTCCACTCCTTACGTTTGTGTTTTTTTAATACGGTGAACATATTTCCTATATTTTCTAGTTATTATATGATGGAGATATCGTGAAAGAATTCTCATTTGGTCATCATGTGATGTGGATGACCATGTTGTGAATTGTGCTATCCAAGACTTTTCCACAGTGTTTCTAACAGTCTGTAACTGTTTTATTCATAGTTTGTAGCAAAATAAACACACACAGAAATTAGTAGGCAACAACACACCTGTGATAAGAGAATTTAACAGGCATCATGTTCAGCTGTGGGTTTGAACATTTCTTGTTTAAAAATCAAGAAGTAAATTAATTCTGAGAATTTGCTGATTTTATTTCCAATTATTTCACAGTAGTGTCATTTTGTTATTTTCAGAAAAAAAAAGGAATATTTATTAATTGAGTTTATTTGTATGAAGTACATGTTGTAAAGTTGTGGTGCTTGTTATCCCACAGGGGTGGATCGGATGTTAGACCTGACACACAAATGAAGCGCACCAACAGCACAGAGCAGTGCTACTTACCACAACTTCTCACTTATTAAAGGTTTCTTGTGGAGCACAATCACCTGCTGTTTTCTACTATTTGCACTGACTAGAGTTGGTCAGGACAGACATTTACTGGTTTATCTATACAGCAACAAACACACAAACTACCTTTAGATAAAAAAATAAAAGGGTCAATGTATTTTTGTATGAATTTGGTTTCACCTCTATCTGACCTTGGAGAAAATCTGCAAAGTCTGTGGATGCCGCATATATGGCATCACTGACCTGTGATGTCATTAAATGACAAGCTGCCAAAAGGAAGCCATCTGTGAGCCACACACACACACAGACACACACACACACCCCCAGGTTACAGCTCGCAGGCTTCCTCATTCTCTGTGAAACAGGTGAGATTTTACCTGTTGTGTTTGCAGCAATAAAATGTTTTCAGCCATCTTCTGTCCAACAGCTGGATTTAACAGTAGTTTTGCTTTTACAAACTCCTGTGGTTGGTCTGCCCTCATCAATTATCTGAAAATGGCTCTGAGCAGATAGATGGTGGAAAAACTTCATTTCCAATAAGTTGGAACAGTTGGCCATAAATAATCTTCCAGATGTTGGATGAAGTTAAGTCCAAAACAACAAAATGGAAACAGATACAAAAGACTTTCATTATTAACTCTTACTTACTAACTCCTCCTTCCTCCTTCCTACCCAGTTTCCAGGTGAGGACATATCGCAGAGCCCCCCTTTGAAAGCAGCCTCCTGCTTGCTAACATGTTGCTATGGTAACCTCGCTCCAACCCACAACACCAGAGTCAGGTAGAGAGAAGCGGACGCCCGCTGTGTCTTATTTCCATAGTGTGTGTGTGGCAAATATGATAAGATGGTGATGCTTCACTTCAGACACAACATTTGCATCAGTTCAAACTGTCAACGCATCAAAGTGGAAACTGCCTGTGGGAGCAGAGCTGAAATAACAAAAGACGATGGTGTAAAATCCGTCCTGATGAGACAAAATTTGGTGGACTGGTCGACCTAGCAAATCATGGTCAGGCTCAGTCGGCAGGGACGATCATCAAGTGTCTGCTGTGCAAAGTTCCTAGTCCTCAGACGAAGTCTCTGTCAGTCGTTCTCACAAAGATTATTATAAACATGTATTATATTCAAGATGGGAATCTGCGACTTATGACGTCATAACTAAGGCAGACACACAGTCAAATTCATACATTCATTAATACAGTGATGATTATGAGCAAAAGCTTTTGACACATTAATGACCAACACATCCGTTTTTCGATCTACAGCAGAACAGTAGATCCTAGAATAATGTCACTAAATAAAAATGGGAGAGGCTGCTTCTGATGGACGACGAAGACGACAGACAGAACAGCATCAGAACAGCAGGGAGAGGTTCTGATGCTGCAGCGATTTCCATCTTGTTGCTATGAGCACCAGCAGCAGCCGGACATGGCAGCCAACAGCCTCCCTCCCTCCCCCATCCCTCTCCATCACCATCTGCCCTCCTCTTCCTCCTTTCTCCTCATTTAACATCCATTCATCTCATGCACATAATCATCTCTGCGTTGTAGTTTTTTGTAAATTCCCATTTTGGCCTACATTTTCAGACATTTTCCTCCATTTTTTCCTCTTCTTCTCTGCAGCCTCCACTGTCACTGTACTAACACAATGTGCAGCGCTGACACTGAGCAGCGATGGGTCTGTTCTATTCAATAAATTACACTTCATCAGAAGGGACTCAATCTCATTCAGCCTGGAGACAGAAAGACACATAGTTTGCAAACTTTAACCACAGATCTGTCTTATCCATCTGTCTGTAATGGTCTTTAGGGTCATTACAGGGCTCAACAAGGCTCGTTCTCCTTTTAAGTCTGTCGACTCGCATGTAGTAATAGTCAACCAGTGATTTTCTCTCTTTCTCTAAAGACTTTTTAAAAGACCTGCAGAGGTAAAACACTGGTATTTAAAAAAGGAACACATTAGATAAGCAGATACTGTATTTTCTGCTCATCTTACAACTCTTCACGGTTCTTTCTGATCCCCTGGGAGTCACCACTCTTTACCACACCTGGAATCTGTCTCTTGGAGGCTTCCTGTGGAGTTCTAGATCTCCACTAACCGTTTATTTCTTGTGCACACACAGATAACCTGCGTGCACATGCATGTACACGCAGGTTATGTCACACACAGTTGTGCCAATGATGCCAATAGCAACGTGCCAGCAAAGACTGAAGAGGACACCGAGAACACACACACACAGAGCTGCTTGTGGTAAGTAATTAAAAAGAACAACATCTGATGCAAAAATAAAAATTAAATAAATCTGAGTTTGTAGAATCATGAAACTGCAGCATCAGGATAAAATTTCTAGGTAAAAATGGGATTCACACAAAAATAGGTGAAGTTTCTCCAGAGTTATGGGCAAACACCATAATAACTACTTGGTAAATTTACCAACAACTGAATATCAAGGATTTTAAATACAGTAAATCAGTGTAAAAGTACTAAAATATATTTCCAATCCAGATCTTTGATCTGCAACATTTCAGACTTTAATATCTACTGCATGAAAGTAACAAGTAACAATACCTGCAGCAGGTATAATGTTTGGTTTTGTGGGTCTGAGGAGGAAGTCTGGCGTGGTGGGGTGTGGCTCCACAGACCTGTAATTGTCCCAACAGTTGCTGAGAGAAACCAATAATTCTGCACACTGTTCCAGGTGTACACACACACACACACACACACACACACGATTACAGAGCGTCTGTGACCCAGAGCCCTAGAATCATCCCGACAGTGACGGATTGTTTCCTCGGCTACTGTTGTCATTATGACAACAAGTCCCAGCGACAGGAAGCTGGCCTACATCCAGCACTGTGGACAACACACACACCCCCCACTGTTTTGCTATGAGGTTCAAAACAGTGCGGAGTTGCCATGAAAAACCACGAAGGTCACCACACAACCAAACCAAGCAGGCGCCCGTCGAGACTTCCTGCTTCATTTAATCAATGCAGGAAACGAGTTCTGCTGATACTGCAGCTCAGCGATGGACAAGACAACCGTCTCTGATCGGGTGTCAATAAAGGAAGAGTATAAGTCAATGGAAAATGTGCTAAAGACACTGTCAATGAGGATCACAAGCATGTCCAAGCATGAAACCTTCCAGGGTAAAGAGGCGACTTCATCGTGCGGACTGTGTAAATAAAGATTTTAATATTTCTGCAGGTTTAATGATGGATAAATATGCTCATACTGCCCCAACATTGGTACAAGATAGAAGCAGAATCCATGGGGGGGGAAACCATGGATCAGGATCTGTATCTGATCGGCTTAGTTTTAAATGTCTCCAGCCTCCAAATCTTAGGATCCACTCAGGACATTTCTACTGAGTTAATATTAATGTTGCATGAAAAATCTCTTAGTACCGGATTATCATTTTTACTGATGCATCAGCATGAAGAGTCGATAAGATTTTATTTTTCTTTATCGTGTTTTATATTGTAACATTCAGTGTAAAGTAGTATTAAATGGAAAAATACCTCTAAATTGTCCTGAGGTGCAGTATTAGAATCAGTGTGTGTGTAAATACTGATACAGTCAATGTCAAATAGACAAATCGCAGCATCTCTTCTGTGTTTGACATCAGCAGCAAAGCGGAAAGATTTACACATTACAAACAGCTGCTCGAGCACACAAACAGACACACACACACACACACACACACACACAGTCCTACCTCGGCTGTTGGTTGCCAGGTCAGCCACCTTCTGAAAGGCGTCCAGGAAGGCTGCAACTGCCACAACCGTCGTCCTGGAAGAAACAACACAGGAAGGTTTGGTTCACGGAGCTGCAGCCTGTGAAGTGCTACTTAAAAGTTAAGGTTAATATTTTGTACATTTTGGACTAAAGTTATGAAAATTATACTTATTGGTGCACTTTCTGGGTCTTGATAAGACACGTCCTGATACCACAAGTGAGTTCAAGTACTTTTACATTTGAGTACTTGCCGATATCAAGTACAAGTACTGATACATGTACTAAACTGTTTTGCTCCAAGAATGAGTTGCTGAACAGTTAAATCCTGCAAGAAAAACAAATATGGTGGCAACTGGGGTTTAATAAACAGAGCAAGTTTTATTGATAAAAAGATTAACAAAGCACAGATTTACGGTGAGATCCTGGAGAAGCGTGGACAACATGGACTGTAGAGTCCACACAAGAATATGAAGGTAAAATAACTTTGGAAAACGAAGAGAAGTTCAGGTAACGTTCTACTTACTGTATACTTTCCACCCTCGATGCAGATGCTGCAACAGACAGCCTCTGCAATACACTTTCATCCTGCCTGGATAGTTTCTGCCCTGCTCGTCCCTCAGCTACTAATCCATGGCTCACAGACTGGGTCCGTGAACAACGCACCGTGTCAGCAGGGCAAAGACTGAATACTACCAGGACAAACTCAGCAACACCACGGACACTAGAAAGCTGATCTCCGCTTTTAAGTCGCGCATCGACGTTGCTGGCTTCTTTGTTAAAAGTTCAAGCAGTTGCACCCAAACTAAGCCATTACACAAATCATCACACACATTACAACAGGCACTTTTGAGACCTCAAGCAGGCCCAGATTACCGTACTGCTTAAGAAGCCTTGTCTTGACCCCTCTGTTTTAGAATTACATATTTGTCTCTCTTTTTCGATTTCTGGCCAAGACCATGGAATGAGCAGTCTTTAACTCGGACTCTTTCTCCCAGAACAACATTCTCGATGTCCGTCTGCCTTCTAGAGCGGTCGGTTACCCTGGCACTCTAATACAGGAGTCCAGTTCAGCCCTCACATTAAAGTGCTAATTACTAGCCTGCCTGTGGTTGAACAGAACAGGTTTGTGTTTAGGCTGAGGTGAATGATTTCATCCCAATGTTTCCCCTGCTGCCTCTTCACCAGCACCTGCATAGGCCTGAAGCTACAGATACTAATGGAGCCAGTGGTTCCATTAGTAACAGTTGTTGTGGTTGCTGGAAATGATTGAAGTTGGAAATACACCTTTACTGCTTAGGAGATAGTATTTCAGGGTCTAGGCTAAACCGACTAGGGACTATCATTCTACTCAACCTCCTTGGTGACTGAAGAATAGGGCTGGTTAAGGAGTGTAAAAATCAAGTGTTGATTTTTTTTTTTTTTTAAATGGTTGTTGAAAGACTCTGGTTGTATCTTGATCCTATCATCTGTTTCCCTCCTCAGAGTCTCATCTCCAGGCCCGATGGCCTAACTATCTATGGCAGATGTCTCTCCTAGTTAGGCGGATCCTGGATGTCTCGTGTCGGTCTCATGCACTCCTGGTTGTATCAAACATCTTGATGCAGACTGACAGTGTCCCCATGCAGTTGAAGGACGCATGTCCAAGTAGCTAAATCCCAGGGTTTATATAATCTTTTTCCTGCATTTGGTAACACTTACTTTACACCTTCACAATCCCAATATGCACTTCCACCATGTGATCATTGTCAGCATACAGACACAGCTTTACAGATGGCGTGATCAGCTCGTGGCGTAGGGTCGATACCTACGCACCTTTAATTTATCCAATCCTATCATCATTAGATCACATCTCCCCATACACTGTTCATGAACCACAGATTTATTGATTACTATGATCCCATCATTTATTTTTTTGTCAAGGTCGTTCCCCTTTTCTGTCTGTGTCTTGACGGCCTCCTCGTTCCTTCATCATTACAGCATTAAACACGTACAGTTCATTAGGCCAAAGTCAAGATTACACATAATATTTCAAGTCTTTAATTCTCTTGATATTTGATACATTCAAATATTTCTTTAATGATTAATCTTATACATTTTCATTTAATCAATATGTCAAAATCAACCTCCATCTCCTCATACGTTCAGATCCACAGTGTTTCTTCCTTGCATCCTGGTTCTTTTTCTCTTTTGGTGATGTCATGCCAGGTTTTAGAGACGCACAGCTGATGTAGTCAATCCATTCTGACCCATTAGTTATAGAACAGGCTTGTCATGGTTCTCCTTTTTCCTAGGTTGTCTTTTCCTCTGAGAGACATTAAGTTGGAAACAGAGGAAATTAACCACACTTTTGTTTTGAGGCCTATAGGTTTTCTCAGGTACCATCGACGTGCGTTATTTTCAGACATCTGGGGGTCATCATCGACGACCAACTGAGCTTTACGGATCACATCTCCTCAGTCTCTGCCCTCTACAACATCAGAAAGATCAGACCCTACCTCACAGAATATACAACCTTACTCATTGTACAGGCACTGGTCGTATCTGGTCTTGATTACTGCACCCCTGTGTTATTGGGGTTACCAGTATGCTCAATCAAACCCTTGCAGATGATCCAAAATGCGGTAGTACGCATTATTTTTAACCAGTCATAAAGGACTGCTGTCACACCACTCTTCAGATGTCTACAAAGCCTTGTCTCTTGCCTACAGGGTGGTCGACTCAACAGCTCCTGCTTACCTCAACCCACCCATTCAGGTCCACAATCAGTGCCGTCCACTGCGTTCTGCCAATGAACGATGCCTGGTGGTCCCAGCACCGCACAGAGGACACCAAGCCGAACTTTTCAGCTCTGCAATTCCAGTGGAACGAGCTACCAAACTCTGCACACTCAGCAAACTCACTTCCAATATGAGAACAGAACTCTCCCGCACCTTCCTTCCTTTCTGCTCGTTCTTGCACTTGCATCTCATGAAATGTGAACACTTTTCTAATAGGACTTCGCTTTGATGTTTTCTCTTTGACTTAGATTAGCCTTGTACCTCACTTGTAAGTCGCTTAGGTTAAAAGCTGCTAAATGACTCAAAGTTAATGTAAATTATATAACCCTCCTTTTTGCAGACTATAAACTTAAAATATTCTTGAGAAATGACTGTTAGTAACTGGATCTTAACACTTTAGGACAACATAGTTTGAGTTCAGCTTTATTTTTGTCTTCATCCATTATTTGTCACCAACATTTTTCCACCTCCTTCTACCTGTACTACCTCGATGCAAGCACAGAAAGGCAGGATCGGACCTGAAGACCAATACTGGTATCTGCACCTGGATCTCCCTAGTCTTTGTGAATGTTCTGGTTAAGTGTGAAAATGTGGACACTGTTTAACCTCTAATCACCTTCTTGATGCACCGACCGATCACCCAACATGAGATTATTTTGCTTAACAACCGGATGTTTCTTTCCATCAAAAAGAACCACATATGATAACCTTAATTTACAGCTCCAATCACTCAAAGAACGTTTTGCAGGTTTCCTGGCAGCAGCTGAATCACAACCACAATTACAAAAAGAATTTAAAATGTATAAAAACATTCGTAATTTATCAAAACATCTGCATAAAATAAAAATGCACAGATGGACGGCACCAGCTGTGGCTCTGACTGAGGTGAGAGGAGCTTCTCAAATATGTTGGATGCAAAAACCATATTCTTTAATCACCTGATCATGTTTTTGACTCATGGGCAATAAAAGACACAAGTTAAACGTGAGCTGACGTTAGCTTAACAAAAGCATACGGTGTGTTTTAGTACACTTTAATTTGTAACTTTGGCCTGAGCTCAGAAAGAAGACAGATGTTCCGCAACACAACAGCAGCTTCACTCTGATTGAAAACAATTAGAAAAAGAGGCTCCAGGCGCGAAAAGAAGTCTGATCGGTTTTCTGGTGAAATAAGGTTTCAGTAAAACAGAAGGTTTCAGTACATGATCTGAAGCTAATGGACTATAACATCACACAGACACACAGTGAGTAGGAGGAACGATGCTCTGACTTCTGGCGACCTCTGGTCCAGAGCAGCAGCCTCCAGAGATTCTGCTCCATCACACTGATAATGACTTTAGGGTGGCTTCATTAATCTCTGCCAACCACAGAGGGTTAATTGGGTTCAACATGTGTGTGTGTGTGTGCGCGCGTGTATAATGCCAGGAAGAAGTGTCACTGTAAGTGTGTATGCATTTCCCACAATGCATTGTGCTTCCAGTGTTTGCAGTTTGCACATGCACCCGCTCACCTGTGTGTAAATAACCTTCAGTTGTGTGCGGGTGTGTGTGTAGAGGACAGATCAGGAGGAGTGATGCACCGCTGAAGCTGAGGACACATCACCAATCACGTAAAGACGGAATGAACCCAGAGCGTCACACACTTTATCCTAACATATGTTAATCTGTATCATTTAAACGTCCTTGGCTTGTTTTCTGACACTGGGACTCACAGCCAGTGCCTTTACCTGGTTTTCACCTGGCTGTGTCCTGCACTACATCACAGGAAATTTGCATTAGCACTTGTATCAGGCCGCTTTTTGAATCTATGGAGCTCTGCAGGGACACAAATCCAGCTCTCATTCACAACAAGCAGCTGCTGTTTGTGACCCAGCTTCCTAATTCTGTATGTGACAACAGCTCATTACACGTGCTGATATAAATAAAAACTGTGCGCTTGTGGAACTACGGTGGCGAGGAGGGAATAACAGAACTAATTGAAAATAAACACGGCATAAATTATCTGCAAACTAGTGTGGAAGTGATGGAAAAAATAAAATTAAATATCGTGAGCCTGTTTTAATTAACATGGTGCTCAAACGGCAGCTTTCATTGTGTAGTCTTATTTTGCTGGTGTGTGTGTGTGTGTGTGTGTTACCTGAGCTGTGACTGCAGTTTGCTGGCCTTGCTGATGAAGTCGTCCCAGATGGGGTAGCTGCCCTGAACAGGAAGGAGAAGAAACGTTAGTCGATTAAATTACAACAAAATACTTTCCTTTATAGCAACAACACACACACAAAACCTATGATATGCTAAGCTATGATTTTATTTTATGGAGGCTTGTGTTGCTGGACTCAAAGTGTAGTCATCATGGTGAACTGGGTCAGAACTGGAGCTGTGTCAGGTCAGTGTGTCACTGGAAGCAGTGAGGCTCAGACTCACACAAAGTGTATGTCTCTCCACATTACTTATATGCTGCACACACTGACTATAAACTAGCTGAACAAATCCCCCCCAAACTGGGTTTAGCTCCTCAGGTAAAACAAACTGAGGCAGCGGACAGACCGATCAAAATCTCTGATGCATACATGCTCCACAGACCCACCCCAGCCTGTCACAGGGAGGCCAAACATGTTCAGAAAGCAGGCTGCATGGAGGGATGCCACTTCAGCCAAAACACATTAAAAACTAGGGTACGCTTTAAACGCTCCCTGGTGTTTTCAAAGAGGGTGGACGCTTTTCTTCTTACTACCGAAGCAACAGATCTGACGAGTCTTCAGTTTCTGTACAGTCGTCGAGACCAGGGACTGTGTTACTAACGTTTTCAACATCCAGCAATTAAACCACCTACAGTTAATTTAGAGTCACTAACTACTACACACAGCCTGGATTCTAACACATGTACACGAACAGCAGCACTAATCACAGAACCCTGCTGCCCTGCATTTTGCATCCTTAGTCTGGATCTGTAAAGTAACCAACCCTATCCTGAACCTCTCTCTCTGCTGTGTGCAGTGCAGCCGGGCCTGGGTGTGTTCCGTCTGCTTGTGTTAGAGCGATGCCCAGCGTCATCGCCTGGCTGTCGTTACCACGGTAACAGCACTGCTGCTGCTGTAGCAGCATACGAGGGGCTTCACAGAGAAGGAGATGTAAAGAAGGGGAGGGTCACACGTGGACGCATCCTGACCCAAACAGGTCTTATGCATGTCATACATTTGCCTTTCTCTAAAGCACACACCTCTATTTTTCTTCATGCACTCTCGTTTTATCTTCTTGCTCTTTATTCATTATTAATCATATCCTCTCAGGCTGTGTGTGTGTGTGTGTGTGCACGCTTCTAAATACAACCCTCTCTCTACATCAGACACACACACACACACTCATACCGAGGGGAGGGCAGGGCCGTCGCATCTATCAGTCAGCGAGGACATAAATTGTCACCGTGGCAACGACCAGAGGCAGCAGCAGCACCAGCCGCCTCTTGGTCCTTCAGGAATCCACTGCTCTGTTTGCTCGGCCCTGCGAACCACCACACAGGCTTTAATCAGAGAAATCAGTTTGTCTGATTCCTCCCAGCTCAGCATTACTGCCTTTCTATGTGGTGATCAAAAAAGAAGCTGCACCAGCCCAGATTTTCCTTTTCTCCTGTGAGCCTTTGTCAGCATTAGGAAAAGCTACAGGTTCCCAGTTGGACTCAAACTGAGGATGTTCTGACACTGCGCATCGTAAAACCTCTGAGCCAACCGAATAAATGCCAGTGTACAGGTTTCAGGGAGACAAAGAAGTGGGTGGGTTCAGCTAAAAGGAGACATTGGGCCTATTGTCAGTACAGTGGCACAATATGGTAAGTGTTGAAATCAGTCCCAGCATAAGGGAATCATTAAAAAAAAAAATGCTGTCTGTCCAGAAACTAGATGAGCTGACAGATGCCACTCTCCTCTTTGTAAATGTGTAAAAACTGGAAACAGTCTGGTTCTGTCAAGAGGTAAGAAGATCCTGTCTTTGGGCTAAGTGAAGCTAATCTAAGATGTGCACTCGTGTATGTGTGTATAGTGTGTTAAAGCATTTAAATGTATATTGCCAAATCAGATTGCAGTGGAAAATGTTCTAAATGGAGGGAAAATCATAATATAATTAACATAATAGTCCATTGAGCTACTATGATGCGTGAAGATCCACTTTAAGGCAGCTGTAAAGGAAGAGGATGACAGTTTATTACCTATAAATGATTTCATTCCACTCCAAATGAGTATTGTAAAACAAAAAGTGACAGCATCTGACATTCAAGGAACCCAGCAGAGGATCTGAACTCTTACAAAAAGAAAAAGTCCAACTGGCATCAGGTAATAAACCCTTGTCAAAGACAGAGAGTCAGTGGCAACAAACACAAAGTGGCCCATTTGGCCGAGGTGCTGCTCCGTCTGGGATGTTTCCATGGCGATATTGATTCATCAGTTCTCACTAGCGAAAAGAGAGCAGGACTGTTTTAGCTGAGAGGTCAAGTCAGACCTCAGCCCAGTCCAAGACGATTAAAAATGCTGCAGCGGGCTCATCGCCACGCTGATCCAAATCCACGGCAGCTACAGAACAGCTCCAGCTCAGAGTCAAATGGAGGAGAAAGCTCAGCGTAAAGAGGATGAGATGGATCCTCCTCCAGGGAAAATAAAACATGCAGATCGGTTCCACTTAAACGGATCAACACTAATGTGTCTGCTTTAACAGAACCAGCACAAAGAAGAACAGCGCATTCATTCACCACATGTGCACACAGGAAAAAAACAACATGCAACCTGCAGAGAGGAGACGCATATTCTCAGATAAAGAGAGGCTACAAATGAACTGAAAAGAGGCCGCGATGCTCAACGCGCTCTGGATTTAACCAGAACGAGGGCAGGAGGTCAGTCTGATAGGAGCAGAGAGGCTCCAACATCATCTTTATGTTTAGTACTTTGTTAAAGATGTAAACCCTTTAATAACTATTGTACCTCATGCTGCTGCAACAAATGCTAGTTTTCCCTGATGTGGCAGATCACATTTACACATTTGAAGTTTTACTCTGCAGCAAACTGTCTGTTTCCTACAGTAGCTCAAAGCGCTGCAGGTAACAGGTTTTCCTCTCCAATAAACGTCTCCGTGGTTGAGTTTAGATGCTCACGGCACTCGGGTTAATATTAGAGGAAATTTATTTTTGGCTTCACAGAAATGTTTTTATTGATCTTTAAACAAAACCTAAAGTTATTAATTCAAAAAGCAGGTTAACTTCCTACAAAAACAAATTTGCAATTTAGCTGCATGCACATTTTTTTTTAATTTGTTTAAGTAAACAGTGTTGCTTAACCTCGACATTAACCGGAGTAAATTAATTCAGTTTTATATGTGACGAAGAGCTACAGTTTCTTTAAAGTACGGCATAATATGAAGATTTTACACGGACACACTAATAAAAACGAAAAATATAACGGTTCCTAATTTCAAACACTGGGACAAATTAAAAAAACAACAAGAAAAGATGTTTAGTTGGACACTAGTTTGGGTCACTAACAGGAATATCCTGTGCTGTCCACAAGCCTGAATCCAATGTGCACAGAAACATTAAATATAATTAAACATTATGACTTTTAAAGTCAGCATGCAGCAGACCAACACCACACTCTGTCCCGGTTTTGGCTTCTTAATGGGATCATCCACAATGGAAACAAAGAGGAACCAAAGCTTTACAGGTTCAAACACGTTCCTGCAGTGGAAAAGACTGTTTCATGTCTCCAACAGCACAAAATAGCATGTTTTAACTTTATCAATCAACCAGTGGTTGGGAGGTTTCTATAATTATACAGAAAGATTAGAGGCGGATGATCGGTCTCCGCCCACACACCGTGTTAGTGGCTGAGTCAAACATCAGGTGGATGCTTGCAGTTTTAAAAGAGTGAAAGAGAATAAACAAGAACGAGGAGGAGAATGAGAAATTAGCAGGAAGGATGGAAACGCCAGCACAGGAGAAGGGAAGGAAATGAAAAGGAAGGAGAACAGAAGAAGATTCAGTGAGAAAATGAGAATGAGGAGAAAATGGGAGGTGGGAAGATGCAGAAGAAAAGGTTCTCCAGCTGCGAGGAGGCAGGGCTGAGCTGTCACTCATTCAGATTTTCTATCTGCAGCTCAAACAACCTGAGCTGCACAGGAGGAGCTGGTACAGCCTCCTTACTGCTGTTAGCCTGTTAGCCACGTTAGCTCCTGAGGTGTAGGTTTTCATCACTGCCCACAGTTTCCTCCCATCCCCTCCTGATTTTAGACGCTTTCTGTGAGAAGGAGGAGGGTGTGGCAGCGTTCTTCCCTCTGTCCCTCCTCCACCTGTCAGAAACCACCTGTCTGTAGTCAGGTCACCGTGGAAACAGGTGTGTGACTCCACACACACACACACACACACACACACACACACACACACACACACACACGTCAACCAGAACCTAAACCTTGACAATCTTTTGTCCCCAAAGAGCAGATCAGTCCTGACAGAGACACAGAAATAAGCCCATCAAACAGCTTGTGGGTCACAGAGTTCCTAGTTTAAGGATCTGATCTTCAAATTGTACCTTTGTGCTGATGTTTGTGAGATTTAATGCAGCCGCTAATGATAAACTAACAAAACCTAAAAAAATTAAGGAAAACAGAGACAATTATAACATGAGATAAACCATCTTTGTTGTGCCTGTCACACAAATACCAAATATTGTCCGAAAAGTCTCCAATCCTCCTGAAGCTGGAACCAATCATATTTAATATGTTGTTTATTTTTTTTTTGTTTTTTTAAAAAAAAAACAAATGTGATTATGAGAACAGCTACAGATTCAATAACTGCAGTTTTCTTTATCAATTATTGAGAGAGAAGCGTTGGGTTTGTTGTCCCAGCTTCATCTGCCGAGTAGGACAAAGTCCTTTCTGACTGAAAACTGATTATTGGAAACAAGGCAAGTGCGAAAATCCCCATCAGTCCACCTGCCTTTTAACAGGGTCCTCCCTGACATATCAGCCTGTAGCAGTGTGTGTCACGAGGATCAAGCTGGAGGGGGCTTTGGGTTTTATTTTGGGGGAAGAAAAAAAGATCAAACAACGGCTCCACAACCTGAACCCCCAACCCCCCTCCCGTTTTCTTATCTCCTGAATAATTTGCACATTATTGGACAGGCACAACAGAAACCTGCAGGATCGGACGCACGGGTCCCGGTTCAGTATTTCGTGTGTATCACTGCCGAAATAAGAAGACTCGGTGTTACCTTCATGTCTCCTATGACGGTCTGGAAAAGCCCCCCCAGCGCGCTGCACTCCCTCTCCATCACGGTCTCCATCTTCAGCGGTGCGAACGGAACCCGCAGACCGTCTCAGTCCATCCACGAAGCGACAGGAAACGGATGAATCAAAGGTGAGAGAGGCTCGGGGCTGGTACAACACGCTCACGCTGGCGCTGCGGGGTTTCCCCGGCGGGTGGAGAGCGGAACGCGGACAGGAGCGGCAGCGGAGCCGGTGCTCAGTTCGCACCCCATGTCTGCCGGAGGAGACGCATGTTGGAGCCGAGAGAGAGCAGAGGCGGCGGAGAGCAGCTCCCGACTTTCAGCAGCGACCTGCTCCTGCTGCTGGACTCCGACTGAAGGACGAGGAGCGGGAGCGCGCCTGGAGGGCCGAGGACGCGCGAAGGCACGGCCCCGCCTTCAGCTGAGGACGCGTTTCGTTAACGGAAACGGGCGCGTGAGAAAGTCCAACAAAAGCGCGGACACTGGGACATCCACGACTGTTAAAGTTAAAAAAAACAACAAGACATCAACGAATGTCCCACTGTAGTCAGGAGCTCGCAGACACCAAGTCACGTTGTCTTCCCCCACTAAGATGGTATGTTCCGGCTTCTGATTGACTGAACGCACCTGATCCAGGTGGTGATCAGCAGTGGGCGGTGCAGGGTTAGCTGGAAAACCAGCAGAACGGGGGTCAAAGGGACCAGGACTGAGAGCCGCTTCTTTAGAGGATCACTTCTCACTGTGACCAGCTGCTTTACAGACCACATGTTTGTGCACACAGTGACAATAAATACAGACTTTATATAATCAGATAAAGTGTGTAGATGAGTTTTTCCAGTTACTGCAGTTTGTTTTCAATGTGCTTCACAGCACAGTGGTCGTATTGGTGTATTATTTATCATAATCCATGACAGTAAACTGCTCATCTGAGAGATGTGGGAGGAAACTAAGTCCAGTTTTCTCTGCAGTGATCTTCTTTTCCAGTTTCCTGACTGACTTTAACCGTTAATAAAGCTTCTTCTTCTCTTCGACATAAATGGTTTTCCTTTCAAATATTAGGTTATTATGACATTGTGCTTGATATTTGCTGCCTAAAAATCTTTTATTCGTGATATTATAAACATCTCTGTCACAATTTGACTAAAACTTTTCACGGATGTAAGTTTATTTCACATGACAAAGTACAAGTACTAGTTGATATATGTACAGTTAGTTTTAAAATATGAAGTCTGGGAAAAAAGTCTGATTTCATTATATTCAGACAGCAGCATTAAGTTCATCATCCACAGTTATAATAATATTTGATCAGCAGGAAACCAGAGCTTTTGATATTTTAGACACTTAACACACCAACGCACACGCAGGGAGAACAGGCAAACTCCACACAGGAAGGGGCTTGAACCCAGGACCTTCTTGCTGTGAGGATGCTAACCACTCTTCCACCGTGCTAGCCAACAATAAAAGCTATGGTAATTATGGCAAAACGTGTAGTTTTTTAATAGTTAATAAAAGATAAAGGTCAAAGGTCACTGTTAGTTATTGGACTAGTTAACACCAACACCCAATTTAAATAGCAGAGAAATTCCTTTTATGAATGGATCAAATTTTCAAGGATGTTGTGGCACAGGTAGACAAAAGCCAATCATTTGACCAAAGAATTTTACCGGCACAATCCATTTCCAAAATGTAAATAAAATGCAATGATTTCCAAATAATTTCATATTTAATGTCCCAATGTAATATTCTAATGGACGTATACCAAGGTTTCCTTCACCTTCTCTGAGATGCTCTTTTTCTACCCAATCATGAAACTGGCCTGTTGCCAATTAAACTCGTTAGTTGTGATGATCCATAAAATGAGCTTCTTTTTTTCTAAATCTAAATTTAAAAACAATTACCTCCCTGTTTCAGTTTCTGCTGAGCTGCAACTAAATCCACCTAAATCCAGTCTGCTGATTAAGACTTTATAACCCTGGGTCACAATAAAACCATATTTTCGCTTTATTTGGCACCTGTTCTATATTACAGCTTTTTTCTTTTCAGCTCAAAATTTACTAGTTTTGGAAAAAAAAAAAACATCACAGTCATTCTTGAATTAGTTCTTAAAATTAAGAGACAAGTCCAACTTTTCTGGGACAACCAGAACCTGAGTGGTGATAAAAACATTAAAGTTAAAGGCTGTTGAACCAAAACAATGAGCTGAAAGAAGCTAAAATACTGAGCAATGTCCAGCAGTGCAGCTGTAATCTGAGCTTTTGCCAACATTTATAAAGTTATCTGAAAGCTTCCTACTGTTTATATCATTTTCAACGCTGCTCCGCCCTTAATGCACCACGTTTCTCATGAAAACATCCTTTGCCATTTGCAGTATATTGCAGTATCATGTTTTTACCACAAGGTGTAACTATTTCATAGCTTTAGGAGGATCACAATCCATGACCCGAGGGGTCAGTGGTCAAAGGAGAGACGTTTTAAAACGACACTACGCCTGCAGCTGTTTATCACGAGCTGAGAGACTGAAAAGTGCTGAACTGCAATTAACTTCCGGCGAACACACGTGAAACCTATAAACCAGCAGTATCTACAGTAACTGTGATTAGCTGGAGTTTGGTGGCCATTGATGCGGTGTTGGTCTGTTCAGTTCCCTTTTGAGGAGAGAACCTGGCCTTTGTGGACAGTTTTTTATTAAATGTATGTAGTAATTTATTAAATTGTTACTATCCAGAAGCAAACGGATGAAACCCTTGTGGATCACGTCTTTACCGAAGGAACTTGGTATTGTGAGCTGGTAAAATGATTGATATCCATGTTAGGACTTGCTAATGACTTGGGCGGAATTTAGCCGAAACACTAGTAGATTACTGTAAGGTAACAGGATGAAGAGAATATTATAAGAGGATTTATCCCCTTAGAAATACATGTTTATATAAAGTCAATAATATTTAGAAAAGCAGAAAAACAACCTTTATGCTTTTCACGAGTCGAGTTTGTTGTGAGCCAAACTTAAATGATGTGAAGTGAAGCCCAGAGATTTAATGTGTATAAAGACACTGAGAGAATCAAGTACTGTGAATCAGAAGGATTCTGTGTATTATGTTCTATTTTCTATCCACTTGATTTACCCATATAATCCAAGCTTCGACTCTATGTAGTTTTCTACCTGTGTTCCAAAATACGACGTGTGCAGATTTTAAAACTTGGTAACTGTTTTTGCACAGTGGGCAAATCAAATAAACCCTAAACTGCGATGGGGTTTTAGTGAAATAGCAAAAAACCATCTCCTAAAGGACATACTGCCACCGTAGATTAGAATGTGTGGAGACATGTGGACCGCACTGGACGGACCCCACTGACACATTGAACAAATGTCCCGCAATGTCCTATAAACAAAAGAGAAAGAAGGTAAAGAAATAAAAGTTACAAAGTCTGTCATATTCACACAAGCCCGCTTTGACCCAGTTTACTCAGTTTTATCTCAAAGTCAACAAGAGCCAAATATGGTGAGATAAGGGCCTGAAAGTTTACCCAGTTGCATCTAAATGTAATAAAACCACAAGTCCACAGCTTCCTGAGAGTGTAACTGCTGTAAATCACCCATCAGTCCTTTAGACTGGGACTGACAAACAAGAAGCACATGTGTGTGTTGGGCCCGAAACTTCCACTAATCATACAAATGTACAGACACGCGAAACAACTCGCCTGTACTTTTTAAGCGACTGCGAGAAAGTTGGCACCAGTGTCTAAAAAATTCTTTATATTCAAGTATCAAACACATAAAATGTGTCAACAAACGTTGCTGTAACTGAACACAAGCACAGCTTTAGTTCGAACAGTCCACTCACTGGCTGAAACTGAATACACACCTGCAACAAGGTGGGACAGGGATTCCCTTCTGGCTCATCGTCTTCCTCAGCTGCCGGGACACGGTCTTGTCCACCCTCATTTACCCAGAGTGCAGAATAACCCAGACTGGACACTACAAAGTGTAACTCAGGTTGATAGAGATGAAGGAAACTGAAACCACAGCGATGTCCAGCAGATTCCATCTAAACACACAAATATACATATTAATGTGCGAAACAAAAATATTCAACGCTCATCCGTGTTTGTGGACCTTCATACGTAGGTTCTAAACAACAATATGTAAAATATTTATTCTTTCAAAAACAATAATGAGAAAATTTGGATCAGACAATCAGGTCTTGAACCCGGATGTCACCTTCCGGCACCGGCAGCAGTTGATCTGACCCAATGAGCTTCTCCTCAGTGAACACCTGAAACCACCAGCCATCAACCCGGTGCGTTTGGATTTCATGGGGAAATGGTGACATCTGCTGGTCAAGTGTTCACATCGCCTGTACGGACGATTCAAAATGAGAACCCCATGACCCACATGGACATTCATCTGCTCAGTGCTCAAATAATGAAGAAATTAGGAATTTAATGGTTCTGTAATACATAATCCATATGGGCCTTGAATTGGTCTGCGGTCCACAGAAGCTTGTGAAACACTTCTGGTTATTGTTGGACAGATTTTCTAACTATGAAGTTATAAAAATGTAAACAGGGAAAATGTTAATTGACTACAAATGACACGAATGACATTCAGGAGTGTGGCCAACGTGGTGTTCATCTACAAACAATAAAACTCTGTCGTCGTTTGATGTCACAAATGTCAAATTTAATAATTACACTGCACTGATAGTGTGAGCTGAATCTATTTAGGCCATTTTTTTGGCGAGCAGATGTCTTCTGCGCACAGCAGACGGTTGGTTTGGCTGAATCGAGGTCCTCACAATCTGCTTCCCGTCCACACAGCCATTCTTCTTTCAACGCTCCTTGAAAACATGCTTGTTTCCTAGGTAACATCAGAATCGGCACACTTTCACTAACACAGGCGGTCAGTGATGTCCAGTATCTTCATGGTCTTACTCACCTTTGCTTCTTTGTCTTCTGTAGTGACACACATTTCCCAGTTGTCTGTCTGTAGTGCTGAGTCCTGCACAGGTGCCTCCACAAATAATGAGGGAGACGCTGCACCTGTGTCCAAAAGTGATGTCGTCCTCCTTTTCTTGACCTCTGGGAGCTGTGTTACCGGCGTCTTCGTGTCCAGTAAGGAGATGATGTAGTCATCAGTGTCCTAAACTCTTTTGGGCGACGTCAAATTCAGAGTCCTTAACTCCGGTCCGTGTCTTCTCAAACAGGTGCCTATCGAGATGTCCTCTGTCTTCCTGGAACGTGCTTCTTTTAGTGTCCTTGTGATGGGTTTCCTGAAAAGCGTCCTGGCAGGTAATTTGGTGTTTTCTGTCTCTGCTGTTAAATCTGGCACATGTGTCTCTTGATGTAGTGAGACAGTGTTTTCTGAGTTCCCCTGTGTCACAGGCGTGTGATTTCTAACAGGTTCGAACGAAACCACGTTGTACCTGTATTAACTAAACTCAGTGTCCTTGCCTCATCACAGTCACTCCAAGAGGGACACTACAGATCAGAGATTGATGTCAAGCTGTCCATCATTCTCTTTCCACTGAGGTCATGTTATGTTTGTGACCTTCTAACAAACAGTTAACAGTTGATGTGAATAGTTCAGTTACTCTGCGGATTTATTGCAGTTTTCCATTTTGTTTCATAGATGCACAAATATTTGTATTGCTGCAAACATGAAATGTATAAATGTAATTGCTGAAGTACTAAAAAAACGATACAGTAGTTTTACCACACTTTAACACAAAATCCATTAAAACCAATGGTCACTTTTTGGTTTTAGGCCTGTATATCGGTGTCTTTCAGGACTGATCAGAGCTTCACGAAGGTCAAATACGCAGTAAATAAATCCCATCAAGCTCTGCGTGGTGCTGTGGGGTTTATTTGAAATGTGTCCACAGTCTGGTCCATCCCAACGCTCCACAACTCCCAGTCTAACCTTTGCTCTTTATCTCACTGTAAGTCAGCGTCTGTCTGTGTGAGACTCTGCACTGCCACCCAGTGTCCATTTTACTGTTTGGAAAATTTGAAAATGTTGAAGGCACAGACAGAAGAACAGGAAGATGATGAGGAGGAGAAATAAGAATGAGGAAGGGGGGTGTCCGACTGATAGAGGTCTAGAGGACCTTTAATGAAGAGCTCTCTGTGATCAGAGGACACAGACTTATCTCTCCACCATGTGGTCTGTGTCTAAGAAGTGTGAAATTAAACTTGTATCAAATGTTTTTTTGTTTTTTTTTTGAAATACAGAATTGATGGTGATACAATTTCTGGCTTTAACAAACTAGACATCGTCTCTGCTGTGAGCACTTCCACCTCAACCTGATTCCCTTTGCCTACATTGGTACATTTCAGAGGCTTGAAGAGCTCAAACTATTTTAAAACACCAGGAAAATAAACCTGAATTTGTTATTTTCTTCTTCGACTTTTAAACCCTCTAAATTACGCCCCGGAAATTAGGATCCACCTATTCAACCACTGTTTATATCTTTATAGTTCTGGTTTTCAGATTTTAGGACCATTGCTGGAACGTTCACACACACTGATTTTGATTACTCTTTCCCTGCTTTGTGATTTCAACACACCAACCAACAACACGCTGTTAATTTGGACTTTGACGTCTTTCCACGTTTCGACTTTAGCAGGAGAGAGAGGAAAACCTGCAGACTTTTAAACTGAAGGGTTGAGGACTGGGCTGAACACCAGTCTCCAGAAGATCTGGGATCAGATGGTGAAGCTGGCAGAGCTTCAGTCAAAGCTGTTCCACTTTAACTAGACACACACACACACACACACACACACACACACAAAAGGCAGCGCTCTGTGTTATTATCAGCCCTCAAACAGAAGATCCAACTAATAACAGCTATCAGAGAAAGAGGGAGGAAAAGGGGGAGACAGAGGAAGTGAGAAGATGAGAAGCTGCAGACTGATTTCAGCTTCTTAAGTCTAAATAGGTAAAAAAGTGTTTATACTTTATTCCTGCGTCAAATTTCTTTATCGGCCATAAGCACTTTAATGCCCAAACTCATTACATCTATATATTATATCAAAGAAAAGCATTGTACTGTCCATTTTTAAATAAATATTTTTTCATTATTTTCATTATTTAGAAGCAGTGAATCTAACATTGTGCTGCTGTGTCAACCTGTGTTTTAGGTGGCTGTAGCTCGGTGGGTAAGGCAGGGTCAGCGGTTCGACTCCCTCCTGGCTACGTGTTTAAGTGTCCTTGAAGGTGCCGAACCCCAAGTGTGCTGCTAAACCAAAAGCTGTATTGCACACTTCATTTGTAATCAGTGGCAGTTTATGTTCCGTCTCCTTAGGATTGATATTGTCTACATGAGGACATCAAACCCTTAACCTCACTAACGCAGCCCAGACAAAGAAACTGCATCCATAGACCAAAAAACCTCCTCTCTGCAGCTGTTTGCTGAAGGAGCAGCCCACGGCAGGGATTTGGCAGGCTGACTGTCTTGGCTATTGACCAGTCCTCTGTAATTTTCCTGAGTGTGACCACCCACTTGGCAAACGGCTTCTTTTACCTCCTTTTGAGCATCTGGTTGGTTTTGGTCCTAATTTAACCGTTTATGCTCTAGCGGAAAGAAAAACACGGGATTTGTTGTTGTTCTCTGGGGTATTAACACACTGAATTTAATAGATCGTTTCGGAAAAAGTCACTGAAAACCAACTCAATTTCCAAGTTTAGTGACAGATTTTTGTACAATTCACTCCAGGGGCGTCTGAAAGCGAACGGAAGGTTTGATAATTGAACTTTGTTTCGCATGTTCAACACTGAATATTTCTAATTAATTCTGTACCAAGATACCAAACCTAATACCAGGAGGAGTCAACTAACTTAAGATAGGGCAACTGTCCTGACAAAGTTCAAATAGGCCAAAAGTGCAGTTCCAAAAACTTTTATTCCACAAAACAATTCAAAGTACACTGGCTTCACTTTAGCTCAATACAGTCAACAATCAAGACTTTCATGTTAAAAAACGAAAGCAAAATTTGTTGTGCTGACACTACCACCCAGGGCCGTACACAAGCACCTTTCCAAATGATCTTGGTCTTCCTTCCTCAACCCATCCCATTTGTGGGATTGATTGAGTTGGCTGCACAAGGGTCAGGTAGCTTGGCTGTTGGGTCTCAGCCTCAGACTGGCTTCCAGAATCCAGCTCACGTTTAGAACTTGAAGGGACACTTGACCCGAATCTGTATTCATTGGGTGGTGCACGAAACCTCCACAAGTCAGCTTTATGTTGGGTCATATCATAGATCAGCTGCTGGGGCCGGATTGGACGGAAGACTGGATGGCTCAGGTGCTGAGGCTGAGGCTGGGGTTGGGGCTGGGGCTGGGGCTCGGGCTCAGGCTGGGGGATTGATTGCATGGGATGGCCCAGTTGCTGGGGCCAGAATTGCTGGAGCTGGTCTGGATGGAAAATGGGGCGACTCTGTTGCTGTGGCGAGACCAGGTGGCTCGGCTGCTGGGGCTGGGTCTTGGAATCAGATTGACCAATATGCATCTCGATTGCAGGACTTGAAACAATACCCAACGCATATCTCCTTTTCTGTGCTGACAGAAATTTTGGGGGCGCTCCATTTACATTAGGGCCCGTTTGAAAGTGCTGCTGCAGTTGAATCGTCCTAGAACTGGAACCACTCCTCTCTGGAAAAGTACGGGCTAGCTGCCCACCATAGGAACTTCTGTAAACTCCAGGCCAAGATGCAGCAGCAGCACGTTGCAGGTTTGCAGTTGAGCCTGAATAATAACTGGGGCCTGAAGAACCTTCAGGTTGAGTGGAACCCTCATAACTGGAAGATATTGAAGCAGGATTGTTGCCATTTGGAAGATCTTCATTCAGCTTAGCATAAGGGTTGAGGTGGCTTGAGTCTCCACTTCTGTAGCGTAACACTACAAAGAAAAAACACTTTGATGATTCCTGTTGTCAGTAGTTCATTAAAACTGCAGCTGTAGAGCAAAAACTTACCCCTAGCAGGCTGCCCAAAGGCCAACAGTGAGAGGAAGAGGAACCTGGAAGCAAGACGAGGCAACATGTGAACAGAGACTTGTACATAAGCGTATTAGCCAAAATAAAGAAAAGTAGAACTACCTCACACAAAATCCAGAAGCCATTTTTTATTTTTTTTTTATTCTTCCAGGAACTGGAGCCAGTCTGCACGACAAGTGGCAGACAAAGAGCAAAAGAGCACACTGAGGGCTGCAGCCAAACCACTGTTCTTCAAGTGTCAGCGCCACTGTCGACCAATCATATGAAGCGGTTTGAATCAGGTTGCACAGATCAGCAACCTGGGCAGGTGTTTGCCCTTTAGCTAATTGGCAGCGTTTCCCCTCCTCCCTGCACCCAAGTGATAAAACTGACCCCTAGCGTAGTTTTATTTCAGGTTTCCTTTTACACAAATGTGCCTGTTTTGCTTGTTTGAAGCTGCTTTAACAGTTGTCAAACAAAGTCTGCAAGTCTGCAACATCTATGGATTAATGACAATTTCCTGAGTAAACACGACAAAGACCTTCATTGTCCTCAGATCCAAAGACTTGGATTTGGTAATAAAACCTCTTTAGTCTCTTATAAATGAGAACAGGCAGGTTGTGATATCAGGATGTTTTTCAGATTTCTACTTTGTCACCTATATGTCGCAAAACCTGCCTATCAATACAAATAAATTAAAGCCTTTAATTTGGCATCAAAATGAAATTAGTCGCAGAATTAATTTCATGCAAATAAAGATATTCAGAAGATTTATTTTCCTTGCAGACTTATATTGATCAAATATTTATTACATCCTGTTTAATTTATTTGATTCTGTTTTGGTTCAATGTAATCTTTTATGACTTTGTTAATGTGTGTAGAGCATTAAAAAGTACATGATTCAGCAAATAACTGATCCCAGAACTGCTTTTAAAGGACCAAAGCAGCATATTAGTTGTCTTCTTTGTACTAAAAAGAAACACATGGCTGCCAAAGGTTAAATACATTTTATTCATCGTCATTCACGTTAGTGGTTTCACACTAAAGTCATGCAAGTCACATATGATCACATTACAAAGAAGCAGCATGCAGTCAGGAAAACACCAACTAGGTATTTTTGCATCCTATAACCTAAAGCTAAGTCATGGTGGCATCAATCCACATTTAACCAACTTTATTTTCACTTCTGACTGGATTTGATTACAGAAAAAGATATAAAATTGTGGGAATGAAGGTGAGGAGGTCACGTGGGAAGAAAGCACAAAGTGAAAGAAGCAGAGGATGGAAGGAAGTAAAAAAGAGTGGATGGAAGGAGAGTTCACATCGTGTAACAGACTCTCTGTTAACTGAGTTTGAGGCCTAGGCAGAGAGCCAGCTCGTTCTTCTGGATCTTTCCATCTCCGTTGATGTCACAGTGACCCATCAGGGCTTTCCTGAACTTGTCCAGGTCTGTTCCACTGATGCTAGGCTGGAGAAGAGGGTTAAAGGTCAGAGGTCAGTGCCTGCTTAATTTCTCACAGAATAATATTCAGTTGGGATAAAGGGTTATTCTGAGCAGATTAAAGACATTTACCTCAACTACAAGACATCCTTTCTTCAAATAAAAGTCCTGAACCAAAAATAAAAATCTGACCTTGTACCACAGTACAGGGCCCTGCTGTTACAGTAAACCATGTTTACACAAACTAGGAAATCTAAACTACTAACAATTACACTGGATCACCTCACAAGGTTTAGGGAGGAAACTTTGTTTTTACCTTCACCAGCTCCATCATATCTTTGACAAATCCATCCACCTCAGGACCCTCCAATGCACCTGTCTTACTCTACACAGACACATACACCTTTGTATGATTATCTACCATAATACAGTCGTACAGCTGGTAAACTACACAGAGCAGAACACAAACCTGCATGTGACAAGCTCCTTCTATTGAAGATGAGCAGGAAGCTTTAAATTGAAGATGTGTGCAGTGCAAACAGATCATTAAAGCAGATTAAGTCCAACTTACGACATCGTAGTGAGCAAATATCTTCTCAAAGTCTCTCTTCCTGTCCTCCTGACTGCAGGCCTGCACATCGGTGAAGACAATGTCAACGTGTTCATTGAGTGCACAGAGCATCAGGACAAAAAAAGGGGGGGCGGGGGGGCATAAAACTGGTTTCAGTCGATTGACAGCAATGACACTAAAATAATAATAAATTCCAACTTACGTCCATCTTAAACTTCAGTAAGAAGTTTTCTTTCAGCGATAAAATTCTGTTGACAACAGAGAAGCAAAGACGTGAATTTTAAAATGACACATGAAAGTAGAGTAATCTGTGTAAATAGTGCAGATGATTGGTTCCTGTCAATGCTGCCAGGTTCCTGTCAGCTGTTGGCTTTATACAGGGTCACACGGTAACGTTCCTTTTGCTCGGAAACTTTACTGCGTAAAGAAAAAATATTCCAAACTCACTACTGACTGATCATTTTTAAAGAGCCACAAAGTCACTGTTCTGTGTGAAAATGTATCAAGCACAAATCAATACATCTAAGCAAAATCTCTGCTTAGATCTTCTGGTGTCTTGTCTTACGGTTCTGTAATCTCGTTTTGTTCGTTGTAAAATTTCGCTCTGATCGTAAAGTTTACGCCGCCATGAGAAGATCAGGTGGGATTAGTTGTTAAAGAAATCTCATGAATCCTCTCACGGTCTTGTGAGACAGTGCAACGGTACCTGGCCAGGTCATTTAAATCCAGTCTGCCGTCCTTGTTTTTGTCAAACATCTTCATCTACGGGGAGAAAAGAAGTCACAATCAAGTGGCAAAAAGCAGCTGTGAAACCACCTCCCTGCACTAGTTCTGCCAGTTACCATGGTGTCCGTGTACTCCTCCAGTTTTCCAGCAGTGATGGACTTCCTGTGCTGGAGGAACAGGTCCTGAAGGAAGCCCTGAGGGGACACAAGTCTTTTAACACTGCTGGATAAAGGTGGAGCTGCCACATGTGTAAAATCACTTTTGAAGCTAAAAGTTTAAGTAAGAAAAGTATCAGTACTTTGCTCAGAATGATTTACCAAAAAAACAAAGCATTTTAAACACTGTTGAACTTGATGCTGTTGATGACGTGAATGTACACGTCCAGTCCAGATGTGTTCCGCATCGTGCCTCCTAAATAAAGTTTCTGCAGAGATCCGAAATGTTCAAGTCTTGTAACATTTAACTCATTTACAGATTCCAGGAGAGAATTCCTTCCGACTTTTTAATGTGAAAAATGATCAACATTCATTTCAGCAGCAATAAAAAACAGCCCAAAAGCTACACTTTCCTCACGTCAAATAGGAGTTTTAATTATTACAGAATAAGGGCAAATATCAGCGTTACCACAGAGACTCGATGTGGAACATAAACAGAGGCAGGTGAAGGTGGAGCTGAGTTCAACATAAGGCCATAATACATCAAAAACATTTAATGCTAATGACACTACAATAATTATATTATTAGCCACTGTGTGTAAAGTCTGTCGTCATCTACTGCAGCTTTGTGTGACATTCTGACAGGTAAAGTAAAGCAGTAACTGTACCTTGAGCTCGATGTCCGAGATGTAGCCGCTGCTGTCTGTGTCGTAGTTTCTCCAGATCTACACAAAAAAAATATAAAATAATCACAGAAAATTCCCGTCATACACCACTAATGTTTGGTGCAATGTCCGTAGCTTTGTGTGAAAGTAAATGAGGGTTGTCATCTCTCGACCTTTGACCCTCACCCTCATGAACTCCACGCTGTTGTCCAGTGGTGTCTCTCTGCGGAACAGAAGCAGGAAGTTTTCCTCGTCAGGCAGCATCATGGTGGCCAGCTGCAAAAAGAGGATTTAACTAATTATTAATATGATTCTGTTTTCACCTCAACTATTTAACGAACAAACCTGTAAATTTCTCAGTGTTGACGGTGTTAAATTACGCGAATAAGGTTTTCTTACCCCATGAACCAACAACTCACTCCTTGAATTGATATTTAATCAGGTCGAAAACCAAACAAGGTAATTGTACCTCTTCGATCTGCAGACGTCCTCCATCTGCAGGGTCATGAGCAGGCATGAATCTCTCTCTCAGACTTCGTATGTTCTCTTTTGTTACCTCCTCCCTCTGAAAGCAAATTAAAAACTTTAATCAGCAGAAGATAATCAGCTGTTGTATGTCATTTAAGGTAAAAGTATTAAAAGGCCTGACACATATACTCTGTTACAACATATTAGCTCAAAAGACACTTGAAGCACCACAACTGCGGTTTAAAAATTTGATATTTTTGGAATATATTTATTGATAAATTAATGTGTTTTTCACTTTACTGTTGCGGCTGTTAGATGATCATATTTTTTACCCGATAATTATAATATAGCTTAACACACTGCTGGATGACCTGCACACACCAGTGATCACCATTATTTTATATTTATACTGCATTTTGTATTATTGATAAGAAAATGAATAAAAAAAAAAAGAGAATTAATCAAAATTAATAGTTACAAATGTAGTGTAGTAAAAGTACAATATTAACCTATACATCCATCTACTTACATATAGTGAATTCTAAGTATGAAGTAACATTAAATACTCAAACAAGCATATTTCCAATATTATAGACAGACTAAACTCAATATGTCTCCTAATTTACGTCTTTACCTTCATCCCACGTTTTTCCAGCATGTGCTGAAAGAAGGCATCCAGCTGCTTGACTTCGATGTAACCGTTATCTAAAAACACAAGCAGGCATCCTGTGAGCACAGCTGGAAGGAAAACACATCAGCTCACTTAACTATGACATCTTTGATTTATATGTGCGTATTAAAACCTCCCTATTTGACTGTTCACTCTGTCTTTATTTGGCTTCTGGCGGGAAAAAGTCCTGGTTAAACGTGAAGAGCGAGCATCTCGAGCAGCTCTGATGAGGTTTGTTTCAGGACGCTCTGTTTGTCAGGAAGTAAACAACATTTGTCTCAACTAATTATCTCTGTTCTAATTCACTTCCACTTCCTTTGGAGGATGAACCCAACTGAACCTGTCTATGTAGGATCACTGAGCTAGTGGCTAGTTAGCATCACTAACATCACACATAGTAATTTAACAGGCTTCATGGAAACACTAACACGTTTAAATGTTGATTGCGTTGTTCTCCTCGGGCTCAGCGTCCACCATATTCTCGTCACCACACAAAGAATCGTGGGATTTATGGAGGACAAAGGATCCACCCATTGAAGTCTTTGTTGCCCAGGGAAACAAGGCCGGATTTCTGAGCCACATTTGAAGGAGACTTGCCATCTTTGAAACATGTGGCCCCCGAATTAAGAAACTACCACTACTACTAACTCCTCCTGATGATGTCACATGGCAGAGTTTTTATATATTTTTAAATAGAGAAAGCGGAGGGAACTTTAATGTCACTGATTTACATTTTCTCCCCAAACTAGAACCTTAGTAAACAAATTGAAAAACTACAAGATCTCCTTTAATACATGAATATTAGAAAACAAACCTATAACGGGTTTTAAAATTCTGTCACACACTCAATGTTTCCTTAATGTGCAAACATTTGTGACATCCTACTACAATTAATTGTAAATTAAACAAATAAATTCTTAGTGCATTATTGTAAACAGACTGAGGAGCATCGACTTTCTCTCTTCCCCTAAACATCCCACAGACATTTCATGTTAGATTTATGATCAATATTATGTGGGTCTAATCAGATTTATTTCCCTAATCAATTTTGTGTAATTATCTATTAGCTGAGTCCTTTTAAAATAACTATTTGTCTAACAGAATTGCAGATTTGATCCACCATCACTGGAATCAAATTAATAAAGAAATGAATTGCTGTTATTGTTATAACATCAAATGTAAGACTGTTATTACGCCTTAAGTTAGAAAACATCAGCAACTAAATTACTTTATATTAAACATCTGGATGCCTTTTGCAGAGACAGCTGATAATGTGAAAGGTCTCTCACATAATGGCATCAAGACATGAAACCTTTTTACCATCAACGTCGAAATGTTGCCAGATCTGTAGGAAGCCTGCAGCGTCCAGCCTGTCCAAGGTGTCCATGGTGCTGAAGACCAGTCCAAAATTCGAGCTGGCAAGACAAAAGTAAAGAAAAAGCTTCTTCCACAGACAATGATCTCAGAGACAGTGTGTTATCCACTGAAAGAAATGTTGGGACTTCAGGAGGCTTCTTCTTGTGAAATGAGAGAAGAGATTCAGCAGCCTGTATATAAAGGGAGGGAGGGGGGAGAGCGAGTGACCAATAAAGCTGCGTTTATTGGCCTCAACAAACAAACAAACACAAAATACAGCTTCAGGTCACAATTCCAGGCTTGTACTGACATATACACAGTAAATCAGGATTTAACTGAATTTAAAAGCTGTAAAAAAAAAAAAAACAAATCCAATAAAACCATCACCATCATCTGAAATGAAAACCAATGTAGAGTTTCTCCAATACATTTATAACTCTGATATAAACCCATATATTTATTAACAGAAGCTTTAACTAATGTTAGTACATATTTACAGTGGTAAGTGCAGCAGTACATGACTAACAGGCATCAGGTGTGTGAGGACACAGCAGCAATGTCAAAGGATGATAAATGTGAATCAGAAGCAATAACGAGAATAAGAAAACTCTCACAGTAGACAATACAGTAGACAAAAAAAGTGAAATGTTTAAAGGGCAACCATGGTGCTGGTCTCAAGCCTGGACAAAAATGGCTTCTGGCGTAAAAACACATCGCCAAAAATCAACGTGCTGAACGTGTTCAGCTGAGGCGACAAGCTAAAAGCTCTTTTTCTGTTAATATCACTAAAGCTGTTTGGTTTCACCCTGTGAGCATAAGCAGTTTCAGGGCAACAGGTTTCTGGGGGTTAAGAGTGCACATCAAGTTACGTTTGGACAGACAGAGTTACATACTGTAAATTACAGAGAAAATCCATTTCTCATCTCTCAAATCTCACGTTTGTCATTTAGCGTTTTCAGATTGAATATGTTTATGGACAGCAACAACAGAGCACCACGTCCACGAAAAACAAGACGAACAGCATTATCTGTCTTTCCAGGTCCTGTTTCCCAGTCGTCATGGACATGGATGTTTGCATCAACACTTTTTACATAAGTCAGAAACTGCCAGGACACACAGTCTTTTTCTGCAACTCAAACTGTAAAAGTGTTTTATGTCTTATTTAGTGTCTTATTTCATTCAAATTCATGTTTGCAGGATAAAACAAACAAAAAACAAAACAAACCATATTTGAACATATTTGGAATTTGTTTTTAAAGCCTTGTGTCCACATGACCTGCTGAGAGTGATCACGATGAACCAGCCACAGTGTCCCTGCTACAGTAATTGTACCTGGTCCTGCTCAGTGCTTTGGACAAACTGAGCTTTTTATGCAGGGCCTGGTTTTCTGAGCAACCACAGATCGTTTAAGCGCCAGATAAAACCTTCTGGTGTCTTCAGGATCCTGGTGATTGAGACGCTAGTGAATTTGTTTTTCCATCCACTGGGTCGGACAGCTAGGACTGCTCCAAGCTGAGACAACAATAAAACCGGCAACACCACACCGTCCACTGTCTCTGCTTGACCTCCCTAATTATAGATCTGTGGTGTAGGAGGGACAATCGAGCAGAACCGGAGTTGCTGTCAACATCTCGTTGGGGTCAAACTGAAGGACTGTCATCACTGGACTCTTCCTCAACCAGAGGTGGAATCTCCTCTTCAGCTGGACTGAGATCTGTGTCTGCTACAGACGGAGGCCTCACTGAAGAGACAGAGAAAATACATGTGTAAGAACGAGGATGAGGGAAACGATTGGAAGAAGAAAAAAAGGTTTCCTGTTTTTTTTTTTTGTTCAAATGAGGGTGTTGAAGCAAGATCATCTAAAAACAACCCTACAACCCTGAAAAACTACAAAATAAATCCTGACACCAAGAAGTCAAATGCTTTACCATGGTTAGACCTAAACTAAAAAAAATAAAAGGAGCATTTTCCATCGTACACATTACACCAATCATAGCTTCCTGCACACAGGGCTGCGTATCTGCAGACTGGTTACAGTGGCCCTGCGAACAAACTGAAACTTATTATTTAGCAACAATATTTCTCTATAATACATTACAGTACATTCATTCGCTTTACTTCAAATGTACTTCTAAGAAAAAAAAGAGTTTGCATTTGTCTGCCTAAGACCTGAAAGTAAACACAGCAGACGTTTTTGGTAATTTGATGCCACGTTGATTTACGTATAAAGTTATTTGACGGCACAAAGTGATGTGAATAGTGAAAATTGTTGCATTAAAACCAAGCACAGATTGAAAGGGGATTTATTATAAATGTGACTAGTCTAACCATAGTCAGGGAGGGACTTGGTGCGCTCTCGGTCCTCCTCCCTGGGAGCAGGGGAGCTGGCTGAACTCTTCAGGGACGACCACTGTCTGCCACCGGCACCGGGCTCAGAATCAGCGGCAGGCGACTCAAACGCGTCACCACCATCCCTGTGAAGGTCGACTGGAAACAGAATAAGAACATGATGTAACTAGGACTGAACAAAAGGTCGGGGAAAGTCAAAAGTGGGAAAAAAAAGGCAGATCCCTGCTCTTCCACATTGATCCCGTTAGTTTGTTATAACTGTGTAGTGTGGATGTGGAAGCTCTTCGTATTTATGTGGTTCTTTCCTATGTTTCCTTCACTTTATGTGAAAATGAAGAAAGTTCTTTGACTTTCTCTCATTTCTGCAGACTGAAAAAAAGCCCAAAATTTCGACTTGCTTTCTATGGCTTTAGTTTATGGTGTAAAGGCACATTACTGCTTTTAAACATGCCTCTGACCAGCCATTATCAAAATATGTTTTTCATCACTAGGAGTTCAAATGCTATAATCTGGAGGATCTCTGGAAAAGCAGGCTGACCATGATCACAAACTCAGTAAGAGCAGCGAGATGACGTGATCTGAACCGAAGCTTCCTCTGAGCGATGTCAGGTGGAGACATTTTTCAGATAGAAGTAGAGAGATATTTTAATATACGGAGCTCAAACGGAAGTTTAATGGCATTTATTTACATCTACCACCCAAACTAGAACCAAAAGGAACAAGTTCAAATCGAGTGAAGGCTTTTTCTTTTTATTTAATTAAATACTGTAAGAGAACGGACACTGTTGTTTAGTGAAAGCAAAAGATTTCCAGTTGTTCCCCAACAGGTTCTTCTATTGCAGATGTGCCCATGTAGCTGCCTCTGCTAAACAACGCGTTTAGTGACGTCACCGTTTGTTAGAGGTGCGTAACGACGCCTGTGGAGATGTGTAAATTACCCTTTCTTCTCGTCTCTTTGGCTTTAAAAATACCTTCATGCACCACAAAGACAATGTGGCTATTTGATTACACAGAAGAAAAGCCGTTTTGAGGGAAAAACACCGAGTTGCTGTGAGCGATAATTACACAAGTCGAGTGTGGAGCCACAAAATCCCCCCACACACGCTGACACTTGGACATGCCAACTATAGGCTGGGAGCAAACACATCTGCTTTAAGCGTAATGGACCTTTGCTTCACATGTGTGCAGCGTGTGGAGGCGTCAACTATGGCCTTGAAAGTGTTCATTAAACAAGTTGTCACCTGTTAAATTGAGAGCTATATTTTCAGCTATGCTCCGATGCACAGCGAGCACTGACTCATGCAACGCTCATCGCTGAGAAAGTGAATTATCATCAAAGGGCTGCATGCTGGTTTCATACGCTCTCAGATGCGTTTGGGTGACAGGGTGGTTTTTTTTAACATGCGTAAAACAATGCCAACGACAAACACATTATTTTGTACTGCTATTAATTTTACAAATGAAAGAAAATCTCTGATAGATCAACACCAAAGGGACTAACGTTCCAGTGGAGACAGAGGCCCTGCAGGGAGGCTGCTGACGCTCTCCTTCTCCTTCTCCTTCTCCTGCTCTGACGACGCCCTCTTCAGGCGAGGAGCAGGAAGTGGACATTTAGTGAACGAGCTGCCTGCTGCAGCTTCAGCAGAGTCATCTGAGGATCAGAGATCAGTAATGAGGTAAAACAAATGCATAAAGTGAAAGTACTGAGTGTGGGCAGCACTGACTGCTCTTTGATGCATTCTTATTTCTCCCGGTCCTTGCCTACCATAGATGTGGATGCTGCTGGGCTTTGGACTGACTGGACTGATGGGACCAGAGGTGTGGAGCCCCAGCGAGGGTTTGGTGGCCTGTGGAGGGGGTGGTTTTATGGTGACGCTTGCTGGTTTGGACCTGGCAGCTGGCTCTGGTCTGGACTCATCCGTGTGTGCTGGGGGACCAGGATGGACATCTGACTTGGCTGCAGGAACAAAACAAAAAACACAGATATTTTAGACATTTTGATAAGTTATGGAAGTTTGTTCTAACGTAAAGAACATTTTTTATTGTTACCTCTACATATTCTCTGTACGTTTACCAATTCAGCTGTGAGCATCAGTATCTACACAGATCCAGACACATTTTAAAGCATCACCATTGGCTATAATCAAGCCAATAAAATTCCAAACTTATGTTTTGTTTGTTGTTCTGTTTTTTAGTGTTGCAGCTGCCTGTTTGTGTGTGTGAATGAAAATATATTTGGGACACAGTTCAGATACTGAGATCAGAAAAACACCGTACACTGATTTACTACACTCCGATGTTATCAATCATTAGCAATTTGTAGCCAGTGTCGATGCTGTGTTTACTCTGTGGTTTCAGCTGTCACTTATGAAGGTTAAGCTTGTTGAATAAAAGTGCTCCCTGTAGGAAAAACCTCTGTAACACTTCTGCACAGCGTCATATGAACAAAGTCATGCTGTGGTTCCAGAAAATTCACCAGAGTGAGTCCTCTTCACTCTGGGTGATTCTGTAACAACACAGACCCACAGGTAATGGGTTAATTCAGGAACTCACTTTTGTCACCGTCTACCTTTTCCTGCAAGGATGAGGCCTCAGAATGTAACTAAGAAAGAGGAAAAACACAGTCACATAAACATTATGCATACTCATAACGCATAAAGGTTTAAAGTACAGTATTTTATCTCATGTTTTTACAACTGTCTCATGGCATTTTCGATTCAATTTCGATTTTTATACATTAACAGCAACAGGACACACTGCTACCAATATATTGGCTACTGGTGATGTAACATCATTAGTATTATTGCTATGAAACCATGGACTCCTCCTACCTTCTTTACAGCCATTCTCTCCTGTCTGGCTTTCATCTCAGCCATCAGGTCCATTCCCATTACTGGAACCCCAATATGCCGCTGTACGTGAGGGTGGTCCTTCTTCTCCACTTTCTCCTTCTTCTCCACATCCTCCCTCTTCTCTATGCTCTCCTTCTTCTCTAAATGCTCCTTCTTCTCCCCAGCTTTCTCCTCCTCCACAACTGTCACAGAAGCCTCCACTTCCAAATCTGTGTGATCCTGGGATTGAGCCTTGTGGAGCTCCGGATGCGGCTCCACCATGACATCAGGGTGTTTTGCTGAAGGTGTGGGGGAAGTTGGTGTTGTTTCTTCAGCCAGTGAACTAATAGAAGAAGACGTGGGGTGTGGTGGCGTGTAAGCGGCTCCATGGCTTTTCTCTGAGCGGGATGTCCGAGATTTAATGAGGTTAAAGAACCCGCTCCTCCTGGACTCACGTTTCTTATCCGTGGCGTCCTGGGTGCTGGAGGACGGACCTTTGACAGAGGGAAATCTGAAGAACAGTAAAAACAACGACATTAGAAAACATTATTTTGTTGTTATGCAAGATTTTTAGACAGTTGACACAACTTCATTATAAAAGGTGCCGTATCTGATTATTGTAGTGGGCATTTTCATGACATCGGACCATGAATAGATGAAAACTGAGGCGACTGAAGAAATTCTATTTTATGTTGTTGCTCTGTGTATGCAACATTTAAAAATATATTTTCTTACTGTTGGTTATTTCAAAGTATCGGCTTCTTGTGGATGTAACGGCAGCTAAAAAAAGATGGTACCTTTCTTTTGTGACATTATAGTCTGTCTTGTACAACTCCAATTCTAAATAAGTTGGGAATATATGTAATATGTAAATAAAAACAGGATGCAATGATTTGCATCTCATCAACCCACATTTTATTTACAATAGAACATAAACATATCAGAGAATTTAAAAAAAAAGCTTATAGAAAATTTTAGCTCATTTTGAATTTGTTAGCAGCAAAACATTTAAAAAAAAGTTGGAGCAGGGTGATGTTTACCATTACCAGCATCCCCTCTTCTTTTAACAACTATCTAAATGTCTGGGAAGTGAGGAGACCAGTTGCTGGAGTTTTGGAGTCTTGTCTGATGAAGGATTCTAGCTATTCGACAGTCCTGGGCTTTTGTTGCTGGATTTTTTGTTTTATGATGTTCCATATGTTGTCTATTGGTCTGGACTGCAGGCAATCCTATATGTACTATTCAGCATTGATGGAGTCTTTCCAGATGTGTAATCTGCCCACACCATAGGCACTAATGCACCTCCACACCATCAGAGATGCAGGTTTTTGAACTGTCCGCTGATAACAAATTGGATGGTCCCTCTCCTCTTTGTAGACAGGACACCGCATCCATTGTTTCCAAAAAGAATTTCAAATTTTGATTCATCTGACCACAGAACAGTTTTCCATTTTGCCTCACCCACATCCAGTTTTGACCTTCGGCCTTGTCGGCTGCGCACAGAGATTCCTCCTGATTCTCTGAATCTTTTGACGATATTATAAACTGCAGATGGTGGGATCTTCAAAGTCTTCACAATTTTAAATTAAGAAACATTTTCTTAGAAATTGTTCCACAATTTTTAGAGTCTGTTTTTTGGTGAACCTCTGTCCATCTATACATTCCAGAGGCTCTGCCTCTGTTACTGACCTGTTGCCTATTGACCTAATTAGTTGTCAAACGCTCCATTTGTTTTTGATTTGTGGCAGTTACTTTTCCAGCCTTTTGTTGCCCCTTTTCCATTTTTCTAACGTGTTGCTGCAATAAAATTCAAAATGAGCTAATAAAATGGTAAAATATCTGGTTTCAACATCTGATATGCTCTTAATGTTGAATTGTGAATCCAATATGGGTTGATGAGATTTGCAGATCACGGGATTCAGTTTGTATTAACCTTTTCACGTCTTCCCAACTTTTCTGGAATTGGGGTTGTATGAAATGTACTTTTAAAGCTTGAAGTTAAGCTGTTCCAGCCGTGTAAGGCTCTTATTTTTATGTTAATAAAAATGTATAAAAAATAATAATTTTATAAAAAAAATCAAATCTAGTCAAAAACCAACTCTCACCTAAAGCTCAGTTTAATGACTTTCTTGGAGAAGAAGTCATCCAGGCCTTCGTCCAGTTTTCCCATGATGCTGTTGTGCTCTGCCTCCTGCGGCGTGACGCTGCAAGTGGTCTCCCGCTGAAAAACCAACGGCAGAAAACAAATGATTCTGCAGTTTATGCCATAATGACCCAACAGCAGAATGCACTGCACTGGCTTTATCATTAAGTTTCTTGTCTTGGGTCAATAGTCACAATACATATTCTAAGGATGACCCAATTATTTTGCAAAATAAGTAAAGATTTAGTAGGCAACCAACTCAATGTCTCATTAAATCCTGATTTTTTCGATCATTACCAATCAAATTATTTCTACTGGTTATACCAGGACACTATGCAGGTCACTGAAATCTGTTTGTGCATTTAAATACAAGAATAATGAACATAAACCACTCATGCTAAAACATTTGCTGTGCTTGTGCTAAAAACGAGAGCCTACATGTTGTCTGCTGGGTTTCATTCTCTTCTTGGGTTTTGGTCGAAGTTTGGTGTGACTCTCCAGTGTCATGTGCTCCACAGGTGGCAGCTCCCCCAGGTAGACAGATTTTCTGTCTGGCGAAGTAGGGGGAGGGGGGAGTTCCCCATAGTAGGATGACGTTCTGTCTAACGGCTGTGCAGGTGTCGGAGAAAGAGGGGGGTACTCGATATGGATGGGAACATCCTCCAGAGCCTTGTCCAGGTCAAATTCCATCTCTGTGGGGGACAGAACGATAAAAGCCATGAATGATTTACATTAAGACACACTGGAAATGAGTAAAACCTCAAACTCTGCAAGCCAGAAGCACAGAGACAAAGATTTTAGGTGGTCAACATAACGAGTCTAGAGAGGAAACGTCTAACACGGAAACTTTAATGAATCCTAATCAACATGTAACCATGTAAAAAGTGAAACAATGACTCTTCACTTTGTACTGGAGCTGACATCTGAAGGCTTTTTGTGTCACTCACCAAATGCCACAGAGACGGGCCGCAGCATCCGGACCAGAATACTCTTCCTCTTGGTTTTGGAAGTCATCTAAAGAAACAAGTTCAGGTTCTAAATTCGCATGAACAAGTGAAAATTCTAGGATTTTTAAATGTTTTCGTTAATGATGATGCCACACTGTACTCTTGTCTTTACTACAAATTAAGAATTCCTCTACCATGCAGGAGTCCATGTCCTCAAGCACATGCTGCTGGTCCCACTCATGGATTTCTTTGTGTTCCTCATCATGGTTCTCTGGCTGCAAAACAGTCTCTTGTAGGACATCTGTCTCAATCTGAGGCTCCTGATGCTGCAGAGGCTGACCCTTCCGGATCAGATGGTCGGCCTGTGGACGGTGGAAGGGGAAGGGACACATGAACACAAAGACCGACAGACAAAAAAGAGAAACAGGTAGACGGGAGACAGAAAGGACACTAACCAAAGTGTGCTGTGATCTGGACAGAGTCTCCAGGATCTCATCCACAATGCGATCGGACAGACACGATGCCATGCTGAGTTTCACTTCACTGTACAACATAGAAAAATCATACAGCAATAAAACATGATTTACTGTACCACTTACAAAAAAACAACTGTTCTTGCTGTCAAAGGCAAAAGCACGAAAGGGACAAACATTCTCAAAACAACACCAACAAAACTAACCAAATACAAAAGTCCAAAGCTTGAATCTTGTGGTAGGAATAATGTACAGATCCCGTTTCAGGATGAGGGGATTTCACAGAAATTAGTTTGTTATAAAAGATCACGACAGATGGACAAACAATGTAATTATGGCCTTTATCATCTGCATAAAATACTGGAATTGTTCTTGTGAAAACTAAAAACCTTTGGCAAAAGATTAAGCTAAGTTAACCTGGTAAACATACACCCACAAACCCTGATTTTGTTGATGATATCAACACCCGACTGCTCCAGCAGCGTGGTGGTGACGAAGCTGCGTGGCACAGTCATCCTCCCTGCTCCAGCCTTCAGCAGCTCCGGACGAAGGTCGCTCCTCTTCATCACATGAGGACACAGGCCCTCAGCGGCGTCCACCATGGACACCAGCATGGTCTGGGTGGGAGGATTTAACACCGTATAAATCTCGTGGTGTATTCTAGTTTGAACTTTTGGTCACAGCAAGTGTTTGCTCAGTGCAGTACCTGCAGCTGTTCGTCTATCACCTTGGCCACCTCTCCTACCATCGACTCCAGTTTTTCCTGAATGGCGCAAACAAAAGCCCCCTGCGACCCCCCATTTTTCAGGTGGTACAGGTTGGGGAGCAGCTACGGAGAGAGACAAAGACAACAAGAGATTTGTATATTCATCCAAAAAATGTTATGCCAGATAAAGTATTTAACATGCAGGCTAAACCCTACTGCTGTTGCTTTTCTGCTAATCTGTCAAATGTGGCTGCAAATTAGTTCCAAGTTTTAGTTGCAGTTAATAGGAGCTGTGTTGAAAATACGCTGCTGTAAGTCTTTGATTTTGCAGCAGATTCACCACTTTGAGTCAAACCCTCTAACACAGTACTTTGCATTAGAAGAACACACGCATCAAATGTCGTAGTTTCGCGAGCGTCCGAAAGTATATTTTCAGTTTTTTAGCTTGTGATGTCTAGGCGAGTCCTGTCTTCTTACTCGCTTAGAGTTCCTGGCGTCCTTCATGAGGTTCTGTGCCACTTTCATGTCCTCCTGAACAGCGTTGGTCTCTGTGAACTTCAGGGAGTTCAGGTGATCCTGTACTTTTACGCACATCGTGTCCATCATCTAGAAAGGGACACAGCAAAGTCAGAGGTCGTTGCCCAATAACGCATAAACTAAGGGTCAGACAGTCGTGTGTGTGTGTGTGTGTGTGTGTGTGTGTGTGGTGTTTGTGTGTGCCTGTTGTGTGGTCGTGGTGACTATTCCCTGCTGCAGCCTATACGCCTGCTCCTGCAGGTATTTACGTGTCTCGTGGTTCCTCAGCAGATACTGCTCCATCTGCAACACAAAGCTGTCCTCTTAATTCAACAAAGACCACTGTGCTCCTACAGTAACAAAGTACAAACATCTACACTGAGCAGTAACCTTTAATAAGGCGTCCTCTGTCTTCTCTGGGTTCGCCTTCAGTGCCTGAGCAGCGTCCATGATGGGAACAGGCATGAAACGAATGGTGTAGTTCCTGATGGAGAGAGAGAGATTAAACGTGCAACCAACCCTTCTTCTTCCTGATTAAATCAGTGCTGACAGACTCACTTCTCCAGAGCAGAGGCGACGTCCTGTAAACCCTGAGAACTGATGTTGTTCCTGTCCCACACTACAGTCCTGAAGAGAGACAAACGTATAAAAAGGAACCATCTGAATACAAATCGAGTTCAAAAAGTAAGTCTCATTTGTTCTGTGTGCCTTCAAAACAAATACCTCCCCTCCATCATCACCTAGCTTTAGTTATTAGCAGGTGAAATTAGTTCATTGTGCACAAGTGAAGTGAACAAACCTTTTAGGAAGAGTTGGCCTCAAAAATGTTTGGAAATAACCACAGTTCTTCTGCATTTCTGCTCTTCAGACATAAAGATTAACTGTCGTTAACTGTCACTAACGTGGTCCACCGTCCATTTTTTTGATGGGAATAAAATCCTTAAAATTCTGTCATAATTGATTATTATTACCAGTCATTTTAATTTTTAATAACTTTAATTTAATTGCATCTAATTTTGATTCATTCATATTCATTTTTTGTAATAATTATCAATCTGAACTAGCACATAAATGCATTTATAGGGCTAACTGTGCAGTCACTGTCTGGTTCTTCTGAATGTGCTGACTCAGACCTCGTTGCTGCCCCAGGAGTGTTTTTGTTGTTTTCATCTACTTAAGTGATGAACAAGTTTGCAAAAATGTCCCTACTGCAAATATAAGTGAGTGTGTAAAGAAAAACTGAAACCTTGCTTTAAGCATCAATGTAGTAACAAGCTTTGTTAAATCATTCTGGACAAACCTGGAATAATTGTCCTGTTGTACCAAAACAAATGTAAGTCTACTGTACATTTTAATTCTTAACAATTTGTGCACTGTCCCTCGGTCACATATCGTCAATGGCTAAAAGCCAGCGAAACAACAGGCCGTGTCAAATCAAAACCAAAACTAGACAAGGTAATTAATATGCACACGGTTGGGATTACTTTAAGTTACGGTAGATCGCCCTCAGTTTTTTCAGTCTGTCAAAATGACAGAAAGCTTTCAGATTTTCTGTCATTGTTAAAAAAGAAAAGAAAACGTTTTATCTCACGTGATCTCTTGGTGGCAGCTGTTCAGCTTGACACGACAGTGCAGTGCCATTACACATTTCTTTATGCTGTTTTAAAGCCATTTTTACTTGCAAACAAATCCATGTTTTCTTTTAGCAGTTTGCAACAGCTTGTTGCTTTTGTTTTTTAACCAGGATTCAAAAATGAAAAATATTATTTTGATCCAATCCTAGTGTTACACCAAAACCATTACTGCTGTATAAAAGTACAGGACATTTGTGATTCCAGACAATTCAGTTTTCCACACAGTTGTTAAGGTTTTTTTATGTTGTATGTTGATTATAAAAGCTCTCTTACAGATGTGTGGGCAGCTGTGACTTAGGAGAAAGAGCATGATCCACAGTGTGTTCCTGGAAAGCAGATCTGGATAAAAGTATCTGCCACATGACTAAATGTAAATGAAATACAACATGCAGCTCTATTCTGGACTAACTGTAGTTTTGCCACTCGACCACACTGCTGAACAGTAATAAATGCAAATCTGCGTCTCTGCGCTCACCTGAGCTTGGTGTTGATCTGCAGGGCTTTGGCCAGCATCTTGGCCCCCATGTCTCCCATGGCATTTCCACTGATGTCCAGTTTGGTCAGAGATGTGTTGCTGCCCAGAGCGTTGAGGACGATGGAGAGGTCGGCCTTCAGCTTGGAGTCGGCCAGTGATAGCGAGGTCAGAGGCTGCAAAGGGGTTATACAGAAAGATGGCTTCACATTCATGATGTGTGACTTCTTTCCTTGCATACCCCGTCTTCTTTGTGTGCATGTTATTAGTCTATATTTTATTTCGATCGCGCATCCTTTAAATGGTGCTTTGAATTTCGTTGTATACACAGCTATGACAATACAAGTCTTAAAATGGAGGCAAAGGAGACAAAAAACTATCAAAAGCGGAAAAAAGAACGACCTGAGAAAAGCTTGGCCCAATTAGGATGAATGTATAAAAAGAAAAAACTGATTTAATGCAATTTTCAAAAGGTTTAACTCACCGATTCTTCCTCTTGAATCATATGAACCAGGTTGTTCAGGACCTGAGCCACGTTTCTGCAAATCCACAGACAATCGCAATTGTTTAAAATAAACTGCTCTGCTACTGTCAAACACCACATCAGTTTGTCACCCACTTGGATTTGATGTTGTTGAAGTTTTTGCCCAGGGAGAGGTGTCTGATGGAGCGGTTCTTAGCCAACCAGACCAGCAGCGTTGTCAGATCGATGTCCAGACCTGAGCAGTGCAGAGCAGAAAACACAAATGAGCCACGGTCATAGTCAGTCCAGCTTCATTTGAAATGTTTACAATCTGAAACTTTCCCACCGTTGTCAGAAATGTCCAGACTGGAGATGTTGGGGATTTCAGCGATACAACCCTCCAGGATCTGGGAGCCTCCTGAACGCAGCTGAGAGCAGAAAACAGATCTTCAACATTTGTGATTTACTATCTTTGCATGAACTAAAACCGCTTCCACTTTACCTCACAGCTGCTTAGATCCAGAGACACGTCACTGAGGCTTGGGTTGCAGCCGAGCCCCAACAACAACGCCCTGCAGACAGAAAAACCACCAGCTGTGATGAAGATTCAGAATTTATGTTCCTGAGTGTAAAGATGCAAGACCGTTACAGTCTACACCATGCGTGGAAAATTTAAAATACATTATTTAAAGTTTTTCAATGGATCCAGTCACACTTTAATCTAAATTAAAAGTAAATTTCCTATTTTTTCCTGATTTGCTTTAAAAAAAAAAAAACAATTCAGATTTGAGCGGATGTTGACTTACTTCAGAGCCTCCAAAGGCAGCCTGGTTCCTGACAGACTGACTGAGCTAAGAGCCTGAGCACAGCTGAAAAACTGCTTGAAGGACGTAGGGATTTCTTTGCACTTCCTGCACCAGTGTCAGGAGAGATGCATTAAAATGACAAACATATCCCAAACTGTGTCATTATAGTCACCAAAAAGGTTTTTAAAAATGTTTTTTTCATGATCAGGTTAATTTGAAGGATATTGAACCACATTAGATACAGCTGGGTGCAAAAGTGTACATGCCATTATTTGGAAACAACATTTATTGCACATTCAGCTACTACAAATGTTCCTTCATTATAAATTTAATTGTAATTATTTCATAAAGAGGAATGCAAACTTTTGCACTGATATTCTTTTCATTATTTTACTATAACTTTTTATTAAACTCCTTCTACTTCCTGTTTGGTTTAGGGTAAAGTTGCATCTTCTGATGATGTGGGATGTAGGGGGATGCAAACTTTTGCACCCAACTGTAATGTACATATAAGTTAAAGTTCTGCTGTCATTTTGATGCCTTGCCTTTGAGAGAAGACCGTCTTTGACATGTTGAGTACAGAAAGATGTTTCAAACACCCTTTAAACAGAGATGCACAAACCTAGAAAAACACAAACATAAACTTCAGCACCAGAAGCTGAATTTATACAAAAAAAATGTATAAATGTACATTTTCTAATCTTTCAAGCTTCTTCTGCAAACGTTAGCAGTTTTCTTAATTTTACCTGCTCCAGAGAGCAGTCACTGTTGGACAGATCCAGAGTTTGCACAGAGTTGGGGTGACTTAGGAAGTTGTGCAGGTTCTGTGGGAAAAAAATACACACATTAAACATCCACACACACATTACTGGTAATGAAGTGCTCAGAAATCATTAAGAGTTCATATTTGTTCGAAAGGCAGCTACAAAGACCGACAGTGACAGTCACTTTGTCAAGTCCCTGAAGGATGTAAGCGCCTACTACTTCATTTAGAAACTGCTCAAGTAGTTACACACTCTAGTTCTGCAACGTCAGAGACGGATGCACAAGAAGAGATTGTCTGAAGTGATGGATTTAGAGAAACATCCTTTTTTGAACTTTTATAAGAAGAAACATCCACACAGATGCAATTAAACTACAGCTAAAGCAGGATCTGGAGAAAGAGGTGTGATGGTGAGTAAATGGTTTGGACAAGAGCAGGAGGGGACTGCTCACCGGCAGGTCGTCGCCTCTGAGCGAGTTTCCCGACAGGTCCAGGTGTGTGAGGGTGGAGGAGACCACTGGGTTGGCACAGAAAGCGTGACAGAGGCCGTTCACACCTGCGTGACAAAGGACAGAAACAGAAATTAATTCAGGACCACAGTGATGTATTAGAACATGTGTGTGTTTTATTCTGTGTGTTCACCTTTAGGAGACATGGAGGTCCTGGACAGGTTCAGCTGCTTCAGACCCATGGGCAGTTTGGCAAACTGTGCGCTCAGAGCGGCAGCACCTGAAGAGAAAAATCATACATCCAATCAGTTTATAGAGCTGGAGAAAAGTTATGAATACAAATGTTGCACAATCGGAATCAAACGATAAGAAACAACATATCATGTTCATGTGTTTTATCTGGAAGCCAGATTTTACAACTTTTAATGGCACCTACTGCAGATTTGTCAGCTTTTGTCTACACAATAAAAACATGTTGCATTCGTTTAACCTTTGTCCTCCAGTGAGTTGTTGCTCAGGTTGAGCGTGTGCAGCGCGGAGGCTGGGTTTTGTGACAGAGCGACGGCCAGCTTCTGAGCAAAGTCACTGAAGAAGAGCCAGAAAGAGAGAGAGAAGGAAACCAAATGCGACATTCAGAGAACAGGTTTCTTAAATTCATGCCCTCTTATCACACACAAACATAAATGTAATATATATATATATATATATATATATATAAAAAAAAAAGGCCGGATAGGAAAGAGGTTATTTACATGATTTGACAAAGAGTAAGATAAAGACAAATAATTACGTAAATCAGTGTATTAAGCATCGATTAGCTCTCTAGGAAAATTCCACCTGGTGGATTTATGCACATCTACAAATCCCTGCAACAACATAACTTCTCGTATTTGACATCTGACCTCCTGAGTCCAGCGTTATCCAGCACCAGCTCTTCCAGCCGGCCGGATCGAGCCACAACTCGCAGGATCTGATCGCACACGTCGGTCGACTGAAGGACGAAGACACACAGACACACACTTTATTCCGTTTACAGTGTACAGAGATAATTATTTTCTTTGCATGGGCACACAAGTCTGAAAACGAAAGGATCCTGTCTCTTTTTGATGCTGAGTGCATCGCTGACACAGAGGGAATTCTCAGTAATGGTGTTACCAGTTTGTAGTCTTTAGCTGACAGTTTGGTGAACCACTGGTTGTACTCCAGAGCTGCGATGATCGCCACCAGATCCCTGCAGGGAAAAACAAAAATACACTTCATACACATGCAGCGGTCAGCGACTTTATTCTTTGGAATGAAAAAAAAAAAAAAAAGAGCTGTTAAAACCTCACTCTCCCACGAATAAATTCCATTGCTAAAACACAATGTGCACCTGTTCTCCAGGTGAATAAAGTCCTGCAGGTTGAGCTCTTTGCTGTCCTGAGTGAGATAGATGGTGTCCACATCCTGGAGGACAATAGGAAGGTGAGACCGGCAAAAGAGGAAAAAGACAAAATGGCTTTAAATGATAGGAAACAGGTGAGACAAGAATCTGCTTCAACCTGCAGCAATGGAAAGAAAAGGCAGAGGATGAAAATGAGTACAAATAAAATGAGGGGAAGCAGAAAAAATGTCGATCAAAGAAGCAGCAGCAGAATGATAAATCCAGGTGATAGCACTGACCCACTGGACCTCCTCCCTGTAGGGCAGACCCAGGTAATCACACACACACCAGTACTGATGGGAGAACCCCCCTGAAAAGCAGAGTCACATGACGACGACTCGTCAGCACCAAAACTGACAGGACAAACATCTGACTTGGATATTTGTATCATTTAGAGGGTAATTTTTTTACCGCAGGGTCCAAGGTCTGCTGAGCCCTGCTCATCCCAGATGGTCAGGAGAGCTAACGTCCTCTCTGGAGGCTTCAAACTCAACTTCCTCATCACCTTCCTTCCTTACAGAGAGAGAAAGGGAAGAAGAGAAGGAAACATAACTTTCACTTGGGTTTCCCCACAGGGCACTGAACTTTTAAACCCATTGTCTAACAAATCACACACATCTGCAGCGATTAGTCAGTGAACAGACAGAAAAGTAACTGGCCACCACAGCAGCTGGAAAAGGCTGGTTTCCTGCAATTACTGGACATAAGAAGTGACCTGATCTTCATCCAAATCACAAGTACAGCCACACACAATGTGCCAAACCATCACCACACAAGTAATTATGGTAATCAGTGAGTGAACCCTGGGATTTCACGGCTGGATGAACCTCCCTCAATACACAAAACCTCTAACAAGCTTCCTCAAGCTACAGAATGGACCTGCACAACATTCAAGAAGAACTTTGGACAAATGTCCCTCACAGAACCGCTGTCACATTCTCAGGCTGTCTGGTGGGAATGTCTCCGAGCTAGTTCTGCAGCTTGTCTTTCTGGCTGAACTCGGGGATGTTCTTTTTCGTCTCTGACATGATCCTTTAGGAAACCTGATAAACTTTTATTTTCTCCTCCATGACGACATGCTGAACAGGCACTGAGTAAGAAAAGTCACACATCCTGATCCACACTCTAACACATAGTGTTTTTACAGCAGCATTTTACGTGTGTAATGTTTGTGTTAAACAATGAAATGATTATGACTAATATTATTATTAGCACATTGATGTTACTTGTGTTACTTATCTCATCACATTTTATAACAAATCAGGTAACAAAGGGTTGGAAAATTATTTTTAACTAATCTTTTGTTTCAGTCAAAATTCTGAGCACACAATTCTAGTTTTCTTCACTGAATTGTATTTAAATTTGCAACCTGTGCTAAAACTTTTAATTCCTCAAGACAGTTCCCAAGGTTCAATCTCTTTTTTTGAATACTGCTGTTTAAAGATGCACATTTTTGCTAATCATATTGTTTTTTTCTAACTTCTAAATAAGCAATATAAAGAATATATTTAACAGTTTGCAACATGCTTATTCTATCACGCTTTGTCTTTGTAATGACATAAGGTCTTAAATAAGAAAATAAATGCACTGTTGTCTTTCCAGCATTTCTCTGTGACAGCTGGATGTGTGCTACCTACGCAGGTGAGCCAGCAGGGCAGATCCGCTGCAGGCAGGTCCCGATATGAGCGATAACCTCGTCCACCTCGTCCACCGAGCCCAGCCGGAGGTTCCATGGCCCCCGGTCGTGTTCCAACACCAACTGCAGGGGGCGACACACACAAAGGAACATTAAACAAGAGTCTTGGGCTGCAGCAGAGACCACTCAATGAAGAAGCTCTAACTGGGATCAGACTGAGGAGGGGAGTGGTCCTTATAATTTAACCTGCTCCTCCTGCATCAGGCAATAAGAAGGAGCAGGAGGAGGCTGCCAAGAATTTAAAGACTGAAAAAGAGGTGAAACACATCTTAAGACAGTTTCAATTACATTCTTTAAACTGTTTTACCAGCTGGTGTTGAAACAGACTGATGGTTGTTTGTAACTTTTAAGCTGCAGTTCAGGTGTGTTCATAGTGTAGGTTACATACTGTGTGTGTGTGTGTATACCTGAGTGGACTTGTTGCTGCTAATTCCCTGGATATCCAGGTAGCTGAAGGACTGTTCCACCTGAAATAAACAGGAAGACACAGGTGATGACACTGAACCAATTTTCAATTTGCTTTCAATGGCTTTATACTGTAAATGTACATTAATGCTTAAACTTCCCTTAGAGGCAGTATGTTGAGTTTCAGAGTATGTTGAGTTTTCATCAAATCTATTGACTTTTTCTTTGGGTTTATAAATGAGAATTTATTTTAAACACTAAACTGGGCGATTTGTCACTTTCTGGGAACCGAACGGCTGCAGCCACATTTCAGATGAGATGTACAGTTTGCACTTTTAAGTCAGAGGTTCTCAATCATGGATCTGATGTGTTCAGAGAAACAGAAGCTGGAAGATACCAATTCATTTCATCTCCTCCCTCATCTGAGATACCTGATGCAGGTAATCAGCAGCGGGTAGCTGCTGAGCAGAGATCCTTGTGAACCAATGCTTTAGGTGACCAGAATTGATTTTATTGCATATTCAATAATAAATACTGTACACTTCCACAAAACCTTGCAACTATAATATTCAATCAATGAATATGTATTTATCCCTTTTTGTACAGATTAATGAAATTGAAAGTGCTTTAGAGATGACTGAAAGTGGATAAAAAGGTAGACTTCAGTTAATTAATAAAAAAGGTGATAAAATGCCCACTAAACAAGAGTATAAATAAAATATGTAATAATAATAATAATAATTATAATAATACATAATAATAATAATACATAATATTATTATTATAGTAATAACAGGGAAGTTGACAAGAGGCACATGAAACAATGGCAATAAGACATAAGACCACAACACTATAGGACCAACGCACACAAATAAAGTCAGTAAAAATAAAAATAGAAAATAAAAAGAAAGTAAAAGATAAAATAAATGATATGTAAATAAGCACACATGAGATATTTAAATTAAAGGCCAGGCTGAAAAGGCAGGTTTTAAGTTTGCTTTTAAAAATGTCAAGACCTCCTAATAAAAGACTCCAAGGATCTGAGAGCACAGACTGGTATATGCACTGGAAGCATGTAAGACATGGAAAATAGGTGTAGTAGGTGTAGTGTGTGCAGTCCAGTGCAGTGAAGAGTTCTCAGAGCTCTACATTGGAGAAAGCAAACAGCCTCTACACAAGAGCATGGTCTAGCACAGGAGAAGCAACACCTCAGGACCAGAATCAGCAGTGTACCTACACCTGAAGGACAAAGGACACTCGTTTGAGGATGCCAATGTCCACCTTTTGGATAGAGAAGACAGATGGAGTACATGAAGCCATTCATGTTCACTTGGAGAATCCTTCTCACAACAGAGGAGGGGGCCTCAGGTGATGCTGCCCTTTCATCCGCCCTCAGGAAGATCAAGACAGATTCACACATCCACCAAGAGGGCCACACCTAACAACCCCATCTTGGTGCATTAGGGACTTAGGGTCGTAATTCTTACATCTTGAGGACTCTACCACGTTCCCATCTCCCACCTTAATGAGGGTATCCAGGCCAGGTTTGGGACAAAGGCTACTCTGGAGGATATAACAGGGTTCCCTAGCCCCTTTATTCAAATTAAGGAAGCTGCTTGGATAAGTAGCAAAACGTTTCTAACCAAGAAAAAGAAGTCCAGTTAACATGATTCAATCTTCATGATTCAATCTTCAGATAACCAAACCTGGATGACTGAGAATCTTCACCGACAAAGCTACGGGTTGGTTTTTGGCCTTTCTATTCCAATTTAACAGAACTAAATTGAGAGACACATCTGCAACCATGCCTATGCTATGGAATGAGGCTGCAGAAGCTGACAGTTTTTCAGGTTGACTCAGCAGACGAGTCAAGCTCCGACTTGTTCTGGAGCTCTGCAGCAGACACCAGAGCAGAGCAAAACACACCACCGCAGGTTAGTGTCTCAATAAGCGCCTCTATGTCAAACACTTTGACGATGAGATCTTTATTGTGCAGTTTACATGACGGCCAATTCCGCTGCACTTCTCGGATTCACGTCCACGCAGCAAGTGTCTATCATCGGCAAGCGTGACGCATATAGTATGATACATCTTTGCTTTAAGGAACAAAATCATGGGACAGGAAAAAAATGAGACAGTAAGAGACAATAACGAATGTGAGCTACAAATAGTCTGTAGAACAAATGCCTGCAACATCACATTTCCCTCTGAGTCAGGCAAAGTAAAAATACATGTAAGAGTGGACTTCTCCACCCTGTGCCTAAGAGAACGAGGGAATAAAGAGAGGGAACAACAAAAGCAGAGGAAGAGCTCACACAATTTCCTCTCCTGTCTTTCTAACAAGACAGACAGGAGAGGAAATTAACTGAGGACAGTTCAGAGGCAAAGTGCAGAAGAAATAACAGAAAATAGAAGATAAATAACACAGACAGAGAGGGGGTGGAGGGCTTGACAACAGGGAGTTATGACAGAGAAAATAAGAAGTGTAAAGAAAAACGGAAAAAGAGAAAAAAAGAGAGAGAAGGAAAGAGAGGGCGTGGGGCACACAAACACAAACTGTGCCCCCTCCCCTACTTTCCTTGCCAGCTGCTAAATTCCTCCATTGTCTTTTTTTCTCCCTCTGCTGCCTCTCTCCACTGGGACAGTACAGAACAAAACACTCTCTGTTTCACTCTCGCTCTCTCTCTCTCTCTCTCTCTCTCTCTCACACACACACACACACACACACACACACACACACACACACACACACACACAAACCTCTGACCCACTCTGGAACAACAGATCAGAGGTCAGCTGGCAGAGAGTTCAGCAATTTTATTGCGTGTTTTTTTTATTTTTTATTATAGTATTTTCTATACACTGATCAGCCACAACATTAATACCACCTGCTGGTTTTAAAATTATAAAAAAATAAACTGATACATGCTGATGTATTGTTATGGTTGTATCCACCTGTCTGCACATACAGTGGTTCAAATCAGCTCCACCTTTCCCAACAGTGACCACTGACCCTTAGTTTTTAATAATAACTGCACCTTTGGACATATTTACTATGGTCAGTATTGTATCAGTAGTGTTTAAAATACATTATTTTCTTAATGGAGTACTTTTACTTGAGTTCTTCTAATGGAGAATCTTGCACTTTTACTTGAGTACTGAGTTTGTGTACTTGTACACATTTTACTGTGTAGCTGCAGACTGCTCAGAGTGGCCATGCTGACTGTGGTCCACCGCGACAGTATTAAGACCACTGTGATGGTTGTGATTAAAAGCTGCCGCTAAGATCCTTTGATGCTGCCCCACTGCTCATACATGGGATTCCGTCTCGTGTACGTGGTGCGTTAATTTCTGGCGACGTGCACAACTGACGCTTCAAATCGACACAGGCTACACGAGGGCACCATGTTGCATAGGTGTACACAAAGCCAGTATGACTGAGGCCTTACCCTCGGCATTCTAACCAATCAGAGAAGACGTCCATCGCCCTCAGAGGAGCCATCAATTTTGTCAATAAGAGCGAACAGTTAAAAGGTCAAACAAAAAGGGGTTGACGGACACCAAAACATATGCTTGGACCTTAAGGACACTTGAGGGCTTTGCATTTCAGACATCCAGACCCGGCTGTCTTAGCATCCAGACTTAATTTAAATCTGAGCCAACTCCATATTTCCAGTTTCATTCTGCATCACACTCCCCCACATATTTATGTACTGTCTGGCCTGATTCACACCATCATTAGTAAGCAGCCAATAAACCCTAGAGAGTTACGAAAGGCTGAGAAAAAGCAAACGGCATCTGTAATTTGTAACTGTTGGTTCATTGCTCTATAAAATAATATAAATACTGATAATTTCCAAAGCAGTTTATGGAGCTTAAAACTGAGAATTGTTCAAGCTTCAGTTTAGTTTAAATGATGTTTGTGTTCTGCTACACTATAACCTGGAAATCCAAAAACCGAGCTCTCTCACCCTTTTCCTTTCCCACAGGCTGTGTTCCCCCAGCGGCATTGTGGGTGAAGCAGTCACATTTCTTCATGTGAGCACAACATTGAGTCAGATAAAACATGAAGAGTAAATGCAAAGATTAGTAAAATACTAGGCAGAGGATTGTGGGTGAAAAGGCCAAAAGTGTCATTGTGAACACACGCTGATTTGATTTCTCTTAAACCCACAAAAACTGTCCTGCAGCTGGAAGCACTCACTACAAGAGCAGATGTGGATTCATCAACTGATGAATGCTGTAGTACCCAGAAAAAGATCTAGATTCTCTCTAAACAATACAGGAAGAGAGCTAAGTCAGGTCAGGAAGTCAGAAAGTACAAAGACCAGTGAACATGTTGGTTTTGGTCTGTTAATGGCATTTGGTGTGTTATAGTAACAGAAGATACAGCCACAACCTTCCAACTACTGAAAGCTGGAATTTCTTAAAGTGGTCCAATAAAGGACAAGCAGTGAATGGACAGGGTTATGGGGACGCTTCAGGATGAATAATCTAGTGGCTTTTAACACATAGTAGAGTCTGACACTTTGTAATTATAGTTTTTGTCCTCTGCATTTTTTTTGGTTGTATTTATTTTACTTTTATTTATTGTGATTTTATTTATTGTTTATGTGAAGAACTTTGGTCAACAGGATGTTTTCTAGATAGATTTGATTTGGTTTGATTTGAGCACAGCTCTCTCCTCTGAAAATGCTCTGCGTCACTCTTTACGCTCCACAGCCCTTTGAATATTAGTCATTCTAAAATGATAAGAAATAGGATGGTGCAACACTCGCTAATGAAGCAGAAATTGTTGAAATTATCTGACTGTTCAGAAGGGCGAGCCTCACCCAAGACTGCCAGTGCTGCTCAGTGAGTCCGGGTCACAGGAAGAACCTCCCCACACAATCATACGCTATGGAGCATATTTTACATAAATATATGGGAAGAGTTCCATGTTGTATCTGTAAGTTCAATTATGAATTCAGCTAGAAGTGATTTGAAGTGTTATATTGATGCAATGGTTCACAAAAGTCAAAGTCGTGATCCTCTGGGCACAAAAAGCTTTATGTCAAATCATTCAGTTTTAGTGTGGACTGACTGACACCAATATGCCCAGAACCATTATGCAGTTATTCTGGCTCTAAATGAAAACCTCATCCTCCCAATGTAATAATACCTCTGTGTGTGTGTGTGTGTGTGTGTGTGTGTGTTAATGACGGATTAAATATGTCACAAAAAGACAAAGCTGTATGTTTTTCCCAATGAGAGGAATGAAGAGGAAGAGAAAGGAAGGAAGCAGAAAGGAGCTAAAGGTTAGAGGAGAAACCTTCTACTGGATAAAGAAAGAAAATTATAATCCAGATGTAGAGAGGAAAAAAGGAAGGAAGAGAAGGAGCACAGAAAAGAGGCAGAGACGGAGATTTAATTCTTCAAGAATCAACAGACCTTGGATGGGACCCGTGCTGTCAGCAGATAGGCTCGATGTGACGCCAACGCCTGCAGATAGAGACACAGACCAATCAGACACACACGGATTCTCATTGAATGCTGTAAATAAAACACCTGCGGGACAGAGAGGACTGCAGAATAACACAATCAGTCCCTCCAGGAATATGCAGACATCTTAGAAATAAGAATTAAACCAAATTCAAATTAGACCCAAACACATTTAAATCTGAAGAAAAAATTAAGATGATTGAAGTTTAAACTGTAAATCTATTGAAACAAAAGACAACATGGGCGGTCTCATGATTTCAAAATGTGAACAGCATGATGAAGAGGACTGTTTAAATACAAATCGTTATTGAAACAGAACATTTAGTGTTCGATCACGTTAATCACGGTCTGGCAGAAAGGCCAAACTCTCTGGGTGTTGGACCTACGATGAAACAAGCAATTTAAGCACTCTGTGAAATTTCATGCATATTTTATCATTTGTATAGATAATTCATAGATTAAATCAATACATTTGATTTAGAAAAGCATCAGCAGAGGAATCAGTGTGTCCTGACCGTGAAAACACAATCTTAAAACGCAGGAAATGAAATGATGACGGATGTGAAAAAGCCGCACATCGAGCTTCCTTATTCCACATAATGGATGTTGTTCTTTCCAGCAGGTTGCTTTCCTCCCAGACTTACTGCAGTTATTTTTCTACCACCGTGGCTCAGGAAACAATCTGTACTCAACTTTTATTTACAGCAACGCAATCAACTCTGCCGGACACGGTACCATGAAACATTTAGTGAGTTTTTGCCTCATTTCAAAAAAATTACAGTACAGATGCCTCCAATCTGCCCATCTACAGCTGTGGAATGCAGTGCGTGTACGTCGCTGTGTGTCTCCCTACACCCTGCGGCCGCGAGCCAGTGATTCAGTCAAGTCTCAACAGGAGCTGCAGTCACACTCTGGAGAGCTTTGGTATGTGTTCGCAGGCAAAGGAATACGTTGAAAAATGTGTTTAAGTGCAGTTTCTGTGCTGTGGGAGGCCGATGTGACCAGAAGTGGCCTGATTCACACACTCTCATACACACACAGTGGAGGTGAAATCACATATCTGCAATTACATGCAACCAGACATTCAACTGCACCAACACCCACCTCTTAACTCTGTCTCTCTTAACTAGAGAGACGTGAAAGTATACATTTATAGAGAGAAACCAGCCGATGTTTACTCCAAACTTCCTGAATTGGTGAGGCAATTCTTACTTAATGTTTCTAATGGCTCCTGTGGTTCCCAAACAAAGGAACACTGAGGATGGATGGAGTTGCAACACTAGCTGGAGGTTTGGCTGCAAATTTGCAATAAACACTTGGGCTCATTCTTGTTGTGTGAGCCAAACATTCGCTTCTTGCCTTGCTCAGAAATCCATCTATCTGTAAGCTATTGCTAAGTTGACACATACATAGCATCATCTCCAGGTGTTTTTCCTGAATATTAGCAGCGTGGCTGCCGAGAGCGCACAGATTGGTGGTTTGTTAGCACCTGAATGACGGAGTTCAGGTAGGAAGGTGCTGCTGATTTGACTTCTCTGTAGGCGAGAGTCAAAGCGTTGGACCTGATGAAGCAGGAGCAGCTATTTTGACTTGTGAAAATGAGACATGCTGCTGCATTTTGACTCATCTGGAGATGTGCTGCTGGTGGTCCTGTGAGCAGGACATGATGAATGACTGCACGAGGAGTTGCCATGCATATTCACAAAGGAAGGTTTGGATTCTTGCTCCCATTCACACGTACAGGCACTTTAGAGTCACAAATTAAGCTAAAATGCTTTGGAGCGTGGGAGGAAACTTATGGGAAAACAGGCAGAAAGGCACCAACTGCCAGAAGGCTTCAAACCCAGAACACTTTTCTGTGTTGATGCAGTGCTGCTTTAACTTTGTGTACACAGTGTTAAGAAGGTATTTTCCTGTTTTAACCTTCCTGTGCATCGACTCCATAATGACATGGTTTTGTCACTGTGGTGAGGAAACTCTTGGCTGACCTGAACCACTTCCAACACCTTTGAAATGACGGCTGCATCATCCGAGTGCCCACATAACTCATTTTGTATACAAAACATCGACACGGGTGGGAATGAACACATTCTGGTTTAGAAAATATTTAAGTTATGGAACAGAAAATTAAGCCCAATTGTTGTAGATAAAAGATGAAAACTATTTCAAACATCATGTGTAACACTATACTGTGCTTATCTGTATCATCCGTGAGCAAATTACTTTGCTCAGCACATATTTAATAGTTTTGTGTTTGCAGAGGGAAACATTTACAGACAGAAACTGTCCAGCAGATCATGACTCACAGCAGCAGCTCTTGAACTTCTGCAGCCACAGTCATTTTAAATATTTTACAACCACATGCAGCTTTTTGGAGCTCAGCTCAACAGTAAACACACCATAACTAAAAGAGACCAGTGGAGATGACACGTTAATACATTACCTCCAAATCCCTCGGTGTCTCGTCTGCTTTAATCACTCAAGTCACTATGTTTGTTGTTTTTAAATCTTATTTACATTTTTTATTTTAGATTATCTATTTGATGTACACAGTTCCATAAAATTTCTAATCATTGCAGCTTGTTTAAGTTTCTTAGTTCATCAGTGGTCAGAGATCAGGGTCACGTGCAAGTCGGATCATCTCAGCAGCAAACAAAACTACAACATTTATCTGCAAATAAGTACAAAAAAAAAAAACCCCACACAAAAACATCTTTACGTTTGCTTAAGTCTTAATTAACCGAAATAAGTACAAAGAAATTTGACTTGGATTATTTTTGGTGGTTCCATCACCAAACAAAAGATCCCAAGCAAAACTGTTTGGTTAAGTGATCCCACCACAACCTCACCCCCAATATTCAAACAATATTCAAAAAACTCCTGAAAACAGAACCACATACATCCAATTTGTTTTTTTTTGTATTTTCATCACGCGAAATAAAAACACTCATAGCACAAGTCTTCTCCTTGACGACTTGACATTTTTTGCTGCCTTTTACATCACTTGTAAGTCAATTTGGATAAAAGCTGCCAAAGGATTAAATGGAAATTTAGAGTTTGATATGTGGTTTAACCAGAGTTGTAGCACGTGCAGAAAGAGGCCTGACCTTCTCCTGCTGAAACATCCACTGGCTTCCTGGAGAAAAGTCGTTGCATTGAGGGCAGGTAGTGGGTCTGAACATACACTGACACTCGTGATTATCAAGCAAGTGTTAAGATGTTAAAGTCTTGTCTTAAAGCAATATGAGCCGCTGTGTGGTGTCTTAGTTCTTTCCAACTTTCCCTGCACTTGCAGGTTCATATTTCACTGTAGCCTCTCAGCAGCACCTGTAGTAACGTGCCCACACCATCGCATTTCAAAAGATACTTTTGCCTTAACAACAATGACATTTTTCATTCGGGGCTGCTGAGTGAACAACAAGTGCAATGTTCAAAAGCAGCAAAAGCTTATCAAAGGGAAACGGCTTGAATTCAAATCAGCCCTGGTTATTTAAAGACCCAAACTGTACAGAGTAAACTTGTATTCTGAATGTGTCACTCACCAGCACTCTGTTCTCCACTTTGTCACCTTTGACCTCCAGCTGGACCATGCGCCTCAGGATCAGCTTCACCCTCCGACCCACTGCCTCCCGCACACTCTCTGCAGCAGAAACACAAGGCGATTAGCACCACGACACCTGGATGGATCCGATTTCAGCACCGTAGGTAGATAAGGATCAGATGAGAGGTGATGGTCTGTAGCCTAGGTGTCAGCGGTTTAGGACAGAAACATAGCAGGTCGCCACATCTCATAACCGAAGGGGCTTATCAGATAGGACGTCAGAATTCTCTATTTCATACAGGGAACATGTCTTTACAATAATTCTTTCTACACATTTTCAAAACATTTACTCAAGTAAAAGTAGCAATACCACACTGTACAAATACATAAAAGTCCTGCATCCAAAATATTTAAGTACAAAGCTATTAGCTAAAAAAAAAAAACTAAGAAGTTTTATCGTATTGTGCTAAATAAATTTGGTGGAATAAAGTAAGAATATTTGTAATACAGTGAAGTACTGTATAAAGTAACAGAAAAAGTCAAGTAAAGTAGACATTTTTCAAATTTGTATTTACAGAAAGTAAATGTAATCAGTTAAATTCCTCCATCTACAACAGGAACTTCACAGATACTAATACAACCTACATGTGACTAGATGCACAAACCTTTAAATAAACATCCCTTTGAATACTGTAGTACCAAAAAGTACTGGTCAAGTTACTCTCTGCTGTTGTTTACACTGACATTAAAGAACGTTCACCATCAGAACTCCACAATGGAGACAGGTGGGTCTCCTCAGTAGTTTGACATTCCCAGTCCTACACTGTGTGAGTGTAGAGTGTAAAGTTTACTTCATAGTACTTCTGATGTTTCACAGCCTCTGGTGTCAGAGGAAAAACATTATGCATTTTTGCTCAGACAGATTTGATTTTCCCTGGGCAAAATTTCTGGAGAACCTTTTTTTAGCAGCGGTGGGAAACTCCAGGGACGGACAGAGGAGGAGGTCAAGGGTGAAAAGAAGAAGGAGGGAGAAACACACCAAAAAGTAAGACATGCAGATAAAGACCGAGAGAGGAAGAGTGTGACAGAGTGCATGCACGGCAAAGAGAAAGGGCATTAATGAGTGTACACACACACACACACACACACACACACACACACACACACACACACACACACACACACACACACACACACACACACACACACACACACACACACACAAAGCCACGAGGGGAACGAAAACATTACAGCATGAGGCAGCGTGGAGGCTGATCAAGAACACGTGAACTTCGTCTGTGCGACTCGCTCATATAAAAATAAAGAGGAGGAGCTGCTTCGTGGGAAAAACCGGTGTCTGAATAATGTCTCATTTCTGTCTCACTGCTTTAAAACTATGACAGCAATTCAGTCTGAAGTCTAATTCCTAAAAACCGCACCCACTCATAACCCAATCAATTAGACAAGTGGGATTTTATGGACGACTTATATGGGGACTTGAATAACAGTTGACTAAACAAACATTTGACAAGTGTGTTGCTTCCAGTTCTATGTCAAAACAATTTGAATATCTCTGGAGTTTGGACTCTTAGTCAACAAAGGTGCAGACCTGGATTTAAATATGTCCAAAGTTACAGTACTGCTTGGACTTGAACTCAGAGTCTAATCTGATGGTCAGAAAGATCAATTTAAATCTCATCACACTTCAGAAACCTTCTTCCACTTGACTTTAGTGTCCCACCTGTCTTCTGACCTCCCTCACTTGTCTCCTTATTGTGCAGCCCCTCAGTTTTTGAGGATGAGCTGCTCCATGCAGATTTACACATGTGCTATTTCCTAATGATGGTCTCACCTGTAACGTGAGCTTCCACATACCGATGTGTTTATACTACAAGCTTCTAAATACATTTACTGCACTCAGCTGGTCTTTATTTACCCAACGGTCTGACTTCTAAAATCAGATGGCTGCACTAGTGATATGTTATTAGATTTACTTTCAATGGATTGAATCTTTATGTAATCAATCATTGCGTTTGAGAATTTTAAAAAATAATTTCCATAACCTTGTAAAGATGTTTGTACTTGACATTTAAGAATCTTTTGAAAAAAAAAGTGGACCATAATAAATCAAACAAACAATTAAAGGTGAATCTGTCCAATATAGCCTCTTTCAGCTTAACGTTTGGTCTCCACTAACTTCTTAAGGGAAAATATCTGTACTTTAGTTGCTCAAAGTGGCACCAGCTGGTCACTTTTGCGTTTTCCTTGACAACAGCTGACAGTGGTCCGGGACCAGTGACAGTGACCCAAACCAGTAGCAGTGGGCAAGAGGAGAGTTTCCACATTGTCATGTCCCACATCGCTCCAGCTGTTTTAAAGCAGACCTGAGACTTTTAGTGGATTAATATATGGACAGACAGTGAGCAGCTGTGTTGATGATTATTTTCCTACTAGTTACAGCTTTTCAAATGTGAAGCTTCTTCTTTGTGCTTCAGCATATGAAACAAAACAGCTAAAGATGACGCCTGGGTATTTTGTGATGGAGACTCTAAATAATTATTTTAAATTGTAGCAACAAAATGATAGGAAGTTGGATCAGTAAAGAAAAGCTCTGATGAAACTCCTGCACCAACAAACCATCGCAGGTTGTTTTAAAAAGCCAAAACAGAGAGAGAAAAGTGAATTTACAGATTTACCTGGCTCAATGTGAATGTTATGAGCTCCCTGTGCTCTGATTGGCCAGCTTGTGGAAGCGTGCCGGTGGGCTGAGCAGGGGGACGTTTTTGGACTGAAAGGACCGTTTTTGCTTCAGAGAAAGCCTCAGAGCAGACAGAGACATGAGACTTGGTTTTCATGCCATTTCCTCGTCATACGTTCAGCTCATATTTTTAAAATTTGTTGATACAACTAAAAACATTACACGAAACATTAGTTGTAGCTGCTGAAGATGTTAACTGACATCCAAAAATCTGGTATAATATTTCTATCGCTGCTGACTGTGGTGATTAACTCTGTTTGCTTTGTGGGTGTGAGATGTGTCTGACCCTTATTTCTCTCAAAGGTCACACTCCCTTTTCATGACGAGCTCAACTTTGGCCGACACAAAGAGCAGCTCTGATAACATCTCCTTGTAGCGTGGGGCTGCTGCTGATGAACAGCATCAGGTCAGTCTGTCCTATTAAGTCCAACCACAGGATCTGGCAACAAAAAGGCCCATTGACAGACCTACAGTGTGAGACATGGCTGCAGATAGCGTAACTAAGAGCGCGGGGCTGTGAGTCAGCCTCAGCTCAATGACTGAGAGCGACCTCTTAAAGGAAAAACTGGGATTTGTCTTGCAGCTTTAAGAAGGTGGATGAAATTGTTGGTACACAAAAGAACTGAAATAACCTGAAACTGAGAAAAATAATAAAAAAAAAACAACAACAAAAAAAAACAACAACATTGTGACTTTTTGAATTTTTTACTTAACATTTATCGTTTGAACTTTTGCCCATGTTAAATGCTTAGATAACAACATACTGGCCAAAACTATCAGCCTCCAAAAGTGGAAATCGGGGGTCTTTAGTGTTTAATTCCCAGCACAGCACATATTTGATTTAAAGTCAACACTGCACTTTTTCTTCAAAGCTCATTTCTTCCACAAAATTGCAGTGATTTACAGTTTTTTCTCTCCCCCCCCCCATTCTTTTTGACAGGCACTCATCCAGGCAGTCTATGCTGATAGTATCTCACAATCCAAAAGGAATTTCATTGGACACACCCCCTTCCCCAAAGGCTTATTTCTCAGCCCCCCCTCCCCCTCCCCTCCATCTTCAGATAAGGAAGTGGCAGGAGGAGAAACTCCCAGGTAGCCAACCTCACCCACGGGGCACAAAAATAGCCACTAGCTGAGATACAACAGCAGAAATACTCTTAAAAATTAGGTTCAAGGGGGAAAAAAAACTCCTAAAGTAGAGGTGTGTGTGCATGAAACCACATTTCAATGATAAATTCCCCCTTTGAGCTTTTAAGTCCAATAAAATGCCACAAGTGGATCAGTGTTTATGATTTTGGTGATTTAACACCTGCTAGTCCCTTTACTTTTCCCTTAAAACCGACAGGAAACGCTGTGAAAGGGTTTCATTAAGGTTAAGAGTAACTTAATGGACTTTGGAAGTAACTTTCTGCGGCGCCTTGGGGCGTCATTTCTATGGTTCTCATGATAAAAGCGTAACAAAAAGACGCCAGCGTTTCCTGAGACCAGTAACAACAGCGGAGCCCGTGGAGGAGGGGGTGAAGGGGTCGGTGGGGGGGGGTCGGTTTAGCTCAGGTTAACCCGTCTAATGAGCCGCGGTTCACTTACCGAACAGCTCGGTGGTCGTGTCCGTTTTTTCCTCCGACATTTCTGCCCCCGACGTAAACACCCACAGAGGAGTCCGGCGGTGAATCCGAAGAGAAGCTCGAGACGAGGAGGAAGAGGAGGAGGGAGCGTCAAAAAGTACGGTGAAGGTGGCGTGGACCCGTCTACTTCGGCTTACCTGTCGAAACCCTGCGCGCGTAACTGTTCCTGTACGCGCGGGCGCACGCTCGCACGTCACTCACTCCTGCATCACACTGGCAGGAAAGCACGAGAGCAGGAGGCGAACTCATGAAATCGAGGTGAATAAAAGTTTCAGACAGTTTTCTTTCTTAAAGTGATAGCAGCCGTCAGTGTGTGTGACAACACACACACACTTCAGCGATCCCTCCTTTTCCGTCAGCTGCTGTCCAGGAAAAAAACATAAGGTCCTGCAGCTGAAGACGGGACGGCCATGACACCTGCTGGTCGGTCACGTGAATTACAACGGTTTGTAAAAACCGTTTACAACTCGTGCAGTTAAAGTGACACAATGTGACAATCGCTGCAATCATTTAAACGATGTTTAACAATGAAACACTTGCGTTCTTGTAGTTTTTCATATTAGCGATCATCTACAAACCTCGTGACATGTAAATAAAAGAGACTGCATTATTTGCCTATTTATCATTGTAAATAGTCCAAATACAGCATATTACCACCACGGATGCTAATGCTGACGGCTCCTCTCTTCTTTAGCAGGGAGGACACGGCGTCCACAGAGTTGTTTGTTTTTACTGCATTGGGTCCACTGATCAGGACCATTTATTATTTTCGATTTTGAGCTTGTTTATTGTGTATTTTCTCTCTTTATAATTATTATTAACAATTTATTGCAATTTTACATTGAAGTTGTAAAAGTTAAAGTTGTTTAACGCCCATTTTTCCCACGTGACTCTCATCTTTTTTTCTTATACCCAGTCATGTTACTGGCCTGTTGAAAATTGACTAAAAACTAATTGTGAGATGTTGTTGTTGTTGTTGTTGTTGTTGCTGATTTGAAATTATTTTCAAATCCCCGCATTCTGGAAATGGGGTTTGAAGTCTGAAAATGTGATCGGAACATGCACTTTGGCTCCGTTGGATGAAAATCATTCCAGACAGTTGCAGCACAGGACAGTGGCCCCTAGGTGGCGCCGGTCCCAGCGCGTAGATGGCTCGCGGCTGTAAAACTCCACAGGGATGACGAGTCCTGGGCTTCACGAGAAGAACAAAAGTCCACGTTAAACTGGGATTGATGGCTACAACAGGGCGTCACAGTTGCTGAGAGAGACACCGGAGACCAGACCGCACAGCAAACATGGCTCTTCACGCCCCGTTTTTGTGTTTCGTGAGACTAGTTTGTATAAGTTGACTCCGAAGGCGACTTGTTTATGGGAAAACGGAACAAGGTTACGCGTCATTTTGACCTGCCGAGAAGGTAAACCGGAAACGTTGTGGTTTGTGTTTTGGGCCAGTTGTCCAGTTTGTTTTGTGTGGTTGATGAGCCACATTTGTCCCTCTTGGTTAATTTTTAAACTGATTCTTGGTTGTTTTGGTTCCTCGTAGTTTTTTTTTTTTCTGCGACCTGACTGCGCGCGCACTGGGCTCGTTCGCGGTGCGGTGGAACCACATCAACAGGAGCGTGCGCTGCGTGCACGGGAGCAGGTGAAGTGGCCTCACAGTCCATTTCTCCCTAATTAAAGGTACAATCTTTACAGCTTTTCTCATTGGCTAAGACGTATTTAAGCATCACCTTCTCAGCACAACAAAAATCTTCTCGTGCACACGAGTTAACACTTTTAGTTTCACTTTAGTTCCACACAGTTTTTACTTCATTTTACAAAATGTGATCCCAAACTTTATTTCAATAACATCAAGGGAAACACATGTTCCCTGATAGAAACGACTTGCAAAATGATGAATCTGGTGTAAATGTGTGCAGCCTCCCACACAAACTTCTCCCTTCAGTGATCAGTTCTCTAGAAAAGATGCTCGTCTGTGCTGCTGTTATTCTGGATCAAAGACGAGGATAAACAGTCAGCGTGATGGTGAAGAGAAGATGTGGAGTAATGGAGTATTTCATGTCTTCATTTTGTTTCATTTAGTTTTATTTTATTCTTCCGTATTTGCAGTTTATTTTTATGGTGTTCAGCTTTTCTGTATTTGAACAATATGGAAGAAGAATGAAATATGGTGCAGTACAGTAAAGAGAAGCAATACTTAATCATTTTAGGTGTCATACCTACTGTCTGAATTAGTCTAGGTGTTCACTGAAGGTCCTGCATGTTGGATGCAGAAAGACCTGCACACGGGAACGAATCAAGAAAACCTTCGGAAGAAAATCTCTTTTGTTTTCAGGATTTCAACAGGCCATCTCAGTGCAGGGTTCGAGAGCCGCGGGGCTTGTCCTCACCATGGCATATTGATGGATTGTATTTTGTATTTTGCTCTGTAGTGACTGATTGGGGGGCACGGTGGCTCAGTGGTAGAACATTGGGCTGGGCTGCAGAAGGCCGCCGGCTCGAATCCCACCCCATCAGGCGTGGCCGCCAGCCGCCAAGCGCCCAGCAGGAAGGGCATCTGGCGGAAAAGTTTCTCACGCCGAATTAACATGGACAAACCAAAAGCTGTTGATCTACCTTGTAGTGACTGATTGAAAGAGTTTGTGCACGTTTTTAAGGTTGTGTTAGTGTTTGACAAACAAAGTCACTCTGGGCATTTCTACTTTTCTCCTTTTTAAAAGAGAAATCCACATTTTATAAAATGAAAGATTTACATTATATTTCGTCTGATGATAATAGGGAGTGATTTGAACACTCGGCTTGAACCAGCCTCGACACTTAGGCAAAAGTAAAAGTAACGCAGATTTAATATTAACATCTGATACCTGGACCCGAATCTGAATGTTGATCTTGCACAAACGTGGTGATGGAGAAGTGTTTTTAAGGAAGGAGGATTTTAATGAAGGAAAGTAGTGCAGTTGAGGAGAGAGGACGAGTGTTTGTTTTCTGCTGACCAATCAGAATTGTATTAGGACTCACTGTAATGACAAAGTTGTTTTTAGGGACTGATTTTTTACTTTAAGGATCATTAGAGTGTAAATAAAATCTACAATCCCAGTTATTATTCTGTTTTTATATGTTTGAACATTCAGTGACACATTGTCTCTATGCATAGTCTGGCGGTTTGATGGACAACAGTGTGTCTGTCCCAGTTTTTGACACCACCTTCAGTCTGTCCAGTCCAGAGGAGGAGAACACCGACTGGTACCTTGGTCATCATGTGAGTCTCGTTATAGGTTTGACTCATTGGAGTCAAATGAGGGATTCTGATACTGCATTCATACAGGAAAAATGAACAGAACGGCCATATGTTTGTTTTTTGGTAGAAGCAATAAGACAAACAATATAAATATTTTAAAAAGGTCTATTTCTGGGTGCATGGTAGATCAATGGGTGGAGCATTGAGTTGGAATGCAGAAGGACGTGGGATCGAATTCCCGAGCCCGGATAAAAATGGGAGCGATGCGGCAGGAAGGGCATCCGTTGTAAAAAGAAACGTGCCAAAACAACATGCGGACTAATGATCTGCTGTGGAGACCCCTAGCAGATTGATTATTAAAACACCCAGTGACCCTCACACATCATGTTTTTGTGTTTGTGTAGATTTGGCTCACAGCAAAGTACCAGGGACTGAGGTCTGGGACGTGACGATATGTCAAAGTCATAAGCGGTTTCCCTTCACGATGGGTAAGACTGTTTCTGCTTTTCCACATACGTGCTGGGGGACCAGGGGTTGAGCTCTGAGGGGGTCAGACCACTGGCTTGAGACTTTAACCGCACAACCAAACACAAATCTCTAGTAGTTTGCTGTAGCTTCACCGGAACCTTCAATTCCGTCAGATACCAAGCTGGACAAAAGAAACAGTTTGGACATAAATCCAGTTGTTTTTCAGCACCATCCTGAGTCATGTTCACATACTTAGTTTCCCCAGTAAAACAACAGACTGGCTTAAAGATCCTCAGACTCAGTACCACATATAGGTTTAAAGCAAATAAAACTGTAAACAGCAGGTGTCACTGTTTGCAGCTCCAAAGCTCCATCAGGCTTCGTCTGACCGTCCTCTGCACAGACACAACCACGTAGTTAGTTTGCATTATAAACGAATGGCTTAAGACACAGCGTTATCATCAACACTATCGTATCATATCACAGATGTAATCTCAGCCTTTGTCTGTTAAATGCAGCATCATCACTGAAATATATTTTTGAACTGATAAAAAACCTGTTGAATCATTCAGGGAAAGCACATAATTTTTGCCAAATTACATGGAATATTGTGCAGCGCTGTCTTGTTCAAAGTCTTAATTTTGTTCTTTCTAAGACAACAAAGCTGCAAAGAAATGGAGGATGAAGCTCCTTTTAGGAAAATAACAGCTTTTTATTATAACATACAAATCTGTTAATGATATACAACAGACTCTTTGTGATGAAAGTCTGGTTTGAAGTTGGTGAATGTTGTCGAATGATTCATACTAATTACCTAAGAAGTCAGAGGAGGTTTAGAAATAGTAGCAAAGAAACATAAAGAAAACTGATGTAACAGAAAAGGAAAAAAAACATTATCAACCCACTTATTAATCAGTGTCAGGAATTTCAACTCAAATACAAACTATTAGAGCAGCTTTATTAAATCTTGATTTTTATGAAGCGCCAGTGAAAACCTTTCTTCTGAGACATTTTTGTGTTTCGCCCTCTGTGACCGTTTTTTTGTTTTTCAAATTGTGAATTTCAGAGCTGCAAAATGTGTCCAAACACTTTTTAAGTCGTCAAATGTTGTAATACTCAACTTATCCACAAGATGGTGATGTAGTATTTTCTCTGGATTCCAGGATCCTGTGAATTGTTCTTCCCATGGCTGATTACTCAGATGCACAGTATTAGTGGATTGTTACCCACACAGCATCACTGCTGCACATCAGTTTGTTTCACTTCCTTCATCCAGTGGCTTTTAAAAAGTGGATCTGAAGTTGATTCACAACCAGGTTGGTCATTTTCCTTTGTAGCAAAATCCATAGAATTAATAATGAAAAGGGCAACGAGTTAAAATCCTGTAGTGAGGAGCTGATGTGTCCAAGGTGCTGGGATGTAGCCTGACTTCCACATAAGCTCATATCTGCAGGCTCCACAATATTACCACAATGATCGGTCTGCATAATAAAGCTAACTGAGAGGACAAAATTAGTTTATTAGGATCAGTGAAGTCTGTAGTTTCCTTGTTGTTGCACACTTTCACATGGACCAAGCGCTCAGCCTCTGGATATGCCCCGTTGTAAAATGTTCCTTTGTCTGGAGGAATTCTTTGAAGATAGTTTCCCAGACAAGTGATGCACGTTCCACTTTCTTTTCTTTCTTCTTTAACGAGCTGTCATGATCATCATCAGCTTAAAGTCACTTTGCCTGTAAAGGGAAACACGAATAGACGTCAGTAGGAAGAAACAGCCCTTGGCTCATGATACAGGAAGCCCTCAGATGTTTCAGAGACAGTGGCATGTTGACGTCATGATGCGTGAGTTGGAGATGCGACGTATGAATCGTATTAAAGTCTGTTTGCCGTTAGTGTTGTGTGTTTAATTGGACACAGTTTTCATGGATCTGAGTTCATTCTGTTACAGTTTTGACCAAATCAAAAAGAAAAAAAAAAGAAGAAAAAAAAAAGCATTTTTCTACTTGCATGACTCTGTAATTCTTTGCATCCTCCATCTGCATTTTGTTCCCCGATGATGCAACAACGAGTCAAAAGAAAGTTAGACAGATGTGGTGGTGCTGACTATACGATTACCGAAGGTGATGAAGTCTGGTCAAACTTGGCTTTCTTTGAGGAATATCCCCTTGCAGAGGCACCACACTGCTTGAATCGGGTGAGTCAGGTCACCACATTGAAGCACATTTTCTAAAGCAGCTTCTTTTAATTTGTGGAGTGACTGGGGGATTTTTGGAGGATTTGTGAGTCTGGATATAACCAAACAAATAACATTCTCACGCCTGGTGGAAAGTGGAGAGGGCGATAGGAAGGACATCCAGTGTAAAAAACCCAATCAACAAATCAACGTGCGGACCAATGGTGAACCTGGGTGACTCTTGTAAGTTTACTCAATGTTCTTTATGTATTTTAGGCCAAAGCGAGATGTTTTCCTATTCCCAACCTTCTTGATTATGTGTCTAACTGCAAATTAGGACAAACTAATTTGTCCTGTGATGATGACCTACTGAGTCAGCTAGCGGGTAACTACTGACCCATATCCATAGTGCTCATAACAACGGATACAAGAGAAAACTCGATGGACGGATGTGTAGAGCAGACAGGACTTATACTCATCAGGCCTGTGTGTGTGTGTTGGGTCCTTCGAACAGTGTTGTTTGCCCGGTAAGAGTTGGTGTTTTGAACACTTATTAGCTTCTTAAAAATGTTATTTTTAATTATGATGGCTTTATGTTGTGGTAACTGAGCAGCTCTCGAGTTTTGTCACTAATGGCCAGCAATGACATCAGAGACAGCAACTGCAGATTAATTGCAGAAGCTGGTGATAGATCCAGGCCAAACTGTGGCTCCCATCCCACTAGCTGTACTGAATCACTGCTCCAGACACAATGCGGAGGAAAGATTCTGATTCCATCCATATTTCGCCAAAACAAAGGAAACTACTGTTCGATCCTTTGAATATCGATTATATAAGGATATATTGTATATGTCCTGTGTTTTATCCTTTGTATAATAGGATTTATGTCACCCACGCACTAATGCCAATGTAGGGTGGTAACTGAGACGCACTGCTAAACCAAACCAGAGGTTTTGCATCATCAGGTCGACGTGTTTGGTTGATATATTGTATTATTGTGGCAAATTTTTTGGCAATGTCTTAACAATGACATCCCGAGCCCCAAAAGTGACTCATCTCTGATGTTCAGCTAATCTGCGTTCTGTAAACACTTGGTCGGTGCAAACAGACAAATGCTATTCCAAACACGCTTTATTCAAACAACACACCCACATTAACTCCAGTGACAGTGCTTGACATAGATAGTGATAGTGATGGATAAAGAAGCATGTCACACATCCGCTGCCCATTAAAGAAATTTGTGCATTCATGGTTAGCTTGCGATTTTTACTGACACGGGCACAGAAGTAATTCACAGCAGCACTACTGGGAAAATCTTTTGTGAACTCTTTACCATCCTCTGCTTGATTAATGACCTCAATCAGAACTCGATTTACACCATGTACAGTAGCTCCTGCCCTGCATCACATTGTTTACTGTATATTCTCAAATGAGCTGGTCCCTAAAAATCACCATTTTAGATTTAACATGGTTGTTAAATGCATTTAACAACCATGTTTAATGTTTAACTGCATTGTTTTGGAGCCTTGTCTCAGTCTCCGTGTCTCCTGATGAAGGCATTTGGCTTTCTAATTATACGGATAAGGCCTGTAGAGTTTTGCAAAAAGGAGACATTATCCCTTTAATAGACAGCATTTCTTTCCATCTAGAGCTGCTGCTTCCCTCTTGTCTGATTGGGTTCCTATTTACATAAAGGCTGCTTCATTTTTAAGAACTTTTTGACTATTATCTGGAAATGGAGGATGTAGCATAGAGACAGGTCTCCATAGACCAACAGGCCCGTTTGTGCAACTTTTGATAATGCTAACTATATTTAATGGTCCAAAGAAGTGGTGCAGCACTTGAATAGTTCTGCTGATCAAATCACAAGTTTGTGGAATCATTCTATGATTAAAATATCACATTGCTCCTCTCAATGGAATTGCACTGTGTAGTTTGATATTCAATTCAATTTCAATTCGACTTTATTTATATAGCGCTGATTCACAACAAAGTCATCTCAAGGCACTTTACAGAATAAAGTCCAGACTATAAAGATGTATAGAGAGAACCCAACAATTCCCCCTTAAACAAGCCATAGGCAACAGTGGAGAGGAAAAACTCCCTTTAGCGGAAGAAACCTCCAGCAGAACCAGGCTCAGGGTGGACGACCATCTGCCTTAACCGGTTGGGGAAAGTGAAGAGAGAAAAGAACAGAGCAACAAAAGCAACAACAAAACATCGGGCAGGTTGGTTGGACCAGTAGCTGCACGCTGGAAGACACACAGCTTCAAAGCCAGGGACACCTGCAGAAAGGGACAGAGAGACAAAGAGGGAGAAAGACAACTACGGAAGAAAACACAGTTAATGTTATACAGTGGTGACAATTGTGGGGTGAGAGGAGAGGAGAGAGGGACAAGAGGAGGGGGGTCCCCCAGCAGTCTAAACCTATAGCAGCATGGTTATAACTTAGTATAAACTTTATCAAAGACGAAGGTTTTAAGCCTAAACTCAATCATTGCACAGAGGAACTGGGTGAAAAGCTGAAGGCAGAGTGGACTTTTCTTAGTCACAAGCACGACCAAGCTGGGAGGATGTTAATCCTTAACAGTAACTTTAGTTTCCAGCTAAAGACAGCAGGTGGTTTTAGAAAAATGTCCAACTATTAAAATGAAGCCCGGAGAAAAAACAAACAAAACAAAAACAGCTGCAGGCTCTCTGCTCTAGCTTTCTCTTTCAGGTTCCAGGAAGCAGAATTTTAGCTCAGCAGGTGGATTCAGCATGTGGAATTGGTGTCGCTTGCATGACCACGTTTGTCGGCTCTTCAGAAAATCAGTGCAGCAATAAAGGCCGTGGTGTTAACAACACCACCACAATTTCACGTAAAAATTGGAATCTACGCCATCCAAGCTCTTCTGCTTTCCCTTCCTCTCACACAGGTGCAGAATGCACATGCTAGTTGGTTGTTTGGTGCGTTTAAGTGCCACTGTGTAGGACCAGGACAAAGCCAAAGTGAGGCGACGCAGCATTTTATTTTGATGACGTTGGCCTGATGTGAAACCTGCTCCTTTTTCCTTTACGGACAAAAGGTCGTTGAGCACACTTGCGTCAAAGTGTGCTCAGCTGTAGGATCAGGAATGTGTTGGCTGTACCTCATCTTTAGAGAGAAGAGACAAAAGACCTCTTTCACTGCTCTTGTAAACCACAGGTCTCCTACTGCCAGCATGGGGATGTTATCGTGATAGGAGTCCGTGGGTTTCATCCCACAGTCCAAAGACATGCATTTTAGATTAATTGGTGACTCCCTGAACAGTATATGCGGTTACAGATACTGGATGATTCTGGAGCCTAAGCTCATGTGACTTGTTTGGTCTTTGCAAATGTTCAATATAGTAGCTAACACACACACACACACACACACCGTTTGCCTTTATTTACAAAAATGTCTGTTTCATTGAGCTGCATGTGATAATTGGTGTCCTTGTAATAATTTAGCCCCTAATTATGGATTTTGTGTTCTGTACTGTTCTGCGTTTGTTCTGAACTGCATGTGAACTCATTTTGTGTCGCCCATAATTCTCGTTTGCTCTGTACAACAGTACTCAACAGAGGGCTATTATGGGAATCTACTGCTATCACTTTACAGTAGTTCCTTATTGGTGAAACAAAGAACTTCACATCATCCCCAGGTGAGAAGGAGGGAAGAGGTGGGGGCTCAAATGCTTCCTTTTGTTCTAGGAAATCCATGTGTTTTCCATTAGTATGTGACTCGTAGAACAAAATGTTTCTGCTTTGGGAGGTGTATTTGCATGTTGCTATTAGCAGGAAATTATATCAGAATTCTAACTTATTTTATGTAACAGCAGGCCCCTTTCAACCATGGTTTGCATGATGAGGGCACCAGCAGTGCACTGGGTTGCATAATACATTTACAAAACAAATTATTCTCTCTGCCTATTTTTATCTTTATTTGTTTTACTATCTTTGTCATTTCCAGCTAACTTTATCTGCAAAAATGGACAGATTATGTTCCGTCTGCGGGATTTTTTTTTTTTTGCATGATTTAGCACCAAAAAGATAGAAAGAGAACTAAATGTTGTAGATATGCAACTACGAGGTTTAACGTATGTGAAACAAAGTTTGCATAAGTTAATAAGTTGCCTAACTGAGAACATGTGCTTAACTTCCGCAGAGAGACTGGAAAAAAAGCGCAGCCCAAATCAGACAGAGCACTTTCTAGCCACTTTGTTAGCATCGGATTTTTCACTCCACAGCCGAACCACTAGCTTTTGGCAAAGATCATGGTTTGGGTAAAATAATAATAACTCGCCGAAGCAACAGCAGTTTGAATCAAGGAATGACGGGCACTTTTACTTCAGCTGCCACATGTCTCGGAGGTCAGCTCCAGTTATGTTTTGGCTCCTGCTTGAAGTGCGGTTTGCATAACAACAAAGCAAACCCACTTTTATATTTAACCTCTTAGGACCTGGCATCCACATGCGTGTACATCACATTTTGGGTTATATTTCCATAGTAGTTAATTCTACTTAACTGAGACCTCTTGGCCACGTATATGGACACTTACACTGAACTATTTTGAACAGTACATAGATAAAGTTTTGATGAAAATGATTTCAGAATGCTCTAATGCTGTGATACTACATAGCTACAATATCCGGTACATTAAAGAACAGCATCATGCAGTTCCTTGAGTGATGCTTAGTTTTTATACTTATGAAGTTCCAATAAGCCCAAATGGCAAAGAGAAATACAAAATGAATATCAAATTAGAGCTTGGGTCTTAAGAGCTCCCCTTTGACTCATTGTGTATGTTACAATACAATCCTATGACATTCTTTTGGAAGTTTTTATCTAACACTCATTCTGGTCATGCACAAAACAGGGTTTTCCAAATCACCTGCTAAACAGCTTAATTAACTGTAATGTGTCTTTTGTCACATACTTGTGCTGAAAGCCAACCCACACTCCTCTCATGGCTGAATGCACCAGTGATAATGTTGTTTAGGAAAATTCTCTCCTATCACGGAGGAACTTTGCATGGATTTATTATATGAGGGATGATAAATGTAATAAATGCAAACAAACTTCCTGCTTATTATGTCCACTCGATGTGTTTACAGTGACGCTATTACTATTGCGTGTGCAGGTAAAACATTGTCAAATTTTCACACCACAAATTTCCATTTCTTTATTTGAGGCACAAGGTTAAAAGAGAATGTGAAGTTGACCTTAAGCATGCACAGGTAAACAGACCGCTAACTAATGATAACATTTTTACAGGCATGAATATGGCTGAAGATGACGTTAACTAGGTGCTACATATCTATAAGTTCAAAGGATTTAATAATATGTAGTTACTTGTGGTGTGTGCATGTGTGTTTTCTCAGCAGGAAGTCCCATAAACTGGTACTAGCTTCTCTGAATGAGGACTTCCTTCCCCAATTCTTTCCAGAAAGAAAACCCGTCTGCTACAGATGAAAGACGGCTTTACTGGCACAGAGGGAAGTCATTACCATCAAAACTCTGTGATTATTACAATATCTACTGGAAGTACATTTATTTTGTTAAAAATGTATAAATCGATTAGTAAATTTTAACCAAAATAAATTGTTGTTTTTGTTTTTTTTTTATTAAAAAGATAAAGGTGTGCACTGTATAAAATATATATAATTTGCTGTTCAGTAAACATTTAAGGCAAATGTGAACAAATGGGTTTTCGGGGAGGCAGTGGCTCAGTTGGTAGAGTGGCCGTCCACTGGGCAAGACAATGAACCCCCAACAGCCCATCCCCATCCCCAGCCAGGCAGTGCCACTGTGGCGACCCTGAACTCGCAGGATAAGCCGAAAGGAGGAAAAAAAAACCTATGTCTTTTCGAATTTGTTGTGATGCAGCAATAAAAAATATGCAGATGAACTCATGCAGCCTGAGTTCAGATTCAGAATCCTGTCTGTGGCAAAATTTAGGCAAGCGTAACACAAACATGTCTGAGATTTTTCTTTTACAGGTGACGTCACCTAAATATGAACGACCAAGCTGCCTGACAGACAAAATCCTGGGCTCGCAAATCTACGCCATAAAGAGTTTATTTGCCTTTGGCAGTATTTGATAGGACAATCAATAAGAAAGTCATTTACTACTTTCACTTCAGGAGATTTTCCGGGCTCATCTTTTATTCTTAACAGTGCCCATACAGGTGTGCTCACATATTTTATTTTCATTGGATGACTCCCTTAGTAGTAACGTAAAGCAGCAGGTGCAGCAGGTGGAGCAGGTCGTCAAGCAGGAGGAAACAGGAGGCCCAAGTTACTTTAAGTGATGGTTGGACTGAAACGAGTTGTTTCCAGTAAATGGAGTTGAAAACAAGAAGGAGAATATGTCGCGTTTAGCAAGAAGATGCTCAGAAACCTAAAAGTTACAAATTCTTGGATTATTCATATTGCGCAATCCTACTCCAGACAGCTAGAAAGGGGAATCCCTAGTTTGTGCTCCTCTTTGATTCGCATTCCTCTAAGCTTCCTTACTACTGACTGTGACCTTAAACAGACGTTTTCAAAGGTGTGGCACAGTTAAGACTATAAGTGGAGTATTAGCGGCTTTACCATGAGTAAAGGTGGGGGGGGGGATATCCATATTTGGATTGGGTGGATCCATTTAAACGAAACACAGCGTGTTATTGGAAACTCTTAGTATGATTTGTCACCCTCCCTATAATGTTCACCAACCCTAACCTCAATATTTTCCATGAAATGGGAAAATTACTTGGTTTTCACATCTGAAATGTTTCAACATGTGATGTATATGGTTTGGTGAGATTTGCAAATCATTGCATCTGTTTTTTGTTTTTTTGTGTGTGTGTATGACGTATGTAGAAATATGTAAATACTTGTGAAAAGTATCTTAATCCATGCGTTAAAGGTTGAAGGTGGAATGTGATGGTGAGTTTGAAGTGTTCTCCAGACACTCAGCAAACAGAAACAATAATCGAGTGTCAATAATGTGAATTTACTTTGTGCTTTTTGCTAATTTTGTCTCATATAGTCCACTTAGTTTATCCCAGCCTGATTTGGCAGAAAATGGATTTCACAGGATGCTGCTGTGTAATACTGTGGTTTTCCATCTGGTTTTTGTTTGATTGGATTACTTTACTCGAAACACTCCTCCAATGGGGAGAAAAGCTTCAGCGCCAGTTTGGTTTACCCAGTAAACACTGATGCTGGTGTGTTACCATTGTAAAAGACGTCCAGGAAAGACATTTGTCACACGTGAAATGTGGCTCAGAGAGTGAGCTGCACACAGTAGCTACAGTAGAAGGAACAGAAGGTTTGTCCACATGATACATTTTCCCTTGATTTAAATTAAATTTGAATTAAACTGCAACTGCACACATGTTTAAAACATTGTGTAACAACGGTGGCAACATGGTGGTTTGAATGGGTTTGGGCCAAGCACATATGGATCTGGTTTAAGGCGCTAAATCAGGACTGATGTAACAAAAGTCACAGACTTTTATCATACACATCATTTTCTTTATTGAAGTTTATAGTTAGACTCGTAGTCGCTTAATCTTTGACAGGTGACCGGGCCCCCCTCCCCCCACACCCACACACACATTTTATGTGATTGACCAACACAAAGTTGTGAAGTGAAAGGAAAATGCTAAATGTTTTTTTTTTTTTACAAATAAATATCTGAAAAGTGTAGTTGTGTATTTGTATTCGCCCTGAGTCAATACTTTGTAAAACCAGCTTTTGCTGCATTTACAGCTGCAGTTCTTTAGGAGTATGTCTCTATCCACTTTGCACATCTAGACAAATGAAACTTGTGCACATTCTTCTTTGTAAAATAGCTCAAGCTCAGTCAGATTGGATGGAGATTATCTGTGAACAGCAATTTTCAAGTCTCACCACAGATTCTCAATTGGACTTAGATCTGGACTTTGACTGGGTCATTCTAACACATGAATGTGCTTTGATCTAAACCGTTCCATTGTAGCTCTGGCTGTATGTTTAGGGTCTCTGTCCTGCTGGAAGGTGAACCTCTTCCCCAGTCTCAAGTCTTTGCGAAATGGATTTCACAGGATGCTGCTATGTGATACTGTGGTTTTCCATCTGGTTTTTGTTATGATTGGATTACTTTACTTGAAACACTTAGAACAATGGGGAGAAAAGCTTCACCGCCGGTGTGGTTTACCCGGTAAACACTGATGCTGGCATGTTGCCATTGTAAAAGACGTCCAGGAAAGACGTTTGTCAGACGTGAAATGTGGCTCAGAGAGTGAGCTGCACACAGTAGCTACAGTAGAAGGAACAGAAAGTTTGTCCCATGGTTAAATAATGTGGAGGCTGTTGCAGGTTCTGTATTTTATTATGCATATGATACATTTTGTTGTGTGTTTTCCCATTGATTTAAATTAAATTTACAGCTAAACTGCAACTGCACACATGTTTAAAACATTGTGTAACAACGGTGGCAACATGGTGGTTTGAATGGGTTTGGGCCAAGCACATATGGATCTGGTTTAAGGCGCTAAATCAGGACTGATGTAACAAAAGTCACAGACTTTTATCATACACATCATTTTCTTTATTGAGTGTATGTAGACTAGTAATCTTTGACAGGTGACCCCCCCCACACACACACACATTTTATGTGATTGACCAACACAAAGTGTTGCTTGATTTTGAAGTGAAAGGAAAATGTTAAATGTTTTTTTTTAGAAACAAATATGTGAAAAGTGTAGTTGTGTATTTGTATTCGCCCTGAGTCAATACTTTGTAAAACCAGCTTTTGCTGCAATTACAGCTGCAGTTCTTTAGGAGTATGTCTCTATCCACTTTGCACATCTAGACAAATGAAACTTGTGCACATTCTTCTTTGTAATATTAGCTCAAGCTCAGTCAGATTGGATGAAGAGCATCTGTGATTTCCATTTTCAGATGCTCCATGAGATGTTCAAAGCTTGGGATATTTTTTTTTTATAACCTCAGCCTGCTTTAAACGTCTCCACAACTTTATCTCTGACCGGTCTGCATTGTTCCTTCATGATGTTTGTTCACCAATGTTCTCTTAACAAACCTCTGAGGGCTTCACAGAACAGCTGTTCACATACTGAGATTAGATTACACACAGGTGACTTCTGAAGACAATTGTTTCCACTGGATTTTAGTTAGTGGTATCAGAGTAAAGGGGGCTTAATACAAAAACACAGCATACTTTTATTTATTTGTAATACATTTTCTTTCACTTCACAGTTATGTGCCAATTGGTGTTGGTCTATCACATAAAATCCCAATACAATGCATTTATGTTTGTGGTGCAACGTGACAAAATGTAGAAAAGGCATATGAATAATTTTGCAAGGCACTGTAACATGTTGCTTCATTATGTTTTTCTTGTGTTACTCCATGGAGGGACGTGTGTGGGTGTGTGGGTGTGTGGGTGTGTGCGTGCGTGCGACCTTTACTCAGAGTGGAGCTGTGTGATGTGTGTATTTAAAACAAAAATGTGCACAGGCTATGTTATGCAGACACTATAGTCTCCTCCTTAAACAGAGCTCAAACTCCAATTATTACAAAAATGTAAATAAAAACATGTCTTTCTGACGGAGCCCCATGAGACCACCTGTATGGCCTTTATGTTACAATGACAAAGAAGTCGGGCGCTTTCCTCCAGCTTAACCAGGACCCCTCTGTTTGGTAATCCACAGCCTCGTTCAGAGAGTTTTCCTTCTCTAAAAGTGCCCTGAATTACCAGTGTTTCTCCAGGTGCAGCAGCCCAGCGGATGATGCAGTGTTAGGCAGTCCCATCTTCTCCTGAACCAAACCAGCCTAACCAAATATCACAGGCTCACCACAGGTGTCCGACCAGTGTACTTGTCCTGTAAATCGCTTTTATTTCCATGGAAAACTAATTGTCCATCCTACTGGATGAGGTTGGACAGAGGCCTGCTCATCCAGCTCAACCAGCCACAGTATTTTGGTAGAGGCTGATCTTCACAAATACTTTCTTCTTAGTGTGGCTTACAGCAGCACACACCTTTGTCAATGCAGGTTTTCAGAAACCGTCCTTCTGTGATGGACTTGCCAGTCGATACAAAAGCCAAACTTCAAAGAAAGCTCAAGCTAACGACGGCCACCCACTTTTTGCAGAATATAAGCTGGTGCCATCTCGTCCAAGACGTTTCCTCACCAAGATGTAGGACTATTAGACTGAGGAATTCAACCTTCAGCCGCACCGTGTGTGATGTTTTTAGTAGTTTAGTAGTCTGGTATGTCTGTGGTTACGTGGTTGCATGATTTGCTTAGTGTAGAGATAATAAAGTGTGTGTGTGTGTGTGAGAGAGTTTGTGAGTGTGAATGGGTGAAAATACACTATATTGCCAAAAGTATTCGCTCACCTGCCTTTAGACCCATATGAACTTTAGTGACATCCCATTCTTAATCCATAGGGTTTAATATGACGTCGGCCCTTTGCAGCTATAACAGCTTCAACTCTTCTGGGAAGTGTGTTTATGAAATACATAATACACAGTGCTCGCAGTCTTCGCTCTAATTCATCCCAAAGGTTTTTATCGGGTTGAGGTCAGGACTCTGTGCAGGCCAGTCAAGTTCTTCCACACCAAACTCACTCATCCATGTCTTTATGGACCTTGCTTTGTGCACCTGAATTCATTTATTTGGATGGGTGAGCGAATACTTTTGCCAATATAGTGTAAGTGCACAGCATGTACTATTTACCACTCACATTGTTCAGCCTGACTGATGTCACTTGCCTCATGTTCGAGTCATAAAGCCTGACCTGAAGTTCATGATGGATTTCCTGAATTCAGAGTTTTCAGTGGCATTACCTGGAACTAGACACGGTGCATGAGTTGTCCAACAAGAAAAAACAAACAAAAAAAAAAAAACGTACTGTCATAATGAATCCAGTAACCATTGTTTTTCTGCTTTGTTTGGTTTCCTGGCTGGCAACTTTACAGTGCACGGCCAAATGGCTCATTGCTGCAATGATTAAATCAAGTGCACATGTCGAAATAGGGAGCATTCACCCAACCGGTGTTTGTGTTCACGCACAAAAAGTTATTCTTTTTGAAATAGGGGGAAATTCCCCCCTCACTCACTGACATTTCCTGCTTTAAAAACACAAACACTGACCCTGTGTTTGTGGCTGCGAGTAAAATTCAGGAAGTCTCTACTCTCCCATAGTGTTTGTGTAAGAAGTGACTGACCCCTGACAAATCCAGCAGCCCAGTTTCTCAAGCATGATAAATAAAACTCCTCTGTCTGCACCTGCTTCTTTCTTCAACCACATTTCCATCCATTTGTTCATCATTGTTGATCTCCCATTTGTAACTAGCCTCTGCAGCCGTAGCTCAGTTGGTCCGTCTAACTACGTGTCAAAATTTCCAATGGGCAAGACCATGAAGCACAAAGTTGTCCCAAACTTGGCTTTGGATAAAGCATTTGCTAAGTGACTTAATTGTACAAGTTTCAGCAGTTTCGGACCTGCAGAGTCACAGTTTCTGTGGTGGTGATGCTCGGATGCACTCATCCCACACAACTTGACACTCCCTTACAAAGAAGCACACGAGTGCTTTTTAGCCCAAGTCTGAAAAATAGGACCCACAAATGCTATGAATGAGCCTATGACTGAAGACATTTGCTCATTTTGAAATTGATGCCATGCTTCTGTCTACAAACCCTGAGTAAGACCCGACCTGAGTTACTATTTCAATAACACAAACGTTCCAGTTTTCCTGTTACCTGCGCTGACGTTTCCAGTTTTCTCTGGAAACGTCAGCGCAGGCCATTGCACTTGAAAATGCTCATGGGGGGGGTTAAGAAGCCATTTGTTCTGTGACACACTGCAAACCCAAAAGCTCTTGAGTTGAACTATCATCAGCTCATCACATTGAGGTTTCCAGTGTATCTCATTCATGTGACGTGTTGTTCTTACATCTAATCTCTTCCTTTGCGGATTTCCCGTTAATTTTGAAGTACTGGTGCAGCTTCCTGAAAAATATTTCTCTCTGTCTTTCATTATGCAGGATGGACAGCAAAGCATTACCTAAATTGATGTTTTATTTGATTTTTATTTGCTTTTTTTATCAAAACGTTAACATTTACATTTAGTCATTTAGCAGACGCTTTTATCCAAAGCGACTTACAAGCGAGGTACAAGGCAGCAAGAATCTAAGTCAAGGAGAAACATTATAAACCGGCATGCTCATGATTACAGCCTCAGGGGAAGAGTTTACACTGACTGTTCCCAACAAGTTTATTAAAACATGTTGTTTCCTCAAGGTGAAACAAAAGAACCAAATCCAGGCAACACAATTAGACTTGTTACAGGTATTCGCTTGCATCGGCTGCACGAGGAAGCACTTCAGGTGCCACACTGGTGCAGCTGGGTTTAGAGATACTCTCATCAAAACCCTCTGAGGCAAAAATGCATCAAAAGCATCAGACTTTGTCAACCCTGCGAGTCCAAAGAGTTCATGAGCATTTTGCAGCCAACATGTTAGTTACAATCACTAAATGATTTCAAACAACTCTCTCACTACAGCAAACTGTTACTACTGATGAAGTTACTAATCTGAGCCATATCATAACGTGTTTTAGATTGAAGAGACATCTGACATCTGACCTGTAGATTCTTTATTCGTGTCTGTGTTGTAAAAGGAAGAAACAAAGAAGGGTCAAAGTACTGCAGTTCACATGACTATTACATTAGAGAAGTGGAGATTCTGCATAGTGCAAAAACAGTGGGTTGTGATTTTTAAGTGCATCATAAGACCCAACAGGTCTCCAGGGAAGTGAGAAATCTAAAGATCAACTGTCTCTCCCACAAGAGCAATAGGACACACACTTTGCACTTTCCAGTTTTAGATTGATGAGGAACCAAACTATTTATGGATAACCCCTGTAACCTCGTGTGTACTCGAGTCTTGTTTTTAAAGCCTCATCTCACTTTGTGTCAGCACAAAAAATCCCTTTGGGCTGATCCTTGCTAAGAGAAAAAGAACCAGGGACAGAGGATGATAAAATCCCATAAGAGATTTTGAGACAGATAAAGACCATTTTGAAAATGTACTAGTTTCCCATGAATACAAATAAATGATAACTCTTCAATGTGAGGATGTGGCTTTGGTAGCAAGTGCATATTACTGCTAGATTAATTTGTAATACGATTCCCCTTCCTAGCTTGTTGTTTTAACTGATAAAATGACTTTACTTGTGTTTTCAGTTTGAAGCCTATGCTATCCTATCCCTCCTACTAATAATGGCATCCATGAGATTGTGAGTGGGGGGCAAGGTCAGGAATCTATGACGGCCAAACCGTGATGTCTCATACCCGCTGAAATGCTCGGTCACTCTTTGAGCTCAGTGAATCATTGTTATTTTGAAATGGGAAGAAACCCACTGATGGGTAAAATCGGGTCATTCAGCACATTCAGGTGGTCCGATGACTTAGTTATGGGGGCAAATAGTGTCGACCAATGGCAGCAACCCCCATGTCATAACACTGCCAACCCAAGCTGTTAAACTAGGCACGATGGATCCATAACATGAGCTGCCCTTCCTTCTTACTCTGATGCATACGTGTCACTCGAGTCCAATCATCATGCTCCCAAACCACTGGACTGTTTATTTTCTGTAAAATGTGTGACATAGTTTGTGGCATTTATGTCTGAGGCATTGTATTTTGAAAGTGTAACTGCAACAGTAAATGTCAGGGGAAACTGGAGACATTTAAGATGGAGATCACTTCAGCTGTTTTGAAGGATTTAAATGAGTCATCACACACACTAAATCACAATGCTGCCCCTTTGGTATGAAGGACTGTGTAATCTTTCACATGTCAGTTATTCATTATTGTGAAAATTATCTGTGGGGGGACAAGTATGTGTAGAACTCCTATGTGGTTTCTGCAACATATGCAGATTTTCCACTCTACTTTTCTACATATTAACATACTGTTAAAAAAACAATTGATGACTCTTCACATTGACTCAGAGGCATAAACATACAAACATTGAAACATTTGAGTTTTGCTTTTAAAGTCTAATGTGAAAATATGTCATGGAATTTTTAACAGTTGACTTTATTCAGTCAGCTCAACAAAGAATAATCAACATTTATTTATTAATTTTTTTACAGATTCAGAATAAAGTCAGAAGCAACACACTTTTTTTTTTTTTTTTCAAAAAGTGACCTAATAGAAAATATTAAAGCTCCATTATATCTAAAGAAAGCTTGTGTTATGATTTAGTCTAGTCATTTTCATAATGGTCTTTATCTGTCTCAGAATCTCTTATGGGATTTCAACAGAAGCCGTACACCGCAAACCTAAATTAACAGTTGGGAAACGTCTGAGGAATGAAATAAGACACAGACCAAATCTTGATTACAAATGGAGAAACCCAATTAACACTTGGGAAAAGTCTAGAGAGACAAAATTAACAGCAAACACACCAAACCTCAGACCAAAGTTGCCAGGAAACAGACTCCAGACTTCACAGGAGTCAGGATTACTCAGGTAATAACACGGGTCAGGCAACTCATGAGTTTGATGTGTAGGCAGGGAGTGAGATGAGGATCTGGCAGGGAACTGTGGGGAAAGCTGGACCTTAATAGTGAGGGAAACAGGTGTAAACAATAAAGACTGATAAGGAAAGGTAAAGCTGGTGAAACGAACTGGGACAGGAAGTTGGAGAATAGGCTACAAAAGGCAGGAAGTGGAACTGGGGGCCAGATCGTGACAGCTTGGGGCGAACACCAACAGGCCAGCTCTTCTGGCAGCGATGCAGGTGGATCCTCCCACTGTTTCCTGGGTTGTTGACTATCTGACTGGCAGACCACAGTGTGTCAGACAGAGTGAGAGTAACACTGGGTCCCCACAAGGGACAGTCCCCTCTCCCTTCCTCTTCACCCTTTATACCACAGACTTCAGCTACCAGACTGAGTTATGCCACCTTCAGTTTTCTAATGACTCAGCCATATTTGGATGTATCAGTGAGGGTGATGAGTTTGCAGCTCGATGTGGCAAAGACAAAAGAACTGGTTGTGGATCTGAGGGCCAAGGCACTGCTGTGTTTATTGACAATAAACTGGACTGGGGTAAGACCACTGATGCCCTCTACAAGAAGCTGCCTCTATTTTCTGAGGAGGCTCAGGTGTTTTAACATCTGTAGAACCGTGCTGGGGATGTTTTATGAGTCTGGGGTTGCCTGTCTGTGATTGCGTCCTGGGGCAGTGGACTGAGAGCTACAGACGCATTTCATTTCATTTTTATCTTAATCTCTTTCTATCTTTAGGTATTATGATCTTATCCACAATTTCCTACTCTGGCGCGGAGCATCTGGGACGAAAACAAACTCCCCCTCAGGGATTAATAAAGTATTTCTGACTGATTCTGATGTTATGTAGGTTTACTCAGACATATAACAAAGTAGCTACTGTCCTCTAGAAAGAACTTGAATCACTGTTTTAGAGACAAATTAGTAGCAAGAATATTCATTCAGTGGATCTTTACATACACCAAAAATATTTTGTACAGATTTACAGTAAATAATCAGGATGATTTTAGGATAAGATTTGATGGCAACAGTTTTCAGTTATCACCTTTTTTAGCCGGATTGTTTTCTGAACTACTTAAATCGCTATGTATAATTAGGCCAGTGGGTGGGTGGGTTAGCTTTGGGGAAAGATGTCGCAGTCACCGTGAACTTTTTCTGTGTTGAACTAGACCCCAATCTTTCCCTAACCTTAAACAGATGCTAGCAGCATCCAAACAGCATGAGAGACCTGTTAAACAACGCTGCAGCCACAAATCGGATATTTTGGCAAAATAAATAAATTAATTCATTAATGAAATTCTTACGTGTCAGATCAAGATTTGCAGCTTGCAAAATATAAACATTAACAAAATGTCCTAGTTATTTTCCTCCAACATGCAGCTTTTTTGAACAATTCTTAAGACACAGGTTTGCAAGTTTGCAAAATTTCTACTTTTGCTGGAGATAAAACCTTGCAAGTAGCACCAATTTCAATTCTGCTCAAGCAGTGTGTTGTTTTTTTTATTATAAAATACATGTTTTTGTCCAGTTAATCCTTCAGTTGTAAGTTTCACTTTTATGTGAACACTTGTCTTGTTGGTGTGTTTCATGGTTTTTTTTTATTCTGCTTTGTTTTGTAACATACCTAACATCCTTTGGGGCCTGTCCAAAAATGTGTCTACTTCCTCACTGGATTATTACTTCCTACTCTGTCCAGACATCCTGTACACGACCCCGAAGCATGTTTCCATTAGTCAAGTCGTTTTCTTTTTATCTCTACACAAAGTGTTTTTCAGTTATCTTATGTCTTTTAACCCTTTTCACCGCATCAATGAAACGCATTTTGAAACCAAAAACACACTGAGCCCAACAAAAAACTGTGACCCTAATAAAAAGGCAGTTAAATGAGTTGGTTTTCCAGCTTATCAGTAGTAGATAAATGAAATTCTCCAACCAGAATATTGGCAAAAAGAACTGCTTGGCTGCTTTTTAATTCCCAAATGGGAGGGTTGCGTCAGGAAGGGCATCCGGCGTAAAAACTGTCCCAAATCAACATGCGGACAATGATCCGCTGTGGCGACACTGAACTCACGGGATAAACCGAAAGGACAAAAAAATAAAAAATAAAATAAAAGTAGCCTGTGGAAGAGTCCTAGAGTGCATTTGTGTGTTTATATGAATATCTATGAAAAGTCTTTGCTTTTTGCTTAGCACGATTCATGAATCTGCTCAGTAAATGTATTAAAAAACGAATACATTAGTTAATAAAACAAACAGCTGCCACCAGTTACAGTCGTAATCATTTTTATTTAAGCAGCAACCAAAGCAGCCACACATGCTCCAACTTCACTACATACAAATATAAATCTCCATATACAATGTTTCACTTCACCTTCCTACCGCTAAAAACGTGATCATATAAATATTAAAATAAATTAAAACTCTCATTTAAAAAAACTGCACTATTACACAATATGAAATGTCTGGAATTAGTAGGACTAGAGAGAGGTAGATGTTCTGTAGGGCCACACTGTCTGTTCTCTGAATACTGGTGGGTTTGGTTTATGTAGATTTAAGTTTACAGTTTCATTCTCAGAAACAGGTTTTGGAAGCAAGTACGAGATATGCGAGACACATTATCTCATGTACTTTTGATGTACAGCTTCATGTTAGTTCCTGTCATCTGACCTCGGCTCCTTTTAAAACACGTTGCCTTAAATAAATTAGTATGTTATGACATTTATTGTGTTTTTGTTTGGTTACATAGAACAGCAGATGTGAAGACTCTGGTCCCTCTCAACAATTAATTTTGTGACATGTTGGTCCCTTCCACCTCATTCCTCAAACCACACAGCTCGTTCAGGTTGCCGTCGATCCTTTGCAGCTTGCTGAGTAATCTTTCACTAGCGTGCTCTGCTCCTGCATTCTTCAGTATTTCAGGAAGCTTTCGAACCTTAGACGCTGTGGCCGAGTCAACCCAAGCGTCGAGACGCCTGTGAAGATCCGAGAGACTCAGCTCCGACGTGGCTCCTTTGCTGCCTTGCTCGAGATGGTGCACAACGCGACGCAGCCGCCTGATGTTTAGCTTGTAGTGGCCGAAGAAAGAAGAGAGGATTTCTTTGAGGTAGTCGGCTCCGTCTGCAAGAGAGTCAATTGGAAAGTGAAAAGAAAACACTGTCTTGACAGTGAGCCAGCAACATGTCCTTCATGGCCATATTCTTAGTTTGACAGCAGACTGAAACTGAAAATAAACATTACGTTACACAAAGTTTCATCGTGTTACGTGCTTGAGAGGAAGAAATGAAACATGTCTCTGTTTCATGTAACTAGTAACACTTTTGTTATCACATTTATGAAAAGACCTGCAACAAGTTTCACTATTGTGCAAGTTGATTGTCATTTCTGTTGAAGACACTCAGTCCAAAGAAATGCTTTGTGTTCTCTTTCTACATTTCTTAGATTCATTTGTGAGAGCATCTCTTTAAACTGTTTTAAACTCACCTCGCGACTTAAGGTTTTGGCAGTTTGCGCAGACGCTGTCATGCCAAATGGAGCCTTTCAACATCAGCTGCAGCCCTGCAGCGGTGCAGCTCTTGTGCTCGGTGCAGTTCAGATGAGCGGATGCAGTGCTGGAAAAGGTCCCGTTGGGACAGATCTGGCACACTGTGTCATCATTTGGTGTCCCTAGAAGAGAGACGGGAGGACAGGTTTCAGAAAAAGGGCTGATGAATTTGGACTCACATACAGAGACGAGACGGTGCTGCAGCTTGCTGTTCTTTGTAACTAACGTACAAAGTCTGTTTCTCATCTCTCAGTGCATCAAACTGGCCCAGCTGACAAAACAAGTCAGACATCAAGCTCCTCTGAATCTCAGACAAATCTGTCTCATCCACATCAGACATCATAACAAGACAGATTTCGATGCATTTCTGCTACTGTGCACTTAATAAGGCCGACAACAATGTGTAGTTACCACATTTTACCCCTATGGGGCATTAATTCATAGTTTTTGACTATTTGCTCTCATTCAGTCTCATTCAGTAGTGTGCTGACATCCATTTGTTTGTGGTGCTGATCAGTCCGTCTCTGTGTGTCCCTGCCTTTTAAAATGGACAGGAATTCATGGATCTGGGTTCCTAACAGTTATGGAGCAGCAGCTCATCGTCGTACACTGGACTTCACAGATGTGTGTTATTCCACACAGACTGATTGTGTCTGTCAGTGGGTTAAAAACAGCAACATATTCATAAATTACAGAACTAAATTAAATAATGAATAAATAAAAAAATAACAGTAAAGGAAAGTGGGTTTTTTATTATTATTTTTTTTTTAGGAAGGATAAAAGGATGTGGAAATCATGAGCAGAAGTGTGTTTTTTTTTTTTTAATTATTATTATTTTGCAAGCCGCAGTTGCCACAACATGCACTGAGGTCCTTCTGAGTCTGGCACGACACTGTGGGGACTGGAGACACTTGTACAAATTGACAAGTGTTCAAATGTCCCGGGGATTGAACCTTTTCAGATACTACAGTTTCCTTTACAACCACCACGTACTAGTCCCTCACATGAGAAGCTGTTAAGGTTCTGATGATGCTCTGGTGGTTCTGACCCAGCTCCCCCCCCACCCCTCCACTTATTTGGACTTTAAACCCCAGCCTACCTGTAGACAGCACTCCTTCTCCCGAAGGACACTCGCTGTGGCGGAGACACATGTCGTAGCTCTGCTTGTAGTAATATCCCTCCGCGCACTGGCACTGGCAGTCTCGGTCCGCGGCGCACGCCGTCTTCACCACCTGGTTCATGCCGCACATGCTGCACCGCAGGCACTTGGGGATGTAGTTCCACAGGGCTGTGAATGAACCTGCCGGACACGCGGCGCACACGGTCTTTTGAGTGGATGTGCAGCGTGAGCGCAGGTAGCTGCCGGGGCACAGCGCTCGCACTCTATGGACTTGCCCGTGATCGGGTCCGTGTGCTTGAAGGTTGGGACTGAAGCAGGACCGGGAGAAGCGATGCGAGCATCTGGAAGAGAGGAAATCCCAGGGAGAACAGGGGTTACACGAGGAAACACATCACAGCCAGCACGTGAAGAGACACACAATCAAGGACAAAGACATGGAAATACACATGAGACGGAGCTGCCAGAATCCAGAATGCAAGGCGTTCTCCAGCTACTCTTACAGAGACATGGTTCCCTCAAAAATGCTCCACACATCTCTGTCTAGAAGCAAACACGCACCCGGCACCACACACAACACGAAGCCCCGAGGGGTGAGCGCGTCTCTGTGACATGTTGCCATGTTTGCAGTACGCGGTCTGAGCGTGTCTGGTCTGCAGTCTCTCCCTCCCTCCCTCCCCATCTGCCTCCACCTACCATCATACACGTGTTGTATCAGCTGTTGAAGCCCGCAGAGATCTGTGGAGCTCTTGGTTCCTCCTCATCTCTATTTATTTATCAGCGGCTCTGACGCCGCGCATCCATCAATCAAAAAAAAAAAAGAAAGACCAATTCTACGGAACCTTCAGATTCGTCATCGCTGTGGTATTTGGGATGAGTATTATTGTGTGACATATAGCGCGCTATAAATCACGTGTTACGCCTCTGCCGGCATCGCGGTGGTCTGGGTTTGTTTCAGTTGCTCCGTCCAGCGGTTTGTGTCGGGACCCCCTCGGGGTAAAAGATGTTTCATTTGACCTAAGGAAAAAGGAACGTAACGATTAGAAAACGTATTTATCCAGGTTTGTTTGTTTAAAGCTGGTTGTAAGAGAATGGAAGAGAGTCCGGTTTAGTGTTGAAGAAGAAGAAGAAGAAGCACGTTTCCTCGGCTTCTGCTGCGTCTTTGTGTGAACGTCAGGGTGAAAATACTTCAAGAAGAAGTTAAATAAAAGTAGTGGAAGAGAGCAGACAGGGCTGCATTAAGTACTGCATATAATAAAAGTTATACACACACACACATACATACACTGTATGTAGATACAGTAGGTGTGTGTGTGTTTAAAGGCACAAATATTTGTACAATAAAAATGTTTTTCTCACATTTTTCATTTTTATCATTTTCTGTGAACTAAAAATAGAGGCACTTTTCATGAATTTCATTCGGATGTTTTTGCAGTTTTTGACTCATTGTGTAATGTTACTTTATTCCACACACACACATAACCATATATAAATGTGGACATTTGGAGGTGAAGGACTTTGGCAGCAACCAGTGGCAAAGCTAAAAATATCAGAGTTCGCTTCCCCTCCCAGTCTGGCCTTGCTCCCTTTTATTAAAGCACCAACCTCCATCACTCTGTCTCATCGGGGTCTGTGCAGGTTTGAGCTTTCACAGCATCTCCCTCATGGATAATATTCCTGTTTGCACTCTGTCTGACACAAGGACTCAGCTGTTCCATCTATTTGTACTCAGTCCAGCTGGGAGACCTGGAGCCCCAGCACCTCTCCATCATCCTGTTCACTTCCATTAGTGTCAGTGCTAATGTCTGGTCTGCTGCACTTTGTGATGGTTATTGTCAAGGCGACTGGTGCCACCTTGTGGACAAGTTCCTCATTTACCATAAAAGTAGCAAATGTGCATGTGGAAAATGAGCCGATGAATTAGCAGGTCGTGAACAGAAGGTAGACGAGGGGAGTTCATCAAGGGTTCATGTCTGTCGGAGGGAATGGTCTGAGAGTCCAGCTGTGTACAGACACCAACTCTGGGAGAACCAGGACCTGGATGAGTTAGTATCTCATCCTGCAGGGTTAATTATTTAGTTTACCATCTATCAGTGTGACTCAAAAGCCTCGAGCTGCTCCGGATTGAGAAATCCTCAGCAGGACAACTCCACAGAGATTTTCATGTAAAAATAACACTCAGGAGGGACCTGAAGGCCGAAACTTGTGCAACACATATTCCTGTAAACCTAAGTTTTGGTAAAGTAATCAGCAAAGTACATGTTATTTTTACTCCTTGTTTATGAAAATTAATTCGATGAGTAATGGTTCCAGGTAAAATAGTTTCTGTCGACATGGGGGACTTCAGCTAAATATTTTAGGTATGTATAACCTGTGTTCTCCCAGAGGCAAATAAGGCTTTGCAAGTTCACCTTTGTGGTTCAGTGGAATTTTTGTTTTCCTCCCCCGAGCTCACAGTAGAAGACGTTAGGACGTTTCATACGCTGCACGTTTGAGCTGTTTTGGGGGGAAGAATGTGAAACCGCACTGACCTTATCAAAACAGATGCAGATGCATTTCCTTCAAGGTTGATGTGAATGTAAAACACAACAATGTCAAACTGTCCCAGTCACAACTTGCTGTGTGAGGCTCCATGTGTCATCCAGTCACTCACAATAAGAGACTTTCCAGGCAGCTAATAATAAAACCCTGGATTGGGGAAAAATCTGCAGGAAGGAGTTTGGTTTTATTCCTGTCGCCATTAGCGTGTTTGAGCCTTATGACATGACATTTCCCAGATGTCAGCCCTGCACTGGGTCACAGGTTTCTTCATTCACCGATTGGAAATGGTGGAAATGTTTTAAAAAAAAACCCCAAAGGCATCTGAGATGACCACTATTCAACCACAGCTCTGTCCAACTGCTGTGCTTTTCCCAGTTTTGGACAATAACGAAGGTTCGAGGCGTGGACGAACGAGCTAATCCAGGCTGCGGACTGACTGATGTCTGTATGGGGGCTGACGACTGCAGTGATTCCCTCTAGCACCACCATGAGCTAACATGTGGTATCTATGGGAAGTCAGGGGGAGGTTTGAGGTTTTTGGTGTTGATCATGGCAACTTAATGTTTCGTCCTTTCACATCCAACCACAGCTTCTTGTGTCACTAGTCATTGTATTGTGCTTTCTCCCCCAAGAATAAATATGACAGGTAAAGCATAAATATGATTCTAATAGTTGGGGAAATGGCTTTATGACCACAGCTCATTCTGAAAAAAGTGTGTCACACTTTCACTGTGGCCCAGCACCACCTCCGTCTGTACTGTCTTCGCTGGGTGACCAACTGGCCAGATGGCAATTGTATTACAAAACCAGACTGTTGCCACAGTGTCAGAAATAAGACTCATTTTTAATCATCACGGGAAGTGAAAAGTTCAGGCCAAAGCTGAATCTTCAACTTTCTCGTATGAAATAATACACAAAATGAATGAGTCATGGTAAGGAGGAAGGCTAATTGGACGGTCAACGAGAGACATTCTGAAACATGCTCAATAACTTTCATACAGAAATTCATACATTTTCCATCATATTTTACTTAATCCCTGAAAAGACCCTACCCCCCTTTTTTAAGATGACGTTTAAAATGACGTTTTAGGAGTTTTACCTCGCCCATGATTAACATCATGTCACCTTCTAACCATGAAATGACATCATGCTCTGCATTCTAGCCCAACTTTGAGAAAGTCCCTGTTAGCTTAGAAAAACTTTCCCTCTGCTCCTGATGCCATGTTGTTCCACTGCTTCCTTTGCCCCGTTCCGATGGACGGTTGAGGCAGACGGTGCTAACACAGGTGAGCAGGTGTAAACATTAGCACAGGTTTAAATGTAAACCTCAGACTTTCAGTGTGATCTGTTCCCCTGTTGATTGAAGTTTGCTTTACCTTTCATATCAAAATAAAAACATCTCTAATTGAAATTTTATAAAAATGGCACAAATATTCACGTCCTTTAAACTAACTTCAATTATCACTCATTAATTGATTCAATGAATTCACCTGAGTGTATCGACTGTATAAATACACCTGTATCTTCAAGGTTTAAGGTGGAAATTAAGTTCAATTTTGTTTTATTTCAATTTTGTAATAAAACAAAAAGTCACTTTAAAAAGTGGCATTATTCCTTTTCAAATGTCCTTTTCTTCCCGTCCGCCTGCTCAGCCCCTTTAAAAGCATCACCAATTGAGCTTTGTAAGTGGCTCAAAGAGGAGAATGTTTGAAGTTCTCCAGTGTGCAGCCTGGTTTCCCCAACAATAAACCCCTTCAAGTGCTTGTCTGAAGCATCTCGGCCCGAGTTTATTGAAGATGACGCAAACTGTCCCTTTCACAGGACAACAATGTAAAGCAAAGCTCCAACGATTTAAAGATGACCATTGCTGAATTATGGGACGAGGGGCGGCTGTAGCTCAGTTGGTAAAGGCAGTCGTCCACGGACCACAGGGTATGTGGCTCGATCCCCGGTCCCTATATGTTGAAGTGTCTCTGGGCAGGACACTGAACCCCTAACAGCCCATTCCCATCCGCATCCTCAGCTGGTCCAAGCCCGGCAGGGTTGCATCAGGAGGAAACAACGATCCGCTGTGGCGACCCTGAACTCGCGGGATAAAGCAGAAAAAATAAAAATAAAATAGATTATTGAATCAGGGAAAAATGGGAACAAAGAACTTGTTCAGTGGCCTAAGGGCAGACCCAAATCTAGAGCCCTGAGCTCTGTGGTTAGTCACAAATTATTGCAACTGAGCGCAAACAAGTTGCAGTTGGAGAAGAAAGGCAGTTGTCATTGTCCAGTCATCTGCAGTTTTCAATGTGTTCGTCAAACTTTTACCAGTAAAAACACCCACTGCCCAGTGACATTTCACATGAAACAGGGGAAATGTTTTGTGCAACACAGGCTTAAGACACAGGGCGTCTTTATGTATTTTCCGCCCTGATCCTGACGCACTGGTTCCTCCCTGCAGGGACCTGCAGCACAGGCAGAAGCAGCTCGGTGAGGCTGTTTTAAGTGTTAGCACCTTAGCACATTGGGAGCTAGTTTACCATCTTGCTCTGAACACAAGCTGCTGAAAATATTCCGTGCAATACACTGCTGCAGACAAAGAGTTGTGAATGTGGATGAAGTGCACAGATCTGTCCCCTTTTGCTTTTACAGGCGCCATTTACTACTCCTACCTGAATTTACACAATATTTACCAAGTGTTTGTTTGCCCTGCTTTATTTAACCTCCGTGTGCAGATGGTGACCTCCTTTCTAAGCGCTGTGGAAGTAGGTTGCGTGCGATGGGGATATACACTTGTTATACCGATGACTAAAAGGTAATGAGGTGTCTTCTGAAGTGGAAAGCGCCGCTTTTCCTGGCACCAAAGCCCAGGGCTAAACAAACACCCTGATGTTAGAGCAGTGGAAGATGGACAACACTCAGAGGCCAACAACTTTGTTGTCTCAAAGCCACAGATGGCAAATGTCACAGCCATGACGGAGAATAATAGTGACACGGGCGATAAAGATAAAAAATAGTCCCAAAACAGACATGCACGTTAGCCTAATTGTTGACTCGAAACTGTCCACAGGAGCATGTGGTTGCAGACAAAGATGGCCGACTACCAACTTTGGCAGGAAGTGATACCTATTACCCGGAAATCGGCCATTTCAGCAGTGGACAAACTGAACTCGGCGGTTGGGGTTAGACAAAGTTCAGTGGTTAGGGTCCCACAAACTCAGTAAAAAGCCAGCGTAGCCCTAATATTAAGTTGGCACTCCCTGCTCTTTGTTTGTAGCCTGGTAACGGGTTAATTGTTTCCTAAATTAAAAAAAAAAAAAAAAAAACTGAAATTAATAAACAAGGAAAGTCATACGAGAACAATGATATTGGAATAAATAAAGTGGGTTGAATATTGAGAAAATGAGAGAAAATTAGACAGGAGTATTTGTTTAAGTCCATTTAGAAAGAATCTGAGCAGTGGTGAGCAAACCACTACAATGACCGGGTGATGTCATAGTTACGTCCTTGTGTTATCAACTGCGAATGTTTTTATAAACCTTCCTGTTCTCCCACAGAGTCTTTAAAGCAAACACAGCGGCCACTTTACTCGTCTGGACACACAAAGCTCGGCTCACAAACTTCCACTTTTGAATTGATTTGCTGTTTGACTCACACTCTCACTCTGATGCTCAGATTAAATCATGGAGATTTACCTAAAATGTCTAGTAGTCTATCTTTGTCTAGTGATTTCATCCAAAACTGTATATGATGCATCCTAAGTGTCTGAAGAACTGGTACTGTGCGTCCTGTCTTCCTGCTGTTATCAGACCTTACAACCAGAGCTGCTTCCATGACGCCAATACTCCCCAAAGTACACAGTGTTACTTCTTCTTCTTTTCCTTTCAGCTGCTCCCTTTCAGGAGTCTCCACAGTGAATCATGTGCCTCCATCTAACACTGTCCTCTGCATCCTCTTCTCTCACACCTACTAACTTCATGTCCTCTCTCACTACATCCATAAATCTCCTCTTTGGTCTTCCTCTAGACCTCCTGGCTGGCAGCTCCAACCTCAGCATCCTTCTACTGATATATTCACAGTTTCTCCTCTGAACATGTCCAAACCACCTCAATCTGTGCTCTCTGACTTTATCTCCGAAACATCTAACATGAGCTGTCCCTCTGATGTCCTCATTCCTGAAAAGTACACAATGATTGTAAAACTGTGCAATACCAAAAACCTTTTGGCCTGATTTTGGTTTTCTTTTCATTTATACGTAGACTGTTTTTTTTTTTTTTTTTAATTCTGCATCTTTTTGCAACATTTCTGCCTAACATTTGCACATTTTGCTGTTCTAACATGGACATTTCCTCACCGTGGGATAAACAAAGGTCCTGCAACCCGAATAGCAACGAGAAGGGGAAAATTCGACCATGTATTGAATTGGCCCCCTCATTCTCTATAAAGAGTGTGGCCGAAACATTAGAACCAACTCCTAATGTAATGCATCCACCACCAGCTATGACCTCAAAAATAAATATAGAATTATCACCTTACTCATATTAAAATCAGTCGAAAGAAACAATGTGACACCAGTGGAAGTTCTGTTATTCAACTGTCTCTTCACCACAATTACAGCTACACCAGCAGCATTTAGCCAACGCTATTTAGTTTATTATATGTAGTTGTTATTATCTCCACTCACCACTATCTTGCATTTTCTCCTGTTCCTCTTTTTCCTCTCAGAGAAAATATTTTTCATGATATTGTATTAAAAAAGACCATGGAAGGAGAAATGAACACTCTGTGTGACGTGATTGTAACGTGTAAAGCAACTTTGATTAGAAATGTAGGGGAGTTAAAGTCAAAGTGGCCATAATGAAATCTACAGATTAAAGTACAGATACATGAAAAAATGGACTTTACTTCTGCCCACTAACCCTTTTTCATCACACTATGATTTAATAGTAATCTGCACCAATTCTCGTCCAAAATGAATAAATCTGTATTGTTTTAACAGGTATTTTTGTTTGAGTTCGTTTGACACACTATAAAGTTTTCAGCTTCTCCACAGCTCAGCTTTAAATAAATATTTTAGTGCTAAATGCTGCCAAGTCCTCACTCAAGGGCTTTGAATGAATCAGTAGGAATTCTGATATCAAACTCCAGGTTTCATATCAGAATTCCTACTTTCCCAGCTGAGGGAGACTGAGGGAGACTCACAACTTGGCATCATTTTCCATATTATTAGTATGAGTATTGGTATGAGGATCTGGCAGGGTGGTTATTGCAGAAAGCTATTTCTGATCCGTGTCCAGCCCTGCTGGCCTGATCTGAAAACACCTGGTTTCACCTAAGAAAGTTGTTCAGTACCAGCTCATTGAACGGATTTATGCACAGTTTCATTTTGACATTTGGGGAGTAGTGGTGTGGAGGACGAGTGTTGGCATGGTTTTTGTCTACTTGGCACATGCATAATTCATTTACTTCCCAAAAGCCTTGTGTCAGAGGAGGTTTGTCAGCAAGTTCATACATCCTGCACGTGTCTGACAAACAGGCAGAAATATAATGCTGATTAAAGTTTGCTGATACTGTACATGGAGCCATTCCCCGTATGCATTAAAGCTGCAAACAGTTTTTACTTTCACCTCTTAGCCGACCTTGTGCTGGAGAGCTTTTAAGTCGACTGCAGCTGATCTAATGGGACTGCAAGAGCTGCGGGATTGCTGGGGAAATCCCATTACTGCCTCACTGGCAGCCAGTCAGCGTTTATGGCTCTCTTGTTTTGGAGCCTCATTTCTATTTTTGTCCGTTTGTTAAAAATATACGCATCGAGTACAATTCAATGTAACTTTATTTATTTAGCGCCAGTTCACAACGAAGTCAGCTCAAGGCACTTTACACAATAAAGTCAAGACTATGAAGATGTATAGAGGAAACCCAACATAATAACTAATACACATGGTACATGGTTCCATTGCCATTGTCACATTTTTTATGAATCAGTAATTAATATGTTTCTAGGGGAATCATGGAGTTTTATTTGCCAAACCTGAAAGAAAATAAGTTCTTGTGAAGATGTATTTTCAGAGCACACATGTAGTCTCGAGTATAAACCCACCTAATAGCGTGAAAGTCCCTCAGCGGACGGCTGAGAGGACGAGATAAGGTTGAATGAGAGAGATGATGAGCTGTCTGATACGCTTGTGCCTATGTTTAGCTAAGAAAGCCCCTTTTCAAAAGCAGTCATGTTTAAACTTAGCACCATAGTACATGTTATCTTTTTGTACCACCCACAGACTGATGTAGTACTTATGTACACAAACACAAAAATAAGTAGGTGAATCAGCAAGTAATTACAGAAAGTCCTACAAAGACAGATTCAGGTTTTGTCTCCTACAGGGATTTTTGTTCTCAACTTGCATTTTCAGTCTTTTTAAGGGAACTTATTGTTACATATAAACTCCCTTACCACTTTATTAGGTACACCTGTCCTAATACAACCAATTACAGCACCTCTGCCATTAATTACATACCTGAACTTTTACTTAAAAAATAAATACAAAATCTTCATATAGAAATAAATGTAAAAAAAAATTAACAAATTACCATCTGAGCAGTGACACATCTTCATCTGTGATAACTTTATTTCCTACACAATACATATTTAGCATGAAAAATAGCTTCACGCTTTTCTATGAATGGCAGCTGTGGGGAGGGTCTTCACCCTCAGCAGCTCTGCGGTTGGTCGACTGCTGCCCTGGTAAAAGTCCAGTCCTGTGATCCACTCAACGTCTCTGACGCGCGCTTGATGAAACCACATGTGATCTTCCACCCAATTCGATTCGGCTTCTGCGCTCTGTGGAGCCAAAAATGACAAAGCAGAGAAAAAACATTTTCGATTCAATCCAACATGGGACCACGCGGCTTCGAACTAGGGTTCATTTCCTGCCCTGGGTTTTATGATGGGGGATAAAATGATGACACTTACCAGTACAGGACAGGACATGGTCTGGAGCGAACAGGGCTAGTGTGCTAACAGCTGGTGAGCATCTATTACAGTTAAGTTTCATCTTGTTTTGATACGACTGTTTCACCCACAAGTACTAAAACAGTGAGTCCAGATCCTTTATTTCTGCTGTAGTGTGAAAACATTTGGGTTTGACATCCAAAGATGAGTAAGAGGCGTGAGATCAACATGTCCAGGTGTTTACATCTGGATCTGATACACAACTTAGAAGATGGCACCTTTTGCTTGAACCCACCCATTTTTCATGGAGATCAAACTCTTACATTCTTACTTTGTGATGCTTTTCCAGGCTTTCACCTCAGCCCCTTTGTTTTTGGGGGGTTAGCCCCTTCAGTCCCCTCTTTAGCAGGTAAAATGCAGCTCTATAGGGTTCAAGTCTAAAACCTTCCACTTCTTGCCCCTGATGAACCTGTGTTTTGGGTCATCATCTTGCTGCACGATCTCCCAATCAGTTCGGTTGATTCTTTCTTTAAAATGGCAGAACATGTTTCTATAGACTACTGGGCTCATTTCGCTGCTGCCATCACGCGTTACATCACCATGAAGATTAATGAGCCATGCAGCCCGACCCATGGCATCACGTCCCCTGTGTTTCACTGATTAGCTTATATGTTTGAGGTCATGCGCAGATCCTCTCTTTCTCCAATCTTTAGCAAAGTTTCATTTTGTCTCCTCAGTCCATAAAATTCTCGTCTCTGTAGTTTTTGGCAAATTCCAGCCTGGGCCTTCCAATTCTTCTTGCTAATGACTGGTTTGCGTCTTCTGGTATAGCCTCTGCACATTTGTTCATGAAGTCTTCTGCGAACAGTAGATTGTGAAACCTTCACTCCTGCCCTTTGGAGGTTGTTGCTGATGTCACCATGTTGTTTTAGGGTCTTTCTTCACAGCTCTCACAATGTTTCCACCATCAGCTGCTGTGGTTTTCCTTGGTCTATCAGTTTGACGTCTGTTACTTCTTATTCAGGACTTTCCAAAGGGTTGCACTGGCTATGTTTGTGCAATCTTCTCTCAGCTTCACAATTGCTTAGACAGCTCTCTGGTTTTCACGGTGGTTACACCTCTTAACCATAAATTCACTTCAACAGCAAAACCCAAATCGGAAACTGAGCGTAGAGATTCAGTGCTACTCATTGTTTGAATGATCAATGTCATAGGACACACAGGGCAACAATACTTTTGCCCAAATGTAAAATAGGTGCGTTCAGACAAAAGGTGCTAAAGTTGTGCATCAGATCCAGATGTAAATACCTGGAAATAAAAGCTGAAATGTTGAGCTCATCTCATTTCCATCTTTTGATGTCAATCCCAAATGTTTTCAGTCTTCAGCAAAATACTTTTGAATTGGAGTGTACAGAATAAGATATATATAAAAAAAGAAAAGAAAAATATATTAAATAATTATATATTGTGCCTTATTTATTCTTCTTAATTCCTGTTGAAGTTTGCAAACCTGCGGCATTTTGGCTATTTAAGAACCCAAGTGCAGAGGCAGATAAATAGGAGGTCAGTAACAGGACAGTAGATACAGTAGCTCATACAGTGATGCACTGCTTGGGTTAGTCTATCAGGCAGGGGGTCGAGACAGCACAGTGGGTTTCTGATTCATAATCCAGTAAATAGGGAATTATGATTAAACTTCCACAGAGTAGTAGTACAATGCACTGCTTTGTCAAGGAGCAGCAACCATGTAGTCAATAGGTCAATAGGGAGAGAGTTTCACTTTCAGCACAAACCAGTCATGAACTGGTTCGGTGCTTCGAGACCAAACAGTTATTGCAGCTGTGTGCACGATGTGTCATCTGAAAAGGATGAATTAAAACTGCAGCGTCTTACTTTACAGCTTTCTGAGTTGGTGGGTCTGTGAGGCACCAGGAAAGACACGGTCTGCAGCTCGCCGGTGCAGGCCATCACCGATTGGCCCGAGTCCCTGCAGCTGGTCAACACAGCGAAGTAGTGTGTGGGGACTGAGATGTTGGAGCCAGACACAAACCTAAAAATGCGCACAAGCGTCACACTGAAGGAAGTGAACTACGACAAAGATGATAGAGATCAGGCTCACTGCTTGGTGATGGCAGGAGCTATGTTGGGATAGTGCGTTCGATTCGAGTGCGTTTTTGCAACAGTTACGTGAAATCAGTTTCCTTAACACAACAACTTATACAGTATTCGATATTTTGGAGCCAAAAAACGATGTGAAACTGGCACCATTTTGGCTCTACCTCAAAGAACAACAGCTGAAATTTCGTCAAAAGGGCTTCAGCAACAACAGACACCTGCCGCGCCGTGCCAGCACCAATTTTAACAGCCGGTTCACTCATCCCCGTTAGCTTTGTAGCTACAAATGACCTCATTGGGCCTAAACAATGGAGGACACTGTCATCCAGAGTGCAGGACTCCTGAGAAACTTCAGTCCAATTCCAGCTAAACCGTGGGCGTGACATAGTCCAAGCAGAACTACATTTTAACCAGACATCCAAAAAAACCACAAAATGCTGGGCACGTTTAGATTCATCTCACTGAACAAGAAAGAGCCACTTCTGAAGACGACAACTGCATCTTTGCAAACGGCCCAATTTTTATTTAAGCGGCCAACTCCGTCATCGTCTGTCCTTCTTCTGCTATTCTGTTTGTGTGTGAGGAGACAGCCAGCATTAGATATGAGCCAAATGTTTCATTTCCCATCAACAAATTTCGAGCCTATCCAAGCACAGAAATGAAGAAAGAGGGTTACTACCTGTGTCATACTGAGGGGAGGATGACACATAACTGGGAAAAACCACCAGAGAAGTGTACATTCACCACAAGCCTCCAGAATGGAAAATACAAAACGTTGCCTATATATTTATATGTATTGTTTGTCACAACTACATTTCCACTGGGAATAGTCTGCATAGAACCATAAATGTGACTAACTGATTAAATAAAGGACATTGCAGGTGCAATAAAACCTTTACATTGGCGAAGGAACCACAGATAACCTCTGCAGAGTGATAGTGTCCTCATCCTCGCTATAAAATAAAACTTACTGCAGGATCTGATCTTCAGCGTCGTATCGGCCATCATAGTTGTAATCGAAGACCGGGCCTGTCACCACGTTTACGCCGTTGTAAACAGAGGCATATTTCTTTAACAGGGAACTCTGGAAGTAGTCCCAGATCTCTGTGAGGCGAGAGGAGGGAATTATATGAGACTGAGGGAACGTTAAAGGGAAATAAATGGACGAATTGTTGGTCAGAAGTGTCAGAATTGGACCTAAAGTAGCGTAGACGAACTTACTCTTAAACTCGGGGTACATCGGCACCACGTTGCTTATCAGCAGAGCATCATACTGCTGGTCTGCTGTCGCATTCAGATCTACAAAAAAAAAACAAGAGACACATTCTTGCATGTGATTACAGAGCCAGGCGAGTACAGAATGTGTAACACTGTCCTATTCAGAGTATGTCAGGACCTCCTTGGATTTCCAGTTGACTTACTGAAAATGTTGCTGCTGTTTATCTCTGTTTTGATTTAAAAACCCCGTCACCTCTATGATATCACTGCTCCCCTGATTAGAAAGTTTATTCCGATTCTTGAAGGTCTAGTCAAACACAGGAAGCCTTTAAAACAATGTTGGTGTGCATATCTACAAAACTGGCTCAGCATGTGCTCACTGAATTTCCTGAAATACCCAGAATACTGCATCCACTGCTGAGAATACACACAGTACCTCCTTTGATGTACTGATGTAAATAGGTTTCTTTTTCAGCAATAAACCCCCGAATAAATAATCTTTCGCTTTCACATTACGAGAAAAGAGGCTCAGGGTTGAAAACGTAAAGCCCATTTTATTAAAGGTGCTTACCAACAAGGTGCACCATCCCATTTCTTAACAAATGACTGATACTGATTTCCAAAAATTGTACTTTTGACACAAAATGAATCAACAATCTGGACAAATATTTGCGAATTGTTGTGAAATGCCCCCTTTTCCTGGCAGCCTCGTAACTTAGATGGGACATTCACACTCTTTAACTTCAATGTGACTGAAAAAAAGGGAAAACCTTCACATTAAACCACTAACTGATGATTAAAAAAAACCAAACAAACACGTGGGACATGTGGGATTTGTCACCTACCAGCAACAAGGTTTTAAATGAGCATAAAATGGAGGTCGTTTTCTCAGTTTCACAGGCAAAAAGACTGAAACCATTACTGAGAGATGAACTTCATTGTTTCATTAGGCCAATAATAAGCACGAATGCAGTGACTAAAAAGAAAATCTGCTGCTTAAGTTGTTTTTCAAAATAATATTATGACAAATAATTAAAGTCAACTTGGCTGTTTACTGCTTTAGCAATAAATAAAGTACTGATTCTTTTGTGGGGTTGATGTGACCCATCCAGTCAGGCTGCTGATTCCTGTAAAAGGGATTTGACTCCAAGTCAAGGGTTTATACACTGGAACCTGATTTTGGTGCTTGGAGGTCAAGCACAAGATTTTATAGCATCCTACTAAAAACAGATGTGAGGCTGTAGTTGGCGCTAAACGGGCTTCAACAAAGTATTAAGTTTTTATATATTTGCAAAGATTTAAAACCAGCTTCTTTCATCTTGTCATTATGGTTTATTGTTTGTTGAATTTTGAGGAAAATAATGATTTTAACCCATTTTGAAATAAGGCTGTAACCTAACTGTGGAAAAAGGTAACTGGGAATACTCTCTGTGTACACTGGATCAATACCATAACTATTGACATAACTAGGATTTAATCTCTCAAATTGCTAAGCCCACATCTATTCTGCATCTAATTTTCTTCTAGATCAGCAATAAAGAAAATAAGATATTTTCATCCTATGTAACTTTAACATTAATAAACACGATTGATTTAAATACTACTTACTACTAAAACCACTTCAAATAGTTTATACCATAGTGCATCTCTCCCGACTCTATCAAATGGTTGACTGTAATCAATAAAAGCAGAATAAAGGGTTTTTCTTTTTTAAGGCAATACAGGTAATGATTATGATGAATAATTATGATATGAAAATTAAGATGAACACATTTTTTTTCCTAAACCCTAATTGATTTTCCTCAAAGACAGAACTAACATCACAAAACCTACATCAGCTTGCATTTGAAACCATTTCCCCAAAACCTCTTATTAATGGCTGGAGGAACTGGTTGACACTGATGATTGACAGCTAGAAGGTGGCAGCTGTGGCCTCTCTGTGTGGAGTTTGCATGTTTCCTCCATGTTCGGCTGATTGGTGGCTCTAAATTGCCTAGAGGTGGGAATAGTTGTGCGTCTGTGTGTGTCCCTCTGACCCAAATATCCAGTAACAATCCTGCCTGAGTTTTCCATCCAAACTCACCTTAGTCACAGACTGAAAATCTCTTACGAACAGTCAGTTACCATAACCACCAGCATGATTCTTAGACAAATATATTACTTCTTTTTTGCACAATTTTTTCCAGCAGTGGCAACAGCTGTGATTATCCCTGACCCAAAACATTTCCAACATCCCACTCAGGAGCATCTAAGGTCTTATTCCACAGATATTCGGGAGGAAAATCTGCCGTCCAACATAAATTGTACTTCTTTGATGGATGCCAGATGATGTAAAGTGGAAATTTCAGATTCTTTAATACTGGATTTCACTTTGCAGGTACCACTGCCTTGACTGTGACGAGCACGACCTTGTGTACCGAGCTGCCATTATATCTGCACGCACAGTGTTCTCCTGGCTCTAACCTCTGATGCTCCTAATCCTCATTTTAACCTCGTCCCGTGTCTCACAACAATTGGAACAACTGAATCATTTCATTAGAGAATCCAAGTTAGTGCCGGTGCCAAATATGAAAAATTGCTATCAATGCATTCTTCACTTTAATAGTAGTAATAAACAAATGACCTATGATTTGTGTAAGGACATGGGTGTGGACGAGCCCAAATTCTGTGGAAGTGTGTGTTTGAGTTAAAGGGAGCCAGGGAAATATGCAGGTACATACTGGGAGGGTAGAGAAAGGCACTTGTCAGAGTCCCATCTGCATCATACTGGTCACATCTGGAAGTCTGGGACACTGGCAGTCTGATGTCCGCTCTCAAACAGTTGGCCATCACTGGCGCCAACGGATCCGAGTTCATCTGAAAGCAATATTTCAGTTAAGACGTCAGAATGAATCATCAGTTTTCTTAACCAGACTATCTTGTTTATGGACGGAGCCTATCCAGCTCCGTCCATCCTGGACGGGTCTTCAGAGAACAGCCAACCATTCGCGCTCAGATTTACGCCAATTAACCCAACATGCGTGCGTTTGGATAGAACCTGCAAAGTGCACCCAAAAAGGCTGCAGCCGGGTGGGGATTCCTCCCTCAGCATTAATCAGCCAGACACTATCTCAGGCCAACCGTTGTCCCTTTAACTCAATCATCAGCAAAACAATGGTTTCCACTGAGCCTCTCCCTCCCTTCATCTATACATCTATATAGATCTGCATCTGACTTAATGTCTAAACATCTACTCAGCTGAGACCGAAAAAAAGGGGCACATTCTACTTTTATTTGTCACATTTTTAGCGCATCACTCAGGCTTGTGTTTATCAGTTGATGTATTTAAGTGAGTGACTGCACTACATGAATGTCTGTGCGTCAGTGGCAGATTACAAGACTACGTTGGATTTGTTTTCAATTGAATAAAAGATTTTTGTGCGAGTTTCTCATTACGAGAAGCAAACGTCTAGAAGGACAAGCTGGGTGAGGCCCATGGTAAAACCCCTCTAGCCAATTTATTTCCTCTTTGCTTAATTAACATGTTGTAGGCAGCTGTTTTTGACTCCAAGCAGCAGTGTGGAGACAGCAGAATTGGAGAAATTGAAAATAAAATGCTGTCTCATAAACTTCTGCTGAGGCATTCTGGGTTATTCCCACAGTCCCCCTGATTCATATGGTTACACTGCAGGGTACGTTAAACATTTGGGGACTGTAAACAGCACAGACACCTGCTAATAGTAGAAGATGTTCGTCAGAAACATGACTCAAAATGAAGCACAGAGTCACAGTACATGGAGCAATTTGAAATTCTTCTCGTGAAGCTTTGTGTACAAGGCAATGACGTCACCAAAGAGAATTAAGTTCGTTACCGTAAAATGTCAATGATTGTTTTATGGTAACGCCCTGACTGATGATTTCCTCTTACTATCATTTAATTGGCGTAACAAATCCTTAAGAACACATGTTAAACATTTCTAATAACTCTTAATTTGTTTCCTCGTTGCTGACACACTCACTGGCTTGTCGACGGTGAACGAGCTCCACAGAGGCACCAGGGTTCTGTGGCTGTAGGCGCTGATGAACCCCTCCTGGTAGAGGAGGCAGTAACTCTGGTCGGGCTGCAGCAAACGTGGACGACCATACGGCACGTGCTTCTGCTCTGCAGCCATTTCTGCAGAGAGAAAAGAAAAGTCGAGAAGACTCAGTGACATCAGGATTTCACGCCCCAAATGTTGGTGCTAATAATCAGACACACATGTACAAATAGATCATTAGGGACAAACTGGGCGTAGATAAAAGAGCCAATTGAAATTGCAACTTTTACATTTGTTTTTCATTTCATTTTCCCATATTTGTTTTCCACGTTTATGGATTCATTCATTCCACATTCCAGCTTCTGGCATGATAATGACTTAAGTCCTCACACACCAAGTCTTGGCTCCTGGTTCCTTTTCATTGCCAGATCTGTGTTGAAGTTTAATGCTCGATTACATTTGCGGAATGACAGAATTAGACTGTGCCAAGTGTCACTTGAGTCATAAATTACCTCATGTCTTCTGTCCACGTGCTTCTACATTCCCTCACTTTTATTGAGGAAAGTTACCTCTTGCTCGAGTCTGATACCTCACATTCACAGAAGGAATGAGGAGACCTCCTGCCAGCTGGCCTGCTCTGTGCTAACTTGCAGTTACACAGTGCATGAGGTTACTGTTGAATGGACACTTTGCTGTACACTGGGTGAAATGTGTGCAAATGCACAAGCTGCCTGCACATCTGGCAACAGGGGGACATTTTTCTACTTTGTGCTCATTGGGATTTACATAAATGTGATAAATAAACCACCTCCTGAGAATGACAGCGGTGGTTTTAAAGTAAGTCCAGTAGCCCTGCAGTAAAGAGACATGAAAATACATTTGGAAATAAAATAAAGGAAAAACAATTGTATTGGCAAATTATTAAAATCAATGTGGAAATGAATAAATGTAAAAGTTTCAAAGGTTTGTGGCCCCGATACAAACATGACTGAAGGTGCACGCAGGTAATTCTCCTGGTTGGGTTGTGCATGTAATAAAGGTGACAAACGTATAGGCTACAAAAAAAATTATGAATAAATAAAATATATACAGGCTGCAAATCACAGTTCATTTCTCAGACCTTTGAAACAAGAGTCCTCACCTTCATCTGCAGTCAGATTTAAACGGCCGTTGATTTCATTTCCAGTCTGTGTAGAGACAGAAAGAAAAAGAAAGAAAGAAAATGTTGTCAATGCCTGACTTTGTTTTTCTTATAATACTATACAGTCATGTATCAGTTTGAGGTTGGAAAAAAGGAGCATTCAGACTCTTTTTAAATCTCTTTGATCAGCTTTCACATCATACCGGTCGCAGACAATATGCCAGGATGGTATTACTCCTTCTGCATCAGTGCTGCCATTGATAAAACCCACTGATAGAAGATAATACACATCTGAATCTTTAGTGACAAAGAAATACCTGCTGACTTTGTTCTAGGGGGTTTCCGTAAACCTCCAGCCGGTAACCTGAACAGTCAGAGAGGCTGTATTGTTCCACAGCTACAAATAGGGCAGAACACAATCACGGCTTCTAAAAGCTTTCAAGTGAATAAAAACACCAAGGTCATTTCAAAGGAGGAAGAAAAAGCTCCATTTTAATAAGTTGGAGGGGAATCTGCTGTTGGCACAGCATCAGGACAGAATAAATTAATCTGTGACCCTCACACAATAATATTACTGGAGCCATGGGTTCACAAGGGAATCATTGGTCAACCAACCTCATGTGGAACCTATCAGCCTGTCTTACAGCTTCTCTCTCTGCTTTCTGCTGCATCACCCACTTGTATTTCTCTTCCAAATGTATTTATGATTCATATAAACAAACCCACCTTTTTGAGTTATGATTATTCCTTCTCCTCAGGTATTGCCCACATCTCCCCCCTATTGGCCTGCAGGACTCTTTCAGTTTTTACATAGTAAATCTCATCCTCATCCTCTAACTCAGTATCAGTGAAAAGGTGATAAGCAGTTTCTGTTGCTGGGCCCAACCTCTCTGTTATGATTCATTTTACTTTACTGTATGACATTTATTGCGGACGGCAAAGTGAGAATTTCAATTGTGCAGGGAAACATGAGTTCTGTCAATAAACACTTTGAATCTTGAATCTTTGAATTGGACCTACATTGGCCTGCAGCTGTAAAACATTTAGTTGTGCTAAATCTGTCTTCAATCATGACTTCATCCCCATAATGTAATCTGCACTACCAGGACATCAGCCTCCATCGATCTATTCTCAGAAAGTGCTTCTGCAGTATTTGCACACAGGTGCTTAAGTGCAGGATAAGAAACTACGTTGCTGCTTCAGCTTTCCAGATAATGTCTGGATTCGTGGAAAAGGCTGAGGTCAAGTCTCACACCATTCAAGCTGCTCCCCAGATGTTTCCCCCGCCCCCCTATTTCTGGTTTTTCCAGCCTCCGTTATCACCAGTAGCTATATTCATTACTGAACCAGCAATTTACCAGTGGCTCCAGTCTCTAAAAGTAGCACTTTAGCTACAAAAGTAGCAGCAGTAATTTAGGGTGAGCAGCTCCTGGATGTTTGAGCAGCTCCTGGATGTTTGTCACAAATAATTCTCTCCTTGATTTTGAGAAACACCAGGTCAAAACTCATTTAATTTGATTTCATTTGGAAACAAGAAACAGTCTGAAACTTTTTGAACTTGCTCTTCCTTTCAGTTTAAAAGCTTTAGCACTGAAGTTAATTTGGATTTGGCTTCAGCAGAAAAGAATCTCTTAAGAGTTCTGGAGAAACTCTGCACAAAACACAACTGAACGATTTCCAATAGCCCTAAGTAGTATGAGTAACATCCAAACAAATAGGAACAGCTAATGCTAAATGCAAGCAGAAATGTGGTGTGTGTGTGTGTGTGTGTGTGTGTGTGTGAGAGAGAGAGAGAGAGAGAAGAGGCTGACTTGCTGAGAATTGAGTTTTGTCACTGAGTGGGAGATAAAGAGAGCAGTGTCCCAGAATACGGCTTGGATTCACTGACCTGCAGACACAGACTGTGGTTGACGTTTGGTTTTTGTAACTGTAATTATCTCAAACCTTAACTGCACCACAGCTGTAGAAAGAAGGATTTTATGGACACTGACACCAAATGCACCTTTCTGTTTTGCAGATTTACAGTATGTACTGCGTGAATACAAAGGAAGGGTCCATTTGTGACTAAAGATGAAACAGATTAAATGGAAACCTGCTCTAAATCTTGCTGTCACAGGCAAACTAACTCCAGATGATGCACAACTGAAGCAGCTGACATGTCTCAAAGTTTGTGCATTTTATAACTTGTAGTCTGTACAAAAACAAGCACAGAAACTCTGACAGATGGACCTGAAACCGCTGCAGGCCTCTATGCTGAAAGTGAAACCCAAAAAACACCACTTGTCTTACAGGTTATGCAAACGAGCTTGTCTGTCCAAACCTGCAGCATAATCCAGAGTCACCGTCTCCTCAAGCATCAATTAACAGTCCCAACAACAGGAACACTGGCTATAAATAAGCTCTTACTGAGGTGAGGACATGACTCATTACTAGTTAGTGCACTGAACTGGGGGCAAACCTGAAAACAGCCTGACGGGATCCACGCTTGTGTGAAACACAATCAGGAAACAGACACTATAGTTTGAGCTCATCGCGAGTCATGTGGGGAGCGACCCTTCACTATTATTTCATTTTTGGCACCAACACTCGCTTTTGCTTTTGGTTCAGTTACATTTAATGTAACGAGTACATGTAATGAGTGTGCTAAAGACAAACACACCTTAAAGCTTTCACTATTACTTTCAGATTATGCTTTTGTTTCGCCGAGGTTCTTATGTGAAAGATAACCACATGTTTATAGATTGAACTACTTTTGTTTTTACATTGTTCCTGTGTTATAAACCATTTACAACAGATGTGTAATTTAAAAAAAAAATAAATTAAAATCAGCCTACATTTGCTTGCTATGAGCTGATGGCAGAAGACATTTAACAGTAGTAGGAATAGCATGAACATACTTCATGTGCTTTAAAAGGTAGGTGGTGATCCTGCCTGCCTACTTATTATTTTCTGTTTATTGTAACAAATTGTGACAATATTCATATTATTTCAACAAGTTTTGATGTCAATATTCATGCATTTCCTTTAAATATTGGTTGAGTGTCTTAATGCAGCTTTAATTATGAATGATGTTCAGACTTTTCCATTGCTCTGTTTTCATCCAGTGTCATGAGGCTGCAGGAAACTCACCAGTGACGGACAGGAGCATCCCAGCTCATCTGCAGGGTCCAGGCTCACCACTTTACACTGAGCAGGCCTGCTCTGCTCTGCAGGGGGCTTGGGAGAGTAGTAGGGCTCCCTCAGGACGTGGTTCATGCTGCCGTGGGTCCCGTTGTTGTTGGCGGGCGAGATTTGCAGTACGTCTGCAACAGTAGCACAGTTAACTACAGCACAGCAAGAAGTTCACTTCTGATTGGAGCTGGTGTGACATAAGTGCTCCATTATTTTTCCTGCTTGGGTTATTGGGTTATAACACGACCCTGACAGATGCATTGAACCTTAATGACACTGTCACGTTGGTTCTTCAACAACATCCATGTTTTAGATTCTACTTCAAAAAGGTTTTTCTGTCAGTCAAGAACATATTCATACACGAAACTGACAATTACAGGATAATTGCTGCATTAGAGCCAAAACGCCACCAGTTTTTGGATTGAACACTAGAAAATGATGGATTTTAATGTGCAAACATAGACGTTTGGTTATGGCACTAAATAAAAATGTTGGGGTTTGTTAAAAAGGTGCAGTCTCTTCTTAAATGTCACATGACTTGAAATTGCAGAAGTACTGATTTTACGTGACCACATCATGGAAAATATGAGCTCAATTTGAATTTGACGGCAGCAACACATCTCACAAACGTTGGAACAGGCTGATGTTGACCATTGTGCAGCATCCTCTGTTCTTTTAACAACTGTCTGCAAATGTCTGGGAAGTGAGGAGATCAGTTGCTGGAGTTTAGGAGAGGAACGTTGTCCCATTCTTGTGCAGAATTCTTACTGCTCAACAGTCCTGGGCCTTAGCTGTCACACTTTCTATAGTGTATTTTAATTTTGCAGGACCCGAAAAGGACGAGACGGCAAGGGAAGGGGTTATAATGAATTAAAGTTTATTTAAACAAAAAGGCAACAACAGAAAATCACTCCGTAAGGAGGACGGGAAAGCACATGCAAACTCTCACAATATAAATTGGGTAAAACAGACAAAGAACTTAAACGGCTGGAGAGAGAGGACTAACCAAATAATAACCACACCGGGAAGACAAGCGAACTAAGAAACTAGACTAAAACAGAAAACCTAAACAACCAAACTACGCAGGAAAAAACGGAAAACCAAACCTCAGACCAAAACTCAAGGAACAGGTGGGCACAAGAGGGCAAAGTCCAAAGGGGGTAATCCACAGGCGTGTAGGGGAAGCGGGGAAGCCAAAGTCCAAAGCGGTAACTCATTAGGAGAGTTCTCTAGGGAAGCAGGGGAGACGATCTGGCAGTGAGCAGTGGGGAAAGCTGGGTATAAATAAACTGGGGAACAGGTGAAACCAATTATAACAAAATGAGGAAGGTAAAGATACTGAAAAGACTCAAAGGAAGGGACACAGGAGGATCAACAAAATAAAAGCACAAAACAGGAAATCAATTTAAACAAAACTAGACCAAAACCAGGGACTGTGACATTAGCTGCCGGATTTTTTCTTTCACAATACAGCAAAAAGTTTTTATTGGTGAAAGATCAGGTCTTTCAAGCAGCCAGTTCAGCACCCCGACTCTTCTCCTGCGAAGCCATGCTGTTGTGATGGATGCAGTATGTGGTTTAGCATCGTCTTGCTGAAATATGTAAAGTCTTCCCTGAAAGAGACGTTGTCTGGATGGGAGCATGTGTTGCTCTAAAACCTCTCTGTGCTTCTCAGCATTGATGGAGCTTTTCCAGATGTTTAAGCTAAGTCCCTCTCCTTTAGTCCACAGAACAATTAGTTGTCAAACGCTCCTCTATTCCTTTTTGATTTTGCGATTTACTTTTTCAGACATTTGTTGCCCCTGTTCCATTTTTTTGAGATGTGTTGCTGCCATCAAATTCAAAATGAGCCAATATTTTCCATTAAATGATAACATTTCTCAGTTGTTCACATGTTCTATTGTGAATAAAATATGGGTTGTTGAGATTTGCAAATCTATTTATTTAGGTTTTACAAATTGTCCCAACTTCTTTGGAATTTGAGTGCACAAACCCAGTTTCAGTTTGCAAGGCATTGTTTGCGAGTGCAGAGTTCAAGTAGTGCAGCTGCCCACGAGCAAGCTCCTTTCTGCATGTTCTCAGTTTCTGCCAGGTGTTTTTTATCGCTTACTCAGCCGTTACGCATCCCGATGAGTTCAAAACATTGATTCAGCTGAGAGACCTTTAACCTTTCAGCCACGATACCCTTCCATAATACCAGGCCAAAAGTCAAGGGTTTGTGGGGACAAGTAATGACTTGCTGCCTTTGAAGGAAATCATGCAACTTCAGTCATTACTTTTAATGAACAGGAATTGGTGATATGTAAGAAATAACCTCTCAAAATTACAGTTCTTGTACAATTAGGCCACATTTTTAAGATCAAAGTTCAGTAAAACTAATGTTAAGTGCCACTGGTTTAGTTTTTGTTCAGTTTTTTTCTTTTTTTTCACCTGCCATGAAGAAAAAGCAAAAATCAAGTTACAGGCTGCTGTTTAGCTGAAGAACTGCTCCAAAACTCACCACACATGAGGTTGTACAGCTCAATGTTGGAAAAAGGTTCAATTTGTCGCTTGTTCTGAAACTTGGGTCCATAACTGACAAACATGGCCTGTGAGAAAAGAGGAAATAATTCTGCAGATTTGTTTCTGGAAAAATTAAGACAATCAGGCGGGAAGTTATTGCACTGAGCTGATTAACAGGACAGGAATCCTCATTGCTTACGTGCATGCTTTCAGCATCATTGTCATAGCCGTGATTCCCACCAGAACAGAATGTGAGAGATCCACGTTTCCTGCAGAGATATACGTCTTTGGTCTTAGTCCAGTGTGTGAGAAACACTGAAACATTGTAGAGAGTGGGATGTGCACATTATCACAGTCTGAAATCAGCTCCTATCCTCCTTAAATAAACACTATCATTTAGAAATATGCTCTTTATCACGGAGACAGTCTGCACTCACTTTCCCACTTTATTGGCCTTCTAAATTCCCTTTGAGTTGCATCATTTTGTCAATTCTTTCTGTACAACGTCTGTTGTTTTTGCTTGGCTCATACCTTAGTTGTAACTTAATGTAAATGTTCATAACCACTAGTGTCCACTCTCAAAAACATCTCACATGCAATTATGAGAACACTGATGGATACCTCTCTAACAGCCATTTGGGCTCCACCAGGACGCTGACGTCTTCGATGCGACGGCTATTGGCAAAGTGGAGGCGCTTTGGTAGGTCGGCTTTCAGGTACGGTTTGATCTTTTGGTCCGGCTTCTTGCACTGAAATCATAAAAAAAAAAACAACTCACTTTTTACTGAGACACCTTTTAATAACAGTTACATTTCATGTAAAATGTGTAGATTTTTTATTAGCTAAAGAAACGATAACATCATGTGTAGAAGAGCAGGACCCAAAATGGTGGAGTCCAATGGAAAAACAGACCGGACGGAAAACAGAGTGAAAAATCAAAAGCAAAACATGAAAATCATTGCATTAAAACAGAAAACGTGGACAAATCAACACGTTCTCATCCCACAGCGTCAGATATTGATGCTTCCCAAGGCGTCAAATTGTTGCTCTTGCTATTGGACGCTCCAGTGTTTGATGCCACAGGAACGACTGTGGGATTAGGCACAAAACTTCAGGGCAAGATTACGTTAGAAGATCAATTACAAAAACCCAAAACGCTACAAGCGGTGACAACTTCACTCACGCACTTGAGTCAAACCCTGGCCTCCTGTGGAAAAGCCCTTTGTCTTGTACCACTCACCTTCCTGTCCACACTTTTTCTCTTTATATACTACATCACTGCGTTAGACATCAAATATTGATTATAGAGCTCAGGCCAGCTCCACATGTGCAGGGATACTGTTTAAGACTTAAAGTCAAGAAGAAACCAGCAGGCAGCAACGTCCCACTAACCGTGAAACCATGCTGCTCCAGCAGAAGTCTTAAGGTTGGTTTAGCCAAATTCCAGCTTTATTTGTAACATCGTGAGCGTGTCGGCACACATGCTGTCCCAGGTTGGTTTGTGTGTGTGTTAAGGATTACGTTGGTTCAAATTAAACACAACATTGTTGTTTCATGTTTATTTGGTTTAAAAAACCAACATTTAACATAACACTTACCAGGCTTTGAGTGTGCAAAAGCTGGAGACGACTTTTTTTATATGCTTTAGTGATGTAATGGAACACCCCCCCCTGGGCTCAGTGTAATAAATTCCTGTAAATTGTTTTGTTTGACTTGCAATATACTAAACTTTAACACAGTCTAGTCAAGTAGATGATGATGATGATGATGATGGTGTGATCATTTGATTGTTTTCTGGTAAAGGTCATGTGTTTTAAGAGAAGTTGTGTAAAACAAAACAAACATTCATTTACATGCATTCATTTAAGTCCAAGTTACTTTTTGTTGTTTCGTACATACTTTGGGGAATATGTCCCAACTTCTTCAAATAGAAGAAAATGCCAAAATGCACAAATACTCGAGTACGTGTGGACAAGGCCTTAAGAAACAGGGCAGAGCCAGGACAGAAGTCCTCTCAAATGCCCCTGTGGTGCATGGAAACACTTGAGCAGATTTCGCTGTAGGTGATGGTGAGAGGTGAGACCTCATTACTTACAGTCATGTTAGCTACCAGTCCAGCTGGGTCCCCTGGTGAGAAGGTGAAAGGAAGAAGTCAACATCCTGTTCACTCCAGCAATGACCAAACTGTTGCTAATAATTATCACGTGACACCACAAATCTGGTGCTTCTCAAACAGCTGTTTTTATCACATGACTAAGTCTTCGGTCAGGCCTGTCAGCTGCATTCTTAACCAGATGTTCTGGTTCATGAAGCAGCAAATCAGTAACTTGCCACTGCACATGCATCAACTCACAGGCTGCGTCTTTGTTTTTGGATCGGATCCGTCCAAGGGGCCCCTCTGTGACAAAGTAGTTACCGACGTCACCCACCAGCTCCTCCAGCATTATCACAGTCTGAAATCAGCTCCTATCCTCCTTAAATAAACACTATCATTTAGAAATATGCTCTTTATCACGGAGACAGTCTGCACTCACTTTCCCACTTTATTGGCCTTCTAAATTCCCTTTGAGTTGCATCATTTTGTCAATTCTTTCTGTACAACGTCTGTTGTTTTTGCTTGGCTCATACCTCAGTTGTAACTTAATGTAAATGTTCATAACCACTAGTGTCCACTCTCAAAAACATCTCACATGCAATTATGAGAACACTGATGGATACCTCTCTAACAGCCATTTGGGCTCCACCAGGACGCTGACGTCTTCGATGCGACGGCTATTGGCAAAGTGGAGACGCTTTGGTAGGTCGGCTTTCAGGTACGGTTTGATCTTTTGGTCCGGCTTCTTGCACTGAAATCATAAAAAAAAAAAAAACTCACTTTTTACTGAGACACCTTTTAATAACAGTTACATTTCATGTAAAATGTGTAGATTTTTTATTAGCTAAAGAAACGATAACATCATGTGTAGAAGAGCAGGACCCAAAATGGTGGAGTCCAATGGAAAAACAGACCGGACGGAAAACAGAGTGAAAAATCAAAAGCAAAACATGAAAATCATTGCATTAAAACAGAAAAACGTGGACAAATCAACACGTTCTCATCCCACAGCGTCAGATATTGATGCTTCCCAAGGCGTCAAATTGTTGCTCTTGCTATTGGACGCTCCAGTGTTTGATGCCACAGGAACGACTGTGGGATTAGGCACAAAAACTTCAGGGCAAGATTACGTTAGAAGATCAATTACAAAAAACCCAAAACGCTACAAGCGGTGACAACTTCACTCACGCACTTGAGTCAAACCCTGGCCTCCTGTGGAAAAGCCCTTTGTCTTGTACCACTCACCTTCCTGTCCACACTTTTTCTCTTTATATACTACATCACTGCGTTAGACATCAAATATTGATTATAGAGCTCAGGCCAACTCCACATGTGCAGGGATACTGTTTAAGACTTAAAGTCAAGAAGAAACCAGCAGGCAGCAACGTCCCACTAACCGTGAAACCATGCTGCTCCAGCAGAAGTCTTAAGGTTGGCTTAGCCAAATTCCAGCTTTATTTGTAACATCGTGAGCGTGTCGGCACACATGCTGTCCCAGGTTGGTTTGTGTGTGTGTTAAGGATTACGTTGGTTCAAATTAAACACAACATTGTTGTTTCATGTTTATTTGGTTTAAAAAACCAACATTTAACATAACACTTACCAGGCTTTGAGTGTGCAAAAGCTGGAGACGACTTTTTTTATATGCTTTAGTGATGTAATGGAACACCCCCCCCTGGGCTCAGTGTAATAAATTCCTGTAAATTGTTTTGTTTGACTTGCAATATACTAAACTTTAACACAGTCTAGTCAAGTAGATGATGATGATGATGATGATGGTGTGATCATTTGATTTTTTTCTGGTAAAGGTCATGTGTTTTAAGAGAAGTTGTGTAAAACAAAACAAACATTCATTTACATGCATTCATTTAAGTCCAAGTTACTTTTTGTTGTTTCGTACATACTTTGGGGAATATGTCCCAACTTCTTCAAATAGAAGAAAATGCCAAAATGCACAAATACTCGAGTACGTGTGGACAAGGCCTTAAGAAACAGGGCAGAGCCAGGACAGAAGTCTTCTCAAATGCCTCTGTGGTGCATGGAAACACTTGAGCAGATTTCGCTGTAGGTGATGGTGAGAGGTGAGACCTCATTACTTACAGTCATGTTAGCTACCAGTCCAGCTGGGTCCCCTGGTGAGAAGGTGAAAGGAGGAAGTCAACATCCTGTTCACTCCAGCAATGACCAAACTGTTGCTTTTTTTAATTATCACGTGACACCACAAATCTGGTGCTTCTCAAACAGCTGTTTTTATCACATGACTAAGTCTTCGGTCAGGCCTGTCAGCTGCATTCTTAACCAGATGTTCTGGTTCATGAAGCAGCAAATCAGTAACTTGCCACTGCACATGCATCAACTCACAGGCTGCGTCTTTGTTTTTGGATCGGATCCGTCCAAGGGGCCCCTCTGTGACAAAGTAGTTACCGACGTCACCCACCAGCTCCTCCAGCACCTGCTTCCTGTCGCAGCTCGTCTCTTCCATACCTGCATGACAATTAGATCATTATGTCACAAGATCGTGTCGACACTGTCTTTTTCCTGAAAACCGTTGCAGTACAGGTTTTTAGATCGACTTTGGTGAATTCATTCTTTTCAGTGCTCAGGGTATCAAATGCCACTGCTGTGTTTTTCCCAAGCTCACTGCAGTTTGATTACGTTTAAGACCAGAGGCTGCTTGACTTTTGTCAGGCTCCTACTGTTGCTTCATAGGTCAGAATCTGCCCCAACATGAATCTGTCATTTTGATTAGATTTGTTTGTTTGTAGACTAAACCACAAAACATCCTGATTGCATGATTGATGATGTAGCCATATGCCCTAAGGTATTAAAAGTTTGTTGTTGCCAAAGTCAGAAAACTACATGTACAGTCAAATTGCAGTCAAATGTTCCACAGCGTGTGTGTGATACTGAAGTTACCATGATCAGCCACAACTATGATGTTGACACACTGGTGCAGGCCGATCTGCTTGAGCCCATTCATGAGCTGACCCATGATCTTATCCACACCCTGGATTGACGCTATGAGCTGTGGGCAACAAACAACATTCAGCGGATCTCATTAGAAAATTCTCACGAACTGAGCTTACAATGCAATGGCACGAATGACAACACAAAATCCCCAATATCTAAAGACATCAGCCCTGCTGATTGCACAGTACTGGTAAACCTTTCTACAAAAAAACACTAATAGAATTAAATAGTGTCTGGAAACAGCAAATGGTTCAACAGCTGGAATCAGAGGAGATATATGTGCAATAACTATAGTTGTTTGGTATAATGTGCGTTTCCAAATCAAGTGGGCGGAATAGATCTTGCACGGGCCCTTTTGTCCCCTGACAGAATTCCTGCAGGCTGTTGGATTTTGCCATCATTCGTGTACTCTCACAATAAAGCGGCTCGAGACTATTCCAGGACAGCAAAAGTCCAAAGTCCAATGCCACTGACGTTGGTTCAATCAAATCGACTTTCCCATTTTATGCTTTTTCTGACGTCATTAGTGATGTAATGGGATCAGACCAAGTAAGGAGGGGGGGTTGTTGGGCTCAGTGTAATAATTTCCTGTAAATTGTTTTGTTTGACTTGTAATATACTGAACTTTAACACAGTCTAGTCAAGTAGATGATGATAATGAGGATGTGATTGTTTGTATCACATCCTCATTGTCTTTTTTAAACCTGTATATTCACTCCCCCTCAGAGGAAGGTAGAGCTGCATTCACTTAAGTCCAAGTTGCTTTTTGTTGTTTCGTACATATTTTGGGGAATATGTCCCACCTTCTTTTAAAAGAAGAAAATGCCAAAATGCCAAAAACAAATACTCGAGTATGTTTGCACTTGTAAAAGTAAGATATGTCCTCACTGAAAGATCTTTGGATCACAAAGACGCCAATGCTGGATTTCAGAGGTGCAGCCCCACCAGGATCGTGTCAGATTAACATGCTTTATGACTTTAATGTCATAATGAAGAAGACGCACACTGGAAATGTTGGATCTGATGACGCCTAGAACAAGCAAAAGCAGGCCAGCTCTCTATTATCAATCCAGCCCCAGTGCGACTGTAAACAGGATAACTGCTTACAGATGAAGGATTTTGGACATAAGGACACCAGGGCAGCTGTTTATCTGTTTATATCAGCAATCTAATAACTATCCATCTGTGACAGCTTGTCTCCAGTCTGTCTCAGGTCCAACACAGAGAGACATACACAGCCAGACAACCAGGCCCACTCACAATAATTTAGAGTTGCCAATAAACCTAACATGCATGTTTTTGGACTGTGGCAGGAAACTGGATTATTGCAAACTCCGTACAGAAAGGCCACAGTTGGAACATCACGTAGCCTTTATTCTCTGTTGAACCACAGCAAAACCACATTTTTACTACGCAAACTTTGAAGTGTCAGTAGTATTTTACGGAATCTCGTTAACCCAAGACCCAAGGTAACTATGCGATTATGACAAAATAAAGTAAAAGAAACGCTTAACGTAATAAACAGTCTGATAATAGAAAGGAAATGGGATCTCATTTAAATGCTTAAGGAGTTCAGCTGATACAAATGAAAATGTTATTGCCATCTTTCAGCTTTTACAAGGCTTTATTTTGTTGTTTTTGGACTGTTGCTGTAGAAACTCGTATCTGTGACTGTTTATACTAAGCGGCATTAGGAAGAACATCCGTATCATAAGGGCCATGGAGGATTTGTTGAAATCAAAAAGAAAGAGCAGCTTAATTCCTTCTGTATTTTGCTTACCCCTCCACTGACAGGACCGAAGCTGTGTCCAGATTTATCAGGCTCCTCCAGATACAAAGTGTAGAAGTCGGGCCTGGGGAAGTCCAATTTGAACAGAGCAAAGAAAATTCTTGCTAAGAACATTACAGTACAAAAAAACCAAACAATTAAAATATACAGCATGGACTGAACTTCCTGATCAAAGCAAACTCTGAATGAAGTGTTGTGTGACTACAAGACTTTTCCTGAACCATCTCCAACAGGAACTGACCTTTCATTACTTGGCATCTGAAGCCATTTGAGCACAGTGAACACTCTCTCTTCAAATGGCACTTTACTGAAACATGGAACAGAAGAGATGAGTCATAAAGTGTTTGAAACAATGATATCAGATACTGTTCTGTCTGAACATGTTGAAAAGGTGGGTTTGACCTGGGGTGAGTTTTAGCATCAAATGATGTCTCTTTTGTCTGCTGGGCTCTCACTCATCCACATCCTCATGTGCCATAACATCTGGGACTGTGATGGCACAAGTGAGAAATCCAGGCCCTGCAGATGGTAGGACCACATTGCCTTGGGAGACCCTACCAGGGGAGCTGTGTTGCCCCAGCAACAACAATCAGAAGGCAGCACAAACCCTTGCAACACATTGAGATGGAGTTTCTTGGAAAGGATTCTCCTTTCAACATTGAAAAAAAAACTTTCCCCTGGACACCTCCCATTGGAGGTTCTCTGAGCCTGCCCAACTGGTAGGAGACCGTAAGGTAGACCTACAACATGTAGGTCAAATAATACTGTAAAGGGGCCAGGACGTTGCCAGTTCAATACTTAGACATTGAGGATCAACTCTGGGCTTTAGTGGCTCAGACAAGTTAGATTGTGGCTAAGCCAGTAAAACCACAATCATTTTCTGAGGAAGGCTTGATGAAATAGCTCACGTACGTAGCATGGCCTCACTTCTTCCCCCAGAGATTTGCCAAAAAGGACACAGCTACATTCATCCACAATGAGCGTATCTGCTCTAAATGAGTCCCACAAACAAATGCAACTGATGAACAATGTGTGTATGCTGTGTTTTCAAAGAGTCCCGTTTGTAGGAAGCACGTGGTTTCATGCATTCAGCGATAGGTCATGTAGAGCGAAGGTTGCACATTTTGGGCTTTGTTTAGTGCGTCTCTAAGTTACACCTGCATTTATTTTTTTCGTCCAGCTCCCAGCAGGGGAGCAGTACTGAGCTTCATGTAGGTCCTGGAATAAGAAATTGTGATTCTTCACACAGCAATAAACACACTACTCCCATCTGTGTCGATAAGCACAGGAATGTGCTTTACGATGTGTTGCTGCATTTACAGACACTGGATAAAAAAAAAAAGTTAGAATACAAGAAAAGCTGTGAAATTTAATAATGAGTCAGCAATTGTTGAACTTCTCTATAAGCCAGGATAAGTTCAAGTTACTTAAAAAACTTGAGGAAACCAGTTGCCTCAAATAAATTAAGCAATGTGCGCTGGGTTTGTAAAGAAGTGGTTGGGTAATGGTGACTGGAAAACCACAACACATTTTATGGATATGTTCTGTATGAATGTGCGACTTTGCATTTATAAAACCTAATCAGTAATGTGCTTTACAAAACCTATTTGCAGGAGCAGTTTAGTTGCACTCTGCTCTATGTGCACTGACTAAGCTCCAACCCACATCTTCGTCCATGTAAAAATTTCCAATATCCTCATATTGTCTTCCTGTCATTTGACCTTAAGCTGCATGACTGCTGATTAACCCAGCTCGTGGTTTTAATGAACAGCTTGAATATCTGCATCTGCATCAGTGTGATTTGCTGACTAACTGCTGGATCAGTTACCATGTGACAAGATTTAATAGTGTCAGCACGAGCCAGAATAAGGTGTTAGGAGATTTATGGTGACGTTTACAATCCAAAATGTTAAATTGTTTCTGTGACATGTGACACTTTTATGATGTGGCGTGAAGAACCGCACTTACCCATCGTACAGACGGTAGATGTCGGGGAAACTACCATTAATTTTGACGTCTGATCCCGGCCAGAAAAACGTCCCAGACTTCAGTCCCTGGTACTTTGCTGTGTGCCAGATCTACACACACACACACACACACACACAAACAGGATGTGTGTTGGTCACTGAAACCACTGCAGGAACGTATTTGGACATTTTTAAAAATGTACTTGGCCGCTTGTTTTCACTCTAGCCACATTTTAAAAGAGCAAAGACAGAAAAAGGGAAGGTGCTGCGTCAACGTGACACATTTACTCGGAAAAACACTAAAAAACATGCAATAAAAACATATTTTTTCATAAAACAACCCAATGCCCAGTGTTTTCTTTCCACAATGAAAAAATAACACGCTTCTCCAAAAATCTGCTGATGAAGTTGACTTGTGTACCCAGTTCCATTAAACGCATCTTAGCAACTGAAATATTATAAAATAAACTACTCCCACCTCCTTTTGTGAACATTCTCATCATTCATTTCCCTGTAGTCTTCCATCCAAAACCTACAATAACGTCTACAGTAGCCAAATGTGGACATTAAATACAGCGCCTGGTTTTTATATCCGTCTCCAACTGAGAAAAGGATTTCACGCGATGTGTTTTACTCTGTTGCACGGCGTAAGATTTCATTTCTTTTCCATTCTTTCAATCTCAGAAAGTGGCCACAGGTCGACGTCCACTGTCCTCTGACTGATTGAAGCATTTCGTGCAGGAGATGCCCATGGTCACATCAGAGAATCAAGTGGATTCATTAGTCTTTAGGAAACACTGTAAATGCACTCACAGGCTGACCAAGGTACCAGTTCGGGTTGTCCTTCTCTGCATTGGACAGACTGAAGGTGGTGTCAAACACCGGGTCGTACATAGTGTTATCGATCAAACCGTTGGACTCTGGGTAGAGACCCTGGAGGGAGCAGAGAGGGGAGAAAGGTGAGTGACAGTTGTTTGGATATGAACCACGTTCCCTTTGAAACCCACCTAAAACCACATGTGAAAGTATTTCCTGACTCATCGCTAATTTACAACTTTTCACAATGATCCTAAAGGAGTGAGTCACTTGTTAAATTACCCGTTAAATAGAGAAAAGTAACCGTAATATCAGGGACTATATATAATATCAGTAATTGCAAGTGAAAGCACCTGCAGGTCTGCACCTGCATTCAGGAAGGTGAGTTTACCGTGACAATGGTGTAGTGGTTGGGGAAAGTCTTGCTGGGAAACGCTGCCTGCATGTACGGAGCTGACGTGCCGCATTTCTCTGTGACAGAGCAGAGCAAGAGAAGACAAAATGCATGAGCTGCTACGTGAGCATTGTGTTTGAGGCCACCGCTGTGCTTCTCCATCAGTCAGAGGTTTCACAGTAGGCGTGTGCATCACTGAGCTACACCCAGACTGGGTACATTCATTATGCTGCACAGAGGAACTGAGCCAGGGTCAACACTCACATTACCTACAACTGTATAACTACTGAGGAAGATGGGGTGGGACATCCTCATCATCGTTGGAAGGTTTAGTCACAGTTCAAAATCTCACACACATTCACTACGAGGAACTAGAATCTCTGTTTTCTATCATTCTGCCCTGAGGACGTGAGCTTATTGAGGTTAGTACTAACTGAGTTTGTCCAGAACGGGGATGAGACTGCTCCACGTCTGCAGGTACTCAGCCCTCAGTCCGTCCAGAGAGACGAGGAGCAGCGGCTGCTTAAAGCTTCAGAGAGGAAGAAAAAATAACAAATCAGGAAAAGAATGTTTAATCAAAATACGTGTGCTCTAACACACCCGGTGTGCAGCTTAAGAGGAGATGATGTTCTCCACAAACATCATTTTTCTCTACACTAATCATCACTTGATAACAGAACAGCGCCGAGCATGTGGACGTGCATATGTGCAAACACAGTCTGGCCTCTCTCACACACACACACATGCATTTCCACTCGGCTGTTTTGCTGCTCGTTCTCGTCGGCTGCGTCTCCACTCAGCTGCAGCTCAGCCCTTTGTTTGGGCCTTTGAAGAGGCCCATCATCCAGAAGAAGGTGACAGCGACTTTAGTTAGTGATTCAAAGTGGACAAAGCCGTTAAACAACTTTAAAAAACACGTACAAGTATCAGACGTCTTTCACGTTCACTGTAAACTCTTACCCCGCTGGACACGCAGGGGACGACAAGTCTCTGCACTCGTCCTCCACCCACGCTGTCTCCGCTGCAACCGGGTGGAACAAACACAGAACGTTGTGTAAACAGACTGACAGCTCACATTTTGGAACACTGGATTAAACAGGACCACGTCTCTATCTGCAGCATACACAGAACTCTGTTTTGGTCCTCTCACCTTGGCAAACGTGCTTGTAGTTTGTGCAGCAGTCTCCTGCAGAGAGACAGTCATCGGAGCAGTGACACTTGCTCTGCGTTAGCCTCTTCTCTCCACAGCGCAGCCTCGTGCATTCCCACTGCTGAGCTGCAGGGAACAGGTATCGAGTTTCACGCTGTGTTGCACTGAAGACGTTCGCATTGTAAATGGAATCTTTTCTTTTCAGCTCGCTCGTCAGTAACTCCCACACGTTTGCTGTGCGGCAGCTACGTGCAACTTCACTAAGACGCCAGGGTCAAAATGAACCAACCAGAGTGAGTGAGGGTGGTTCTAACCAACCCCGGATTCTTCCATCATAACAACTGTGGAAGAGTTAATTCTTACAGAAACTAAAAAACATGAGAAACTGTCTCTCACTTGGGACGGTGCAGATGTCATGGTAGTCATAGCAACAGCTGTTACTAGCAACGCAGTTCTCGTCACACCTGCAGCTGGGGACGTCGCCGTCATAGGGCTCGTAGCATCGGTTTCTGCAGGACGTGTGGGGGGTGACTGCAACAAGACAAAATGGAATCTTAGACGCAGTGAGTTCATGGTGGCTGTGGGTGGGAAACATGGTGACAGTCATGGTTCGGCGAAGTTCTTCATGAATTCCTCTGATTGGAGATTGTTGTGTTGTTGTGTTGCATTCAGATTTCAAACAGATGCCACAGCCCATCGTCGTGCTGTCTGATATGTTTTAGCCGATACTCCTGCCATCAGTCTGCATCTGTCTGACTCTGTCTGAGTTCAGGAGCCACATGACTTTAAATTTAGAGTCAAACACTCACAGTTCTTACCTTTTTCTTCAGAATTTGGTTTTCCATGTCCATCATGGACGTCTCACGGTTTACGCCATGCCATCATAAGCCTGGCACATGACTCTTTTTTGTGTATTTTCAGTTGGACTATTCTCTGTATGTCACGTGAAATTCCATGACAACCTATTGTGAGTCATCTGCATAATAACACTAGAAAACCGTACATTCAAAAAGAGGAAGGGAAGTCACGTGAGTGATTAACAGTCCCACAGCTGTCACCGTTATTGCAAGTACTTTTCAAGAAGTGCAGCGGTTGTGCAAACGTTTAAAGGCCAAATTGGACAAAAGAGTTTCAGAGTCACAGAAATGTTTTTTTTTAAAGTGTGAAAAACTCAAAGTATAAAAACTTCAAACTTTAAAATATGTGAAAGACTAAATAAAAGGGCAAATCACTGACAGATTAAAAAAGGCCTCACTATTTTGTTACTTAGCCATTTGGGTCATCTGTGTCTCACACAACAGATGTGTTTCTACTTGAATCCATTAAGATGTTGACTGAAGTCTTTTTTCTTGTGATTGAATCACTGTAATTATGTGACCTACACTCTGAAGTGCACCTGAAACACAAACACAAGTCACCAGGGTGACTGGATTACTATATGCAGGTGTTTTCCACAGAGGGTCACTGTTTCCGTCCAGACAATAATGGGATTTCACCTCCAAATTCTCAAAGGAGGCGATGAGTCACACATAAGTAGAGCAGCTAACCAAAACTAATGGTCTGCACAGGCTCTTCGCGTCATGGATTGTTGTTTTGATGCTTCCACAGGATATGGGGAAAAAAAATACTCAACTTAGTGGGGATTTAAATATCTGATGCTTTATTTCTGTACTGCTGCAGACGTGATGCAACACCCACAGCTGAAGACAGAAACATTGTTTGGAGCCCCAGGCTCAGAATCCTCCTCTATCTGCCGTGAATACCTTCAACCTGGATCCTTCGTATGTTCGCTATTTGCCTCGTCCACACCTCGGACTTTAAACTCTTTGTTGCATGTTCAGTTATGGACTTTGTTGACTGAAAAGTCTTGTTTGGACAGCCTGGCTTGCCTGAGCTTTGCTATTCTGTGTTTGTTAATTGAGGATCTTTGGAACTTTTGTGAGACAAAGTATTTACCTGGTGGATTATTCAGAGGATCTTTAAACGGTGTGTGCTATCAAGAACCACCTTGTAAGCTACATGAAGACTTTGTAAACCTTTGGTCTGCACGTCTGCTTCTGGAACGGGTTCACTGCTCTTTATAGGCAATATATGTCATCAAGGTCTAAATGCATCAAATAAATGCTCATAGTCGGAATTTTCTCATTGTCATTTTTGACCTTACACCCACCTTTTCAGTCTAATGCCTTTCTGTTCCAATACGTTTGGCAGGCACTAAATGTCTTCGCTTTCACACATCCATTTCATGGATCAAATGTCTGCAGAAACAGCGTGCACAGCTTCTTACTGGGCGTAGCAGCTAAAAGCTAATTCCACAAAACTGCATTTAGTTGAGCTTCTCTGTAACCGACATTTACTTGGCTTTTGGGAAGCCTCAAAGACCTTTTTCTGGAAATTACACACACCTTGCCACCAGGATGGTCTCAGGAAATTTCTGTAGACTTTGAAGTAACAAACGCCTTTATTCACCAACACTGAGACACCACCTATTATTAACTGTGGTCGTGCAATGACAATTTACAAAGGCCCTGCTCTAAGAGACCCTGTGGGGGGTCTTCAGTTTGAAAACACTGGTCCTGTGGCATAAATCTGAATATAGGTGCACATGCACACAGAGGAGACAAAGTATGTCAAAAACAGTTACTTAGCAGATGTCTTTAAGACAGGAAAACCTTTTTGTGCGCTATGCAAGTGTGTGTGTGTGTGTGTGTGTGTGTGTGTGTGTGCGTAATTGCACCTTTGTTTCGACATCTCTGCAAGTCCAGTCCAAGACCGAGTCCAAGACCGAGGATTAGGGTAACAACTGATACAGCCAACACACCAATCTTTGACACACAAACACAGTAAGAGACAGACAAATCCTCACCTCATGGAATGATTTCACATAAATGAGATCATTTGCTTTGCCTAGCAACAGCTGTTCTCTGCTCCAAAGAAACAAAGAAGAGACATCAAACAGCTGTGTTATTCAGCGCAGTTAGTGAATGAACAGCGTTGATGTGGACGATGCGCATAAATAATAAAGCAATTAACAGCAAGTGGTCTGGATAAAGTGTGATTGTAATAAATATGAGCTTGTTTGTTTGTCCAGTTTATAGTGCAAGCAAACACCTCCCTCTCCTATATTTAGAGGAGTAACGGGAGCCCTGGATTGTCCCTTTATGGTTCATGTTGAGCTGTAGATGATTACGCCCACACCTGTCCGCAAAAGGTTTACAGGGTGTAACCGGACCTGGTCAAGTGAGGAAAGGAGTCGACAGCCAGTCTGTCAAAGCCCTCATTATGTGAGCTGTTGTTGGGGACCAGGCACAGCGGTCTCCGACCCACGGGGACCACATCCAAGGGCAGGCTCACGTTAACGACGTGTTGGAAGACTCCACACCCTGAATTACATCAACTAATGAGGCACATATGTAACTGCAGCAACGTTCCTACTGAACTACAGGAGAGGTTTGCTGGTCCACTCCTGGACCTGCACCTGCCGTGCGAAGGTGGATGTCCCAGATTCCTGTGTCTTGTCCTAACGTGTTACCACTACAGTGCTTTATTATTTTAAAGCTGCTGCAGTTGAGCTGGATCTGTCTGCAGCCAATCAAGGCAACACATCTACATACTTTTAGCCACAAATGAAGGATTGTTCAGTAAGACAAGTTATTCTACAACGGTCCTGTAGAGATTTTCATGGAGTCGATATGCGACTACATTTACTGCACGTTAGAAGACATGTTGTCCGTTCAGCTTTTCCAAATCTATGTGTGTGGCCCCATGTATAACCGAGACAGACTGACTGGTCTGCAATCTTTGCACTGTAATAACTTCATAATACTTGACCTTCATTTATCTGCCTAAGCAAACATCGATATATTGACGTCAATAGCTGAATGTCTTCTGAGCAAACTGCACACGTGCATGATAAGAAGACATTCTTTGTAGAATAGTAATAGGAATGAAAATGAGAAATTAAATGAAAGAGATGAAAATTTATTTACACACGCACGAGCGCACACACACACGCACATGCAGGGGCGTAGAAGTGTTTGAGAAATAAGGAAACTGGCTGCTTTGATTTTTAAAGCTGCATCTTCCACATTCTTGCAGCATATGGGATTTTAGCTGCTCAACAGTTCTCCTGTGTTGTCTCACCTCATAAACACAGGTCTGGACTGCTGCCACACCGGTTTAGCATTCAGTGGATTTTACCACTGAGCCCTGCAGAAACTGGTTTGGCCTTCATGGATCTTGTTTACTAATTTTTATGACGTTTTGGATCTGACCCCATTTATTCTGTGCTTGAGTTTGGTCCAAATATATAGATGTTCTATGCACTTTCAAGAGTTTTGACTCTAGTGTTTTTGCTTGTAGATGCTTTTTTACATATGATTATATTTATGATCCTGTTGATCAGATGATACAGATGAACATATTATTTATTAAAAGTGACATGTGTTAGTCATGTGACCTTATGACTCTATGTGACTGATGGGAAGCTTTAAAAACACACATATCTGTTGCATTGATCATTAATGAGTGAGCCTGAAGATGCTTTGTGAAACATGCTGTTCACAAACAGACGTATGATTATATCAATAATAAATTAGTAATCTAAGCTCAGGTTGAGTCCAATGTAATTTTGTCTTTTTTACAGGTTGCTTGCATCAAATTCATGATGAGTAACGGTTTTTTCATTTGTGTTTCTGTGTGTTTTGTCTTAAAAAGTCAATAACAGATTTAAAATGATTGATTTTTTTAAAATCTACATTTTAATATAATCGCAGCGTTTTCAGAAATGAGATTCTATTGTTTATTGCTTCATTAAATTATGTTGGTATTGTTTTTACAAAGGAAACGTTCCCCATATATTTTTCACTCATCTATACTTTCGCTCATTTCCAAAAGATCCAAAACTTTTAAAAAAAGATGAGCAGGCGATTAGGTGAGGTGCACAACTATTTTAGCCTGTTGCTGCCTCTAAGTTAAAGCTAAGCAACTTGTCTGTCAGTTAAAGCTGGTAGGCTTCACATACTTCTACACAAGCTATTGCTCATAACAGTAAATCTGTTTACATGTGTACGGTGCCGCTAAACACAACGTTAAACTTAAAAAAAAGTGGTGTGAGTCTTTACAGCGTGTCATTAAACTGGGCCTTTTTAGTGAAAAAGGCCCATCGAGGCTGCTGAGTAATATTATCGCTCCCTTTAAATCACACTGCTGACCAAGAGTCGTTCACTGCAATAACTCGGCCAGCGTTTGACGCTCGTTTTGCTTTCCCACGATTTCACCTGTCGCACCGCGCGAGATAAGGAGCAGTGATCCGAGAAAACCTCCGTAGACAAAGATTAAATACTACATCAACGCAAAGCAATCTGCTGTAAAACAAAACATAAAAGTCTTCGCTAATGAAGCGAATACTCACAATGATCTTCTTTCTCTGCAACTCATAGATCCAACCCATGGCTGCCGTGTAGATGCTCTTTACACACTTTCCCAGCACGCAGACAACAAACAGCGAAGCAAAAGCATTTGTATCACCTGTAGATAAAGTAATGACCTCTGGACCAGGTGTAAGGTAGATAAGTAACTGATTGGCAGAATGAGGAAATAACCCCAGGTGTCTGTGTTCAGTCTATCAAACCAGAGGTGGCGATAATCCCGACCTTAACACGTGTGGGGGACAATTAGCTTTACAACACACTGAGCAGGCTCAAACTATTGATTTGTATATTGATAAAAGGTGATAACTTGGAAACATTTATCTGTTTATTAACTACATCTGTCGTACAACTGTAGCCAATATGGACTGTTTGCAATGGAGATAATGTCAAACATCGACTCCGTTCTGGCTGTTAGAAGCTGGGAAATCTCCGCATCAAAGCAGACGGGTTCCTTTGGTATCACAAGTATCCTTGAGCTTGGAACTCTGACAATTAGCCTCACTCGATAAGCTCTGATTAAACTGCAAACGATGAAAAACCAGGACCTTTGCCCCAGGAGACTTTGGGCAGGAATCTTGTGCACATCCGCCTTTTTAAGGACACATTCTGGGCATTTAATTGATGGTGTTAAGTGAAGAGGTAGAAAGGAAACCCTTGAGAAGAGAGGGGTTGGACATGCAGCATAGGTCTCTGGACGACAAATGAGGGCGTCGTGTTGTTTTCAGTCTTTTTTGTGCCGGTTTTTGCCACTTTTGGGTCACTTTGTAGTTCTTGTGTCTTTCAACCCAGACATACTAACACACCTGTCACACAGAGAAACGTCCAAACGAACCATAGACCTGTACCTGGTTGTCCTGTGGTTAAATATATCCACGGTTAGAGACATTTGGCCAAATACATAGATGTTCTATGCACTTTCAAGAGTTTTGACTCTAGTGTTTTTGCTTGTAGATGCTTTTTTACATATGATTATATTTATGATCCTGTTGATCAGATGATACAGATGAACATATTATTTATTAAAAGTGACATGTGTTAGTCATGTGACCTTATGACTCTATGTGACTGATGGGAAGCTTTAAAAACACACATATCTGTTGCATTGATCATTAATGAGTGAGCCTGAAGATGCTTTGTGAAACATGCTGTTCACAAACAGACGTATGATTATATCAATAATAAATTAGTAATCTAAGCTCAGGTTGAGTCCAATGTAATTTTGTCTTTTTTACAGGTTGCTTGCATCAAATTCATGATGAGTAACGGTTTTTTCATTTGTGTTTCTGTGTGTTTTGTCTTAAAAAGTCAATAACAGATTTAAAATGATTGATTTTTTTAAAATCTACATTTTAATATAATCGCAGCGTTTTCAGAAATGAGATTCTATTGTTTATTGCTTCATTAAATTATGTTGGTATTGTTTTTACAAAGGAAACGTTCCCCATATATTTTTCACTCATCTATACTTTCGCTCATTTCCAAAAGATCCAAAACTTTTAAAAAAAAGATGAGCAGGCGATTAGGTGAGGTGCACAACTATTTTAGCCTGTTGCTGCCTCTAAGTTAAAGCTAAGCAACTTGCCTGTCAGTTAAAGCTGGTAGGCTTCACATACTTCTACACAAGCTATTGCTCATAACAGTAAATCTGTTTACATGTGTACGGTGCCGCTAAACACAACGTTAAACTTAAAAAAAAGTGGTGTGAGTCTTTACAGCGTGTCATTAAACTGGGCCTTTTTAGTGAAAAAGGCCCATCGAGGCTGCTGAGTAATATTATCGCTCCTTTAAATCACACTGCTGACCAAGAGTCGTTCACTGCAATAACTCGGCCAGCGTTTGACGCTCGTTTTGCTTTCCCACGATTTCACCTGTCGCACCGCGCGAGATAAGGAGCAGTGATCCGAGAAAACCTCCGTAGACAAAGATTAAATACTACATCAACGCAAAGCAATCTGCTGTAAAACAAAACATAAAAGTCTTCGCTAATGAAGCGAATACTCACAATGATCTTCTTTCTCTGCAACTCATAGATCCAACCCATGGCTGCCGTGTAGATGCTCTTTACACACTTTCCCAGCACGCAGACAACAAACAGCGAAGCAAAAGCATTTGTATCACCTGTAGATAAAGTAATGACCTCTGGACCAGGTGTAAGGTAGATAAGTAACTGATTGGCAGAATGAGGAAATAACCCCAGGTGTCTGTGTTCAGTCTATCAAACCAGAGGTGGCGATAATCCCGACCTTAACACGTGTGGGGGACAATTAGCTTTACAACACACTGAGCAGGCTCAAACTATTGATTTGTATATTGATAAAAGGTGATAACTTGGAAACATTTATCTGTTTATTAACTACATCTGTCGTACAACTGTAGCCAATATGGACTGTTTGCAATGGAGATAATGTCAAACATCGACTCCGTTCTGGCTGTTAGAAGCTGGGAAATCTCCGCATCAAAGCAGACGGGTTCCTTTGGTATCACAAGTATCCTTGAGCTTGGAACTCTGACAATTAGCCTCACTCGATAAGCTCTGATTAAACTGCAAACGATGAAAAACCAGGACCTTTGCCCCGGGAGACTTTGGGCAGGAATCTTGTGCACATCCGCCTTTTTAAGGACACATTCTGGGCATTTAATTGATGGTGTTAAGTGAAGAGGTAGAAAGGAAACCCTTGAGAAGAGAGGGGTTGGACATGCAGCATAGGTCTGTGGACGACAAATGAGGGCGTCGTGTTGTTTTCAGTCTTTTTTGTGCCGGTTTTTGCCACTTTTGGGTCACTTTGTAGTTCTTGTGTCTTTCAACCCAGACATACTAACACACCTGTCACACAGAGAAACGTCCAAACGAACCATAGACCTGTACCTGGTTGTCCTGTGGTTAAATATATCCACGGTTAGAGACATTTGGAAAAGTCAAAAGCCACATCTCTTAACAGAGTGTTGACTCTGAAAAATACACATGTCCAGAATAGCTTTAGTCCTCACTGGAACTCTATCCTGTATCCTCTGTGGAAAGCAGCTCAGCCTGTTGTGTAATTAAAGACATGGACAAAAATTGTTGGCCACTTACTATGAACACACAGTTTTCCCCTTAATTGCTTCACATTTTTCATTCAACATCAACAGCAGAAAATAGAGGCTTCAAATGCAGTATGTTGTGTGAAGAAAGGTTTAACCAGCCTCTTACTAAAATCAGGTTCAGACAGGCAGCACGCTTGACATCAGGCATAGTGATCCAAGCATTAATCCCAACCTAATCACAGGGTGCGGAGACATATTGGATGTCTGGCAACTGATGAAGGGTGCAGTCGTTGGGAGCAGGAATAAAAGAAAGGCTGAGTAGCATCTATGAGTAAAAAGGGACAATCTAAGATGATTTGCTCAAACAGGATCTTTAATACAGCCAATACAAATGGCCTGGACTGTTCCTGTTCCTGGATTCTAGTACAACTTGATGTATTCGTGAAAATATTTGGTTACATCAAAAGCAATGTCGGAATTTATTTCTCCTATTTTCTTCCATTTATTATTGTTTGTCATTTTGAAGATATTTCTGACAAAAGTGTAGGTTCTTTTTATTTTGAAGGGGCACAAAAAAATCCACATCTGAAAATGTGAAATTTGAAATCTCTAAAAGAATTTAAATCCTAAAGCTAGGAAAGGTTGACTTTACACACTCTGACAAGCCATGAGGGCTGTGGAAAACTGGAAATGAGTGTCGTGGTATGAAGAAATGCACGATGCTGTACAGTCAAGGACATATTAACAGGAAAGTCAGTGCTACACACTGTGGCCAAACCAAGCCCAAACTGTATTTAAGTTCAAGGCCAGGCTCTTATTCCCTCCGGGGAAATAACACCGTCCAAAGATGCAGCTTGCGTTTATATTTGGACAAAATATTCCCACTAACCTTACGCTGGTCTTAGTAAACTGGAGGAACAAATCAGCACATCCCCACAGGAAACTACCGAATCTCTTTTTTCTGTTTCCAGTAACAGCACAGAGATGCTGAATGGGAGAATAATTGACACCGATTATAACCAAGAAATCCTCAGGGTAAATCCTCTGTACTGCAGGTGAGCCACCACCTGCAGTACAGTCATCTTCTGTGGCAACATTTGCATTAGACAGTTAACTAAACTCAAGCTCAATCTGTTACACAATGCAGTTACACAACAGAGGTTACCACAGAGAAATAAGAAGGTTGATTGTCAAAGTAGGGGTCCTGGTTAACACTTTGTTCCACCTCTTCTCTGCAGTTGTGCTCATGCAAAAATCCCCAAAAAAACGGAGCGTCAAACTCTCAACATGGTGCGTTCACAATAAATAAGCTGTTCTGCAAGTGCTGCCAAATTAGTAAGAAGATACAGATCACATGGACTTAAGTATGTCAATATTTTAGTCAGCAGCGTGAAATATTGTACTTGTTGCTACAAAGGATTTGATTATTCACCATTAAAGTCTTCCAGGCTAGATTTCGCAAAAGCCGACTCATGCAGATTCCACCCATTCCAGTGAGAAGCACTTGACCAATTCGTGTGACGTCATAACGCTCCTGGTTTTAGTGATTTTTCTGAATATCAAACACGGGAGTCCACCGAAATGAATCGGCAGCAGGTCACGTTCGAGGGCGGATTCATTCACGGGCAGCAAATTCTGTCAGCAAAGACATTAAGGTTTGAGTAGAATAATTTCACCCCAGTCTCTCAATAATGATTAGTATACGATGATAAACATACGGCCGCAACGCTGTGGTTTTGGTGAGGCAACCAGATTATTTCCCTGATAACAACAGGAGGATGGAATTTATGTATTATCAAAATGTTCCCAGACTAATAATTTCTTTCCCATCCCAAAAAATCCAATGTTGCAGTAAAATAAACAACCGTAGTCATAAACTGATTCACGGTTGGGTTGGAATTCTGTGCCTTACTACTACATTCAAACGCTGTTCTCCTCTGCAACTTTCCTTAGAAACTAAAGGCATTGGAACATTACGTAAGAGCTCAGGTCATCGGCGTATCATCAAAGTAAATCCAGACATTTCCAACAGGAAACACGACATTAAATTGAGAGTTTTGCTCATTAGCTCTCACAACACAGCTGAGGCTGAGCAGCAAACTGGTCGTCAGCAAACTGGTCGTCAGCAAACTGGTCGTCAGCATCGGCAGCCAAAACAAATTTCACTGCTGCCGTAATTTGTTGTAGTAATTGTTCCCGCATGTCCAATAATTCTCTACTTTTAAATTTAGGCACAACTGCCTAAAAATCTCGGAAATATGCTGCCTGACCTTATAGTTACATTGGAATGAAAATGAACAAAAAAGAAGAAGTCATTCAAAGTTGTACAATTCTCTACGGCTTTTATTTGAGAGACTACAGGAATAAACACGGCTTTATTGACTATATTCATCCTTTTCTCTCTTCTACCAATTACCATGATAGCTAGCTAGATAGTTAACTCATCTGCGCAATGTTATACAAGTACATACCAAACATGAAAAAGTACAGGTTCTGACTTCTTTTTATGTGAAGAGTTAAGTGTGAATGGATCTGGTAGTTGTAGTATTAGCAGTCTGTAGTCCATTTGCAGAGGCGCAGCTGGATCACCATCAAAGCTGAACAATGATATGAATGTCCACTGTACAGTAATATCAGGGCAAACCATCCATTCTGTCGCTGGACGTCTATGTTCGACCAGCCGGACTTAAACAATAAAAGAAAAGGTCATCGCTTCTTCAGCCTGCAGGAGGCAGTTTGCCAAAGATGCTGATCATTTTACTGACTTATGAATGTGGGACTTTCCACTTCCCTTTGCCTGTGGCTGCAAGTTACCAACAAAGCTGCAAATGAAAAAGCCAAATGTAGGAAATTAAGATGCAGGTGTACATACATACATACTACAGCAGCATCAGCAATGTGACCTCCTGTAATAAGAGATCTACGCGTGTCTTATTACAATTAACGGGGGCAGAGGTGCTACTGGATTAAAACTAACACACTAGGTGCTGGTTGTTATGATGCTTTGTAATAAATATGACAAGTTGTAAAAAAAAAAACATAGACCTAGTTGATGAGACAGAACGATGTTGAACATTGTTGTGCAAAGTGAGTGGGTGTGTCAATGAATTCACTCCTGCTGTCCTTTCTGAACCTGTATTAACCTTCTGCCAAGGACGAGTCTGGAGATGTCATTCACCGAAGAAACTGGCAGCAATTCATAAAAACAGGAAAGAGCTGTTCAAGCTTCTCACTCTCACAGTTTTCCCTGGTAATGACATATTTCCCTTCTGTTCCATAACAGCCCAAATATCATTTTTGTTTTTTGCTCTTTTTCTTATTGCCAAAAATTTTGTGGCCCCATATTATGACTGGCCCCATTTAAGTAATGTGTGGAATAAAAAAAATTGGTGTGTAGTTCATCCAGTGTTATTTATAGGAACGATTTGTTGAAATTTGGAAAACATGGTTTTTATCAAGCCGAGAATTAGATTCAAATATTGATATCGCTCTAATGTGTGTTTATAGGCCTGGCTATGACTAAAAGGAACAAATCTGTGATCATATTATCATTAGTGAGCTTCAGGGAAATTTTGTTGGCTTTTCAGTCTTTATGGGAAATTGAATGACCAGCTTCAAATTCATCTTAATTAATTAATTCATTAATGTGTTTTTACCCAACTCTCAGCAAGAAGAAAAAAAAAAGAAAAACCACAGCAAGTTTGCATGTTTTGGCACAGTAGCTACTGTTCAAGTGTTTTACTGTACATTGCTGTTGAGTTGCTGTTGCAGTATTAAAAGGCTTTTTTTTTTTTTTTTTTTTTTTTTAGGCATTCAGCATGAACACAGAAATGCAGTGAACAATGTGATACATTGATTAAAAAAGTTATTTCCCCACCAATTGGTTTTTATGTGACTTATTCAAAGCTCTTTAAAGTTAAGGCCAGTAGGAATATTGACAGCATGTATTTATAGTTCAGGAGCTAAACGCTGATCTCGGTATAAGGAAGTGATCCGTTGTGTCAGATAAGAATGTATGGAATGCAATGCTGTAGCTGTAGGGAAAAACTCCCCCACCCTGTGTATTTCCTAGCTTATTCGTTCTGAAATGTTATAGATATTATTGATTATTCCTCTTGTAATCACCCAACCGTGCACCTGCCAAACTGTTCTTTTATTCGTTTCAATTTTTTAAAATATGTTCCCTTCTCAAAGCACTTCTTGGGCAGTTCCTCGGCAGTGGAACGACGATGCGCTGGCTTGTCCAGCGCGCATGCAGTGAAAATGCTGAACTTCTCTAAAGAGCTACACCCTGTACATATGTGTGTTTGTCTGTGTCTCTGTGTGTCTAGTCGTCCCTCTCAAATGTGTGCAGGTAGGTTTTGAGGCTGAGGGTGCAGGTGTAGGTGAGGTTGGTGGATCGGTACAAGTCCAGGCCTGTCAGGATCTCTATGTCTCGGACTCGAGCTGTGTGGAGCTTCAGAAGGTCTTCCACCCACTGCGACTCGTCCTTGTCGCTCTGCAGAGACACAGGCGGGATGTGGTTATTCACTGCTAAATTGTATACAATCGTATTTATTTATATACTTATTGTCCAACAAAATACCACAGTCTGTCTGAAACGGAGTATAATGTGTGAATATTACTGGTATGACTTAAAGATTCCTAGGGTTAGTCGAGTTCACTGGAGGCGGAGGAAACACTTAATTTGGGAGTTTGAGACTAACCTTTAACCAACCGCTCAGCTGCAGCCCACCAGCAAACAAAGCCATTGCACAATTTTGGACAGCCCACGTATGATTTAACTAAATTAAACATTTTGCAACTTGGATGAGGCTGCAGGTAAATCACTAAAGGACCTTGTTTCTGCCTGACAATCTAAATGCTAATACCATGGAAAAAGCAGATTCACCGCGCTGCAGGAGTAAATAATTAAAAGCACATAAGCATAATTGTTATTGTGCAACAATATTTTACAATTGAAGCAAACCCGTTTGTAACCTTGAGAATCGATTCTCAATTCCATGCGAGTATAAACATGTGGAAGACCCCATCTAAGAGGTCTTCTTGGAGCCCTAACTAACAAAACAGCTGTGCTAAACAGCACACTTCCATCCCGCATCTCTTGACGCTTTTAACCTTGTGATACACCAGCAGAGAGTTTTGCAGCATTATAGGAAAAACCACGTGAGCTTCCTCTGCCAGCACCTCTTTGATGTCTGAGGCATTTCTCTCTGAAGGTTTTGTAATAATTAAGCATGGGTATGTGGGCTTTTCCCATATGCCACATGTAATACACACAGGGTTAGGCTAAAGGTCAAAGCTTCAAATAATTATAATGATTACTGTAAAATGTTGAGCTGTAAAATGTGAGAGACTTTGACTTTAAAAGTGCATTAACTCACAAACATTTGCCAAATGTGGGCAGCTGATTAGTGCTTTGGCAGTGGTTAAATGCAGACTGATGAGGTAGTGCTCTGCATGTTGTACCCAATAAAAACCACCTATATAGAAGCAAAAGACCAAAATAATTGTGATGACGTGTTTCAACAGAAGTAGTCAGAGAACTTTGTTTGAGTTACAGAACAGGACGTCCGTATATCAGTGACATTTTTCCACAAAGCAGAAGGAGTTGGAGTTAATTTTAGACTCATTAACTCAATAGAACTCGTTTTCTGTGGAAAAGCCATACTAGACAAATGATTAATCCAAACACAGTAATTGATATGTGTTTGATTATGTGCCTCTGGACACATTTATTTATTTTTTTAACAGACTCATTCTGAACAAGCAAAAAGCTATGAAACAAGAAATTTCCCATTCAAACTAATTGCTGTGTTGAAAGCTTGAAATATGATGCACAGATTTCAGATTCCTCACGGAATGAGTTACTGATGAGCAGTTAGAATACGATTCATAACAGTATAGTTTTTAATGAGCGAAAAACAGTCCCAAGGTCACCAGATGCATTGACTGACATCAGGATTATCTTCAAGTAGAGGAAATGTCAGCTTGTGATTGTGTCTCAAAACTTCTGCTTTGACTCTTAAAAGGTGTGTGGGAAATATTACTGTTAACTCAATAATACACTTCTCCTCTTTCCTGTTACTCCATGGGCCAAAAGAACCAGAATAACAGCCCTGTCAGAATGAAAAGGCATCTCGTAAACACGTCCACTGATCTGATTTGGGCAGTTCACTTTCTGTTTAAATGTTGTGCATGGAAATGTGGATTCACGAATTGGATTCATTTCCTGGCCCTTGAGAGGGCGGCATGATTTAATCCCTGAGGATTCTAAAGGAGGGCAACTCATCCCAACTCAGCTTTGGCAGCTCTACTTCAGCTTTTTGGGAAAAGCTCATTTTACAATGTCTTATTAATGTAACTGAAATGAACTGTAATTGAATTCATAATTTCCAGCACCACCTATTAAAACAACTCCATGACTGAGAAGAGGAATCATAATTTCCATCAAACAACAACACGGATGGAAAGAGCAGCTCAGGGGTTTACAGTGTAGCATAAGTCATCCGAACACATTTGATACTGTACAATCTATGATGTTCCTATTTACTAAACCTGGGCCCCAGTTCCAATAATTGACTATGAAGCCCCACTCAGATCAGATCAATGTGTCTGATGCACCCGCTGCACACGTCCCTACAGTAAATAGAAGATTTGTCACATAATACAGCAGGCAGGCAAAAAGCCCTTGTTTCTGGTTACTGCCTGAGGCCTGACAAAGGAAAAGGGCTCAAAAAAGAAGCAGTGTTTTCACATATTCCAAGAAGATCAAAGAAACACATCAAGACTCAAAAAGCTCTTTGAAGACATTGTATCCATCAATGGTGCTCAGGCAGCTTCTCTGGATGAGAAATTTGTAACAAACACCAAGGACACATTCCCAGGTCGCCCAAGCAAACACTGCATGTCCACTATCTGCTCACTCGCCTGTTTGTCCTACAGCGTGTTATTGAACACACCCTCCGCCCACTGAAACCTTTATTTGGATTTTCCAGGCGCACAATAACAAAAGTCGTCCTGGAGAGAACGAGGAGCTGCCGTGAGAAAGTGGCAAAGTGTTCTAGCAAACAGACAAAAGACCTCAAGCTACTGGGTCACAACCGCGAGCGTCACAATGCACGTCTGTCATTACGCCACATATGACATCAATGCCTTTGATCAGCAACATCTGAAATAGCAGTGAGCTCGGACACTTGCCACAGTGTTTCACACTACGTTTAGCACTTATAATTGTGACCTGATTACGGGGCTGGAGAAAATTAAAAGCCTCATCAATATGCTTTCAGCTCATCCTGATTAAAACGGGAAGTCAGTACTTAAACCGCAGAAAGACAATCTACAAACTGGGCCGTGACTGTTGTGATCTAGCGAGAAAGAGGCTGGTATGTTTTTCCAGCGTGCTTTTCATGTACTTACATTCTTTCTGGTACTTTATCAGTGCACAGAGCACAGATGCAGGGGTTTATCAAAGGAGGAAAGTGGAAAAAAAAAAAAAAAACTGGGAGGGACACAGTCGAAAAGGAAATCTGACACAGAATGAAAACATCCCCACCCAGTTTGATCCTCAAAATGACAAGTGATGACAAATGTGACAGGGCAGACAGCATCGCTTAATTCTCAAGGATTTCCAGATTTCACATGGCAGTGTGAAATATTTCTGGAAACGTTCAGTATTTTATATTAAACTACATCCATGCATTGCATAAGGGAAAAAGTCACATCAGATTAACAATTACTGATCATTTGTGTGACTCATCTGATTTTATTTAAAGCTGGCGCCACGCTAAGCTATAATCGAGACAAATACCAGCTGAATTCCACGGAGGGCGACTCCGACCTGAGGCCAGGTGGCCAAAATCTGATTGACCCCCTGCCAGACTGACGGGGTGGTAGGTGCAGGTCAGCACGAGGACAACCGAGCAAATCTGAAGCCCAAATCAATCACTATGAATGTAAATGTTTTGTTTTTTATCATTGTGTGCATCACAATAGAATTCTGTACAAGTTACAACCTGACATGATCCCTGCAACAAACCCCTCTATGCGTGTTTGTTTCGAATGGGTCCTCAAACAAAAGCACGAGAAGGTCAAAGAGCAGCATGACGTGAGTGTTTTCCCAAAACACGCACACACATTAAACAGCTAACCAGTGCAGTCACACATGGGGGGGAAAAAAAAGTGTTATAGAACTGCAAGCAGTTTGCAAGCAGTGGCACGCACACAGTTTTGATCACGAGAGTTAACTCAGGATTGTGCTCGTGTCGTGAATTTCAGGAAACCGGCTAAACAAACTCTGCTGCTCAACTCTGGATTTGCCCACCGGGAGAGCGAAAAGAGATTGTTCCCGGTCAGGAAAAAGTGCCCCTCATCGGTTCCCAGCACGTGCATGATGTGTGAATAAACCAGGCCTCCGAAACATTTCCATTACCTGACATTTGACATAAATAGGACATACGAGAAATGGCTCTTTATGCTGTTGATGGGTCTGTTATGTTGCTAAAGCTTCACACTAGAATTGGCTAATGTACATTAAATGTAAACTGAGTCAAACAGACGCTTCTTTTTTTTGCACTTGCTCCATGAGTCACCTGACTCCTTAGCGAGAGTTGGTTTGATTCTAATTGAATTTGATCTCAGATTGGCTGCCTGTCTGCATGAGTCTCATAATATTTATTTTTACGCTGCAGGGAATTCCCCCACTCATCGCACATGCTTCTTCTCCTTCCATTAACGTTCCCCGATAGCTTTTAAAAGCAGCTTGTAAACAGAGAATTCCCTGCAGGGCATGTTCAAATATCCACTTGTGCATTAAGAGGAGCTGTGAAGGGAATCGGCTGTGGTCCGGCAGACGTGAAGCAGGTCTGACCCCTTTCCAGCAGAGCAGAGCGGCTGGTGTGCTACACTGTTTTACTGGAAACCAATTGTTCAGCCGACTTCCAATTCAAAGGAACAGAATCACAATCGGTCCCATTAAGCCTGAGGAGAATGTGTGCGAGTGTTTGCTCCACTAGCACAAGTGAGTGGAGGAAGGGGTGGGGTTCTCCTGAAGTCTATTATGAGCTCCACTGTCTTCCTGTGGATGAGGATTTCTGCTGAACATCATTTAAGTAGATGGATGTGGATAAGAAACCAGGATCAGTATCCTTAGTGACACAACCAAAAACTCTTTTATCAGATTACAAAGAAGCCTGCGTGCTTCTCTAAGCGAACTTGATATATGGCTCCACCTTACACAATGACGGTATCAAAACCAGGGAATCCGATCACGCCTGTAATTGTCCTGAACCCACCATCTGACATTCACACCCACTTCCTAAGAGCCTCCACCTATAGTGTACTGTGCTGTGTCAAAGTCAGATCACTGATTAGTGATGACCGATCAGCAGTGTAACTGCCTTTGCTTATGTTCGATAAGATATTTGAGGTTTTCGGTTGATGAAGGCAGTTTAAAAAAAAAAAAAAAAAAAAAAAGGAAATTTTCATGAGCATTTTCAGGAATTCTATCAATAAAATAGAGGATTAATCATTTGACAGAGTTATCTGGGAATAAAATAATGTTCAAATCATCATCTTTGTCAGCCCTCACAAAAACCACCTAACGGATAAAGTAGCATGAGTGTATCAGCCACAAGACAGATTTATGCCAGATTCATACATAATTCAGATGACTTCTTCCGGAGGAGTTTTTCAAGTTAGATGCTCTAATCTGTTTACTCATACAGAGGAGACGAGTCGTTGCTGAGCTGCATCTCCACTGTAGCTTTCCAAAGAAGTCATCTGGATACATTTGTGACACCCTTCTGATTTTTACATTAGCCTACAGTGAAGTCTAGTGGTGATGAGTTGGATTTTAAAACACAACTTAACTTAATAAAATCCAACTAGATTATACACAGCTACATCTCACACTCCTTCATTTGTGAACTGGTGTTATATTCAGCTATTCATGTTGTATTTAACAATTTGTGATACATTTAACTTTTTTTCAGTTCAGGGTCGACACAGCGTATCATTTTGTCCACATGGGGATTTGGCACGGCTTTTTCACCGGATTCCCTTCCTCCCATATTTCTACCGAGCGTGGGACCAGCCCTGCAGGGCTGAGGAGGGGGATGTGCTGTAGGATGTTCAGTGTCTGGCCCAGGGCAGTTCAGCTATTTATGTTATATTTAGCAATTCCTAATATATATCGTAAAACTGCGTCCTGGTGCTGCAGCACCAAAAACACGTTGGTTGAATCCCCCAGTTTTGTTTTTTAACGATGCTGTTTAATTACAGGTACGAGCTCTGTGAGACATTTAGACTTTTAGCTTTGTGCATATTTGTCAGTGAAACTGAGGGTCTTGTTTTTTCTCTACATGGCTGACAGATCCATGAATTAGACGTTCGAAACGGGACTAGTCACGGTAGAAACCCTGTGTTGATAGTGGACACACCCCAGCCTGCTGCAGCACTGGCGTGGTTGCTATGCGGAGGTGATTCCCTTCAGCGCCGCTGACATGAAAACAGGAAGTGGGGGGGAGCTCCTGTGAGCGGGCAGCTGGAGGGAAGCCGTGCAAACCCTCACGCTTTTAGGTGCTGGTGTTGGTCATATACACGCTTTTCCTGTTTATAAATATCACTGTTTGGCTAAATATGATTTCATGACAATCATAATTATAATACAGCTGGATTGTGTTGGCGTGTTTGTTCCTGAACAGGTGGGTTTACACCAGCACAGATGGTGGAAGACAAAAAAAAACAAACAGTTTTTTCCTGTTTCAATATGCAATTGCATCTCATTTCAAAACATGTTTTCCTCCGTGTGCTGTGCTTTTATTTTCTCTCCTCGACTACGGTTTTGGTTCAGTTTCAATAAACACATTGATGCTCTGACACTGTCCATATTAAAGCAGACCGTTCTTTCTCCAGTGCTGGCACTGTATTTCCAACCTCACAGTATTGTGCAAATGGAAAACTCGGGCCGAACAGAATGACATGTGTTTGCTAAAGCACAGATAAATATAGAAATGTAAATAAAGGCCAGGAATATTTATTAATTAACTTAACAATAAACATGGTGATTTTAGCCATTTATCCTTTATTTAAAACGTTTTGCGGCTTTAGGGGACTTTACTAAGCATTTTCCCATCAACTTCCCATATATTATTTTAATGTATTTCATTTTAATAGTCTTATGATGTTTTTGGGTTTTTTTTTTTTTAATCTTTGTCTTTGCTTGGTTCCCCTTTTTATCAACTTTCAATCTGTAAGGCACTTTGAATTACATTAATCTGCACAAACGTTGCTACATAACTAAAGTTTTGATTGGCTGATGCTACCGTCATTATCGAAATGTCAGATGAAATTTGGTGATTTCTGTCCGACTCTTAACCAGGTGTTTTTTGTTTTTTTTAAACTAACCAAGGTGGATTAGTGACACACGTGGTCTCAGTGCTGGAAACAGGGGGGTCCCACCAGTCCTGTTTTAAGGCTAAGACTCCATTTTAGGTTTAGTGGGTAAAGGCTGGAGTTTTAGTGTTTAAGTAAAGGTTTGCTCCACAGCTTCCACCTCATAATCAGTCAATGTTTGTTTCATCCAGCTACAACTAAGAAAGGCCCCAAGCTTAAAAACTGTGTCATGGCACAGATGCACTTATGGAATATTCACAGAAGCAAAGTAAAAATGTGTCATGTGTTTTCTTAAATAAAAAACAACTATATTTTATTAGTTTTAATATTAGTATTTTGAGAGCCGTGGCTTCCTCCATGGCTTCCATGGAAGCGGTCAATGTTTTCTGTTTGGCTGACTCATCCCCAAAAGTGCTGAACAACTCCAATGATTCCCTGTTATTCTGGGGTTCTTCTTTCCTTTTTTCTAATCGTACTTCTATAAAAAGTGCAGCCAGTCAGTATTATAGTCAGTATGTCAAAGTCTCTCTTATAAGATCTCATTGACTGGACTCCAGGTTTGTGAACACCTAACTCCATTTGCCATCACTGCGTGTGTTCGTATCGCAGTGTCAATCAGCTTAGAAATGTTACGTTACATTACATTTTTTTGTGCCTGCCTTCCACGTCCACTTCAAGACTTTAGTTTGTTTAGGCAACAGCCACAAGACAGAAAGAACGAAGTTTATCACAAGACACCAGGCACAAGCTAAACTATGACGTAAGCACTAATGCAGTCAAACATCCCACTGTTTATTGTGCACTTACAGCTTAATGGATTTGCTGAAAATGCCAGAGAAATGTGTTGAAGGCCCAAATCCGAATATCAAAGGAGCTTATAGGTGATTTTATGCTCTGCTCATAGTGTGACTCACTATGAGCAGAGCATAAAATAAACAATCCCAAAGCCTGTCACCACATGGTTGCCTGGATACTATGTTGTAGAGAAAAAAAACTCTCTCTCTAATCTGGTTTTGTATTTAAGATTCAGCATTTCAACATTTTTGAAAAAGCTACATTTTCCCCCCCTCAAAACAGAGCAACTGTGGTGGGTAACGTAAAAATGAGGCTCTAATGACGACCAGCCCTTCGTGGCGTAACCTGATTTCAGCTTTCCAAGCACGGCATTAAAGTTAACACATGTCCCAGCAGCTGTAAAACTAGCACCCGGGACGGAAATATTCCCGTAACTATATATAATTTATATTATTAATTTATATCATTTTTTGTGTTTAACTTTATGAGAACTTAATACTTCCAAAGCTCACTGAGGTCTTTGCAACTGAAAATACAGTCTGTGTGAATTTGCCGTTTGCTGTTGTCTTTGGCCATTTTGTGGGAGCAGCTGGCTCAAACTAAGTCAGTCCCATCCAACAGGCCTCCTTCAGGAACGTCACGTTCAATTTGCTGGATCTGCTAAATAGCAACTTTAAAAAGCTTGAATTTTAGCTGTTAGTGTTGAAAGACAAGTCTAGTAAAATGTTCACGTGTATTCCAAGTGTGTCTTTATACATTTCCACCATTATATGTTTCTCAGAAGGTTTTTTTTACAGTGTTGTTTAGCTGTGATGCATTGATTGACCAAACAACAAAACGAACTAATGACTAATGGAAGCAGCCTATACATTAGTAAAGGAAACTGAATCTTTAATGCGAACATAAGCTGACTGTGAGTAATTGACACTATTCAAGTTGCTAAAATAAGATGAGCTGTTTCCTTTCAGGAGTTACCACAGTGAATCATGTGCCTCCATCTAACTCTGTCCTCTGCATCCTCTTCTCTCACACCAACTAACTTCATGTCCTCCTCACTACATCCATAAATCTCCTCTTTGGTCTTCCTCTAGACCTCCTACCTGGCAGCTCCAACCTCAGCATCCTTCTACTGATATATTCACAGTTTCTCCTCTGAACATGTCCAAACCACCTCAATCTGTCCTCTCTGACTTTATCTCCAAAACATCTAACATGATCTGTCCCTCTGATGTCCTCATTCCTGATCCTGTCCATCCTCGTCACTCCCAAAGAGAACCTCAACATCTTAAGCTCTGCTACCTCCAGCTCTGCCTCCTGTCTTTTCTTCAGTGCCACTGTCTCTAAGTCGAACAACATCTCTGGTCTCACCAGCGTCTTGAACATCTTTCCTTTCATTCTCGCTGATACTCTTTTTAATATAATAAAAAAAGGTAGTTAATTTGTGCCATCAGTTTTCCACCACCAGAGTTTTCTTGGATTTACTGCAGAACCTCTCCTGTAGTCTAATCTGGTTTGATTTGAAAAGGAAGAAAGTAAGTTAGAAAATGTGAGATTAAAGCTTCATTAGTGCCTTTAGTGCCTTAAACTAATGTTTTTGATGATTATCACCATGAACACACACACACACACACACATTTTGACTCACTCCTAATTAAATTATCCTGCCACTGCTCACAGAAGCACCATAAAAGGAGAGACCTAAGCTAAAACAATCCAAAAAAAGCACAGATTCTTTAAAAAACTATTTTAGGATTATTTCTGTACTTTTTTTGCCTTTATTTGACGGTGGAAAGTACAGAGGGAAAGGAAAGCAGGGCTGAGAAAGACACGGGTGTGACACGCAACTACATATGTCTCTTGCAACGCAGTTTAGAGAATGTTTCATTAAATTAAGAAAAATTACCAATTTTATAATAAAAAAAGGATAAGAGATTACAAATGAAGGGTGGATGTTTAAGTTCATAGACTCTGTGGACAAGTGGACATTGGTATCAGTATTAAACTTGCTGGATGGACAGCTCTCGCCAGTGCATCACCCTTTAAATAGACCATTTAGAAAGATATTTGGTGACTACATTTAAAAAAACATATCGGTTCATTTGTGGCTGTTTACCTCCAAACAGCGTAACCCACCATGATATTTGCAAGGCTTTTCTAAAAGCACAGTCACAGATCCATTATGCTGTGTACATATTTGCAGTGTATGCACGAACCTGCCGAGTGTGTTTATCAGCGGCCAGGGTTGACATGGCAACGTTTTTCTACAAACAGCCTCTCCGTGGTTTTTGCCTATAAACTTTCAAGTACTCTAGTTAATCCCAAAACGTCCACAAAGACTTCAAATAATTATTGGAAATTTAGAAACTGTCGTTTGACGTGAGAAATTGATTTCTCTACATGGAAATAACGTGAGGAGAGTATGAATATTTCCCTGTAAACACAGATGGACTTGTAGCAGGTTCAGATGTTTTTCCTCACACAGATGGGTTTGATGTTTCTTCTTTTTAAGTGTTTACATGTCGTTTTTTTATATGTCTGGTCTCATATAATCTCTGTTTTGGATTGTTGAAATGTAGCCCGTTAGTAGGTGTAGGTGAGTAAACAACAACTACTTAGCTGCCAATTAGTATTTCCTGTTCCTACATTTTGGCCTGGGAACTTCCAGGCCAACTTGAAAGCAACATTACTCACCGCACCTGGTTTTATTTTCAGTCACGTTTCTTTTTCTTGTTTCAGGAATCACAGATGCCTAATGTATGAGTCCTCTTGACACTCAGCCCGTGTGTGTGACAAGTACAAACATCATGATACTCATCAACATGTGCAGTTTCCGCAGATTTCAACTATTCATGACAAATTTCAATGTCATTTATGATTTATTTATGTGGGACATAATCCGGTTAAAATAAACTAAGTTGAATTTCATGTTGTAAATTTCATTTATGGAATCCTTTTTGGGGTGTATTTTAAATATTTTTTTAATTTAAGTCTCCTTAAACCTTCTGTGTGAGCTTCCAATCACAGGTAGATAAAAGCGAAAGACGAAAACACTGTGTCATAACTCCATAGCTTGAGAAGTGAGAGATCACAACCTGCAGCTAAGAAATACACATGGGAAAAGTAAATATACGTATACGGCAGAAGATTAAAAGGATGTGAATAAACTTTAACTGGGGAATTATAGGACTGACACACTGAAGTTTGTTAACAGTCAGAAAGACAACATGTGATTTTTTTTTCTCACTAGCAAATGTCTTAGCTTTTCTCATCTTTGGATGGGAAGTAGACCACTTGCTGTAGATTTCCACCCGAAAAGCATCACTAGAGATGATGGGAGTAAATATTTCCCTCCGAAAAAAACAACAACATAAAAGCACAACTGCATTATTGTAACCTTAATATAAACTTGATATTAAAATAATTAACAAAGGATGATCAGTAATTTTAAGAACAGTTAGGGGAGTTTTTAAGACCTAAAATTCAAACATTTTATTAATTAGCCTTTGTAAGATTTTGTTTTAAGGCGCTGAGGAAAGTCTAAATCCCACAGATCTTAAAACTAGAGGTTTCCTTAGTGACACCTACACAGTGAAGAGCGGGAAAAATGACCAGTGGAACCAGGCCAATGACACAAACACCACAAAGTTCACCCATCTTTGCCCACAGTGACGTGGGAGGTTATTACTGTAACTACCATCAGCGAGTTTCACCACAGCTCGGACAGTAACAGAGTCAGTGATAGAAAAAGTACAGGAAAAGTACTACACTGTATAAAAGCACCCAAATTCTGCATGTAAAACAATAGTTGAGTAAAAGTATGCAGGCATTAGTAGAACAATGTACTTATGGTATAAAAAGTGAAGCAGTACAGATGCTACCTCACTATTCCCAATTTCCTAAGTTATTTTTTATAACATTCGTTCTGTGAATTTTATAATACAAATGTGAGAAGTGATTCATTGATATGACTCAGACTTCATACTAAAGCCTTTGGATGAGTTATTTTGTCCAAGCAGCAGGCAGATTTATCCTGTTTAATATGACACACAAATGACTCAGGTTTTTTCAATTCAATTATTTGAACTTTTTCTTTGGTGTGATGAATTGTAATTTGACTGAAATAATCCAATGACAACAAATCTTAAATTGTGTGTAAGATGTTGATTGTAGGAAGGTATGCAGGAAGGAAATGATTCACTGAAGCACCGTAAATTTGTACTTACAATCGACCCCCTCCCCCCCTCCCCGCTCCCAACCACTGCATTTCATGCAGGCTGTAGTGAACAGCTGGGCCACCACTGCCCCCTGCTGGGAGGTAAGGTGAACTCACGTTGCAGGCTTCACTGTTGTCTGGTCTGTGAGGGAGGAGGAAGGAAAAGACCCTGAGCGCTCCGTTGCACTCCTCCACAGTCTGGTTTAGCTCCTGACAGCTCGTCACAACAGTGTAGTAGTGGGTGGGCACCGGCGGGGCGGCGGGGGAAAATCTGCAGGGAGAGATGAAGGAGGCCCCAAATGATAAAGCAGCTGTTTTACGATGCATCATTATTACTCCTCACAGCAACGCCCCTTCATTATATTTCGTCACCAAGCTTGTATTCACACAAAATCAGTGTACCTCAGTGAAACATTATATGTAGACGTAGACAGATTTCTCTAAAAGCTCTTCTCTAAAATAACTTAAGTAATTTAAAAAAAACACACATTTTTGTTTCCAAACAATTGGTGTAAAAGAGTGAGAGAGACTCACACTTTTCATATGAAAGCAGCATGGGGGTCCACACCCTCTCTAGGGGCCGCAAAAGCTTCACTGGGGGTAACTAGGCTTTTGAGGGACAACTACACCCCCAACGGTAGGTCTTCATCCAAATCACTGCATTTACACAAACTCCCTGAAGTTACCGCTTTCACCTCATAGACCGATGGGCAATTTATCAGCTGTTCTGTACTGTCGTTGCTCTGCACTGAATATAATATGACACGTCCACAAAACCTGTCATTTAGTCAGGTTGGGAAGCAGTGGTGTCTTTTAGATTTTCTTGTGCACCATCCACTGTGTGTGCTCTCCAGATAGCACGGATGTGTCTGCCAGCTGTGTGGGACATGCTGCACACTGAACCGCGAAGGTCAGGGCTACTCAAACACAGGTCAGAGATCCACTTACAAAACCTCCACAGTGTCACGGGGTCCAGAAAGGCTGGATTGTGCAAGTCATATTTAAGGACTATAAACTGTGTGCACAGAACATACCGTATGTGTGTATTAACCTGTGTTGTGTAACCAAGTCTATAAACTTGGCTGAAAAGGTGCAAATAAGAGCTGGTGCAAGTGTAAAAGTGAGAGCGTGCAGTAATGCTGCAGTTGTTCTTTCACTAGTGCTCTAATCACGTGTTCAGTGCACATCGCAGCTCAAGCTCGAAGCCAAATGTCAACAGTCAACCGGGCTAAACACGAGAAGCTCTGAGGAGGTTCGACAGAAAGCTCCAGAATGAAAGCCTAAAACTAAGACAACCTACAAGGAGTCTACATGGTTTAAATGTCTTTTGGAATATTCATCACGCGCACACACACACACACACACACACACTGGTAGAAACAGCGTAAACAGATGATTGTGTTACAGCTGCTACAACTTTGGCAGAAACTCCTGCCGTCTGAGACCACAGTGCTTACTCTTTCATTTTCTCTGTGGTGTCTCGGAGGCCGTCATAGTTGTAGTCAAAAATCGGTCCAGCGAGAATGTTGACGCCATTGTTTTCCTCTGCAAAACGTCTCAGCAGTGTCCCTTGCAGATAGCTCCATATTCCTGCATGCAGAGAAGGAAAGAAGTGATACGCTAACTTAAATGTAGGTCAGAGTTACACTGGCATTATTACAAATACGTGTCCGGAAGCACATTCTGCATCAGAAAGCCAGTGTTTCAATAGAAGAATAAACACGTGCAGGTTGCAGTCTGATCAGCACGAACACATCTGGAGAAGCTCATCCAGTAATTGCAAGGAAAAGTAAAATAAAACATCGGATTTGAGGTTTTTTACCTAATGTTTCACAATGACAAATTGATCCTTCAAATGAAAGAAAAGCAGGAAACCACACAAACAAAATAACCTCACACTTACTGAATGTTTAGTCTCCAAAGGATTCCCCTGACTCATCCTTTTATTAATATGAAAGCTCTGTAAACTGTAGTGACTCCATTTAACAAGCCAAATTGTCAGTGAAAGTGATTCATTTGTGTAATCTGTGTTATCAGCCAATTCGGAAAACAGCTGCAGACAAAAAAAGGGAAGCAGAGAATTCAGCTTAAACAGGGGAGAAGTGAAACACTTCTACAAATGAACAGGGTTTCTAAACTTGACACGTAAAATCAGGAAACTGTGGTGTTGTCTCTGTGCACAGAACACTGAACACGTTTCCCCTTATTGGGATTTTAGCAATTTACAGCTTTAAAATAAAACAATCACAATGATCGTGTGTATCTGTGCGAGACAAGTCTCTGTGTCCTTACAGAAACAATGGGTGTCAGGCCGTGCTCGATCAGACCAGACGTCACGGATTTTCTGTCCTTTGTCTAATGGGACACGACTGATGTGCAGAAAAAAGGAAGCAGCAGACGTCCAGCACGCTAGTCTCCTCAGAAACATTTTGTAACAAGCCACAAAAAAAGCCACAAGTCCTCAAATGTAATCTAAGCTCACAGGTAACTGCCCTCGTTGTCTAATAAATGGGGGAAAACACAAGAACTCCATAAAAAACGCACAAAATAAAATTTCAAATGGTGTTTCCATCCCCCCGTCACCCGCGTTGAATCTCTTCATTTTCGTTTATATAGTGTGACACTGAGGTGAGGATCTGAGGTTCGTGGTGCAACGTGTAAACCGCTTTCACAACAAGGAGTCATGTCCGTGCGGGTTTTCTGACACATTTCACTCAAACGCACTTGCAGCCCTTGCATTGTTTAGCAAAAGCCCTGCAGAATCCTATGCAACTTGCAAACAAAAATAGATTTTGAGACGTTTTCTGATTCCAGGTTCTAATGAGCTTTATGTGGCGTTTGGAAGAAGCGACTCACTCTTAAAGGCTGGATACATGGGCACGGTGTTGGTGATGAGAGAAGCATCGTGTCTGGACTCAGCAGAAGATGCCAGTTCTGTCGACAACAAAACAAAACACATGCTCTTATTAAACACTGCTCCCACGAGCTGAAACGAGCTCAAAGGAAACGTCACAGAAGCAGCACACAGATAAAATGAAAGAAAGGCCAAGTGCTTCTTCTCGGTTTTCTTGTGTCTGGCTAATGCGGTTTATATGTGTTTGGACAACAACAGAGGTCTACAGCACAGACAAAGAGAATGACAGAGACGACATGAGGGTAAAGGCAAATCATTGTTCGTTTTAGCCTCTAGCATTGTTGGATAATTCAGAAAATTACACAACTTCGTTTTAATTTACAAACACAGTAGCTGAAAATCAAATCTAACACACGTTGTGTACAAAAACAGCAAAACTGACTAAAATCTCTAAACGTAAGTAAAACTATTGGTTCTAAATGGGGGTTTTCAGCCCTGATTTAAAAGTAAATTATTAATGGTAAATCAATTACAGTAAATGTCTAAGTTTTAACAAATGTCCTGTGAGCCACGAGGGAGAAGACATCACACGCTGGAACCATGATACATTACCAGACAGACCTTGGATGTTTGCCCTGTTATCAAGTTAACATTAATGATGCATTAAGCAGAGCTTTCGAAAGTTATACATAAGTAATTATGTGTTGGAAGATAAGTACTTTATATCCAAAATAAACCTATCAAAGTACAGATTTAAACTGCAATCACTAAGTCGTCACCGTCACTGATGCAGGTGATTAAAAACACTAAAGTACAATGATCATGGAGTAACTATATGACAATTTTAAAAAAAAGACGACATCAAAGTGGAGAACTGGCTTTCAGAGACAGCGTTAGTGATTCCACAGTGCGTCCTGTGGTCGTCCCGCAGGTTTACCGGGGGGGAAGAGGAAGCCGTAGGTGAGCTGGCTGTTCTGGTTGTAGGTGGTGCAGCTCTGACTGCGTTCAGCTGACACTCGGGGGTCCACTCGAATACACTGAACGCCAGGAGAAACCTCCGGAACAGGAGTCATGTCCTCCTGAGAGACAAAGACACAGTGTATGAGGGAGACAAAATTGGTAAGTAACATCCAGAGCAGCGTGGAAAGAAAGTGTTCACACGTCCTCAGCAACAGACAGGAAAATCCAATAACAAACGTGGTTTTGGAGCCACGTTCATCCGTATGTGTTTGTTAGTGTTGGCGCAGGATTTAGGAGTGTGTGTGTGTGTGTGAGCTGCTGCAGATTGTCAACATGCAGCATTTTCCCGTAAACATGTGACAACCAACAGCGTTAGCGTGTCACAGACAGGCTTCATGTGTTTCTAGATGTCGTTGGGACTTGTTAGTGTTTGGTTTCATGCCTGTGCAGCTCCGTCATGTCCTGCTCCGACACTAACACACTGTCACACACCACAAACTTCCACGACGTGTGGTTTGACGTGACCTGCCCCCAACCTGACACCCGCTTTGAGTGAATATAAGGTTAAAAGTAGGACGTAGGTTGTATTTTCACTTTATTTATTTTGTTGTAAAGATCGAATTTGTTCAATCGATCCATCATAAGGACGACGTTCTCTCTCTGAAGACACATTTAATAATACTATGACATCACAGAACTGTTTGTTTGCCAACACCTACTACACCAGAACCTTAATTCTGTTAGATTTGATGTTTGAAACAGTTCATGTAAAAGACACAAAATGACCACAAAGAGACACACGGTCAACCACAAACGGATACAGAAAGACTCCAACGTGGCAAACGCCAAGATTAAAACTATCAAAGAAAGTCAAAAACTACTAAACTAATGTAAAATGACCACAAAAAGAAGAGGGCGTTCCCCTCTTTGTGCCCGGGGGCCTGTTTACCCATAATCCATCTGTGGTTAGAGTAAGTCCTGTGTGTACCTGTCGTGACAGTGTGTACGCCGTCCACAAAGGCATGGCCACCTCTTTGCTGTATCCACTGATGAACTCCACGTGATGAAGAAGACTGTACTGAGTGTCAAACATCACTGCTGGACGACCAAAGGGCAGGTGAGTTCTGTCTAAACACATACACACACATACACACACTCAGTAAAGGACCTCCCTGTTCACAGAGAGCGAACAACAGTAAATATCTGAAACGTTATTTATGCCCATAGGTGTGAAGCGTGAATCCTACTGTAATTGTAGAGGTCGTCTGGTGCAGGGCTGAAAGGTTCCAGCACCTCCTCCACCTTGTTCTGCAACACAGATGTGATCACATTTCTCTACCTCTGAATAATGGACATGCAGCACAACACAGCATTAAAAATAACCACCATTCGTTTGATGCCACCGACCTCATCGTCACAGCTGCAGCCCAGGTCGTGGGTCCCCGTGACCTCGGGGTCAGACGTCGGCGACGGTGGCGTCACTTCCTCGGGCATGCTGGGTCGGTACGGCGGCGCCCTCAGCATGTCGTTCAGGCTGCCTCGCGTCCCGTTGTTCGGGGCCGGATTCAAGCCCAACAAGTCTGACACAGGGTCAAACGGAGAGGAGAGGGAGCAGGGTCAGCTGGAGGAGGAATTACTAGAATCCAGGGAGTAATTTCACTTTTTAGCCAATTGGCTTCCTTAACAAATAATGCAGATTACGTCAGATATCATTAATTTGGTATTTAAGAACAAGCATATTTCTTTTAAAGTTTGACTCCTCTATGGAACTAACTGCACAAATGTGAACAAAATGACAAAAGAATGTTCAGCCACATTGTCAGGCTTCTTTCACACTACTGTCACTAGAAAATAAAAAGCATTTTCACCACACATGACGTTGTATAATTCTATATTCTCAAACTCTGGCACTCTCTTCTGGAACTTGAAGCTCGGCCCGTGGCCCACAAAGATCGTCTGTGCATAAAGAAAGAGAGAAAAAGCGCAAAGTTTGTCAGCAAGCACCCGGCATCCAATGAACGCATCCACGTCTCCTTGCGTGCTTCTGCCTTTCATTGTGCAGGCGCCTCGCTGTGCATCATGGCACATTACTGCCACCTGTTGATCAGTGGAGCAGCCTGACTGCATCCGTAGGATTGTGTAACTCATCATCTGTGTGCACTTACGAAACCAAACCAATCTGCAAAACACACAAACACAAACTCCACAGGGCAACATATAGAGCATAAAGGGAAGAGTGCACAGCAGACAGGATACAGGTGAGGAACAGCACTTTACCCTCATGCTGGTTATCTTGTTGTCGAAGCCGTGGTCACCGAAGAAACCGCAGCGAGTCCTTAGCTTTTCAGGCATTTTCCTGAAACAAACGTTTGTTTTTTTTTCCCTGTTAGAACTGATTGAAGTGTTGAGATGCTGCAGCATGAGCATAAACAGGCAAACATCATTTTTGGTTTGCTGCAGCTAAAGTGTGAGCTACTCTTACAAAAACCTGCTGTGCCCAAAATGCCCTGACCTCAGCTTGAACCTCGTGGGCTTGCAGGTGTCATTGCACACTTTTAGGATTAACAGAAGGCACGAGAGCTACCTGGCGATGTGCCATTTTCTCTCCATGAGCAGGTGGACGTCCTCAATCCTGCGGTTGTTGGCGTAGTGGAGCCTCTTGGGTAAATGCTGCTTCAGGTACGGCTTGAAGTGCTGAGTCGGCATTTTGCACTGAAACAGCAAACACAGAGGTGAACGACCCGACGCATGCAAACACAGGCAGCACTGGACCCATCAAGGACTTGTGCGTTTATGTTGTAGTACTTACAGTGAGGTTTGTGACTACTACTTGTGGGTCATCTGTACAAGGGAAACATGACGTTAGAAAAGTTTTTTTTTTTTTTTTTTTAAAGTGTCGTCTTTACTTAAGAACAGAGGCCGCTGCCTTACACGTGGGGGATTTAGGGTCTTTGGGTCGTATTCTACCCAGCGAACCGGGGATGAGCATGATCTCGTCTATGTTGAGAGGGTAGCTGCTGAGAAACTCGGTCCTGTCACAGTGGGCCTCCTCCATACCTGAGAAACAGTTATCGTAGGCTGTTAAAGGCTCGCTGGAGCATCAAAGTTACATCAACAAAACACTTATTCTCCTTGAGTTTGTGCCAGCGCTGGCATAGAGGCGTCCAAAGATACACATCCAGGCTCCTACCGTGGTCTCCTACAATGATGATATTAACACAGCGATGCAGGTTCATCTGCTTCAGACCGTTCATCAGCTGCCCGATGATGTTGTCCATTTCCCTCAGAGTGTTATCCAGCTGCACACAGGAGAAACCGGATGGGGAATAAACACTAAAAGGTCGGAAAATGTTTACAGACAAGTTTTCAGCAGCTTCACTGTCACTTCTCCACCCTCAAGGTCTCACCTCATTGCTGAGTGGTCCCAGACGATGTCCGAAGGTGTCAGGCTGCTCTGAGTGGACGGCGTACACGTAGGGCCTGCAGAGTGGCAGCACACACAGTGCAATCATGAAGCCAGCTTCTACCAAACTCCATTCACGTAAAAATCATTCACACATTTCGAGGTCACCCCGATGAGCAAACAGCAGCCAGCTCACACGGAGGTTAAAAAAAAAAAAAAGACAAAAAATTAAAAAAATAATATCACATAAACCCTTTCACAACCCATCACTCGCTACAAATACAAATACTGTGAATGTATCTGCAGCCTCAGTCCCACTGCAATGGTAAGAAGCATCTGAGTCCAGCTGAGAAGCAGCCTGAAACCCGACAGTTTGTGAAAACGTCAATTACACCAAAAATAGCATGTGAATATGCTTTTATTAGGGTCATCTATTCAATTTATTTATGCATTCATCTTTGTTGCTGATACATATGAGGCCGTGGAGACAAAGACAAAGACACCTTTACTGGTCACGTGTCATCAAATTTAGCAATAATGCTTTATATATATATATATATATATATATATATATATTTATTTATTTGCATGATAAGCTGCGTCATTACAGATAGACCTGTGCCTTTTCCACTGAGACGTTTACCTCTGACCATCGGGCAAATGTAACCAGCGCAGGATGGTCAAAATCCTCCTCTCCAGAGGAATGACCCTGCAAACAAACCACAATAAATCATCATTAACATAATGTTAGAGAATGACAAGAATAATAAACACATACAGTTTTTTTATAGCAACTAATTTACACTTTGAGTATTGTCCTGTGCGTTTGGCCACCGTCATCCAGTCTCGGGATGTAACGGGAGCTCGTGATCATTATGTCATGAATATGTAAATTGCAGCTGAAATAATCCTGGACCCCTGTTATTTCTGTGCCGTGTTGCCATTTCAAGCTTTATGAAAACATACAAATATTTTAGAAAAGCTGTGGTGCTTTACCCCTTAATATAAATCCATTAAGTTACTTTGAGAAAACTTTGCGATTTTATTGTTGCTTTGACTTGATGTAGTCATCACCCTTTGCAGTCAGTTTCTGCTTAAATTGTGCAGTGGATGGTTATATATTGTAATACTATTATTATTGTAATAATAAGGTTTGTAAGTACTTGGTGTACTGCGTATCATTGATGCTTATATAAAACAGTAGCAATAAAAACATTCAATGACCGACACACTATCATAACTTTGTCAACCTCCAGTGTTGCCACATTTGAGGATACTAAGGTTGCCAGTTTGTGCCGCGTTCAGGGTCTCAAGCTATTGAAAAATATTCCAGTACTAACTTAAGTACCAAGGCCAGAAGAAAGTAGCTGCTTTCACTCCTTGTTGCTCTGCCGTGATCCAAATCTGTAACCCAGATGAAAAAGGAGCGTTATTGTTTGGATACATAATGCCGGTATAACAAGAAGTGTGTGCATCCAGTATCCAGGAACAAACTGAATGAGAACAAAAACAACATCATTGGTAAAAAAAAAATGTAAGAAATCTCAGTTTTTGTTTGCTTGACCATGAAAAGATGGTTTAAAACAAATAAAAACACAACACTGACAGTAACAAAGACTCAAGCTACAATTCAAATATGTATGTCATCATCATTCCCTCCTTTTTGTCTTATAACAATCTAATGGGAAACTAATCCATTAATTTCAAAGAAATCTGAGTCAGATTTCAATGTGCACCGCCAACGGCTCTAAAATCAGGGCTGGGAGGAACGAGTACACCAAACACTTATTACAAACATCTAATTAAAATAATTTAAATATTATATACATTTAATAATTGTTTTTCATGACAAATCACCGTCACAACAACACCACCACCACCTCACTGAGGTCATCATTTTCAACTAATAAACCAAGATAATATAAACTTATAGTGCCACATATCATTAGAGTACTGTGTGTGCTCACAGTACTGACACATTCATTCAGAATCATGCATGTAGAAATGTTATTCATTAACATTCATTAACATTCATTAACATTCATTGAGGTAGAATGTTCCATCCCGACTTTACATGCGCATGTACATTTGTACCTGTTCTAATTCCACACTAACGGTAGTGGACATAGCTGCTAGCTGTACACATTATTCTATACACTTCAGTAATAAAGTACAATTTAGAAAATGAAATTAAAATAAAATACAACAAAGACAGCTTCAAATCAACGTGTAGAATGGACTGAACTGGATGGAATTGAGACATGGATCTAGTGAGTGTAACTTTACCATGTCACACACGGCAGACTGTGCTTAGCCTAGCTTAGCATTAAGATACACCCACCTTCACTGAGTCTTATACACGTTTCTATTCTGTTAGCTAACTAGACACCAGCACATTTCACAGTCAGCTCAGTTTTGCTTATACTCAGGACAGTAAGCTAGTTGCCTGACTAGTATTAACGCTAGCTCAGAATTCTTAAGATGCTAAGTGCTAAGCGGCTTCAGGCCAGATTCATAGCTAACATATCACATATATACACAAAAAATACCCAGAAGATACACTGTGCACAACATAAGGTAGGTTTGGAGTTGAGTAACTGTAATTTTTTCCATGTTTGACATTTAGGCTAGCACTTTAGCCTTAACGCTAGTCTGTATGCTAAGCTATGCTAAACGTGGAATGTGCAGTAAACATTTAACTAAACGGGCAAACAAGGGCAGTTTCAATAACAAAGCTATCAAATATTTCTCAACGAGTCTCCGGGAAATAAAAGTTTACCTGCAGTAGCTGCTGTTAGCTTGGAAACGATGTGTCAGTGTCTAAATTGTCTCTAAAGAGCCACACAGTAGACTACAGTTGGTGTCCCCTTACAATAAAATGGCAAATTTACCTCACATAATAATAATAATAATAATAATAATAATAATAATAATAATAATAAAATGTTCATCGTTAAAAGTTACAAAAATGGTCAAAAAGTGTGTTAAGATAAAGTTATAGTAAAATAATGACAATGCATAGGTTTGTATCCCTTTTGGTAAATGAATTCAAAATGAACTTGAATGAATTAAATAAATAACACCTGTAAGCTAAATTGGCATTTGATTAAAAAAAGTTTGTTTTACTCTTTTTGCCGTTTCAAAATGAGGCGGTTCAAACATTCAACTGTGTGAATGTTCTTTCATTGTCAGAAGAAATAAAAATGGTCAGAGTATATTTAAAAAAAGTTAAAATAAAATTAGCTTAAATTTGTAATGTAGGGAGAGTTTTATTAGATGAATTTGCTTTAATTTTTATGTTGTTAAAAACATTTTGTTTTACTCTTTTTGCCATTTCAAAAGAAGGCAGTGCAAACATTTGCAGTTACTGCTAACTAACGCTGCAGCAGTGAGTGGGATTTGATTCCTGTGCTTTCACAGGCGGGGTGCACTCACGGGTTGTCCGCCCCACCAGCGGTGGTTGAGCTTCTCTCTCGTGCGCAGGCTGAAGGTGGCGTTAAACACCGGGTCGTGCATGGTGTTTCCCACAATCCCGTGAGACTCCGGGTAAAGACCCTGCAGAGAGATTTTACAGTGTCAAGTCTCTAGTGTAGGGACGTGTTCTATTTAGCCTAGAAACAGAGGAGGACGTATCTCGGTTTACTGTTCTACATTATGACCACAGTGGGTGACCTACCGTTGCTAGGGTGTATAAGTTTGGGAAAGTCTTTGATGGGTAGACTGGTCGCATGTAGGGTGTTGATGTGCCACATGTTCCTGAGAGGAAACAAATGCAAGACTTTAAGTGATATTCTCGATAAAATGCAGTTAGACGACTCACACCAGGTTCATGTTACGTGCATCCAAACTACAACTCGGACAAAGCCTCACCAAGCCACACAGATCCTGACTTCTACAGGCAGTAGTACTGCGTTTAGATGAGCATAAGAAGTGAAAAGTACGCACTGAGTTTGTGTATGTTGGGGATGACGGATTTGCCCTTGTTCTGGTAGGAGGCTCTGAAGCCGTCCACAGAGAGCATGATGAGGGGAGGACGGATGAAGCTGTGGAACATGACAAAGACACAATTCACCAACAGCAGTTCATAAAATTGAGAGAAAAGGACCATTATCTCATATCTGATCTCTGCGACCAAACTGTCTCTAGGTCTGCAGTTATGGTTCCGCCTTTGATGCAAGAAAGCATCTCTGGATATCACATTTTAGTACAACAGTGCATCATGAGACTCACCCTGCAGGACATTCTGCAGTTTTAATCTCCTCACAGTCTTCGTCCAGCCACGACGTCTCACCTCATAAGAAAAACAACAGGACACAGTTAACACTCCTCTTCATGCACATCCTGTCTCCCTTCGTACACCTTGCTGGAGGAAGAGCTGGTGATGAGTACCTTTGCAGAGAGACTTGTAGTTGGAGCAGCAGTCTCCTTTCTCCAGACAGTCCTCTGAGCAGTGGCAGGCGTGGTTGTCATTCCTGTCCTCCCCGCAGCGATCCTGTGTACACTCAAAACCCCCCTCTGAGACAAAGGAAGAGATGTAAAAACCTCACAAATCAGGTAATATTCAAACACCATGAATAAAAACACTAGATCAACAGCTTTTGGCTTGTCCCTCCGGATGCCCTTCCCTGGGTATCCCATTTTTATCCAGGATATATTGGGATTCAAACCCACAGCCTTCTGCATCTCTACCACTGAGCCACCAGCCCCTGCTACCATGAATAGAAACATTGAAGAGACAGAATCTCAGTGAAATCCAACATGTTACGAATTTTCCAGCAGAAGTTGCTGCATTTGGAGACACTTTTGTTGTGTAAGAACATGTCCCCGTTCCTAATGTCTTCAAGATGAATCTGCGGTTTGACTTGCGTCATTCAGTCAAGCTCTAAATTAGCATCAGATGAGAATTAGCATTCGGGCTAACTGTTGGACAGCTGCCCTTTGTCCACATTATATCAGCTGCAGCAGAAAACACTTAACACACTGTGTACACTGAGCACTGTGAACACTGGACCCACTGTAGTACTGCTGTCTACTACTACAAACAAATGCAGTGGTAAATATATAACTTTACTACTGATTATCATTGCCTGCAGAAAAAACACGCACACCACCCCACTGTGCACAAAACCTGCCAGTCAGTCAGGAGACAAAGAGAAAACCAGCCATGTGTATCCAGACCCTGATGTTCTAGATTCCTCTGTGCCATGGAGCTCACACACACACACACACACACACACACACACGCTTATTTTGACTCAATGCCACATATCCACCCGTTGCTACAGAAACCATTGAACCATTGCCCCAAAAACAGATTTATCCACTGAGGAAAATAGTCCCGGTAAATGCGAAATTTCCAAACTACTGTGACTAGGTGTTTTTTTTGTTTTTTTTGTGGTCTGTTCGTGCTCATAGTAGTAAGAGAAATATCAAAGAAATCTGGTGGCTCAGAAGGCCGTGTGTTTAAATCCCACGACACCAAGTGTGGCCCCGCCCATCCACCAAGGGCCAAGCTGTTGATCTATTCTTTTCGACCTGAGGAAGTGCACACACCTCGCACACAAGTCACAGAGGCTTGTTAAAGTGCCTTATGTGCAGAAACTTTTCAACAATCTGATCCAGGTATCTGTGCCAGCAAAAACACTACTTCAGCCCTATAAAAGATAAAAATCCATAAAGCTTGAGCACATGCCAGGTAACTAGAGTGGAAGAAAGTTATCTGGTGTTTAGGAGCTCAAGCAGGACAGAAAATGCTCTGGAAAACACTGCAGACTTCCACAGCGTGTTGCTGGCAGATGCAGCGTGACACTGACCTGTTTTCAGACAGTGCTCGTCAAAGTCGAGGCAGCAGCTGTAGTAGGTTTTACACAGATTGTCACATCTGCATCCTGGAGCTTTGGCCTCCTCCAGCTCAAAGCACCTCCCCTTACAGGAACCCGCCGAGCTGACCCACTCTGAGACAACTGGAGGGAGAAATGCGGGGGGGTGTTGATCTGCTGCACAAAGTGTCCATCTGATTTATTTTCTCAAAAACAGATTTACTGATTTAACATTCTTGGAAAACCTACTTTTAAGTGGTTTTACTTACAGCTTGTGAACAGATTTAAAAGCTTCATATACAAACAACAGTAGTTCTAGTTACTACAAATTTGCAGGAAGCTTTTCGACTGAGTCCATTTAAATGCACTGTGAAACCTGCAATGACTTTTAGTTTTACCAAAATAAACAGTCAAGTAGGAACATTTAGGATCTAGCTTCAAGGATGTTCAAATATCGGAGGTTCATTGAATGCAGCAGAAATTCTCCATGAGTAAGCTGAAACGTACTCACCTTTAGTGTGAGGCGGTGGGTTGTCTCCTCCCTCTATGGGCCCGCTGGCTTGAAACACATAAGCTCTGCTGACATCAAGACCCCACAGGCAGAACACAAGCACTACCTGCAGAAAAACCACAGGCACCATCAGTTTTTAATCTGCTGAATGTCAACGCTCAGCCTCGTTTTCTTCCTGAAGCAGTCTGACTGATAGTGCTCACCAAAATAGAGCTGTGCCACCTTCTTGCCCTAAATGGGAGTTTGTGTTCTTTTCCACCCAGACGTGTACATGTTGACATTACACCAAAGAGGTCAGAGGTCAACGGCAGCTAGAAATGGCAGCCGTGCAAAAGCTGGAGCTGAGTGTTATGTGAAACTCAGTGAGAAGAGGCTTTCACTCAATGTAGATAAAGCTTTAGCTCCCACCATGGTGGGATAAAGCACACACACACACACACACACACACAGTGCCAGCAATCCTTTCTGTAGTCATAAAAAATATACAGACTCAATGCCAAGGGAAATATAATTTTAATGTCATGCTGCACTGCTGTTCTATACAAAGAAAAATATTTTTCAACCATTACAAGTCGGCCATTTTCATAAACTCTCTAACTTTTAAAACAGCTTCCGTTGAAGTTTGGCAACCAAGTAAAAAGGAAAAGAGAGCTGATGCCTGACGCCTATTGTCCAACGGCTCACTCAGCCTCACCCCAGATGTGTTGATTCTGTGTGGATGAGCTAAATTTAGTCCCATTCGATCACAAGTTAACATAGGCAGCTGGAGCTTTGTCTCAGTCCAGGGATACATGGAGCATGTTCAAGCTGCCCGGGGTCACGTAGGAGAGGAATCATGCCAGTTTACAGCTCAAGACGATGATAAATGAGACAATCTGAGAGAAAGTGATAGCACTCAATGCACTGAAAGCGAAAAAACATGTTTGCAGTGAAAACTCTCGGTTACATCATCTTTTGAACTTGAAGTACTGTTCAGAGGAAAAGAAAGCCTTCCAAGGACCCCTGGAGTTCACTGGGAAAACGTTTAAAAACCAGAACCACTGAATTCAACAAACAAAGCATCTGTGTTCATCCCCAACCCATGATCTCACCGAGCCACGGTGTAACGTGAGCGTTTCAGCTCCGATCGTGCAGTGGACTCAGGTCAGTTTGAGCTGAGCAGCTGTGGTAACTTAGATTTTACTTATCTTTCCTCAGTTATCGACAATAAGCACTTCTTACTAGTTTTCATCAAGTTAGAGTTAACTGCAGGGTGATCGAACTCTTTTTGTTTTTGAGTAAAGTTAACTTAAAACAATTAAGTACTGTAGCAACAAATTAGGCAATGACACTGCTCCGCATTTAGGAGGCAGCAACTTACAAAAAGTTGCTTAGTCTGCAGGTAAACTTAAGTGTTAAAAGGGTCAAATCATTCTGCTGCAATTCCTCAACCCAGTTCGATTGACCTTTGACCCTTTTCTGCCCTTGAAACATCCTCTGTTGACATTTGCTAAGTACTCGTTTTTGTCTCTGGGATAAATATCACTTCTGTTTTAAAATAACTTTTTGTCTATTTCTACTATTGTTTTGTATAGGTTTGTTTTTTTTGTTTGTTTTTTTTGCCTCTTTGGGGCAATTTTGTGTGTTTTTAATCCATTTTGGGGTTTTATTATCAGTTTTTCTTTCTTCTTTACAAGCTAACCTTAGCAGTAAAGTATAAAATAATATCATATAGTATTGTTACAATAGTAATACACGCTCATAAAGTAAGCAGCGTGTAAAAGTGTTTGGATACTAAATTTATACAAGTAACCATTATTTGGTCTTTTTAAGGCCAATCAGTTTGTACCAGATTCATGTTAAGTAACTACACCTCGAAAACATTCAAGGTTCCAGGAAATGTCACATTAGTTGACCCAATGTAAATATGTGTGTGGTTGGAAATACAGTGCACTCAACTCGAAATGACTGTTGTTTGAAGTAGTGGTTCTGAGTACTCCACACTGAGTTATGAGTACAGCTAAAGTACATTTTTAAGTACTCTAAAGTGGTTTTTTTAGGTGTCAGTGTACTACACTTAATGAGTGTATACATGTACAAATGCAGTTCCTATTCCAGTTTACTTCCAGTTTTTGAAGGCAATCTGTTGTTTTGAGTAACTAATGAGAATTTACGGTGCATTAGTTGTGAGTCCAGCACACACACACACACTGCCAGCATCCTGTGATTAATCACATCACATTGTGAAAGCAGAGAAAAACCATTCATGCATTGCAGAAAAAGAAAACAAAGAAACGATTTAAGCTCATTTAGGATCATCAGCGTGGCATTGAATCTATCCACAAACACAGGAAAATGGTTTTGTCACTATGGAAATATTGTCTGACTATTGCATTGATGTAAAGAGCCTCGCAGTTAAACCTGCAGGCAGGAGGGGGACGGCGGCCGCGCGCTCACAGACGGAAACAGTGCGTTGGGTAACCATTAACCTACAGCTTTCGCCTCCCTTTATCTCCCCCAGGGATAAACAAACCTGTGCCACTGCTGACAATGAGCTGTTCCAGGCTCAACATCATCATCATCATCAGACGTGAGAGCAGCCAGTCACAGTCTCTCCACAACTCGTATTCAAGCGCGCAGCTTGGCGGTTTAACGTCCCTCCGCAGGTCCACTTGCCAAATTTCAGGGTTTGCATTGATGTGAGGCAAAGTGCAGTTCTCCCCTTCACAGGTCGATACTGCAGATCTGCAAGAGCGCAGTGTTTTCTTTTTTCCCCCCTTAGTGGAAGGGGTGAGGGTGGATGGAGGAGGGGGTGGGGAGTTATGTGCACACATCTAAAAGCTAAAACGCGTCGGCACACGCAGCGAATCCAACAGATAAACCGCCACAGTCTTACCGTACCAAATTGCCCAGTAGCATGATCCAAGCCGTGAGTCCACCTTTGGCATCCCCCTCAAAAAAGCCGAAAGCTCAGCGACTGCGGCCAGAGTCCGGTGGAAGCTCCTCTGTGCGCCTCTGCGGATCGATGGAGCGGAGCGCAGAGGTCCAACTCTCTGTGTCTCTCTCTTTCTGCGCGTCTCTGTCGGTCTCTCTCTCTCTCCCCAGTTATTTGCCTTCGCTTTGCCTCTGCCTCTCTCGGTCTCGGGCCAATAAGCGTGAAGTAATGGTGACAGCTGCGCTCTGGTACAAGAGTGCGTCAGGTCGGGGTGACGCTCTGGAGTCCAACACAGTCAGCGGCACTGAAGCGACCGCAGAGAGAGGGAGAGAGAGGCGCTCAGGGGGAGAACGGGGCCTTGTCCGAGTCTCCTCCACATTTTTCACTGGGTTTGAATCAAACAGGGAGGATTAAGTATTGTGGGCTACACACACACACACACACACACACACCATATATCCTCCTTAAACATTTGTGACCACTGCCCAAGGGCCTTACAAACAAACCAAAAAGTGACATGTAAGTGCCTGGTGTTGCCTAACATGTTACAGTAAATCTATATCAGCGCTCTGTTACTGGAAGCTGACACTGCAGAAGGAAAACAGAAGTTTTTTCTCCCCTGTGAGTCAGAATTATCATGGAAAACACAGACCAAGTGATAAGAGCTTGCAGCCTGAAATTCTGATTCCACGCAACAGCTGCCAAGGTATTTCGCTTTGAAGCAGAACCGGCAATCTGTTGATGGCACAGGAAGCAAAGTCTGAGGCCCCTTCAAGTCATTCTGCGGGCACCGTGTCCGTCCAGTTACACGTGGAGACGTTTCAGTCTGGATCAAAGTGGTGGACCGACAGATTTCAGCCTGTTGATGCAAATCCCCGATTCCCAGTAGGACACAGAAGCACGATGGCACAACTCCAAACAGCCACACAAAGAAAACACATTCAAAACGTGTAACACACAACACACACGTTTGGTCACATTTGAAATGTTGCAAACACAACAAACTCAACAGCACGTACAGGAAGCCTTCAATGAAAGTGAACATGAATGCCAATAAACGTCCCCATGATGTCCCTGCTTCTAGCTTTAAAATGCCTCCACATGACACTTGGAGGAACCATTAGTTCAGATTATCTCATCTTGTTGCTCACAATATGGGAGGTTGTAATCCTAGTCAACCTGCTTTTCTAGAGCTCCTCCAGATGACGCCCTCTGAACTCCTAATGATGAAACACTTCTGTGGGTGATGTCATCTGGAGGAGCTTTTCAGCCAGAAGCAGAGATATGTTTTAATATGGGGAAGTCAGGGGGAAGTTGAAAAGCATTAATGTACATTCACACCCTAAACTAAAGCCGTAGAAAGCAAGTTGAAAAATTGGTGAAGTCGCCCTTTAACACAATTATTCCAGTCAGCAGACCACAGTTAGCTCCTCTGAACTCATGTCACACCACATCTGAGACATGTTAAATTATACTTTGGTCGTTTTAAGAAATAAAACTGTAGACTGTAGCCGTTACATATCAGCACTCAAGTCGTCTTTTCAACCGACGTTGGCCCCAGTTTGGGATCTGGTTCGGCTTTAGATCGAGGCAGATTTGGATGTGAATAAACTTTGGCCATGCAGTAAGAAGGTGCACAGCTGTTTGCAAAAGGAGCTCGCGGGCTATAAAGAGCGTTCTGTGTGTTCTGTTGACCAATGCTCCAAAGCAAAGAGAACAATGACCCAGTGTCAGTGGCGTTCAGGGTCACAGACTGGCTTACAGTGTGACAGGAACTTTAATTTAAAGGAAGAAATGACTTTTTGTATTTTTCTTTAGTCCCATCAGCTGCAGTAGAGTTATGGATGTTACATGTTGTCATTCTATAATCATGCAGCAGAAACCAGCTGTTTCCCCAAAGTTACTCTCTAGGCTGCAGCAGCACCCACATAGACGCCCCCTCCCTCCTCCTTTCCTGAGTGTCTCACCCGAGATAACAATCACAAGTGTTTGGGTTCAGCGTGCAACTGAGAGCACAGATAGGACCCACTCCACCACACAGCTCCTCGTAAAAACAGGTCTAAGGAGGAGCTCGTTTGCGTTTATGCCCGAGACACTCACACACTCACGTGCTCACTTTTCAGCCAAGGGGTCAAAGGTCACGTCCAGCAGGTCCAGGTTTAGCGTCAGTCAAGGACACTGGCTGCCAGATGTATCAGCTGACACGGTTTTTGTGAGCGACTCTGCTCCATTTCTACCATCTGGATATGAAATTCAACCTCTGACCAGACGATTTCAGCTGCAGGCCGATCGATAATTCTGACACTGATCACCACATCTGTTTTTAGAGCTCACGTCTAGGATCTGTGTCGGACACGGTCAGTGAAAGCGCCACAAAGAACTCAGCAGAACATCGGGTTAGTTAACAGTTAACCGTTTTTTATTTTCCTCTGATACATTTATTTACTTCAACAGATTTTGCGTCGGTTTTGCAGCTTCTCCTTTATGGTAACTGGAGTGCAGAGCATGGTGGAGCGTAGCAGATGGTAGAAGAGCGTAGCAGAGCAGGGAGAGGGTGGACGGATTTCATGGGTCATGCTATAGTGCTACGTTATGTTGCATATGTCTGAAGTTACAGACATATCAAGTTCAGTGACAGTGAAGTCAATTGAACCTGAAAGACACCTGTGAGCGGAGACGGAGACATGTGAACATCTCTCCGTTTTCCTCTGCTAAGAATCCGACAAAGACGATTCACTGAGACAGGAGCTCTCCTGTTCAAAGTTGTCTCTGCTGCAGACGAGCACCTGAGCCAGAGCTCTGTCTGCGAGACACGTCTCAGCATCACTAATATGTTTATCTTCCCTGTGATTTTGGATGAACGCCGCACAAAGCCGCCGCATTACGCCTCCTCTCACAACGAGAGGCTTCGCTCGCACAGACACCCTGCACTCAGCCGGGAACATCGGGTTCATGGGGGAGAACAAATCTCTGGGCTTTGAAAGTGATCTGGAAATCAAGCGGCTCAGGAGAAACACGATCATCTTACAAAGACCACACACACACACACACAGAGCAGTTCATGTCTAATATTACCTCTGTGTGTGTGTGTGTGTGTGTGTGTGTGTGTGTGTGTGTGTGTGTGTGTGTGTGTGTGCTGGAGCCGGATGACCCACACACTCTGGCACAGATTACTTTACAGTCAGACTGGTTGTTGTGTCACCCTCCCTGAGGCTGTGCTTAGCTCATGCTTGAGTTTCACTGCATCTGGATTCTGTGCCACGTGAATCTAACTGTCAGGGAGAACAGCTTTCCTGTCTGCATCTAGACAAAGGACTGACACATGCTCTGTGCTGGTTTACTGACATCAACAGCTCCAAAAGAAGTCAATTCTTCTTGACTTTGCATGTTATAATTTTTATTAAAAACATCACAAGATTCAGGTTGTTGAGGCATCTTAGCTCTCAACAACCTCCAAAAGATCAGGGAAACCCGGATATGTTCTGAAGTCAAGTTGGATTTGTGCCATTAACACGCTCTTTAGATTAAGACTTTTTTGAAACAGAACTACACGCATTTTCATGCTCTGGCGTCTCGGCACCGTCACTGGAGCGTTCAGCGTTGAGCAGCTCAGTTTCTGGTCGAGTAAAAGCAAATCGTCTAGTTAGAACTGGGCTTAGTGTTTGCATTAGACATTATCGTGTCTACTATTTTCAAACCACATCTGCAACAGAACTTCTTCAAACCGTCTGAACAACCCATGCGAACTGGCAGACGACGTGACAAACGTTTTGCACGGATGCCTTCTTCACTCAGTGTGTCGGTCGCACTCTAACTTACTTCCTGCTGAAAGGCTGCAAAAAAAAAAACAAAAAAAAAAACGCAGAAACAAGCACGATGCAGTGACAGAGAGGCGGATGCTGAGCCATTCGTTTTCTTAACACAAAGATTTGTCATTTACACGTTCAGGCCAGATTCTGGTTAGGTGAAAAGTGTTGGTTTCCCATAAGGATTACACGATGACTCACATGGTAAAATTACTTACGAAAAACAACAGCTATATGAAAAATTGTGCGCATATTGTTAAAAAAAAAAAAAAAAAAGACAGATGTGAATCATAAGTCTGAGGAGGAAATAATTGACAGTCTTTATAAAGTGTGGTTGTGCTAAATAGGACATGAAAATGTGAAAATGTGTCCAGTTACAGTCCCGTTGGAGAAGAGTCCACTGGACCTGAGAGGACTGAGAGGACCTGGGGGACAAGCAGTGGAATTTATGCACATCCATCATCCATTCACTCTTCTTGTATGTGATTCTGAGGAGGCTTCGCTCGGAGCTGATCAGTGCTGTGAATGTGAATCATAATTCAGGAACAGGGATGCACTTTGAACAAAGTTAATGTTTGCCCCCACTATGCTCAAACACACACTCACAAACAGCATGTTCCAATGTTCACGTCTCAGTGGTAACATGAATATCACACACTCCCCTCTTTGTCTACACAAAGTGCAATGCAGAAGCTTTGAGTTGCTCTTTTCAGATTCAGACTTCATCCTCACACCAGGGACAGAAAGTTTTATCACTTCTCTGTGCGTGGTCACTAAAATTAAACCCTTCATTTTGTCTCATGTTCTCCATTAGAAAAAAATAGCAAATAATATTAGATTCTTCTCCCCGTTTCAGTCTCTTCTCATGCAGAAATCCACTTTACTTTCAGGAGCCCAGAGAGGAAGAGAAAGTCGATCAGAAACACTAATTTTTAAACTCTGGCGCTCCCTGTTGGTGTCCACACATATAAAGTGCAGCCCCACAGGAGACACCTGGACAAACACAAGTAGAAGACGAGCTGTGCAGAGAGTGAACAGTGGCTGTGATGGATGTACTTATCCAGCAGAGGGCAACATAATCTTTGATATAGGAAGCTGCTATCAACAGCTGGACATGAGAGGGACAAGGCAGAGACTCAAAGGGGACGTAAAGGTTGCTTTAGCAACAAAACCCTACAGTATAACATGATGCACACATAGAAAAATGTCTGAGGTTTAGGAGAACGATGTCGTGTAAATGTTGACTTCATGCAGTAACTGACCTGTCCTCCAGGTCTCAGCTGCTTTGTTAAGGGACACTTTACCTGGGCTGCAGTGAGACTTTAAAGGGCCAGAGGCGTTCACTTCTTCCCTGGGGCCTGTGTTTTGTCTACAGGATCCACACGAACACACCAGATAAAAGACAAAGTACTGTTCAAAACTCAGACAGAACGACAACAGTGTCAACAGCTGGTAGGACATCGTTTCTTGAACCCAGGTCACACTCACACTCCGTTGCTTTGTACTGTGCCTGAGCACCAGTGTCCATCTGTCCCCTGTCGCCGTCAGGCCTGTGCCTCAGCATCCTTACGTCACCACTATGTGGCTTTATTGTCAAAGTGGAATAGTCCCACAGTCACAGCAAAGCCGGTCTGTGCTGGAGGACAGATAGCAGTCCCACTGTACTGTGCCTGAGTCCACCTCTTCAAGAGAGCCAGGACACCATAGCTGCATTAGTCAGTTAACCTCACTTAAAAAAAAAAAAAACATGCAAGCTGTTCACCTTAAAAAAACAACAAAAAACAACAAAGGAGACTTACAATTTAGTTTACTCAAGAAAAAAAAATCATCGTAGAGACAGAATTATTATTTCTAACCACAAAATCATTTCAAGCCAAATTTACTGTGTAGTGTTTTGCAAACAACACAGTTATTTAAATTGTCCAGCTAAGATGCCATTTCCTGCATCTGTGTACTTTACTACTAAGGTAGGGTCTTGTAATCCATAGACCCCCCCCACCACCATCATTTTCCTCTTTTCATCCCATCTTTCTCTGTTTCTCTGTGTCTGGTGTTGATTAGCTGTAATTATCAGATCAGTTGCACCACAGAATAAAATGTACTTTACACTACACTGCATGAACATGAAATAGATGTTTTTCTTGCAGATTGCATATTTAATCCTCCCTCTGTTTTTAGCATATGCTAACGGAGGATGCTTGAAGGACAGAAAAAGGTCAAGGGTCATTTGCATGGCTTGATGAACGGTGAAAGGATACTCTGAACCCAGGGATACTAACCTACTTTACACTACTCAGTTCATACTTGCCTACGAATTTTGCCATTTTTTGGGTGAGTTACTGCCCCCTACTGGTTAGCAGTGTCTCATTTGTTGCTACTGTACTGGATTATTTTAAGGTAACTTCGCCCTGCAATTAACTTTAACCTGATAAAGCTAGTGAGACATTCATATTATTGATAACTGATAAAGAATTTCAGTTACCGAAAGATCAGCTTTTGGTTTGTATAGTAATCGATGCAGCTCATTTTCAGAGATGGCTAAATCACCACAGTGCCTACAGTAGAATCTGGCTTCACGTTGCTCTTTTCTGTTGCCAATGCTCAGAAATCACACTGAGGTAGTGCAAACAGAAGAGCTGATGTCAGTTCCCGACCCCCTTATAAAAACACAATGTGTACAGCTGCTGCTCTTTATTGAATCTAACTGCGTTGGAGAGAAAAGTACACAAATAAATGACCTGATGCAGACCTGCTGGTGTGTCATCAGATCTGAGGCCACTGGGTCGAAGGTCAAGATGCTGCTGAGCTGGTTTAAGGTGTCGACGGGTAAATTATTTCTCAGACTTTACAATCACAAACGTATAAGATCCTGCAGAAATCCTATCCAGCTGTTGTTTATCGTCTGTAGGTAAGTGGTGTGTGACAAAGTGTGAAAGCAGAATGAGAAAAAAATAAAGGTGCTGATATGATAAAGCTGACTCACTGAGCTTTGTCGATACTTCAGGAGCCCTGAGGAAACAATTCAGGGGAAATTATTGATCCGAGCAACAAACAGCAGAAAGTGAGATCATACAAAGTAGAGAAGAACAAAAATTACAACCTGATATTGGAAATTACTTCCTGGACAGTCACACAGAGGACGAAGGTTGGATCAATATGATGCAAAACTTAAAGGTGTTTAAAGTTTGTCACAAATGTTACACTCTGCAGCTTCATGACTAGTGCTTACTGCTCTGAATAAAACACTATAGCTGCTCATTATCAATTTCATACCGGCCATAAGTTTCACAAACGTTGGGACAGAGGGACATTAAGCACCGTCTGCCATTACCCGTTATTTCTTGCTTGATGTACTGTAGAATTTCAGCTGCTCAGCAGTTTGGGGACCAACACCTGGCAGTGTGAAGCGATGCTGCTGCGAAACAAGACAGTATACGTTTGTCAATGTGCCGCTGACTCGGACCGCGGGACAGTTTTTCCATCCACTAGTGTCCACTTGAAATGAGCTAAGGTTTTCCAGCTACAGACCCATGTCTGCTGCCCGACGGCATGAAGATCACAACAATTCAGTTGGTTTTTGGCTTTGTGTCTTGGATGCAGAAATTTCACTGGACCGTCTAAAGTTTTAATAGTTATCATTAAACTTTATGTAGAGAACCATTATTCTTGTTGGGCCTCACCCAATCCTCACTTCTCAAGCTAATTTTAGTCTGAATCAGACTAAAATTAGCTTGTTATTTAACCTCATTAGTTTTCTATTTTCTATTTCAGCATTACACAACTTTTTCAATTTTTCTTTGTCACCCTCAAATTTCTGAACATGTTACTGGCATCAAATTCACATGTTTTTTGCTATTTACAATCTAATATTGGCTTTGAATTATTCACGTCACTGGATTCTGTTTTAGTCTTGGAGTAAACACAGCATCACAACTTTTCTGAAAATAGGATTATTGCAAAAATGTTGTGCCAATGATAATATAAATATAAAGTCGGCCTAATTACACAAAACTCAAATACATTCATGATGAAGGAGGGAGAACATGATGAGAGTCTAATTGCAAAATTATTTAGATGATTTGTGTCACGATAACATGCCAGAATTTTCCCTCTAGCACCTGATTAAAGGGCACCGTGTTCACGACTGGGTAAATAAACGAAAAATGTATTTATGCAACTTGTTGTCATCGTCTCTCTATCTCGTTGTGTCGTAACCTTCAGCTGGGAGCCCATGTTGGCTGTGTGACTCTTGGCCAGGACACTGAAAATAGCAGCAGCGATTGATCGTATATCAGCTCCGATCTGAGGAGTCAGACAGAAGAGAATGTGGATCCATCACAAACATGTTTACTCTGTCTGCAACAAGCTGCTGTTGCAGTTGGTGGTGTTGTTGACGGTGCGGAGGGCTGCAGGTCATTCATTTGTTCACTGCCACACTGTCCACATCACACAGCGGGACACATTTTGAAGGTGGTGGAAAGGATCAGCCAACCCTGTGGCTGCTGCACATTTACAGTATTAATGGCAGCAGAGACAGCATGAGGTGAATGAGTGGACAGCAGGGACAGACAAAAAGCTACAGTACCCGACACACGTTTTGTATGAAATCCCCTGTTCTACATTTACGCTATAGTTAACAGCACAAAAAAAAGAGGCAAAAAGAATTTATTAGGAGACTCAGGAGTCATGGTAAATGATGTTTGGACTGATCATTTAGGCCTTAAATCTGTGGGGTCCATAATAAGCAACACCACATGCACTGATTTCATGGACACAATAACAGGACATCCAGTGGCTAAAAAGAGCTGTAAGCATCGTAACTGCTTTCTGTCCTCTCCCCACTACAAACATCCACCAAAAGCAGCCTCTTTGAAAGAGTTTTACCAAATCAAATGTGAGTGTGGGGGTCCAGGCAGCTCAGCTGGACGCACACTCATTACCTGCTCTTAGTGGAGTTTGGCTCACAGCGTCTTTCTAACCTATGTGGAATCGAACAAAGCAGTGAGGCCAACTGTCAGCCAACCACTAGGACACCTTCTCCTTTGATCCATCACTCGAACAAACCAGCCAAACCTCTTCTACAAACTCAGGTTACTTAGCTTATGCTAGCACATGTCAGCCAGCAGGTACAGTAGGCCTCAAGCCCACCTGATAACAATCCAGTCCTCTTGAGCAAACATACATCATTTTATCTGTCGCTACCTCTTGTCCACTCACCTCTTTGGCACAGTTGTTTTGTCCACAGTCACTGACTGGGAGCAACTCTGTCAGCCATGTTTTCCACTTCCTGCTTTAGGCTCCTCCCTTTTATAACCTCGCTCCAGGTGTGCTCTAGTACCCCAGCAGCACGGTTGTTCCATCTAAGTGGGGCAAATGAAAGGGCACATGTTAACAAAACAACACATGGAAGAATGAAAAATGATGGTTTGCCAACACTGATTCCAAATATACAGGGATTTCAGTCTTTCAACCTCACATTTTATTCATTGAGTCTTTTGTAAAATTCTGATGGAATTAAACAGCCCACTTTGACCTGGTGCAATAATGGTATCAGTGATCTTTCGTTTAAAAGTTAGATGCAATGAATTATCCTATTGGCAGGTGGGATGGGCTCCAGTGTTTCCACACCTGTGCCACTATGTAAAAAGTTTTTATTTGCTCACTGGCTGAACCAAATGGAACGCACCCCTGCTGCCAACTGTATGTCTAAGCCTTACTGCATGTTTCTTCAGCGTCCTACCATGAAATTGAGGTTGCATTTACAGACAATGATCTTTATTCATTTGAAAAGATCAATTCGTATCAGCAGCATGTTTAGATGAGCCTATTAAATCTGCAGTGCTCTGAGCGCTGCTTTAGTCTTGATCCTCCTCCTTCCACCAGAGCAGAAATGATGTTTGTCCAATCCAGCTGCAGCCTCCTCACCGCTTGCATAGCAACCAGGCTGCTGCTGAGCTACTGCTGCTCTTTATCAGCACAACTTTCCACACATGTCCACATTTCCCTGGTTTCTAATTATATTTGCTGCTCAATGCAGGACTTTTGTGGAGAAACCATCATTTTGTGTAACAAAGGATACAACATATTTTGTGTCTAAGCCTGTTTCTGCTTACAACAACCTTCCTCTAATTCTGTTCAGTGCTGACAGGGTCTAATGTCAATTTTAGGTTTTTGAACTGAACCACAAAATGGATCAAGTAATCTTTGCTCTGGAAGGGTTCATATTTTGGCAGAAGGATGAAAAGCAACTTTAAGTTGTTCATTTCACATGCAGCATCTCCAGGTTCCACCACAAATGAAAAAGTAAGTTGTTCATGTTAATTTTTTAACATTTGAGGAATTGGATTTACTAAGGGCCTTTTGAACACATTTATCTACGTTAGAGGCAGGATAAATTCCACTTTAACTGTCTCTCCTCCTCTTTCCTGCTGAGAGTCAGTTTGTTTAAGGGTTTAATATTTAGCTCACACACCACTCCCACATTTTAATCCTGACAGGCGGACTATCTTCACTTTCAGACCCCTAAACACACTCAGACACATTGGACTGAGCAGCTGTGCAGAGCTTATTTCAATACCAGAGAACTCTTAAAACCGATGCGTCCATTTGAGGGTTTGTATGAGCAGCTTAAGGCCTTTGTCCTCTGGATCCAGCAGTTTTCTTCTCTGAGCAGAGATGGGACCTCAGACAGCAGGTGAGCGTAAAGTAGTAAAGAAGTCACAGCATTAATGTTCCTTAAATAGTTTTTTAATCATTTTACTTTTAAAAAGCTGTGAAGTACTTGGTACTTTTTCAAAGTTTTTCATTGGAGTCCTAAGTATAATAAGCGTAGATATCACCTCCTGTCATCCCTAAAACATGTGGACAATTGTTAAACACTGAGGCAGATATGAAATATTATCTTATAATAAGAGAGAGCTGGACACTTTTAGCCTCCGAGGATTAAATGAAGACCTCGGGGTCTCCGGGTGCAGTTTTACTGTTTGGCCTTAGAGAAGAGTTTAAATTGTTTATTCAGGAGATGACATTATTCAAGGCTTTGAGATTTGATGGCTAAAATTTCTTTCTACTGACTTATAAAAGAGATTTTAATACTTTGGGTTAGTTGTTCTGGTTCTACAGGAGACTAAAATTGATGTAAGCATCATCTGGATCTTTGTCACTGTGTTCACAGATGCTGAAGTTTTTTTTTGTACTGATAAAAATTGCAATCTGTTACCTTTTTTTTTTTTTGAGATGAATAATCTAAATGTTTGGCCCTGATGATACCATCATATAGAAGGAGACCAGAAACAATCTCAGGACGCTGATGAAAACATAACTGAACCTTAAAGGTTTAAACTTTGGTAGAGCAGTGCGATGTGTGATCAGTCTTAAGAGCCACATTAGTCTGCACCTGGCTGTGTGTGCTGAGCTCAGTTTAACCTATTAAAGCTTTTCTGTTGTTTTCCAGCTTCACTGAGACTAGAACTGGTCTGAAAACAGACTTTGTGAAATAAGATGGAGGTATAAAACCGGCAGGCATTTCTGTCACAGATTTAGGATATTAGGGTTTTTGAGGACCCAAGTAAAGAGAAGTAGAAAAAAAAAGGGAAAAAAAAGGTCTGGCTGGTGATGGCAGAACCCTTCCGGGAGCTGGCATTGACAAAGGTAGAGGAATTCTGGAGGAACTCGGGCCGCCGACCTTGGGGGGGCCCCTCCAACCTGCTGGCAGTGTCGACCTCGAGGTGCCCCTCTGAACCACTGATGGTGTCGACCCGCCCAGGAAGCAGAACTGAAGTGGTGGTGTCGGTCAGGCCGGGAACAGGAACAGGCTGGGCAGAGCAAGTAACAGGAACAGAAGAAGTGGCGTCGGTCGACCAAGGGGCAGTCGGGGCCTCGGTCACGCCCAGAGAGAGGTGTCTCCGTTTACCCTCATACCTAAAGTTAGCTAGGATCTCCAACAATTTAGCCATGCCAGGCAGGGTACACAACCAGGGTCAGGAATGGACAATTCGTTCCGTCTGTTCGGCCTTGGCAATTCCTGTCTCAGGGTCGGTAGCCTGCTCCCCGGAGACCATGAAGTGGGAGAGTAGTTGCATAATCACTGGGTACTGTTCACGCAGGTCAGAGTCTGAACACTGTTCATGAGGCAAGAGCGGGATTGGTTGACAGAGAGTGAGATCCATGCTGCTTGGCAGACCCTGGTACGGCTCCTGGCTCAGGAACACAGGCTCGGAAGCAGACAGAGGACCAGGGGGTCCGATAGCAATGGTGACACATTGGAGAGCAGGGGCAGGAACAACAGTTGCAGCTGCGTCAGCGAGCAGGGGCTGGGGCAGGAACCTGGACCGGTTTAAGAGCAGTAGGGGGGTGGTGACTACTGGAGGTGGGGGCCTGAGGTGCTTTCAGGATCTGAGTTTTGGTCTGAGGTTTAGACTTAGTTTTCCATCTGAGGCCCAGACGCCAGGAAGAAATAGGGAGACAAGAACCCTCAAACTCAGCCCTAACACAAGGCTGGTTTTCTGACTGTGGACAGTCAGAAACGGCGGACAATGCTTAAAGACCTCAGTGGCATCCATGGTGGAAAAAGCACATCTAAGGGTCCAACAATAGCCAGTGCGTAATGTCACGAATTAGGGTATTAAGGTTCTGAGAACCCAAGTAAGAAGACGGCAAGATGAGGTTTCAAACTAAAGAGGGTTTATTGTGGGGAATTGGGAGAGAAAACAACAGAAAATCACTTCACTTGGAGGACAGAAAACACAGGCAGTAAAAGGTGAGAACTAAACCAAATGTAACAACCAGAACATGAACCTAAATACAGGAGTGAGGAGAACTAAAACCAAACTGCAGGGCCTTGCTGTCCAGAGACACGCAACACAAAGACAAGCAGGTGAAAATAATCAGGAACGGATGACACTGAAGACAGGAAGTAGGCTACAAAATAAAAGCTGGGGACAGGAAGTAAATCTTGGAAAAGAAGGAACAGAATCCTGACTTAAGAACATAATATATTACTTATTAATTAATTTATTTTTTTGTCTGCTCATGACCTAATCTTAAATATGTGGTGGATGAAAATGGAAAATCTATTCGTGTGGATCAAATAGTTTGGATTTTCCATTGGTTTATCTGTGCTGCAGAGATGGAATAAGTGCATGAAGGATGGCAGGACAATTTTTGGGAATGAAAAGTCCTTTGTGTAGTTTTTGCAGTGATCTGATTGGTCACCCGTCGGGCTGTGGACAGGTTAACCAGGCAGCACAGGCAATCGAGGTGATGTGCCCCGGTTAACAATGTTCACAATGTGAGTCCAAAGACAGATGGATAAACCACTGATGTCACTTTGCCAGTGTTACGACAGAAAGAGACAAAGGCCATGACATTGTTTTACCATCATGTTATTATCTGAGGGTTTGAGATCATCTATATCTTATCTATATATTACTTTGCTGTCTTCCTTTGAAAGAATGACCCAGATAGAAAATGAATGTGCTTGAACTGGATGAAATTAGTCAATATCTGAGGCTGGCAGCAGAGCAGGTGAGTCCACTTCCCAGCAGACTGTACTTTTCTCTGCCCCACTGTCAGTTTTCTGTCAGACAATCCTCAGAGTGGACAGGTGGACGACTGAAGGGAGTGAAAGTGTCTAAAGACATACATTTGGAATCTGCTCTACCTGAAGCTAGAATCAATCTAAATACATCATCTTACCACCATTTGTTCCCGTGTGTACACTGAGATCAACATAAAGTTGTGTGCAGACAGTCCGAAGGGGTCAGCGGGCAGAAGTCCAGACAGCGAGACAACACAGATATGCATCACACATAAACATCAGGTTCTACACACCACCTGAGCTGCTCTGAGCAAGAAAGAGACACAGCTAAATAAGAAGTGCAGTAAAACTCACGACACAAAAAGGTGGTGGTCAACGGCGAAAGCAGGGCAAAGGTGGAAATGAAAGAGAGGAACTTAAACAGACGTGTGGGTCTGTCTCCACCTGATCACTTTCTCTCCATCAAGTCACCAGCTCCAAGGAGGTGAAGGTGGCTCCAGGAGCAGCTCGACTACGGAGCAGCAGCGATGGAAGCGTATACAGCCGGAGAGGAGCAGGTCGATCTTTGAAGTCCTCCTCCTCAGCACTGGTGCTCTCCAACCCCAAATCAGGTCAAAAAGAAAAGATGGAAACTATTTTTGCTCATAAGATTTTGTGTTTGCTTTGTCTTTTGCCATGGGCCCAGTGTTTGTGGTCATTTTGTTATTTTTACTTTCTTGTTTAGTGCTGAAGAGGCCAGTGAGCACTGAGGAGCTGCAAAGACCAGGAGGTCCCTACATGAAGAAAACATGTACCGTACGTTATCAGACATGTTTTAACACTGTCAACAAATTCTATTCGGTCACTTTTAATGGTGATTATTTCAAAATTAATAAATTCACTACACCAGGTGTCAGGAATAAGCCTTTTTGCCAGTTGATGCATGAAGCCCGTTTTTTTTCATGTCTGCCTGAACTAACTGTGTGTGTGTGTGTGTGTGTGTGTGTGTGTGTGTGTGTGTGTGTGTGTGTGTGTGTGTGTGTGTGTGTGTGTTTCCGCAGATTGTGGGGGATGCAGTGGGTTGGGGGTTTGTGGTGAGAGGAAACAGACCCTGTCACATCCAGGCTGTAGAGCCCTGCGGCCCAGCTGCTGCTGCAGGGATGAAGGTAGGCATCATGGGAAATGTAGGTACAAAAGATGCTCGGTACGTTTTTCACTTGGTGTATTTAAACAGTAGAAATGATGTTTGTTTAAAGGTTTTTCCATTCACATCGTTATGTCGACATCTAGGGGCCACTGGTGTAACTGCAGGTTGAGGTCTGTTACTGATCACCACAAAAGCTGATTTTTCTCTTGTAATAGTAGAAAAGACTGTTTCCAAAGTGAATATTTAAATGTGATGTGATCATAATTATGTTCCTAACTTCACCTGTGACTCTGTGCTCATGTTTTTGCAGTGCATTGTTTTTTCCCCAGGAGAAAACATGGAGAAAGATGTTTGCTTCATGGAGCTCCTCTCTTGTCTCTCCATGCTCCTCTCTCACCTGCAGGTTTGTCAGTTTGTAGTTTCAGTCAACGGCATCAACGTCCTCCATTTGGACTATCGGACCGTCAGCCACTTGATCCTCACAGGACCCAGAACGGTGGTGATGGAGGTGATGGAGGAGACTGAGCAGTGAGAACTGACAGGATCATCAGCAGTGTGTACTGTGTGGGTGCTACAGGTGAAGTAATAATACGTGAGTCACATCTGAGGTTTTCCTCACTGGACTGTAGAAACACAATGAAGCAGGAAAACAGATTTATGTGTCAGTGTGGATCGTGAAGTTACATCACGTGTTGGAGAACGCAGGCGCCATCTTGTGATTGGCTTGTGCTCCAGTGGTTAGAATGGCTTGGCTGCATTTGTTTTGGGCTAAAAGATTCTTTAAATGAGCCTGGTGACTCAGTGGTAGAGCATCGGGTCGGGATGCAGAAGGCCGCGGGCTGGATTTCCACCCCACCAGTTGTGGCCCTGCCATGCGCAGATAGAAAATGGGAGGGCGGCGACAGGAAGGGCAATCGGCGTAAAAACACGAGCCAACTCCACATACAGAAGATGTTCCGCTGTGGCGACCCCTGAAGACCCCTTGAAGGGATCTTTCTTCTTATAGCTCGGGCATCACAGACCTCCGAATAATGACAGAAAATCAGAACACAGCCTTCTCCTCACCAACAGAAAGCCGGGGGATAACTAACAAGATGGCGCCCACGTCCCTCCAGCAGCTAACAGTGTGATGTAACCTCACAGTCTGTCTAATGTGTTGAGTAGGCAGCTAATGGGCTTATCGTTTGTGAGGCACATGTTGGACTGGTGAAGTGGATTCTGGCTGTTTTCTCCACACACTTTGTGTCTCAGACATACAGTGGTAGTTAAGCAAAGGCGCACTGTGTTTGCCAAGGCTGAACCAAGCAGGTGGCCTGAGGCAACCGTGTCTCCTAAAAATGACCTCCCTATACAACTAAACTGCAAACGCCATTACGTTTTCCAGAGAAACGTCAGTGGTTTTGTTGCCGCAACCTAACCAGACGCAGGACTCTGGAATTGATCTTGGGTCTTTGGCTTGACAGTCCAGTGCTTTGTGCAGCCACCACCTCCTGGCAACTCACTTTTCCTTAATAAAGTAGCAGTTGTGTCCTTCACCAACAGCAAGATACATTGTATCGGAACATGATGATTAATTTCATACGCTTGCTACAAAAACATAATCACGTTTGCAGTTTAGTTGCGTGGGAACTTGTTTTTTTAGGAGACAGAGTTGAGTGATGGATCACAGTAAACGACAGTAAATAAGAGTTTTCAGCATTTTCTGATGAGCCTGCCTGTCAAGTGAGGTTTTTGCTTGTGTGTTAACAGTCTGAGGACAGTTGAGTTTCACAGGTGTGTCCAAAAACAACAATGCATGTATCAAAAGGGGACTTTTTGCACTCCCCTGTTCCTGTAGATGAGTTCATCTAATGGCCAAGAGATGCTGTCGCTGCAGAAAAGTTAGGTGGAAATAAATGGGGGGAAAAAAGCATAAAAATGATTTGTTCATTTTACTTCCTCTTGTAAAGTGTGTGAGGGGATGAGGCTGCTCTTCCAGCTGAGGTGCACTCAAACCTCCAATTCCTCCACTTGTCTCATTATAGATGATGTGTGGTTTTATTGCCCATGTTCTTTATTCCAAACAAGCTTAAAACTAATTTTGTTTTTGAGCAGCCACAAGATGTTTTCTGACACAAAACACAAAAGCTTTTTCAGGAACTGGTTTACTTCTTTGAATGACGCCAGACGGGGAGAAAACGTGCAGTATTAATAAGAAGGTGTTGTTGCTCAGAAAGTCCCACAATCAATCTCATTGTTGACATCACTTAAGCAGTTGGTGTTTTCCTCCCTGCACTGACTTGGACTTTTAACCCCATGCTCCTTCTCACACAAACACATTATCTGTCTGTATCACAGCAGCACGCACACCTAGAAAGTCATGCCCCCCCTTGTCTGTGTTTACTTTTCCATCCATTCTTCAGTTTTCAGAAAAAAAAGACGTGAGGACTGCGAAGCAGAGGAGGACGAATTTACCTGTTTACCTGTTGAAAGGCGCTGAGCTTTGTCTAATTTACTGATCGTTTTTTTAAATCTTTGTGCCCGTTTTTACCGTGTGTGTTGAGTGTGTATTGGTTTGGTCCTCAGCAGTCGGCACTTTGCTCTCTGCAGGTGGATTGAGACTCGTTTTGCGTCGTTGAAAGGTGATTTTAAAGTTTAAAAAAAATTATTTACCGTCACAAGTTAGTGAGGATTCATTAAGAAACTTAAGATCTTCATTAAAAATGAATTAATTCAAATGTAATTTCAAGCAGAACTTAAATATTTCAAATACTACTTTGTTTGATTTTATATGTACTCAAGTTCTTTTGTATTTTGCTTTTTCTTTCATGTCTTTCTATATCAGTTCAAACTGTTTCGTGCATTTATTTGAATTTTCACTGTAAAACAGCAAAGATCATGTGAAATTGAAATTAAATATATTTTAAAAAACTGCTGCATTGCTGGCACAGAGGATCCTCTGTGAATTTGTTGTTGGTGAATTTGTTAGAAAGGTCAAAGTTTACAGGGGGCGTCCGTGAGGCTCTGGAACAGAAGGTATAACACAAATATTCTAGTAAAAGTGCAAGTACTTGCCTTTAATAATACTTCACTACCAGTAAAAGTACCACCAAATCCTTTGTGCAAGTACATTCCCTGAAAAGTACAAAACTGACAGCACCTCACTTAGAGAACGTTGGAATTTAAACATTATTGAATTGATGCTGTTGTTAACTCTAAATGCTAAAAACTGGAAAGTAAAGCTTTGCAGTGGGAACACAAGCAGGATGTGATAAAGGTGGAGTTGGCTTTTTTGTTTAGGGTGTCATCCACAATAATATGTCATCGTTCATTCTGTCAAATAAAATAATACGACATTGACACAGGTGCTCTGACATCACTTTGACATCAGGAACCTTCAGTTCAGATTATGTCATCTTTTTTCTCACACTATGCAGTTTGTAATCATGGTCAACCTGCTTTCCAGAGCTCCTCCAGATGACATCATCTAAACTCCTAATGATAGAAAACTAGTCTTTTACAGCCAGAAGCAGAGGAATATTGTAATATAGGGAAATCAGAGTGAGGTTTAAAAGCATGTGGTTACATTTCCTCCCTAAAAAAAAGCCATAGAGACGTGAAGTAGCCCTTTAATGATGTCATGGAGGACAGGTCAGCATGTTAGTTATTTGAAGACAGACGTGTTATTGTTTCTGGGGGCTTCAGTAAAAGCTTTAATTTAAAAATTCCAGTTTCACCACCGCACGTTACTGATGAAGACACCATCTCTGTTGGAGTCTGCACATTCACAGCCGGCTGCAAACTGGAGCTGTGCACTTTCAAAGACCAGACGTTCACCAACTTGTGAGGCTCTAAAGAAAGATAAAGTTGTACTATGGGAAATGTAGCAGTGAAAACCCACCAAAAATGAAGATGTCAAAGGCTCTGCTGCTTTAAATGGAAGATTCCGTTCTTCACGTTGACTAAAGAACTGAGGCGTCGAAGAACGTCTGGAAAATTGTTTTAGACAACTGGTGTTAAATTGATTTGTCTACAGCCTCCAGTTACTGTTCTATGTTGATTCGATTTCACCTTCAACTGAAATGGTTTTAGGCAAAAGGATTTTCATGCGACTGTTTATTCAAATAATTCAGATTAATAGAAAAATAAGCTAAAAAGTGTTCATTTCTAAATACACGTCAGTTCTTCATGCATTTACAACCATTCACACTGGATATGTTTTTAGAAATAGCAACATTGGGACAATTCTGGTTCCTGCTCCATTGTTCACATCAGGACCTCAAGGATTTTTATTCCTCTGTCAGACATTGCAAATTGTTCGAAATGAGGAAGTGAGTCTTTGAGTCAGTGCTAGATTGTTAAACTTTCAGACTGTGGAATGTTTCCCCAATAAATGCAGGGGAAAAAATAAATCTGTTATTACTGACCTTCTCTATTATCAACACATGAACTCTTCCCTGACTGTGACTGATGGAATTAACCCGTTCATAAAAAAAAGGTCAAAGGTCACGTAATCAAGTTATTCCTTTGCCAGAGGAAGAGAGGCAACAGCAGGTCAGGATGAAATGTGCTTCAAACTCATGTTATTAAATACGTCCCCTCAGTTAAACTTGCTGTCGCCAAACTTTGCTAAATTGGGGCTGAAGCACCACTTGTGTTAACTCCTCATGTCTGGGGAGATGTAGGACAGGATGGTATTCCCAAACATTCCAGAGGGCTTCAGACAATTCCGTGTGAATGGCTTTTTCCCCCTCACAGCTTGTAGAGACACATTCAACAGAAACAAGTGGAAAGTGGAAAGCAACTGAGGACATGAGCTTAAAATATACAGGAGCAGTTCAGGCACATTTCATTGACTATTGACAGAGTTTTCACCCATCGCGTCGACACACTGACGATTTCCTTCCATATGTTAATTTTAGCATTAGCTGTAGGGAAAAAGTAAAAAAAGTTCTCCATTACATTTAGGCCTTTACGGGAACCAAAAAAAAGTGATAAATTAACCTGAGAAGAGTGAAGAACCATGATTACAAGCAGCTGAACCATAAAAATACAGACTGCAATGGAAATCATAAAAACTCATCTTAAAAATTACACACAGAGAACACAATGAGAACCAAACACAAATCAGTAGAACCCACGGGAGATGAAAGGCATCAGAAAATATAAAGAGCTTCAGATGTGTCCTGTAACAGACTTCACTTTTAAGTACTGCACATCAGCAAAAACAAACGCAGCTCAGAATAAACCCCACCATTATGTGGGAGATCTGATTAATTATGGTATTTTTTCAAATCAAATGGAAAGTATTAAGAATCCTTCCCACCCTTTCTGGGAGGCTCCAAAGCTTTGATCTATTATTGATTTCACTTATTAAATGCGCTGCCACAATCAAAAGAACATGCAAATGAAAGGACGGTGGAAGGTCAAAAGGAGGCTGAAATGAGGCGCATTATGGAAATCATGTGAAACTAAAGACTGATGTTTCTTCAGCAGATCAGCTTTAACACGTGATAGTGTGAAAAGACCACTCAGAGGCAGTTTTAGCGAAAAAAAAAAGAATTTGTAGGATAAGATGGCTCAAGCTCATGAATCAGAGATAAAAATGAACATGCAAGACAGGACATTTGTTCCCCAGCCTGCTGCTCAGGCCATTACAGAGGTGTTGCCAACTCGTGAGGACAGAGATGAAATAGTGCGCGACACTGTGGCTGCAGCTGCATAAATGTGTCTCAGGAGCAATTTGAGCGCTGTGACATCGACAGCAATTGCGGCCGACTGCTCGGTAGATGCAACGTAAACAAGCGGGTTCTGCAGCGAGTGCGCTGAATCCCAAAGGCCACAAGCAATGATCTGATGTGGAAGACGCCACAATAACCCTTTGCCTGTGAGCAGGGAGGCTGAAGGATTTCATTCTTAAACAGCCACAACTTAGATTCTATTCATCCAGCACAGTCTCACCTGACATTAACAGCTTCAGCAGTAACATTTACTTTGATACACAATACTTAAGTTGTCTTTCAAGCAGCAAATTGTCAATTAAAATGTCATTTTGCAAATCTAAATACATTTAGAAAGAAATTAAAGTCTAACAGCTACAGCTATTACAACAAAGACAATAAGGTGCATTTAAAGACAGATTCAGTCAACATGCACTGAAATATCACTGAGAATTCAGTTGGATGGAGCCACACAGCTCCTGAGCAGCAATGCTGTAGTGCCTCCTACTGGTAAAACCAGGGAACAGCTACGTGCTTGGGGGACCACAGTAGTCCCTGCAGAGAGTCCAATCTGCCTTTCACTTGTCTCTAGAGGCACTTTAGTGTATGGCAATTTGAATTTACAACCACCACTAATTAAATTAACTGCTTTATGAGGAGCCCTTGAAGGACACATAAATCATTTCGGTTTGTTTCCAATGGGTTTTTATGAAAACATCTCTGGACTGAGGTTGTAGTGCTGTGAGGAGGAGAGGAAAAAGTATTAAAGGATAGGTTCGCAATTTTTTGTTTGTCTTTAAACAGTAGTCGATCACAAAAAAAAATTACAAATTCCTCTTGTTTATACTGGTGTTTAAAACCGACCAGCCACAATATTAAAATGTTATGGGTTAAACAGGTTTACCAGCATTTGGCATGTGGTAAACTCACACTTCTTAATTCTGATTCATGCAGCATTTTTCTTCTTTGGAGCCACATTATTATTTTTTTCCATCAGTAACTTAGTGACTGTACCTGCGATTCTCTAAAAGTAAGACTCTGCTCACCTGCAATTTCAGCAGGAACTGAAGCAGAATTTGAGTTTGCTGGTTTCCTACGATTTGAGCTAATAAAAAAAAAAAAATGAAATAAAAATCCAGTCCTCTCATTTCTAAATATGGGAAGAAGAAAATGTGGTTAAGGTTTGCTCACAAAACACCCTGGCAAAAGAGAAGAGATAATAAGTCCAACAGCACTGTGAGTTGTTGCCTTTTCAAAACACACAAAACCTATTTTGCAGGCATAAAAATTGTTGATGAGTCACAACATTAACAGCCCATAATGGGATTTGCTTTCTAGCCAACTACAGAAAGGGCTTTGTTTTTTTAGACTTAAATAGATATTTGATGCTTTACCAGTGTTTTTGAACTTATGTTTTTCACTATTAAAAGACTTTTATAACTAATCTAGTTCTAAAAACATCAATTGTCAAAAATCAGCTCAGGAGATGATTCGTTTTCTGAACTGTTCTCCATCAGATATTAAATAGTCATGGTTTCGTTTCTGTGGCTGAAAGAAAACTCAGGATGACAAACCGTATATCAAAGCTGCAGTTTGGAAACAGTGAAGCCCAACGTGTGATGGGAACACACAGAGTTTACAGTTGCATATTCATGATTATGGTAATAGGGGAGACTTAAAAGACCTTTATTCCTACTCTTAGGTTACACGGCCAGCAAACAAACTGAGCTGAAGAGAAGCCGAACGTCTGCACCCACAGAACACAGAAGCCAATTAATTATGCTCCGTACAAGAACACACCTGCAGTTCTTCCTGGATGGCACTAGTGTATGTTGGTCATTGCAATTTACGGGTGATGCAAAGCCATTTTTATTCCAGTTACATGCTAATGTTTCCATTCGTCTTCCATGGTATCCACTGTTAGTTTTTACAATGAATCACCTGCCCAGAGCAGCAGGAGGCATGTGGACTACAGCCCTGAAGAGTAACACACTTTACTGCCAGGGGTCACTGAAATGCACATATTGCCCCAGCAGCCGCTCAAGCTGCCTGTCACTCAAACACGTTTTTCTGCCGCCTCGCCAGGCTTTAAACGAGGTTAAAGGAATGAATAGCTGCAGGGGTGGATGGCGAACGAAGCAGGAAACACCCATCAGTCTGATGCAAGTCCCAACTCAGAGCCGACCGATCAGCTCAGTCAAGCTGAGCGGGGACAGACGTCGCAAAATGGGAAGCGAGGCGGCTGCGCCTTCAGATTAAGACAGAATGTGCATTGGAAACCAAAAGTCTACTATAATGCGTTTATCCCCTAAATACAATCAGTGCGGCTCAGGTTTGAGGTAAAGCGCCATTTTTGGGACGCGGCGGGAGGTGCGAAGAACCTGATTGGTTGGACTAGCGCAGTGGGTGGAGCTAATAAGGGTAGTTCGTAGCAATTAGCAAAGCCTCACAAATAATATTTAATTAGCCGCCATTGCTATTTTTTTCTGTCTACCTTGAAGAGATTCATAATGATTGAAGGTTAGAAGACGTTTTTACATTATCTGCTCGACATAGATAACCTGGCTTTAATTTAAAATGCCATCATAAGTGTGTAGCTAGTTAGTCAGGAAGGCTGGTTTGGGTTTAAGCTAAAGTTAGCCGCAGTGCAATATAGCATGCTAAGCTAGAACAGCTAGCGTAACGTCATCTTTCGGGAACAGAAAAACAAGAAACGCTTGTGCTAATATCTTAGAGGAACTTTAGTAGCAACAGTATTTGTTGGACCAACTTTTGTGAAGTTATGAATATGATGAATAGCATTTATGAATTTATTATATTGCTGAAAATATGTAATTGGCAGGCTACACATGTTTGATTAGGCTAACATTACTTTGAAGGGATAGCGTTTCAAATAATATTTACCAGTATTAATAATGAAAATGTGCATGATTGTTAGGGCGTTATGGACCACAAAAGCATTGCACTGGGATTTAAAAAAAAAAAAAAAAAAAAGTCAGGAAAAGGAAACTGTTCTATCCTGAATTGGCATTTCATGAGACGACAGCACTTAGTTTTCTCCTCAGATGTTTTTGCTTGTTTGTACTTGTATGTGGCATTGGATAAAAGCATCTGCCAAATGACTACATGTTTTTTTTTAAATAAATAAAGTCAATGTCTTTAACGGTGTTTCGGAGTTTGACCGTTTGATTCACTATGTAGAAGACAGACGGGATTTTATTTTGAAATGTTTGACCGGTAGTGTGGTGTGCTGCTTCTAACTTGTCTCCTTGTAGACAGAAGGATCAGGAGACGGAGAGTTGGGGAGTAGAGTGAGTCAGAATCGCTTTGGGACTAGTGCGCTTCGTACAGCTGTCCGGAGGAGACACACGGAGCCTGGAAACACATGATCTGAGAAGGTAGAGCTGCTCTTTTATTCATACAAATCTGCTCCCCCCCTTTTTTTTTCCCCCCTCCTGCTTTTCTCCCTCCACCTCACACCGCTCCACGCGTGGTTGTACCTCTGATGGCGCTACGTGCAGCCCTCACCTGTGCTCAATTCAATTAGGGGAAACTTCCCGCTGGCTGCATTTACCGCACGCAAAAGTGGTTTAGGGAAAGTGTAAGGTCACTTCCCCCCCGTCCCCATCTTTATTGTGTGAACATAGGTGCGTGATGATTGATAGGACAGTTTGAAAATTACAAATTCATAAGGCTTTTGCAATGCCACAGCGCTTGTTAGCAGCATGTAACAGTACCAGCACTGAGCTCTCATCTGTGGGTCTACAAGCTCATTATAGGAATGGAACATGAGCCATCCAGGTGTTTTAACGTCCCATAAACTCACTACAGTCACGCTGCAAGTCCCCGAGGGGATATTTCGTGGCTATTATTGTCAAGGTACACTGAGGATTTGGTCTCAGCAGATGTATAATCCTAACAGCTTTTTTGTTTTTATTACCACATGCACAGCTTGCCTTAAAGCTGACATGGTGAAAATACCAAGTTGTTAGAGTCACGTCAATAGATTCTGGAAAATTGCCTAAAATCAAAAGTTGGCTGCTGCATAGTTCAAACTAAAAGCCGGTATGTTTTCAAATCCCTTGTTGCAGAGTAATTTCTCAGACACATCAGGTGCAGGTGTTTAAATTAACGTGCAGCTGCCTCCTGTTATTAATGTCTCAGGTTTGTATTATCATACCATGCCTTGTTAAATGAAAATGGAGCATGTACAGGAAATTTCTTACCCCCCCTGCACCTTCAGCCATCTGCGGGGAGAAATGTGCTCTTTGCCTGATGCAGCTTGAAAGAATTTCATGTGCAAGAAGCAGTGATGTACTCTTTACTCTCCCTGTGTACACACGGTGCTTTTTAAGCTCTACCTTGATCCAGAAATGGATTGTTAAGATAAGTACAATTTATTTACAGGAGTCGCAAGGGGACATTAAAGAGTCATTTAATAGGAGGCTTAATTCTGATCTCCTGGTGATTACATTTCAAAGTAGAGAATAGATTCATTTTAATTCTGTCTAAATCTTGATAGATTGCTTGGCACCAATGTTGCCTAAAGAGCTTCATCCTGGTAACTTGAATTTCCTTTTTATGCAAGAAGTGAGCAAAGCTGATGTTTCTACATAGAAATGTGTACATTTTATCGTTATTCAACTGTGGACCAGTGATTTCCCTTCGCAGAACCAACGTGAATGTATAGAGTTGCCTGCCAGCAACATCTCTTTACATCATTATACATTTAAAATGTTTTACATTATATGCAGTTATGTCTAATCTAATAGTTTGTGTATTAGTTTAGTTTGTTTAAACTTGAAGTATACTTACTAAATAATCTGCACCGTTTGTAGTGACAGTACATCAGCTTCACATCTGGCAGCTTTTAGCTTAACATTAGCTCCACATCAGGGGCAGCCTAAATGAAGCAGTATCACATTCACCTAAATCCCATCGCGTTACATCTTGGAGAGCGCAGTGGTTCCCAACGCTGATCCTCCTGCTTGTCTTGATTTGTTTTTCAACTATTGCTACCCACTGCTGATTACCTGGCTCAGGTGTGTTCAATCAATCTGAAGCTGGAAGATATCATCTTAGGTCAGTGTGGGGTGGGGCAAGGAAAGGCAAATTGGTACCTTCCGGCTTCTCTTGGAACCCACTGTTTTAAACATAATGCAGCAGATAACACCCCTTCAACAAACGAAACCAAGCTCAGATGTTTCTGAAACTGTTCCTCTTGTAGATGTGATCTCTAATGACAGCCAAAGTCGGCCACCAGCATAAGATGTGAAAGTGCTGCAGTCTTTTAGTATTTCAGATAATGTTGGTGCGCTCAGTCGCAGCAGCTCAGGACTAACCCTCCATCTGATCATCTGACGGAATTTCATTGTACACCTTTTACATATCATGACAAATTATTTAACTTTACCTTTTTACTTTTTTTTTCCCATGGAGGAACTATTCATGTCACAGTTTACTGAACTATTTTAATTTATCATAGCTAATATAATGAAATGTAACTTAAATTTGCAATAAAAAAAATGGAACATAAAACAGCAGGATGTCGCTCTTTAGTGATGTTTAATAAAAATGTGCCACAAAACCTCTTACAGAATGACACTGATGGCCATATAGAGAAATTAGCTTTTTATTTAACTAGGATCACCCTCCTAACCAGTCAGAGAATTTCAGTAATTTCAGTTTCCTTATTCTGTTTTGCACCTTATTTATTGTAATTTGCTAATGAGTGAAACCTGAGGGGCTGTGCAGAGTGTAACAGATGGTAGAAGAGCAACCCAGTCATTCTTCAGGTAGTGGTGGTTATAAAATTACAAAACATTATGTTGCAAATGTTGGGAACAAACACAATAATTTAAATGATCTGCACCTCCAATTTTAATTTGATAAAATGTTTTTTTTGTTTGTTTGTTTTTTTTAAATCCATCCCTACAATACCGTCAAAGAACCAGTCAGATGTCTGTTTAGAAAAGATTTGAAAAGAGGGGCAGAGATGATCAAAAACCTTTTGGACTAAATGGAATTGTCAATGTACAGTAGGGGCTATATTATGAAGGGGTGGTTTCCTACTGGAGATTAATTTAATCTATTCCCTTGTCAAAACCATGCCTGCATCCTTAATCAAGTCACAGCTTTTTTCTGAAATAACAGCAATTAAACACAAGAAATATTAATCATACATCAAAAATCATAGTACCTAGTAGTATTTCATCTTTGTAAATTTCCACATGGATATTCTTTCTGTCACAGTTTAAATTTTTTCTTTTCCCTGTTTTCTGCCCCTCTCTCCTTCATTCCTCCATTTTCCCACTCTTCCCTCTGTTCGTTCTCCTGTCCCCCTCTCATATCCCCGTTTCCCTTCGCCCTCCCTCCTCCCTACTGCTCCCTCCCCATCTTTCTTTTACCATCCTTTCATCTCCTGCGCCCCTCTACTCCCTCCTCTTCCTGCTCGTCTTTCTTCTCTTCCCCTCACCTGTCTTTTCCTTTCTTCTTCTCTTTGCTTACCCCTCTCTTGCTCAGGTGTGTCGTGTCCTCCTGTTTGCTGGTATCAGGATGCAGTTCTCCCTCAGACTGAGCCTTTGCCTGCTGGGCTTCATTCTCATCTGTCTGTTTCCTCAGCCAGCGCGGGGCCAAGGTAAGTATCTATACAAGCCTGCTTTCCTGTCACAGACCTACAGGGTCACTGAGGCCAAGAGGGGGTTTACCACATAGCCACACTAGGCCAAACATAGCCAAGCTGGGCTTTTGTAAAAAAAAGGGGGTTAATCATGGTGTTTCCTAGGTTTAACCCACAAGGCAAGTTGGAACTTTCAAACCTGCAGCTAACCTGCACCTGGTCTACATAATACCATCCTTAGACAAGAATAATGGTTTCTTTCTACCATTATGCAAAGCTTTCTATATTGGTGCTGGATGGTAATACCAGGGAATTCGTTGTCAAGGCCCCCAGAATCCTCACTGAAACCCAGGTTTTAGTGGCAGATTTTGCACTGGCAGTTTCTTAAACAGTGGCAGCCTGGGGACTTTTTACCCAAAGACAAGCAGGGGTTTCCAAAGCTTCCTTTTATAGAGCTAAGCAGGGTGAGTCAGAGCTTTTCATACTGGCACCAAAATGGCCTACAAACAAACTAGTTTTCTAAAAGTCAGATATTTATCATCACTAATCTGCCTTTAGCATTATGACTCATTATAAGCTCATTGCTGGCTAGGTAAACCTCGGTGTAGCTCTGTTTTGGAAATGCAGGCATCATCTTGTGTGGTCATCCTTTTAATTAGCAGGTTTAATGTTGAGAATCACTGTCATAATTTTGATGTGCAGCTCTGCTCCAAAGAAACTGACTTTCCGTTGTTTTACTTACTTTTAATTAAATGTTTCTAGTGCATTTGTCCACTGTGTCTGTCCCAAAGGGAGAAGTCATGATGCCGAAATTATAATGGAAATTTTACTGTTTGCTTTAGTGTGTTTTAGACAAACTTTGATTTGCTGTGGCACATTTTGTCACCTGTTATTAATCCACAAACAATATTTACATGCTGGTGGTTAAAAAAACAGCCACTATTAAACAGTGAATACATTTTTCTGTCACAAACCCTGAAACTTTACTCTCCTAATCATCAAAATTAGATGCATTCAGCCTTGGATCATTTGAAAGGACAGTTAGAGTTCTAGGAGTGTGTCTTTTTTTTTGTCCATTAATGGACCAAAGAGGCACAGCTGGAGGAGGTTGCTAGAGCCTGTGCTCTATATGGGCCCAAAAAACGAGGAGAACGAGAAGAATGAGGACAATTCTGGTTATTTTTTCTTTCTGGAATCTGGAAGAATGAGAAATATCTCCAGCGTATTATGCACTGCAAATGTTCAGTAATAATTAACTTGGGTGAAGCTGGAAGTACTGTGCTGATGGTGACTGTCATCCTCTCTTTTTTTGCCGTTGCCACCAACCTCATCAGTACCACTTGCTGTCTTAAAGGATGTAGATCCACTGTAAACGTTGGCGCACTCGGTCTTGTAACACAGTCAGTGTTCAGTAAAGGTGCAGCTTGAACCAGCACAATGACTCTGTCACAATAACGACAGGCGCCTGGCTTTAACTAGGGTGACAAGTAAAGTGAAAGCAACCACAGCATTCCTCAGTAAAGAGGCCATAGTGTGCTAGCCTTGACTACAGCAGTGACCCAGGAAGAGCTGAGGAGTTACGATCAGCTTGGAGAGCTCTCACTGAGAAACGCTTTGCCTCAGCTCAGAGTTCTAGCAAAACAGCAAATGAAAAGGAACATGAAAAGCTGACAACAAGTAAATATCAAGACTTCATGCTGTTCTGCGAACACAACATTTGCCAGCTCAGAGGTGTGAGAACAAAGAAGCTTTCCTAACTTTGGTGTTTAGCCCTTTCTGTTCACCAGGGTTCCTTGTGCAAAAGAGACTCAGGACTGTATTACCATAATACTTATTGCTTTTTAGATGACGTATTGTGTCTGTCTTGCCTTCAGATACTTTAGATGCAGTTTCTGCATGTGGTGTTAACTTGGTCATCAATTTCTAAATTTACTCTTAGTTTTACTCAAAACTAACAGTAAGTTTTCTAATTTCAGTAAACTGCAAAAAATATAATGATATGTAATGTCAGGTTAAAGTTCTTGAATAAGTTTGCAGCTTTGCAGGAAATGCGTCTGTTCTGATATTAGTTTAACCTACAAGTCATAACAACATGAACAAATACAGTGAAGTTGGACTCTTGCAATGTGAATGAACCACTGCTTTGATCCTGACTTTCTTCTTAATAACCTAATATCACACCTTGGGTATTTGGCTTAATGTGGCTAAATGGTGACAAATAATTATTTAACACCTTAAGATTATGTCCTGCTCCTTTTGTAGTGTTACTCATTTTAGTTTTATAACCACAGTCTCTCACTTAAGAGTACACACACTAACATTGTATTTAAAGTAATTTAAAGTTTTATTTATTTTTTTATTTGACCAAGCTATAGTGTTAAAGTGCATACAGCAGTATTTTTTAAACGAAATTATAGTAACCTCTTTTAGTTGGTTTCATTCAAAGTTATTGTTTCAGGACGTCAGTTTCGTCTCGCGACATCCTGGAACAGGAGAGTTGTTGATTAATACATTTTCTACAATTTCCATATCAAAAGTTACCCAATCTGCAGGTTTCTGTACAATGAGGGGAAACAGTTGAAGGGAGTGTGGTCAAACATCAAAGTGGTCACACTTTGTGCTGTTCATTTTGGAGAGCCACTTCTCTCCCAGTGAATTTAATCACAGGCTGTGGGGAGAGAAAAATGTATGAAAAATAATTGGATCTCCAAATTATACTTGAAATTACAATTTTTATGTGAAGGGGACAGATGTGTTTTTTTTTCAAATCCCACCAGTGGACGACCTTTATCATCCTACGTCACCAGAGACTCTGAAAGCTTTAGCTCCAGTTTGCTCTGGAATGACAATGCCCACCGAATATTTTGTGGCAACAAAACTGACGTCCCTTCAAATCTGATTTCAGAGGTGTCAGCCTGCATTATGGTGATCTGTGAAACATAATATGGTAATGATTTCTTCTAGAGTTGAACATCTTTAAGATCTTTGTAATTGGTTCTGCGAGTGTTTTACAAAGGACATGTTTGCAAACTGAAAGTAACTTTGACTTTGTGTCCCCTATTTAAAGCTCCCTTCAAAGCGTCCTGCTTGCAGACAGCAGACTCTGCACCGTCCCCTCACCTAGTGTTGTGGCCTGACTTATTTATTTCTCTATCTCACTTATAATTTAAAACGCATTAAGAAACTTTGCACGTCAGACTTGCTGCACAACTCCCAGTGGGTGTGATGGACACCTCTTCTAGCATCAGCAGCAGTCGCCTCTGTTGTTTGCACAAGATTCTTCATAAAAAATAGATGAGAATTAGGTTCCCATCTCTACAGGCAAGGCCTTTTGTCTTCACCAGGTTCTCTCTGCATCCAATACTTGTCTCTGTGTGAATACAATCTCAGAGAGGATCCATGGCTTTGTGTGTGTGTGTGTGTGTGTGGAGAGCGAGAGAGACATAGTGTGTGTGATTGTGAGTGGTGCTGCAAAGGAACCGGCACGTATTTCTTTAAGAGGTGTGAGGAAAAAAAAACAACCGCCAATGCTTCATGGAATAAGGTGTACAGAGCTTTTCAAATAAATAATTCATGGACGCACGTGCACGGGTACAAAGAAATGCAGAATCGACACATTTCACTACAAACACAGATGAGTGGAATTTGTGTTTGGAATCATTTGGGATTTGAGCAGCTCTCTCCAGATGAGAGCATGTCCTTTGTTTCCAAGACAGAGCGGTAAACCCTGAGCCGAAATCCCATGCAGCCCTCATTCTCATCCCCAGGTTGGTGAGATAATTGGTACAGTATTCCTTATGTGTGTTTGGATATAAATACATTTTCCTGCTGTTGAATATGCCGGTTTCATTCTGTCCATTGAAATCAGGATCATTCTTCTGCGCTGAACCCAAGTTTCTTTATAAACCTACATGGCAACTATTTTTCTAGAGAAATCACTGTGTAAAGAGGCGGTTCACTCGAAAAACAGCAGAGTAGTTTGGTGAAGAATCTTGTCTAAATCCTTGATTTCAAATGCAGCGAAGCAGCTAAATCTGATAGGACATCCTGAAAAGAGACGCTCTGTCCTCAAATTTGTGTTGTTTTCAACAAAGCTGTCTGTTTACTCTTGGTGGCACAAAACCTTGTAATGTGAAATTATTCGTTCATGACGCTGTCGCCATACGCAGAGACGTGTGTGTATTTTTACAGATGCACAGTAATAAAATCCCCCTCTAAAAAGAACATTTTCCAAAGTCAATATTTTTGTCAGATTTTGTTTCGGGTGAGCCGTCCCTTAAAGCCTCTTGTTTATTGCGCTTGAGAGCATCAGAGCTCTTCCGAGCGTCAATCACAGTGTAGGTATTTAAAGAAGTCGGCAGCAGCAGATGGCTCACCTCATAATGAGGACACAAACACACAAGTTTGTGGATTTTATATTTATTTTCCACCTCTTGGCTTTTCTTTTTTTTTTTCCTCCCACAGTTAACTAAATTAGATTGGGGAATGTGTTGTTCTAGTGTAGATACATATTTATTTTCTGGGATTTGGCTCTGTTGGCGTGAAAATTATGGGGTGTTGTGGTTGTTGACCATAAAGAATGTGGTTTTTGGCATTGCAGTGCTTTACAATGGCCTTCTCCCAGTGTTGGAACCTTTTTTTTTTTTTTTCTAATGTCAAGAAGACACAACAACACTACAGTATGAGCTAAGTGAAATACGCTCAGATACTAGAACAGTGATGTTGACTTTTCTGAGGCTTATACGAGGGGCCATTGTAAAGAATACTTGGATGTTGTGAAGCTCACTGGATCTAGTCCTTCTGTGTTGTACATCTAAACAATCCTGGAGGACAGGAGAGGAATAGTATATGGCTGCTATTCCAGTGTCTTTCCCCTTGGTGCCTTTGTTCTTTTTCCCCTTGCAGTTAAAAGTGAGTCACATTCACTCCTTTTTCTCATCCTCTTCTTACCCCTGACGACAGTTTCAAAGCACAGGGACGCAGAGAGAAAAGAATGGGGAAAGAAAATGAGATCTGGATAGGGAGGGATCAGATACGAAGCGAACGAGAGAGAGGGACAGAGGAGGCGATAGAGAGAGAGAGAGAGAGAGAGCTTGAGAAAATGAAAAGAAGGGACGAATGCAGTGAGGAAAGTGGGGCTTAGGCCTCTAGGCGGCTGACAGAGCCAACAACTAATCAGGATGAGAGGCAGGGGCGTCGCTTTGATGCTGACGGTAAGTGGAACAGAGAAGAAGACCTGTCGCATCCCTGCGGAGATGAGCACAATGAGGCCTCATCAATAGATGAGGAAGATGAGGATGAGGAAGAGAAGGAGAATGGGATTTTGCTTTTTAATGTAACATCTGTGCAAGCTAATCTCTCTGATGTGTATCCTCCCGCTCGGATGAGATACAATTTACCCGTCTTTATTATTTTTTTTCCTCCCCTTTCCTAACTGTTCAGAAACACAGATGGAGCGACTGCCTCAGCGTCGCCATAACTCTGGAGGGAGTTCAATCTAACTTAACTCAGTCACAGTTGTGTTCCGCGCTTAGCGGATGAACGACTGTGCTGCAATAAAACAGAAGGAGAGCAGATTCTGTGAAACCTGAGCAGTGCTACTGAATGTGACTAATTAAGGATAAATGGGCATTTTCGTCACTTTGAAGACCAGCGTTTAACAGATTGACTGACAGATCACATACTGATATTTAGATAAGTAGAAACAGAGACATCTGTTGGAAATTATATATTCATCAAAATTCAGAACTTTTCAGGCAGTTTGCAGAAAACTGACCAAAACAATTGAACTCTTATCCATTGTTATGCACTTATTAGCATTAATGGTGACCAGAATGTAAGATTTATATGTCGGAGAATTGGTTGATGCATGATGTGAATTTGTGTTTCATATTTACAATATGTGTCACACTGACAGTTATTGTGTAAAGCTGTTTTTTTTGTTATGTGTCTGTTCAGTTTCATCTCCACGGAGATTTCGTACCAAAGTCCTGAACCCCAACAAGCTGCAAGTGTTGTGGAAAGAGCCGAAAGGAGACTTTGACGGCTACAAGGTCATTTACACTGCAAAACCAGGTAAGTTCCAGAACTGTTCTGGAGTAGTGGCCTTTTTAAAAATATTTTATTTTTTTTTTTTTATTTGGTAAGAAAACCAACACATGCAAGGTATGTGTGTGTGCTGTGTATTTTTGAATACACAGCCTTCATTATTAAAAGGGAGAACTGAAAGATAAAGTGAGACATGGATAAACAAAAGGACAAAGAGACATTTATCAGACATGTTTTCCCTCAGTTTTAAAGTAAACAGCATTTCCTCCATTACAAACCTGTCAGGTGAAGTGGTCTCAAGAGCTGCTCACACAATTTCAGAAAATTCAAGCAAATTATTAAAACGACTTCACCGAAAACACATTCACCCCCTTTTGGACAAATGCTCCAAATAGAGAAGCTCTACCCATAGAGAATGTTTCAAAGGCATATTTAGTTGTGTTTTCTGTGTTTTCCCCAGGTAAACATTTTAGTTGTCGTTTTTCTTGGGTGTCAAATTGGTGAAATTGTTTTAAGTAATTAGCTGCTTTGAGCTCTCAGGGCCACAATATGGCCTTATGGAAAACCAGTCTGATAATACAGAAATGGATTCATGTTTGTAATCTATTTACATAGGAGCACACATCCTAGCTTTTCAGCTTTACCATTTGGAGATCGATTGATCCAGGGAAACGTGGCCAAGAGACTTCACTCTCCTGTACAGTCTTGCCTGGTATTCACCCAGTTACCCACATTAGCATTTGGAAGCTGAACCGGCCCGCAGGGGATAGATTGGTTATTTAGTGCCTTGCTCAAGGGCTCCTCAGCTGTCATTGAAAGTTTCAGTTACAACTAATGTTGTAGCCAGATACACAAATGTATTTGTTGGCATAAACAGATTTAGGTTAATACAGAATCATTTTATTTTTTTTTTGCTGATGGGACCAAAATTCAAGTCATTGTAACTCTTTCCCTGAGGGAGAAGAAATTAGGCTTGTTTCACCTACATGTTGGATCATGATTCACTCTGTAGAGAAAGAGACGCGTAAGCATTCACACAGGATCGGATAGAACTGATAGCGGTGCTCTTCAGGTGCCCACTGTTGATATCTGTGGTTGATTTCAGCAGAAGATGTTGGGTTTATTGATGAAGGCTTCATTCAACAAGTCTGTTTGTGAAAACACTTGAGCCTGTTGAAAGTTGGCAAGACAAGCCTCAGCATGTCGATGCGGAGCTTGGCACAGAGGTTATTTGTGATCAGATCCAGTTCAGGTGTTGTTTCAAGTGGAGTTGGGAGAAGATTAGTGAGCAGTGCTTCGCTGAGACACCAACACCACCCGTCTTTGATTCTTTACTGTAAACAACGAGAGCAGACAAAACATTAGAAACATGTCACAGTCTACCACAGAAGAGTTCAACAGCGGCACAAGCTGCAGCCTTCGAACTCATTGAACACTGTAAGCTTCTGAAGGACTAGCTCACAGGCCTACTTAACCGACACCCCACCTGATTGTAGGGTTACACCACATCAGTACAACAGTACAGAAACATGTTTTTGGCTGCATCCATCATAACAACAACATTATGTTCTTTGTTCTTCGACTCAGAAAAATGTTATTCTGTGTCATTGATTGACTGTAATCACAGTTATAAACTAATGGTACGGATACACAGTTCTTGAGCTGCTCTGTGATTATAATCAAAAGGCGTATTACTCACTTGGAAAACTGTAGCCAAGTTTTTTTTATATCAGTGAATGAAAACAGTTTTACTACAGACATATTTACAGTTTATAGATGCAATACAATGTCATAAGCCTTCATTATATGTCATAGTATGATTATAGTGTGGGTATTTTATTAAGTAAATCATGTGATATCCTGGATGTTACATTAGGCATGTTGGATGTAAATAAAGCATAGACAACTTCCATCAGTTCAAATAATCTGTTTTTGATCGTCTGGCCGAGATTTTAACCTTTGGTCTCCTGGTATTGCTGTGTCCTAAATGTCTGATTTCACAGCCACATTTCTTAAACCTTTTGGTGCATGGTGAGGGTTATGTTTACTCTAAAGCGGCATAGAATTATTATTTTCTATATAATTTATACAAAACAATCAATGGCAACTTGTTCCAGGGACGTTAAACCTCGCTGTCGTTTGTGTCCTCAGCAAGCAAGCTCATGTCTATTTCTTTGTGATTCATACTACACTAATATTACTACCAACCCGCTCATTTAATCTAATGGAAAGATCAGTCACTTTGTGTTCCCACCTCTGTGCACCTTAACAGTAGGTGGGATTGCGCCAGAGTTTCCTTTCTTTCTGGGTCTGTGTCACAGTGATTTGTCCCCAGGTTCAACCAGTCTTCAACCGTGGTTTACAGAAGATCATTGTTTGTCAACTGATGACTTTTGTCTTTAGCACAGGCCTTGAAAACAGGTTGAATTTGTGTAGATTGCTGTGATCGCAAAATCCGGGAAGGACTGACTAAAAGAAATTAGTGGAAATGTTGGTGAAACTCCAACATTTAAATGTATTTTTATTTAGTTAAAGAATTCTCAAAAATTCTTCACACTTCTCAGTAGTGATAAGTATGTGCATTTCCATGGGTTTGAGTTAATTTTAGGTGACGCTTATTAGCAGGGAAAGATAAAAATGGACAAAGGCGAGGGGGGAAAATAAAGGATATGAAGCACAAATGACAGTGTGTATAAAAGAGTACAGTGTTACAGTGTCTTTGCAAGCTTAGCTTTTTTGTGGAAGCAGAGAAAATGGATGCAAACCTATGAATTGCCATAGAAATCTGACACATTTGGGACGGCTGTTAATGATTTTATTGTTATAATGAAACAACTTCTACAGTTTGTAATCAGCATCAATTGCTACCTAGTCAGGTTTACTGATTTAATGGATGTACAGACCATAAATAGTGCTTTGTTAATTTTTTTTTATTATTATCATTTTATTATTATTTGTTCTCTTCCAACAGTTCTGGTTATTTTTCCCACAGAAGTAGTCATCAGGCTGCAAAGAGATATTTTATTGCAATTGGAAAAGGCACAACTGAATCGGCCGCTATAAAAACTGTCTTCTACACCAGTTACTCCGACGACTGAACGCTTCAAGGTTGAGTTATAGGGGAATGAAAGAGGATCTCAAAGTAAGATGTCCAGCAGTTCTTTAGCTGGCTTGTGGAGATGCAGTTAAATCACATTATTGTAAAGTAGTGTAGTTTTAAGTAAGCAAAACTAATAATGATTGCAAGACCACGAGGTTTACCAAAAACCGAGATGATGTGCTGCCAATAACCCATGGACCAACAAAGGCAGAGCTACCGGCTACTCTGAGTTCTGTGGCTACAGGCTTGCTCAGGTTGACTGTTGGAGTTTCTATAAGCAGCTATCTCAAGCTGAAACTGAATTTATGCCTTTTTTTTTTAACTTAAGCCACAGCTGAATGTGACTGGGAGTCAGATTAAGTTAGGTCTGTATTTAGTTTATGTGAGTCCACTTTCATCACCACTAATTACTGTGGGCAAACCATTAGTTTGATTCCACATTCGTGTTGTTGCATCCATGGCTCTCAGTTGACATTAGAAACTGACAGTTGCTGGACTTGTTCGGTCTACAGTACTACCCAGTGACAGCAACAATGACTTTGTAATTTATCATTTGTCATTTCTAATTTTGGCCCGAGGTTTGAAGGTGAAGTCAACCTTTTCCACTAGTGTAGCTCTCAGCCAGTGGTGGAACAAACCTGTAGCGTCTGGTGCGGTTTAGCTCTTAGTTTGATCTCAGTAATGGAGAAAATATCACATGAGATTCAATGACACTATGAGGGAGAGTTGGCTGGCTGGAGAGAATGACAAGAATATCAAATGAGGGAGATGCAGTTCTAGAGGGCATGGAGCTGGAGAGATGTGAGGAAGGAGTAAATGGAAAGAGATGTTGGCTGTAACTAGAAGGTAAAATGGGACGGATCTAGTAATCTCTTCACCTGCACCCCCTTCAAAGGAAAAACACATTGATATACAGTATAGTAGTTTAGTTTATTGATGGGTAATGTGGCAGGCTTCAAAGCTGTGCATACATTTTTGGGGAACTATGCGTTATTAAATGCAAACGTAGGGAGTTTCCTTTAACCACTTGAAAGCTTTTCTCTTCTTGTCACACATACTTTTTTTATTTAAAGAGTTTTTAGCGTCGCTGCCTCACTGCCTATATATTTTTACTGATAATTCAAAGAGGCCTGACATTTCCACCAAAGTGCCATGGCCTCATTTCTGAGACATGCCCACACAGCTCACTTTGCTCCCTGTTGCCTGTGGGTAGCGCTTAGTTTTGAAGAAAAGGTGGCGAGAAATGATCTGATTTAAAAAGTAACTGAAAGTGCAGGGATGGCCGTGTGCCTTCCGGGCTCAAGTGAGGGAGGTGAGCGACGGGGACGAGCAACTGGGAACCGCTGGAATCAGTACCAGTCAAATGCAATGGCAGAACAGCAGTTCATTTTCCTAAGTGGTGGGGAAATTCTGTATACTGGCTTAGTTGGATTGTTTAATTTAGCATGTTCTCATAGCTGTCAAGACAAAAAGTCTGAAACACACACATGAAATATGCAGAAGATGCACCTGAATTTTTTTTTTTTCTGGCAAAATATGTCAATTTATTAATGCCTGAAATGTCCAAATTGTGGGTAATATTGATTTAGTCATTTAGCTTTTTAAGCTACAAATTTTTATTTTAAACCAATGTTGGTTTTCGCTCTGTCAATTTGTAAGAGCAGATGGTGGAAATTAGGTTTTTGACTTTCAATAAGGATTTGATAACTGACAATTTCAGAAGATTTAATGATCCCAACTGGGATATTTGTTGTTCAGCAGCAGGAGTAAAGAAGGACTGAGCAGAAGGGAAAGTGACAAACTGAATTTCATCACACACGAACTCAAAGTAAAGGAATAAGCACTTTTCTTTCGTGAAACTGTTAAAGTAATTTGCATTTGTTACTCAGATGAGCTTGGACTTCAATATCTCTAGACATGATAGACTCTTTCTCAGTGCCAGGGAACAGAAACCTTCACTTTTCTGTCAGTCTGTAAACTGCTGACTCCTGCCAAAGCCGCTATGACAGAAAAGCACATTATTTGGCAGGATTAGATGCAGAATACATATTTGTATTTATTCTCCTTATTACTTTTTGTTCATATTTTTGGTTTATGTTTTTTACTGTTTGTATATGTCTTCCTCAGCTCTTGGCTGCTTCCATAAGCCGTTTGCCCCTCATGCATTGATAAAGTTAATGTTCATTTGTCTGTGATGTCAGAGGGTTTTTCAAAGTTTTTCTTGGCAGTTAGAGTAATTTTTATTATTATTATTTTTTTTTGCATGTTTGGGATACATGGTTTTTCACAATTTGAGAATGCAAGGTGCTGTGTAATGGATAAGCACAGTTCAGATGCAGAAACCGTATTTCCAGGAACTTTTTCAGAAATACAACAAAAATTCAAAAACTTATTAATTTGCTTGAGCCTTATTTGAAAAAAGTACGAGTCATTGGTAACAGGCAAGAAATGTAAAAAGAGCATCAATCAAAGACTCTGTGTTTGCAAAGACAATCAGAGACATGGCTCATCACTTTGTGTCAAACTTTCAATTTTTATATCCCTTCCAAAAGAAAACATTTCTCAGTGCAAGATTGCAAGGAATTTAAGTCTTTCACCATCTTTGGTTTTAATGTTGTGAAAAGATTTAGGGCCTCTGGGTAAATATTGTTGCATAAAGGTCAAAGCCAGAAAGCCCTGTTGAGGCCTTCCAGCCATCGGCGGGAGAAACATCGTGCTACCATGATGAATTTATCTACATTAGCTCTAGAAATCCACTGTCACTTAACTTAACTTCTGCATCCAGAAATGCAGCCTGGATCTCTCTAACCCAAGGAGGAAGCCACACACCAGTTCTGTGCCCAACACGGCCCAGTCCTCTGGGTTTGAAATCATGACAGATGGACACAAAGTGAAAATGTGTTCTGTGGTGTCTACACTTTTTTTTTTTTCTTCCATGGAAATTGGATGTTGGGTTCTCCATGCCAGCGATGAAAGAAACCATGCTGACTGTTATCAGGTGCAAAAAGCATCTGTGATGGAATGGGGGGGGGTTATCTGTGGCCGTGTGAAGATACCATCAATGACATGGTTTAGAGAGACCCTGCCTTGACTCGCCTTCCTGCAGTCCACATCTGTCTCCTATGGAGAATGTATGTAACATCATGAAGTGCAGAATCATGACGACCACGGACCCGTTGAACAGCAAGTCTTTTATGCAGCAAATGTTCCACAAAACTACAACAATTGGTGTCTTCACTTCTACAAGTCTAATTAAAAGGGAAATTGACGTAGTAAACGTGTCTCTTTCTAAACCATTTTAATGTTTTGGAGGCATCAAACTCTAAATTTGCTTCATTTTCTTTATAATTTTTTTTTTCGTTGGATTTTTGAAAAGGTCCCAACTTTTCTTAAAGTGGGTTTTGTCTGTTGATAGTTTGGTATAGTGGTTTCAGAGACTGTTCAATAACTGAAGGGTCTTTATTAACATTCTCTGCCGCACCAAGTGTCTTCATCAGCAGCCATTTGTGCTGCTAAAATGCCCTTAAAGAGCACATCGAGTGCCAACTCTCTCACACACTTGACTATATCCATGATATTTAAGTTAATTAAAGGATCCATTTAGATTGGCCTCTTAAAAATAATGAGAGAAAGTAAAAGAATTCAAAGTATACTTGTAGTAGTTTTAGTGTGATGCCCTTCGGGTGTAAAGCAAGTGTTGAGCCATTTTCAGGCCCACTAAACAGGATTGTTAAAGCCTGTGAAAAAACCTTTTTTGGTGTTATATGCACTTTCGTTAGGCCACAGTGGATGATGATTCATGCACCTGCATATATATATATTTTTTTTTGTTCTGAGTGTGACTCAGAAGCTGAACCTAATGTCCAAAAGAAACACAAGTGCCTCAAGAAATGCAGCACTGTGGGTCATAATGCTCCCGCTTGCTTGACTGATGTGAGACAGGAGTATTGTGGGGACTCCTTTCTGAAAGTGTACCCAGTGCTCTGGGAATCGCTGAATGTAGCCTAAATCTGCATAACCAAGAGCATTATCTTCTAGTGAAAATCATTTTAATTTGTTGTCATCAAGGAAAATGTAAGTGAAAACCATAAAAGGGAGAAAGACCTTTTGTGCAATCTCTTTATTTCTTCCTGTGTCATTCAGCTCAAGCACAGATCAGATGTTTAAGACGTCTTCCCACAAGTCCACGGTTGTTTGTAGATGTCTATCAGATTGATAGTAATATCCATGAAATCAGAGATTCATAAAATCAGTAGTGCACTGTCAACACGTGTTCAACACCTTTCAACGGTAAAACATTGTTTTATACCTGTAGGAGTTATTAAACCTGACTGAACTCCTGAAGTTCTGTGATGCCTGCATTACCAGCATTACATTAGAAACTCTTGCCAGTTATCCTGAACTGGCAAGAAGGAAAGTACAGTTCAGACAGAATGAATTACAAAGAAACATTTGTTTTGAGGATTGGGACTTGGAGCACGCACAGCAAAGACAATTGAATTGGCTTTATTATAAAAGCAAAGCGATTACAAAAGCTTAAAAGGAGGCCGAGTCTAAACAGGTACGGCAGAACGGGGGGCTTTTGAAAGAGGAGACAGGTGACTGACGTCCGAGGACATCTGGTGGATTGATGGGGACTGGCAGGACACATTGACAGAATGGCCAGAATAAATGGGGATGGTAACCACATTCATTATAGTTTGTGCAGTTTCCAAAGCTTTTTAAAGCAGATGGACGGGTTTTATCATTTTATCTTGGTGTGATTCTCCTGGAGAAAACTAGGCAACACTGAAGCCACATGTTCCTCCATTATAATTAGTTCACAGGTTGCATTGATTGTTTTACTCTGTAAATTTGGAATTTGTTGATACTACAAATGTTAGATTAAGAAACATAGTTATATTATCTTGCAATTCTTCCCTTTAAATAGCCCAATGATTAATATTTTAGGTGCTGCCTTGTTCTCAGGTGAACTGGACAATCAGTGCCATCACACAGTTGTTTGCTTTGTGGGGTGGGGGGTGGGGGGAAGCCCTTTTCCACGTGTTGAACTGAGGTGCAAACAGTGCTACATCTGTGACATCTGAACGTTATGTACATGCACGCTCTGATTCCTTAGGATTCGTGAGCACTAAAAGCAGGTGCTACAATCGTAGATCTGGAATTACAAACCACAAACTTTATATACATGAATCCCTTCCTCCAACTGGACTTGTTTTAGTTGGTCTCACTGGTTTTATGAAACCGCACACCCTTTATAGTGTGAATGAGCCTCGGACTCACTGACAACCAGAAAGACGATGGCTCGTGTTTTCTAACTTTGCACGTTCACTGCATTACATGAATAAATGTAGGGTTGTTTTTTCCCTCTCTTTTCATGCAACGCCAACTGATGAGTGTTTGTTCTTCTCCAACCTTGACCAGGTGGACAGCGGATGGAGGTTCAGGTATCAAAGCAGGAAGCAAAGTTGCTAATCGACAACTATGACCCTTCTAAAGAGTATAACTTTAAGATTTTTGCTCTTCATGGAGGACAGCAGAGCAAACCTCTTCAGGCAAAACATGAAGGTAAGAGATTTCTACTGACTCATCAACGACTCCACTGATGAGTGCCGCTCATACTAGCACAGTTTGGCAGATGCCAGTTGTTTCAGAATCGCTCAGCCTGCCTTTAGATTGGGGGTTTGAAGGAAGGGAGCACAAAGGGGGAAAAAAAAGCGCCACAAACTCCAGACACTGAGATGCTGAACTGATATCTTTGACATTGAGCCACACTTCTGGCTCCAATCAAAGATGTCACAGCAGGTGATTCCCATCAACCGCCATTGGCAGAATACCTGCTGTGACATCACTGATTGGGGTGTGGCCACGAGAGCTTATATGCTTCAAAGTTGGAACCTGTAGAGCTCAACAGCAGCAGCACCATGTGATGTATTGTTGGATTACTGCAGTCTCTGTTTGAAGGTTCTGCCTTGATGCTGACCTGCGCTGTTCAGTGAAACCTCTGCTGCTTTAAGCTGTGTGTCTGGTGGAGGATGCCGAACAAGACAACATGAGCATAGCATTCAGACAGCAAAAACAAAAGCACACTTCAGCTTACTGCTGTGTTTTGAATAAGAAAATATGCCAACTGAGTTGTTTACTTAGTTTCGGTGACTGACATTGTGCAACCTGCTGATATTTCCTTGTCATGCTGTGCTGTGAGAAAACCGACGAGTAAAACTTTTAAACAGGTTCCTGATTGTAGAAATACACAGGTTCAGAAGGTTTCTTCTACACAGCTATTCATATGGAGTTGAAAAAGCTCTTTGATTCCACATTTAGAAGATCACGCTGCTCTACAAAGCTTTAGAAACGGGATAATATGACTGTGTCTTTGTATTTGTATTCTCCTGTGTTTACACCGGTTTTTCTGTTGCACCTCCAACTGGAAAAACACTATAACGGCATTTATCAAATCAAAATCAAAACATGGGTGATGTCTGAAATTTAAATGGCCAAATGAAGCTCGAGCTAATTGAATAGAAGATTTGGCCTTCGGTCACTGTAGATTTAAAACCATAACCTTTGTCACACTTATGATGCAGACTTTCATTTGAATTTCAGGAAAACACCAGAGAAATTTTACAGAGCCTGGGAGGTTTCACTGACGGGGTTAAAAGTCATCGATGCTCTTATATTAACGCACAGTGCACAGCTTATGTGAACATACAGTAGTACTGTTGGACTCCACCAACTAAGACCACACATTGTTACTTTTCAGCTGTCAGTAAAGTTTATGGACCAATATCAAGATGAAGTGTGAGAACAACAACCAGATATTCAGACTTGCTGTCTGCTAAAGCAGTTTCCCACATACTTTATATTTGAGAATAGAGGCCTTTTTGACCTGCGAGGGAGGGAGTGGGAGAGCTTCAAAGCAGCTGTTTGATGCCAAAAGCAATATAGTCAGTAAATCAAGTTTAGTAATCTGGAGCGACTGTGGCGCAGGAGGTAGAGTAGTCGTCCACCAAATTGAGAAGTTCCCATCCCATCATGCTCTGTGATATGTATAAAAGTGCAAAAGCGGGTCCAGATGATTTGGATTTTTGATCAAAAATACTGTGTTTAACCCTCACTTTTCATTAATGCAGATTTTTGTTACTCTTCCAGCTCAGCGATCAGGCGTTGAGATGGTTCAATCCCAGAGAGGACAAGGCGGCAGCACCGCTGTAGAGAACAACGAGATCACAGAAGGTAAGATTCTCAGCAGGTTAACAGGAGGCAAACCAGGTGAACAGAAACACAAACGGCAACGACTGAAGCTTCCGTCTGTTGTGAATCTCTGGCCGTCTGGTTTGAAGACCTCTCCTGTCTAACGAGAGTAGAGGAAGAATTTTTTTATTTTTTTTTTAAAGGAGATTCTCTTTGAAATGCGATCTCCAAAAGACAGCCTGTCACTCTTCAAGAACAGCTGTGAAAAGGAAAATAAAGAGTGTCTTGTATCCAAGAACAGCCCTTTTACAAATTGGAGAAGACGGAAGCATCGACATCTGTTCTGCACAGTGAGGCACCGTCTCTTTTTGTGAAAGAAAAGTTTTTTTTTTTAAAGTATTTCTCCGACAGAGATTACACTTTTGAGACCTTGGCCTTTTTTAAACTGATACTTTACTGCAACTGCACAACAGAAACAGGTAAGTGGAAAGTGAAGAGTCGTCCAAATGGCACAAAGATGGTTTCTCCTGTTCTGTCTTGTCCGTTTTGTAAACACATCCATTTCATCATTTTTATAACTACCATTCTTGCACATTTGACGACGAGAGAAGCCTGTGGATGTAACATTCCCGCGCAGACATGGTGATTATCATCAAGCCTCATTCCCAAGGAAATGGAGAAAAATAAAATGCTATGGAAAAAAGGGAATTCAAGCGAGAGCTTCTAACAATCAGGGAATGAATACAGAGGGAAACATGAGTAAAATGTCTACCGCAGTTTTGAATGGGATTGTAAGTGCTGCATGCTGAACTGCACAATCAGACACCACAAGGAAAGAGCAGAAAGCCAAGAAATATTAACCAGGTGAAAGCTCTAAGCTGTCTGTGATACACACCAGTGTACCCACAGGGTGCAGAATTAATTGTTACATTTATGATACACAGTAGATTTAGAAAATTATACATTTTTGTAAAGCTTTATTTCAGCCTTGTGGGTCATTGTGTGGCTGCTGTATAGTTTGTCTGCACCAAAACCCCAAAATAATTCAATAAACATATTTGTTGAAAAAATCCTGCAGCATAAACACAGGATGTTTATGTCGGTGTGTTTTGTCGACAGAAACTTGGTTTTGTGCCGTGCTCCTTTGCAGCTTTTGAAAGTGTGATGTGTCCCTTTGTGTGAGTGCCGTGTTTTGAAGCCTTGAAATGATGGAATGGTGGTAATGATGGTGCAGATGGAACTCCCGGCAGACGCTTCGCCGTCTGAAGCCCAAATTACAGCTTCTTCTGACAATCGTCACAACGGGATGAATACTTGACAAAGCAAAAAAACATATCTTAATGTACTTTTGGTGTGTGTGTGTGTGTGTGTGTGTGTGTGTGTGTGTGAATTAGCCTCATCTAATTTATTTTTTGTTGCTGCAACTTTAGATTAATAGAAAAGACAGAGGAAAGACCTCTCACCAATTTTGGATAGTTAGATGTCCTGCGTACAAAGGACAATTTGTCCCAGAGACAAAGGCCAAGAATAAAAATATACAAACAAAAAGTAAACCCGCATTATATTTCTTTCTTTTAAATATGCAAACACCAGTGATTCCTCAAAGGTCATGTGGTAGTTTATTCCAATGAGCAGGACCAAAAGCTCTTTTAGAAGACCTGCATCTAGATCTGGGTACCATTAGAAGATGGCAGCCAAATGACCTGAGGAGTCTGGCTGGTCTAAAGTCAGTCAGCAGGTCATATACCAAGGAGCCAAACCATGAAGAGCAGAACCTGGAAAACTCTCTTGTGCTAGGAGCCAGTGAAGATATTTAAAAACTCAGTAATGTCAGTAATATGTTCGTGCACGGACTCTGGCTGCTCCATTCTGAATAACCTGTATCCTTAAAAGGGTCTGATTTTAATCCAGCAATAAGAGCATCACAGTAATCTAGTCAACTGGAGATGAATGTGCGGATCAGTTTTCAGAGTCTGCTTGAGATGTAAATCCTTGCAAATGTGACAAATCGAATAGCCGCAGTTTATCTGTGAGAACACTTGCAGCTCAGCAGATGTTTTAAAATGGGTGCTAGACTTTACTGGGTGTGTTTGCACTTGCTGCAAAAGACGAGTTAAAGCACAGAGAGCTAAGCAACAAGTCCAAAGGGCTCTGATCCAAAACACTAAGATAATTACAGCCAAAACTTCCATAAACGTTCTTTTTCTGACTTACTGCTGCTTCTTGGGTGTTGCAGATTGCTACTCATAACCCAGTCTGTTTTTTCCCTCTGTATATTTAACTTTGTCACTCCATCTTTTTTTCTAATATTTTAAAACAGACTGTACTGTTTCTCCATTTGATGTAGAACACAAAGGTCAGAAAATGCATTTCTTCCATAATCTCAGATTAGTTCTGAATGTAATTTTGGCTTGTTCCACACATCTGAGAGTTAGGAATTGGTAATGAAAAGGATTCAGGCAAACATTTCCTTTGGGCTGTTCCCTTTCAGGGGTCACCACAGCGAATCATGTGCCTCCATCTAACTCTGTCCTCTGCATCCTCTTCTCTCACACCAACTAACTTCATGTCCTCCCTCACTACATCCATAAATCTCCTCTTTGCTCTTCCTCTAGACCTCCTGCCTGGCAGCTCCAACCTCAGCATCCTTCTACATCCTCATACAATACCAATAGCATTAGTTTAGGATGAGTGTTTTTAGTGTTAACGTACTAAAAGACATTTGTTTTTCAGTGTCTTTATATGACAAATTGCAAAATTACAATCTTCTTCAAACCTTGACCAGTTTGTTTTTTTTAATTAAATTGTATGTTGGATCAAAATATAATACTTTCATTAATTACAATTCTCATAAAACATATTTGGAGCTGCAGTTTAGTTGGATAGAAACATCATTTTGAGGAGACAGGGTTAAATATTCACACATGGATATTCCAAAATCTAGTGTGAAAATGTGTATTACTACAGTACTTCTTTATTTTATGTATCCAGTCTTTCTCTTACCTCCCCCCCTCTCACTTTCTAAAGCTGTCTCCACCAGTTTAGCATTGTTATATCGATAAAAATAAAGATGTCCAGGAGCAGAAGCTGTCACTGGAGGAGGCAGCCCATTAGTGGAAGAGTGAGAGCTGAGCCTGACTGGGACCAACATAGTAACAGTTGGTGATGTTTGTCAAAAGATGCCATGGCCCATGGTGTCATGTGGCTTTTTCTTTGGCTCTGGCAGGAAGAGTTAACATTTGGCCAAAGTGTCATAAAATGTTGAAAATATTCAGAGAGAGTAAAGGAAGAAGGAGGGAGAAAAACAAGGGAAGGTTGGATTCAGCTGTGGACTCAGCACTAGTTAAAAATCAGCTTCAGTCTGTAGTCAAATAAACGGGTTTGTGAATAGCAAATAAAAACAAGGTAAAATAAAATAAAAAAAATGAGACTTGCCACTTCAACCAGTCATGATGAAAATCCTTTTGGACGTTCCTGTGATGTTACATTCACAAGAGTGGGACAGACATGACGACACAGCGACCTTGACCTCTTAACCACCAAAATCCGATCAGTTCATCCTGAAATCCAAGTTGATGTTTGTGCGAGATTCGAAGAAATCTTCTGTTGTCTTCTGAGAGGGGGCGGGTGGACGTACTACCCGAACACATAATGGCTTTGTCCAAAGATGTCCACAGCACTGATCACTGAAAGTGATCCAAACACAACGTTTCATACAGGAGATATGCAGGTCCTGGAGTGCAGCCAGTCACCATCTAAGCTTCGTGAATGGTTGTCTGCCGCCCGTTCTTATCTTTGGCAGAGGAGGCAGCGTACCAAACAGTGAGGGATGATAGCAGTGTAGCAGTACACCATTATTGGCTTTGGCAAGTTGAACGTCTTAGCTGCCTCAGAGAGTGAATTCTCTGCTGTCTCTTCATATTAGGGAGCTTATGTTCTGCTCCCGTTGGTGATTACAGTGCCCAGGAAGCAGAAGGACTCCATAGTGGTCTCTAAGGAGCCACACAGGGTGATGGAGGCAGGCAGTGCTGAATTCTTTCCTAAGACCACTAGAATTTCCACTGCTGTTCAGGTAGTTTTTGCCACCCCGGGACACCAGGAGGTCAATCTTCCATCTATTCGCAGTCTTACTCTCCTGATGAGGAAGATCATTCCAGTTTGGATGGCGACATCCACAGATTTCAGAGTAGGGGCAGAGTATGTAAGGAAACCATTAAGTCATGTAAAATCCCAAAGGTGCTGATTGGTGGGTGGCTGTATTTATATAAGGTGTCATCAGGTCTAAATGCCTGACTGTTGTTTACAGTCTCCACCAGTTACGTAGAACTTAAGCCTGTGAGACAGTCCACTTGCTTCCAAACGGCATATTTGAGGTCTCCATGACCTGGATGACTGAGAATCTGCACAGATACGAGTAAAAGTCCTGCACGCACATTCATTTTTGCACAATGAAACATTAGCATGTGTGTTACTGTGTGTGATTGTGTATTTTTATGTGCATCCTCCCAAACTGCTCTAACTGGCTGCAGGCTGAAGGGGACAGATGGGTGAGAGGAGAGCCAGCCCGTGATAAAATGCTTTACTTTTATGACTCTACCCCACCAAGCTCGTCATATTGCTTCCCCCCCCCCCGACACCCTCAAACACTACTAAATGTACCCAATATCACCATCCCCTCCAGCCCTTTTTTTCATCAGCATCTGCTTTTTTCCCCTCGTGATTGCTCTTTCTGTTTGAGCAGTTATTTCCTCCCCATCACTTGATCTTTTGCCTGTGTGGCTACTACCTTGTGTTGTCCTTCTTAATACATTTTTCACATACAGTGGCAAGAAAAAGTCATGGCACCATTTTCTTCGGCATAAATTGGCAATGAAGTCAGAAATACCAAAACACAGTCTGAACATTTCCGAGCCGATAATAGTTTTGGACGTACCCATTAAACATAAAATGTGATAATGGGAAAACTAATGGCAGCACTGTTGTTTTAACAACTTTAGCAGCAATAACCTCAAGCAAGCGCTTTCTGTCGCTGTGGATTAGACCTGTACAGCATTTGGGAGAAAATTTGGACCATTCTTTCTTGCAGAACTGCTTCAGCTCAGCCGTATTTTCAGTGCATCTTGTGTGAACACCTTTGTCGAGGTCATTTCGCGGCATCTTTATTGGATTGAGGTCTGGGCTCTTACAGGGCAACTTAAAATAAAAGAAGTGGATTTTGTGTCTCCAAAGCCTTTCTGTAACTGATTTACTTTACAAGGGTCATTATTCTGCAGTGTCGCCCAGCGTCCTTTGAGCTTCAGCTTGTAAAGAGCCACCCTGACATTCTCCTGTAGGAAACCTTGACAAACTTTATTTTTATTTCCTCCTCCACAATGGCGCAATGCTCCAGGTCCAGAGGGTGAAAAGCAGGCCCAAACCATGATGCTCTCTCCACCATACTACCCTGGCGGGATGACGTTGGTCTTGGGGATCAGTTCATTTTTCGTGTAAAATCAAGGCAGAAAACCAGGAAATTGCTAACAACGGTTTTAGACAGTAGCATTAATTCCTCCAAAATGTTTTAAGTTTCTCATCTTTTTTGCTTTTGTTGCCATGATGCCTGAACCGTAAGTTCAACTCTACCAAACATTGGTACTTGTGTTTTTTTTTATGTTGTCTTTGTCGGCTGAGTGGTGTAGACCATGTTCCCAAAAGCAGCTTAGCTGACATTTAGCATTTGAGTTTATTACCCATTTTCTCTCTAAGTAATTGTGCATAGATACATTTACAATTTGTGATAATGTTGAGGATCCCATTTGTCCCATCAGTACTTAATGCTTTTCATACTACTGTCTGCTCCCATTTTCACTTTCAGCCCTATTTCTGCACCTTCCCTTCACATCTGTCTCTCTCTTTACCTACTCCTTCACCTCTCATTTTCTTTTCCTCGCTCATAGCTGACAGTCTGCTCCGTGCCCACACTTGCTGAATACCACAGCTATAGCCTCACAGACCTGTTTTTGGGCTGGTGCCTTGCTGCTGATCAGACCTTTAACAGCTGCCTGCCTGTCTGCATGGCTGTCAATCTGCACATTTGGCTGCTTGTTTGTCTGCAGTATTGTTGTGAATGACGGCTTTTATGCACTCCTGTCTCTGCAGGTCACCTGGATACTTACAGGCTACGAGTAATTGCCCACAAAGCTACTGGCCTTAAAGGAATACTCCGCTGAAATTTGTGATTAATAAATAAACCCTGCAGGCTGAAAAGTTTGTATCTTGCCCCTTCACACAAGATGACAGCTGTAATTGGATTTAGAGCTGCCACAATAGTGACCCAGTTTTGTGGCGTTATCCAGCTGATCCTGAAGCATAACTCAATAGTCTGTCCACAGATTCCAAATTCTTTAGCCAATATATGGCAAAATACACAGCTTTATGTTCAATCCTGGAGTGGTTACCTGTTAACATTTGTAGTTTGTGGTCAGTCTAAGCTAAGATGATTGCACCTTATCCGAGGTAATGAAAAGGATTTTGGGGAAGTTTTTTTGAGGTGGTCACAGACCTTCTAACCTTTTGCTTCAAGGGAGTCAAAAACACAAAACTCTAAAATTGCTCGTGTACTGTGTGATAAGGCTTTGTTGTCTGCACCTCCTGGTCTTCCTGCTGGCCTGACCAACTATTCGTCAGTCTAATTCTCCCGCTGTCTGTCCTCATTGTGTGACAGATGTGGAGTGTAATCTGACATGAGGGCACTATAACTCAACTAATCTATTTTCCCTCATACCACCCAGGTGGCATCCAGAGGTGCCCCTCTAGGTCAGCACACACACATCTGTCTGGTCAGTCTACCCACTAATTCATCTGTCCTGCAGTATAGTTAAACTACTTTTACAAGATCGGCTTTATTATAGTAATAGTGCCAGTCATGGTCAGCAATATGTTTTTGGATTGTTTGGGAATTTCATCAGCTTTGACTCGAACAACTACCTTGACTGAAGAATGAACTGATTAGATTATGGTGGACACAGATCAAAGTCACAGTGACTTATTATCTATCCCAGTCTTGTCAATGCAGTATCTCAAACCCATTGAGGGAATTCCATCACACAGACACGACTGTGCAGTGTCTGGCACAGTCTGAACAGGGAAGGCATGTAACCTGCAACTCGGTGGAGACGTACAAATGCAAGGTGGTAATTCTGTTCAGATTTGAAAGGTTGATCTACTTCTGGTACAACAGAATCAAGGCTCGGGACTCAATATGTAATTTAGTTTCTTATGATTGCAGGTCAGAAGTACCCAGTTTGGCAGGTTTATTCTTCACAAAAAAATGCAGACTTATTATAAATAAGGTTGCATAGATACTATTAAGGTTATTTTAGATACTGTACAAAGCCTTATGCATTAACAGTTAACTATGTTGTTCTTCTTTACACGTTCTATCACTATTTTAACTATTTTAAATTCCAAATATATATTGTTTTAAAAAAATGTCAGCTTTGCTTTCTTGTTTCTTTTCACTCGTCTGTCTGTAAATAGGTTACAAAGCTGTTTGTGTGCTGGAAGGCACTTTGTAGTTGCATTTATTGGATTTTAAATGGAAAAAAAACTTTTGGCAAATAGTGATGGTGGAGCTGTAGGTGCTTTCTAAACAACCACAGGTTTGACTTGTATGCACAAACTCTCTCTCTCACACACAGAGCTCATTTTTAGCAATCTACCAGAACCTCTCTGCAAGGGGATGTTCCCTCCTGATAGTTCTGATGACACATCACACGGCTAACTCTACTTTAATAGCCAGGCTGGATTTCTGTGTTGACTGCACACAGATAAACAGACTTTACCTCTTTGTATCAAATAAGATACAGGACATCAGAAGCTCACAAGGATAAAAACTTAAGTACAGTTTTTGAAAGTTAAGTGTTTATCTGATTCCTCTGTTGCACTGCATAGATTTTATTTGCGTTTCAGTGCAGCTTCATGAACGTCTACAAACAGCCAGGAGCTGATCACTGCTTTTATTCTTAGATACTGTGATAATCTGTGAGACTTTCATTTTTGCAGAGCACAGGTGAGACTATATGTTCTCAAATGCAAAAGAAGCATAATTATAATGGTTTTTAAGACGTATGCTCATGAACACTGCAATTGTTAAGGGCAAACAAAAATATCAAGCATATTGTACATTTCAGTGAATTATAGAATGTTCAAAACTCACAGGCAAAACCTTTATTTTTGGAGCACTTTCCTGCTCAGTCTTATCCAAGCTGCCAGCACCTTTTTATTCTTTTATTGACACTTTATACACACACACACACACACACACAGGTACAGTCTTACACACACCCAGATAATTTTTCTTGAAGGATGAATAAACTGCGTGACTCAGTCTAGTTGCCATGGCAGCATTTATTGTGTGAGCCTGTGAATTTGCTGATGCTTGGTTTGGTGTGTGTGTTTTAGCTAAAGCTCGAATGATGCATCATTCGATGAAGTACTCAATACTCAACACTCCTGTCTGTTTGGCTGCTATGAATGTTATTCAGTGTTATAGCCGGATATGTTCAAGGTACATTAGCTCCACAGTTAAATGGTTGTTCTAACAGCAGAATTTTAGTTCAGCCACAGTATTTATGTTTTTGCTGCTCAAACAAGAAACTGCAGGAAATGTAAGGATTGTTCTGTGCATCAGCACATTGTGATTTTTACTATCGTAGTCTATCACTGTTTTATGGAAGCAGAACAACAGGCAGGAGTTGGCTTGTTTGTGTGACCTCAGTAACAGATCTATGAAAATGTACTTACTTGCCTTCTCTTCATCATGTCATCCTCACATCAAGATCCATTATCTTATCCTGGTGGAATCCACATGATTCAATGACTTGGTTGTCTGTAGGCTGTCCTCCAGTCTTCCATCACAGTCTTTTTGTGTTAGTCTACTCACCTGCACACAGAATTGACACTGGAAATTGTGTGTGTGAGTTCTTTGCATTCCTGAAGGCATGATATTTGCAGCAAATGTCCTCACAATGATCAAAAATTGAGGTTTGCCAAAAGGGCAATACCAACACGGTTTGTACACTTCTCTAAACTGCTTGCATTTCAAAAGTAACATCACCTAAATGGATTTTGAATGCATTTTTACAGGTAGCAGCATTAAGATCATTCTATATACATTCAGTTCGTTCCACTGTACTGTGAAAGTCAAGTTGCAGATACTAGTCAGTCAATCACAATCAAACCTTTTTTTTCCATGAAGTTATGTTTAAGGACTTGTTAGTACTTAGAACAATGAACAAATTAACATTATCATCTTAACTTAGTTTACATCATTTTTATTGAAGTATGACTTGAAAAAAATAGAGATCTTCAGTCCTGCGTCCAACCTTGAACTTCCTGAACTTTCTGCATGCACTGGCAATAAGGGCAATAGGTGCATTAACACTGTGTTCAGCTGCCTTAACGAGCAGGAAATAAAAGAAGAACCTAGCGTTTGGGTCAGACCATAATTTATGTCTCTGCTGGACATTTTCTGTTAAAGGGCTTAAACTTGTGACCTTGTAATTTACAGACACTCTTACTGTACACTGTGTGTGTGTGTGTGTGTGTGTGTGTGTGAGTGAGAGAGAGAGGAAATGAAGCATTTCCAGCATAACATTTAGCCACCCAGTTGATTCTGGCTTACTCACAGGTTTCTTGGGAAAGGAGTGTGTACTTAGTGTCTAACCACTGCAGTGGTTTGCTGAGCTGTGGCTTTCTGCTATTTGTTCGGGATGCTGCTGCTTTACATGCCTGTGTTTATAATCGGCAATTTTCCACTAGCTGCATGGTTTTTGTTTGCTCAAGATGTAGGAATATGAAAGCGTTTTTCAAATTAGGAGGACTAAAAGCTTAATCACACTAGGCAATCCGTTCCATGCCCGGGCACGTTAGACCCCCTCCCAAGTCCAGTTGGTTTGACTAGTGCCCACTTCAGTGAACCATGTACCACAGTTCAGTGGATTCTCTTGGATCTGTCCTAAAAGACTAAGTGTCTCATGCTCGGTCATGGTACAGGGTTACGGTACGTAGTGTGAGCAGCTCTAAGAGACTGCTACGTTACATGTGGTATTAAAACATGTCAAGAAAACTCACTTCAAACTCTTTTCTGCTGCTGTTGTGTACAATAATGTATTTACTGTGACCTTTTGTTTCCTGTTTTGAAAGTGATGGTTAATCTTATGTAGTATTCTTAAAAAAATGTATCTGAATGAGCCTTGAGCCTGGAACTACAGATACATTGTGATATAGATATAATAATACGAAAACCATTGACATTCCAGTCTGTATAGTAGTGGTACACACATTAGTCAGAGACCATGTGAGGTAGCAATCAACAGCTCAGTGGTAAATAGTCTGCACTGGTTTAGCACTTCTCTACCAACCCTGTCAAATAAAAATGATCTTCCTGTTCAACTAAACTGCAAATGTGATTAAGTTTTCCTGGAAAACGTCATTTCAACCACATTACGTTTCCTGTGAACAGCATGACAGTACATTGTCATGTAACGTAAATGTTTGAGTTGCAAATACGTTGATAGTGAAATGACATTTTACAAGACGACGTACTTTTGCCTCCCAAAATATCTGATCTTGCAGCAACATAACCAGTTTCATTTTCTGCTGTAATCCTGCAGTACAGTGTCCAATTTGTTTGACTACAGCATTGGTAAAGCATTTCATGGTGGCGAGGTACAGGAGCTGGTTAGGGTCTGAGGAAGATCGAGGGCTGGTGCAAAAGAGGAAAATCAATATGACAGTGAATAAAATCAATGTGATCAAAACCTGTTGAATTTCATGATCTTTTTATTTGTTTATGTATTTATTGTCAAAACAATCTTTGTAAAAGTGCATACAGTAGCATCTTGGGGGTATTTAGGACATTTCTTTTTACATATAGGATGAGATAAAGGAGAAATCCCAAAAGTTATGGCAACTTTTCAAATGATTTTTTTACCTTTTGACAATTCATTTCACTGTTGCTATTCTGAGACACTTGGTGAGGAGGAAAATTCAGGCTTGGGTAAACTTGTCAGCATGAGTGGTATGTCATCTGTGGCAATGTACAGCTGCGCAAGGACAGTCAAGATGTGGATTTGCACTGTTGCATATGTCAATACTTGGACATGTTGATGTGGATTTGTGCATGTTTTCTTGTCTTGTGTACACAGTATGGTGCTGTGCACATTGTTGGAGGACACTGGATGTATTTGGTTTGGTGCTTATTCAGCCAAGTGTTGATGTGTAGTCATGGACAGACATTTGTTTGTTGTAATTTTCTGTCAAATTATGTTACGCAAGTTAATTGAGCTGTTTTTTTAACAGTTGAAAAAAAAAAAGGTCTCATCTTTTAAGAGCGAACAGGTTGTGCAGTGCTTGATTTCATGACCTTTTTTATACAAAACCTTTTAATTTCTCATTATGACTATTTAGTGCATCATCCACACAGCCCTGTCTTTTAAATAACTGCACATGTTCTTGAGTCAAACTCTAACCTTTACGGGATTCTGGTTTCTAATAGCATAATGAGGATATGTTGATATTTAATGTAAATGGCAAGTTGAGAACATTTTGCTGCTGAACATAATAAATAAAAAAACATTTTTGTCCAGTCTTGCACTATACCAAACAATTTATCTGACTACACCCATATATAGCTTTTTAACGGTGGGATTAAAAAGGTATATTATTAAATATACTAGGTATTAATATACCTAGATTAAAAATGGTGAGGTAAGTGAAAATAGTGCGTGTTTATAACATATGAATAGATGACGGGCAGATTGACTTTATAATGTGTTTGTTCTGGCTAGAGGGACTTCAGGCCAGAAGTCTGATGGGAGAGATTAGAATGAGTTACCACACTGACCACTTTCTGCCTGACCAGTAAATAGTTTTTTCCCCTTTTGTTGTAAAGATTGTATATACTGTATACTGCACTGACACACTGGCATTTACAAATGACAACTCAACATGATGTCAGTTTGCAATCTTCCTGTACAAATAAAGATGAATAATGAAGCAGTAGATCATTTGAGCAGAGGGCGGCGAAGGCCACAGGTGAGAGCAGTTGGTGATTTAGTGAAATTGGAAGTGGAGATGAGCAGAAAGAGAAGGGGGTCAAATAATGGGGCAATGCAGATGGGTTTCAGTGCAGCTGAACTTCCATCAGCTTCTCTTTGACACGGAGAGAGTCTCATTTAGACCTGAGAGAGTAATGAAGGGACTCAGGGAGACAGAGGGGCAAAGACCAGGAGAAGGAGGTGTGGAGGGAGGCCAGTGTAACGTAAAGATTTGGGGTGAGGGCAGTTTTTGCAAATTGCTGTGTGTGTGTGCAAGAGAGATGCAGGAGGTTGTAGGAGCTGTGGTATAGTGGAAAACGAGCTGGTTGAGCACTGTACGTACTATATGAATGCAAGATTGAGATTCTATGACATGACACTGAACACAAGTTATCAGTGCTGTGAGATGTTTGGGCAGGAAAATCAATGTTTTTGGAGACTGTAATATTAGAGATGGAAGTCATGTGTCTATAGCCCTTTACGTACAGAGAACCTACTTTATTTGGTCCATTTTTAAGATGGACTTTACTGCCTACTCTCAACTTCAGGGTTAAGCTTGTCCACCTTAAAGCTGCTCCTCTGTACATTTTACACTGGTACTGGCATCCGAGGGTTAGAGATGTGATGCCTAAAATGAAAGTATATGGCGATGTGTGACACACACATGCCATATATGTCACTTTCTAAACAGTAATGGCAGTTAAACCACATATTGATGATGTTATGCTTCTTTTGCACATTTGTTGATGCATGTTCATTGCAACAGAACATAAATCAGGGCAACTGCATAGGGTTGAAGCATGACTGGGCTCAGGTTATGCATCATAACACATGATTTGTTGGGTATGTCACTGAACTGCTGGCTGACTGTCTGTCCTCCTGGGTACATGGGAGAGTCTCCCAGTAAAACCACTCCAGTGGCTGCTTTCACAATAAGACGTCATCCTAATTTAGATACTTAGTGTGGATAGGTTGGACGTATTCAATTTTATTTTATTTTTTAATCAGCTTAAGAACGGTAATTAAATAACATTATCACTTTATCGTTCAGTTTTTTCTCACGCTCATTCCTATTTTTGTTAGGGTTTTGTAAATGACACTTAACTTTGAAGACATAGTGTAACTCCATCAGATTTTATTGAGAAGTGATGAAGCATTTCATCAGCCAGCCACCTTTAGGCTTTTATTGGGACAATCGAAGTCTTAGTGAAATAACATAGTAGTGACTACTGACTTATCCTGAGTAAAAATAGCTCTTTTGTTTTATGGTCAATTCTTATAATTTTTTTTGTTTGTTTTTTCCAGCTGCCCATTCACTAATGTTTAATGTTTGTACAATTATATATATATATAAGGACTTTTATGTTGAATACGGTCTGTATATTTAAAGACTAAATTCATTAAAAACATTAGCTGAGATGAAGTTAGTAAAGAACATGTCAGAAGAGACGGGATGTTCATAGCTTCTGCAACAGTGTCTGCAACAAAATAGGCAAAGTAATAAGTAAATGAATGAGCACCAACGTTAGCTATATCCTGTCACAGCTCTGCTTGTGCCGCTGTGCTGTTGGAGCAGCTTTGCAGGTTACTGGCCATCAATCAGAGCTCTCAGTTATACTGAGACATCACATTTTATATCATCAAATAACTTGTCAGAAAATGGCTAATTGTACACAAGGCAGCCTGATGTACATGTCAGAAATGTCTGGATTTACTTGATTTTTACTTTTCATTTGAATTTGGTTAATTTCCCACTACATCCAGCCACTAGAGGGCGGTTGACTTGTGGGTTTCACTTTTGGGGAGCGGTCACATCGTCCATCCGTACATGCAGTCTCTGTGCAGGGCACCCTGCCAAGACCAGAGCAACAGATGTTCCCCGACTGGCTGATACTGTCTGTAGGCCGACTGTTGGCTGATTGGGTGCTGAAAACATACATATAAATGCAGCGTGGTAATCGTAGCTGTTGTGTGGATGCACCATCGCGTGCATATTCGGCTCCCATTCAGTTTCAAAAGTTGTCCAAAAGTCAATGGACATGCACATGTGGTTATGAACCAAACCCCATTGCAGTCGAACAACATTCATATTTTCACACCACTGTTTATTATTACTGTTATTTTATATCTATCCCGCATAAAAACCTCACATAAAAATCTACGCGTGTTCCTTGACAGAACAAGCCAAAAACTTCATAGACAACAAAGATATTTCAATACAATTTTGGGGGGTAAAAATTCAGAATTTATTAACTTTGGTAAAAATCAACAATTATAATTATACTGGAGTTTAAACAGCTGTTTGCATTTAAACGTCCATTTCTTGTTTGTCTGGAGTTGTTATAGAGCTTTGTAGATGGGATGAACAGCAAAAACCTGCCATGACTCAACAGTTTTTGTCTCTTCATACTATACTTCCTGTCTGCTTGTCTCTCGCTCTGTGACACACACACACACACACACACACACACACACACACACGTGTCAGAGTCACTGTACTTACAGGTTTGCTGTAGCGTCTGCTGCTCAGTGTGTGTATGGGTGTTTATGTCGGGGCAGGTTTCCGGTGGTTTTTGTTTCCCTTTCCTCTGTCTTATGAGAGTTCTCATTAAAGAGCATGAGAAGAACATGAGATAATGTCTTTCACACACACACACGGCCTGTGGCTCTTCACACAGCTCTGTATAGAAAACTGTGTAAACCCAGAATTGACGTCGCACATGTGAAAATGTCAACATGCAGCAGCAGCAGCAGCACACTTCTGACGCACACTTTTTTTGTACCACATTGTGAGGCAGTGTCCAAAATTAGCTCATTTTTTTACAGCTCAGAAAAAAAACCACTGATAAGTTCTGTATCTTTAGATGTAATGTAAAAAAAAAAAGTAAAATCACAAGCACTTTATCTTTGAGTATAAAAACGACTTTAAAGCTACTTATTGTTGGAATACGGTTAATTATTTAGCTCACTAGTAGACTTGTAGTTAATATTAGTACAATGAGCAGCATTAATTGCAGTGGAAAGAATAGTACTTTTACTATCACGGCACCAGTGATGGTTGTAGCTGTATGAATGCACAAATGGAGCTTCACTTCACAAACACTGAAAAAAGTATAACCTTTTTTTTAATCCTAAAAAAAACTAGTGCTTTCGTTGCTGAAATCCAACCACACATTGATATACTGCAGCTAGAAGGTTGTGGGTTTGTGCCCTGGCCGGCTGTGGCCTTTCTGTGTGCAGTTTGCACGTCCCCCCCTGTACTCTGGGTTCCTCCCATCGTCAAAACAGTTAACGTTTAGGTTAATTGCTGAAGCTAAAATTGCCTGTAGGTGTGAATGTGAGTGCGAAAGTCTGTCTGTCTGTGTGTCTCTCTGAGGCCCTGAGACAGACTGGCGACCTGTCCAGGGTGAATCCCGCCTCTCACCTATGGCAGCTGGCATAGGGTCCAGCCCCCAATGGATGGATGGATGGATATTTTCTTTGCATTGTGCAGCCAGTGCAGTACATTGCATAGTTGCATTCAGTCAGAGTTGAGCAGGTTTACAAGTTGTAACAATAGAGCTGGTTTTCTGCCAGAAATCCCAAACCGCTTTAACGGACGCGGTTTCTGTTTGTCGTTCCATTCAGTGTGAAGTCACGGTTTACCTGCTAACACATCTTTACATTACTAGACGTTACAAAATCCGTTGGCTGACTTGATTCAGTTTGCACTTATCAAGGACGGTGTTTCTACAGCGCATTGTTCTCCAGTGAGTCGGCCTACAGTGAGTCACTCAGCTGTCTGACTGCGTTGGGTGGAGTTTGATGTCTGCCTTTCAATTTCTGTAGGCCCACATGGACTTTCTGTAGATACAACAAGCCCTTTCTTGCTCTCCTTGTGAATTAGCATGTGCTTCTGTGCAAAGAGCAGCAAATAGATGAAACTGTTATTACCCACATATTGCTTGGATGATTCAACTAATTATGCAAAAAAGAAATAATGAAGTTGGAGTGTGATTAAAAAAAAAAAAAAAGCCAGATAACAAATTATGTAAATCCTCAGGTTATTATAACGCAATTATCTAATTAGGATTAAATACATAAGGATGATGTATAATCACCTGCATCATTTTCATCGTTTCTCCACTGGCTGAGAAAGATGCTCGTCCCAGCAGCAGGTGGACTAATGAAACCGAGGAAAAACTCCCCATTCTATCTTTACATATGTCAGAATCACTGCTCCTCGGCTGCCTGGCCAGTTTTCTCCATGATCGCTGCTTAATAGGAGCAAATACATCACTCGCACACTGTACTCAGGGATTCCTGTGTCTTTCTGGAATAATTTATAGCATTATTCTGTAAAAAAAACCCATCTGTGGATAATTGTCTCATTACGACTCGAAAATGCATGGTTGCATTGTGTTTCAGTGTGATTACTAATACACACTGGGACCAGATATCTGTGTGTAATATTGCCGGCTTTAGATAATATCAGCTATTAATATTGCTAGACAGTGTGCACAGAGGGAATGAAAGGCTTACAAAACTGTAATTATGTTGACGTATTAGCATTGCAAAGATTTTGATAACATCTCAAGTGTAAATGTTCTCAATTAAAGTGACCAGCAGTTACGACAATCACTACAGTAACATAAACTTCAGATGTGCACAAAGCCGTTTAAAACAAACATCTGAGAGCTGAGTTTGTTTTTTTTTAAATCAAGATGTCTGGCCAACGGAGCCGCTCCCTTCAATAACGAGGCCCATTGTGAAGTTTCAGCAGTGAGGGAAATTTTACTAAGTAGTTCTCTAGTGTGGAGCTACAGTTGTAGGCAGAGTGAGATGCGTAGGGGTGAAAATAGTTCCTGGGGTCAAATCACATTAAATTACAGTGTAGTTACTGTGATCAGTGGATCTTTGTTCACTTTGTGCTTTCAGGGATGTGTGTTTTTCAGACTTCAGCAGTTTGACATCTGAAAGCACTTTTTTTTTTTTTTTGGGTCCACAGGCCTCAGGCTGAGAGTTCGAGCTGTAACAGCATCGGGTAAATGGGTAAAGCAACGAAGATGTGCGGAGGGTGGAAATGTTAAGAATTTATTTATTTTACTATAGGAACTATGTCGAGGACAATGTGTAGCAGTGTTTTGGCCACAGTCGTAATTTGTAATCAATTACATTTTAGAAGAATGGTTTAACATTGAGCAGAGAAAGAACTTATTGAGTCCTGTTTTTGTTTTTTTCCACATCAGAGCTACTTGTCACTCTGAGACATGGGCGAAACGATTTATGATTCACACCCTTCTGTGTCCTTGTTTAGATTTATTTTGACAGTAATAAGTGGAATTAAATGTGTGTTGCATTTCCACAGGCTGATCTTACTCAACAGCAGCAAACACAGGAAAAACAGGATCATTAAAAATGTGTAGCATTTACTATTTATTTGTAACAGGGATGCTCCTCCTGCTGCGTTTGCTTGTTCCCTGCACCACCCGGCTTCACATTCGTATTGCGAGACACACTTTCACACCTGGGAGCAGAGCAGAACACCCAGCACTGCTCTGTTCCCCGAGAATTTGCATGGATGCAATTTGGAGCTCAGTGCCTTGTCGTTAATAGGAGAACGTGTGCACAGTTGATACTTTTGCTGTTCATGTTTCCAAAACAAACTCAAAACCCTGCATTAAAATCATATTTAGAATATTTGCCGTATGTTGACTGTGTTAAAATCTATACTACTAAGTGGTTACTAATTTCTTTTTCTCCTGACTTTATTGATCATGTTGACTGAGGTCGTATAATTTCATTGTGATAAGCCAAAGCCAATATCTTTTGTCCAGCCTGTTCTAAACATGTTAAAGCCAACACTTGAAGGATTTTGCCACTTTGTTTTGCCACAGATTTAGAGATGTCATGTTACCAGGATGCCAAGAGACACAGGAGATTAGAAATGTCACGCAGGGCTCAGATGAATCTGCAAGTGCATCCTAACCAGCCTGCTCCTCTTTCATGTTTCGCAGAGAAATTAGGTGCTTGCTGTTATTAGCTTGAGGTGCTGCTTGTCCTCTTTCTCATTATGTCTAAGCATAGAAAGCCCTGGATTTGCCAGCAAGAAGTCACAGTGTTCACTGTGTTCTTTATGTCTCTGGGAAAATATTTGAAACGTTGTTAATTTTCTGGAGCTGCAAAGCACAAATCTAGAGTAATTTAAACCTTAAAATGGCAAAATCTAATAAATAAACCCTTATTTTACCAGTCGGCTAAATCATCAGGTCACATTGGCTTAGCTTAGCTTGTAGGTCTCAGCTCAATACAATCTCCACCTGATAAAATAAGGGTTAATTAAAATAACTAAAAAATGCCCCCACTGACGGCAGCACAGTCCAACTTATACAGATGATCCCAAATCCAGCAGTGAATATCATTTTTGATCAGCGAAAAAAAAAGTCACGTCACACCCCTGCTTGTGTGTTTGCTCTGGCCTCCGGTGGCTGCTCACATCAGCTTCCGAGTTCTGACTGCAACTGACAGACTGTTGACAACTTAACAGCACCTTCCTACTCGAACACCCTCATCCAGGCCTACAATTTCTCTCCTTCAATGCCTTCTGCTAATGAGCAGTGTGCCCCTCTTCTGCAACCTCTGTGCACTTAAAGAAAAAACCAAAAAAAACTTTTTTCCCCCTCTATCTTCCTCGTGGTACTTGCATCTCACAAAAATAACACGGTTATTCTCGTGTCATTTTGCTTTCACACTGTTTTCCTGCACTTAGCTTTTAAGTCACTTTGGAAAAAAAGTGGCTGACAAATGCCTAAATGTACAATTAAATGACTTTAAGTTGTTGAGTTAAGATATCGTTCTGCTGTAGTGAGAACTGTTCACTACTGCACCTGTTAGAGCCCACGCAAGCCAGAAATTACAGTGGTTTCTCAATTTGTCGAGCTGTCATCGACTCAAAGTATGGGAGGCAGTTGACCTTCTGACCCCTTGGCATGTAAATCAGTTCAGCACAGATCGATCGATCACACAAAGGCCTAAGGTGCAATCACTAACCTTTGACACCGCAGGCACCACCTTGCAGATGCAGCTCTTGCCTTGTTGGCTCGGCAGTGTTGTCATTTTGACACCTGGATGTTTGGTGGAGCACCGATTATAAAGATGTTCTGCATATGCATGTTTGTAGTAATCTTGGTTGCTTGCAGGTGCGACCTTAAGAACAACAACAACCTTTATTGTCACTGAGCACATATACAGTATATATTGCAATAAAATTCTTTCCCCGCATTTAACCCCTCCCCCTGGGGGGAGCTAGCGCTGAGTGTCTCACTCAGGGACACACCAGGTGGGTAAGCTGAGATTTCACCTCTGCATCCCATCCTGCAACTGCACCCATTGAGCTACCAGGCCACCGATGCCCCTACTGGATATTTCTGCAGTTATGACACAAAGCTGATACTTAAAACAAAAAGGGAAACAAATACTGTGACACAGATGCCTGAATATTTTACGTTTGCTGGAAAATGTAGCCACAGCTTTAATGGATTAACCTTGAACATTATTTGACTGCAGATTCCCCGTTTGCTCTGCAGAAAACTACTTAAATTAACACATGTATCCTAGATTTTTACAGCGTTATTGTCTTATATGCACATGCAGATTCATACTCGCAGGAGTGATCGCAACGGATGATTAAATGAAATGAAGTTACTTTGTCTAAACTATGTCCAAAACAAAAAAAAAAAGGCGTCCACCTCCATGACCTATGCCATAGACTGGTCCTGCAAACAGTGCAGCGCAGTGAGCCTCCTATAGTGATGGGGTTCTTACCTGCTGTGCAATTAAAAACAGGAGATGATGTACTACTTCCTCTCCTCTTCATTTGATCTTATTTCAGTCAGAAATGGAAAAGCGACAGGATCACGCTGTCAAATCTATGCGCTCTGTTTGTAGTGATGCAATAAAGGCTTTAAGTTGAGATCCAAAGTTGAAACTCTCACAGTAAATGACCCACTGGGGGTCATTGAAACTCTAACCCTGACAAAGTTGGTGGCTGCTCCAAAGATTTGGAGATTCACTATCCTAGCTGTGCGCAGCCTTTATCAACCTTTGGGCCCTGCTCGTGTCCATGCATATGTATGAGTATGTCAGAAAAGAGAAAGGACTGATTATAATATTGTTTACTCTTAGTTGATTTGGGTCACGTCCTCTGTTCGATCGTCTTGACCCTTGCTGTCTTGGGATGCGCCTTCGACCCGCGGCATTTTGACTTTTTGACCTGTGGAGAAATATTTTACCAGAGGGCCTCTCTGCTAATAGCTATCTAGCGAAGGATCTGTCAGCTCACTTATTTGTAAGTTTCCTTTCCCTTTCGGCCTTTGTTCTTTGCCTCCTATACATTACCTCTGAAAACTTTACTCCAAGCCATGTGGATGTTTTGCTACCATAAGACGAACCTGCATCAGTCAGCCATTGCTGAAAGTCCTCATTTGTCACAGCTTTACACACACATGCAGGTTCACATCAGGACATTTCGGCTTTCACAGATATTTTTGGACATGATTTTGCATCAACAGCTGAGCCTCTTTTCAGTTGGCATCTTTTTCTTTGCATGAACTCACAACTGTAACAACTTCTGCTGAGTCTGCAGAGTCATTCTAATCCATGCTCTAAATTCTAAAAAAACAATAGGTTGCAAGATGATACACACAAAAACAGGAACTAGGGACATGACAAATCACAATTCTTTGACTATTTCCACGAGGGTCTTATTTTCTGGTTGTTTGCGGGATAAGGAGCTGTAACAAAGTGGATTTGTCACCTCACATCATCGTCCAGTAACACCTTTTCTGGTCCCACTCGTCTTTCATCTCAGTCCTCTCCCCAAATGTTTCACTTTTTAAAAAAATTCTTGATGCTGCAGTAAATGCACTTTAGACAAAGAACTGGATTTTCTGCTGGTCCCTTTTAAAACATTCATTTTAAATAACCCTATTATTCCAGATAAACCACAAATTAAAATTCACATCTTTTCCAAAAATCACATAGGATCACAGCATTGATATTTAAATAAATTATAGGGATCATTTCTTCCAGTGGTGCCATTCTTTTTTTTTTTTTTTTTTTTTGAAACTCTTCCTGTTATTGTCTCTTTTTTTTTTTTTTTTTTTTTTTCAGGAATTCCTGTGTCATTATTTTATCACGGTCTATCATTAGCCTGCTTTGCTAGATATTGTTTCTTGCTTCTTTTATAAAAATGTGTGTATGTAAGTGTATTGCAATCTAATGTAAAGTGATTAAGCATTTCTAAAGATGCTATGGAGGGGAGGGGGGTGGGGGGGGGAATCAGCTGCAAACTCAGAGAATAAGAATGAAAAGAAAACAAAGGGCAGATTAGTAAATCAAGCAGAAAGAAGAAGGCAGCAGACTGACTCGTACCTTTTACTATGATTATTTTGTTTTGCTTCCTTGTTTGCTTCCTCTTTGTCTCCCTGTAATTTTTTCATTTCTCACCATCTGTCTAGGTATAGTATTTTCCCCTGATGGGCTTTTAACTGGAAGTTAGTCTCTTCCACTTAAGCGCCTTTAAAGCACTGTTTTGCTCTTCAGTTTCACTTCCTTTATTGGCTGAGAAACATCCATTCTTTCCATATCCTAAATCCATTTAAACTCCTCCTCTTCACCACGTTTCATTATCTTGGGCTTGTTACTTGTGCTCCATCGCTGTTAGACAGGACTTATTGTGGAATTAAATACACATATCAGTCAGTCTGCAGATATTGTGCAGTTCAGGTACATATCTTTGTACTGGAATTTCATAGTAAACATAAATGGCCAAAAACATTTTCTTTCTCCAACAATATATCAAAAGTAGTACAGACTTAAACGTTTCTATGGTTGTGTTTAGCCACTCGCAGCATTTAGATAAGATTAGAGAAGGTTTGAGGTCCAGCTAAATAAAGCAGATTTTAACAAATCAGTGCCCTTTTTCACTTCAACATGTTAAGTGCTTTTTTTTTTTCGTCTAACCTTAACCAGCTGGGGTAGCTGCACTTTAACTCCACATTTTCAAGCTTTAAGGATGTTTCTTACGAGACCATGATGACGCCCACCATCTTTTAGGAAGGTATTTAAAGTCCTGCTGTGGTTTTTCCATCCCTTTATTTACAAAATGCTTCTTAGCTGTTTCTTTCGAACAGTAGACTAATATTATGACTTTTTTTTTTTTTTTGCTAGTTAACTTTCTGAATATGATTTATAGTTTCTTCAATTTTGATTTGCCCTTTGTGAAATAAATCTGTCAGCCAAAACTGTAGCTAATATTCTCCTGTTACCTCCTGTAAATCAAAAGTCTGCAAAGCCAGCTGACAGAGGGGAACAGGACTTTTCCACCAGCTGTCTGCAAAAGTGACACATTTTACTGCTTCAAATAATTACCCCAGACAAATAGGGACTTTTACTTTTTATACATATTTTTCAGTGGTAAACCTTGATGCACAAACATGCTGAAAGCACACACGTTTAGCTGATGTATACCAACAACAGATGGAGGAGCTGCCTATTGCGCAACCAGCCAATCTTTGAGGCAATGAACATTCTTGCCAGAGCATCATAGTAATTGTGTGTCTCATGTGTCACAGTCTTCATCTGTCCACTGAAGTCATATTGGTTTGCTGCACTGAGATGACTCTGTAAACCGAGGAGGGGTTTAAATTCTGACACTGTAGAGACTTGTAAAGAGTGATACAGTTCTCCGTTCCTGATGAATGAAACACACACACACACACACACTCACAAATACACTCTCCACCTCCTGAGGTGTTAAAACATGCTGTGACCTGAAAGAAACATTCTCTTATACATCTGGAGGATAAGAAATGTGTGTGTGTGTGTGTGTGGTCAGAATGCAGACATACAGTGTAGGTCTCACAGGCACCTCTGGACCAACTATGTGTCACCTTTATACTGAAAATACAGCTAAATACAAATTGGTGGCTGACAATTACGCTTTGTCTTACGAAGGAAGTGCGTTTTCAGTTCTCGCTTAATCCAGAGTTTAGTTTTTATAATCATTACTGCTTTGCAGTGCACATTACCCCTATGGTTGGGTGATTGTTATCTTCAGCTTTATTTGTTCAAGCTATGGTTGCTGGGTATGTGGCACTCGTATTAAATTCTGCCATCTTTTGTTTGTTTCCACATTTTCGGTGTGGTGACGTGCGGTTGGCTCCTCATCCATTTAAAATGAGGCTTGTTGCTCAAGGGCAAATTGGGGAAAGGACATGAGGTACCTCTAGCTCTGCCAAAGTCCATGTAAGTTAACTAGCTGCGACTTTGCCTGCGTGAGGGGAGGCAGAAGTCGAACAGCTCTTGCCACAGCTGTACGACTTTGTGTACGATTCAGTAAACGCATGGAAAAACCAAACGACGGGCTAAAAGAGGCTAAAAGGTTTCAGAGAACGGTGAGGCTGTTGTTATAATTTGGTGGTTTCATTACTGTCAGTCTTCTCCCATTAGGCACTGTAACTGCACGTTGACAAATCTGAAAATCCAGAATCATATCAATGCACAGAATTTGGAATTTACTGTGTTTGGTATTTACACAGCTATGAGAATGTCTCACAAAATGATGAGTGCTATCTTGTCCCAAATGTGGCTCACAGATGATGATGACATTCATTTTCCAAACCACTTTTGTTAACTAACCATGCATGTTTTTTGCCGTGGGATAATGCTTCGCTCATATAGTTACACAAATTCCCACCAGGGAACTATCCAGTGCAACAACACTCTGAAGGCGCAGCAGCTTGGAGTCCGTGTCAGTTTTTATTTACTATTTTATTGGTTCTGTTGGGATTAAAACCAGCACCCTTACCAATTCCACAGAGACCAAAGCTCAAAGTGGTTTCTTGAGTTCTGTGTAAAAGATAATTAGGTGATAGAAATATGGCTGTTTCCTAATTTGGTTGGCCTTTGGCTCACTGCGTGGTGGACCAGCTTTTGTAAATGAACCGCTGTTGCCTCATTAGAGGCTGCTCTGTTTTATCACCCAGTAAACTGTTTTGAAATAAACAACAAAGTGGGCTGTTACTTTTCACCCACCAAAACGGAGAGCCTTGTTCCTCTGGGGTTTAATTATACAGTGTTGAACTGAATTAGAATTAATGAAACACTTTGTAGTACTTCAGGACAGAAGCTGCACATCAAATTGTCCTACTTATACAGCTGCAAATTTATCAAGTGTGTGAGCTGCTGTCTACATGTTTTACATCATTACTTTTATCATGCTTATAGTGGATTTTTTAATTTTTTTTTTTTTTTCAGGCAAAGTGCTTCCTGCAAAACAAAACAGTTTGAAAACCATTTCTGTAATGACAAATCTTTCAACACTACACACGAGCAATTTTACCAGTGAAATTGACGTTAGTTTCTGTGTTTGTGTCCATCTTGAGCTGTGGAGGGGTTTATGTGCAAGACTCCAGCCATAGCTGACATAGTGATTCTAGTGGACGGCTCCTGGAGTATCGGCCGCATCAACTTCCGGCTCGTCAGAACGTTCCTGGAGAACCTGGTCAGGGCCTTCACAGTGGAGTTTGACAAGACTCGGATAGGTGAGAAGGGTTTGGTTTCTCTGTTTCAGAAATATCCTAATGCACAGCTCACCTAGACTCTTTATCCTCCAGTCACCATTTATTCCATATTGCTTCTTCTTTTCTTTTTTTTTTCATTTGATTTTAAATTATAGAGACGATAAATCCGACTGAATTTTAAAGACATGTTTAATATAAGCCGCTAGAATATTTTACGGTGCCGTGCAGCAGCCATGACTATTCTCTGTAATATGACTGTTGCTTGTGTGCAGGATTGGCCCAGTACAGCGGAGACCCCAGAATTGAGTGGCATCTTAATGCCCACACCACCAAAGAGGCTGTAATCGATGCGGTCAAGAACCTGCCATATAAAGGAGGAAACACACTGACAGGTGCGCTGCCAACGTTTAGCCTCCTAGTCTCCTACACTCATCCCAGTTCTGCATTACCTCAACCTATTAAATTCCCTTCAGTGCAGTTCATTTCCCTTTGATGTTAGCATGTTTGTGACCTTGCAGCCTCACACTGATAAGGCCCGAATGGGAGTCAGAAGGTTGGTGTAGTTCAATTAAAGTTTTGGCTGCAATCTGAACCCACGCAGCAGTTGTGGATTACCAGGAGCTGCACTTATATTCAAGAAATATGAGAGTTAATTTATTTTAAATATCAAGAGATGCTGCTGCTGTTCCATCAGAAGGAGGCTGAGTTGTTATAAGCAACAGCGAGCAAATATGTCTTTTGTGGCAGCTGACTCCTCAGTGACATTAATTAGCATCTTTAAAGTCTAAAGTAGTGTTTGATTGTCAACAAGTTTGTTGACAAATTCTAGCTCGTATCACATCGCGACTGTCGATTGCAGCGTGTTAAAATTAGCTGTGCGAAATCACAGCTTCGCATGCAAGCCAGGTATGTATCAAGGCTCTTTGCTCTTCTGCTGACCTCAGCAGGGTGACGAGAGCTGGGTGCCGAACGCATGAGCTGCTGACTGGTCCAGTGGTTGCAGTCTACTGTTAGACAAACAGTTTGAGAGAGATTGATTTAGAATCAATGTTAATCAAAGGAAACGAAAGGATTAGCTGACTTAGGATATTCAGATGTCATCTTGCACTCATCCGGTAGTAATGGTTACCTGTACTTGGTTTTAAAGGTACATTTAGAACATGCCACAGGATTTTGTGTGCAGAGGTGAATGAATGTGTGTGGGTTCAATATAAACAGCCTGTGTGCAGTTTATCATCCAGTAATTTGATATACACAGTTATTAGTGTTACATTTTAATGTTACGGCATCAGTGTATCACTTTACTCATGTTCTGAACATGACGTGCACAGTACACGCTGTGGGGTTTAGCTCCCAGTAGCTCATTTGAACTAACTAGGTCAAGCAACCACTATGTAATGAGATGCTGGCACACAGGTAGATGAAGGAGAAGAGAGCACCACCCTTGTGACTTTGATGCACTCTGTTTATCATTATTATTCATTTTATTTAATGGATGAAGGGTTTCGGTTTGGCGTAATAGTGACAAGTGTTCAATTTTGCAGATTTTAAATGGGGTTTTAGTGAAGGATCCAGTGTTTCTTTCTGGGTTGTGGAAATTCTCCTACTTTTAAAGATGAATTATGAATTTAAAAACACTTTGGATTAACCAATAATGTGTTGTCACTAAGCTGCAAATGGCTGTTTTCCTTAGCTCAAGAAATGACATTTTAGTGGGGCTGTAAAAACAACAAACTGTGGCATATTGAGACATAAATGTTAATGGATTAGTTGAGTTTATCTGAGCGTATCTCTCTCTCTTCCCTTTGAAACTTGTTTTCAGCAGGAGCTGTACTCAGTGTGATACACAGTAAATCAGCGCAAATACACAGTTGCCTACTTTAGCCGTCCTCAATACACCTGACAGGAAAACTGCAAAAACAATCCCATCGTCTTGTTGGACTTAACTTACTGTTACATCTTTTCTGTAAAATGTCCTCTTAGGTGTCTCTACTTTTCTGCTGCCAGTCACATTTAACAGCGGCACATTGTAATTACTTTAAGTGATTTAAAACATACTGAACGCTGTGTCTTTTGTCTTTAGTCTATTTAGCTTTTCTTGTAATTACGGCTCCACTTTTTTGCTAATTTACAAACTTTCCAAGAACTAAACCCCCTAAAAGGCGTTGACTACATTCATGGCCCCTAATTTTTGGGAAATGTGTGTCTTTATCTTAAAGCTGCTTTCTAGTTGTTTGATTTGTGGGCACAGATTGTCACACTTCAACTGTGTTCTGTCTTGGTGTCTGTTTAGGTTTGGCTCTGACCTTCGTCCTGGAAAACAGCTTCAAACCAGAGTCTGGATCCAGACCTGATGTTCCAAAGATAGGAATCCTTATCACAGATGGGAAGTCCCAGGACGACGTGATACCACCCGCACGGAGACTGAAGGAAGCTGGAATTGAACTGTTTGCCATTGGTACGTCTACTTTTCTGATGCCTCTTTATAACCTGGTTTGGATTGTGCTGTTCATACTCATTTAGTTCCAATCAGTCTGGTAACTGTGTTTCTCTTCTCCAGGTGTGAAAAACGCTGATGAGAACGAGCTGAAGTCCATCGCTTCCCCTCCTGTGGAAACCCACGTCTACAACGTGGCCGACTTCAGTGCAATGGGTGAAATCGTGGAAGGTCTCACCAAGACCGTCTGCGACCGAGTGGAGCAGCTCGACAAGCAGCTCAAAGGTCTGACCTGCAGACAACAAGCCGATAACACTGCAGACAGTCTCGTCGTGACTGTTACTGGGTTGATGCTGGTGGTTATACAGTGATTATGACTGCAGGAAGCCCCTAAGCAATAAAAACCCAGTCCCCATCTAATATAATGTAGCAACCTCATCTTAATCACATGCCCCCACCTTGAAAAGTATGAGCTACTTAAAATAGCATGAAAAGAGTCATTTTCGGATTCATGTCCCTCCAGTTTTCCTCCACCATTTCCATCCACAGTACTTGCTGTATGTTGAATCATGCAGCATCATGTAGCATGTGTCTGTTACGTTTGCGTCTTCTCCAGGGGGGGAACCTGCCCCTGCGCCAGCCTCCGTAGCTCCTCCGCGTGACCTGAAGACATCTGAGATCACAGCTCGCAGTTTCCGGGTGACGTGGACACATGCCCCCGGCCAGGTGGAGAAGTACCGTGTGGTCTACTACCCTGCCAGTGGAGGACAGCCGGACGAAAAGGTGCCTAAATTATTTATCAGTTTCAGTTATATTTGCATAAATGAAAACAACTTAATTGCCGTGCTGCTTTTGATCATTACGGTCTGTATTTGTTCACTGGCACTGACTCACCTTTGGTAGTTCATTTTACTTTTTTTAGGTTCTGCTCCATAACCAGTACTACAGCTATTTGGCTCTTCCATTTAAAGCTGGATATTTTATATTCACTGCAGTCAACCGGATATTAAGCGTATCATCTGTTTCTCTGGCTCCACGATCAGTGATGATGATCCTAATTGGTGGAACGTTGTCCCTGATTTCCCAGCACAAAGAAAATGCTGAGATACTGATGTAATGGCAGCATTTCAATTAAGGATGCTTAGCTAAATGTTTTAGGCTCAGTTGCACAAGGTAAATTAATTTGTTACAGTAACTTGCGTTTTTAAGGGGAACAATTGTGCAGAAATTACAGATTGATGATCATAAAACCAAGTGCTTCTCTTTTCTATACCTTTAATTTTTCAGAACCACAAGGAATTGATTTTAAAATAAAATCTGATTTACCGCCTAGAAGGACTGGAGAGTTGTTTTGCCACATGCTGGTGTCATCATGTGCTTGAGTGGCACTGTTAATTTAAGGGTTTTGCCAAAAAGAACCTTGAAATAACTGTTTCCCTACTTTCATTGGCTCATAAATGTTTAGATGGTTGACTGCTGAGCGGTTGCATGGCCTGGTGTGTGTTGTTTTCTCCTCAGGTTTTTGTGAGCAGACAACATTTTCAAAATTGGCTCGCGTTACATTTAAGGCATGATGTTAACACCCTGGCCACTGGATGCGACATACACCAGGGAATCAGCGCTGACATGTGTCGATGTTAGTTGTTGACAAAAGATTTGCAACAAAAAACTTAAATCTTAATTTAGTAAGATTGTCCAAAAAATTTTGAGCCAAAAAAAAATTTAAATTATGTATAGAAATGTTTGCAATTACTATACTATTCACCCAATATTGTCCCTTAAATTACCCTTTAAAAAAAACCCTTAAATCAATGGCGACAGTATTCACTAAAAACATCTTGGTTGATTGGTTGGCACAGAGCCAAAATATATATGTGCACTTGACTGCATCTGTTAACTTTTTGTAACCTGTGCAGCAGGTGGATTTAAAGTGGATTTCCCTCTATTTAGCACACAGTCGCAGAGTGCTGTAATTTCCTGAGCTTATATTTATGTTTATACGCTTCCCTCTCATTTTTATCCATTTTCTCTTTGATGTTTATTACAACTTGCAGCTGGAACGCCCGAGCTTCCCCAAAAGGAAAACTGAGGTTTCATCAAAGCTAATCTGATCTAGTTACACTTACTTTAAATGTCTTTGGTGAAGAGCTGAATGCCTGCAGCAACATGTGGTGCATTTTCAACCTTGCGAAATGGAGTCTCCCAATAAACAGAGCTTTCTGGGATGTGTGAATATTTTTTGGACGTACAAAGTGCTGCTGTCTGCTAGAACGCACAATGTGAGCTGTGGTATTTTTAAATAACAGTATCAGACGCTGACACGCGTGAGCACCGAGCTTACTTACAGTAATGAACATGTCAGTTGTACTTTTTTAGCCTGTATGACTGATTTCAAATTTGTGCATGTTCATTCAACCAACTGCTTAAAAAGTAATGACTGATTCCAGGCTAAGTCAGCCCTGTGTGATCTGTCTTTAAGGTGGTCCAGGGTACAGAGAACAGCGTGACACTGAACTACCTCAACTCTCTGACTGAGTACCAGGTGGCCGTTTTTGCCATTTACCGCAGCTCTGCCAGCGAGGCCCTGAGAGGAAGTGCTACCACACGTAAGTTCCCATGTTTACACGGATGCTGTGATGTTGAAGTCTTGTTGGAGGTAATGCAGGAGGCATTCAAAAGGAAATGAGGTGTAGTTTGGTAGTTTTTACTTTTGGCTTCACAAAGTGCACTTGCAGAAGAGCCTTGTCTTTCATTTCTTTCTCTCTGCAGTGCTTGTAAAGGAAGCCTAGTGGTTTGGTTCAGTCAGCCTGGAGCTTTTTTTAACAACCTCTTACAGAACATTCTTTTCTGTTCTGTCACCCAAGCCCACTTTTCCGCAGCCATCTAATTTCCTACTTGTTGTCTACATTTTTTAAAGTCCCGAGCAGAGCCCCCCTAGGGCTTGTTCTTTCACGGGCTTGCTGGTTTCCTGCAATGCATTCTGGTCCTTTTCCTACTACTGTTGATGTGTTTCCTGTCACTTTTGCAGATTACAGAAATATTTCTTGCCAGAACTGCAGCATATATCCTAACATGACATCTCACTTTGTCTTTTCAGCCGCGAGGCAACAGGTACAAAAAAACAACTGCTCGGAAGTGGAAATGCACTAGCAGATCCTCCATTTAAATGTCTTTGGTTGAACTTTCCCTTTCTTTTGCTCTGAAAGACTTAAAAGAAGCAACCTACTGTTTGGATGCTTAGTCCAAGAGAGGACATGCATAGCCAGTTCATTACAGTGGAGCTCCAGCATCTTTAGCAGACGATATGTGTCATACTACAAACAGAACACACTGAATTTGCACAGGTGTTCCATTATGCATTTGAGCCCTGATCCCCCACCTCTGACAGGGCTCCTGTGGCGAGCTCTAATTCTGGTTGCGTTGCCTGAGGCCTCATCCTGACGTCTGAAACACCGAGCGAAAGCCTGGCAGGATTTTCTGGCCTCTTAATGCCTGCCGCTCGCTGATGAATGACAGGGAATTCCTCCCTGTTGGTAGAGGATGAATGCTAAGTTGCGGGTCGACCTTGTGCCAAAGTTAATGGGGTTTGTCTGCTGCTGCTGGTTTACCTGGACCGTCTGAGTAAGGCAGCAAGAAATTTACTGCTGAATATTGATAGAATTTGGTATCTGGTGCCTTGGTCCTTTGTCAGCAGAATAAAATATATGAAAGTAATATGTGACTAGTAATATTTTAAGTTTAACCTTAAATCCACGAAGATTTTACACTAGGTCTGAAAGTTGAATTAAATGAATGTTCGGGAGTTTTAATACGGTCTTTAATTGTAAGTAGAGCAGTTACTGTCTATTTAACACAAGTTTTACGGTTTTTCTTTCACTCCAAAGCAGTTGATCGGGCTGTGACGCTGAAACATACAACTCAGCTTAGCTTAGTGGGCCGCTGACGTTTGAGCTTGACTGAGTGCTTTTGAGCACAAAAGAGCGTTCGGTACACGGTTTTCCCTCATTCCAGCATAATGGCACCAAATTATTCAAACACACTGTGCAAAGTGGAAACAGTTTTAGCAAACAAGACCTATTGTCAGGCACCTCAAGTTTGTATTAAGACAAGCTCAAGCCTGTGAGAATAGATGTGGAAAAAGTACTTAAATTTTCACATTAAATGTAGAACAACACGATGGATCAAATGATAGACAATTCACCTGACATATAACTATTATTTGAAGGTATTAGAGGTTGCAAGGAAACTTAAGAGGCAAAGGCAGCTTACGGATGATATATATGGTTTAATTGGCAAAAGAGAAACACAGAGGAGAGCAGCTTGCTCAGGCTTACAGGTAGTGTTCAGTTCAGCAGCTGAGTGCACACAAAACGACAAAGGAATCCAAGTCAGTGCTAATAAACCATACAGAACATACATACAGGTGAATGCATAGTGGTCAGAAATTCTTCTGACTACTCCTCTTCCTACTTCCCGTGTCTTCCCTGCTGCGACATGATGTCCGTGGGGAAAACTAAAAGTGACAGGGCACAGTACCTCCTGCGTAAGCACTGGTCTAAAGACAATGCAGGTCTGTGTGAGGTGGGAAGGGGCATAAAAGGTGTATTTGGTAACCTTACACAGGCATGTCGTAACCGCCGGAAGTTTCTCTTAGCAACACATATATAATCAGCTGTACTTTTGAATCGTCATTCAAATACTGATGTGTTATGTTTGAGAAAAGCTTATATTTGGTCCTTCGAGAAGCTCCTCACTGCAATCCTGTGTTTGTGTCCCGCAGTGGCCCTGCCCATGGTGGACGACCTGGTGCTGCTTGATATCACTCACAGCACCATGAGGGTTAAATGGAAGACTGCTGCTGGGGCTTCTGGGTACATGATCCTTTACGCCCCGCTGACTGAAGGAGACCCTGCAGATGAGAAGGAGGTGAGCAGTGCGTGGAATTTGAGGAGGTAGACAAAATAAATTGAAAGAGCTTTGCAGCATTGTGTCAGATTTGTAACTTGGAACATAACGTTTAACAAAACATTGGCACGATTTGTTAATATAGTTGGTTTATTATCGTCGGCAAGCAAGTGTATCAAAGCACGATTCATGTGCTAATTGAGAAGTTGGATGAGTTTTTTTCTCCTCTAACACTATTTTAAATTGAAAAACATCCAGTTTCATCTCATAGCTGGACATCTCAAAGAACAATAACACAAGGTTAACTTCCTGTGGCCTTTGTCAACCACCTCAAGCAGCTTTCAAATCATCTATTTAAAATTGGTAACTGTTGGTTACTTACAAAAAGTCTGCATTCAGCTACTTAAAATGTGCATAGATGCCACTGTAAGTGAAAAGGAGTGGTTTCAAAGTAAAAGTATGCTTGGTAAGACGATGGAAGGAAAGAAAATAAGATGCAAGATGCAGCTGGCAATTGCTCAGAGTTGGCCAAGACCAGATGTGTATCCAGTGGAGTAGCTGTAGCTCAGTTGGTCGGGCAGTCGTCCCCAGGGACCACAGGGTCACTGAACCCAAAGTAGCTCCAGATGAGTCAGGTGAGCACCTTGCATGGCAGCCCCCTTCACCGGTGAGTGTGTGTGAATGGGTTAATGAGGAGCAACATGGTAAAGTGCTTTATAAGTGTTGCTACTGTTGGCTTAATTTATTTAAAGGAAACAGATGTTTCCCTGTCATCCATGACCTAAAAAAGGCTACTATTGAAAAGCTTTACTTTGAAAACCTCTTAAGTGACCAGTCAGTGGGCAACTTGTAAAGGGGAGCTTTTAGCTAGTGCTTGAGATAAAATGAATGAAAACTGAATATTCTTCTACACTTATACACGGCCACACACTGATTCAAACATCTACGCGTAAGAAAATATCACAACCAACTCTAGTACTAAGATTAAACCATGCAGATCTTTTACAGGTAATTTCAGGAGTCACCAGGAAAAATGAGGCAGAGGTGGTGAGCTATGAAGGGTACGGCCGGCCGGCTTTATCCCTTTCCCATTAGACCTCATTATGCTTGTATTCACTATCCCCTCCAGGCAGAAAGCAATAATAACAGTTTAGGAAAACGCTTAGAACAAGGATGGATGCTTTCCAGTCTGCCTCTGAGGCGCTACTGTCAGATCCCCAGGTTGGCGGATGTGTGCAAACCATGTGGGGGTTTGTCTCTGCCAAAATCCGAGTCCAGTTCCATCCAGTTTGAATTGGTACATTGCCTTCATCTAGACGTGTTCCGAGCAAAACTCACAGTGGGCTTCAGTGCACAGTGAACCGACAGAGAAGAAGCACGCGGATTGAAAGATGTGAACAGTCAGAGAGATTTGGCTGATATGGGTTTTGGAGACTATGTTCCTGCCAACAGGAAACAACAGTGAAGGATGCAGGGTGTGTGGCAGAATGAGCTTCCTGTCAGAGAAGGATTTCCTCACATCATTTCTCAAGCATCAGCTTTATTGAACTCAGAATACACAGTGAGACATTACTGTCTCAGTTTGATAGACAACTTGCACCCAGCCAGGCTTCCTTCAACTCCCGTATTTTTCCCAATTAAGATCTTTGGCTCCTGTAGTCTATGGAGATGCACTAAAACCACAAATTGACTTGTGATTTTACTGAAGCTAAAATCAGCTTTTTTGAGTTAGCGCGCAGGCAACATCAGCTCTGCTAAAATCCAGAATAATGAAAGTGCTTTTGGTCAGTTTGGCAGGTTTTACCCGGAAGCCAATATCAGCCTAGTTCAGTAACTATTCCAACTCTTATTGCATGTCAATAAGTGACCGAGGGCAACATCTGTTTGACATCTGCAAACGTCCCTGGTGTACGACAGTGTCACTAGGCCCAAAATAGATGTAAATATGAAAAATGAAGCTGCTGATGTGGTTAACATAAATTGAATTCAGACTCATTCAGCAGTAGAGTAACTGAGGGACATGAATGGCTTTTTATTGGCAGGTTATTTTGAGTCAGTACCCACAGCTCTGTCTAAAATATTGCATCAGTTATGATGTATGACTCCAACTCTGGCAGTACATCCTACTTCTCCCGGGCTCCGAAATTAAAACGTTTTATTTATGGCATGAGCAGAGGAGAAGAGCAAATGGGTAAACATTTGTCAGAGCTTCCATTCTGCCAGATTTTTTTTTTTTAATGTGTTTTGTCTTTGACAGAAGGTGAAATATGATAAAGTTCAGGGTTTGTGGCTCTGATGGGTTAGCAGCTGTATTACAGTGAAGTTCATCATCCTGCTGGAAACACACACAAGCTAGCTCAGCTCTGGCTTTAGACTGTGATCACATAGAACCTCAGGGAGAGGCTGTGCCTGTGATAACTATTAAAAGCAGCGAGTGAAATCTATAGCTCGATCCCGAGCTTGTTTGGACAGGACTGAGGAATGATAGAAGAGCAGATATGCTGAGAGGCACTGTAGATAATGTGATAAATGGCCAGATAAGAGAGGGAGCTGACAAGATGGTGGCAACAGAGATAAGCATGTCTGCTTGACACACTGCGTCACCTTTCTGCTAGAGGCACATACCTTCATGCTGTGCGTATGTGTGTGCACGCAGGTGAAGGTGGCAGACTCTGTGAATGAGGTGGAGCTGGAGGGACTAACTCCGGCCACAGAGTACACGGTGACCGTTTACGCCATGTACGGAGAGGAGGCCAGCGACCCCATGACAAGCCAGCAGACCACATGTGAGTCCCCCCCCCCCACACACACACACCACTGAAACGATATGTGCGTTTGCTAAAATTACAAACTCCAGACTCAAGAAACCTGCAGATTTGCCCTTGAAATGCATAATTTAATCTCAGTCTGACAGTGTAGTAGGAACCCAGTGTTGTGCATCAGTTTGGGAGGAGCAGCAAATGTTAGCTGCAGGCTAACAGCTGTGGTACTGTAAAATATTTACTGCAGTGTAATTAACTGCATGCTTCAGTCAGATCTGTGCTCACCTTCAGTCCCGTGGTCTTACGTTGAACGGAGGTTTTGGACTGACATGGATGTACTTCTGATTTTAGCTGCAGCTTGTGTTATCTGAACATCCCTTACATTTGTCTCTGGAGATAACGACCATAAGATCAACGGCTTTCGGCTTGTCCCTTCAGGGGTCACCACAGCGGAACGCTTCAGCACGTCCATTGGGCATTTACGCAGGATGCCCTTCCTGTTGCAACAGATCATATCGCCATAAATATGTCCAGGTCATAAAACACTGAGCTTCATGGTTCAGGAGCTTCTTGAGGCTTCAAAACAGAGCATGTTAAGTGCAAAGAACCTAAGCTATGAGTGCACGAGTCATTTCTGCAAAGATTCGGCTTATTCACTGATGGTGTCATTCGTCAGAAATATATCTGTTACATCTCCCATAAGGTTTTCATAAACAGTTTTAGAAGCAAACAATTTCAAACTAACAAAAAAGTGCAGTCATCATGGTCCCACTTCACAGCATGTTTGGAGGAGAAATGGTTTTTCACATGACCTAAAAAATGCCCACAGGGGAGTTTGGAGGTGCCAAGCTGTTCCTACTCATCACAATCCAACTTGCTGTGGGATCAGTCACTGTCCATCAGGACAACTAGGATGTAGACCTTTCAATAGGAGAAAGTTCCAAAACACCCAGCAAAGGAGAACGTCAAGTGGTGTTGAAAAACTGCAGAGAAAGATTTCCAGTGGGCCGGAATCCCCCTGAATGCTGTGACAGATTGTTTCTATTCACAGGAATCATCTTGAAGCTGTTCATACAAACAAAGACTTCTGCTATTTCAGGTTGAATAACTTTTTCTTGTGTCACTGCCTTTCAGCGCACTGTGTTACTGGTTGGTATCTCTTGCCAAATGTCATCTCTTCAAAGTTCCCCAATTTTCTAAAAACATTGTCAGGATCTACAAGTAAAATGCCTCTTCGCAAAGAGAGTATAAGACCTCACACACTCTCATTCACACAGTAAATAGGAATTTGACCGTGAAAGCTTAATAAATGAGCCTTAATAACTGTTAATGAAACTAATTTCATTAAATTGTTTGACAGATTGTATAACTCCCCGAACTCTGCACCCGTTTCATTTACCACAGGAAGCTGAAATTGACTCACAGCTGTGTGACACTCCATCGGAGATGTGGATGCTGATGCATGTAGAGCACTTGTTTTTAGAAATCTCGCTGAAGTTTAAACGGTTTCTGTAGTGTCATGGGACTTGATAAATGAGGAGGCGAGACAAACCAGCGTTTTACTACAAACACTACAGGATCTAATTTCCCTGATTAGCTTCTCCTCTCTGCCTCAAGTTGATCTAATCAGTGAAATCAGCTGCTGCACTTATGTTGACCTTTCTTTTGCAAAATGTTACGTAGCTTTTCTAAAGCAGCTGTAGCATGTTTAAGTCATGTTCTGGCATGTTTTTTTTTTTCCTGCCCTGACAAAACTGGCAACCAGCGATGCCAAAATCCCAGCATGGCGTCGGCTTCCAGCTTCCACTCTCAAGAGTTTTTTTTTTTTTGCTCTCACTTGTATTCTTAGAGTTTGGAGGCCTTGATGAGAGCCCCTCCTCTGAATCCCCACCACGCTCACTAATTATCGTTTTATGATGTCTCCTTTAAGGTCTGTGGCCTGCGGCTTTACGTCAGGCCATGTTTATGTCTAGGTCTGTGTTTATGGTGTGTGTACGGCTTTGAATGCAGGTCAGATAAGGACGCCGGTGGCTGTTTGTTGGGGGGTTGAGGTCTTCCTCAAATTACTTTTCATGATAAAGTAACTTTCACTCATCCGTGCAGGCCGGGTTTCACACTGCAATGCAGCCGTAGAGCCACTGTGTGTACACAGCTTTTATCCCGGTGTTTTTTTTTTCCTCCTCACGAGTGATAAATTGTTTATTCATTTACAGAAAATATCCAAATAAAGTCACTCTGACGGTCAAATGTGCTGATTAGTTTCTGTCATCCGGCGATCAGGCCTGGAGTCAAAATGGGGTTCATGTCATTTGTTTATACAGCGCAGACATCCACGAAAAATGTTTTATCAGGGTTAGTACCTCTGTTAAAATCTAAATGATTTTAGTTCATGTTTGTGGTTTTCTGCCCTCCATTAACCATCAGCCTGTGGTTACAGTTTTTCCATTTCTTGTTTGTTGGACTTGCGGGGAAACGGGTTTAATGTGCTTTTCACCCAGCGCATTTGTTCCTAACCATTTCGACTCCATCTCTATGCCTTCAGAAGTCCCTCTTCCCTCATATTATCCATTTATTCTTGCATTGTTGAGACAAAATGAGCTGTAATAGTCGCGGCAGTGAAAAGAGGCCATTGCAGCTGCAAAGAAAAGGACCTCCAAAATATGCAGCATGTGATGAAAGACTATTTTGCTAAAATGGAACTTCATATCGGCTCTGATTACTGCAAAGAGTCAAGAGTTTTACACTTTGTAGATTTGCAGTTGGAAGCAGTTTCTAAAAGAGCACTGTGTGCTGGAGAAATATGGCTTGCGAGCCATCATCTGTTTCTTTGCAGTGGCTGGGAGACGTGAATTTAGTGTTTGTGATGTCTGCATAGAATTGTTGACTCTGTGTGGAAATGTGTTCCGGGCATTATTTTCATAATGAGCAAAGAAAAAAAGACATTTGATATGTTGTCTTTGTACTATTTGAAATCAAAGACACTTTTTTATGATTTGCTAATCATTGTTGCTGTTGTAGGACAAGTTATTGATTTTAAAGAAGGAACTAAATGTAGGAAACTTCCAGGCTGACCCTTCCTCAAAACTTTTTGAGATCCTCCTCAATCCTGTGCCGACCCTGGCATGACCCACAGTAAAAGCAGAGGAAAGCTCTCCTTTACTTCCTGTCTCTCTAGTGCTTCGTCTTTACCCTGACCCCCCCGGTGTAATTGAGGTCAAGCAGTGGTGGGATTGCAGAGTGTTTTTTGTTTTTTGTAAAAACACAGATCAGTGCAGAAATGTTTCTGGGTCTCTGAGAGTTAATGTTGTTCCCTGGCTTTTTTTTTTTTTAGCTTTGCAGAACCTCTGAGTAAGACGTGGAAAAACAGAGGAAGTTAAGGGAGAAGGGTGGGAGAAATAATTAGGTTCTGTCCACATTTTAATTAAAATAGTGGAGTCCAGTAAGTCTTGTTCAAGACCCCACGTGTGCGTGTGTGTTTGAGCTTTGACTGTGATAAGAGTAGTTCTGTTGTTATTTAGCATTGGCTTTTGTCTTTCTATCCATTACATTCATATTTGTCTCTGCTGCTCACATCAACAGAGCAGTGAAGGTCTACAAGATAACAGAACTCACAACACTGTGAGGTACAAATTCCATTCGGAGGAGTCTGTTGTGGTTTTGAGGCCGATTGTATTTAGCTTTTTTTCTCACTTGTTTTAAAAAGTATTCGACTCTGTTGTTTGACGACATGTGGGAGTCGTGTGTACTAACCTTTGCATTTCCGGCCCATCTCTTCCAACTTCAGTACCGCTGACCCCTGCACAGAACCTGCGTTTTACAGATGTGGACCACAGCTCTGCCCGGCTCACATGGGACTCCGCTTCCAGGAAAGTCAAAGGCTACAGGGTCATGTACGTCAAGACCGATGGAGTCCAGACCAACGAGGTGAGGGAATGTGGCAGGCTTCAGGACATGCTGTTTGTAAAACACGTGTTAGTTAAGTTGTTCTCACTCACTCTCTTTTTACCTTCTCACTTTTTACTCCAACGTTTGTGTGTCAGGGTGCAAATAAGCTACTGCATCAATTTCAAAGCAGCAGTGATTTAGTGTATTTTAGATTTTCCTCATAATTACCATCATAGCAGGCTTGAGACCATGTTTGACACTCTGTTGGTCTTGTTTGACCTGAGTTTGTTCTTTTTATGAATAAAGATGTAATGGAGGCTAGAGAACTGGCTCCAAGAGAACTGGGTGGCAGACAAAGATGGTGGATTTTTGCTGAAGGTTATTAATTTTTTTAGAAGATGGACAAGATAGTTGTAGGTAGAAAAAACATAAGTCAAGGCAACAAGCCCCAGCTACATTCCAAAAAGTCTGTCTGTGAAAAAGCTCCTGAATACTGAGTATTCGACAGTCTGCCCAGCTATAAAGCTTGTATATTTAATACATTATTTAGATTTGATTCTGAAAAAATAGCTATGTCTGTGTTGTTTTTTTCTTACTTTGGTTGTGCACAGACGTTTTGGCCAAATTCATTGTGAAATTAGAAAAACTACAAGACAAAATAATTTTTTAAGTCTCAACGTTGGCAGCTCATCAGCTCATGTTTGTACACTCTGGCTCTAAATTCTGAGTAACTGGTAAAAAAATATAAATGTCACGGATGCTTTGTCCACAGGTGGACGTTGGGAAGGTGACAACGTGGTTGCTAAAAAACCTGACCTCCGTCACAGAGTACACAGTCGGTGTCTTTGCCATCTATGATGAGGGACAAGCTGAGGCCATGACTGACAGCTTTACTACAAGTAGGAACTAATATCAGAGTTATTAGTAAGCAGGCATTCTATGTACTATAGCTGTCCCTATGTTCGTATACCTCCGATACCTGGTAGCTATTGGAGGTTACAACCTGTCAATTGCTACCGTACTGTAAGTGTGTATTTGTGTGTAGAGAGAGTCCCCGACCCTGTGGATCTGAAGAGCAGTGACATCTCCACGGAGAGCTTCAGGGTGTCATGGGAACACTCGGCCTCTGATGTGGTGCTGTACCGACTCACCTGGACACCTACTGATGGAGGAGACAGTGAAGAGGTGTGTTCAGGACAAAAAAAAGTTCTGAAATGTCCCTCAACTGGTTTTTTATTGATTTGGTTGATTTTCTGGTTGTTGGGATTTTTAAAGGGACCACTTCAAAAAAGGCCACGCTGCAAAACTTTTTTTTTTTCCCACCCACGTTGGCTGGGTTGAAAAAGGTTTGCTTTGGAAAACCAGATGGAGTTTAGACACAAAGCAGAACAAAAATGTGAATTATATGACAAAACATTTGTCATAGCTGATTTTCACCTGACTTTCAGTGCTAATGTTTGTCCCTTTGCTCCAGGCCCTGGTCAATGGAAATTTGAACACTTACCTGATAAAAGGGCTCAGCCCCGCCACAGAGTACGAAGTCCTCCTGGCTGCCATCTATGGAAATGAGGTTGAGAGTGATGAGGTGGTGCTTGTAGAGTCCACAGGTAATCTGTAGCTGATTCTTCTGATCAGTTATAAAGCGTTCACTCATGTGGAAAATGTTGCTGCTATGCCAACTGTGGTGTTTGTGATGGAGCACAAACACCACAGTTGTTCTTTGTCTTTAACAGAAAGTCATGATTGATCTGATTCCAGATCTGTGGTTGGTCTTATCAAGTAGATCAATTAAATATGTTTTATTTAAATTTCAGTTAAAAGAACAACCACCACTGCCACGACAACCACCACCACAACAGGTAAATATTTCCTTGCATCTCTTGGCAAGAATTGTTTTCATTCCTGCTTTTCTGATCCAGATCCACTAATGGTGGATATAAGCCTTTACCGAGACTGAGCCTACTGAAATCTACAACCTACTGCTACAAGTCTCCTAGATTCCCTCAAAAACAATCTCCAGCTCTTGTCTGCAGCACATTGCTGCACCTGATCAGTGCAGAGATCAGCTGTGTAGGAGCTCAGTGCTGCAACACTAGCAGACTGAGATGGCCAAGAAACAGAGTTGGAATAATATTGATCCTCCATATTAGTCACACTACGGTCATTCAGATGATTTACTTATTTATTTCAATTTCAATTCTGTGTGAGTTATTGAAGTCTTAATGACAGGTGGGAACAGACAGGAATTGTACTGCTATTAAATTATGCACTGTTCCGATAGCAAATATCTGATTACAAGGCTGCTGTTGCTGTTTTACTGTTAGTGTTTGCAAATCTTTTCCCCACACGTCCAGATCCACCTGTCAGGAAAAGCTGTTAGATATTTTTCCCCCATGAAAAGATGCTGACGTGAATTTGAACACCTGAGTAAATGAAATGCCAACATGATGACATCTTGACATCATAATTTCTTTTCTGATAAAAGTTGAAAACTACTGTGACAGCTGTGTCCTTCAGTGAGCTGTCTCTCTCTTGAATCCTCCAGCTCCTCGCTACGGTGTGAAAAACTTGAAAATCGATGAGGAAACCACTTTTAGCATACGGGTGTCATGGCAGCCTGCCGAATCCAGAAACATCCGACATTATCGTCTGAACTACATTAGTGCCAAGGGAGACCGGGCGGAGGAGACGGTACGACTGATTCTCATTGGTTATTTAATACTTGTGTTTAGATAAGATTCAGCTTCATAACTTTTGGACGTATGTATCGGAAGCTGCACTGACACGATTGTTTTCTATAATTTTTATTATTATATTTTCTTTCAGTTTTACTGAGATTTTTTTTTTTATGTTTTGGTCCAATTCTCCTCCAACCAAACAAGAAGTGAACTTGTGTGATACATAATTTCAAGCTTACATGCCATTACTTTTTTGACTTTTACTCACTAAATACGTAGCCTATTTGCACTTAGAGCATCGTTGCTTGTTCCTTTGAGGAGGGTGGCAGCTGTGATAAGCTTGGACTTACATGGCTGTGAGGTAACGGTATTTGTGAAACAAACATTTGAGATAAAGACTCTATAGCCAGTGGACAGTAAATGATTTGTAGAGATATAAAAGTGGTGTCAGTCCAATTCAGGGGGATTATTGACAAAGACTGAGGCTGACCTTTACATTTAAAGTCCTCTGTGAGACAAAGATGGCTGGATGAAGTTGATAGCAAGCCGTCAGAGTCTAGTGGAGAGGAAGAGAAAGGGGGAGGATGGTGTTGATGAAAATTGCGGCAGATCTTCAAAGACTTTGTTCCACAATAGAAAAAGGAAAGAGAGTGGCAGGTCTTCACACTAATGAGTCACAACAGACGGAGACGGAGACAGACAGAAGACCTTCACAGAAAACAAACACTGATGCAAAAGCACGCAGCTCTTGCATGCTAGCAATGTATGTGTGCAGTGTGTGAAAAAGCTTGACAGGCAAACATTAAGATGCTAAATAGATGTTGAAATGAAATGTGAAGCTTCAAAAACAATGTTCTGATGCCTGTGGATTATGTAAATGTTTGGGTGTAGTGCTCAATTTATGCTTTATTTATTTGGGAGCTTTTATTTATAGCTATTTATTTGAGATGGTTGAGATCGGTGACTCGTTACAGTTCATTCACGCAAGGCACCAACACAAAGACAGTGGTTAACACGGTTGTTCACTGTCGCTCTCTCCGGGAACTTGATGTCTGGCATTTCAGTTTTGACATTTTGTAGTGATAAGGATCATAAACCCAGCGAAGCCTCCGGGGAGGCTGTAGCTTAGTTGGTAAGGAACCACTGACCACGGGGTCAGTGGTTCGATCCCCGCTCCCGCCTACATGCCGAAGACGCTGAACCCCAAGGTGGGTCAGGTGAGCACCCTGCGTGGTGTTTGTGTGTGTGAATGGGACAAAAGCGCTTTGGCCATTGTAACTCCTACTTCCTCCCCATTCTTTCCAGTTAGCTCCTCTCTGTCTCACACACACACACCCCTACCTGTCTCCTCTCTGCTCTGTGTGTCACTCATTCAGTGCCCCCCAGTTCCTTTGTTCTGTTTTCCCTCCATTTCCACCCGACACCCCACCCACCCACTCACTCACCTGCTCTGCTCCAAATCATCAAGGACACTAAAGCCTCTTTTACTCCCAACTTATCCAGGCCAAGAATCTGACACATCAATAAAACAACTGTAGTCTGACTTTACACCTTGTACTTGATCCAAATACTAAAGCTCACAAATATTTCTAGCTTAAAAACATTGACATGACATTAACGAGAGTAAGGAGCCTAATAAGCACACGCTTTTATTACATCTAAGTTAAACCTCACCTGTGATTTTGGAATGTAAAAAGACAATTTTACCAGGAAAAGAAAATACATCTTGCTGAACTGATTTGCGGATTTATTTGCTTATTTTTAATTGTTACAGATATCATTAAACAGCAGACGGTCCCTTACTTGACACACCAACCGGTGCACAGATACCTGCAGGTAGCGCCTGTGTTTTGGATTTTGGTTATTCGTGGTAAAATAATATTATTATGTTTATTTCCCAGACTTTAGGTTTTGGTGGAGTTGACGTAGATCAGGTTTTGGAGAGCTGCTGTGCTTTTGGTCATGAATTCTCCTCACATCAAGTCACACAACCAGAGTCTGTTTCAATGTACTAGTTAGCTTATTGGTGAAATTTCATTGTAGTACAGTGTGTTATATTGATAGCAAGACTACTAATTAACCGTGGTAATTTACTACTAATTAACTTGAAGCACTGCACGGTTACAGTGTACTGCTATGGCAGCTTAATGTAAAACAACCTTCTTAAGGAAAAAGTCCAGGCAGCTTCCTTCATCTGAAGTTTGTAAAACACTTCTGTGTAGTTAATAGGTAAATGTTCAGTGGCCTTAGTAAATGTAGAATATAAACACGCATCCTTTTTTCTTTCCTTCTCTCAGTATGTCTGGTAACAACATAAATGACACCGTTTTCTCCAAGCATTCCTCCTATTTCTGACACTCTGAAGAGTGTTTGTGTGTGAGACTATGTCCGGTGTCCCCACATGCTGTGACCGACTCTGGCCACAGGTCCCACGTCGGCGTTTTTATCCCGACAATAAAGAGCCGCCAGCTGCTCGCACCGGTGGCTTGTTAAATGAGATCTCTTATCAAAGTGCGAACAGCTGTGGGCTCCGTTTGGCAATCCGGTCAGGTTATGAATCACCAAGTGCTGCACTCAATAGCTACCATTTAGATGTCTATCTGCTGCAGGGGAAAACTGGCAGGATTCTTCACCTGCTTTGTTCAAAGCAAGTCTCACTCTGTGGTTTGCGGCTGCCAAGGGACGGCCACCAGCCATTGAGGAAAAAAAGGAAAAATCTGTAAAATAACTGCTTTACATGCGATTGATTTCTGGATGGCAGCCACCTACTTCATCTTCACTGAGGGAATCTGGTCTTAAACTGCTAATAACATGCACTAAAATCTAGAAGGCATGTTGGCAGGGTAGTGGTAAGCAAATCAAATTAAATTAAACTGCAGATTAAATGCAGCAAGTCCATGTTAAGTGCTGATTAAAATGCTCAGCTTTATAAAAACAGACAGACCAGGAGTGAGCGGGTGTTTAGCATATTAAGGCCAATATAAAACAAGACCTCACAACGACAGACTGCTCCGCTTTGCTGCTTTGCAAACTTTCAGCTTCTCCAGAAGGAGAATGTAACGTCCCTGACACGTCGTCCACGTCGTCCACGTGTTACACGTGTTACACTGTGTTACAGCACTGCCTCTGTTTGTACCGCTGGCTTTTTTGGGCTTTAACTGCCTTGGATGCAGTATTTGGATACATCATCTTCCCATCTGATTGCAGTGAGGGGCTGGTTGAAAAAGTAATTAAAGTTAAACTTGAAGTAGGATAGTGTCTCCAAGTTCCCCAGAATAAACTTTAGAGTGTCTTTGTTGTCATGCCGTTCTGTCTGTCTGTCTTCTCTCTGAGTGCATAATCTGGGGAGTGAGACTTGTTATTGTCACAATACTTTGTGATTTGTTCCCTTTGCTGCTTTTATCCCTGAAACTTCCTTATTTGTGTCAACCATCTGTTCCGCGTCTCTTAGTCTGACACTCAAATCACACTTATCCGAAAAACTCGAAAGTCTTTGCATTTAAATTTTCATCAGTGCCGAACAACCAAGGCACTGGCTGAATTGAAAACCATGCTTCCTAATGACGCACCTGTCGCTTGGTAGTGCTAGTGGTTTAATGGTATTGTCCAAAGTTAGGACGAAACTCTGCTAACGGTGTCCCTCATATTGTAAAAACCACGAGCGTCATACCCAACTCTGCAGCACAGTTTAGCCTCCTTATATTATACTTTACCTCAAATGGTGGATACTGATTAGCAATTAGCAAATGAAGATAGTAGTGCCTGTAGCAGCATTTTTACTGTTGTTGTGGACTGACCCTGAGCTAAAAGGTGATTGAAATATATATAATAATTCACGCAGCGCACACAAACACATTGAGATGAATGATAACGTTGTTCTGTATTGGCTCAAATGTTACCCTGAACAACTGTTTTGAGCCTTTCATGGCACCAAGTCACATGATACTTTGTTTTAGGCGCCATATTGGACGTGATGCTGAGTGGATTTGAGTGTGTGTGTGTGTGTGTGTGTGTTGAGTTATTTGGTGTGTTTCTTTGCTGTGTTCAAACCATCTTTGTGCACAAGACGGGAATAAAAAAGCCTAAAGAGGCCTCGACGCCCACATGTATTACAGAGCAGGGCAGTTGTTAGTTAGTGTCAAGAAGAGAAACTATATGAAAATTCACATCATGATTGGATAAGTTAAATTGTTAATTACACTCTTCAATGAATAAACCAAATAAGTGCCCTTCCAAATTCTGTCTAATCTATTCTGCACTAATTCTGTGTTACTAAATATTACTTCTATATGGTTCAGTTTCCATTAGTTTTTTTTCATGAAATAAAAATGAACAGGTTAACGTTTTTAAAAACATATGAACACTGAGGAGCTACATATCTCAAATCCAAAACTCTGAAGCAGCACGAACTGTGCTTGTACCAGTCCCTCAGATTTGCCTGTCTAATACGGGGTAATGTGATTGTTGATGTCACAGGACAAACTCCTATGAGCTCACTGATGTGCATTTTCTTCAGCTTCCTCTAAAGTTGCCTTAGTGATTAAAAAAAGAGATTATAATTACTTTGGAACTGAGTTCAGATTTCTTTCACACTCTTGTAGAAGCACACAAATATGGAAGTTAATAGTTATGTCCATTCAGATGGTTCTGTCACTGTTTTACCAGATGTCAGTATCTACACCATAGCCACAAGCATTGTCGACTCAGCAGCCATCTGTCCACTAACAGCTGTGATCCTGAACTCAGAGAAGCGCAATTTTTCCCTGTGCTGCTTCGCTCAGTGTCCAATAAACCAAAGCTTTCAGGCATCAAGTGCAATTTCACTGTGTGTAAACAGACTTTTGGCTACGGTTGCTCCGCAACAAAATGTTCCAGAAGGTAAAAAGTTTTTCATGTGTCATTTTTTTCCTTCGGTCTTAGATTTTCTGACAGTGGCTTTAGCCCAACTGCTGGCTTCAAGCTGTTAGCCATCTTTTGTATCATCCACCATTTTTTTTTCACGATTGTGCACTTGACACACTTAGGGACTCGGGTGAAAAGATGTGAGGTTTGACCATCCATCCATTATCTGCTGGAGCCTCAGCCAACTTTCTAGCTATGACACAGTAGTGTTAACCACTCCACTATCTAAATGTTTGTTTCTAACGGAATATTTATGACCTGTACAAAAATGCTCGAATGCTAAAGAAGAAACCTCTGAATGGCAAAGGAAAAGGTGACTTAAAACCTGCCATTGGTAACAGCTGCTCTTGTTTCAGCCGTTTTGAAGCACACAGCAGGATTGTTCATTCATTGCTCAAACACTGAGGCTAAATGTATCAATGACGTTTTCCGCACAACACTGATGTGGCATTATTCAACTTTTTAACGGCTTTTCAGGCTCTAACAGCACTTGGCTGAGGTTCGAGAAGGATGATGGCTAATGAGATGAAACATTTTAAAGCTACTCCCATCGCCTGTGTGCTTTACTGTTCCCCGTGCAGTTCGCCTCTGAGCCTTGTAGCTACACCGAAGTCTCTTGTGGACCAAACTTAATATTCTGGCCCTTCATAGAGCCCCTGTCAAGAGTAGATTGGGTTTCTCCATCCTATAAATACTTCATGAAGCCGTGTTTGCATTTACAAAGTGTTGGAGTAAAACACGAGTGTAGCTGGAGGTGGTTTCCTCCAACTGTGTTGCTCGGTGACAGTCTAGAGACTTGCTGCCTTTTTCATCATCCTAGGCTGAAATTGATTTGTCAAGGCCCGCAGTGTTTGTCTGACTGACATGACTGAGAAAGTGTGTTTTTTTTTGGGGGGGGGGGTTGTGGATGGAGCCAGACTAGGTGGTACATGTTCAGAATGCAAACTGGCCTGACAGACAGACCAACACAGACAGACGATCAGACACAAAGAACGTATGAAATGTGAGGGCTCAGGTTGTCTACTCACCCTTTTTACACATTACAGTATTTTTTTCTGTCCAACCTTGAAATGTCTACAAATGTCCAAATAATGGATCTTCCTTAACTGTGCCGTATGGGTTGAGTGTCATCATATATGTTTGATGATTTGTCTTCCTTTTTATGTCTGGTTGCTTAGGTCATCGCTCACACTGGCTGCTCTTATATGTGACAGTAACTTGATTTGTCAGGCTTATCATTCCATTGTATAACAGCCAAGATGACTGCGATATACTGTAGCACCAAAGGATTACTGCACATCTCAAAAAAAAAAATCCATTATGCTCATATCCAGCCGGTATTTTTATTTTAGGTGTCTACCAGAAAATGTCTACATGCTTTTTATAGGCATTGTTTCTCTTTCTCACACTCTTGAAAGCCCCATAATAGTATTTCTGGATTCCCCTTAGAGAGCACTGTTCACTGTCAACTAAGTGTGCTGACCCAGTTCCTCTGTACTTCTACTGTATAAATACACACTACTACCTAAACTGAAAAGCCAACCCACGCGTTTGAGGGAGTCCAAAATCAGGAAACATGTCCAGCATGGACAACCAAGATTATAGGTTACCCTGAGTGGCAGAACTTGAATGGACCCATGAACAGTTCTTTCATGTAAAATGTTTGATATTTACTAATTTCACTTTTAATTCGTAGTCATCACCATGATAAAAACCTCTGCAGCTATGACTGTTAGGTCTCACAGACGAAGGTGAGGGACACAGTGTTTGATGGTCCCTGCAGCCTGTAACAGCTGGGCTGGAGCTGGCTGGAACAGGACCTGAGGTTCGTTTTGGAAAATAGGCCTTAAATACAAAAAAAGCACAAAATGGGCTCCTGCTTTCTTCCCTTCTCTCTCCACTGTTCAGTTGAGGTTTAAAGTACATTACAGTAGACGTTACAAAATTACAGGAGAGTTTATGTCAGAGAATATGAAAACTGTATCGCAGCGATGAACATTGAGTGATTGATTCAATGAGCAAACAAAAGCTTTATTCATAAATGTTGGAGGCAGGGATGACGAGAGAAAAGAAGCACTGGAAAGAAGCAGGTTAGCTTGTCCCTGGTATGAGAATCCAGCTCTCCTGGACCAGGATCAGTCATTTAGGGATCAATTTTGACAAAAGGCCAAGTTCACAGACAGATGAGGAGGAAACCTCAATGCAATTAACCTCCACAGCACCTGTAACCCCAAAGCCTCACTCACTGCTTCACCTCCATCAAACAGCTTATAACAAACTTTGTTATTTAATCAACTCAGGATTCTGTTCCCAGTGAAGTACAGACATTAATAAAGTTTGCGTAAAAGCATCTACAGCTGCTTTTCTAAGTGTTAAGGAAACATTGACGGTAATGGTGAAATCGCAATTTATTTTGCAAGTCCTATCTGAAACATTGACAAACACACCTGGAAAAAAAATAGATTTCCAAAAACCCTGCAGTTCATTTTTTACCAGTTAAAGCCAGCGCAGCCTATTAAAGCTGTTAGCATGTGTTTCTCCTGCCGAGTGCGAAGCCAAACAGTCAGACTGTCCTGCTGTCACAACATCTGCTATCAGCTTGTCACCCTTCACTGTTTGATCTCACATTCTGTCTGGTGCTGTAACATTAATTAAAGTAATGAGAACCAATTAAAAAAGGAGAAAAACGCTAAGATTAAATAAATGAAAGCTTGCTCCTAACACTAAGCGAATGAAAGAAGACTTTGTGATAAGAAGACAACGTCCACATGTGACTGACAAACTGGGAGGTAAAATACCACGAGAAAGATGTCATAGACTGTGGATCGCTGCTGTTGAACGATCATTGTAACCTTTAACTTTTTTTGTTTGTGCTTGCAGAGGACGGTGCCCACTGGTCAGACCAGCCTGATTCTGCAGCCCCTGCTGTCAGACACCGAGTACAAAGTTTCCCTCACTCCAGTTTACCCTGATGGAGACGGTCCCACGGTGGCACAGATGGGACGAACCCGTAAGTCACAATCAGTATCGGATTTGTTTTCTTTACTTTAACGTTCAGTTTGCTTTCTTTTTAAAATCCGCATTAGAAACACGTTTAAAGAGGAAATTTGCGGTTTGTTTTTTTATTCTCTGGCTCTACTGAAAAGGTTTTGAATTACAATTTTTTTTTTTTTTTTTAAGTAGGTCTGCACTGCGTCTTTGGAAGGCTTGTCTGAAGCAGTCTCAGTTCCTGTCCCCTTAAGGTCCCCCTCATCCTGAGCTTTCCTCTTAAATCTGGCATCTTGCATCTTGAGACGTCGCCACCCTCTCTGCCTCACAGCATAGTTACAGTGCTTCTGAAGCAGACACAGTAGAAATAACTGTACGTTTTAATGTGCAGTAAGCAAAGTGAAAAACTAATGGAAGGCTCCCGACTTAAACCAGCAAATTAACAAACTAAGAAAAGCTCGACTTCTTTAACAATGGCGGTTTCTTCTTAAAGAAAAGCATAATGTGTATGTAGTGGCTAAGTCCAGGACTCACTCATTATATTTGGACACACATCCCCGGCAGATACAATGCTGTAATTTAGAAGCAGAGACGAGAAGCTGCTGTGGATCAGAGTGGCGACCTCCTGATCCTCCAACACTCTCTGACGTCTTGTCGCTCTGATCTCCAGTAGAGGTTTTTCTCTGGAAGACACACAAAGCAGCAAGCATTATTGGATTTGTGATGAGAAATTCCTGTCAGGAAGAAACAAGGCGTAAAAATGATGGAAAGACTAATAGCAGTAAAGAGGAAAGAATGCAGGCTGAGAAGGTTTGTCTATTTATTTTTATTTTTGAAGTGTTTGTCGAGTACGAATGATAACTTTTCATTCAACATTTTTCGTTCTTCAATACACAACATCTGCTGCACATCTGATCGTCCTGGCAGAGGGTTCTTTCTTCTTTTTAAGGAGGAGATTTTACTTTTTTGATGAGCGGGTCAGTGGATGTTGATGCAGAGTGTGAAGCCACACTGAGACACATCGTTTTGGAATTGGTCTATAAAAAATAACATAACTGCAGTATATTAATCTCCTCTTGGTATTTTATTCTGTCACCTTTTAATTGAATACTCGTTTGTCCTCACCACAAAATGACAATAACCTAGTAGAAGATCAAAGAATGTAGAGAGGAATGAAGATGGAAAAAATTGGATTAAGGTAAAATAACAAGAGCAAGAAACATGGAAGAGTTTATAAAGAAAACATGTCGGCAAAACAGTAGTTATACAAGTCCACTCACTTCTAGGCGACGTCTCAATCTAGGGGCAGCATGGTGGCAGCGTGGTGAGACCGCTTGTTTACAGCAAGAAGGTCTCTGGTTCGATTCCCAGACGGGGCCTTGCTGTTTGCATGTTCTCCTGGTGTTTCCTCCGGTTTCCGTGTGTTAGGTTGGTCAGGTTGGTGGCTCGCTCAGCGGCAGCGGGTCAGGCCTGCTCCTCCATCTGCAGCATTGTTGTACACTTTGTATGTATAATGACATATAAAGCACGTTAGCCGCTGAAAAACAAACACTGCATTTTAAGGGGAAGAAATGAATCTTTCTCGGGATGTGTCTTTGCTAAACAAATTGTTGCAGATCTGTTGCTAGAGGGGAAGTGGAGATCGATTGAGGGGGTGTTGTTCTGGGTGTTGGCAAAGTACATGAAAGATTAATTTCTATAATAAAGTCGTGTGCCCTGGAGAAATAGGATGGAAACCTGCTAATCTAAGAGGACATTGGCTTAAATCGGAAATATATGTATAATTATATATATGTTTAAAGCTCTGTGTAAACACGTTAGAGAAAGAGATCAAATGAATATTTTAGCCATTTAGTTGGATTGTGAATGAGATTCTGAGTAATTAAAAACACATTAGAGTCCAAATCTGAGTGTCTCTGTGCAGCACAATGTATGGGGAGGAAAAAGAGATGGCAGCCTGTCTGGGTAGCTCGATGTACAACATTTATTTTCCTCACCATGGAGCTGATGACAGAAATATGTGGGAAGGATTCTTCTCTCTTTTGTTAAATGCGAGTGAGCGCCGCCGCGGATGCAGCAGCAGCAGAGCCTAATGAGTGCGTTCTAGAACAAACACTCGACTTTCAGAGAGGAGGAGACTCTAAATTCCAGCCATTCATCTTTCCACTCCATCTCATCATGTCTCCCTGTGCAGCGCATTACACACATTAGCAGCCGCTAGCGACGTTCTCCGCTTTTAAACGATGGGGCCTCCGACACCCGGTGATGATGAATGGTTCCTGTTAGCAAGTGAGGGATGAGACGATCGCGCGGGGAGGAGCGACAGGGGATGCGGAGAAAGGGGAATGATTGGGTTTTTTAGAGTGAAGATAGATGATGTGACAAAGGGAGCCGGTGTAATCTGGGGATTTGAACCTATGAGGGATGGGGTGAATGCTGAGGGAAGCATGACAGGGAATGCAGAGAGGTGTATTGGGCTTTTAGCCTCAAATTGAACATAGGTAATGTGGTGGAATAGGCAGAATATTTGTGGGGTTTTATCCACTGAGCGAACGGGTGATGGTTGGGAGATGATGCGGGTGGAAATACAAAAGATGACAGGAGACTCGGTGTTGGAAGAAAAGGAAAATGAGGCACAAACACATTTTGGGGACAAAATTGATTCCAAGGAATTTAGATGGTCAGCAGACATGATGGCCCGTTTTAAAGTGGGGATTTAAAGCAAGGAGGAATGATCGGATACCTGACTCGTGTAATGGAAAACTGGGTATCTCTGATCGGCTTTGAGGAGACGTTGAGTGGTTTCTTGAATGCTGGTAGTGAAGTAAAAAATGGTTGCAGGGTGAGAGCAGCCTGGAGATTATCAATCAGCAAATACCAAAGACCGGGGGGGGGCGGGGGTGGGGGGGAGAAGGTCCTCTCGACAGGGTATCATTTGCGTAGGTCTGAACACAGCAATCTGACCTGGAACGTCTGTACTGAGACTCTTTCCTCTTTGAGTTCTGGTCCCAAACAAACTCTGGAGTAGTGTGGTTGTGGTTATTTATGCTTTCATAATTGAATTAGCATCTTCTGCAGAGTTTTGCAAATTTTCATTTACAGGAGTATTGACAAGTACAGAAAAGTTCATGTTCCCTCCCCCAGATCAGTTTAACCAATGAGCGGTCAGTTCTTGCATGACTTTTTTTTTTTAATGCACTTTGGTTCATATTGATTGTTCTATGTGTGACAGGAAAACAGACCAAATTTCCAGTATGCGCTTAAGGAGAAGAATATCCAGACTTTGGACAAGGGTGCTTTCATAGTGTTTGTTCAGGGTCTGAGGACTGTTCCGTTGATTTGTTTTTAAATGAAATAGCAGCTGTGAAAGGTGCTTCGGCACCTAAGTTCCTAATAATGTTCCTTGGCTGCTGAAATAAGTTCCTTTTTGGTGAGAAGGTTCCATTCAGTGTCCTCAGAATCCATTTACTCTCACCCCTAAAAGGTGAAGACACAGGATGGACGGCAGACAGAGCTCAGAGAATGACGGTAATTTAGTCAGCGAGTGCACAGTGAAGTCGGATAATGCAGCAGAAGAGGTGAGTGTAACGTGGGGTTTGAACATACGAGGGTGCAGCCCACGGGGAGGTGGGGGGAGGTGGGCAGTATGGCTGAATGCACAGAGGATGATTGGCTTTTTAATAGTGAATGGCCGCAGAAGGTGAAGTGGGGAAAATGAGGCAGAAGAGACGGTGTAATCTGGATGTTTCAGCTCGTAAACGGTGGGGATTGACACTCTGGGAGGAAAAGGGGAAGCGTGGAGGAAATGATAGGAGGTTTTTAGCATTTTAAATGTGCAGCCGAACGTCCACAGCAGACCCACACAAGGATTTAGAGCGAAGACGTCTCACATTTTTACATTAACCAAAGGGAACTTCAGAGGATTTTGAGTTCAGGGGGAACAGCATGGACTGCAGGGAGGATAGAAATGTGGGTGCACTTTATAAATGCGATATACAGTTAATACCGCTTGTGCCCAGGGACACTTCGGCATGTGGTCGGGACGAGTGGTGTGCGAGCCTCCGACCCCGTGGTCGGTAGGCAACCACTTTACCAACCGAGCCTCTGCCGCCCCGATACATTTCATACCAGTACTAATGTGTATTAGAATATTACTTTCTTCCAGAGTTCAGTCCCAGTTGTCATCCTAATGATAAGTCGTCTGCTTTTAATATCTTTCTGACAGACTAATTTAATAGTATGCTCTGTCACAGCAGAAGAACTTTTCTCTGTGCTGACTCTTGAAATTTTATTAAGTGTTATCAAAACCCTTATCCTGCAGACACTCTTCATTATCTTTCTCTTGCTAACTTGGTTTCTCTCCCTCCAATTTCTCCCTGTACTTTTTCTCCCTTCTCTCTGCCGTGTGATGTCTTTTTCCATCAAGAAGGCACATGATCGTAATTATTCTGACATACTGAGGCAGGTCTTTTGCTCATCTACAGCCCCAATTCCAAAAACCGTTTTGTAAAACGTAAACAGAAACAGAATGCAATGATTTGCAAATTTCATCAACCCGTATTTTATTCACAATAGAACACAAACAACATATCAGATGTTGAAACTGAGACATTTTACCATTTCATGGAAAATAATCTCAAAGAAGTTGGAAGAGGGAAAACAAAATGTTGGAGCATTTGACAGCTAATTAGGTCAATAGGTCAGTAAGATGACTGGGTATAAAAGGAGCTTTTCAGAGAGGCAGAGCTGGATGTAAAGATGGGCAGAGGTCCAGCGATCTGTGGCAAACTGTGTCTAAAAATTGCACTTTTAAGATCCCACCATCTACAGCATTTGTCATCAAAAGATTCATGATTCTCTACTGGACATCACTGCATGGACTCAGACACACTTCCAGAAATCACTGTCTGTGAACACAGTTCACTGTGAAATCCACAAATGTAAGTTAAAGCTGTGTCATGCAAAGAAGAAGCCAGATTTGAATACGACCCAGAAATGCTGTTGTGTTCTCTGGGCCAAACTCATTTAAAATGATCTGAGGCAAAATGAAAACTGTTTTTGGGTTAGATAATTCAAGATTTTAAATTCTTTTTGGAAACCATGGACATCGTGTCCTGCAGACTAAAGTGCAGAGGGACCATCCAGCTTGTTCTCAGCAGACAGTTCAAAATCCTGCATCTCTGATGGTGTGGAGGTGCATTAGTGCCTATGGTGTGAGCAGCTTACACATCTGGAAAGACACCATCAATGCTGAAAAGCACATAGAGGTTTTAGAGCAACACATGCTCACATCCAGACAACGTCTCTTTCAGGGAAGACTTTGCATATTTCAGCAAGACAATGCTAAACCACATACTGCATCCATCACAACAACATGGCTTTGCAGGAGAAGAATCCGGGTGCTGAACTGGCCTGTCTGCAGTCCAGACCTTTCACCAGTAGAAAACATTTGGTACAGCATACTGTAAAATGACAAATCTAGCAACAAAGGCCCAGAACTGATGAGCAGCTAGAATCCTGCATCAGACAAGAATGGGACAACATTCCTCTGCTAAAACTCCAGCAACTGGTCTCTTCAGTTCCCAGATGTTTGCAGAACAGAGGATGCTACACAATGGTAAACATCACCCTGTTCCAACTTTTGTGAGATGTGTTGCTGCCATCAAATTCAAAATAAGCCAATATTTTCCATGATGGGGTAAAATGTCTCCCTTTCAACATCTGATATGTTGTTTATGTTCTCTTATGAATAAAATATGGGTTGATGAGATTTGCAAATCATTGCATTCTGTTTTTATTTACATTTTTATTTACAACTGTTTTGGAATTGGGGTTGTACTTGGCTCTATTGAATTAGCTTTACTATTTTTTTAATGTATGAACATGTATTGAACATGTTAATGGAATGTTAATAGAAACATGTTAATAGAAACAGAAAATCCGCCTTTTTCTCCCTTATCAGTTCCTCTCTCAGCTCCTAAGAACCTGCGGGTGTCTGAGGAATGGTACAACCGCTTCAGGATCAGCTGGGACGTCCCACCTTCACCCACCATGGGCTACAGGGTGGTCTACCAGCCTCTCTCTGGTAAATATACAAATGCACAAAAACTGTATATGGCCTGTTATCATCACATGTTCAAACAGCTACTGTAGTTTTGTATTATTCATTGCTCTGCTCAGACATTATTATCATTCACAGAGCCGTTATTATGACTTATAGCAACAAAACCTGTAAAAGTTTTTTTTACAAAGACGTGAGCATATGAAAATGAAGTAAATAACATAAAACTAAATGCAGTCACACTGATCTACATCAAAATGTAAATACATGTACCTACAGATACGCAAATGCTTTACTCAGCTTTCAAAACAGCTTACAAACAGTTTCTGTCATACAAATACACATGGAATTGAGCTGATATAACTATTTCTGCTGTCTGATTTGCACAGAGCTAATTACGATTATCACATGCTCATTTTTGAAAATCTTACCTATTGTAAGCAAAAGTCTTTTTGCAAAACTTGGAGCTAATGATCATCTCTGAACCGGTTCCCCTGTGTTCCTTCCATTCACTGACCATTTGCTCCCCCTTTGACGGGTCTTCTCAATTATCCTGCCCCTCTCCAGCCCCTGGGCCAGCTCTGGAGACCTTTGTGGGGGAAGACGTGAGCACCATGCTGATTCTCAACCTGCTTAGTGGGACAGAATACAGTGTCAAAGTCATTGCCTCATACACCACCGGCTCGAGTGAGGCCCTCTCAGGAAAGGCCAAGACGTGTAAGTCCATCTCTGTTCCTTAAATTTGGTGGCATGCCGTGGATGAACTGATTAGAATATTTGTCTGTGGTGGCTAACTATCATGAGATATTAAATTCTAGTTTTTGTTGTCTCCTGGAATACATTTATTTATGCCTGTGTGCAGTTTGGCCGTATACTGGGAAAATGTTTCTACTTGTAAAGTGTTAAACAAAACACAATTTTCTACTGCATAGATATATTTATGTACCTAGTGAATGTCCAGTTACATTTTTAAAGGCCATTTCCTGCCTACACAATTAGCTCCACACTTCTGCTTCAGTTCAATGTGTTTTTTTTGTAAAGAACATATGGAATGCAGTGCATTTTCATTTGGATCTTTACAGAATGTGTCATCACCAGTGGTAATTATGTACATTAACTTTTTATTCCCAGCCAACTCTCTATAGTAAGACAGATCGTTGTCCTTATTTTTAATCTTTCCCATATTCTAGTTTGCTTGCAGTTCATGGCAGACATATGAAATAAATTCACTATTTGTTTCACAGGGCTGTAGCATCCAACATTTACTAATTTTCTGTTGCTAATTACTACAAGGTCACTTAGTGAAAAGACAATAATGTTGATTATTATTTTCATATGAAATCCAGTTTTTGAAGTGGTTCTCTCCTTAAATCTGCACATGAATTAAACTTAACAACTGAACATTTCTGATTTCTGAAGATTTCTGCAGAAACCTTATTTATGAGACACGACTTGTACATTCATGTTACAAACAGCATCAAGTTCAAGAGTGTTTACTTTGTTTTTAGTAGTAACCCAGTTGAACAGATGCTTAAAGTACATCTTGGAGCATGTACTTTGCCTTAAGTATAGAATGTGAAGTGGGACAGTACTTCTGCCTGTACTAGGGCCCTTTTTAGCAAGTAGTTGCACTATAACTTGAGAATTGAGTTTGTGAACTCTGGTCAACTCTGGTCAACTCTGCTTACTGTGCATGTGCCATCATCTGATCCTCAGTGGTCGTCCTTTGACTGCAGCTGCCTGTATTTTTAATAAAAATTAAAAAAAAAGAAAACAAGCATAAATGTAAATACAACAAACTTTTCCCACATCATCATGAACTCTCCTCACAAGAAATGTGTTGGACGAGCCTTCTGCTCTCTGATTATCTTGTTGCCAACTTAATTTCTTGGTTGCCATTTTCCAATTCTGGTCATGAACATACTTTGCTGTTGGTTTTCTAAGGTCTGTTTCACCTCTTTGAATACAAGGGAATCTTGTCTAATCAAATCAGCGAGAGCAGCCAGGCACCTGCACACATCAATATCTTGATATCTGTCTAACGCTTTTAATGCCAACTTCACCTAATTACATCCCAGCCCTGGAATGAACTGCAGAAGTAATCTCACTGGCACTGTCGATGCTTCCCAAGGCTCCGAGTGTCTGGCCCGGTTCGATCAATCAGTGCTTCTCAAGCACAATAATTTGAGTAGGAGTCTAGATTTCTCGCTTGTGCATGATAATTAACCACTTTGCTGCAGTCTGGCCTCTTGGTGAAAGAGCTCTTTTAGAGTCTAAAGAATCTCTGGTTTGATCTCTGTGAGAGCCCGAGGCACCGACAAACACAATGTGTCCTTTTGAAGTGTCCTTGAGCAGGACACCGAACCTCCACCCGTTCTCATCCATTTTCATTTCTCTCTGGGTAAGAGCCATTGAGATGAGTGTCAGCTAAATGCCTGAACATGTAGTTTTAAATGGAGCATGTCACTTTGCGCCGGAGCTACAGTTTCCATCACCTGCATAACAATTGAGCTCTTGATTTGAAGGACAAGTTTAGGAGGGTGGGGTCAAAGCAAAGTAGGAGAGAAGAGGGGGGGACAAAACCTGGGGAAGATGGGAAGAAAGAAAAAAGATGGAGAGGTGGGTGGAGTTGAAAAGAGTGTAAGATGATGTGAGGCCAACGGAGTGTCTGTCAAACTGCAGCATGTTAATGAGGACAGTGGACCAGTTGAGATGAGTGGACAGATGCTTCACACACCAGCACGAGTATCATACTTCTGAGGACAAAAGAAGCTGGTGCTCTAGACACTACGTCAGTTAGGCTTTTGTTTGTTTGAATTGTGTACAATTTCACGTCTACATTTTAAATTTCAGCGTGCTGATTTCGTGAAATTCGTGCATTTCACTTTTTCCAGCAGTCGGCCTCGTGGTTTCATGCAGCAGCGGGATAATGTGCTCTAGCTCTTCTTGGGCGAATCTTCTTGGGCTAGAAGGGTTTCCAGGAGGCATCAGATGCCAGAACATGTACTCCTTACATGTAGTGAGCAGTGGCCTGGGACTGTCTACGTTTGCAGCTGAGCGTGAAGCATCAAGCTCTGGGTCTTATGTTCTGGTGCAGTGCTGACATTTGGGTTGGAAGTGCCCTAGTAGAGGGAGTTGTAGTACTGGTACTGTAGTACTGATTTGTCAGTGACGTTACTGACGGCATGAGAATGTGTAGGCTGTTGTTGACGCTCGTGGTGACAAGGTGCTCACTCAGGTAGCTGAACCTGAAGGCCAATTAATAGAAAGTCACTCTCAACCTGTTTGGTTAGTATGTCAGTGTTACTACTGTTACTACTGTATGTCTCAAAGTTAGTCACATTACTTTGGTAACTAATGTTTTGTCTCCCTTCAATTAAATCACAAATCACAGCATCATGAGTCCAACATGATGCAGATTAGCTCTGTGGCTCAACTTGAAAATGTTCCTTTTGTCAGAGAGAATGTAAAAGAAACTCTGAAGGCCATTATGAAGTCACAGAAACATGCATGCTAATGTCTTTAAACATGGAGCAAGTGACACTTTTAAAAGTTGGACAGTAAAAGTATATACATATGATTTGCATAAATGGTGTGTGTGGGTTTCCTGGGATCTGTGTATGTTTGGAGCAAAGCCACTGCAGCTATATTTCTCTGTCTTTAAATAAACTCAATGAAAATGAAACTAACTGGCCATATGTTTTTAAATCTGTCATCTGGAGACACGACGGCATGTGGTTTTTCAGATGTGAGCGCAGTGCACTTATATACACATTTATTACACCAGTAGCACGTAGCAAAGAACGTTGACAAGGCCAGAGTGTGTATTTCTGGAGAAGGCCACGGTTTGTTTTTTACGTCTCACAAATTGTACAGAAAACGTGGAGTCGGTGAGGATATAATATGGGATGAGACAGCAACACCCACCACACTGCCACAGACCTTTGGCTTTGACTTAAAAAATCAAAACATTTGATGATTAAAAAATGTCCCGTTTGCAATGAGCTAACAAACACGGTGGTTCTCTCCCTCCCTCCCCCTGCAGTGTACCTGGGGGTGACGAACCTCAACACGTATCAAGTGAGGATGAACAGTCTGTGCGCCCAGTGGCAGCCTCACCGACACGCCAGCACCTACAGAGTGGTCATCGAGTCGCTGATCAGTGAGTACTGGACGGCACCATAACAGCGTTAAGGGTTATATGCATTGTTTGTGCTCGATCGATACTCTACATACCCCACTCACATGGGAAAATGCTTACACTAGATCCTGTAATGTGAGGGGGGGTTACAGACATTAATGGCTCATAGTCCCTCTGATCTTACATATATGAAAAGTGTTTGATATGCAGGACTTGGAAACCTTTAGTGTGAAAGGAACTAAGATGGATCATTGAGCAGAAACCAGCAACAGCCAGTGACGCCGTCACCAACCAGATGTTTACTTGTATAAGTAGCTCACGCTAACCTCAAGTGAGAATAAGAATAAAACTTTATTTCCAATTCACTTCCAGCTCATGCTGCAGTATGTATAAGGATGCAAATTTAGTCCTTTTTCTACTTCTTATTTTCTCAGCATAAAACATAACCCACTCGCTGCCGATGCTTTTATGCCTGTTTTGCTCTGAGGTCTTGCTTTGTTCTGAAAATGTCTGTGAAATACCATTTACCACTGTGGAACAGTTACATACACGTAGTGTGTGGTCCTGCCTCTTGACCAAATCATGTGGCGTGTGTGTTCTTGAATTTGAAATTGAAATAGTTAGGCACTGTTCTCCAGATGCAGCGTTCACTGAATGAGTTATTGTGCTCCGCGCATCTTTTTTGTGTATGTGTGTTGCTGTCTATCCACTTCTGATGCTACCGAATATGAAATACATATAACATTTTCTGTTGACTTTCTGCAGCAGAGCCTTCCCTTAACAAACACCTAGGTGTTCTGCTGCTTGGAGTCCGTTGCCGACTGGCCATTCTTCACTTGCACACCGGGCTGCAGTCTCAGGCCCGTTTATTGGCACCTTGATTTTTTTAAAATAGGAGCAACTAGTGGAGGTTTACTAGCCCCCTTTTATGTCAGTGTGCTCGTCGTGGGGTTTTTTATTGTTATTGTAATGAGCTACCTGTGAAACTCATTCCTCATTCTCACGTAGTAAAGATCACTAGGACCTTTACATACAGGGAAGGTACAGTGTATGTAAGTGCAAATGATGCCACATCTGGTCTCTCTGGATTATCAGGCGTATTTTACATTGTGCGTGACAAGGTTATTCAATGTGACTGTGCGTCATTAGTGATGCATTAACTGCAATCTGGGATACACGAAAGTGTATGTGCAGCTGTGATGTCCCCATTGAGCTCCCACGCTGCATTCCTGCATTGGTAGGTCTCATTCACACTGGCATGCTTTCATTAGTAGGAGTTTTAACATTTAGCAGGAAGAAAGCCATCCGTTTTTCTGACTCCTTAAGCAGCCTGAGATGACAAAGATATTGTTGTGTCCGGCCTGAGACATGCTGACAGTCCTAAAGGTTTGGCTGTGCAATCGGAGCTGCTCTGTAGATAAAGAAGGCTTATAGATTGCAGCCTGGGTGACATTTACATTTGCTGTGTGCGGTAAAATGCAGGGGAAAAAACAAAAGCTCGGTGTTGTGGTTGCCAAGTGTGTTGGAATGAGATGTTCTTGTTGCAGGAATGACAGTAATTATGCCTTATTGTGTCTATTTTGAGAGCTGAGCTTTAAAGTGAAAATAACAAATTAAAAAAAAAAAAAAAAGAGGAAATTGGAGGAAAATATCTTCTTCTCATCAGGACTTTTCTGATCAAGTATGAAGTTTGGGTTGCACCTGCAGCCAGTTCTCTGATTGTAAGAGGCTCCTTTCCTTAAAACAATAACACGTGCAAGTGCTTCTATTTGAAGTTCAGTCTGCATGTGTGGGAGTGTGAAAATGAGTGAAAGTGAAATGAAGGCTGCCGTCTCTGAGTCACCGCAGACGCAAATGACAGTCGGACTCAAATTGCATCTTAAACGTTTTCCACAATAACCTCTGACCTCTTTAGTCAAGTCACTGACTGGATTTTGAATGGAAACGTTACACAATTCACATTTGTTTTAGGCTTTAAAGAAATTTCAATTACGTCAGACTTATGGAATCACAGGTCAGAAAATAGTAAAATAAGTAGTATGAGACTAAATAATGCTCCTGTTATTATTTTAAAAGTCTGCCTGTATCACTGACTAAGTCAACCAGGGCAAATGTTCTGTACATTTCATCTATTTGAATAGAAATGATCTACACCTGCAAAAGCGATGCTAAAACCTACAAAAAGTCACTTTATGTGATCAGATTTCACCTCATCCACTGTTGTCTGGCCAGAATCCTGTCAAAACAGCCTGAGTAAATGTGATGTTTGTCTGTGCACGATGTGAGGTTGAAGCAGATGAATGATTTGGCCTTTTGTTGAATATCCGATATCAGTCATTCATGGGTTGCTGACCTCTGATTCGATGGCAGACAAAAGCCTGGAAATCCTGGTGTGATGTTTCGTTTTTGCATCTCTTAATAATATACATTCAAAGCACAACAGTAAACCTATAATATGCAAGAGGTGCACTTCCTCCTATTTTTGCCAAAACCTCTGTAATTTGTGGAACTAGTCATTGGTTTTTTGACATAGACGTTGACTGGAATTGAAAATAGAGCTCTGTGATCATCTGTGCAGAAGGATTTCACCTGTATAACTCAAACTTTGAAATGTTGGATATTGAAGCAAAAATTAAAGAGCTGCTGCTTTCTCTCGGCCTTTTAACTATAGCTGCCTAAAACCTTTCATTTCTGCTCAGCATCTTCAAATTACCTTCAGAGTCTTCATTAAAATCTTTATCAATTTCTTTTCTTTTTAGGTTTTGATGTTTCGACGTTCATTTTTCACTTGAGCTGCCAAAAAAGTCCCTGCTCCAACGTCACTCTCCTACGACAGCCTTGCAAATATTAAAGTCATTTTCCCAGTTCGGATTCTCTGCAGCCACTGGGCTCGGCAACCAGCAGGAATAATTATGTAGTTTCCCGTTTATTTGAAATGGATAACGCAGTCCAACACACCAAAATAACATCAAACAACAAATGGCGTGGCCCCCAATTTGATTGCACACATCCACCACGTAGAAACTACCTCAAAGGTAAGATTGACTTTAAATACAGCCGTCGTCCACCAAATAGGAAAGTAATGGCTGTTATTCATCACCTTTAGGCCTCCAGCAACAACAATGGCGTCATTATTGTCACATAAAAGACATGTAATATTGCAGCCCCCCCCATTTCGTCTGGATGCTCCCAGGTATTGTTCCCTTAACACACAATAGAGCTAAATAAGGATTTATTTTAGCACAGCTGGTGAATAATTACTAGAAAAATGTGTCTGCTGCAGGAGAAAGGAGGAAATGGAAAGTTATCTGTTTTTTTTGGTTTGAAAATAAAGGAGGAGAAGATGAGGTAAAGCAGGGAGGAAAAAAGATTAATATAGAACAGACGAGGCGATACAGTAGATTCACATATCCTCCTCGTTGAATTAAATTAGACTTTACAGATATCAACCCTTCACCTCACTCTGCACAGGATAATTAGAGCCTGCTTGTTGAAAATAACACATTTACCCAGGTTGCAGAATAATCAACCCTCTACAATGCAGAACATGGTGGAGCTTCACAACATTGAGAACTGCAGTAAAAACGATTCTTCAGAAAGTCCCTGAAAGACTGGAGCCTGAACATCACGGCGGTTAATCAATCCTCAGACGTTTTTTTGCACTTAGTTCCTTCTTCAACACCAAATAATGAAAGTTGGTTGTAAAACATTATTATTCTTTTCCCCCCTGATTATTCTGTTAATTCCGACGCATTTAAGTTGCGTTTCCTCCTACTGTGAGTTGCGTTTGAGACACCATGGAGCTGTTTGTCTGTACATAATGTGAGTAGGTTCATCTACAGACAGAATTATACTTCTGGGTTCTGCATGTATGCATATATACGCACTTAGTCAGATGATGTTGGCAAGTTTCTTTTGTAGTTGAACGTCCATAAGGGGCAATGTCGCGTTTAAGAAAACCTCAATTTGCTAAAAATGCTAACAATCCAGAAACAGAAATTACATGTGACCTGTATGTAAATGGAGAAAAAAAATGGATAGGAGCCGATGATCTCAGCAGGAATGATGCTCTGCTGAGGTGAGGTCTAGTGAAATGAACTCAATTTTGTTAAAGCAGAGAGCACAAAATTACAATGACAAGAGAAAGTATGTGAAGCCTCTGGAGTTACCTTGTCTTCTGCATTCATTGTTCACATGAGGATGTGATGTAATTGATAGACATAGAAACCTACAACATCCGGTCCTTTTGTTGTTATTGAATAAACATGACTATTTTGAGAGATAACAGGAGGTCATTCCTCCAAATCATAAATTAAAACTATTTCAGTTGTCATTAACCAAATAGTTTGTGTCCAATATGAAGTATAGTATGCTACCAAACCCAGCTTCTTCTTAGTTTCCCTTTTTTATTTCCCCTTCGGAAACAAAAAGTTGTAAGTTGAAATACAGCACACACCCTGTTGCTTTCTAATAAAAGTACGGCCTGTTAGTGGTGACATTTAATTTGGATGGCAACTCAAAACACCGTGAAAACAAAGTACAATAAAGACTAAAACAATATGGCCAGAGGTGGATCTAAAATGTTGGCCCCCCTCATTCGTTTTAAATAGGGTGACCAAAACATTAAAACCACCTCTTCTTACACTCCAGTATGACTCCACCAACCACTTTGACCTCAATAATAAACAGAGTAGAATTATCACCTTTCTGACAGTTTCAAACTTGTAAAAGTAAAATTCATGGCAGAGCTGCTGTATTTGATTATATTAGATTTTACAGGTGTATCTAATAAAGTGGCCAGTCAGTGTATAAAACAACACGTATAAATATTATATGAAATCAGACAGGTAGTGTGAACATCTGGATTGGTGTTGGTTATGTTTCTTCTTCTACTTTACTTCCGACTTTATCCAATCAGCTTGTCCGACACGCATCTCCGCTACCGGGGACATTTTTCATAACTAGCTACGCGTGACCCCTCAGTAATCTTACACTACCCTGTTCTGCTCTGTCCAAAGAACACTTTTTTTGCACCGCATTGCAAATACAATATCAATGCAAACATGAACTATTTAAGTATATAGATTAAACTTTTTATCAAAATAAAAACTAGCTGACCTTTTGTAATTTTGGTGCAGATGGTCAGAAGCAAGACACGACGCTGGGTGGCGGATCCAGCAGACACTGCTTCAGCAGCCTGAAGTCCAACACTCAGTACAAGATCAGTGTGTATGCTCAGCTGCTGGACGGGACTGAAGGACCCGCTGTTACTGTTACTGAGAAGACACGTAAGTACACAGTGATACCTGTCAGAAATACAGGGCATGTCCCTCTGAAGTACATTATTTCGATGTCAGATTTAATTTTTCATGTTTGAGCTTCACATATTACTCTGCACTAGTGATGGGTAGACGTCCCCTCATGGAGTGTATGGCACCGTTCCCTAACTGTGCTGACACAGTGTTGACACTGTGTTGGTGTATCGCTTAATAGCGACATCTGCTGGATTAAAAAAGCATTGCAGGCAACATGCATAGAGCGTGTGGACACTGAACTTGGTTTCTCCCTTCTGACATGTGGATGAATGGTCCTGTTTACATAACCAGCTGGTAATAAAGTGCTAACTGAATGAAAGAGAAGTGTATATATTCCAGTTAGTCGGAATATTACCGACTGTTGATGAGTAAAAGTGGGAGAGTTTGTGTTCTATGTGAGGGAAAATGGCAGGGGGGACACATTTTTATTAAGAAAGACAAGTTTTTGTAGCATGTTGAGGCCAAGGTCTCTTTGACAGCACTTACACAAGGTACCGATGAGGCGGGACTCCAAAAAAATGTATTAATGAAAGGCTCCTTTTTATGTAAGACAGCTCTGTGGAGCAAAGCCCACATTTTAATTCATGCGAGAAGTCCTTCAGAAAGGAATTTGAACATAAATAACTCAGATGAAAAAGGGCAAAAGTTGAGACAGGAAATGAAAACATTTACCTTATTTGGCGTTACGAGATCAAAATGATAGCAGGTTTTTTGTCGATGGTTCCATAAAGCAGTGCTTCCCGATAAACACAAATTGGCGCTTCACTTCCTTACGACACAAAGCGATACACGCATCCATACAGGGTTTCGCTCTTTGTGCTTCAGTATTGTTTGACCCATCACTACTCTACACATTTATAGAATCCAGCTACTGTTTTATTAGACTATGATTTTGGAACAGGTACAATATGCTTAGCTACAGTAAACGTGATAAACATGTTTAGGAAGTTTGGTTTCCCCCCTTAATTTATATTAAGAAACATGCACTTGACAATAGGGCGGCTGTAGCTCAGTTGGTAAAAGCAGTCGTCCACGGACCACAGGGTCAGTGGTTCGATCCCCTGGCTAATTTCTGGTAGAAATTGGGGAGGGTTGCGTCAGGAAGGGCATCCGGCATAAAAACGGTGCCAAATCAACATGCGCACAATGATCCGCTGTGGCGACACTGAACTCACGGGATAAAGCCAAAAGAACAAAAAAAACCAACAAAAAAAAAAACATACACTTGAGAATTGAGTTATTTTGGACATAAATGGGCCAATGTAGGTGTATAAGGGTTTGAGTTCTGTGTTTGCTGCTCACGGCCAACGACGGTGAGTAATGTGTATGGTTTATGTCAAGGCCTGAATCATGAGGAGAGCTTTCAATCATGTGAAGATGCTCCCTTGCCACAGTCTGTCTCGAGCTGATTTATCCATACAACAATGAGAAATGAATGTGAAAGTTGTGGGATGGCCCCTGTGCATGTGTCATAGCAACAGTAAAGCTTAAATACACTTTAGAAGACAGACACTCTACAAGCTGTGTGATGATCATTTACAAGATAAAACCTCTCTTATTCTCATGGGGGCTCTCAATGGAAGCTGAACCTTCATTTCTACAAGTGAGCTTTTCTTCTGCTCCAAGCACTAATCAAGACCCACTGTCCAGAGAGGGAGGCAGTTGGCGTGGTGTTGTTTAACTGCAAAGATGAAGATTTGTCAGATTAACTTCACCTTTCCAAACCTCGAGGAACGAGCTGTGCAGCATTTCATGGCTATGATGCTTAACTATACTTAACTGTAGGTAAAGCAGTGTAATACAACAGCTCTGAAGCAAATCCAGTCCTGATACAAGAGATAACATTTAGCTTTTACTCACACTGTTTTACAAAGGAGTTCAGTCAACTGGCTGTTTATTCTAAAGAAGGTTGTTTGTAAGACTGTGGACATTATCACACCATTCAATGGGCCCAATGGGTAATAGTTGGCCTACTACCTCCCAGTAGATTCAGTAGGTTGTTATTGTCATAAATACAGTAATAACTATGCAGTTGCAACCTTCTTTCAGGATTAGGCACAAAATGTATTTAGAAGTAGTTTAGGCACGAAAACAGGTCACGACGTGTCAGTTTGAAGTGGGAAAAGCACTGCTCCTACTTTTTCACCGTCCTTCTACCAATGTGGACTGTGGACACTGGTCACTTCTGCTTTCGTCATTGTTTGACAGTGGTAAGATGTTACCTCATTATCAGACTTGTGACAATGAAGCTGCTGAACCCTCTGAGAGGTACACGGATAATTATATGAGCTCCTTAATTCCTGCAATTAATAAATGCCTTTTAATTTTTCACACATTTACCTGCTGCCATTTTAGCTTGTTAAAAGAGCCAGGATTTAACAGGTGATTCCAAGGGTTGAAACCTTTTTTGTCATTTTTTTATTTTTTGGTCATCATATGCACTGTGTCAGTGCGCATTGCTATGCAGAGAAACTTTAACACTCAGCCGAATAAATGACCGTTTGTTTTACTCGTTATGTTTCTGCATGGTATTGTTTAGAAGGTGGTAATTGATTTGTAATGTCTGTACAGCACTTCTAAGCAATATAATGAAATTCTGACAAAAATCATAGCGGGCATAGTGTTTCCTGAGATGGATTACCTTTCAGAAACACATTCAGCGTCTCCGCAAGTTCATTTCCGTATTATACATAAATGAAGTGAGGACAAAGATAAAAGGAGGCGAGAAAAGATAAAGAAAATGAAAGACACGATGAGACAGAGGAATAATACTGCAGAAGACAAAGAGGAGTGTCTGATGAGATTTCAGAGTGAAGAACTGAAAGCACGACTAAGAAAACAACAGAGATAAAAGAAAGGGAGAAATAAAGAATCCCACTTCCCTTGAGCAGGTATTTGTTTGCTTGAAGCTGCCCCCGCCTGTACTGTAGCTCTGCAGAGCCTCCACAATGATTTATTGCTTTGTTTTGATGCAAATGAAAGCCAGAGCCTTTTCTCCAAGCAACTATCTTCATCGCTGCAGGCGGCCACTACTGAATGCTCCCTACCTGCCATCGCACGTAATTCACGGCCTCAGGTAGCTGATTTAGAACCTAAACACCACTGAATGAATAAACTGAGAGTGCTCAGGAGGGGGTCAGCTGGTTTATCTAGTTTTTCTACCCCTCCCCCCACCGAAAGCACAAACAGTTGGAGTTTAATTTAGACCTTAGCCGATGTTATCAAATTACCAAATTACACAGGTGCTAGAATCACAGAGCTGGATGAGGTTAATTTACACATTCTGTATGCATGTGACTGTGCGGCCTGTCAGAGGCTTGATTCTCTCTTCACATGTTTCTTGATTTCAGCACTATAGTGAGTGCTGATTGTTTTAGGATGGATGTCATCATAATCTCTCTCTGTGTATGTGTGTGTGTTTGGTTTTTTTTTTTTCAATGCAGTACCCATCCCAACCCCACCACCTACCAAGCCCCCTACCACCACCCCACTACCAACAATCCCTGCTGCCAAAGAAGGTAAGAGCTGATTTCTGTTTCACATATAAACTCCAGACAAAGTCAGGAGAATGTGGCTCCGGACATTGTCCAAAGTCGTGTTTCACACATGTGACACGCAGGCAGAAGCGTCCTCACGTCTGTGTGAGGTCGGCACGTACAGGAGGCACAACATGATGGAATAATTTGATAATTTTAGATCAAGCTACCCAACAGTATATAAAATAGCACTAATCTATTTGATGCAGATCATTTAGTTGTAATATATTTGTACATTGTTACATTTATAGCTTTAAAATACCTTCCACCACTTGGCAGGATACACTGACAAAGACCATGACTACTAAATTGATACAAGCTGCACTTGCAGTCTATTTAATGACTCAATATTAGATTCAATATTAGATATTAGTTGTGAAGGACATTGCATTTGTACTTCACTGGAGTACATGCACAATATTACTGTGAAGAAAATTCAAATGAATGCTAAAGATGTGCTTGAGAATGTTCAGACACCACAAATTATGAATTCATTAGCACAAAACCGTACCTTGTTCCAAATGCCCACATGACCGTAAAATCACGAAGCTGGAGAATCATGAAATACTTTAATAATCAGCCAGATGAATTCTCTACACATGGTAGCTTTGTATATGACCTTTGGAAGCATAATTCTAGGAAGAAAATGTTCTAAATCATGTGGGCGATGAACGGTTTTCCTTATTAACCAGCTCTAGGTGATAGAACCAAGATGCAGCCTGAGTCCCTCCTTTTTTCAGTAGCTTATTAAGGGGTCTCAGGAAAGAAATATTATATAAAATTATTACTGTCATCTTGGAGGGAAAAAAATCTATAACAAATATCTTGTGATACAGACGATCACATGAAATCACAGAAATGTAGGGAACAACTTTTTTGCTATTAATAAATAATCAAAAGAAATGTTTAAATGATTTCTTTCATTGTCAGTTTTCTCCTGAGACAACTGCAGTATATTGTCTTTGTTTTGTCACTGCCTCAGAACTTTTCATCACTTTTTCCGCACGTTTTTATTTTACACAAATCAAACTGAGACATGCCACTCGACAAAGTGAGGAGTTTGATGTTTTAGCTGAAGTCTTAGTGAAGTCTTCACTGATGTAGATGTAAACCCTCTTTAACCGGTCTCCTCCCACACACACACACACACATACAATTGTAACATATACTGCACGACATAATTACAGACATGAATCTTAAATATGATATAAAAGGTAATATAAAATAAATGATTTATATGCAAACCTTGTGTGTCTTGGATCTGTTACAGCAAATCTCATTTTCATAAACATGTAATTAACATTCTTCACATATCTGTCGCCACAGAATCCACAGTTTCATTTTCACAACAGTACTTAAATCTGCAAAGAGGGAAGAAAAACCTTTCAGAAAAAAACCCCCCATCAAAATAGCCTCTCTTTAAAATTGTATTTAAAATAAGTAACTTTAAACCATGTTCATAATACACTGCGAAAACTATTAGATGTAGAAACCTCAGTAATTAAAGAAAGAGCATTTTTAGCATTGAAAAACTGCAGCTTTGTAAACTGCAGATCAAATATTCAGTCCCTTCAGGCAAGGTCACAAAATGTATTCAACCAATCCCCATCGAATTCTGTGGGACATTGTACTTTGAAACATCATAACAACACGACAACCTGCATCAAAATATTTTAGAAGAGTTGTGGCAAAATCTCGCGTTTTAGGCTGCAACAATGACAAAAATGTCCACGTAATCCTAGAGGAACTCATTTACTTCCCTGACTACTATTGGGAAAAGTGCGTTCCAAGCATAGAGTTTGAGTTTGTGCTCTCTGAGGAATTTATTCTGAGGTTTTCTTACTTTTGCTCCCTATAAAACGTAAACTGTTCACATTCTAATATTTAAAAGCTCCAGCATCAGTTATGACTTCTTTGTTTACCGGAGCTGTGTCAAAGCCCTAACCTGTCACCACGCTCAAAGAAAATGCTTGGCCCATATTCCAAATCAAATGAAGACCAAACTCAGAGTTTTGCTTATCATCTTGTTACTTGTGAGTTGGACACCTAATGACACCTTCTTGCTCGATGACGTCTAACATGACTCAGCATTATTTAAAGCGTCCATTAATTCCTAACTTTACCCAGGCAAAGAACAGAAACTCTATGCTGTGTCAAATCGCTGTGTGTCATCTGCATATTTTTGCGCTTCGTTTCTCGTATCTGTTGTCCAAGACGCTGCACAGAAAACCACCAAAACAACATATTTCTGCAGGAAATGGGAAAATACATCAAGTAACCACAGCTGAGACTCTAACTGTACATCAATGCTGCTACTAGGCCTGTACTCCTAGATCCCGGTGTCACAATAAATAAACAATGTTCCCTTCTGCTCTTCATGAACAAACTGCTGAAAACAGAAAGATATGTTCCCCATGAGCTTTCCATTATCCGATGTGTTCGTGTAGACTGCTGCTCTTTGCAGTGCAGGAGTGAATCCATCCCCAGTGTGGGCACAAATGTGAGTCTCAGTCTAGGTTCATGGGAGACTCCATGTGCTGCACACTCTCCTCTTCCTGTCAGTCTCTTTCTTTATAAGGATGTAGAACCTGTCAGGGACTGGATTTCAAAGTTCCTGTGCCTCTAAAATGTGCTAATCTGCAGCCTTTCAGCTCTTTTGACTTTTTCACCTCTTTCTCATCCACTTCTTTTTGACATCTTGCTGGCTCATTGCCTCTATCTCACATTTCCAAACAGAGGTAAGTGGGTTCAGCATGACAGTAGAGTTACAGTGGCTGACCTGAGAACTTGTATAGTTTTAATTTAAATCAGAAAACGTGATTAATGCCAGCTGTAGGGTGGTTTTATTGTGAGAGACAATCAGTTTGTTTTCATCCTGTGTGGTTTATTAAGTAAATGTCTAAAGCTGTCTGCCGATCAATCCGGCTCCAGCTGACCGTTAAATGTGATTTTGTGCGAAAAGAAAAGGAAGTGGTTGGTATTATCGGTGGAGAGCAGCAGCGGCAACTGTGTGTTCAGCATTTAATGAGTTTAACACACTTTCAGTCGTTTAGAAGTTGCAACCTCTTCAAGGCTAATCAATCAAAGCTTTACTCTGCTCAAAAGCTGATTTTCCTTTTCCTTTCATTGCGCAGTTGTCACCCACAAAAATCAAGTGAAGGCTTATTGATTTGAGCACACACACAAAAAGAAATGGAAGCAAAGTTATACAACTTTAAAAAAAAGTAGAGAAAGCAGAGAAATAAATATGTTTCTAAAAATCACAACCAATATCAATGACAAATTAAAAATGTATACTCAGAGGTTTTAAACAATCACATTTGACGCATAATTTCTCTGCCTTTATGTTTTGTCTTAGCTTCACCACTCTGCTGCCTTTTTTGGTTCTTTATTTTTCTCTCTTTAACGTAAGAGAAACATTTCACTGCTTCAAATAAATGTTAAAACGCTAAGAACTGAACACAAGCAGCTGTGAATTGTGATGATGAGAACAGAGTCAATGACCAGTTTCTAAATCAGAAATCGTTTGGTAGATTGAAATGGTTTCCAAGAAGTATATAAGTCATATATCAGGATAACATCTATGTACAACCGAGGGCAAAAATATCAATATTAATAGTCTTTTCCGTCCGAAAAAGGACATTAGAATATGAAGGAAATGGATTTATGTGTTTTAAAGCTCATAAAGCCAGATAACATGCTCCTCTCCTCCTTTTTTCACCACCATTATCCTTTCTCTCACTGCTTCTGCAGTTACCCTCCTTTGTTACCTCGTCCTTGTCGCAAACAACATGGGAGCTTCCTCTGGATGGAGATGAAGAACTGTTTGCTGCAGTTGTCACCTCCTCACCTTTACCCCCCTCTCCCTCTCCCTCTGTCTAGTCTGTAAGGCAGCCAAAGCCGACCTGGCCTTCTTGATTGATGGCTCCTGGAGTATCGGCGATGACAACTTCCTGAAGATCATCCGTTTCCTGTACAGCACCACCGGAGCTCTGGACCGCATCGGTCCGGACGGCACACAGGTACTGGAGAGGGATTCGGGATGTTATGATGTCATGAATGTAGATACTTTGCTTTCTGTGTAGTTTGTGCACATTAAACACATGGACCTTTATTTTCCCATGTGAAATTGGCAAAACCTATATTTTGGTGACTTGCTGTACACAGATGAAAAGAGTTCCAGTCTAATGCAGTATTGATGGTGTACAAAGCACATGTCACGCCTGTATTTTCATGATATAATTGGAGTCACACATCCAAAATCCAACATTTCTCATTCATATAGCTTCCTCCATATATTTAAATAAAGACTATTAAACATTACACTTCTGTGTGATTAAAGTACAGTCGTAACGCAGTTGCAGCTGAATTATGTTTTCTGTTAACATGAGGATATGCTGATATATTATGGCAAGCTGCAAATATGTCGATATTGAACGTAGTGTATCAATAAACAGTTACCAGGAAACTACATTTTCTGCCAAAATACCGGCTCTGGCAGTACAACATTCAGTTTGTCAGGGTTGTTACGAAACTATCGTTGTGTTTAGACTCTTACAGCTCTTGGTTGTAGGTAGGAAACGATTTTGGCGTGACAGTCATCCACAGCTTATACCTATCATCCACCTTTGTTAGTAAGTGTAGCACTTAATTCCTAATTCCATCCAGCGAGAACATTATGTTAGGAGTTAGGATTATGTTCAACTATGTTTTCCAGCCACATAAGCCAACATGTGTGAAGAAGCCTGAATCTCAGATTGTGTAAATATGTATGGGCATTTTTAAGTGTTTAATTTTGGTCCCTTCTGGAAAATCAGCCCTACTTTTACACTGTTCAGCAGCACTAAAATACAGTGACACCCTTTAAAATTTGTCCCCTTGAAGGACAGACTACTACGAAGTATGTTGAAGTAACAGAATGTATTTTTTTCTTTTTTTCTTTTTTCATTTAAATATAATCAGCATTCCTCTGGTGTCTCTCAGGTTACTCCTGTCGTTCAGATTCTTGTTGTAAAGCACTGCAGCAGCACTCTCCACTAAGCTGCGCTGATTTATGTTTGTTTGCTTTGCACAAATGAAGAATAATCCTGTGTGGTCTCCCAGGTGGCCACAGCCCACTTCGCTGATGAAACAACCCATTTCTATTTTCTGTGTTCTTCAGTTCCTCCTGTACCTTTTGTTTTACTTATATGTTGTTACTGTTTTCCCTTTTCTGTCCACTAATTCAGGCTCAATTTAGTCACAGCCTCCGGTATAAGATGGAGCTTAGCTCAGCTTTTCATTAGCTCGATTACTGTAGAGAAGCCATTACTCAGGACAGTCCTGCATTAGAAAATGTGGATCAGGTAAGCTGCACAACAACTGTTCTTCCACAGAATTTAGGTGAAGATCTGCTGGTAACATCTCAAACCTTTGACATGTAAACAAGCAAAAGTAAATACTCTGCTAAAAAGTGCTTTTATCCAAATCGCTTTACAATGTTGCTTCTCATTCACCCATTACACACATTATGTTCGCAGTGTTTTTATAAATATGTATTTATACATGCTGTTTTTATTTTACTTATACATTGTTTAAATTGACCAAAATGTCAGTCAACACTCTAGACCACTCACAGCCACTTCTACGGGTAAAAATATCAGGAATGATATCCCGCTCCACCCAGCCACCAAAGGCCACCGAGCCCGGGAAAAAACTTGGATGGTTGCAGCAGGAAGGGCTGTGGCGACCCCTGAAGGGACAAGCCGAAAGTCATTGGTTGGGTGTTTGTGGCAGACTTAATTTTGCTGTGTAAAAATGTTTACTTTCACTGTTTAACTTTATACCTAATCAGTTCCTCTTGTGTCGTCTGACAGGTGGCGATTGCCCAGTTCAGTGACGACGCTCGAACTGAATTCAAGCTGAACTCATACAGAGACAAAGAGCGGCTGCTGGACGCCATCAACAAGATTTCCTACAAGGGAGGAAACACCAAGACAGGTGAGCAGACGCAGAGCGGGGAGACCGCTGAGGTAGAGCACTGCTTATGAGAGGACGAGTAGCTAAAGTTCGAGTGTGGTCTGAAGAAACAGCTGTATACGAGTGCTTTGACTGCAGCAGATGAAATCAGCAGTTCAACATGTGTACATGCCCGCTCAGAGCCTCCCAATACCATAATCAATACTTATTGAACAGCAGACAACTGCAAACAGAAATAATAGCTATTTAAATATTGTCCGTAAGTGAACGTGTACACACACTAAGAACACGTCTTTGCACAGGCTTCTACAACTGGAAGTGCCGTGCAAGAACATTTTGTGAGGAAGTCGGTGGGGAGGCCGTGTAATCATTAGTCGGTGTTTACAAAGCAGCACAGCCAGTTTCTCTAGCGGGGACAAGACGGCAGATGTGTTTCAGCATCACGTCTGCGGAGGAATTCTCCTGTTGCTAATGTCACACTGTGATACCAATCCGTTTTCTATCAGGAAGCAGCAGTTTGGGGGGGTTTTAGAGCCCTCGGTCACCTCATTCTGCACACTGAACTTGGAACTGAAAGACTGAGTACATGAGCTGTATGTGCATTTCCCATTTATTATTGTCTTGTTGAGGTCAAAATCTTGTTTTAAAGAGAGACTTGGGGTCAAGAAGTCAGAAAGCCACCTTTAAATTACAACAGTATCAAATGCTAAAACCTGTGTTATTCAGAGAAAATCTGAATGTGCACATTGTAGAAGCTGGAGCTAGTGAAGCTTTGATTATTGATCAGAATCATTCTTGATTAATTTATTGTTTGTACACTTTATGTATTCCTGTATCTATGTCCTGAAAATGTTTTTTTTGTTCTGGTTTTTTCAAGCTACATTAGGAAGTTTTAGGTGCTGACTTCTTTGATTTCTGAGGATTCTCTCCAGTCTTTCTGTCCTCCCTTAAACACATTCAGATGTTGGCTGTTGGCCTGTGGTTTCCCTGCTGGGCTGCTCTGATGCAACTCTCTCTGATCTTAGTTTGTGCAGCACTTATTAAACCCTGTCACTGCTCTAAATGTTGGATTATTGCAAGTGAAAATCTGTACATTGGCTGCCATTAAGACCTCATTACTTCAGATGCAGTCAAATCCAGCAGCGAGTCCTCTCAGGTTTCTGCTTTGTGTTGCAAACAGTAGAGGTCAGTGGCAATGCAGGAAAACCCTGCAGCTGCAGGAACAGCAACCTGAAGTTCTTAAACTTGGTTACAGAGATTAGTGCTACATGGAATTGGGGCACAGCAAAATGCTTGGCAACTCAAAGCCTGAACCCTCAGAGCAATATCATCTGTGAGAAATCATACAGGAAGTTGGATCAGTCTTTCTCTGATCTGTGAGTCTTTTAATGAGCCCAGTAATATATTGACATTTGGGAAATAGATCCTACATACATCATCATAGGCATTTTCCTTATTGGAAGTTTGATGCGGAATGTTCGATTTAGCATTCGAGGATTTGTCAGAATTATTTCTGACAAACCTGAGCTGAAAATGTCCACTGTGACACGTTCATCTCTACTGTTGATTTGCTGCCGTGAGTTCAAATCAGCCTATCAAAAAATGCTCCACTCCAGTCACATCTATTAGTTTCACACAACGTAAATTATGTAAAGGATGATTAAAAACGATCAAACTAATCTTACACAGGTCGAGCTATCCAGCATGTGAAGGAAAACATCTTCACGGCAGAGGGGGGAGTCAGGAAAGGGGTCCCCAACGTCCTCGTTGTTCTTACCGACGGTCGATCCCAAGATGACGTCAATAAGGTTTCCAAGGAGATGCAGATGGAAGGTCAGAACTGTGTTTATGGTTTATGGTTCAGTTTTTAGCCGGCTCACTTTCCTTATGTAGTTGCTCCCATGTTTTAAGATGAAAGTTTTCCCCTCTCTGATTTCCTGTACAGGTTACATTGTGTTTGCTATCGGCTTTGCTGATGCCGACTACGGCGAGCTGGTGAGCATCGCCAGTAAACCTAGCGACCGGCATGTCTTCTTTGTGGACGACCTGGATGCCTTCAAGAAGATCGAAGAGAAGCTGGTGACATTTGTGTGCGAAGCCGCCACTGCCAGTGAGTAACCACAAGTTAGTTTTCATCAAATTGTTAATGTGAAAACTGATAAAATGTGATAGAGATCATCTCACATCACTGTATGATCAGTTTCTTAATAACTATATCTAAAACAGTTACTCTGCTGTCTGGAAGCTGAGGTCTTCTTAACCAAACGTACCCTGTTTTCTGTCCTAGCTTGTCCTTCTATACTGATGAGTGGCAGCACAACACCAGGTGAGAGATCAAACACATTACCTCAATGCATTTGTTTTGAAATGATTTTAAGTATCAGCATGTAGAAAACGAGGGAGTAGGACGTCAAGGCAGTTGGTAAGGTAGTTGTCCACGGACCACAGGGCCAGTGATTCGATCCCCAATCCTGGCTAATCCGGGTGGGTCAGCTGAGCACCTTGCATGGCAGCGAGCGCCATCTGTGTGTGAATGGGTGAATAAGAGGCAACATTGTAAAGAGCTTTGGATAAACGCGCTATAGAAGCTTCCATTTATCAATTAACAGAGTATGTCTCTGTGCAAGACACTGAACCCCCAGCAGCCCATTCCCCTCCCCAGCTGTGCAGTGCCAGTCCAAGCCCGGTAGAAACTGGGGAGGGTTGCGTCAGGAAGTGCATCCGGCGTAAAAACTGTGCCAAATCAGCATGCGGACAATGATTTGCTGTGGCGACCCTGAACTCACGGGATAAAGCCGAAAGGACAGAAAAACATCGAAGAAGAAAAAAGCTGTGGCCTTTGTGCTCAGTAGATATGAGTAGTACAGTAAAAGTGCTGAATACACTGAGGACCAAAATTACATTGAAACATTTCGACATGTCGCCAACATCGACATCTTGGCATACTCATCTTTGTAAGACCTTTGTAGGTCAAAGGTCAAGGCCGGTATGACCTCCCAACACACATTTATAGCCATAACTCCAGCAGTGATATGCTAATCATGACATTTCATACAAATGTCAGGATGAAACGATAAAGTGATGCCATTTTATATCCAAACGGTCAAAATTCAAGACAATTGACAGCATGTTTTCCATTGAAGATTATTCACTATTCCTTCACAGCATATATGATGAGTTTTGGCAGAGTGAGGGGTTAATTTCATGGACACAAATGACCCCTCGCTCCTCTTATATCCTGCAGCGTTTTTCATCTATTTTTGGTAATTTCCAACTGTTGATGGAAACTGGAACTGTGTGTGTGTGTGTGTGTGTGTGTGTGTGTGATTGTTTGTCTGTACCATCTATTTTTTGTAGTCTTTCTTTTTGTCTCTGCTTTAACGCTATATTTATACTCTCTTCTACAAAAAAACCAAAAGCCATTATGCTTTAACATTAACAACTCACTGTTCCTCGTGTTGGGACTGATATAGGGAAGCGACCATTCAGCTTTGATGCCCCCTCTGCTTGGAATAATCTTCAAACAGAGCTGAAGATATCAGAACTCATTTCATTCTTTCCTAAACACCAAACAACCAGAGTCCATTGGACAGTGCTTGTGTTGTTGTCCTTAAGTGCTTCATTTTATAATGAAAAACTGTATGCAGCATCTAAATGATTATTTATTCTAACTTATTGTTTGTAATGTGTATTAATTTATTATGACGTGCACTGCTGACCTCTTGGCCAGGTCAATCTCACTGGTTTTATCTGGTTAAATATAATAAAGAAAATAAAATGATTGTGACATAGTTAAAGATCACGTGCACGTGCAGTCAGGGGATTAAACTGATGAACAAACTAGCACTGGCTAGTGCATGTAACATAATAATCTCATTGAATAGAGCAGAAGTCATGAAGAGTTGAGCTTAACGTTCGGTTCAGTGGTAGTTTCTCACTTTATTTCTCAGAGTCCTTAGTGTTAAATTATCCAATGTGATGTCGCTTCGTGAAGTTAACATCTTTATCATCCGTGTCCAGGTTTCCGCATGATGGAGCTATTTGGGCTGGTGGAGAATCGGTACAGCAGCATCTCTGGCGTTTCCATGGTACCCGGCACCTTCAACACCTTCCCCTGTTTCCATCTGCACAGCGACGCTCTGCTGGCACAGCCAACCAGGTACGCAGATACACTTCCTTTCTGTAACTGGACTTTTTGTTAAAAGTACCCTGTTTATTGAAAGCTTTATTGCTAAAGACAAAACACAGACACATTAAAGTATTTACAGTATCCACTTTCTTCGGCCTACACAAATGTAATAGTCTTCACAGAATTCACCAAAGTCTGATGTTTTCATCCCGGCTCACAGGTACATCCATCCTGAGGGGCTGCCGTCTGACTACACCATCACGCTGCTGTTCAGACTGCTGCCAAACACTCCAGAGGAGCCCTTTGCCCTTTGGGAGATACTCAACAAGAACAACGAGCCACTGGTGGGAGTTATCCTCGACAGTGAGTCTGGAAGCATTTTGGTTTCATTAACATGTCGATTGCTGTTCTATTTCTGTCTGTCTGCAGTGCATGTATAACGTCCCAAAGGTGCTTTATACTGTTATAGAGGAGAAATTCAGGTAAAAGTTATAAAGAAATTGAAGCTAAGTCTAATACAGTGAGGATTTGTTGTTTGTGTGTCTTCATACAGACGGAGGTAAGACTCTGACATTCTTCAACAACGACTACAAAGGAGAGTTCCAGACGGTCACCTTTGAAGGGCAAGAGATCAAAAAACTTTTCTACGGCAGCTTCCATAAGGTCAGAATCCATTGTCTCCTGCTCGATTGACAAGTTGAGGATTAACTTTTTACTTCAGTGTCAAACTATTTGCCAGCATGTTGTACATGACAGATGATAAGGGGGGAAAGGGGCCTCAGGCTGCTCTCTCATGTGTCTTTCTTTGTTTCTAAGTGTGGCACCATGACAGCGGTTAATTAGTAGTGACTCAAACCTGCCCGGGGAGGTAAAGTTTCAAGGTACTGCTTCTTAGCAGTGTAGTACACAGTATATTACTGTTTATGGTCTTAGCTCATAGGTTCTGAAGCTAAATGTTTTAAGGACTGTATGAATTCCATCATATCATTATGTTTTAATTTCTGATACACATGTGATACATGTATATGTGCTGGCTGACTTACTGACCTCTTTAGTTGTTTCACAGACTGTCTGACGTGGCTGACTTATGTGATCGTGCAGCTTTTGGTTGATTCATTACTTTTCATGCGTTAGTTAATTGACTTGCTCAGTGTTGCCTTCCTAACCGTTTTTTTCCTCCTTTCCTACCTACGAACACTTACAGTCTTTTATCTAAAATGTTGCTGAGCAGAGAGACGGCAGCGGGAATCGTGACGGGCTCCCTGCAGGTGAGCTGTGCCCTAAGCCTGAACCAGCTCACGGTCGTGTTGTGTTAGTGTCAGCGTGTCAGCGCTAAGGGACTGACTGACTGATCTGCAGCCGCCTGTCTGCTCAGTGTCAGCAGCACTTAAGGGTTACCTGTGTGTGTGTGTGTGTGTGTGTGTGTGTGGGGGGCATACGTAATGGATTCTATAATCCTAGAGGACCAGAAGCTGTAGTGCCTCAGATGAGTCCATGTGACATTTGTATAGGTTTAATTGATTATGAACAACACTAATGTGAAACCACCTTGGTAAAAAAAAAAAAAAAAAAAGCCCAAGTTTGGCACTTGGTAATAACAAGCCAATAACAAAGGTGTAGGAGCATCACAATGAACAAGATATGTGCTACAGCTCTACAGGGGATATGCAGGTTAGAGGGACTTTAGTGCTGGTGTACATACAGTAAATACAGAGTCACAAACAGAGAGTGTGGGGATCCAGACAGAGACTATGTTGTACAAAGGGAAAGTAACTTCAGCCTTTTCCCTGAAATGCTGAAGAAGGTAGAAGATGCAGAATATACAGTATGTGTGTGTATAGCCTGCATCTATGAACTGTGTGTATGCATCTAGTATGTTTCTCTTCTTCTGGTGTTTAGGATGTTAGTTGAATGTATAGTCAGTTCATATGCACTGTTATTGTGGGTGTAGTAATTTTATAAGGTTATAGTTCATTTGATGTTGACTGTGTACTGACATCTCAGCAGATACAGCAGCATATGAGCACAGTTTTACTGATAGAATAGGCTTTAGTGGTGATTACGTGTTATTTTAACTTCTGATTTTGGTTTTGTTGAGTTTAGAAATTTAGAGCTGCAACTGTGTCTAGTAAATTATGCTGCTGTGTTTATTTTTAATCTGTCAATGCTACAAATTGAATTAGAATGAAATGTACTGGCTCGAGGTTGGAATGAGGAGTGGAGATTTCCTGGGCAGCACATCGAGAAGGTCCCTGGTTCCGTTTGCATGTTCTGGTTTCTTCCCACAGTCTAAATGACTGTAGGCGTGAATGTGAGTGTGAATGTTTGTCTCTCTGTGTTGGCCCTGAGACAGACTGGAGACCTGTCCGGGTGTGTCCCCACTATTGACCAGTGACAGCTGGGAAAGTTTACGCTAACGCCCCTGAGACGCTGAACAAGATAAGTGCTTAAAGATAATGGAAGGATGGGATGACTTTATTTTTATTTTTTTTTTACTGCGATACACTTGGTAGAAATGGGACCAGACCTACATTAGACACCTTCTGTAAATACATTATCCACTTTGTGGGCTATTATTTCTCAAAGACTTGTTCTGAAGAATAGCAGCATAACATCAGGAACTATCCATTTACAGTTTGTTTTAATATTATTATTATAATTACTTTTTTTCTTAAACTGTGGTGAAGCAATATGCTGAGTCATGTCACTGGACTATTTCTTCTTAGAAGGAAACGTTTCACAGCTTCACAACAAAAGTAGCTTTTTCAGTCGGAGGTCATTTGACTAGAGGACCCAGTTCTATCCCCCAGAGTTGGCCTTGTCCAAATGATCCGCTCCTGGGCGGATGAAGGACGTTGAAGAGTTGTGATCATTAAATCCCTATGACTCTGCCCTAGTCTCCCCTCCCCTATTATCCACGTAACGAGCCTGTTCAGGCCAGCAGGACTATAACTGGGTCGCCTAGCCCACTTTTCTTCCAGCCTGAGGAAACTACTTGGATTAGCAGTTTTGGTAGTTCACATGAACCTTCCCACTGGATTGCTGTTTTCTACATGTAATACACTGTACAATATGCTACAGGGTGCAACAACACACCGTGGCTCCTTGTGTCTCTTTGTTCACGTGGAAATGTAATTCCCTCTGAAACATTAAGTCACCAAGTTTGTTTCCCCGCTCCAACAAGTTCATCTCAGCGTGGAAAATCACCCTGACATTTAAAGCAAAATTCCGAGCCGCAGTGAACTTCAGCAGTACAGACGAACCAAACACACAATCTGTCAGCAGCAGCAAATAATGACTCTGAACTTCTGAATGCTACAGCTGTGTCCTCAGCTGGCAACAGCTCGAACCCGCAGCATTTTACCTTTTGAATAATGACTTAGAGCTGTAGTCACCGAACATGCAACAGTTGATTTTGTTGCACACAAACTTCAGTGATGTCTCTTTTCAGTTTACCTCTGTGTACAGATTACATTAAACAATAATAATAATTGGAAATGCAGAATATTAGTAATGAAAGAAGACAATGTAGCGTCTTCTCTGATTACTGCAATTGAAATGAATCCTGGCAATTGTGTGTACTCGTATCATCTGAAGACACTGTGCAGTAAACGGTAAAAGTAATTTGTTTTCTCCAAAATGAATTTATTTATTCCCTTCATATCCAACCAAAAAGAGGTTACAAGGTGAAATAGTAACTCGTCTCTTCTTTTGTGGAGGAAAATAGAAACGGACATACTACAGATTGGCTTATGCCAGATTAAGCCCTGCTTACATGTCATAATTAAAGGAACAGCAATTACAGAGGAGGCTTTTTTGGGGGTTAATTCTGTTTGGTTTTTTGAGCTGCCTGTGGTTGTGTTTGCATGTTTTTCTCGCCGGGACAAACGGAGATTATTTTTACAACTGAATTTGCTCTGTTGCCAGTTACAAACGTAACCTACAGCTTAGCTTCTTTTCTGCAAACAAGAAAACAACTAAGCAAGATTTGGTTAGAAAGTATGATTATTAGGGTTCAGGTGTGTGTGTGTGCGTGTGTGTCGACCTTCATGACCACACACACTCCCTGCCAGCAGCTCAGTGCTGTGTTACAGTTACAGGAGAGGATGAGGAGGCAGCGTTTTATTCATGTCACAGTTGTGCTTCTGAGTGTCCATGATGGTGACAGAACTACCTGTGTGTGTAATTATAAATAGCATCATCACTCAGGGAGGTTATTTTCGTTTCAGTCCCGCATGCTCTCCAGATTTTTATTTAATTTTTTTTTCCTTTGTCCCAGTTCCAGCTCTGGTGCAGGTTGAGAAGCTACAAACGTGGCGTTTACAGTACAGTAAATGGTTTCAAACACGAGCTAGTGCGGCTGTGAGATTTCATTTTGGCGAGTCAGTTGTTTTCTCCAGAAAAAGCCTTAGCACATCCCCACGAAAACACATTTCATTTTTTCAAAATGTATTTATTTATACAAGATGAAAATGTTTGCAACTGAAGTGGTTTGTGTCGCTGTTCTTCCACTCAGTGCGTTTTGTGATTGTTTTGTCAGCGAATGGTATTTTGCAGTGAAAACAAAATGTTTTCAAATGTCGCTCTAATGCATTCGGTTGCACAACATATTAAATACAGCCTACTAGCCATAGCTGTCTCCTGGAAGCAAAGTATACAGACACATTAACACATTTGACTTGTCTGCCCTGTTTATCCTGTGAATGTATGACTTTAAAGCAGTTGGAGCCAATTGGAATTTAGCATTTTGGCTAAATGCTGGGTAATAACCTCCTATTGAAGTTGCATAATGTGAGCTGTCTAATGTGTATTTTACCTTGGTTGCTGTACAGCAACTCACAGGAAGAGGGTGCTGCTCTACCACAGTATTCACGGCTGAACTATTTTCTAATGGCTGCACACACAGCAAAAGAGTGGAAGATATTTAGAAAAGTGTAAACATGAACATTTTTATTTTTTTTCTCATGCAGCTTCACATTGCAATCAGCAAGACCAGTGCTAAATTGGTGATCGACTGCAAGATGGTGGCAGAGAAAGCCGTCAACGCGGCGGGAAACATCACTACTGACGGCCTGGAAGTTCTGGGCAGGATGGTCCGCTCGAGAGGCAACAAGGACAACTCTGCGCCGGTGAAAAAGCATGCGCACATACACCAAATGCATTTAAAGATGGACCTGTAGCTGCACACATTAACACCGAAACGGGTTTTGCTGGCTGTAATCAGTCCTACTGTTAATAATGAATAGATCATTTCAACAGATGCTTCCAACTGTTCTTCGATGTGCAAAACAGGTGCATCTTTTTGAAATTAGTCATATTAACTCAGTATCTTCCAACGTTGCAGCTTTTTTTTAAATACAAACTCCCTCTTTTGTTTCTTACCTTGCACTGCAGATTTGATTTTTACTAAAACAAGTTTGAAAACATTGGAAAATATGCTCTTGATTTATTTTTACCGTTTGTTGTTGCAGTGGTTTCATCCATGTTAATTTGTATTTTTCATCAAACCGGAGCTGCAGCATTTTCTTGAGCAGCTTTGTGGACGCAAGCAGATCCATTTCTACACGCACCCTTCCAGAAATAGCGGAGAGACAGACTTTGTCTGACTGGTTTAATCTCCCTTTGAAGAGAAAACCATTGATACCGACTCTGCTCTGATGCTGACAAATTCCACATTTCAAGTCAAATAATCCCCACCAGTGTCTTTTTTCAGTTTAATTTCTTTTGAAGGACGTTAGGCTCCAGGTGCATCTGAGCATTCCTTTCTTTGTACATGTTTACCATAGTGCAAGATTAGGTTCACAGTCACCCACTGTAAATCATAGGTTGGCCCTGACTAATAATCAAGTTTTTTACCTTTAAGTTCATCACCTGTTTAGACAAACTAAACACAAAAAACATTCAAGGAAAAAGTCATTTTTTAATTTCAATTTTTGAAGGCAGACTTGTGATTAAAAGCTTTATTTGCTGAGGACTTGATGTTGCAGTCTTATGGAATAGGGCTGCCACCCTGTGGTGGTTTCCATCACATTTATTTCAGACATAACTTTTATTGCACTATTATCACTTTCATTTTGTGAACTTAGATGCTAAACGTTTAGCCGTCTGTTTTGGTTTTTCGTCTACAGTTCCAGCTCCAGATGTTTGACATCGTCTGCAGCACGTCGTGGGCCAACAGAGACAAATGCTGTGAGCTTCCTGGTCTGGTGAGTACATTTCTGTCCAAGCCACTCATCACTGTACACCACTGTACTCTGACAATGGACAAAGTGAACCAGAGAACATCCATTTGCACCGTTGCACTGTACTGTATACACTGCTCCATGTGCATTAGTTTTTCCAAAGCTTTATTTTATGCTGTTTGTCCTTTTTCATAAACCTGGCAGTGGTAGACGTTCTCAATCCACAGAAGAATATGACCTTTAAAAGTTAAATTGCAGCATATACATATTTTTGCATAATTGCTTAAATATGCCCTTTTCCTTACATTGGCTACCTCAGAAAATGATTGATCTTTGATAATCTAACCTGAAATACACCCAAAATGCATTTACTGCAATAATAAGCAGTGACATTAATGAACTAAACACATTTCACATTTCATGCACTTTCATCACCACATGTTTTGTTTTTCTTTTTGCTTGGCGCCACTCTCCTCATGCTGTGCTCCACTAGAGGAAGGAGGTAGACTGCCCAGCCCTGCCCAAAGCCTGCACCTGCACCCAGGACAGCAAAGGCCCCCCTGGCCCAGCTGGACCACCAGTGAGGCGCACACAATTACACACACACACGCACGCACTTACACACACACACAAACACACACTCTTATCAGTCGCTGAAAAATGATCCTTGACTGATTTGATCCTACATTTACGCTTCATTTACAAACAGGCAGTTCAACAGTTATCGTCTCCACGTACCCGAACACGCAGCATTAATGCAGCAAGTCACACTGATGGTTGAAAAGACACAGAATCACATCCACATCTTATTTTACAGTCTGTGCACTTTGAATTACTGTAAGTCATTTCAGCTCTGTTTGGTTTTTGGTTTTTGCAGCTTCAAACTCATTGTTTGTTGATTTTCAGCATTTTGGGTTGTAAAATCAGCTGTCAATCTCTCCACACACACACACACACACACACACACACACACACTCTGTGTAACCTCTAACCAACCCTTGCTTTTTTTAATTTATTTTTTTCTAACAGGGAAACCCAGGAATAAGAGGAGCCAGAGGCGATCGTGGAGAGCCAGGCCCAGTGGTGAGTTGTGCTGGTTTATATAAATGACGTTTTGAAACTTAACTGTGTTCTGAGAATCTCAGGCATAAAACACAATGTGAACTATATCTCTGTGCTGTTGTACTCATTCACATGTTTAAAAGATACTTCTGTTTTAGTACAAGTACCACTGTAATCCTACAGCACTCGCACACATTTCAGCCCAGCTTTACCCACCCACACACTTACTGCCACTCAGTATACTCACATACATTCAAAAGCAAAACGAGGACAATAAAGAGTTTAGTCATTAATCTAAAGTAACACTTGAGTTTAGATCATGTATTTGCAGTCTATGAGACATTTACCATGAAGAACCACGATATTCAGAGGGTGTTTATTTATAATGTACAGATCAGAAAACACAGCGTAGTTTCATAAAACACAACAAAAAATATATCAACAAAGCAACTATATACCAATATATAATAAGACATTCTTCATAAAACCCGTCAAAAATAATATGACAGATAATATGATAACACAAAGATAAGTTCACACACCCATATCTGCAGAATATGTACATTTAATAAAAGTTTACATGGCAGCACAGTCCGCAGTATTTTATATTTTTTTATTCATCTTTAAAAGCATTTCAGATTAACCAAAACATTAAAAAAACGAATCACCAAAACACGCGTGATAATGTCCTACAAGACACACAAAAACACACTGCACCCATTTGGTTCAGTTCACCAAACATGATGGTTATCTTACACTGCTGGTACATTTCCTATGCCATGAATAAAATGCTGCAAAGACTGCGCTACATTCCTGAAAGACACACAGAAAGGTGACAATACTGCTGTTGGATGTACAGTTAAAAACTGTATTTGTAAAGACTGATGTTGAAATGAGCAATGGGTCCAACTAGACATTTGTGTCCTAAAGTAAACTTTTGCTCGTTATGTTTTAAAAGGATGATGCGTGAGTGGTTTATGGGTTTATCAGTGTTTGCGTGGCATGTTACTATTTTGGTCGAGCAGCTTTTAGCAAAGCCCACACTTTGCAGAGTGCTGGTCAAATGTGTAACTATGCAGTTATTAATGTCCAGTTATTTAGCTGTAGTTAAATGTTGCAACAATTGAGTGGTGGACAGAACATTTCTCAACCTCTGAGGGTCACGTCCTCTGTAACTCCCACAACAAGCCCTCATACCGAGCTGCACAGGCGCGAAAGTAACATGGTTTTGTTTGCAACCCATTTACTCTGATCATTTCTTCGCCACATAGCTCGAGCTTTGTGTTGCTAATAAATGTGGGTTCTGGTCTATAATATCAGACATGAGCTGCAGCAGAATACACTTTTTTTGATAAACGGTACTGCACAGCAGTAGTAGGATTGCTGAGGTTCTACAGTATGATGTGGTCCTGTCAGGGAGGCGTCGGATCGATCCCACATGACAAACATGCAACCATGAACTCATGAAAACCGGGACTGCTGCCCCCCGATAGGACCTTGGTCTCATCATAGAGTCGGACTTGGATTGCATGTTGTTTAAGATTTATTTAATCATTGACATCAGGGTCATGTTTGCATGACAGACCTGAGACCAAATTTCTAAAATACAGTTTATTCAAACAAATTATGTGCATAACTATACACCTCATTCACCCAACCAATCATCAAATAAATTACCAATTTGCCTCAGTGGGCTTTTCAATCTCTTCAAGACCCTTTGTTCTTGACCAGTGAATTGGACAAGGCCTGTCAAAAAAAAAGAAAAGTATTTGAAAGGAAACTTAAGACGAGCAACAGAGGAAAAATCCCTCTTGCAGGATGAACAGACAGGAAATAGCTGTTGTGCGTTCAGAGCCAGAGACAGAAGACAGTAAACTGTTATGACAGCCTAAAGAACTTACCTGCCAGTTTTTCTTAAGGGCAAAAGAATGGACAGATTAAGTACTTGTTGTCAAAGTCTTTTTTACCTTTTTTATCTCTTGGTTTTTCATGAAGTGACATTGTTAGAGTTCATTATTTTTGAAAACGTCCCCACTAATTATTTTTCGGATGCTTTCCTAAAACGTTTGCAAAGGTAGCCTGAAGCAAACCTTCGTGTGCTGTTCACTGGCCACATCAAAGGTAGAACCGTTTTTGAATGTAGAACATGTGCCTTCATCCACTACATCAGGCCAAGCAGATGATAGCAGTCAGCTGGAGTGGGGGAGAAACAAAGGGCAAATTGGAGGAAATATCCACATCAAATTGACAAGACTAAAACAATGTGTTTAATTATTTCCCTTACGTCTTGGACCATATACTAAAATGCATTGCTTGAAATCCTCATGTATTCCCAGTAAGAAGCTGTATGTCTTATACAGGTTGTCATATGAGTTCTGAAGCTCATTCCTCTCCTTAGTCAGATTGATGTTTTTAGTTTGCGCCTCGTTCAGACTGGTATTGAGCTGATCCCGCTCTGTCACCACATTGTGGTATTCCATTGTGGCTAAAATATCTGGTGACAGCAAAAACAAAACAACAGCAGGAAAATCAAATGGCCACCTCGAAGTAATTAGGCTTCTTGTCAAAATAGTTTATTAGTTTAGGAGAATTCCACTGTCACTGCAATATATTTAATCATTTGTGATTGAGTTGATTTATTCAGTTTTAGAATGCTGTGAAAAATCCCACATCAAAAAAACATCTGATTAGTGCTTTTTCTGCTGTCACTTAAACACCAGCATTTCTGTGGAGTTCGGACAGTTTTTCCACCGCTTTAATGGCTTTTCATGGGATTTCATAATACATATCACAATATTCTCACTGCAGAGGGCCTGGTGGTTCAGTGCTAGAGCATTGACCATGCTGGATCGAATCCCAGCCCACTGGGTGTGGCCCCGCCCACCAAGCGCCATCTCGGTGCCGGTCCCAAGGCCGATAAAATGAAAGATCATGGCAAATCCACGACAGAACACGTTCCGCTTAATATAATATCCTACGCTTTTTTATATTATATTTACTTAATAGCAGCTCTCAATCTTGTGTTTTAATGTTGCTTGTATTTACATTATGCCTTAAAAGAAATGTATAACTCTTAACTCTTAACTCTCCACTGCTGCCTCCTGACTTCATTCCTCCTGTCTCCTCACACATTGAAATGCTAAACAGCCCAATATAAAAATCCGACAATGCATGAATCAATTCTCAAATGAGCACAGTGCTTATTACAGTGGTTGCATTTTAAAAAGCTAACTGAAAACAAGTTCGGCGATAAAGTTACTTTTCAAAGTTCAAAAGTTACTTGGTCACGTTCTCAATGAATCATATTGTCCTCAATCACAATTCTGATGCTAAAAAAAAGCCAACATTGAAACTTCTCTACTCATGTTCGGGTAGTTGTCAGCCTGTTTTGGCTGGTTTGTCTGTACCATAGTCCTCCACTGCTGACTGAAAGCTATTAAAACCACGTCAGCCAGACAACAAATGTACAAATTGTGGCAGCTCACCCACAGGGAAACCACCCAAGCAGGGGAACATGGAAATCCACACAGAAATGCCCCCATCAGCTGGTAACTCCATTTACCACTGTGCTGCCCACTTCTGACATGGGAGCTATCACCTGCACATGTGAGCTAAAGAACTAATAATATAAACCTTTTTGCCTTTGCCATACAAACAAATGTGGAATCCAGCTTTTAAAAAAATCTATACATATATTGAATTGTTTTGTTTGTTTCTTTGGCCAAAGAAAACACTGCTTATTCCAAGCTTAGTGCACATTTTCTGTAAACCTCGACTTGTTGTTATTTGGGCATAGATGTGACTGTGCCCGTGAGGTTTCTAAGATCACATTTCTAGCACAAAACAGAGTCTGATATCTAATGATAGAAAACAAAGTGAATGCTCACAGCGTATGTAGATCCCAGCCAGAATCAGAAGATAGAACGTTGCCACAATTCCTACATTAGCAGCATGTTTGCAGTAGCTTCTTTTGGCAGCCTGACGAATATTGTGAGTGGCTGGTCCTACAGAGACAACGTACAGGAAATAATCTTCTTTCATTTCAGTATAGAGCTATGGTCTGTGAAACACTGGGTGCACTGTGTAGACCAGTCCATAAACACACTGGTGTTGTTGATATTGTATTAATTTATATAAAAGTTAAAATGAAAAATGAGTATTAATTGTTTCAAATGCACTTACTGACTCCATGGAACCAAAGATCGATATGACTGTGATGCCGAGGGTCTTCATTTTCACATATATCCACCTGACTCTCTTCTTTGTCTTCTTTCTTTTTTAAATTCCTGCTGTATTTTACATCCAAACCCAAATCTGGTGCCCGTATGCTTGTAGACATCTCTTCACAGTTGTTTTGTGAGTCAGACAGTTTTTAAACAGGGAGCATCATGGGAAGTACCAGAAGACAAACCACAAGTACTGATACCACAACAGATTTGCTACAGAGCGGAAGATAAACGATGTAGAAAAAAACACAGTCTCTGCTGTATGTTGTGCCAAAATGTGTCTAACAGCATTGTCCATTTTATAAAAGTAATTAGACAAAAAAGTTTTTTTTCCTTAAAGAAACACAGTGGCAATTTCCAATACTCTATTTAATCTTTTCAAAGAAATTTTTCCAGAGTTAGTTCCACTACTGCAGAAGACCAACACTTTAAATTAAGTGTAGTTTGAATAGAACCTTAATAACAATAGAATAACAGCTGAATTAAACTGAATTGTCTCTGACATATTCTTACAAATGTAGCAGTATTGTTTTTGCAAATCGTTGGATGAACTTATTTATTACAAAATAACATTTTAAAATGTTAAAATTAGACAGCTTGTATTTGCACAATTTACAATCAAAACAGGTTTAAAATAATGTGCAAATCATTGTTTTTGATTTTTATTTACATTTTTTACATCACATAATTTCTGACAATAGGGTTTGTAGAAATAAAACAACTTTGTCACAGTATGAAGCAGATTATACAACAGCATATATCAGTATATGAGATTATGATGCTTTAGGGCAGGGGTCACCAACGTGGTGCCCGTGGGCACCAGTTCGCCCGCAAGGACCACATGAATCGCCCGCGGGCCTGTTCTAAAAATAGCTCACCATAGCACCACTTACCAATGAGCTGCATCTAATTTTTTTATTGCTATTCTTTTTTAAATCACATTTGAAAGTTATTGTAAGAAATCATTAACATGATCCGTGTCTTTACATAGATGAATATCATTAATTTAATTAATTATTAATATTAACATATATTTAACGTTAGATTGAGCAAATTTGTTATTTCAAAAGTGTGTATCCAAAAAACTTAGATGTTTTGTGTTTGTCAGATTCAACAATCAATAAAAATGGCAGCAGGGATGATCTCCAAAACCTCTACAGAAAGAGTAGGACATTGAAACTGGGGAAAACAAAGTGCATATTTGAGAAACAAAAAGACTCTGGGTGGTTTGGAGGTGCTTTCAGATGACTGGACCACTACAGCTAATATGATCAGGGAGACAGGTAGGAGGGTACTGAGTGTGTCATCAGGAAAGAGGAAAGTGGACAAGGAGACTTGGTGGTGGAAGGAGGAAGTTCAGGAGTGTATACAGAGAAAGAGGTTAGCTAAGAAGAAGTGGGACACTGAGAGGACTGAAGAGAGTAGACAGGAGTACAGGGAGATACAGCGTAAGCTGAAGGTAGAGGTGGCAAAGACCAAACAAAGAGCATATGAGGACTTGTATGTTAGGTTGGACACTAAAGAGGGAGAGGTGGATTTGTACAGGTTGGTGAGACAAAGAGATAGAGATGGGAAGGATGTGCAGCAGGTTAGTGTGATTAAAGATAAGGATGGAAATGTATTGACAGATGCCAGGAGTGTGATGGGAAGATGGAAGGAGAACTTTGAAGAGTTGATGAACGAGGAAAATGAAAGGGAACGAAGAGTAAAAGAGGTGACTGGTGTGGAGCAGGAAGTAGCAAAGATTAGTAAGAGTGAAGTGAGGAGGACGTTGAAGAGGATGAAGAGTGGAAAGGCAGTTGGTCCTGATAACATACCTGTGGAGGTATGGAAGTGTCTAGGAGAGGTGGCAGTAGAGTTTCTGACTAGTTTGTTTAACAAGATCTTGGAGAGTGAGAGGATGCTGAGGACTGGAGGAGAAGTGTACTGGTGCCAATTTTTAAGAACAAGGGAGATGTGCAGAACTGTGGCAACTACAGAGGAATAAAGCTGATGAGCCAAACAATGAAGTTGTGGGAAAGAGTAGTGGAAGCTCGGCTAAGGGCAGAGGTGAACATTTGTGAGCAGCAATATGGTTTCATGCCTAGAAAGAGAACAACAGATGAGGTTAGACAGGAATCTCCATGGACTATGATGTTTGCAGATGACATTGTGATTTGTAGTGAGAGCAGGGAGCAGGTGGAGGAAAATCTAGAGAGGTGGAGGTCTGCTCTGGAAAACAGAGGAAGGAAGGTTAACCGGTTGTAATTTCTCAGTTTTTAGGTTGAAACTGTCAAAGTTAATAATTCCACTATGGGGTTATTATTATTAGTAAGTCAGTAAAATTGATTTATTTAGCACCTTTCACAGATAAAATCACTATTGAAGTCAAAGTGTGTAGTTGAGTCATACTGGAGTGTAATATACGAAGAGGTGGTTCTCATGTTTTAGCCTCCCTATTTAAGATGAATCCCTTTCAAAAACCTGTTTTTGAGAAGTTTCTAATTTTGTAGTGAAGACATCTGGAGAAGATATGAAGTCGTCTAACGTCATTCTGAACATACACTCTGTTTTCTTGTGAAAGATGTAAACACATGACATTTGGTATTTTTGAAATTTGAAACTTTGACTTGTACATAGATAACTGTAATCGGTGTACTTCTGACAGATAAGTGTAGGGGAATACACATCAGTGATACTGCTGATGGAAATGCTCGGCTCTGTGGCATCTGCTCTGCAGCTCGGTGTTTTAAATACATTTTTATACCATCAATGTGCTGCTCTCTATCATCTAAATGTCCCTCCTCCTGTCCCCTTGTACTCCTCTCATATATTTCACTGTAAAATCTGACTCAGTTTGAATTTTTTTGTTGAGGGATGAAACAGAAAATATTTATATGAACAGTTTGTTGACCCGTCTTCACTCTCTGTTTGTGCAGACACAGTCTGCTATAATACCTTATTCCCTGCGTGTCATTGACCTCATTGATGTCGGGCCAGTCTGGCGTCAGGTGTGGTCTTTCTACACAAAGGACCCCCCTGATGTCCATGCAGTTCCTACAGGCTGCACCCTGATCTTTGTCCTAATCGCGCTCAGTCCGTCTGCAGATTTTGTCACTGTAAACCACCACATCCTCCTGTGTGCACTCTCTGAATTAAAAGTTTATTAGACAGCTTTTCGCTGGATTGGGTCCAACCAATGTCCAACCTTGCAGGTTTCCCACAAGGACCACATGAGTCGCCCGCGGGCCTGTTCTAAAAATAGCTCACCATAGCGCCACTTACCAATGAGCTGCATCTAATAAACATGTGATAGTTATTGTGAGAAATCATTAACATGATCCGTGTCTTCACATAGATGAATATCATTCATTTAACTAATTATTAATAATAACATATAATTAAAGGTAAATTGAGCTAATTTGTTATTTTAAAAGTGCTTATTAAACTGGTAGCCCTTCGCATTAATCGGTGCCCAAGTAGATTGGTGACCCCTGCTTTAAGGTGTCTCGGCAGAAGCATGCTTCCAGATCTTGTTGCCCCTCTATAGGGTCTAGATAGAGTTGCTGTTAATCTAATACAAAAGTCAACGCCATTGATCACATACATCCTTGTGTAGTTTTTGTATGTCTTGGGGGATTTGGAGGGAGGACTGGGGCCTAATCACACCTGACCCACAACAGCATTTCTTTCCTCACGAAACATCCGCTGTTTCACAACAAAAACAGAAGGAATAGCGACACTCGAAAAGGTTAGAATGAATAGCAGTTATGTAGCTGTGGGTAGTCGTGAGCAGGCCCACGAAGTTTTTCCACTAATAATGTTGTAATTTGAGGCTTTTACCAAGATCATGGGATGCTACTACACCAGCAATACACATTGTTGGTTTCTGAACCACGTGCACGACAGACCCCAGAAATGAACACAGGCTACGTGAGGACGCCATTTTGCATAGGTGTGCACATAGTTAACAGTACATAGGTGTCCCACAGGGCTCTGTCTCTTTTACTCAGCTTTTCAATTACTGTTATGCCACTGAAACTTCACTTTCCATGAAATTACATTAGTTTAGTACAATTTTCTGCCTTTCTGGTATTTCTGCTTGGTAGAACGACACATCTTCTACTAAAAAGGAAACTGTGTTGGCCTCCAGTGAATGTTTTTTGTTCACACCGTACCTTAAACTTTAGGACTAAATGAAAGAAAAAGTAAAATACGTTCACTTGCTAAAAACTGTTTGTGATGGCTTTTGGTATCATCAGTTTTCTGATAAGCCACATTACTAGAGCTGCATGTTAGTATCAGATTAGGTTCTGCTCTGTAATCAGATAAGAGCTGCCGTTATCATGTGAGAAAAAGCTGTAGGGCTGCACTTCAGGATGGTTTTTTTTTTAGTTACTCTATGGATTATTTTCCTATTAAGCTCTTTTTTTAATTTTTCAATTAATATATAATAAAACAAAATAACACTTAATTTATTAAGATTAAACACTTAAATTTATCAATCATTTATATTTCAACATAATAATTGAGAGTATGTTGACTCGTTGTTTTTCTTCCTCATTGCTTCTGTTGTATCTCACATTCCCACTCAAGTCCTAGTACCTGAATGTCTTTAGATACCTCTTCACTATTTGTGTCTCTGTGAGTCAGCCAGCTTTTACACAGGGAGCATCAGGGAAGTAGCAGCCAGACAAACGTACGTGTGCTGTGCATGCAGCACATTTATTACGGGGTGGTAGGAAACACAAACACTGTTTTTAAGTTGCACATCCAAACTTCTGCAGTTTGGATGTGATGTTTCAAAGTGGTGTTTCAAGCATCTACCTGAGGAATCATCAGCATTTCACACATGTGACTCTGGATTAATGACATGAAAACAAACCACACTTTATCCGCACAGTAATGTGTCGTCTACAAAACATCAAATACCTCTGTGTATATATCATAAGGACTGCAAGTTTCAAAGCACATCTTATTTCATATTTATATATTCCCCCACATTTTAGAAGACATCTTAAAGATTCTGTTTTTAAAAGCATGACCACAAAAATCCACCAAGTCAACTGTTTAGAAAAGACTATCCACAAATAGAAAAGGTTCTTCTAAACTAGTCAGTCTGTCACGTTTAGATACATATCTTCAACAAAACATTGCTGAAGACAGAACTCTCCTCTAACTTCCTTTGCACTAAAAAAGAACATCAAAAAAACTTTTATATGTCCAATCTTGCACGTGCATCTCATCAGCGGAAACTTTGTACCCCACTTGTAAGATGCTTTGGGTAAAAGTGTCTTTCAATTGACTAAATGTATAAATGTATAAGACAGACACACATTTTGTGTTAATGGTGTTAATGATAGTTAGCAAACAGTCATCAAACAAGGTGGTTTTATTGAAGAGGTCACAAAGAGGACAAGAAGTCACAGGATGTGTCCTGTTCAGAGGACTGCTTAAGATCACAGGAGGCACTTTGTTGTTACAAGGCCCAAAGCAATGCAGTAGATAGTGGGTGCTGGGGTCACAAGATCTACAAGAAGGTGCAATAAAAGGGTTTTATTGCTTCACAACTGACATTAACAGATAACCGAGAAAGGAACAGGAATGATGACTGTCAACTACGTGCACCTGGTTTCTTCATTCATGTTTTGTGAGGGTGGTTCCTTTCTTGCGTTGGAGTATAAATAGAAGGGGTTTGAGAGATACAAGTCAGAAGAAGACACCAACATCCATGTGTTCCTCTCCATGCTGACATGTATTAAACTGAGATGGTTCATCACGCTGAGTTCTGGCTACAATTCTTCCAAGATCTAGTAACACTTGACTAAGGAGGAGGGAAAACTGCTATCACATCTGTAACAGATGTTACCCATGCTGCACAAAGCGCACAACATTTCTCATGTGTTTTGCAGTGTATCAGAGTGAAACTATATGTATGACCTGTGCAGCGATACAGTATGTAGGCTATTGAGGTATCACTGGGTTTGTTTAACAATGAGTAAGGAAGCAGATGTGTTTCAAAAGACGGGCTGTGAATCAGTTTTTAAAAAAATAACTAAGTGCCGTTAATTGACCAGCCTAAATTTGAACCCATATACAGACTCTGATCTCATCTAGTTCAGATGTCAGTTCAGAGGAAACATAAATGTATTTAGGGGGGGAAAAAAGAGTAAAAATGGTCGCTGTTGTCTCTATTTGGCCACCGCCTAGAACCGCATTTGTCCACAATAAACAAATACATAAGTTGACTTGGCTTCACTTTATCTACTTCCAGTATTTACTGTACTTCAAATTCTGACCGTTCTATATTTTTGCAGCGAAAACTCTAAAGCACTTACAAATTTCAAGCATTATTGCTTTTACTATTTTTCCTGTTTAATTTGTTTTGTAATATGTAGCTGTCTCTGAGGAAGCCGGAAACTAATTTTGTTGTGGGTAACTGCAACGAGAGCAAAGGTCCTTGATCCTTGCTACAACAGCTGTGTGGTAGCAGCAGCTGTGCTAAGCTAACTCGTTTGGCCACAGCACCCGTCCTTTGACCGTGCAGCTGTTGTGGCAGTGCATGGCCAGTGGGGGGAATTGTCTCGCCTGTTTTGTTTCCATGTGTCTGGTTGTCCTTCTCCTGTGGGCAGTAATCTCTCACTTCACCATTACCACTCGTTTACGGCTGCTTGCTTTTCAAAATGTCTGAAGTATCTAGTGAGAACAGCACCAACGGGAAGGACAGAGTACTAAGGTAAAATCAGTCCAAAGGTTTGGATTAACTTAGCACATGACTTTAAATACGGATCTAGTCCTCAGAGTTTGGACAGGACAGCAACCCCCATTACAAGCAGGAGACCCAGTAGACCCAGTTTCAGTGCAGCAGTTCTGAAGGAGTTTCTTTGGACAGCTGGAAGATGCTATTGTGTGTGTGCTCGTACAGAGTCAACATACAGAAAGAGCAAAGATGTTTGGAGATGCTTTTCCTGCTTTAGCTCAGCTCCTCTGAACAAACAAGAACGAGCAGGAAGCAGCCGCACAACACGACTTTCTCCCATAAAGACATGCTGTAAATGTGGATATCTGTGAGCCAGCAGCTCCTCGTGTGTGAAAACCAGCAGGCAAACTCATGTTCCACTATTCTTTGCCATGTTATAGACAAAGGATTTACTAAACTAAAAAAAGAAATGAGTTGTAGCACAACACTACAGCAGAAAACACACGCTGAAACTTTGAAACAGCAGCACGCAAACTCCAAGTGTCGTGAATTTACTGCTGTGCAGGCTCGGAACCAGATTACAACATCAACAGTATAAAAAATTGGCTCAGTGAGCTCAGATGTGTATTGAGCTGTGGAATTTATCAGCTTATAAAAAATATAAAATTAAGTGTGACGGTGTAAAACATGTTTATCACAATTTTAAAGCCAATTTTCACTATTTAAACAAATTGTCTACCCACATGCACACTGGCTTTTTTCCCCCATTATTATCCATAATGATTTTACGGTATTTTACCTCCATCCAGAAATTGCCACCTCTCTCGTGGATGTCGACCAGCCTCTCCTGGCTTCTGGTGCTGCTGCGTGCAGCTTTCTCTGTCTGTCTTTATCTGTTTGTGCAGGCCACATTTCAACAAGAAGTATTAAGGAAGTAGAAGGAGGAAAACACAACTCGCCTCTTTCATCATTGTAGAGTAAAAACCTCAGAACTAACTGGGCATTTTAAATCTTTTACACACTTACAACTACTACAAAACATATAGATGGTTTTAATCCCGTTTTAAAATATATTTCGGACATTTAAAGTTTGTATTTAAACATCAAACAAATGTTAAACACAAATGTTTTTCCTGATAAAGATGATATCTGATCTGTGGTTCATCGAGCGCGCTAGGCCACGTCAACACGTTCACAGAATTCCGATTTCTCGTTGATGGGGACGTAAAAAGAGCCTCTGCTGTAATTTGATAAGTTGCACTACACCCCCTCAAACAGCATATAATGGTTCAAAACCTGAACATACCAAAAGGTTTAGAGCAAATAGTGAAAGCAGACGCGTGTGCAGCTAAAGAAACCACCAGGGCACCTGAGGCCACCACCATCTTCCTGTATTTACTATCAAATTATAGCTCTACAAAGCAGAAAATACATGTAGACAAACGCTGTTTTACCAGGAGAGTTGGTAACTCACTCTTTTGTTTTACTAATCTCATGGCTATGAACCTTATGACCCTTAACGTTTAATAATGCAACCAGATGTCAACAATAAAACTGCATAAAGGCTCAACCTTGAAATACTTGTGTCAATTGCAACTCAATTATTTCTGCATTGCTTCTCTATATTACTATTTAGTTTAATAATAACTTTAACTTTGCTTTGCATACATCACAATATCCTTCATCCTTTCCAAGGAGCTGTGACTCCCTCAATATGGGGTCTATGGAGAGGGTCTGTGACGGAGTCTGTCCCTGTGTTAATGGCAGCTGGAGAGTAACTCAACTTAGAGCCAAAACAGCCTGCTGCTCCTTATTCTCATGTAGCCAAACAAAGATGTAATGAAAATACAGAAATAGGTCATTATTTAACATTTGTTGTTTGTATCTGAGAGCAGCTGAACGAGGATCTTAAGTAGATGCTGAATTGCTAGCAGACTACAAGAGCCACTGGCTTATGAAGTACTTGCACCCTGACCTGTAAAACAGCGTGTGAAATCTGCAGTACTACACCTTGACAAGTTCACACTGTTCTGGAACTCTGAAGTTCTTCGCTGGACTAGAGCCTTATCAGACTTGGACTGTCCTGGTCCTTGGTGGGTTAAGGCTGAGTCTCACAGCCACCGCCGTCATCTGGCTCACTGCTTTCAGCGCGTTCATTAATCTCTCGGTGATCCCAGGAAGCCTTTCTGCAGCCTTGCGAGTTTAGCGGTGGCATTGCCTCACAGCCCTGCGACATCCCACAGCTCGTCCCCAGCGTCACACTGTTACAACCACTGAACACACACACACACACACACACACCGAAGAGGCCTCCTCTCTGTCCAGTCACAACAGGAATCTGCCTGGTCTTGTGCCTTGGCCAGTTGCTGAGGGGTTTGTACGGCCGTGTGTTGGAGAAGGGTTGACATGTCGATATGACTTTAATAGAATTACATTTTTTACGTCTTTGCTCAAAAAACCTCCATTTCAAACCCGTGGTCATAGGAAGCACCACCAGTGCCCGATCTGCACTCGGCTTAAATTGAATGACTTAAGCTCTGCCTTTAACAGTATGTTGTCATTTCTTCATCATGCAGACAAGGTGTCATGATAATAAAATAAACACTGGATACATTCGTAAGCAAAGTCGAGCTGCTCCGTCCTTTTTTGATCTACACGCTTTCTCCTCTGTTTCTCTTGCTCCTTTTCCAGCGACTCCTTCTGAAACTAAAGCCATTTTCTGCTGCTGATGAAACAGTTGTTTTGGAGCCTGCTGAATACTTTTTACACTTTCTGTGTACAGTAGTGTGAAGCAAGTACCCGTATCTCTTTTTCCTTATTGAAACAATTTAAGGACACAGTGGAGTTTTCAGGAATTTGATGCTAACGACAGTGTCCTCACATGAGACAGCATTTTCTAATAATCTTATTTAATTGACGTATATTACTGTATATTAATGCACCTTTGACCTCTCCTCAGGGTCCAGGTGGTCCAGTAGGTGAAACAGGTGTACAGGGGCCACAGGGGCCCCCGGGACAACAAGGGCCCAGTGGGCGCTCCATCATAGGACCTCCAGTAAGACAAATACTCGCACAGAGATTTCAATCATTGCCATGAAAATACACTATGGTGTACGGGGCTGTGAGCTGTCCCCTGTCCATCTCTGTGGCTTATCTGTGGAAAACATTTCTTTTTATTTGCAGGGTGCTGCAGGAGAGAGAGGACAGAAAGGTGAAGCTGGACAACAGGGAGCACAGGTAAAAAGTGCCAACACAACATGAATCCATGTCTGGACAATTTATTGTTTGTTTAACTTGTAATTTAGGTTGATAGTGAGGTTTCTGCAGGTTATAATTACCTTAATTTGAAATACTGCCAGGTCACGTCTACACACTGATACGTACTTATGCTCCTAATTATTGATTGTCCTCATGCCAGGTCCATATTAATAGACCCCAAACATTCATATTCCCTGGACATATTTTCCATTTGGCCAACTATATAACAAGGATTTTTCTCTTGTTTGTCCCAGTGTGTGTTCAGCTGTTTACTCCACTACTGAAAATGTAATGGTACTAACATGACCTTTTACAAGCAAATAATTGTCAGATTTTGAATATTGTTACCATTTGCAGTAGTTTGCTTTTGTTCAGTTCTATTTAAATTACCTGCAGCAATCTCCAAACCTCCAAAGCTAGTCACATATCACTTAGGGGTCTACATATTCTCATGTTAGAGTAACTGATGGTGCACTGAGAAACGTTTCGGTGAAGATTGAGACTGTGTGATCTGCAGTGATCCCCACTCTCCTCTTGGTGTTTCAGGGGGTTCCTGGTAGAGCTGGAGCTCCGGGCAGAGAGGGACCTCCAGGACCCAGAGTGAGTCATAACACAGCCATAAATCCACTACTACAGATACTTCAATGCAATAAAGCCCATGGTGTATTTGTACTTCACTACCACTACTTTTACTACTAATGCTTCAACTAGTGTGTGTAAAACTACAGGAGACTTTTTCTTAAAAACTATCATTAATAGTAATACTTTTACTACTTCTACTACTACTACTACTAATATTACTACCACTAAAATACCAATAACTACTTCATTAGTACTATCACCACCTCTATTACTGAGATGGCCACTACTAATGCTTCTTTTACCTCGGCTAATACTACTTACTACTGCAGTGTACAAGAATAAAAAAATGCAATACATTCATGCACACTGCTAAAACAGAAATGACATACCCTCCTCCACAGGGACTGCTGGGCAAAGACGGTCCACCGGGCAGACAGGGTCCAACAGGAACTATTGTAAGTGATCATTTTAATGTTAGGTGTGTCTCCACTGGGAAGTTCCTGGTACTTTTCTTTCTCAGGAACTAAAGACCAGGAAAGGTCCCGTCGAAGGAATTGTAATTCACATTTTTTTGACAGGGCCAAGGTCTCAGGAAATAAAGAAAAAAAAAAAAAACTACTTGCTGACATATCAAACGCTCAGTGGTCTGTCATTATACGAACATCATCAGTCCATTGCTCCTGAAATGTGTGGACTGTCCCACCCTGATGGTGATGGCAAAAAAGCAGAACAAATCAACCCCCGTGTGCAGTGGGTTTTTAATGACAGAGTAGTAGATAGTACCTGGAACTTCAGAAAGTACTACACTACACCCTGACCAGGGTGAGAGGTAGCTCTACGAGCCTGCGTATAAATTTAAACCTGTTATTTCTGGTGGAAATACTGGTAGAGAAAAAGGTTCCTGGTGACTAGGAAAGGTTACTGCAGTGGGAAGATTCCTTTAGTTTATCTGTAGTGTTTATGAAAATGGATTTCAGAACTGGACGGACCTGCAGCTGCTTCTGATTCCTGACTGTCTTCTATCAGATGAGATTCAAGACGCTAATTGTATTTTCAGCTATAAAGTATAAACTATGATGACTTTTGCAAAACCTTTATTTAGCAGCTTCTTGTTTCTTCCTGTCAGCTGTCTGATAAATCCAGCGCTGTGCGAAAAAGTGCAGCCCACAGTGGATGTTGGACTGATAAGGAACGAAGCAAAAGCCTGCTGTGGAAAAACAGCCTTTTTCTGCATTCATAAAGTGGCATTTTGGTTCGACTCAAACAGTGCAATCAGATTACAGTCAACATTATAACGTTATTTTAAGTGAAAGGTTTGTGTGACTGAACTGAGAGATCTTCACAATGATTATGAACTGAGCACCTCTAGGAGACGACAAACTGTATCTGTTCCAGTTAATGTTAGTGCCGTCAACGTTGTGTTTCTTCAGGGCAGTCCAGGAGCTCCAGGGTCCCCAGGAAGCACAGGCCCTCAAGGAAAACAGGGAGAGCTGGGACCACCGGTAAGTCCGTCAGTCGTCGAAGCAGACACAGGAAACGATACAATAGAGCTGCCTCTCCTCATTAACCTTGCTCCTGTCCAGTCTGGGTTTACACCTGAGACAGGGTTGTTTTTCTGTGTGTTTCCCATCACATCTCATCTGACACAAGCTGCTGCACAGGCTCTGTAAATATCCAGGAGGAGACGGGAAGTCATGTCACTCAGGCTTAACAGAGTCTGTCAGACAATCACAGAGAGTAAATGAGTGTGTCTGTCGGTAGGATTAACAGCCTCCTGTCCAGTCTGAAACACACACGTACACACACACACAAATCTGGGGCAAAGAGCAGTGTATTTATGTCGACACCTGAGGAGAACAGTCTGTGAAAATTTCCTGTCAGAGCCTCAACCTGCTTCTCACTGCTGAACAAAGAGAGGACAAACTGTGGGGGGTGTTTGTCCATTTAGCCCCATTATCCTGTGGTGCATAGTTAGAAGTATGTGGAATGTGTGTTTGGAATAATGATTCCTTCTTTAAAGTGCGTCAGTGCACTTAACTCCTTTATTAGAATTCTGAGGGATAGAATAGGCTGAAAATGAACATGAACATGGTGGCGCTGAGGTCAATTATAGTACTGGGGACTATTACTGCTTATAACAGTCATCAGGTAAGTTATTCGCAGATTTTTTGGTAGTAAGCTAAATTGAAAATAGCCATTTGTGAGTAATTGTGTCAGAATTTTTAATAAATTGAGTATGTAATCAAAAATAGTCAAAACTCTATCAAACTGGACAGAATCAAGATTAGGTTCGGGTATGACTAGAACCGCTCTTCCCTAGCTAACAATTATATTCATAAGAAAAATGAAGAGATAAGATAAACCTTTATTCGTCCCACAGTCGGGAAATTGTCATGTTACAGCAACAAAATGTGCAAAGGCAACAATTTTTGTGCAATATGAAAATAAAAAATATAGATTTGAAAAATCTATATAAGTAAAAAGAAAATCAACAATACCAATAGGTATACAACCATCAAACAAACAATTGCACTAGGGTTCATGTTATAATATAATATCTGGTATGAATTCCCACGGTGGCTGGAGTCTTTTTACATGTGGTCAGTTGGAGAAATAGGCCAATCAAAACTTTACCACCCTGAATTTACATCCAGGTGAAGCTGTGGAAGAACCAGAGATTCACAGGTCTAACAGCCTGTGTGTGTTTGCCGCACAACACAGAGAATCTCTGGTTGTGCTGAAAAACAAACTAGAAGCTCCCGGTAGAACGACTCGGGTGGGAGCTCAGGTGGGAGCTCAGGTGGGAGGGCAGGGTCATTTGTTAAATGCGCTGTGGTTATTTTGATCCCAGCTCCTCCTGTCTGCATATTAAAGTGTCCTCGAGTGAGAAGCTGAGCATTAAAACATTAAACCTGCACCTGATTACCAGGCCGACAGCGTACATGGCAGCTCCACTGCCACGTGTGTGTGCGTGTTTGTTTGGTTCCCAGGTGAAAATACCTAAGTGCAGTCCATTTACCATATCGTTTCCCACTTTAGCACAGCAAAACAGATGTTGGGGGACTGTTTGTTGTTTGTGCACACTTTATCCCAGTATGTGACCACACTCTATTTGACATTTATTCCTAATTAAATGAAGTGTTCACAGAGTGTAAATCAGATTTTGACTGCTCTGCCACAGAAGAAATGAGATTCTGTGGGAGGTGATACAGACTGCTGACAAATTACTTTGCATCGCTGTGATAAAATGTTGTCAAGCATGTAATTACAGATGCGTGGGTGGACTGCAAAGAGCCTTCTTAACTAATTGGTATGCTATTGTCAATGGCAGTTCATATGTAAAGTAGAGGAAAATACAGTAGTTCAAGTTTTGGATTATGGCACGGTTTGCATAAATATTGTTTTTTAATGGCTCAAATGTAGAGTTAGAGAAAGGTTTGTTAACGTAAAAGCTGAAATTGGCATCTGTTCTATTTTTTCCAAAGTTCACAATCCACTTTAATTTTCACTGAAGTGTGAATTTAGCAGTTTAGGTCGGATCTGTTTACTGTTTACTGCATTTACACTATAACACATCTTGATTTGAGAAACACAACAGTCTCAGAACTGAACTGAAGCTCAGTGGTATTTACTCAAATGTGCAGAGCGGATGTCAAATCGAGCATTGACCTTCTACTCTTGTAATTTTAAATTATGGGTCAGGGAACCTGGTGGCTCAGTAGTAGAGCAATGGGTTGAGATGACAAAGGCCGCGGGTTTGAATCCCATTCCACCAAGTGTGGCCCCGCCCAGCCAGCAAGGGCCACCTTGGTGCCGGTCCAGATAAAAAATGGGAGGGTTGCGGCAGGAAGGACATGCGGCGTGAAAACACATGTCAAATCAACGTGCGGAACACGTCCCGCTGTGGCGACGCTTGAAGGGACAAGCTGAAAGCTGTTGATCTTTGAATTCTGAATTCTGAATCAGGAGTGCAACATTCAGATCCACTGCTCTATTATTGTAAAAATAAGAAAATATTCTCGTGAGTCAAGGAAAACCAGAAAGGAACAGTCAGTCAGGATGTGGGAGCTGTGGTGAGGACAGTTTTCCCCCTGTGACAGATGGCAACTGGAGAATCATTCTCTTTATTGTGTTTGTGACTTGAGGGATTATTCTGTCAGGTCTGAACAGGTTGTGTCTGCAGAGTTAAATCCTTTGCAAGCTTATGTTGTTTGTTTCTCTTTTTATTGCTGCTTCTTTGTTCTGCAGGGGCCTCCTGGAAGCAAGGGGGACAAAGGTGAACGGGTAAGTGGCTCTGATGTGCTGTTTATTAGGAAGGGCAGCAAATGACAAATGAAGTTTCTGATGTGAATATTTACCTGCATGTTGTGATTAACATCAAACTTTTGGTCTTTTGAGTGAGTTTTAACATCACAGAGAACACGTTCACTGTTTTTTTTTTACAACATGCTAGCAAAAGGTTTGTTAACTAACAGTATGAGGTGACACACCAGCAGAAATTATGATTATGAATTTCAAGGAGAATCCTGGAAAACCAATGGCAGCCATTAATCTGGACTCAAGTTTACGATTAGGTGTGAATGAGCTCCACCATGAAAAGTGTTCGGGGGTTTCCCAGTGTGGTTGAAGTGAAATTACTTGAGACGTTGAGCAGCTGCATGGTGATAGCAGTGACACATTTGCAACTCTGTACCTCCTGGCAGTGACACGGTGGGATTTATTCAAGGTACAGAACTGTTGTCTACTTCCTCTGGAACTACACATATTCACAGTACGTGTGCTTGTGTATCTACAGGGTGACCTCCAGTCCACTGCATCCGTTCAGGCCATTGCCAGGCAGGTCTGTGAACAGCTGATCCAGAGTAAGTGCAAGTACAGGTAGAGAAAAATCTTGTATTTTGAGCAGCTGTTTGTAACTCGGTGAACCGGAAAAAAGGCATAATGTCATTTAGCCTGATCACATGCAGCCAGTGATTACAAACTTCCAATAAGATTTCTGATAGGAGGTATGTAAGCTGGTCAAGCATCCCTGCAGAAGGTTGGAGCTTTGTGGGATCCCAGTTTCCCAGATTAAGGAAGAGTCAAATGAAGGAATTGTGCTGTGTGTGGTGTATTCTTTCACCTTCAATATGAGTATGGATTGAAAAAGCCTTCTACCATCAAAGAGCCAGTGCATAACAATTATTATTTTCCTTTTGGTCTCTAGTATAGACTGCGTGAGCATTTTGAACATGAACTATTTGTTTGGCAGAAAGTGGTTCTAGTGAAATCTTTAAATGTTACTGTTTCACAGTAACCTCTGTTGGACGGGATTCCTCTTCTCTAAAGATCTATAGTGACAAAGCAACTTAATTGATCTTGTCCTGATTAACAAAGTTCTCTCTCTAGAGATAATGAAGTGTGTATTTGGCTACACTTGTTCCTTTCACCACATGAACTGTGTTTTCAGGCCACATGGCGCGCTACAACTCCATCCTGAACCAAGCGCCCAGTCCACCAGTGTCCATCCGCACCATGCCAGGACCCCCTGGAGAGCCTGGGCGGCCGGGACCTCAAGGGAACCAGGGAGAGCAGGGACCCCCAGGAAGACCTGGCTTCCCAGGACAGAACGGACAGAATGGCCAACCAGGAGAAAGAGGTATGTGATGAAGAGGACAGGACTGTAGATTCTGTAAGAGCAACAATTAATCACAAGTGGATGCTCAGAAATGGCTTTTGTTGCTTCATCAAATCAAATCAAATCTATTTAAACAACGCATTTAAAATAACAACTGAAGTTGACCAAAGTGCTTTACAAGTTAAAAAATGTGGAATGATCCCAAAAGACGACAAACATAAGAATTGATAAAATAAAGTATAGACAATTATAATTTAAATTAAAAAAAGAAATAATACTTGTTTATAATCAAACTAAGGACAACAGTTAAATGGAACTGAAAGAGCCTCCATATGCCTTTGAAACCATGTACGTTGTGAGAGTTGTCCTACAAGTATCAACAGAGGGGGAAAGCTTAACTAAAAGCGGACGGCTTTTGCAAAGCCTTGGTGCAGCGACTACCTATCCAACTTGATTATGAAACATCTGAAAACAAGCGATTTAAAGATTTAAGGGACTAGAAGTGTAATTGGGCAGAGCAGTTCACAATTCTCCTGGGGGACTAATCTATGCAGGGTCTCAACAACAAATAGGATTTAGCTGTTTTTAACAGGGAGCCAGGACAAAGGTGCAAAAACAGGCCTCATGCCGTCTCTCTTCCTGTAGCATTCTGCACCAGCTGCAGTTAGAGAGAAGACTGGCTGATAACCTGGATACAGAGAATCATAAAATGTGACAATTGAAATGGGACACAGCAGATATGTGTCTCGTAGACCATCACCCAGGCAGCAAGTTCATTTATGCTTTCAAACCAAAGGTATTGGAACAGTAAGGCCAAGTCATTTAGTTGTTAGGTTTAAGGTCAAAAAGATGGATATGGGACAAACGTTCAGAAGTGTAGCTTTTATTTAAATTTATGTTAAACATGGAACATCGTGTAAGGACAAGAGGGGCTATAAATTAGAGGCTTTGCTTAAACATTGGACAATTCGGAAAGTCCTGCAAAAGAAAGAATCCACTAGTGTTCTGAGCAACATAAACATAACGTCATGGAATCATGAAAAATCTCACGTCTTAAAGAGGAAGAAATGACTGCATACTTTTTTTATGAGTGTGTGCATGTGTGTGACCAGGTCAACCGGGAGAGAAGGGTGAGAAGGGATCTGCAGGGGTCGGAGTCCAAGGCCCCAGAGGACCTCAAGGACCCCCCGGTAAATCAAACCAAGCCATACAGTACCATTCTTTGAAAGATCTGATTGTGATCATGTCATTGTAACAGTAGTAATAAGGGTGGAAAAACACTTGACAAATCCAAAAAAAAGTTGATTTGTATTTCCTCGTCCTCCTAGGTCCTCAAGGACAGGGCAGACCTGGGAACCAGGGTCCAACAGGAAGACCTGGAAATCCTGGAGCTCCTGGTAGGCCTGGGGTCCCTGGGCCCGTCGGCCCTGCCGGGCCTCCAGGCTACTGTGACCAGAACTCCTGTGTGGGCTACAACGTGGCAGGTAGGGTCCCAAACATAAAACTCTAGGCTATAATTAATCCATTCATTTGAACAGTGAATGTTTGCAGAAATGTTAGAGACTAAAAGACTGAAATATGTTAAGAATTATTTCATAATAAGAGTTTTTGTATGTAAATAATTAGTAACTAGAAAATAGGGCAGGAAAACCTCTTAGCAAAAACTGAATGTCTTATTTCTACTGTATCAAGTTAAATGTTCAGAGTTGAGACGTCTAACGTAAAACTCATCAGCTTGTTTAGATATGTGGATGATATGTTACTGTGTTGACCGTATGTGGCCTGCTCCTTTTGATATTTGTTGTATTTGTCTTTTAACTTCTGGTCGCTACATGTGAAAGTCTGCAATTATAGACTGTCAAAGCTGTAAACAGCCATAACATTATGACCACCCGGGTGATATTCAGTAGCTCACCCTACAAACAAGACATCCCTGTCCTGTCAAAGCGTGGACTCTCTTAGACCTCTGAAGGTTTGCTATGGTATCTGGCATCAAGCCGTCGGTAGCAGATCTTTGAAGTCCTGTAAGCTGCGTGGTCGTACTTGTTTTTCCAGCACATCCCATAGACGCCCGATTGGATTGAGATCTGGAGAACTTGGAGGCCAATGGCACATGCCAAAGTCCATCATCTCCGTCTGCTTGTTTTCTGCTTCCACATAACGTTCAGGGACAAATTGTTCACTTGCTCCCTCGTAAATCACATCCACTTTCAGGTGCCACTGTAATGTGATAATCAATGTTACTTACGTCATGTGTCATAATGTTATGGCTGATCGGCGTATGGTCAGTATGCAAAGAACAAGGATACTTCAATCCAACAGTATGATGTAGGTTATTTTTAATGGTTGTTCAGGATCCTCATTAGCTCCTGCAACAGAAGTTGCTATTCTTCCTGCTAATCCACACCTTCATAATACACAAAAAATAGATATTTGTATCATACAAATATTTATGCAGACAATAATACAAGAGTAATATAAACATATATAATAAAGATATGTAATACTAAAATATAATAAGAAGAAATTTCAGCCACTCCAGGTATGTTCATTCATTAAGTAGAAATTAAAGGTAATTCAGATATTTCCTAAAGGGAAGAACCCTGACCGACTCTCTGATAACACAAGGCTCCAATCAGAACAATAAGTGAATTTGAAAATATTACTGTTGGCACAGGACGGTGCAATTGAGCAATATGTGGATAAAGGTGTAACAGAAGTCAGTTCACACAATGTGACCCACTTCCTGTGGAGGTTGGAGGGTAAAAGACAAAACAACAGTGGGAGTCAGAGCTGAAATGCATCAGGTCAATATCTGAGCATGAAAACATTTCAATTCTGAATGTGCGTTTAGAAGTGAATGTCATCGAGTGAAACGTTTAATTCATTGGCTCCTTTTCCTGTTGAAAAGCTGCCGCTGAGTTAAACAGGCTGCATTTCACTGAAGTCATCATTCCCACACTCAGTGTATTTGAAGCTGAAGCACCTTCGAATACAACAGTTCAGATACTGAATTCAGTTGTAGTAACAGCAGCCCGTGTGTTTTTATATTGCCTCTTTGAAACACGTGTAATTTGGACGTTTTCATTCAAATTTAAAACATCGTGTTTGTTTTGGGTGAAACATTAAGAAACCAAATATCATAGATAACTGAGTGGCACTGGCTTAAAATGTCTCATCTGAAAAAACTATTAACAGATGTGTTAAAAACAGTTTCTGCTAGAAAACCAAAATGTAGAGAAATAGGAGAGAATCCAAATAAGTCCTTCAAATCATGAGAACTGTTTTTCCAAAACTTTATATGATATTCCCAAACTGAAAAAGACAGGGCAGAATAACAAGAGTGACAAAAAGAAAATACATGAATATTAACATTTCTACTGGTGCAAAATCAGTGGGTTTTCTAGAGAATGTTGGGGGTGGAAGAAGGTTTGTCACTGTGCAGATTATACAAAGCAGAAATAACCCATGAATTATTGAAGTTCACAGATGCAGCTAGTGAGAGTCTGGCTAAATGTTTCCCCCGTTTCCAGGGCTACGCTAAGATAAACATCTCTATTGTAGAGGACGTCTTTCATCTCTCTCTGTCTCATTTGTGTTTCTACATTAAGAACGATAAATGATGGAAAGTTATTAATTAGACCAGAGGGTCCCAGACTTTTCCATGCCTCTCAAGACCCCTCAAATAGCATTAGCCTTTTGCCACAGGCCTTAAAAGCTCATGGACAATACTACAGCAAACTTTGTGACGACAGCTCCCAGGGAAGCAGGAACGGCAAATAAGATTGAGTATTAATAATAAGAAAAATAATAAACCTGGAAACAAAAATTTAAATGAGATCAGTTAGATTAGATCTATTAGAAACTTTCTCCTGATCGTTCTTCCAGTTTGCTGAGGCCCCCACTTTTAATCACGGGGAATAAGACAACGCTCACACTTCCGGTGAAGCTACTGAAAACCAGTGGGTTTCACATCTGAAATACAGGGAAACTATCTTAAATACCACCGAACCGAATGCAACCAAAACTTTTCTACGTGCCGTGAAAGCAGGTAAACTCTGAAATGGTTGCAAAGACCCTTTAAGCCTGTGTTGCCCTCCTGCAGTAACTGGTTGAGGAGACGGGGACCAACATCACACACTGAATTCTACATCTTAACGTGTTCCTGTGAAATGCCTCAGGATTATGAGTGTGGGTTTATTCACACACTGGAAAGATGCAGCATGAAGGGTTTTCTTATACACACGCAGCCAAAGTGCAATTAAACAGTTTGCTGAATTCACATAAAAGTTTCAGATAATGAGTCAGTGCTGCAGCTTTGTTATCTGTCACGTGTTAATTTGTTCCAAATGACTCGAGCTGTGTTTTCTCAGCCTGTCACGGACAAGACACGTGGGAAATTCTGTTATAACAGCTTCACAGTTAGAGGTTTCAGGACTCATCACATGCATCCAAGACGATTTGCGATAACTAAGACATCAGCAACACTTTCAGAAAAGGCAAACGTGTGACATTTAAAGAAAACCCTACATGAGTCATCTTTGAAGGTTACATGCATGACCGTGTTAATCTTTGATGTATGTTGAGGTTAAAGGTCACACAGCAGCCTAAACGGCGCTGTAGAGCCGGCAGCCTGCAGGGTCGTCATGTGAGTAACAACTGCATGTTTGTAATCAGGCCTCTGTCTTTGTGTTTGTCTCTCTCCACACCTCTCAACTTTTCCTTCTCACCGTCTCTCGCTGGCCGTTGACGACGACATAAATGCTTAAAACCACCTTTGTTTTCTTGTTTCGAATGGCTAATATGGAAAAAGTGTTTCAATATGTTCCTCCAAAATGAGGAAATAGAGCATGTGTGCTGTAAGAGATTGTGTTCAGTATTTTATACTAAAATATTTTTGCAATTGCAATCAGATGATGTTTTCTTATACGTTTATGAGGAAATACTGTTTACTTTTATATATATATTTTATATATGTCCTTAAAACCTTGATACTGAACATGTCATTTTTTTGTTCCCCCCCCATAACATCAGATCCTGCAGAGTAACATGCAGGTTTTGTGAGGGCAGTATTACTTTGTAACTTTAGTGCAGACGTGTTTAGGCACCTGCTTACCGTTAGACAAAGACTGTAGACTGGATTCATACAGGAAATATTAGCAGTGACCTCTGATACCTCATCTCTATGCATTTATCTTTTTCTCACATTAACCAAAGTGCTTTTCTTTGCCTAAAGCTAACACACAAACAGGACTCTGGAGTCAAACTTACTGTGTTGTCTGTGTACTTGTGTGCCCACCATCAACCACAGCCAGCTCCTTGTGGCTCCTCTATTCATAAATGTTGCATTACTTTCATTTAAAAAATATGCTGTATCAAAACATAAACCACTTCTAAACAACATTCATACAAAACCCATAAATGCAGTTGCAGACTCATCTTCCTGTAATACTTGGGAAACACTGTGGGTGCTAATGTGACCACATGTGATATATCAGGTCTTTCCATTGGATTTGTTGACAGTCAGTATGAAAAATTTAGTATAGTATCTAGTATTTAAGACGCCGTCTGAGCAACACTGAGCCCTCATGTTCCACTACGAGTGTGTACTGACGTGTTCGTCTTCTCCTGACTTTTTCTTCTAGATTACGACCATCCAGTGCCTCTTTTTTAAACAGGCTTTACTGACTTAATATGAACACAACAAAAAACCCTTTTCAGGTCCTACAGGCTCATCTGCACGGCCAATTATGATAGAAGTTTTGCACGTTTAAGCTGAAGTGTCCAAATGCCTTTTGTTTGAATGAGGATTTAAAGTCTGACAGGAGTGTGAATGCGTGTTTAAAGATAACAAATCTAATGAACGCCTGGGCCACTTTTTACCTCACCATTAAACTAAATGTTTGTGCTTATTTAAAACCTTCCCTCTAACTCAGCTTTCAGTGTTGTCAGTCTATATCCTTGGTAACCCTGATTCTGTAACCCGCGGTAACCCCATGGTAACCTTTGTCCTTCTGTCTCCTCTGCTCCTTCCTTCTTATCCCGCTCCCTCCTCCTGTCTCGCTAACCCAATCAAAACCCAACGTACCAATTGAACACGCTGCTTCCTATGGTGCCGGGTCGGCCATCTTTGTTCTGGGCTTTCACTGACTGTCTGCTTGCCAAACTGGCTGGTTCACTGCCTGGTTGGTGGGCAACGCAGAGGGTGAGGATATCACTGAACGCGGCGCTGTCCTTCCAGTCCAAATGCCACCAAACGTCTACCAGAACTACGACGAGGCTGAGGAGGACGACCCATACCGCTACTACCAGCCCAACTACCCGGCCCCACAGCCGGTGTCGCCCGATGATCCGGCACTCGCACCGGACGACGTCGAGCTGAGGTCCCCAGGCGTCTTCCGAAGCACTCGGAGCCTGGAGGGGGTGGAGAAGAGAGTTGGGTTGAAGAGGAGACTAAAGAGAGGAATAGAGACGCCGCCTGGACTAACTAATTGAGAGCAGGTGATTGGAGGATGGAGGGCCACTCGCTGTTCCTGATTGGACGCTTTGGAGCCGCTATGGTCTGATCAACAAGTGCCTGATGTAGAGAAATTCTTATGGACATTGTAGAGGGGATGGGGTGGGGGTATCCGGTTGGGACTATTTTAACTCATCTATGCTATTGAATTAACATCAAGAAAACCATTTTATGTCGTCTTGTTTATTTTTTGTTATTTTTGTTTCTGTAGAAACAGTTTCTTTCAAATTAACTTTCTAAAACCATTCCAATTGGACAAAAGTAACCACCTCTGATGTTTCAGTATTGCTGATTATTATTCACCTGGTTGGTTAAGTGCCTCCTTATTGTCTTGCTTGAATATTCTAGAAGAAATTTGAAAATGCAGTTTTAATTGCACCAACGCGACATTTCATTTATCTACAGTGACGCCTGCAGGTTGCAGCACATCCTCAAGCAGCATGTGCACATGTATGTGTGCGAGGCTTTATTCCGTCTCAGCTGCCATCAGGATACATTAAGAAGTTTAATAAATGTTTTTTGTTTTTTTTTTCCACAGTGAATAAAAGATATGATTTGGTTTGTTTGTATGTAATTTTCTCTTTCTCAAGGTGTGTTTCACAGTGAGGGACACAATGGGAAATGTGGTGCTTTGATTTATGCCTGCAGGGTGATGAATGTGACAACAGCACAGTCACACATTTAGGGCTTCAGCCGCCTATTTCTAAGTCGATGACACAAGAACATGGTAAAGTTTCATTAAAGCGCTGTATCTGTCAGACATCATAAAGAAATCTGGATGTTGTATGAGGAGAAAGATGTTTTGCATCAGCACATCTGGGTAACGTTCTACAATACTGATGAAATTGATGACCCAGCTTCAACAGATGTAAGTAACTGCCTCAGATTTTCTGCCAGGTAAAATGCAAAATTATTGAAGTTGCACACTTTATGTCAGTAGAACAGCATTAAAACACTGGGCACTCAGCCAGCTGTGCACCTTCTGTGAAAAACAGAAAAAGTGAAGTGATTGGGCCTTTTCTGCAGTAGCTAATAAAACCTTTTCACTAATTGTTATTTTATCATGTTTGTGCTGCCTTTTTTTTTTTTTTGTTAAAAGCTTCTGATCTGTGCAACTAACTTCAGAACCAAACCCACCATGTGTTGTTTTTCATTTACCCTGTTACCATGATTTATCATTTTATTCTCACAGAGCTATAGACACATTTACTGTCACACATAAAGATTATTTTTGTCTTTTCTTTACAGTCTGAGTGACTGGAGACAAGCAGTTGTCATTATTGGTATCAAGCTGCTTGTGTTGCTCTGTATTAGTGAAGGTTGGTAAAAGGCCAAACACTTAACAGAGTTATCAGGTTACTTTGTGTTGTTGCCGGGTGTTTGAGTTTCCTTGTAACTGACAAACTACAGACTGACGGTTGTTTCCCATTTGGTTTATTTAGCTTCATTGTTCTATCTTTGGAATTTCTCTTCCTCCAAGTATATTTATCACAAAGCTCATTTAGGCTGAATTTATTGCAGGACACAACTCTTTTTTAATATACAGAATTTAATGCAGAAAACGGAGACATCAGAAACACCACAGCTCCTCCTGAGGATAGAATCATTGTATGAAGGGAGGTCCAGCCGTTTAGAAGAAGCTGCTCCTTTACTCACCTTTTAAAATAATAATTCCTCTTTCGACAGCAGCTTGCCCTAATTCAGCTTTTCCAAATACATTGCCTTTCCATAATGTTTGGGACAATGACCTAGTTTGTCCTTGTGCTTCTGTGTTTACAATATGTGATTTGTAATTAAGGAGAATTCACGTTATACTTTTGGCAACTGCTGATGTCTGTGAATTGTTGCAACAAAGTACATTTTCATATCATTGCTGTTGCCCTGAAATCGGGGAACGATGTACAAATAGTGCCTGAGTATAAAAATGTTTAAAAATACCTTCAGTGAAACCGGATTGTGCGACTTTAGTTCCATCATTTGCTTTATTACAAAGCTCACATTGTATACAGAGGTAAATGGACAGTTGACAGGACTTTGTTGCAGACGTTATGGACAGGGCTGTGTCTTACCTTTTCTTCTGAATCCATCAGGTCTCTGAGAACAGAACAATAGCAGGCTACAGCATCTCCCATCCTCTGACCAGGATGTTTCAAAATAAAATCAAGAAAGTAATTTATTTTTTACTTAGTATTGATTTTCTGAGAACAATAAACCTGAATTAAAACCCCGCTGGTGTGTGTGTGTGTGTGTGTGTGTGCGTGCTAAATGTGGTGCTGTCCTTCAGCAGGTGATGTGTCTCTACTGTGAGGTCTAATGAAAGTGAGATTGGAGCAGGAAGATGAAGCGTTGAGACGGACAGTGAAGCGTGTTAGAGCTGGACACTGCAGGAAGCTGACTGCGCAGTAGGTGAGCTGCTCTCAGTGCTCGCATCTCTCGGTTTTAACCAAGAAATGAAATTTCATCTTTTCTTTGTCTTTGTAGAGAGAGGCGCCAAGTTGGCAGCTTTTTCTGAAAGTTACTTTTTTTAGAAACTATAACTGCAGAGTCTTAGTTCAGGGGCAAAGAATACAGTGTGTGCAAATTAATTCCCTACTTCCTATATAAAGTACAATCAGGAGTTCACTCAGTAGTGAGCAGTAAAAGAAGGAGAGCTCACAATTAGTCGTGCAGACATCGTGAGTAGTTTTAGGTTTAATGCTAGCGGCCGGTTAAACCGATTTCTTTACCTGCATTCATTGTCCCTGTGCATTCAAGACTTATTCTCGTTTCATGCTAAATGCTTCATTTGTGATGAAAAGCAACATGAAATGAGAAGTTTGGCCTTTAAAAAAAAAAAAAATCTCACCCACAAAGACTTTATCTTCCTGAAAGGAAGTTGTGGTTTGAATCAGAAAACTTTTTTTGTTTTTCAGAATATTCATGTGAGTCACAGTGAGTGAACAGCTGTGTTGATTTGTGATTTGTGTGTCTTTTAACTCAGACCAAATTTCCCATCAGCCCTTTTATGAAACAATGAGCCTGCTAGTGAGACGGAGGTAGTTTGAATCCCAGGTTATGGGATGTTAATGCGACTCTTGTGTATTTATGGTTTGAGGTTATGTATTTGTGTATGTTAACAGGAAGTAGCTATTTTCAGAAGCACACACCAGCACACATTATTTTGTGTGTGTGTGTGTGTTAACAGGAAGTGAAAGCAGTGCAGACTGCCTAGAGCTTAGAAAATAAACTGAAGTAATTGTGAGTGTGATTCATTTACATTTGTAGAGCAGGTCCTGGGCAGGAAAACCAATTTTCTCCTGCGTCACCACGAAAACACCCAGCATCCGATCTGCTGCTGCTGCTGCTGTTAATGTGAGAACTGTTTGTCCTGCAGCTAAAAATGGATCCTGTTAAATCACGTGTGGACGTTTAAATGAGTCCCAGTGACGGGAAGTGGAGATCTACTGTTTTGCTCGTTATTTTTATCGGTTAGTGTCTTATCTGAGACCCAAGCTGTTTTGACACACATTCAGCAAAACTTGTTAGATGATCATTTAATGCAAAGAGCCATTAAAATAGAACTGACTGCACTTTCTGAGCAGCTGTCCCTTGTTCTTGAGCTGTAGTGGTTTTGTGGAGGACCCTCATCATTGGCTGCCACCATCATAAGAGCCCAGAGTGGTTAAATACAGTAATTACAGTTTTTTTTAATTTTCACCAGGTGGATTGTAATGAGCTCCACAGTTTGTTCTCTTTGGATTTTATTTCATACAATTTAAAAATGGATCCTCACTTTCCTTCAGAGGTTCCCCACATTCCTTACCTGTAGGGTTTTACCAGTTTTAAAGCTCTCACTCTCCCCGTGACCTTTGACCTTTCCATCTGAGGTGCAGAGAAAAAGAAAATGTTATGGCTGAACATGAAGCCTTAGCTTCTACTGTGACTAAATGCTGCCCTCATGTGGTGAAGACGCTGCACAACAGAGACAGTGGTGAATAATAAAAACAGCATCAGAGGTTTTTAGAAAACATTTCCTCTAGGAATTTAAAGATGTTGATATATTTAAGGAGATACACACATCGAGCATTTCCTCTCTGCTCTGCTTATACGCCTTAAATGGTTTTGGTTGCTTTAGTCTCTGTAGAAAGCTGCATGTTGCGTGTTTGCCTGTCAGTGTGCTCAACTGCAAAGCATTAATACGTTTTAAAGTGCACCCGAGACGTTTCTGAGTTTACAGGACTAAAAATGAAAACATAACATAATTACAGTTTGCACCCATAAGATGGAGTTTTACCTTTATCTATTTTTGTCTCACTGAGATCGTGATCTCTTTATAAAACACAAACATCAGATAAAAAATCTTGAAAATTGCCAAGAGAAATTATGGAATCTAACATAAGAGTAGTTTGAAGTTCTATCCATTAAAAAGGTCCATAGCACTTACAAGTGTTTCTGCCAATGACACTGTGTACGTATAGAGCATCTAAAGCTAAGTAGGTACTGGATTGTCTGGACTAGAAGATTTCAATATGAGAGGAGGTGGCCGGTGGTTTGGAAGCTGAAACAGTGCGACTTTAAAGGTGAATATAAAAAATACATTATAGAAAGTTCTGTTTTCTGCAGAGCATCTTCATGATCAAAAGCAGATGTAAAGGTTGACTAACATTTCACCATTTTGAAAAGCCTCCAGTCTAAACTGCCTGTTTGTTCTGCCCTCACATGTGACTGAGTGCCTGCATGTAGGAAGACAGGCGCCCAATAAAACTGCACCTCTTTTCCTGCCATGCACCAAAGTGGCGGATGCTGTCTCTGTCTCAGTGTTGACAGTAAGGATTCTAACTGTGCGAACATAGTAGTCAGCTGTTGTAGTATTAAGACATCAGGGTTATGTTGGAGTACTAAAACATCTTAAGGTGTTAAAATGTTGGACTTCAGTTCACTGATTTGTCACGTGATGTTCAAGAAACAGAAAGCGGTTTGTCAGTGGACCTGTGGGAAGCTCCTCTGCTTTGTTGACCCATCCATCCACCCGGGTCAACTTTAATGGGTTTGTAACTGTCCTCACCATTCAAAACAAACCACAGTGTCAGTACTACAGTCTTGTTTATTCAGCATGAAGAGAGATGTACGGGATGTGGTTATATATATTAATATGAGTATATTAAGGAACTAGTCCAGTCTGTGCCAAGTGAGTAAGAGCGAGGATCTTCTTCTGTTTTATTGTTTTGTTTTATTTGATTTTGTCAGAACTGGCAGCTGTGCTTTGGACCACATTAGTGATACAGCACAGAAACGTCAGTTTGAACATCGTCCCCGTACCAGCCTGGGTGCGGTTTCCCGACTGGTGACTCTAGATGAGCGGTGGCTGTGAATGTGAGCATGAGTGGTGGCCCTCTGATAGATTGTTAAGTTAACTGATGAATAGATAATAAAAATAAGACTTTATACTGTTTATGTCTATAAGATGGCATGTTGCCATCTTATAGACATGTACCCATTAAATCTGCCAAATTAAGGTTTCACAGTGAAATATAATCCCAGAACGTCTTAAAACAGAACAGAATCTACAGAGAAAAGGAAGCGAAGGACCAATGAAACGTGGTGTGAGCAGGCCTGTTCAATAACTTTCCATTTCATCATGTAACCTTCAGATATTCTGTACATATTTTTTTTTCCCAATAAGAAAGACGTCCCCGTCACATTGGTCCTCGTGGAGATGGGTGACAACGTCCTTAGTAGAAATTTTGATGAAAATACGATATGACAGAATTAAAAATGTTTTATTCAGTCCAGTACGAAGCTCTACTATGTGAGCACTGCTGGAGCATCCGTCCACTCCAACTCTCAAGACCAGTGGGCAACATGACTGCAGTGTCCCAGGTTTGAACGTGGGAGACCGTTGCATGTAACGCCCCCTCTGTCTGTCCGGTGTCCGGAAATGCAAAAAGACACAAAATAACAAATGAACCGAAGCTTTGTCCCCCAGACTCAAAACGACACAAAGATACTGGTACAAATGATGCTGCTTCACTGTTTATGGACATTTCCTGTGTCTTTTTGTTGAGTTTTTTTGTTTTTGCTTTGAGTGTGTTTCTGTTTTATTGATGCACTTGTAGATGTAGTTGTCTTGATTCAGACACAGAAAAACATCTAGGAGCAAAGCAAAACGACAAAATGACTGCAAATTAATAATTAAGACGCACAACAAGCAAAAGCAGCCCAAATCATGAAGGAGTGAAACACGACAAAAGAGACACAGACTGCAAACTATACAACGGCCTCATTTATAGTGTGTGTGTGTGTGTGTGTGTGTGCTAAGTTAGGCTAACCACATCCTGAAACTGACATTCTACGGTGGCCCTGAGAGCTCAAAGCGAGAAAACACATGCAAATAGACAAAAACTACTTCACCAATTTGACGACGCAGACGCAGGCATTAACACAAACGCTGCAAAAAACAAAAACGTCACAGACATTTAAATTTGTAAATGTAGTTTTAGTTGCTCCCGGAGACATTTCAGTTGTGTTGTGTTTTTTTGCAGCGCGTTTCCTTAGTGCTGCTCCTGAGTTTTCAAATTGCTGAAGTTGTTTTTGTAGATTTACTTGTGTTTTGTCTATTTGCATGTGTTGTCTCAAATTGCAGTGCTTTGAGCTCTCGTGGCTGCCGTACATTTCCTATTCACAGCATATTATCCAAGAGAGTCCTGGGTCAGATTCCTCAGGTCCCCGAACGCTGACCTCCACCCTTCGCCCCTGCGTTCAGACACTGTGGCTCTATAAACACTCATCAGTGTGTAAATGAACCCATAGGTTGAAGGTGAGCGTTACCATGCAGAGCAGGTGAAGCAGCTCGGCTTCTCTGAATCCCAACAAATGCATAAAGGACATAACACAGACGAGACAGCGGAGCAGAAAACCCCGTCTCTGAGCGTCGTTGGCTCACAAAACGGGACGATCGACCTCGCAACCTCTGATAAACACACACACACAGATAATGTGCTGGGCTCCTGCTGTTTGTAATTGACACACACACTGCAGTACAGGTCCTGTGTGTGTTAATAATGAATGCTCACTTCATTTGTATGTAAATGCGTCCGCATAGTGTGCTGCTCTTGTCCTCCGCCTTGTGATGAATAAAGGATCAAGGAGGACCATGGAGTGAGGCAGGTGACTCACTAATGAGCACTAGAGAAGAAGAAGAGCCAAGCAGGTGACGGTTTAAACCTGCAGGAAGAGCTGCTGCAGAGATCGGGAGGCCTAAAACTTCATGTGTCACAGTTCACCAGTCGCTCGTCAGAGCTGGGTGTAAACTCTCCCTGGTTATGGTTGAATCTGAAGACAAAACCAGTATTGGGCTAGTTCCTGCCTTTGTGTACTTGTACTCGTAAAATGATACTGCAGCTGATACCACATTAACCTCCTCAGGCAGGCAAAGGTGGAAAAATGTCTGCAGTTCAGAGCTGTTTGAAGATAACTGATGAGGACAGAAGTCAATCTGAATGCAAACTCTGCTGTGAGATCTAGTTACAACTCATACTAGAAGCAAAACCGTTAAGTACTTGGATCAGTACTTAGTATTAGCAACTGCTTAAATGTAAGTACTTGTACTCAGTCAGGACATCTATATCCATAGTCCTCGTTCCTGGTCTGTTATGATACAGCCCGACCCACATGGTTCATGTGGGTAAAGGAGGAGGTACATTTACTCAGCACTGCAGAGAGATTCACTTGTAGAATCTGGCTCATATTAATGAGACACAAAAGTTTTTCCCACAGCATCAGTATTTGACATCTAAGTGGACTGATTTGCAGTCTGCCAAACGTTTGATAACCTAAAGTTGCATATTGTAGCTTCAAGTACAGTCTTGATGTACTTGTGTTTCCATTTTCACTTAGTACTTTCTCTAAATGCCAGAGGCAAATAATTACATTTTTAATTTACTCCATGTATCTGACAAATCTAGTTACTACATGAATTCACACCTTTGAACACATTAGCTCTTATAAAATGCTTTGTTGGAAATTAAATTGCCCAGCAGTCAATATTAGTGGATTAATCTGTAAATTAATGAACAGCCATGTGTTAATTAAATCAATTTCATGTTTAGGCTCCACATCAGTTGATGCCATGTTTTCCTCAATCGGTCCATAATGTTTGTCCAACTTTAAAATGTTACTATGTTTTAATGCAAAAAAAATGCTGGGAGTTCTGCAAGTATTTGTATGTTTAAATTTAATGAGTTGAGTGAACCATCAGCAGCTCATTCATTCAAGTCGCAACAACTAACGAAATGAAGTTGATGTTAACAAAACTTGCTGTACAGTGTTTTACTTTCAGTTTGAATGATTTCAGCATCATTTGATGCGAACACTTTAAGCCCGACCATTAGAGAGACGGGGCGACTTGTTCCAGTGCGCTGTTAGTAAAAGTCAAAGTTATCCAGATTAGTTCTTGGTTGAGTAAAAACCCACAGAGGTTTAAAAGCTGCGGGTGAAGTTTGCTGCCACATGATGATCTTAGTATACATACAAATCTTCATCCACTCTTTGCTCCAACTGAGAGAAAGTTAAAACTGAAAACCACTGATGCTGAAAAGAAACTTACTAAAAACAAGGTGATGTCACTGAAAAGTACACAAGAATTTAGGATATATAACAAGAAAATTAGATGATTGCGTGTGATTAAAAAAATAATTGCTTTGTTTTTTGTTGTTTTTTTCACTAGAGGCTTGGAATTTTTTTTTTATTTTTTATATCCACATTTAATTTTTCAGTACTAATGCTTTTCCTCAGTGTCAGTACAACGTTTATCATTGGAGGTATTTCAGTGCCAGGGCTTTCTTTTCACTTCACGTCCTGTTTTCAGTGCCACATTTTAAAAGCTGCGACAGAAAAGTGTAAAAGCTGACATTTAAAAAGGATGAGGAGCAACCTGATCTAACGGGGACCTCAGGGCAAACAAACCCCACCAAGAATAAATCCAGGATAATTAGACCACTTCCAGCAGACCTGTTTAGACTGGATGGCATTTGGACTCAGAAGTCAGATCCTGCAAACCCCTGAAGATTTTTATTTCTTATTGTAAAATGTAAATGTGGAAACAAGTGTAGGCGACGTGCGCATCTGTTCGCTCTGTGGAGAGGAACGGAAAACGTGAAGCGACCTTGTAAAACAAAGACTAGCTGCTGTTTTGGCTCCGGTCCCCTCCTGAAAAAGGTTTTGACTTTCTGGCCGAGACACAAAGTCAGCAAAGTCGAACCGAGCAGTTCAGCGCTGTCACGTAGGCCCGGAGCCAGGTTCTCCTGACCTCCGTGGAAATGTATCAGCCCTGGCTGCGAGGACGCTGCTGCAGCAGTGCAGCCAGTCTGCTGCTCAGGCTGTCTTCAGTTCGTCGGTATACAGGAACAGAAGAGAGCGAGTGAGTTCAGAGAGTGGAAGTAAAACAAACATTTGTTAGAATTATCTTAGCACCTGGTGTTCGATTAGATTATTAAATTCCCTTTGCAGTTTTGCTCTCTACAAGCCACTTCTGTTTTTGGAGTTTACGTGTATTAAACACTAATGTTGCCATGGTGCCCACCTTACAAATGATGCACCGTCTGGAGTTAAACAGCAACACAACCTTCCCTCTGCTGCTACCCTCAGGACTAATTGCACGTTTATTTAACACCAGCAGGAGTAAAGCTCTTAGAACAGCAAAACAATCTGCATTTTTAATGTATCCAATATCTTGGTTTCTGGTTTGGAATTAGGCCTTTTTTTTTTTTGTCTAATTATCAGGTGCAGACGTTTTAGTTTGTGTTGAGATGATGAAAACATGGAAACATTAACTGATGCAGCATCTCATTTAAGGATCAGTACGTTTCAAACAAACAGGGAGTTTAGTTCAAACGCTGCATCCTGTACTTTCTGGCCTTCATCACTGACCTCTGGTGCAAAGAGGACGTAATTGTCACTGTGAAATAGAGGGGGTCTCAGGTCTGATGACGGCAGGGCATTAGGGCATAGATGGATCAGACATGATGTTTGTCTGTACTCAGACGTATCCTTGTTGGATGGACAAAGTATCACCGTCCAATGCAGTGATAGATTATGCACCTTGGTACACACAGAGGATAAGTGACCCTGGTTGGATCGGTTTTTGCAGTTTTGCCTTTTTGTGTCTGTTCTTTTGTGTCTCTTTTAGCCATTTGAGGCCTTGTTTTGGTTTTGCACTAGACTGGGGATTGTTTTGTGTCTTTTTACTGACCTGAAGAGTCACTTCATACAGACCCTCTGGCCTAGGAACTCTTGACCTCATGAGTCCCTGAGCCCAGACCAAGTCAGCGATTCATCCATGGTGGACAGACCAGTGACCTTCAATGTCGGCTTAGTTGAATATGTGCAGACAAATGATCTTAGAGAGATATTTATCTATTCTTGGGGTCATTTGTTACATATATTTTTTAATAAACCAATTTTAATGGTTGGTTTAATGGTGAATTGTAACCAGACTACCTCTAAGCCGTCCACAGCCACTTTCTCAAACCTGCCTGTTCCACTATTCAAGCCGCAGCCCCTCTGATATTTTTGGTCTTCTACCCTAAGAACAGTGGTAAAAAGCACCCGCAGCTCCTCACGGCAGACACCCCACCACCGTTTGCCGAACTGCGACACCAAATAATGACTTTTATTTTTCCATCGCAGGCAGTTTCATTTGATTAATTGTGGGAAGGAGGCCAGCGGCCGCATGCACTCCTGTCAGCAGACAAAAAAGAAAACGCACAGCTTCAGAAAAACCACACAACTGCACACCATAGTGCTGATTTCTAGTTTTTCCATTTGCGATTTGAAGGTTTACATCAGTTATATTTTAACTTTCCTCACTGCTGTGTGATTGAAAACCTGCTAAAAGCCTCCGTTGTGTTTTTGATATCCTTTTTCACTGGGTCTCTTTTTGCAGATACGTGATTTTTTTTTTTTTTTTTTGTCTAACCCCAATGATATGCAAATTCTCTCCCAGGGTGTATCACACATTTTGCTGTTTTGTCGTGGACTGCTACATTTAAATGACCACCTGGATAATGACTGCACCTGAATAAAAACAAAAATAAGTGTTTCCTGTGGTTTCATTCAGTTGAGTTTTTGTTTCCAGTTCTGGTTTTTGAAATTTGGGGCCACCAAAGCTGATTTTTTTTTTTTTTTTTCATTTCACAGTGTGAAAGATCACTGTTTTAATTTTAGACAGGGAAAAATGACCAAATAGGCCCAACGGTTAAAGACCCAGGGGTCCAATAGGTCAGAGCGTCTGCTTCGAGAAACCGTTAACGTCACTTGTTGGAAAGAGACACAACGCAACCACAAAGATAAAAACAGACAGAAGGAAAACGGTTTCAAAGAGACAAAGTGCCAACAAAGACGAGTATTATGACCAGAAGAAAATATTTAAACATGTAGAAGCACGATGGCCACAAAACAGCTACAAAGAGACATAAACCAACAACAGAGAGAATCAAAATGACAACAACACAGGGGAAAAAAATACCACGGAGAAATAATAGCTACAAAGAAACATACAAAATGCAATACAGGCGTAAAAAGACAAAAACAACCACAAAGATGCAAAATAGCTACACAGTTGTAAACTCCATGCAAAACAACCACAAAGAGGCAAAAGGACAACACAGACATGCTACAGACTAACAGTTCAATTCACACAGCACTGCAAAGACATATAGAGTGGCCAAAGACATAGAGTGGCCAAAGACATAGAGTGACGGAGAGACCACAAAGTAACAACACGGAACCACAAAGGCCACAGACGGACGTGAAACAGCTACAAAGAGACAGAAATCAGCAACAGAGAGAAAATGACCAAAAAAAGACAGGAAAAACTAACAAAGAAACAACGGCTACAAGCTACGTGCAAAACAGGCAACAAGAAAGAAGCAAAATGGCTACAGAGGTACAAATGATGCCGAATAGCTAAATAGCCACAAAGAGGCTTCAAAGTGACTATGAAGAGAAACAAAGCCACACAGTGTCCAGAGTCACAAAACTGCTAAAAGGACACAAAATTACCTCAAAGAGATGCAAAGCGACCACAATATGACACAAAGCCAGAACAGAGGGATAAAAATGTTACCAAGGAAATGGAAAATGGCCGCGAAGTGACACAAAATGACTACAAAGAGACACTAATTGAAAAGACCACACTGAAAACAAACAGCAGCATATTGACCAAAGCAATTCCAGTTAGTACCAGCGAGAATAGAAAAAGACGGCAACGGGAAACAAACCAACTACACAGAGACACAAACTAACAGGCCAAATTACTGCAGACACCAAACTGGAGCAAAGAGACCCAAACAATGACACACTGTTCACAGTGTCTCTGTGCAGTCTTTGAGTCCTGCTCCTGTTGAGGGACATTTCAGACCTCTGTGCCCGGGGGCCCGCTGCTCTTTAATCTGTTCATAGTTCATGGAGTTAAAAAAATGGACTGCGGCTTGTTGCCCAATGAAGTCGAGTCCACTTCTCCAGCAAGAATGTCCCTGTCAGGGCAGCAGATGAACTTTTCCTGTCACTTTCTTGTTTTCCAGCAGGGCAGCTGTTGCCTCCGAAGCTTTTTATCTGCCGAAATTTGCGACACTGATGGCTGTTGATTACGGTTTTAAAGACTATTTTAAGACTAGAGTGGTTCAGTTTTTAACTTTTGTTGCTAAGCAATGTTGGCCAAAACTCTGCTTATTGGCTAGAGGTGGCACATTTGCCTGGCAACATTACCTGATTGTGTATTCTGGAGACACCGGCAAAAAGCTTCCAATTGCAGAAACCTGCAAAGATGGCTCGCTCGGGCTGTGCCGACGATCCGGCATTTTCAGCGGCTCCCCTCCCCTTTAGTGCATCACGTCTGAGCACGGAGATGGTGTGTTTGGTGAAGAGCTGCTTCTTGAGTGAATTTGACTTGGGATGAACTCCTGACTGGCACAGGTCTCTGGTCTGGGGGGATGGAAACCCGCCAGCTGCAGGGGGAGGGTCAATTAACAAACTAGCCGTTATGTGGAAAGCAAAGCGTGTCAGGATGTGATTCATTCGCTGGGGATAATGTGAAACCGCCTGGAAAGCTGCCTGGTTCAATATATGTGCGTCTATATAAACATGGAATCGACCTCGTCCCAGTTAACAAATTCTGATTACATGGAAACATATCAGCAGGAAATGAAACCTCCGATCAAAACAACGGTGACCCCGTGTTGCTCAGTGTGCCAGAAAGAAGCACTACATTAAGTCAATGACATTTGATTTCTATAGGTTCATTTAAATTATGCAAATGAGAAAGAAATGTGTAACAATAAAACTGTAGAATGCATAAAACATCAATACAGAAAAAAAAGAAGCTGCAGGGACTCGTGTTGCTAAGGGCCAAAACTGATTGAAATCTCCTTTAAACTGTAAATATTTTCCCAATGGCCGACTCGGTCAATCATTGCAGTATTACACACTGGATGATTAAGAGCTCCCGTCCTCTTATCTTGTGAGCGCACACACGCCTTTCACCACCGAGGTTAAAGGTCACTGAGTCAGCAGAAAGTCCACTCACGGTCCACAAATTACTCACACAACAAACATAAAACGTGAGGGCAGGACAGCGTGTAGCTCTCAGATGGACCTGTAGGTGTTGCTGTCTGTCCTCCTTTCGCAGAAGCGCGAGCACCGTTCCTGCCTTTACTGCATGTGTTCAGCTACAACAAGTCCATTTATCAAAAATATATGAGCCTGATGAAACGCAGACAGCCGCCTGATGAACAGAGCCACCTTCCCACCACGCTCCTCTCCTCCCGGAGCCGCTTCGCTCTTCCTCACATGCACTTTGAGCGCAGGCTTGTGAAGTTTGTCAGGTCAGGACAGGATCAAACAGGTGTTAGAGGGAGATCAACACACTCACACTTTACACTGCTCATAAACGTGCTTTTATTGACATGCTCATTTATGGTTTGTTTGAGCAGATATTTGCAGTTGAGGACAAGGAGCCTTATAGTGGCGCAGTTGCCAAAACTTGCAAAAGCGGTACATTTGAGCAAAAAGTGCAAGTGCCACAGGGAGGACCGGGAGGCAGCATTGCACGGTCTCACCGCAGAATAAAGTCCCTACAGGTGTGTGCTCCAAGTTCCTGCACGGCTAAACATGAGGGTTGCGTCCGTGTGTAGCAGCAGCAGCGGCGAGCCGCAGCCATCCAGGCTGCGAGCCGCGAAGCAGACCCGCCGGTGCAGCTCGCGGCTGCATGGCTGCAACATGCCTGCGCCTCTCCACCGTGAGCCCGAGCCAAGCGTCCGGCGCGGGCGCGATCAAACTTTCCTGTACATTTTCACGTCACCTGGACGCCGAACATAAATTTGGCATCCTATGCAAATATATGCTGACGTAAAAGATCATGTGGTTTTTGTCGTCGATCCCCCCTATGAGCAACGAGGAGGCTTTTTTTTTTCTCCTCTCTACTGTTGTCTTTAGGTTAGCTATGCTACAATCTTTACTGTACCCAGCGCTAGCTATATGCGCCCCGCACCGCACCACTCTGGATATCTGGGAATAACCAACTTCCAGCCTGTCGCACCCTGCAGCCAGACACTACGCACAGGTAGGACGCGAGAGAAACTTTAGTTTTTTTACTCCTGGAGGGAATTTTTCACCAAAGTGACCGCAAAAGTGAAGTTATTAAAGCGGCTTGGTTGCAGGCAGACTAGCCGCCTGGCTGTCTGTCTGTGCCCAGGCGGCTGCTGGTGCTGCTGCTGCTGCTGCTGCTGCTGCGTCCGTCCGTCCGTCCCCCCTCCATCACAGGCTGCCTGAGTGGGGATCACCTTGCTATCAGCCAGCGGAGCTCCCGAGCAGCCGATCTGGGACCGAAGCCGCTCGGTGCCCGGCTGTCAGGCAACTTTGGAGGCAGTGCGGCAGCTCTCCGTGAATTTTGAGGATAGTTGTGAGACAAGTGAATGTCATCCGGTTCGCGTTGGGCTTTTTTTGTGGCAGCCAACTTTTGCCGTCCCCCCCTCCTCTGCTCTGCTCTCCTCCCTTCCACCACCCCCGGTGAAAGTGCACATAATACATTTAATAGCTGCGGGAGCTAGCCGTTAGCCCGTTAGCCCCGCTAATGACGGACCAGCCGGCGGAGCTAAGCGCTTTAGCTTTAGCCTTTCCCCGCTCACGGCAGCGCCAAACGTGGCTGCCCGTCTCTGGATGTGCTGCTTTCATGTCGGGAAACGCGTCTGTTTTGGCTGCCTCCGTCTCCCCGTGTCCCCCCCTCCCCTCTCTCTCTTCACTCCCGAGTTAGCGCCACTCCGCCGAGGCGAGCACAAAAACCTCGGCGTGTGACCTTCTGTTTACGGCGTCTCTCACCGTGTCAGCTCGGTTCGCGTTAGTCGGGACAAGTGTTGTTGTGTCCCCGCAGTACGCGCGGTGCAGCCGGGGCTAAGCTAGCAGGCAGCCCGTCTGGCTGCTCGGGTCATCTGAGGTGAAGCCGCCGTCAGCGGGCGGTGGGGAAATGTGCGGCTTTCTGCCGGTTTGTGTGTTTCAAACTTCACCGTCGGAGCCGATTTCATTCCGCTTCGGCACCGAACGGTCCGCGGCTGCTCGTCGGTTTCATATTTCAGTGTTTGAGCCTCAGACGAACCGCGCGTTAGGGTTTTTACGGGTCGAACTGGGTCAAACGGAGTCGAGGGGGGGGGTTGAGCGGGTTTACTGGTCTGTCGGTGATTGAACACACGGTGCCTGGATGCCAGTTCATGGCAGACTGGTTTTCTACTGGTTCACATAGATACACGCTCCCAGTCGGAGCCCTTCTGGTTCTGTGCCGGTTCCGACCCAAACCAGTCACTCGTGTGTGTTGGCAACTGGTTTCTGAAGGAACCGTGTGTTTTGAATCTGGAAACACGCACGTTTACATGTAGTTTGAATAAAAAGGATTCGTTGTGGGGGATTTGGGCCACATGTGCACTGCAGTTTTGTTTTGAACTGGTTCTGGTCCAGTGAACTCGGGCTGTTGCTCACAGTCCCACGTGTCACTTCTTTCTGCTTTTAATCAATTGCACCTTTCTCTCACTTCACCCACTTTAGCACGTGCTCTGACCCAGTTGTCGTTAGACGGAATCAGGAATAATTAAGGGGGCTGCTCCCGGGGACGGTCCGATCCACGTGTACCCACGTGTGGGGCCGGCGTTCTCCAGAAAAAGCTCCCAGACTTGTTTCAGTTTGCTCTGAAGGACACGCAGGAGGACGCTTTGAGTCGGGCTTTGAGGAACAGGTGTGTAAACTAAATGTGGGCAGGTTTCACCCTCCATCACGTCCCTGACAGTGTGACTGAAGTGTGTCTTGGCTCCTCGAAGTCTTTGGAGAGGCTCATTTTTGGCAGCAGCTCCTCCTCGTCCTCCTCCTCCTCCTCCCTTTATACTGCCCGGTGACAGCGTTAACATCCACCTCCTCCCGGCCGCTGCTCTGGAAAGTGTGTCAGATTATTTTTGATTTATTTATTTTTTTGTTATTTGTTTAATATCATCTTCCTCTCGCCTGTTCTGGTTCATAATCACATTTCCTTCCCATTGACCGACTTTTTTTGTCTCATATTTTGCCTCTATTGTGCTGCCGCCGTGTCAGGCTTTTTAATCCTATGATATGGATGCAGGGATCAGTCAGTCATGCTGCCAGTCTCCGAATCAGAGCACGCTCGCTTGCTCGGTGGCTGCTATTTATTTGTCACAAACGCCAACACGCGCACACACACACACACACACACACTCGTGCGCTTTCCATTCCTCGCTTGGAGACTTCTGCACACACTCGCTTTTCCTCTTCCTGCTCTGACACGCTGCTATTTCTTTGACACACACTTCCTAGGGAAGAGTAGCTGTGATTTGCTGTTCACCACCTGACCTGTCACCCCCTCCTCTCACACTCACACACACTCACACACACACTTTCTCTGCAGCCGTAGTGAGCTTTTATTTCACCGTTCACATCATTGGTTTTTATCGCTGAAAAGCTGCAACTCAATGCAGCTTTTTTTTTTTTTTTTTTAAATTTGTGGTGATTGAAATGGACCCCATTCTGGGATTGTGTCGCCCTCAGTGGCATTCATTCAGGGGGGATTGTGACAGCTATATGAGCCGGAACGAACACACACATGGACACACACCCCACACACACACACACGTTCTATGTGTCATCTACCATCACACACACTCTTTGTTGCTCTATCAAGCCGCTATTTATTTCACACAAATGCAGAAAGCATGCATGACAGCTGCACCACACACACACACACACACACACACACACACACACACACACACACTTGCTTCTATTTCACTCACGTGTATTTTCTGTGCTGTTGGTGCTTCATGAAATATACGGATGCTGTGTGTGTGTGTGTGTGAGATAGTGGCCACCCTCTCTTGCTCCTGGAGCTCTCCATGGGAACACACACACACACACACACACACACACACACACGCTGTATTGTATTGGAGCAGCATGATTGCTGTTGGAGGGAACCCACGTTCCACGTCGGCTTGGAGGTTTCAGGGTGTTATTGGGGAGTGTGTGTGTGTGTGTGTGTGTGTGCGAACATAAACACCAGCGATCCTCATTTGACCAGATTTAACTGTAAAATATGAAAAACGCTTAGATTTTTGGCTTTCAGCTGGTTCATGTGTGTTCTTGGTTCCCTGTTGCTGGGTCAGACTTTCTTTCTGCAGGTAGACTGTGATTCTCTGACTGTGGAGACTTTTCATTACACACCATCAAATTAGCTTTTTTTTTATCAGCCATAGGTAAATAATCTGTAGGAATATTAAACAGGGCCTTTTTCCAAATTGGACCTGCTACTCCAAAACATGTCCCTCTAAAGTCCCACCTGAAATCTAATGAGCTGACACATGGACAAAATATTCGGACACGTGGACGATTGCACAGCACTAAAAGCCCCATTTTAACTTCTCTTTATACCTGGTAAATGAGCCAACCAGGAGATGACATCACACTAGCCGCTATTAAAGCTCCATTGATAAGTTATGCTGGCTGATAAACTGGCTGATAAGAGCTTATTGCAGTTATATTGGTATTGATTTTGGCTGATAAGTAACAAGAACTAGTTAAAACTGTGAGCCATTACATAGGTAGTCGACCATGGAAGGCTTCCAGGTTCCTTTTTAAACTGTGAAACGTCCCTTCCAGCACTGTTACCAGCATAATTCTAATTGTATTATCGTTATCATTATTATTCTTGGACACAATTAGTTGTTTGTAAAAAGTTCACAGTGGTTCTTTAACGTTCCTCCCAAATAGAGCGAACACAACGAGGCTGTCGACCTCTGTAGTCTCTCTTAACCACTTGTTGGCAGTCGCCTTCCTGAAGAGACATAACGGCTCAAAGAACGTGCGAGTGGGGTACTTGCTGGTGAATTTTAATACAGAATAAAACAGGAAAATCTCTTGACTTTGTGTTAACTACAGACCTTATTCAGGCATTTAACCTTCAGGATGAAGGAAACTGTACCGTGAGTGCAAAAATGTAAAATACATTTTCAGGTTTCAGGACTCCAGCACTCTACAGTGCCAATCTACAGACGTTTCAAGGTGTCACGTTTGGGTCTTTCTCCATGTTTCACCACCTAAACTATTATTCGGTGAATTCTCATCAATTCACCTGTTGATTAGAATTTGTTGCGACCCGTATTCCCACTTGCCATTATGCAGTATCATCCTGCAGTACTTGTTGTAGTAGTGAGTGATGTCTCCACCCAACCAAAGTGATCTTTAGCCTAAACAGAAGCTGTGCTCTGTGTCATTAGTATCAGCATTTATTAATTGTTTTTGGGTTTTTTTAGGAAACCAGTGAAATATGAAACCAGTTAATCCAGTGAAGCACAAAGACTTTGTGACACTGCTCAGCTCCCATGTATTGTCTCTATAAGGAACCAAAAGGAGTCAACCTGTTATTTCTGCCCGCGTCAACACACATACAGTAAAAAACTGCTGTCAAATCTCCTTTTTCTGTCTGAAATGGAATAAAGAGAAGCTGCATCATTTTGTGTGACTATAACGCCCTTTTTAAAATAAAATCATAGCTGAATATTCACTGAATATCTTTGAGTTTTGCACTATTTGCTCCACACACACACACACACACACAAAAAAAACCCCACTGGGGAAATAAATGTGCGAATGCTCACTATTGCTATTTTGACCTTAAAGCAGTTAATCAAGAAATAATCCGATTAGTCACGAATGATAATGAAAAGTTCGATGCAGCATTAAGGGAAATGAAACGTTGGTTGTGCACCTGCGTCCGGCTCGTCCGCACCTTCTGCATTTTTCTGGCGCAGTTTTCCCGGCTCCTTTACCAGAAGGTGACGTTCCCATTCTTTAATCTCTTGATTGCTTGTTGCCAGTGACGGTCGTATTGATTAGTCGCCCAGTGCTCGAGATGAGCACACGAAATTCTGCATTTGTGTGAAACCAAACCTCGGAAAGACGCTGTCCCCTTTTGGTTCATGAGCCAGCACCAAAACAGTTTGGAGCTGGTCTCTGTCACTTGTGTGGTGCAGACTGGGCAGGTAAAACCACTGTTAATTAATTTATTCGGCTCTGCTGTTTTAGATTTGGTTTCACTGACATATCAGCAGCTTCTGAGGATCGAGGGAGCACATATCATTTATCAGCATCAATATGTGATGAGGCTCCTCAACCGCTTCTGCTTCATTTCACAATGCGATCCTGTTTGTGTCTGGGGCATTTTTCAGAATCACCTGATTCTGAGAAATGCGTGTCCACCAGTCATATTAATGCTAATGCAGAGTCCTGTGGTTTGTGTGCAGCTTCAGAGGCTTTTCCACACTGCCAAGAATAACTGGGGGGAAACACTGAATGGTTGTAATTGTTTGAAATCTTTGGCAGCAGGAGCCCACATTTTAGGATATTGAATACTGGCGCAAAAAAAGCAGATTCAGTCCAAAAATATCAGCGTCTTCTAAAACCTGCACAGGTCAAACCAGAAAACACACAAGCTCGTTTCACACTTCAGTTTACTGTACATGTAAATGACGCCTTCCTAAAATATAATCAGTGCTGGGAGGAAATCAAACTTAAACACAGGGAGGATAAAATACAGGGGGGGATGCAAATGAGTTATCTTTTGCAGATGCGATAAAACGAGCCAAGTTGTGGTTGTGTGCTTGTCAACTCAGAGCTCTGTAAAGTAATTAATATTAATGTAACATGCAAATAAAAGAGTAAGGCTTCGCTCCTGTCGACTGCAGTATAGGAAGCTCGTCTTCATCCGGCGCCGCTAAACAGTAAACACGTCTTCTCCCGCGTGATGAATCGCCTGTCCGGACCAATCTCTGACAAATGTGTCACCTTGTTTTTGAGCTGTAACCGTAGTTTCCTCTCCGGGCCAATCAGTTTCACATCGATCTGAAGTTCAGGCCCGCCCACATCCTCCTCAGTGGGGATAAACAGTTTGAGAAGCACCGCAGAGAGAGTTTCACATGGTGGGATACAGCAGAGACAAGGCAACAAATCCGAAATGTACATTTCTAAAGTAAAATTATGTGCATTTAAAAGTGAGGTGATTTATCTTCTGAGCTTTGAAGAACTTTGGCTCAGGTTTAGTATCAGAAACATTATTATAATCACAGGCCTGTCTGTGCATTCTCATGTTGTATTAAGTCCATCTACGAGTCAAAGTGGACGTTTGTCCGTTCCCGAGATGTTGCTTTAAGGAGAATGGGGACAGATGTAAGGGCAAAATGAGCTTGACCTTTGACCACCGAAATCTAATCAGTTTGCAAAGGGCTCGGCAATATATCAAGTTATTTACACGTTTGTTTTTGAATGATATGAAAAATACCTGAATTGAGAAATGGATTATTAATTTCCCTGTTGTCACAGAAACGACAGCGGCAGCAGCGGCAGTTCGTTGAGATGGCTGCACGTGTTGGCTTTGTTAGTCAACAAGCTTGAGTAATTAGTGCAGCAGCAGGTGAAGACAACAGAATAAAATCAAAGAAAGTCATGTTACCTCAGTGAACGGACGGAAAAATGTGAAAATCACGACTCGCCCTGAACACTGAAGTCAAGATATATTTCTTTTGTTCATATCGCCGTAAGTTCTTGAGTCCAAATGAAAGTTGATGCCGGATTTGATGAAACTCCCTTGAGGTGGTCACGAGAATGAGATGGACGACCATCACGAAGAAGAAGAAGTATGAACTACATTAGGGAACATCTGGCTTAATTGGATTGGTTTTACTTATAGTTTCTGCTTTTAGCTGATGATGAATTTAAATGAAGAGAAACTTGTCTGAGACGCTGAATCAGAAGGAGGTGGCGCGGTTGTTCGGCCGGTGTCCAAAGCTCACACCATCGACTCACAAGTTCAACTCCAGAAACCTGTGTGTGTGGTTTAGGCAACAAAAGCACTTTGGTTAAGGTTAGAGAAAGATCATGTTGCAGTTTTTTAAAAGTTAACAAACCCATTATCTCAGTTTTCCCTAAACTTAACTAAAGCTGAACAAGTTTGAAAACTTTGCACGATGAATAATAATAATACATTTGGTGAGAAATATGTTTTTTGAAAACGTTTTATTGATGTTCCGTTCAGATGTAGTGATTTTTTTGGGAACCAGAGTTGTAACGTAGATACCAATTTATAAACCAGCTCGGGTCCAAGTAACAGCCATGTTTTGTAGTTTGACTAATGCGGTTAACTGGCGGAGGACCAGGTGCAGGAGAGCTGAATCGCAGTTGTAATGGGTCGCAGCGGATCAAATTTGCATGATTCAGCCAAAGAAAGATCATTTCCAAAACACCGCAGGTCTGTTTCGGAGAAGGAAAACAATCTTTCTTCCTGAAATATATGCAGGCCCCACTCAGTGAAACTGTGTCACTTTGTCATTTTGACATAATTTACTGAACATCCTTTAAAAAAGTGGCCACATTTGTTTCTGTTTTATGCCATCAATCATCCAGTGCAAGTAGGTGTCATTTTTTTTTCTCTCATATTTAGAGCAAAAACAGATGTTGTGTTTGTTATCAGTGCTTATATTATTTAGATTCCTTCATTTTTATTCATGAAGAGACTGAAGAATGTGGTTATTTTTTCATTAAAGCCTGCAGTGTGTGTTTCTCGATTACTCAACACATGAGTGACCAGCAGCATTGATGGGCTCATCAGACAACAAAACATCTCAGATTATTCCCCCTCCCCGTGAACTGTGATTTGTTGAACCGCCGCCGCCACTACCACCACCTCCTCCTCTCATCTGGATCGTTAATTTGAACCTTATTTCAAACCCTCATTTATACAGAAAAAGCTCACTGAGCACAGTTTCCCCCCTTCTTCATCAGCGTCCTCATTGATATTCATATGTTTCCTCGTGTTCACACCTGGGGGCCGCCCAAGAACACCACAGGCCCGTCTCATCATAAAACCCACCGTGACGGAGGGCGCTACCTTGCTCAAGAGAACTTCAGCTCCATCTTCAACACGAGCAGCTGTTTGCCAGCTGCTCCAGAGTCTTTCTTTATTTTTCAAAAATCAAATTCCAGATTTTAATAAAAAAAATCGATCTTCAGAACATTTTCTGTACAAACTCATGTGCAGTAACGGGATAAATTGAGTCGGCAAACAGTATTGCGGAGAAAGTAAGGCAACTAAATTCCCCCCAAAATGCCCGTCTTCAATCAGTATATGACACCAAGCAGTCGTCTGCATACATAAACACTTTATACAGCCTGGCAGCTTTTTTGTAAAATTGTAAAATTTGGGTTTAGCACATAAGGCAGCAACACATTTTGTATTATGTATTATTTATTTTGGATTATGTTTCAGGTGCATTTTGAATGAATAAAGACTTACAATTGCTAAATTTATTAACCCGATCTGGTCACTAGTAGGGCTCTTTAAAACCACTTTAGTAGTGAAAAACAAATTTGTTAATAATGAAAATAAGTCATGATCTCACATAAAGCAGAATATCTTAAATGATGAATCTGGCATTTCATGTCCTAGATCACTGTATCTAGAGCTGCAAATGTTTAATTTAAAATTTTATTTCACAAAGTTAGATACAACTTTCTTCTATTAAAAATTCCAAAAATGATCATTGGCACTGCTCAAAATTCCCACGTTTTCATATAATAATTATTTGCTCTGTTTAGGGGTTAATAGATTGAATTCTACTCTTTAATTTGTAGCCTGACTGCAGAGCACAGTCGGCATGCAAACATCCTTTTTTGCAGATTAATATGACAGCTTTTACTTTAATAACATTATAATTACATATTATGCATCTAACCTTATTAGATGAGATATTATGAGATACGCATCAGGAGCAGCTGTTCTTTGTGTAACAGGTAAACAGATGTTTTGGATCAACTCCACCTCCTGAATTCTCCTCAGACCTGCAAAAGATGAAAGACAGATGATTTGGTCTTAATAAAAAAGAAAAAGAAGAGTTTCATTTTCTTTTCTTTTCTTTTCTTTTTGAACTCAGTGAATTTGCAACCTCCTGCCATGTTACTACTCTTCAAAGTAAGAAGTCTAAGGAACCTGGAGCACTCAGTCCATCCACCTCATATAAATGTGTATGTGTGTGTGTGTGTGTGTGTGTGTGTGTGTGTGTGTGTATATATATATATATACACACACACACTGTAAATGGGAAATATATTTGTTTGACTGCAGCCCTCTGAGACACAGAACAGCTCATACCTAGAGAGGTTTTTATTTAGGCAGCAGTTGTAAGAAACAGAATGTATATTGTCTCATTCAGGTGGGACATGTAGGAGGAAGGAAGACTGCAGCAGTTTCTTAGGAGAAGTAGGAAGTCTTACAGTACATTGCAACAACATTGCTAAACAACATAAAACCCCCAAATTTCTCCAGATGGTGCAAGATGAACGGCATGTGAAAAGTTTCATCTTTGAGGACACTGGAATTAGAAATTACAGCTACAGTACGTGACTTTTTTTCCCCTTTATGTAGAAATACTGTCCAAAACGTAATGCTGTCAACACCTTCAGTGAACCGGATTCATTGAACAACCCATCAGCAGTGCAGATTTCCGCCTCAAGGGGTTTTGAGCGCCCTTCTTACCAGTGAGAGAATTTCAGTTATTGCTGCTCGACTGTCCAGGCTTGCAGCAACCTAATTTATTGTAATTTCACAGGATGTATACCTGCAGAGCAGGACTTTGCAGACCTGATTGAGTTTGAGTGTCTAATACTAATCTCTGCCTGATTCTCAAAAGGTGCATAGCTTAAAAAGATTTGAGGCAGAAGCTCATGAGCAACACAATGTTTAATGATGCTACAATATGTATTTTTCATTTCGTACCCACATAGCATTTACCCCAAGAACTTGGTTCTTGAGACCCTGATTTTGTTATTGAACTTTGGAATGTAACGCTCTACTACTACTACTACTACTACTACTACTACTGTTGCTGTTACTATTGAGAAGTAAACACAAGACACAGCATTCACCAAAGAGTGCAGTCTTCTGTAGTTTTCTCTGCATCACCTGATCTACTGAATCTACAAGTTACAGTACAATCGTTTTGGCCAGTGTGACAAAATGGCTTCACAGCCCAGCACCCATTTCGAGTCCTCCTCAGTTTTAATGTTGGCAAACCTCCGCCAGCTCGGTACTAGACCTGATTCATCACCTACATTTATCTAGATTTAAAACTTCATTAAACCTGTTAATCTAAGGCTCGATGTACCATGAGCTCCCTTTAGTTAAACACTGCCACAATATGGACACAGATCAGTTAGAGCCTTGGACTTGACTGGTCTGCAGCTACGCAGCCCTTCACGCAACAAGCTGTGATACACTGTGTTCTGACACCTTTCAGCCATGGCCAGCATTACGTTTTTCTGATGCTGTGCCCTCTCCAACAAAACACTAAACCCGCCAGGGGGTGTTACTGTTGTGGCCCTTAATTTAGTGCACCGTGGTCGTTTTCTGTTTATAAGCAGGACCTGCAGAATCTTTTGTCTGAGGAACGGGTCCCAGTGCAGGACTGGGTGCTGATCCTTGAGGCTTGCAGGAAACCCTGGATAGTTAGCCTGGTTCCAGGCCTCTGAACTGAATTTTGCAGTTTTGAGTCAAAACAAGTTGGGAAATGAATCCACTGAGCTGAGCTTCACAGTCAAGATTAAGAATAGGGAAGCCATTTTCCCACCTGAGCCAGGAAAACGGCAACATAAAACTGGTCAACAAGTGTGGATGGGATGTCGGTAGCTGCAGAGGTTGTTATCAGCTAACTGAAAGAAACGACAAGTTTGATTTGAATTCCTTTGATCACCACAATGAACGTTGTCAACTGAAAGTGACGCGAGCGATATAGATTTGTCACTGATCACTGGCTCCTGCTAAAGAATGTTGACAATTCAGTCAGGCTATAATATTCTTAACATTATTGTTTCCCTGCAGACAAAAGCTGGAAAACTCCAACTCAGGAAAAGGGCTGTGGTTGGGCAGTTAATACTTCATGAGAATCTGGGGATGCACTGCATTTCTGTGGACAGACTCTGTTTAAAAGAAGTACAGAATAGATGGATCGCAGATGTTTTGTGAGGACGCGGGCACATACGTATCATCTCAGAGTCATCAGGGCAGACATTTCTCACACTGTCAACAAAGCCCTGCTTCTGCTTAGGCCCCCGTCACACCAAACGTGCTGAATGTGATACCCCCTGAAGGAGGCTTATTCATCTCAAATGAAGGAGTCCATTTCAGACGCGGGGGTTGGGGCTACTTACCAAACTGTCCCGTAGACCTTTTTTTAAATTTATTTATTTATTTTTTGCGAGAGGAGTCAAAGTTGGAATGAAAATCAACACTGCAGTCCCACAATCGATCTTATACCCGGATCAGTTTCATCTGGGTGCATCTGAGCTGCAGTATTCCTGATTAGCAAAAGGATTAAATGTGATTGCAATCAGAGAGAGCTGCTGGTTTGAATCTCAGGAAGAGTAGTATCACTCGATAGTGATGAATTAAAAAGAATCTATTGTTTGTGCGAGGAGACAGCTGCATACGTCTGATGACAGGGTTTTCCTTCAGTCAGAGGGTCTCATCACAGCCAAGTCTTCATCAGGAGATCGACGTTCCCTTTGCTCGACCCCCAAACTGTCCTTACGGTAGATGACTGGACTCTGTGGCTTTGCTCAGGTTCAAAACAGTATCCTGGCATTTTCTCTAAGAGAATATTGGGCAGCGAGGTACATTTACATGGTTTAGACGGTTAAGATGAACTTGTGGTTCAGAGCTCAATGTCAGTCTTTGCCCAGATACCTGTGGCACAGGTTTTGATAGGCAGGACACCAGGTTTGTCTCCCTAATATCAACAAAATCAATCCAAGACACATTTTTTTTTTTATTTTGCTTTTGATGCATTTTATTTTTGGTGAAAAACATTCTTTTTTTTTTAGATTTTCTTTTATTATTCCATCAACTGGACCTGCACCTGAACATTGCCCATGTGTTGAGCTATGTTTGAAAGCAGCAGGGTCAGGCTATTGTTGTTTGTTTCCACCCTGCAGAGTCGTACTGTATGCAGGTCAGTGTATTGCAGGTATTTGTCATAGTGACCTCTTTCTCCGTGTGCAGGGCTGCTGTTACAGAAATCTGAACAGACAGACTCTGGGTGTGTGTAGAGAGCCGAGTCCCTGCTGTTTGCTACCTAACATCCACATTAATATTTCACACTGAGTTTGTGCACTTCAGTGTGGATAAGAGGCCATTAGAACACACGGTTTCTCACTTTATTCCAGGGCAGGATAATGTCACTCATATCAGTCGGAGGAAATTACTGCTTTTTAAAATAAGAGCGAGCCGGAGTGTTAAAACGGAAACAGCTTCTTCCAAGGGAGCTCTCTGTTACTGGACAGAAAAGTCCGAACCTCTTTACAATGTTCCCTGTGACCCTGTGGTTTGTGGTAAACTCCTCTGGATTGTTTTAGCCCTCTTCACTGCCTTGAGTGGCATCTTTTGAACCGGGTTTTAAAACATTCTTATTCCCAATATACCCACTGTAGGTGTGGACTATTTCATCAGGGTGCCCTTGAGTCTGAGCCTCTAAAGTTCAGTTAAACTAAGAAGACGTGATTTGGGCGGCTGTCATTGGACAAGAGGCGTGGACAGGTCTCCAGTCAATGTCAGGGCCAACACAGAGAGACCTACACAGACAGACAACCATTCACACCTACAGTCATTTAGCGTCACCGATTCACTAAACACGGATGTCTTACGACTGTGGGAGGAACACAAGGGTATTTTTAGCTGACTTTTCTGCCTTACAGGCTGCTTGTCTTTGTTATTGTGAAGCGTTTCTACGTCATTAGACAGAGTATATACAGTGGAAAGGTGACGGGAAGCAGAAAGCAAAATTGGACAGAAAACTAGTCCGACAGAAAACATAAACGCGGTGGCATTTTCTACCTTCACTGTCTTTTGTTCCAGCCTGTAGAGTGGTGTGTTAAGACCAGGGAGGTATAAAGTTGGGCAAAGAGCAGCCAAACTTGTTTCAGGCTTCAGGCGTGTTAGTTTCCTTCTTTAGTTTTTAATGTGGTAGAAAATTCCATGTTTTGGTGAAGTGTAGACAAGGCGTGAACCATGTGGACTATTTTTAGGCGTTGGCGGCTCACGGCTTGCGCCATCCTGCCATTTCTCCGACCTGACTCATCACCACCACCCCCACCGGAAATGAGCTTCTGTCTTTCTCAAATTTCAGCTTCTGAAATTTGAATATTTGCCTGTTTTGTCAGAGCAGCTTTTGGGTTTTTTAAATTGTTCTTCTGGATTAAAGAAGCAGTTTGAAGAGGCAGTTTGCTCATTAGGAAATTGCATTTTACACTAATCTCTGGCAATTCAAACAAAACATTTGCTCAAAAGACCATTCTGTAATTTGTTCACCCTTGATCTTTGCACTAAGCTTCATTAGAAAACTGCATTCACAAAACTGCAGCTTAATAAATGTGAAGGCTGTTTGGACGGCAGGTGTTGTTGCTTGCACACTCTCCATTCTGATTGGAGGTGAAGTGTCGGCACCTACAGCTGCTCAATGTTTGCACGTATGGCAGCAATTGTGCAGTGAGTCTGAGGGAGACAGGTGTTCTGACACGTCCGCGCAAACAAAATTGGTTGCAAACAAAGATGGCGGACTACCAGCAGTAATTATTAGCTGGACGTGGACCTTAAGACAAAGATGCAGAGCTGAGGGGTTAGGGTTAGGAAAAGCCACTAGCCAAGGTGATAAGAAACCTTTGAACCTCAATGAACGGCTACATCTGCACTTTGTCGTGCAGGTTTTTGGGTTTGAATTTGGATTTTGATATACAGAGTCGATGTATATAAGTCAGGCTGGGTCAAAGAATATTTGGCTAAAAGCTGAGCCTCTCTCAGCTCTTCCCTGTCAGGTAACCGGGGGCTTTCTTTTTTTAAAATCTGGTGAGTGAGTGGACTTTCCACAAACTGCTTCTCAGATGCTTCAGATGTAGGTGTACTGTAAATGTCAGCGTATCAGTTTATAAAAGCCACAGACGTGGTTGGACACATTCTCCACACACTATCAAACCGTTCAGCGGGACATTTGACCAACCTGTCAGCTTGCTGGTCGTGCAGGGCTGTATGACACACCATTCATAATACAAAGTGATCCACCAGGAGCCTGCACTTGCCTATATTCCATTGGTCAGTACAACCTCTTGCCAGATGTGTGGTTGATTTTTCGGGAAATATTCTTCTTCATTATTTAGCTGCTGCCCCCTGCATCGCCGTCCACACGTCAGTCTACTGGACTAACTACTCACATACAGACTGTGGTTTTCATGAAGGACAAAAGTTGGTCTGAACACAGCAAAAGTTCTCCTCTTGCATCTTTCCATATTTAGTTTACTTGAGGCTTGTTATCCTGCAACATTTGCATGTATCAAATAGTTTCCGTTGGCTCTAAAAAGCATTAAAAAATCCGGGGATTTTTTAAAGGTAAAGCCAGGATTTTATCTGATTACTGCAATCAGCCTAACCAGTAAAGCCTCGATGTGCAGAGAAACTTGTGATTGAGATCTAAATACTTTAAGTGAGCTTCAGTTTAGTCTTGGAAGGTTATTGAAAGGTCTTGGAAAGTTATTGGAAAAGTATTAAGTGTTGGGTGATTGTAATCTTGGTGTATGAAATCAGGAATTGAAGCGTGCTGTTTGAAGAGTCCCTCTGCCTTTGTCTTTTCCTTTCTCTGGCTTTAATTTCTGTCCGCCTACCTTTCCTTGAGGTTTTCAAACGTGCACGTCTGTGCCACTGTGCTCCCTCATCCATCCATGCCCCCCCCCCTTCCCCCCCCCTGCACCTCCTCTACACTCTTCCTCCTCCTTAGTTTCCCACAGTTCCCTGCTTCACCTATTGAACCCAGCCACCAGCCCAGGAATGGAGCAAGGGAACGGCAGGAATGTGGCTCCCAGTCCGAGCCAAAAAACGCAAAACAAGGAAGGCAAAACTCAAACGCCCCACCTCCTGGGAGCCTAAGCTTTGTTTTCATTGGCTGACCACCGTAGGCTGACCACATATTTACTGGCCTTATTGGCTGCTTTTCTGCCTTCATTCCCTGCTGCTTTCGAGCCTATCAGAGCGCTCTCATGCTACAAAAGTGTGTGTGTGTGTGTGTGTGTGTGTGTGTGTGTATCGTCACTGTGATACTTACCGACAGCACCGTCTTGAGTCTTGCCTGGTTTCACCAACAACACTGTTGGATAATTATTTTGTAGCTCAGGACATTGTTCCATATTAGTCCTTGTTAGCTTCAGTGCAGCCATATTAAAGCTGTCACACACACACACACACACACACACACACACATTAGCAGTGCTGCATTATTGCCATCATAAAAACACAACGTTAAAGTATATGAGGCAGCAAATATGGTGATGCTTTTTCTTCTGCTGCTCTGTGCAGTGCGGCATCATAAGCAGGCCAATTGCACGGCTATAGGCCAAGTTTCTGCGCTGCTATTATTAGACTCCACTTCATCCTACAGGGGAGAATGATAAAGATAAGTCAGGTCAGTCGGCTGTGTCATCTGGGACGTTGGCTGTTTTTTAATGTCACAATGCAGAGACTCCTGCGAGGCCCGCAACAGGAGACGGAGCTGAGAAATTCAGCAACGTGACACATAATAATACTAATAAGGAGGTCAGAGGTTAGTGAGACGGTGTCCTGACGGTGACAGTGTGAAAGGCAGATATTCTGTCGCAGAGTTTCTCTTCTCCTCTTTTACAATCCTGTTTGCGTTGGCAGAGTTGTTAAGAGACTGGATTAGGGCTGGGCTCTCCAATTTAAATTCCAATTTCTTGATTGCATGAAAAAAGAAATTACAGAGAGGTTATTCGTAACATGTTTCTCAACAACAGAATCCCTGAAGTATCACGGAGGATATAAAGGCTGGATAGGAATCAGATGGTCTCTAACCTCTGGGATGGAAACCATCTGGAAGACGAGTATCACATTTTGTTCAGCTGTAAGAGAGTAAGAGTCGTGGCTAATAGGAAAAGCCCCTGCTCAAGTGCTGTTTAAACCATATTAAACACTTAGTTCTGTCATGTTGTAGTGTGTGATTCATATGGTTTCGAGTTAATAAATCACAATGACCACTGCACTGTGCGTCTGCGAGCTTTAAAGTCGACTTTTGTTGCAGCAGAGACGCCTTAGTCCGTGACGGCGGTTGTTTGTACGTGGGAAGAACATACATTTTGAAACACGTCTTAGTCGCGGGTCCACACATTGTCCACAGTTCCTCCGGTGTGAATGGTGTGTCCACGTCGGACGGGTTCCTCACGGGGTGTTGGCACCTTGGTACAGCTGCCAGGAAGAAGGACATAATGCGCATTGAGGTTAGAAGATGAAGCTGTGTCCTTCCAATGTCTCATAACTTCGGGCTTAAAGGGCAACTTCACTCATTATGGCTCTAGTTTGTGAAACAAATGTATATGATACATACTATAAAAGAGTTCTCTGCCTTGCCTAGATTAAAACGCCTCCAAATGACATCATCCTTTATTAGTTGCTGATAATATAGAGTCTGTGGTCTTGGTTGACCTGCAGCTCAATCCTCCGGATGATGTCTTCTGGACCAGGTACTACTACTTTTTCAGTGGACCTGTAGCACTTTGTCATAGCGATGCTGTATAACGCAAGGTCATAAGGTCATTGTTGATACGACACAATCAGGAACAACGGATACAGAAGAGGCTTAAATGCCTCAAGACTGATAAGGAAAGTCAGACGAGTTTCAGACCACGGGACGACGTAGTTTCTCTCTGAGCACTCAGAAGTCTGTAGCGTCACCATCACCTCAGCTCACTTGAAACAGAGGTGGTGCTAAAACAAGCACCGGTTTCCAGGTGCAATCCACAACGTGTGACCAATGGAAGTCTAGTCGAGCCTCTGAAACATGGCAGTCTCTTTTCAAACGACCCTCCCCAACTTGGATGTTTATATTCCTCCAGCTTGGTGCCAGTTGCAGGACATGAACATCATCACACGCCCACTCGCTGTTCTCTGGATGGCTACCAGCTCAAGTCACGCATGGACTGAGTCGACACAGACTTTCACTAGGGAGGTGGCAGGATAAAATCAGCATTAAGGGGTAACAAGGGTCATTTTGTAATTTAGAAAATTACGGAAATTGTCCTCTTAATGTCCAGTCCAACTGGTTTAGACATTTCCATTCCCACACACGGTTCCCTTGGGTAGCATTTAGCTAAATTGCAGTATATATATCTGCTTGTTAAGTTTAACCACATGGCTACATGTCCAAGTGTCCTCAGGACTTATAAGTCACTTCGGATAAAAAGCAGGAGCAAAAAACTTGATGATCACTCATTTTAAAGGGCGAACTGCCTTTTTTTTCCAAATATTTTCCTGTTTCCTAATCTTAACTCAAACATTAGATGATAAAAAAAGAGCCAAACTTGTGACTTCTGCACCCATGGCAACAAAAGCCAACATCCACAAACGTACCATAGTGCTGCACCTTCATTCCTCTCATATATTTCTCAGTGACAACAGATCTCCAAATCCTGGTTGGTCACCAACCAAATTGCCTTGGTGAAAGCAGGCGGATTTGGCTGCTGCCTGAGCATCGTTCCTCTCTCATTTTCATTTTACACGTGTGGCATTTAGCCGACACTCTTACCCAGAACAGCAGGGGGTTTAGCGTCACACTCAAAGGCTCTGCTGGGGTGCATCTGGTGACGTTTCTCCAAATAGCAGATCGCCAGACCTGTGTGGTTTGGATGAAGACGTGTCTCTTTCGTTGCACAAGAAAGAAATAATATGGCTGAAGTTTTTTTTCTGATATCAGTATTAAAATGTTATTTGCTTAATTGACATTAAAGGAGATTCTACTTCTACTGTAGAAATCCTGCAACTTATTAAAATAAATCGTCTTCTGTTAACCATCTTGATCAGTTGCATAATTCTGCAGATTTAATTTAATGAACCCTCCTTTTTGTTGGAGTTTCAAAGACAAACATATGTACGTTGCTTATCACCTCTGTTCACCAAGTAGGTGACTTTACAGCTTTAACCCTGCATAAGATTTTTGGTTTAAGGTCTGAAGTAAACACAAAAGCGAGGATATTTCAGTGACTGCACGCTGAAAAAGGCAGAGCTGCAACATCTGTGCATCTTCTCCCCCCTCTGTGCTGATGTGTGACAGAAACATCTCATTAATGTGGGTGTGAACTCCTTGATTGTCTGTTTAGTGGCATGAAAAAGGACTTCAGAGCGCTTTAATGTGCTCCTGCTTGAGCAGCCACTGAGCACACTGCAGCAGCGAAAGCCACCGCACCACGTGGTCTTGCGCGCAGCCCATTGGCTCGTGGGAACACACCCCTGTCGTTTAGGTTTGTAGTGTATTTCCACTCTAACCTTTATCTGAAAGCGCCACCTCCCTCGCTTCCCTTAGCGACTTTCCGCCACCTTCCTGCATCGCACGTCACCGCAATCCTGCACATTTCCTCTCAGGTCGACATCTGAAAGCAGAGCTCAGGCTGACGGAGGCTGACAGCCTCGCTGCTGATGGTTTTTCGTGTGTTTTAGCTAATTAATGTCTCAAGATTAATGTGTTGATGATTAAATGGTGTGAAAACATTACACATTCTGTATTTAAACAGCCACACACTTTGCCTTCCCTCAGTGCCAGGAGGCGTTTTGTCACTCACAGCGGATTCATTAATGCTATTTATTTTAGTAATGTAGGGAATTTAAATTTGGGGAAACAAACTGTTGACATGGTGAGAAGTGGCTGGACTGCAGCCTAACCCGGCCCTGCAGTCTGGAGTCTCCCGTCAGGTTTCTGTTTCTCTGGTGAGGCGAGAGGTATTTGGTTAGAGCCTGGCTCTTCCACTCATCTGCATCTTATTTGAATTTCCTGCTTGCATAATTCCTTGGTTAATGGGGAACTGCTCAGCACTGCCACAGCTGTTTTGCCTTTCCTCCCTGGCAAGAGCGGCGCTCGCACAAGGGAGAGGAGGGAGAGGAAGGGGGGAGAGGGGGGGTGGGAGGGGGGCAAAAATGTTTAAAAAAGGGAATAATAAAAAAAAAAAATCTGCAAGTCATGTGGTGCAAAAATACAGTACAAATAACGTGTGATTCCCTGAGGACGGAGGACGGGGAATGGAGTCAAACACCCACCCACCCACCCACCTACCCGCTCCCATCCCTCGCTTTATCCTCCCCCTCTCTCTCTCTCTGCATGTACACAGACACACTCTCCAACCTCACCACACCCCCTTCACCACAGCCACACTGAGCATGTGCAGTGATAGTGAAGAGCCTCTCTTCTCCTTCCTTCTTCCCCCTTCCTCCTCCTCCTCCTCCTCCTCCTCCTCCTCACCCAGTCCTCAGCTCTGATGTGCTGCTTCCTGTAATTGGTTGGTAACAGGCTTGGGCAGCACCGTGTTGCACCAGGCGGACTTCACCCAGCCGCATTAGTGTGTTTACACAATCACGGCCTTATTAGAGGCTGTTTGTTCGCTCATTAGCCAACCTGAGCTGGAGCTTGAACCCTGCCACGGCTGCGCTAATCGCCAAAAGAACGGCAAATGTGCGGGAGTCGGTGGCGGTGACGCGTCTCGATGCGTCACGGCCTGAGACGTTGATTTAAATCACCTTAGTTAAAGGCCTGAACGTGTATTACGACACTTAATACATTCAGTTGTGGAAACTGGCTAATTTTTTTTCCTCTCTGTGTGACGTTTTCAGCTCAGGGTTAGTGACACACTGAATCCTGCCTGCTGTCTGAAACACAGTCGGACCCTTTAAATAATACATTTGCTGTTGTTAATGGTCTTCTGTTGGTTTTGAATGTTTTTCATGTTTGATCCCTGATGTCTCTATCGAACCAGCCCATGCTGATCCAGATCGCATCCTTACGTCAACATCACTACCAATCTGTTTTTCCAGAGCATCTTAGTTCAGTCAGAATTCATCAGTCACTTAGTTACCAACATAATTTGATTCCAACAACAGCCTGTTGACACCAAAATGCCAAAACCTTCGCTCAGGGATTTGTCTGTTTCACGTCAGGCTAAATAAGTGGGGTTTGGACTGTTGTGTGGACAAAAAGACATTTGAAGATGTCTGCAAAACCCACCTCTGACATTTACAGAGCAAAGCATCTACACCTGAATAAAAAATGGGAGTTGTTGCAATAATTGATGATAAATGTAATGACTAGTTACAGCTGTGGACTGCAGATTTTCCTCCTCGACGCTGCAGGCAGTCGTGGATTTAATTTGACGTAACTGGTTTAACAGTCAGCTTGCACATACTTGAAACTCTCTTGAATTGGTCCATCACAGTGAACCCTGCGTCTGCTTTTGTTGTGGTTTGGCAGTTCTGCCCGATTGCCTCAATTTGCATCAAAAATCATACTTGTCTCGTTGTCGAAACACATGATACACGTATTTTTAGATCCAGTGTGACTTGCACTTTACAAGGATATCTCTGTCTATGCTGTTTGTTGTGAATAAACCATAAATCTGTATTGATATCAGATAAAAAGATGCTCTGTACAGCTTGAGAAGTTGCCGGAGAGGAAAAAAAAAAAAAACTCCACTTCATTTTACTTCAGCATCAGAGAAATCCAGTGATGGCTGTGTGTGCATCTATTAGTACGGTGCCAGCAGCCGGTTCAGCCACATTCAGCCAAAGATGCCAGTTTGACCAACTACACACCTGCACAGTCACACAAACACTCACCTGTTGAACAACTTTTTCCAGTCTTCTGTTCACCAAGTCCCCACTTTTGTGAAACATGTCGCTGGCATCCAGTTTGTCATTAGCAATTCAAAAAAATCAAATTTCTCACATTCAACACTAGATATTTTCTTTTTGTACTATTTCGTTCTTCAAAACATTTGCAAATGTTTACATTTTACGCAACGTCCCATTGTTTCGGGGAATTTAGTTTGTTGTACGTCACACTTCCTCGATGCTTTAAAACAACATCTCTTGCAACAAAAGCAAGTTCAACCACCCGCGTCGCTGCCGGCGGCTTTGATTGGTCCACAGGCTCACTGAAGACTGCTGCTTTCAAAATGGTGGTCGTCGCAGCGTATACTTTTCAAATGCAGCCAAAACAACCGGGGGAAAGAAAAAGAAAAGTAAGTAATTTTAGCAACGGCTGGACAGTGAAGGACGAGGGTTTTGCCGTCTTTTCTACTGGACGACAGTGTTTTTGAGACTCAAAGCTCGGTGCCATTTTATTCTTTGGATTTGTACGGACAGAATGGTGTAACTCACTTGAGGATTCGGTAACACTGTGCCCCTGCAAACATTAGAAAATATAGGATCTACTCTCTGGCTGAGTATAAACTCTTGTTACATTTGCTGTTGTTGCTGTGGTCCTTGAATCTTACGTTGGTTTATATCATTGGAATCATGAGGTTTTCTGCTTTTCACCGGGTTATAGTTTGTCGAGTGCAATTGAGAAATACTTCAGGTGATTGTGTCTTTGTCCCTTGGGCGACCCAGTAAATAATAAGGGATGGGAAAATATTCTATAGATTAAATGCCAAAATAAATCATTAGGTGCAGCCCTGCTTTAAATGAATATTTAACATATGTGAACAATAACTTTCCCTCAAACCTTCCTCAAACTGACCCTGCGCTGCATTACCCGTTTTAAAATGCACTTTTGTGAAGGAGCAGTTCATACTATACTGTACTGTGTGTGTGTGTGTGTGTGTGTGTGAGGGCTTATCCACACTTGGATGCGACTAATACAATCAATGAAATCTTATTAGATGTTTTTACTCACTCTTTTTGTGTGTGATGTTTCCAGATCTGTCACAGCTGTTGTGTCTGCTTTTTATTACTTTCCCAGCAGGTGGGGGAGGCCTTTTCTGTCCGTCTTTATTCAGCCCCGTCGCCTCTTTGTCCCATCCTGTTATTAGCTCGGTCGAGCACCGGTCATCCTGACATATTGGGTCCTCACCAGCACTGGTGTCCTGCATCAATAACTGGGGTGGAATTTGCCGCGGCCCACATCAGTAATGAAATTTGCGGTGTCTTTGTTATGCAGCGGCCGTCACTGTTGTAATGTGAAGTCAGAAAGTGCAGATTGAACTCGGTGAGAAGCTCTAATTTTCACAGCAAGCTCGGGAAAGATTCTGTCCCTCTTCCTAAGACATTTGCATTCAGGTTAAACAAAGGTTTACAGATGGTTTCTGTACAGACAAATAGAGAAAAATGATCCTAAATAAGAGTCAATTACTAACATTTAGATTAATTCAGGACAATTGAATTGGTTAAAATAGTAAAATCCAATCTGACATTGTTATATATTAGGACAATATTGTGCTGATTGTCCTTAATGTGTGAGTTTGCTGTCTTTCCTTCTTAATATAGTTGGGAATTGGATATCGTTGGGCTTCAGACTGTCACCACATCTCTTTGGGCTGGAGGAAATTGTAATGTGTCTTTAATGTACTTTTCCCCCCCTGATTATTAATAATAAAGGATATATTAAGAAATTAATCAGTAAATCAACTGATGAGAAAACCGATGTAATTTTCCTGATTATTGCTTAGTCTGTCAATTAGCAGCTATTTGTAGAACTGCAAAATGCTTTTTCAGCTAGCGAAACCACCTCGGATCTGTGCCTCAGCTACTCATCCCAGATGGGAAATGAAGAAATATTGTTGTTTTTTACCGGTGTCCCCGTCTTTGCTGCCGAACCTTTTTCCTCCGAGCTAATTTTCAGCTAAGTTTTGCTGAGGTGCCAGTGCAGCTGTGCAAACAAACATGAGCTGAGCGCTGCTATGTGATTGGAGGTGAGGAGGAGGGGAGGAGCCAGCTCGGTATGAGCTGATTGGCTATGAGCAGGCAGCAGTTTCTGGTGATGTGTGTGTGTAAATCAAAATGGAAATGTCCAAACTATCGTATTTTTAAAATCGTATATCGTATAAATATGAGAATTATCATATATCTGGCAACGCTCAGCTCATATCCAATCAGATCACCCACGAGTCCGAGCGCACACTTGTGCGACATGTAATGGAATTTTGTCCAGTTGTTCCTGAGATACCGCGTTGATAAAAATGAGACCGACACGATGTCAGTGACCTTTGACTACCAAAATATAATCAGTTCATCCTACGGATGCTCCTGAGATATTGCATTCACAAGAATGAGATGGTCGGTTTAAATATGAGATGTGTTTTCCCTCCATTATAAACTGTAGTAAACTAATGATCTTTGGGTTTTGGATGATAAGTCAACTGCAATATGTGCTTATATACACTATGCAGCAGTACACGGTTTAGATACACTGGTTTAAAGTTCTGACTTTTCTCTGTGAGGTTAGTTCATACAAATATTGCAAGTCAGATTTGCTCATGTTCATGAGATTTGATTATTAGCGTAATCAGAGCTCCTAAAAGTGACATCTAAGGCTCCTGTTCTGCTTCATTTGTGGGATATTTTCATTCACAGTAATGCTGAGCTAATTGGACGAGGCCTCATTATCCTACACGTCTCTGTTTGTGCAGCATCGGCACACTGTCTCGCTCACATTTCATTTAGAAATTCTGAGCTTGTTGTCTCGCCGCTGTTGTGTGGAAATCCCCACAGTTCCACTAATGTGTTGTCATTAAGCCAGGAACAAGAAGACGTTTTTTTTAAGGTCCTTATGATTTCAGATCACCCAGCAGTCGTGATTATTATGATAATGATCTTATTATTATTCTTAATTTTTAGACATACTGGAGTTCTTTTAATTTTCCGCCACCCGTGCAATTTAAGCATGTTAAATGTGAACAATGTGTGGGGAAAGTGCACGTTGGGTTGAGCAGTATTCATCCAGTTGTGGACTGCTGCTCGTGTCAAGTGGGTTCCCCCCTAATCCATATCCAAAATGTGTGCTATCAATTCCTGTGCACAGTGTGCCAGTAATCCATCCATTCTTCATCTCAAACAAATCAGTGGAGTTAGATCCTTTATCCTGTTGGTTCAGCTTTGTACCTGCTGGGTTTATGGCCTTTAGCACATAACAAGCTGTCTTTATTATCCTCAGCAGAAAAGTACATCTGGTATCTTTCACTGTATTTTATATGCGTTGAGCGTTGTTTATTGCCACTCTGTCGTACCTGTGCCAGTAGGTAGTAGGTGGCCTACAGAACCACAATGAGGCTGATTTTTTTTTTTCCCCCAGACTGAGTACAAGTACTTACATACGTGCTTTACATTTACACACTGGGACCAATGCAGCAGCTAAACAGTTTTGCGTCTAGCATGACTTGATGGACAGTAAAATTCTGATTACTCCACTGCAGTCCGAGCAAATCTCATGAGAAGAGGAATCAGGTGGTAACAGAGCAACTTTTGCTAAAAGAAAAACAAGAAAAGATGAACAAAGTACAGATTTAGGGTGAGATCCTGGATATAGAAGCGCAGACAACATGGACGGCAGCGTCTACACAGAAATATGAAGGTAAAATACATTTAGAAAATGGAGAACTTCAGGTAACATAGTTACTATATATAACCCTTGTTGCAGATGTCAGTCACAAATATTAAGAGTTTTTAAAATATTCTTGACTATTCTAATATGACTGTTAGGAAGTAGATCTTAAGACTTGTCTTTGGCTTTACTTTTGTCTTCATTAATGATCTTAAAACAGTTCGAAACCACAGACATTTTCCCACCTGCAGTATTTAAGTTTTAGGAGTACACAAAGTACACAAAGTACACAAAGGCAACATCAGGCCTGATGACTGATACTGAACAAGAAACCGATCAGGGGATTGATTTTACATCCATTCTGCTGACTCTCACTGTAAACAGAAATCCTTTCTCTAATCGACCTGATTGGTTAAATTCATGGACAGACAGACGGACACTCCTGCCACTTAAGGAGAAAACCCACAAATCGAATTAATTAGGGCCGCGTGGTTCATTTGCATGTTTTGTAAGCACTAATTAAGATATGCAAAATAACCAGATCAAGGCCACAATCTAAATATATTTTAAGTGACTCGTTGGCAAAATAGATCGATGCCACGTCCTCCGCCGTCACATGAATGTGAGGCAGGACGTGCAGGAGTCGGTCTCGGTGACTTTGGCACTTAAATATTAAAACGGCTTGTAGTGACAGAGAGCAGCTGGACCTCACATCTGATGCAAAGGGTCTGCAAGAGCTGCAACCCGCAGTAACATATAGACAGGAGAGGACACGCTGCTGCACTTCCAGTAGATCTGTTCCCTTTGATCCGTCACAGGGAAACAAGAAACTGCCGTCTCTTCTGCCGCGTGATTGTTGGATTTTTGCTGCTGCAGTATTCCAAAGGGAACTTTTGTACTTTTTACTTTATTGAATTTATCTGACAGCTTTAGTTATAAGATGCTTTGCAGGTGCAGATTCTTAATTAAAAAAAAAAAAAAAAAAGCTCTAACTAATAAATGCTGACGCTACACAAAGTGGTAAAATCCGCAGCACCTTTACCAGCTGCTGTTATAGTGACTCTAACTTTTTTTTTTAATAATTACTAATTTCCAAAAATTTCACTTCTAAAAGTTTGTCAGACAAATCAGAAACCAAGCTTGAGCAGCAGCATTAACAACATTTCTTAACATGAGCAAAGAATTAAATGTAGCAGTATGAGCTGTTTCCTTGGTTTTGTTTTTCTTAACATTTTGTCAAATTTCAATTCTTTGAAAATGCACAACATTAAAAACAAACAAGCAGATCTATATTTTTTAACTACAACAATTAAACAAATTGATACTGACTGCGCTGATTAAAAAGTCTCCCACAGTCTTTTTGATTTTTCCAAATATTTGGGCAGTTCATACAACTTGCACAGTACAGAAATAGATGGTGACAGTTGTTGGTATTTGTGGTTTTCTGATGCAGCTTTTGTGTTGTTGCGTTTTCTTACTTTGTGGCTTTAGTTTCTATTTAAATAAAAATGTTGCTAATTTTGCACCGCTTCACGTTCACTGAAGCTGTTGGATGAAGTTGTTAAACGAAAGAAAAACAAAAAGCGTAGCTCTACATTTATGACACACAGACATTGTTCTGGTAACTGAACTGGAACTTGTAGTAATTAGAGGGAATGTTGTGAAACCGAACCTGCATAGCTGCGTTAACACTAGTGGTAAGTGAGAAAACGTGTCTTTTCTAATTTAGTTAAACTGGCCCTTTAAAGTGAAATGTGCAGCACACAGTCTCACGGCCCAGTAAAGTACAGTAAATTACACATTTTCTCAGCACTAGATGATCACCTCTGCGCCTCATGAGCACTGTGAGCACTGTACACACACACACACACACACACACACACCAGAGCAGGGCTGGTTAGTATCGGGTTTGTGATGGATGGAGGATGAGGTCAGTCCTGAGGGGGATCCAGACTCTGTGGAAAAGTCCTGTTGTTCTCTGTCTCTCTCTCTCTCTCTCTCTCTCTCCCTGCTGTGCTGCAGTCCTCTGATGATCTCATCCACTCACGCAGAGCCTCAGTCACCCACACACACACACACACACACACACAGCACATGCACTCATCACATCCTGGGGAAAACACTGCTGGTGATTCCCTCTTAAAGGAGCTTTGTTGATCATTGACCACAGCGATGCTGGATTTAAATAAACACTTGTTTTTTGTGATTTATTACGGATTTTACCCCTTTTTCTTTTCTTCAATCACTTTCCTAATCAACAGTATTGTGGTTAGTGTCTGTATTAGGTGGAATTGATTGTCTTTGTCGTTTTGACATATAGCTGCTGTCTGTGACTCCGAGTTTTACTGTAAGTGAAAAGTGTCCTTAGTCAGCTTTACCACATGGAGCTGTTTTGCTTTGACCTTGGCTTCTTTCTCTTTTATCGACGTCAGTAGGCTGTTTAATTTCTTCCCTTAAAACTGTGGGAGAAGCTGGAGGTAGAGCTGTGATCTCATAGTGACAGGTGCATTCAGGCTTTCTGAAAATCAACTACAATACTTTTTTTTTGCATCCTGCAGTTTGTCCCTGAACTCAGCACAATCAACAGTAGACTGCAATAAAACCATCAGTACCTGAACGCAGCATTTGGTGCCGATAGACAGTCATAACTGAGTCAGATTGAAGGAGTTTTTCAGCTAGAAGCTGAGTCTGCCAGTATGGGCAGTAGGTTCCTATTGACATTTAGGTATCGTCCTGATAACAACCAGTAAAGGCCATTGAAGGGTTTGATAACATTCAAGGCAGGTGATACAGAAAACCTAATTTCCATAACAACAAATACTGTATAATCGAAATAATTATGCAAATCAGTGTCAGATTAAGTTTTACTCAGGCGCTGTGACTACAAATGATCGAATCGGTGTGTGTTTCTCTGAGTCTCAGGATCCATAAAAGATTTCAAATGTGAACAATGTGCGTTTTTAAAATGTTCAAATGAATATGTCATATTAACATATTAACTTCCAATTGCAAGTTTATGAATGTAATCAAAACGACTAAACCTATTTACATTTTACTTCCTTTAGTCATGAAGGTTTGTGGCCAGATTCAGCACATTTCACTCAGTCCACACTTGCTGGACACAATCTGGTGTTTAAGTGCTGCAACAAATCTCGCATGTGCAGCTCTGCGTTGCCTTCGTGGGTAATTTCAACGTGGGAAAGGTGTTGAGTTCATAGAAAATGTACTTGTGAGCACCATAAATTACTCAGAGATCATTGTAGACGTCTGCGGCTCATGAGACACACGTTTGCCGCCATCACTGAAACAAATGTCAGTGTGCGACGGCTCAGCAGTCTATCAAAACATTCAACATTTATTTTCTCTGTTCGTCAAAACCAAACAAACTGAAATGTCAAGAATTTTATGAAACCTGCCCAAAAGCATGAAGCTGGAAACCGATGCTGCCAAGTATGACAACAAGACGTTTCTGCATCAACAGCACATTAACACCGTGGACCTTTCAAAATAAAGCTCTTGACTTTTGTTTTTCAGTTATTTTATTAGGGTGGTATTGATTTGTTAGAGCATTGATCCACACAGAAAGAAATGTAAACTGCAGCTAGTAGTGAAGGTTGGCTGCTGTGTGTGTGTGTGTGTGTGTGTGTGTGTGTGTGTGGGCCTTGAAGGTTGAGAATGGAGGTAAATGGAAAGCTGAGCAGTAAAATATTCAAAGGGGGTAAATACAAAGGTGTCAAAGCCCAAACACACACTCAGTCCTGAGGACAGCACGTGATTCATCTACATTCAAGCACACACACACACACACGAACATGTGTACAGAAACACACTGTGTTGTATGAGCAATTAATCACATTTCAAGCAGTCAGTGTTGCATGATGATTGGCTTTGATGATTGAACAGGTCTGACACACATTTCCCAGGTGTTCAAATAACCTTCCACAAATTTTTTCTTCTTGTTCCTTCTCATCCCTTTGTCTTTGTCCCATGTGTATATCTGTCCTTTGCGCTGTGCATGCATATGGATATAAAAGCAGGACGTTGTTTACTAGGAAAGAAGTAGTTCATTTTCACGCTGAGTAGCTATGCAGTAGAGTTACTCTGCAGTATGTGTCCTTAAAATAACACAACCATTATGTGACGCACACCGGCCCAATGATTATTTTTCCCTTGGACAGTCAGTGGAAAAGGACTTTTGCAAACATATTTCTTTTTTTTTTTTTTTTTTTTTGGACAACACAAGCTCCAAGCGAGGGAGTGAATCTAAAGCAAGGAGAATACAGACCGAGCTTACAAACCACTCCACTGATTTATACCAGAGGAGATGGACTATGTGTTAAAACGCAATTAAAAGTACATCCAAAGTATTTCTGGAGGCGAAGCATCTCAGAAGTATTTGGTTGCAGACTGAGATGGCAGGAAGTAGTAGCTGTTAGCTGAAAGTTGTTCATTTCAGCAGGATTCCGATTGAAGAGACCTGATCAGCATCAGATACTAAAATTAAACTGAACCAGCCTTTTGTTGGTACATGTTTCCGCATAACGTACAAATCACAGGTGTTTTGTTTTTTATTTTTTGATGAAAAACTCTTAATTCCATCCATGTTGTAGATGTTTGTAGACGCTCGCAAGCTGTGACTCTGACATGGTTTGGAAAGTCCAGACCAGCTGTAGGGGTCATTACTTCGTTCATTTTATGCATCTTGGGAGTCAACTGGAAATCGGCTCCGTGGGCCTGCAAACACAGAATGTACAGCATCCAGGCAGGTTCATACGGCCTGAATCTGGATGCGTAACATTGAATTGAATTTTTTTGTCATGTGGTGTCCAGTTTTTCTTGAATGGCTCAAATTTTCCAATACTGCTAAACTGCGGGAGGACAGTAGCACGTGAGGAGTAATTATGGAAGCAAGCCCTAAATTAAAGAATAAAGTTTGCCTCCATCTGGAGTCACTTTCAGGTGAAAATGAAAACCTGCAAACAGGTAAAATCCGACAGAAGTTCAAGTGTTGGGCATCGAAGGAACAATTTGCTGACGCTAGTGCAAAGATATTCTGCTGCTGATCATTTGTTGCGCTCATGATGTCTGTCTTTGCTCTTTGTTTTTCCATCTCTCTCTCATTTTGTCACTCCCTTCTCCATGTTGGCACATGTTGCCACGGTAACCACTGCCTCCTTTTTTTTGGGCCAAGTTGTAGTGGTGGGTTTTTTTATTTTTTCTTTTCTTTTTTTTTCTTTTTTTTTTTTAGTAAGGCCCATACTGGGTTCAAACTGCTGTTTCATTTACGCACACTCACATCACACAGTCACACACACGCACCACTAACACCTCCTCCGTCACACACATCGTCATCAACACTTCTGTCTGCATCTGCACACACACGGCCACACCTACGCACACGTACAGTAAATTTGATTTGTGTTGTGATTTGCCTGTTTTCTCACACAATTCACGTCCCTCTCTCCTTTCAGATCCCACAGGAGATTAGTCAGAGTGCCGCCGGCCACAGGATCATCTAGAAGAGAGGTACTGAGGAGGACGGACGGTGATTTGAGGAGGAGGTGCAGCCTGAGGACGAGCCCCACCCCTCTACGGAAGCCCCTCCCTTCTGAGGAAGTGCAGTGAGTGTTACATTGTCATGTTTGTCGTAAAGTTTTCTTGGCTGTAGATTCTGTGAAAGCACAGATGTTTTATTCTGACACACCTGCACATCGTCGCAGAGAATCTGTTCAGTTGGGTTCAGGTTCTTGTTTTATTTGTTTAAATGAAAATGCAGACATTATATGACGGCCTCTAGATAGAAAGGGGGAAAAAAGGCTTCATTGTAATGTCCACAACTGTATCCATAAAACATTTTAAGTCTGGACCTTGAAGCACTCTGCCTAAACCAGCAGGAAAAAAAAATGTCTTGAAGCTGCATCTTGGTGCACTCAGAGGTGACGTTTTTTTTAGAGGTGGCTGAACTTTGGTTGAAAAACAAGAAGATGCCATTTTGGCATTCAGTGTTTTCCACCAGTTCTCGGTATCTGTTTGTTTAATGGCGGCTTGGCGGAATCCAGGATTGTGGGGTGTGTGTGCGGTGGGAGCAGGGGGAGACGTGACTTATGTGTTTTGCAGGCCAACACGTAAACAAGTGAACGGCATTGTCGAGCTGTTGCAGGTTGAGGCGTTTGGTGAGAGTTCGGCGGATGAAACGAAGAGCTCAGTCTTGCTTTTCTTTACTTTTTTGTTACAAATCTGTAAATGTGTGCATAGCCGAGTGGGGGCTCCTGTAGTTTTGTTATCTATACCAAACATCCCGTGTGGGTCGCGGTCGTGAGGTTTTGTAACACAATCTTAGAACATTCAGCTATGAGGTGACGGTAAAAAGGAGTTTTGGTCCAAAAAAATCGAATAAAGCAAAACTGCAGAGTGTTGAAACGTTTACACATTTGTGACCCAAAATGTCAGAAATTAACCTGCAGTCCTGCTCCTGCATGAATTATCTATGGACATCACGTCAAAACAAAAAGCTTGACCTCAGCTGCCTGGATGAACACACGGGGGGATTGACGTAACGTGTCAAAATGTAACCAGTCACTCTTCTAATTTTTAATCCCTAAAATGTTGGAGATTGTTGGCTTTTCTGTTGGCGTGTTCACGTTAGTTTGCGCGCACAACAAAACAGTTAAACGTTTACGATCAGTTTGTAGCGTATCTCCTGCCACCAGGTGCAAACAGCTGCATGTGAATGTAGTACGCAGAGATTTACTGAGAGGCCCAGTCGGCAGCGATGAGTCAGTCAGGAGGTTCTGATCAGACGCCTCTGGGCAGAAAATCCAGCAGGAGAAATAGAACCCCGGATCCTCAGAGGAGATCGAGGAGGAGGAGGAGGAGAAAATATTCACATGCATGCATATTTACAAAAAGTCACGAGTGTGTGTGTATGTGTGTGTGTGTGTGTGTGTGTGTGTGTGTGTGTGGAAGTAAAGCGTTGAAACTGAGCAGATCGTCTCGTCTTCTACGATTGACATTCCACAAATGTTTGCTGTGTTTTTACGAAATTGTACACTGGAGCAGAGAACAGTGACTTCTCGCCCATCAGGAAGAGAAAATGTGAAAGTGAAATCAAATCCAGCCTCACATCTTTGGAATCTTTTGTCCCTTCGGTGTCCTTCGATCCACCAGAACTCCAGGGGAGAATAAAAAAAACAGCACAATTTTTGCACAATTCAAGACCATATGAGGCATTTACTTCCCCTTAAACCAGTCTGTGTAGCTTATTTTTTACCTTTTTTCTCCTTCGACTTACTAAAGCAAAGTTGTTTGTTTAATTTTTCCTTGTGTACAGTTTCCAAACTTTTTTTTTCTCGTGTTAAATTAAAACCAGGCTGCTTTTCACAGATTTTGTCATTTACATGACTGAAAGCCATCACGGGAGGTTCAGTTTGTGGACTTGTGCTGTAAATGCTCGTGAGAAATGGAAGCATGACAAAGCGAAGTGACAGTGGAAAGGTGCAGAGAGGAAGTGGAGTGATGGACAGGGAGAAGGCCAAGACACCTTTTTTGCACAGAAAGTGGCTCCAGAAAAAGTCAGAGGGACATTTAAAAAAGATGTGACATTTCATTTCCAAACTTAAAAACAGAAGTACAGTTTTCTGCAGATTGGCCTTTGTAGAGTTGCAAAGTGCAGATGGAGTGAGTGAGAGCTGGTTTGAGGAAGCCGAGGCGAACGGGAGGAAAGAGGGGGAAATCATATTTGAGAGCAAAGTATCAAATGACTCAATTTGATCCAACAGGACTAATGGAAGAGACACGTTCTTCGAACTGTAAATACAGTCAGAGACAGGATGGATGAGAGAAAGAGGAGCTGGTTTTTGAATCAGGTAGGAATGTGTGTGTGTGTGTGTGTGTGTGTGTGTGCTGCTTTGGAAATTGCTGCTTTGGTGTCGATCCGTCCTCAGCTGGATCCAACACGCTCGGTTCAGCAGGTTCATGCAGTAACAGTTTAAACATGGCAGCGTCTACAGCCTCCGGTGCCCCCGCGGCACTAAACCAGACCGGCTTTGTAGTCCAGGCTGCCACAGAGGCTGCTGCTATGTTCGAAGGTTGTGTAATTTGGGACAGCACAGATTTGGGAAACTTTTCAACAAAGCTTGTTTGAGTAGAGGCTCTGCAGTTTGTGTTAAAAAGTTTTGGTAACCACATCTGGAGCCATCATGGAGGTCCTGTGCTGAATATTTGTTCTATGGATAAAAGTCTCACAAACAGCAGAGAAACAGAAAGGTAGCTGGGGGGGAAAAAGGCCGGTACATTGATACAAACTCTGCCCAGCAGCAATCCAGACGGTCGTGTGGCTCCATCTTAAAGGAGCAGCCCACCGAAAGTCTGCGTTTTAAGCTTAAAACACGTCGTGTGAAGTTTGTAGCTTGGATTCACCACGGTTCCAGTGGCTCCCAACAACAAACCTGGAGTTGGTAAGAAAAGAAAGTGGCAACATCTTCTGAAGATGCAGCATAATCTGCCTCTGAGGTGTCTGTGCATCAATCATCTGTTGATTTGCCAATAAACTGCCTCCAAACAATCTATGTGATTGTTATCACACACTGCATCAACCCATCATTATGGTTCAATACGTAACCTTCCACCTCACGGCTGTCTGACAATGAAGCAACGTCGAGTATTGGTAGTAAAAATGACGGACGCAGTAATGATTTTAAAATCATTTAAATTGGCTGATTTTCATCTACGGCCCAGAACAAAAGCAGAAAAACAACCAATAAACCAAAGACCATGAGAAACTGAGCATAACTAACAGTGAGCCTGGTCAGTGGTTGCAAAGTTGAGCAGCTTTTAATGAGTCAAAGTTGGACTTAAAAACCAAATCAAAGAACTACAACATCTTGTCAATCATTTAAAAACAGCAAAGGTTTGTAGTATTTTAACCTAAATCCAGAACAATAATTTTCATCCACCCACTGCATTTTCTGAACCCACTGAGTCTACTAGGAGGTGCAAGGCTGGCTACTGAACCATATTTGAAAAAGAACTGATAACGGCCCAATGGATATCAATTGCCACTCGTACAGCACTTTTATGCAAAGCGCTTTGCAATATTGCTTCTCATTCGCCTATTCACACACCCACCGATGTGGTGGCTGCCTCGTTCATTAAACTAACAAATCTAAATCAAGACGATAGTGGACGACAAGCAGCTGTTAATGAAGATAAAATCTGAGTGTGTCAGAACAGTCCAACGTAAACTTTTAGGGCTTTGACTTGTTTTTGTATTTAAACTGCTCATTAAATATTTTACAGTGTAATGAGCCAATCGCATGACATGTAGGCATGATCAAGATAATCTGCTGAGTCAGAGCATCACAATGGGGAAGAATGACGATTTAAGTGACTTTGAACGTTGCAGGGTTGCTGGTGCCAGATGGGCCGGTCTCAGTATTCAACCTGCTGGTTGACCAGATTCAGCAGTAGAAGACTCAGTTTGTGCTATGACACCATGTCTCCTAACGCCAAGGAACGTTTCCTGCACCTTTTGAATCTTTGCCACGATAAATTAAAGCACCTCTAAATGCAAAAGGTTCTGGCAAGATGTGCCTAATTAAGTGGCAGGAGAAAAGTCCAGAAGAAGTCTACCTTTAGTGTAAGACAACAGTTGTGTTATGACTTGGATGAGTCAGGAGAAGTTAGGTTTGAATTGAGCCTCCACATTGGGACCAGAAAGGGAAGTGACGAGGACGCTTTTACGCACTTTATGGAAAATGTAGGATGTGGTGTTTTTGGAGCCTCAGCTAAAATGGTAAACGGCCACTTGTAAAGCGCTTTACAATGTAGCTTCTCATCCACACACACACACACACACACACACCGATGGCTCCCATGCGAGTTTTGGTTCAAACTAGAAGAAACTCAGTGTCACTAAGGATTTTTTTTTTTTTTTACTTTATATTTCAACTAATTTGACTATTGCACATAGTTCACATTTCACAAACATCACGTCCGACTAAAGAAATTATGATTCAGCTTTAAGGTTTGTTATGTCAGTGCAGCCTTATTATATTTATACTGTGAACAATTTGGCATATGCAGTTTCTAGTAGGGAGGAGGGTTTTTCCAGAGAACCGGCCAGTTAGTTTACACTTCATATGCTTTTAGAAATTCTTTTCATATCTGTGGCTTGCTGGTAAACACACAAGTGGTTTGTAAAACTCGGCAGTGTTGAACATGCTGTATTCCATACTGCTTCTGCTGGTATGAGATTTTTCTTTTGCAGCACCAAGCACCAAATCATAGTCACCAGTCTAAGGGCTCACTAGTGCAGAAAACCTGACCAACCAAAGCCAAAATCTACCAGCGTTTGGCTGCTGTCCAGTCAGCTTTTTCAGTGTTTTCCTGGGCTCCAGCCAGCCTGCAGGCCGGTGCCAGCCCCACTGGGTGCTTGGGAAGGTTTATTTTCACGGCCCTTCTGCTTTATTGAATGGGCCCTGTGAAGCTCAAGGGGTGGAGCACCATGCTAACACTGCCAGGGTGATGGGTGCAGTTTGCACATGGGTCATCTCTGCTAAAAATATTTGCATCAGAGGTGCTACAGTACGGTCGGCATCTCGAGTGAAAGCATCCACCAAATGGCTCATTGCTTGGGCTGCACAAACTGCTCTGCACCTGATTGTTTGGTGTTATTTTCTTTCCCCCTCCTGCTCTTACTTCCATGGAGAATTCCTCCACTGGCTTTCATGCCGAGCGAGTTTCGCGACCCTCAGGCCTTTGGAACTTGATTAAAATCCGACTTTATCATTGAAAAAAAAAAAGAATGGGCATGGGGAGGCGATAAGGCCGTTTTGCTGCAAAGCGACTTTTTGCAGATAATGTGGCTTTATCACCACGGTGATACATCACCGCATGTATGGCTGCACGGTTAGGCCTTGCAGTTACTTCAGTCCCTATTGTGAATGAGATTATTAGTCTTAATTATGCAAAGAATGAAAATATTTAACTGCACATCACATCAACATTTAGTTTCCAGCAGATCTAAATGTTTGAATATGCCTAGAATGTCTCATTATTAATTGTGGAAAACAAAGGCTGCACGATTAATGTGATGCCCTAATGTTGTGTGTCACCCTCTGATCATACTGTTGTTGATAAAATCGCCATCTGTTACCTCCAAATGCTACTGCTGCTGTATTCTTAAAACCAGAGCGGTGGCGGCGGCGTAGCAGCGGAAGCGAGCGGGGATCTAAACCAGCAGTGGGAGTATGAGGAGCTGAGCAGGTACTCTGTGAGGGCTGATGGGATCTCCACAACCGCTGGTGGAGGTATCGACTACGTGGGAGAGAATGAGTCACCCTGAAAATCCACACTCGCACATACACACCTGTGGAGGAGGTGTGTGTGGGCAGTCGGTGTGGCCGGGCAGATTGCCGCTCGCCTCTCTTGCTGAGCTGTAGTATGAAAGTGTTGCCTCGCTGCTGCAGCTGCTGCTTCTGCCGCCGCTGCTGCTGCTGCTGAACTTCACCACCACAACATGTCGTTTCTTTGCTTTTTTTTGTGTGTCTTTTTTTCCTGTTGCGTTCTCCACCAACACACCTGCGCCAGAGCCAGCGTGGTTGCTGCTTGTAGCAGGAGACGTTTTACTTGTTGGTGAATCACGTTTTGCTTTGTGGTGGCGTATGATTTCAGCCCTTCCTCTGAGGTCCTGGGTGTTGAGTTTGTAACATTTAGGTTGGTTTTTGTTCCCTTCCCTCTGCTATACAGTGCTGTGTGGGTGTTGTGAGTTGAGAAATCTGTCACCTAAAGTCTGTGAGACCTGAACCTCTCGAATTTCAAGAAAAAAACTACACACACAAATTAATACAATCAGAGCTGTTTTCACCACATTCAAAGTGCCTATCTGTTCACACCCGAGAACAGTAATTAAACTTTTTTTAAAGTTCCAATTTCGACTCTGCATCGGAGTAATTATTGACTATTTTTGCAATTAAATTTTAACACTTGTTAAAGATGAACTCCCTTCACAGTTTCATTGTTGCTATACAAATGGTGCCACAGCATATCAACAGTCAAAGATGCAAATATGATTAAAACCAATGCAACAACATCACATGTATCTGAAAAGCAGTTTTGTTTTTTTACACGGATTAAAACTCACTCGTTGTATTAAAACCTGAACCCCAGAAATGTTGTGCCAACACATCATTTTACTGTATTCACTGCATGTTAAGCTGTAACATATTTCAGATTTACTTTAATATAAACACAATTTTGAGGAATAATAATAATGAATCTGTCAAACTCATAATTTGCGTCATCTCCTCTGTGCATCAGAGGGAATTTAAAGTTAGTTAGCTTTGTATTTGCATAATTAATACAGGAAATACAGTAGGTCATGAAGTGTTGTGCTTCTACTGTAGTTCTGAAAAACCACATAGCAACACATACAGATGAAATTGTGGATGATTGTTTTTTTGAACATGAGTTCAAGTAAAGGTTTGAGATTAGAAGAACTGAAGTCCATTTGCTGGTCCTGGAGTAAGCCAGAAGAAGAACTATAGAACTGTAGAGCTGACATAATGGATCGGCTCTCAGAATAAGGTGGTGCACACCGATTGGCTCAAGGAGCGTTGGAAGACCTTATTACTGGTCACGTGACTTTTCACCAAAGCTTCATTTGTCGGTGTCCATGCATATTATCTTAACAGTATGGATTAACCACAACAACAATGGCCCAGTGCACAATAGATTGACCCACTGAACCTTTTGGTAGGTAGAAGACGGCCTACTGAGCCATAATTATGGGTTGATAAAGACTCGGAATGGTCCATTAACTGGTATGATAATGTCCCAGTCAGCTGCACATTTTAAAGAACTGCATGCAAGTATTTTGTTTGAGTCAGGGGCAGAAAGCTGCAAAATAGCTGGCGTTTCAGTGAAGTGGAGGTGAGATACAGCTGATACCGGGCTAACGCTAATCAAAACAACATTGTGTTTGACAAATGAACACACCTGGAGCCAATGGCTGCTTCGGAATTGAGCGAAATCTCAGCAAAGCATGAAAGCGCTACATGCAGTTTTCTCATTTGCAGCTTGTGCATAAAATATGCTGGAGCCTGGATGTGGCTACATCATGCAGTTTATGGGCAAATGTTGATTTATTTCAAGCTTGTCAATTCGGATCAGTGTGGAGCAATGAGAAGTCTGTAGCCTCCCTCATGTGATATTAACAGTAAAGTCCTTCGTGTTACACTTTCTTGTGCTGATTTTCTTTTTCTTTTTAGGTTTGTGAAGCTTCTCGCCAAATCCAAAACTGTGGCCCTCAGTAGTTTACTGTGTGTTTTATATATATTTAAACTCTTGGCTTAAAAATCATTAGATTTTTAAGGTTTGAGGGTTTAAAGGCAGTCATCATGGGTGTCTCCAGGCTTGTTGGCCCCAGCCACAGACAATAGGGAGCTCAGTATTTAACCCGTAGTGAAAGACATCTCCCCTTGACAGTTTCGGATTTTGAGCATCAGCTCCACGTTCGTCCAGCAACAGCAGCTCCGTAACACGGGAGTTTATCCAGCGCCACATAATTGACGCCACAATGAAGTCAAGTGTTTTTCAGAGTAATGAATGTTAGGCTGTTTTAGTCTGGAAGGTAGAACCGCCTCACAGCTCCCCCCTGAATCACCCACCCACCCATCCAACCATTCATCCACCAACACATTTGTTCAATTTTGTTAAGTGCCACTCAAGAGATACTCCTCAAAAATAAAAAAATGAAATAAAAAATTCTCAAATTGATTTTCTTTAGGGGGGAGGGGGTGGGGGGGTTAGAAAGGTGCAGATTTTACATGTTTTTAACAGCTAAAGTAAAAGCAGAAATGGAGATTTTAAAGGTAACTAATCCAATTACAGTTAAAGAAAATGTGCTTGCTGTGTTCAAAATGGAGAAGGGAAACAAGCTAATTGCAGCAGAAGAAGGCACCCAATGACCCACATTTAGCCCTTCTACTAATTATCAACAGTACTCAGGTGTGTAGATGTATTTGTCAGAAAGTGTAGCAGCCTGAGGATGAGATGTAGTTTTAAAATGGGTTGAAATTGGCAGATAATTCTCAGAAATACAAGACACAAGTTTGTCAGTGGCTGTGTAAAGCTGAAGTTTTGAAGGATGTATGTTTGGTTTATTACGTGAAGGGCATTGCTGTTTCTTTCTATGGGAAGAATATCCTAAAAAATATGTATACGTTGCTAAAGGGGCACTGTAAATGTAAAATTCTCATTCAGAAATTTGGTGGAATTGACTTAAAATAACGCGTTAAATCAATGCTTTCCTGAGAGTTCACTCAACACATTAAGTGAAGTTGATTTTAAATGACAACAAATACAGCGTATTGGTAGATTTCCCAACAAGAATTGTTTGAGAATTACTGTTATACAAATATTGTTCTTTTTTTGTAGTTTAAATAAAAGATTAACTGTGGAAACTTGCTGCCTCTTTAATTTATGATAAATGACATTCTGACAGGTTATTGTTGGAAAACAAAAACCCTGTCAAAGTTCAGTGTTGAATGCCGTCCCTCCCCCGTCACTGGGAGAAGCTTCACAGGCACCGATTGGAGTACGTGTCCTAAGAGGACCAGCTTATTGCGTTAGCTGCAGGACTGTTTCCATGTTTGACAAGTTAACTCTTCAAATACACTGGGGCAATTTAGTGGGTGCTTCATTTCACAGAACTACCCAGAATGAACACGTTAGATCAAGTCGATCAACCGAAACTGAGATTTACACAGCAGATTATTTAAAGCAACCTGACATAGATTTAGAAAATCATTAAACTAACAAATCTAAATCAAGACGATAGTGGACGACAAGCAGCTGTTAATGAAGATAAAATCTGAGTGTGTCAGAACAGTCCAACGTAAACTTTTAGGGCTTTGACTTGTTTTTGTATTTAAACTGCTCATTAAATATTTTACAGTGTAATGAGCCAATCGCATGACATGTAGGCATGATCAAGATAATCTGCTGAGTCAGAGCATCACAATGGGGAAGAATGACGATTTAAGTGACTTTGAACGTTGCAGGGTTGCTGGTGCCAGATGGGCCGGTCTCAGTATTCAACCTGCTGGTTGACCAGATTCAGCAGTAGAAGACTCAGTTTGTGCTATGACACCATGTCTCCTAACATATCTCCAAGATGTGCCTAATTAAGTGGCAGGAGAAAAGTCCAGAAGAAGTCTACCTTTAGTGTAAGACAACAGTTGTGTTATGACTTGGATGAGTCAGGAGAAGTTAGGTTTGAATTGAGCCTCCACATTGGGACCAGAAAGGGAAGTGACGAGGACGCTGTTACGCACTTTATGGAAAATGTAGGATGTGGTGTTTTTGGAGCCTCAGCTACTCTAGAGACTAAAGGTCAGAATGTGCTGCCTCTGCTGCTTCAGTGTTAATTACACGTGTGTCCTTCTATGCCTAGTGTCTCTCAGGCGGATGGTGCAGCAAATGTAGTACTAGGGGATTGTTTTGGGAATTTGTAGGCCTGTTTATACAGTAGACAGGAAACGAGGGAAGATGCCTGGAGATGGGGTGTGACATGACTAAACATCCTGCCACAAAAGACGTCGTAGTGTTTTCTCGTAAGACAAGTACATTTGCATTGTAATACACAGTGGAGGCCTGACTGTGATAATCAGATATTTATTAGGAAGATTTTGTCAAAAGAGTTGATACAAAGAGTGATTGTGTACATTAATAAAAAATAGATGTGATGGAGCGAGATTGAACCTGACTTTATGCTGATTTCCCCTCCAAGGAGCTGAAAACCATTTGTCACCTTTCATGATATTCAGGCTCGTTTTCGTGTCTCCAGAAACACTTTCACGTCACTGGCTTCAGTGTGGGTCACACGTCACACATTTCATAATAACTTAACATACGAAGATACGTTGAAGTGTTAACATTTACTGGCAGGAATAAAAATCCTTGGAGTGTGAACTGGGTTATGAACAAAAACATATTTTAATGTTTCTCAGGTGTTTTCCTGAAAAATGGAGTGAGAGTGTTAGTTTCACAGAGCTGAGATCACATTTCTGCTGTTCAGAGGTGGTACGCTGTGATACTTCACTGATATCAAACAGTACTCCCAGCGAAGGCCAATTGGAGATAGACTGCTGGGAAATTTCTAAAATTACTATTCCAAATTTACAAGGTGGAGCGCTGCCACTGTTAGACAGTTTAGGGAGAGCCGCGGTGCGTAAACCGTTTTAGTTCGTCTCCTGCTGTGATGCAATCTGTTACAAGCATCAGTCAAATCACCCTCTCTGTTAGAGGATAAGAAAACACAGCCGTCAGCCAAGTCGGTAAAATCGGCAAACATTATGGAGGATTCCCCAACCTGCATTTTCACTGCAGATCGAGCTGCACCACTCCTGCTTTTTCCGAGAGCGGCTGAAGCTGCAGGGCAGCACTTACAGGACGCCTACAGGTGCTTTTAACACATGCAGCGTCTACATTCAAGCATTTCTGATTAACAGTCTCTTGCACGTCCTCGTTGGAGGTCTTATTGTTTTGACCGTGTTATTGAAAGCTTCTGTTTATGTCCTTTTGATGAGTCCACAACAGAGTTAGAGGCACAATCTGCTTCCTGTCCGCTTTACTGAATACAGATGGGCTTTTTGTCCCCAAATATTTAATTTCCTGGTGCCCTTATTCCTTATGCTGCACATTTATGGTTTCACAACTCTCAAAACAACTTCAGGAAATGGCTGGAATGGAAACATTATTATGCCATTTATGTATTTCTGGGCATACAGACAGGTAGCGAAGCATTAAATAAATGACTGGAGAGGCTCCTGTGCACGATGCGAGGCTCGTTGTTCTGATGGAAATTATGTGAATATACACTGTGGCCTTCAGTCACACGATCGCTGCCATTGTCAAAACACAGGATGTCGTCTTAAAAACTGGTCTCCAGAGTTTGGAGACCTGGTGGATCAGTACAGGAGTTTATGATGTCGGACCAGTCCCAGAGGAAATCCTCCTTCGGGAAGGTGATCATGCTCAGTTGGGTTTCAGGTGTTTAGCTTCACCTTTATGATGTAAATGCGGTGGAGAAAATAGTCTGTCGCCACAGTTAAACAGCTACTCTCCAACCCATTGAGTTTAATAAACTGGGGGCCAACTCAGTGTGTGCATTGCTACTTTACTATTTTCCATTGATTCTGTTTCCAGTCTAAATTATTCATTGCTATAATGGGTCTTTGACTTTTTGCAAAGCAAATTGAGAAATTGTGGCATCTAATCTTAATAAAATTGTGCAAAGAAAGAAAGAAATTCATCCCGCTCCTGATTTTTCTTCTATTTGTTTGTATCTTGTGCTAAATTCAATCAGAGCTTTAAACACAATCTTAGATGTAACAAAAACACCCTGAGCAAACCCAGAATTTGTATTTTAAATGTGTATTTATTGAAGCAAAAAAAAGTCAAGTTATTACACAACGCCACCAAACTGAAATACATCAATCTGGGAAGCATTGGACTCCACAGTCTCTGCACTATCTACAAATAGAGAAGACAATGGTGAAGCTTCCCAAAAGTGGCCGACCTTCCAAAGTCAGTCCACTGAACTGCAGGCCTCTCTCACCTGAATAGGTAGTTTTTCATGGCTCCACTATCTGAAAAATATGGGGTAAAATGTCATCGATGGGCGAGTGGCGAGGTGAAAACACTGCTAACCCAGAAGAACGTTAAGGCTTGCGTGAATTCTGCCACAACTCATTTATATGAAGCTTTCTGAAGATTATTCTTTGGACTGATGAGTCCAAACTCAAAGCGTTTGTTACATCTGATGTTAAACCAACATGTACTACATTCAGCTCGAGCCTGGTGGTTGTAGTGTGATGGTGTCACGATGCTTTGCCCTAAGGCGACTTCCCATAACTGAGGGGAAACATGAATTCTGCTCTGTAGCGGCGAATGCTGAAGGTCAACATCCGTTCATCAGTCTGAGAATCGGAGCTGGGTCATGTAGCACGACGTTGGTCCCAAGCGTCAGTCGAAATTTTGGAATGGCCTAGTTAAAGTTCAGACCTGAACTATCAATGAAGCCATTTTTAACCTTTGCTGATTTGATAAACACAGTTATCATTTAAAACTTGTGTTTTGTGTTGGCTCAGGTTACCAAGAAGTTTTTGCACAAAATGTATAGTGTGTCTCTCTGCTTGAGGAGCAATGCTGCAAAATGACATTTGTCTACACGTTACACTGGTATTTGTTGACATGTTGTCTGTGGAGAACTCTGCCTCTGTGGACTTCAGCCCAAGGAAAGTCTCTCTAGTTAAATTTGGCTATTTGACATCGGAGATGTCCTGCTGAGAGACAGGAGACAGGGATTGAGGGGCGTAAAATGGCCAAGGATGTTGAGGAGGGATGGAGAGCTGGGAGAAATGGGATGGGAGGAGCAGAGAGACTGATTTAAAAAGACTTCTCAAGCAATCCATTTGTACTGCAGGATTTTCCAACAATCCCCCAGTGACTGAGGTGGTGTAACTGAGAGAAAGAGACAGAAACTGCAGTGGAGCACATAAAATCTGTCTTGTGTCGGTGCAACATTGCATTTGTCGATTTTTCTTGTGTAGATTTAGTTTGGTCTGTGGTTGGTAGGTTGGTGCTTTCCTTAGTTACACAGATTGCTCCATTTTTTGTGAGCACTTTTCCTATGTTTCCTGTTGTGTAATCCTTTTGATTGGAGATTGGAGCTTGTCTCGATTGACTTGATCTCCCTGCGTTCTGCATTTTTTTTTTTCTCTTGGAGTACGAAACATTGTGAAAGCAGTACGGAGAAATGCGACTTGGAACGTTGCTCCATCTGTACAATAAAACCCTTGTTCATTTCCACCTTGTGAGCCTGATTTGTGAGAGTCTATTTTGTATTAGTACTGCGGGGTTTGTTTCCACAAAAATCTTCCTCAAGGGTCAAAACAACAGAAACAATCGGACCTGAACCGAGTATCTGTGTGTATGCCTGAAGGCAACATCCACCCTTAACACTATTACACAACATTTGGCAGCGAGCTTCAGGGACCTTTCAGCACTTTGACATATATTTATTTTTGGTGTGGCCAAACATATTTCATGTGTAGCGCTGGGTATATGTTTTTTGGTTGCAACCAAAATCCAAAACATTAAAACCACTAACAGGCCAAGTAAATAACCATTGAATTTTTAAGTGCAATGCACATCAAGGTTTGGAATCTTTGGTTTGAAATGCAGCACGGAAACAGTAGGATCTTGTGGATTTGACAGAAAGGAGGAAGTGTTGTAGCTCTAGTTGTGACTTGTAAGGACCCAGCATCATATTAGACACGGGTTGTCATAATGTTTTGGCTTATCAGTGTTCTCCCACATTTGAGTCAATCAAGTCTTTGTAATAAGCCTAGTTTTTCCCTGAATTCTAGTATTAAGGAGAAAATGATCACGTTTTTCCGCCCCCCGGTCAGACATGCATGCAAATATAGACTTAGAATCTAATCAGTTTATCCATCAGTATAAGTGATTTTCGTGCCAGATGTAATGAGATTTCCTCTGTGTGGTTCCAGGCAAGTTGGGTGAACAAAGATATGACAGCCATGATGTCATATTGAGTCTAATCAGTTTATCCAGGTGGATTCTTGTGTCAAATTTTACGAAGTTCCCTAAAGGTTTTGCTGATGGATGGACAGGCCGAGGTACAGATGGGTGATCTAAAAAAACGAGCTGAGACGATAATATAAGAGAGGCTATAAAACAACTTTCTCAGACTTAAAAACTTTCTATCACAGAGCCCAAAGTTATGCTGCTTTGCCCTTAATAGCTGGGTGAAATTATACTCTGCATGGCCAAAAGTGCATGGCTGCCCGATCTTTATTACCATATGACCGGTAATAGGTGAACATCTCACACCAGAGCCATGGTCATTAATGTGGTGCTGTCAGCCTCAAGGCTTTTGGACTGAGCCTTTCCACCACATGTTGAACCTGGCTGCAGGGATTTGCTCCCGTTCAGACACAAAAGCATTAGGGAAGTCTAACGCTGATGTTGGGCAATAAAATCTGGCTCACAGTTGGCGTTAGACTGGGTTGAGGTCAGGGCTCTTTGCAAACCAGTCCAATTGTTGCTCAGCAAACTGCAAAGAGTATTTTTTATTTATTTTATGGAGCTCGCTTTGTACAGAAGGGCAAAGTCACATTGAAGCAGCAAAGAGACCACATGGCAGGAGAGTGGAAGACTCTTGTTGTCTACAGCATTATGTTGTTCTGGAATATTGAGATTTCCCTTAATTGCAGCTAATGGGTCTTTCCCAGACCATGGCCAAAAGCTGCAAACCAAAAGTACACAAAAGCATGGCTTCAGCAATTTTTCATTCAACGATTGTGCCTCCACGTTTCTCGGAACATATTCAACTGCCTATATGGCCGAGCCCCTTACTTTAAAAGTCCTCAAAGTGTTTTGAAATTAAACTTGCAGTGGCGAGAAACATTTCCCTTAAATGAAGACAACGTGTTCATGTACTGTTCTTCTGGGTTCAAGAACAGGATTCTGGAGAATATAGTAAATCACTAGCAGGAGTAGAACTAGATGATGTAGGTTAGAAATAGCAGATTCAACAAAACAGTTAATGGCAGGTCCTGAAACACCTCCAAACTGTAGAAGCCGGTCTGATGTGTAAATTACGTCATGTAGGGTTTGTATATATGTTCCATTCATGTTTCCACACTCTCCTGCTTCATCACAGCAGCAGTGCAGCCAGCAGAGAGTGGGAGTTGTACTGAGCCTACATCTGCACAGCATTACACTTGTTAATCTTCTCTGAGAGGCCAGAGCCTGTTTTCTCTGTAACAACATCTTGATTCTTTCCAAGTAATTCTTCCCTGGGGGGCATGAAGAGTTAGAGCAGAGCAGTGGTGCATGTACAGAAAACTTTGATATCTTCCAAGCACCTCCTCCTGGGTCGGTGGGTTCACTTTTACCCTTTTGGTAGTGGAGCGGAGCAAGTAGGTTAGCAGTGATTTATCGGATAATCCTGTAACCATAAAGTCGGCCGCTGGTCAGTAGGCAGCCCACGTGCTGCAGGACACTTGTTGTCATAAATAAACGTGCAATTGAAGTTGCTTGAGATTCCATGGTTCTCACTGGGAGTTCGATAAACTCTCCAGAAATAGCAAGTGGACTTGATATCTTCATGTTTTGGGCTGCTGGTTTGACAAAGCACCAACACTGAAATTTTCTTATTGCGATGGGATCCTACATTTTCCATCCTACAGAAAATGATCCAAGCTGATCTTTGGTTTTTGTCGTCTAATGTTTGTCAGGATATTGTACATACATGTGTGTTGAGCATCATTTCACATTCACATTATGCTTTGTGCACGCGCTAGTTGTGTTTCGATTAGGAAGCAAAACTTAGAGAAAAGGTCATTTGCTCCAACCACCACCTGCTGGACGTGGACCAGGGTGCGACATAGCCTCACCTGCAGGTACTAACAGCCAAAATGTTTCATGTCAGCTTTCTTGTTGTCCGATAATTTCAAGAGATTTCTGATAGCTGATCAATCCCATGTGAAGAATGTCAAGGATCCAAAATGGCAGTAAACATTTCTGTAGTTTACACAAAAATGGAAATAAAATGTAGTTAAATCCTTAACAGGTAAGATTCAGCTAACTGATAGAGGTTAGTCAATAAGTTGATTCGATTAAATTCATAGTAGGTCATTTATCAAACTAAATACGTTTCCGGGACTTTTATTGCGAGAATTTACAGATTTTAAATTAAAGTCACATTGATATTTGGGGACGTTGGTTGAACAAAAGAAGTGCTTTAGGATAATATGATAGACATTGTGCACTGAGGTTTTATAATCCAAAGAATTTACATCGGAAAAACAGCAGTCAACGTATTGTTCGATAATCATAATAGCTGTTAGTTGCAGCCCTATTTAATTTCAATGTGCTTTCATTAAATACCTTGGAATAATGCATCCGAAGAACAGGAAGGTTCGCTGAGGCGGGAACACCGGCTCTGTCAAAGCGTCATGAAACTGTTTTTGACGTCCAATAGAGGGAAAGATGAGCAACTGAGTTTCAGTCAAGTATCTTTGCTATAAGCGGAGCTGTAGTTGGTTCATTTACAAAAGCTAATTGATGTGTTCTGCTTTAGACGAAGCCCACATTAGGAAGCAAGGGAGGAAAACTATGGCGTTACAGATGCAAGTGAAACAGATGCTAACTTGGCGAGGATTCCAATCCAGGCTGTCGCTGTGGTGACGAGTGGTGTCCAGAGGAGTTTTGTTTGATGCCATAGCAGGAATTAACAGGATGTTAGATGACAAGAAGTTACATCGACACACAAGTGGTCTCTCTGTCTGCTTCTTCCAACGGTTTGTGTTTGTTTATGGCAACAGGAGATTAAGACCCATCTGGTGTGTGTGTGTGTGTGTCTGTCTGCGTGTGTGTTTGTGGGTGGGTTGTACGTTGGGTTCGTTTAGGAGGGGCACAAACACTAGAAGAATAGAATTGGCAAATGAGTATTTAATTTTCTACCTTCATACTGTATGTGTGTAAACGAGAGAGGAAGAAGCAGTAAAGAAAAACGCAGCAGGATAGATATTAAGACAAAGGGTGTGTGTGTGTGTGTGTGTAAGATGTGTTGCAGATTAAGCATTCAGGCGTTTGTGTGCGTGTGTTGTGTTCAGCAGTGTGTGAATGATAATGACCTCTGACTCTGTCTGTTCTCTGTTACTTCAGTGGATTAGCTCCCCTTCACTGCCCTGCCTGTGGACACACACACACACACACACACACACACACTCGCAGTGTGTAGACACACTCGGTAAATATTCGACCTTACAAGCAGCCAATATTAAGCAGTGTATTGGTTGGCACCGCAGCAACCTGACAACAGATACTACACCACATATAGACCTGGTTTATGTATGAAGTTTTTGTACTGCAGATGTATTGCAACATTTATAGAAAAAGAAATATTACACCGTTCTAATACAAAATTATAGACTGACTCCCTATAGATCCTCAGTCTGTAATTCTATACCGACACTGAATATATGCATTGACTCACAGTGTTGATGCTGAATCACTTCATGACTCAGTGCATTAACACTTGTATTGTACTTACTGGACTAACTCAGTGTATTGATAGTATGTGACACCCTGTGTTGAAATTGCACTGAATCTTTTTATTACTATTTTATTTCTCTCCTGATAATTGATCCAACCGTTAACTCACTTTACTGATTTTGATTTGAAATATTAGTCAGTAGTGTTACAGACACAGTATTGACAGTCACACACACACGAGCCCTTTGTGTTTCTGAAACACAGATGACCTACACTCTGTACTGTTCCTGAACACCTCACACACAAGACCAAACAGCGACAGTCTTCGTCCACACGAACCACTGATTGACATTCCTGATGCCTTCCGACTTTGAGCAGGGAAAACCATACTGTGACACCTTGTTTGGCTTCTGAATGTGCAGTATTTTCAGTCCCCGTGTTTGATACGAGGCAGCAGCAACAGCTCGACCCACTAACTGCTGCTTGTCGCCGGCTCCACTGAAAAAGTGTCAACCTCCTTCTAGAAATTAGAAAAGTCGGTTATTTTCAGAGTGGCTGTGGTCTCTGTCCTCTACGCAGTGTACTGGTGGTTTCGACAGTATGTAGAACATGAAGTTATGTCGTGCTGTTGTTGCTTGTTGGGGCACAGAGACGCCATCTTGTGAGCACTCGACGCGGCTCCACCGACGAACCATATGGACACTTTTCCGAATTATGATCCTCGCAAAACAAAACCTCAGCACAGCAGGACTTTAACTTCACATGGGGGCGTGGACTGTTGGGCGTTATCAGCGCTGTCTGGAACCAAACTTGGTAGATGGCGTAAAACCACAACCTGGTTTCAAACTGGCTTCAAGGTAAAACCGTCACAACTCGCTGTGTCCACAGTCTGATCACTGCATCCTGGTCCTGGAACTGAATTAACGTATAACACTGTGTACTGTGATTCACTGCACTGACACAGAGTACTTTCATAAACACATACAAAAATAAACTGACTCATACTTACATTACACATTCATAACACACCCACTAACTGGCAAGGCCTCACATACACAGATGCATTATGAACTCACACACACACACTACTGTACTAACACACACATACACACACTCTGGGCAAAGATCCACTGTAAGAGTCGGTCTCTCTGCTGGAGTCTCTGGCTCTGTAGGACATGTCCACATGTGGAACACCAGTTGGTTACCACACACACACACACACACTTGTCCTTGTGCAATTGTGAGGACAGTCATTGACGTACTGAATTCCCAAACCCTTTACCCACAGCTAACCCCAACCATGAACCTAAACCTGATTCTAAGCCTAAATCCAATTCTTAACCCTTAAGCAGCTCTTTAAAGTTTGTTAAGAGAAGGCAAAATATCCTCACAACAATGGTATCAAACTCAGTCTTCACTACACAAAGAAACACACACACACACACACACACACACATGCATTCATCTCCCCTGCTGCTCTAACACACCTCCTGCTAAGATTCTTTCCTCTTTGCATGTGTAATAGTACTAAATCACACACTGTCTTTCTCTTTCACACTTGTTTACACACTCGCTCACGCACCAACAGTACACACATTTGCAGTAGTACAGTACTCCCTCTCTCACTCTCTCTCCCACACACACATCCCCAGTGCCAGTATATCTGTTTATTGAAGTGCGTAGCTGCTCTGCATGCTCATTGCATCATACTGCGCGTGCACACACACACACACACGCAGTACGTATACACAGACACATTCTATAGACACACTCACACATTTAATTCCTAATTGCATCATGTTAAGAGGCTGTATCTACACAAACATACTTACACACAGATTGCATCACAGTCTGGCAGTAAACGTCCTGTATTGTTCTCTAAACTTTCATCACGCAGACAGAAACAGGCAGCAAACGTATTCAGCCACTTAGCAAATCGGAAAGAAGTCTTCACCAAACTGCACCCTGCAAATCTATCACCTCACTCAAAGTTGTCTACTGTACGTTTGTCAGTCAGACGTGACAGTCAAACTAAATATTATTGAAGGAGTCACTGAAACACAAAAATCATTTTAGTCTTTATGGCAAAAGTATCCATTTGCTGTGGAAATCCCAAAATCCATTGACTCACCTTAACCTAACACACAGGGTTCATCAGACCTAAGTGTGAACCCAATGGGGGCCAGTCAAATTCGAAATCAGTCAGAAAGTTGGACCAACCTGTCCTTTACTGCATCTGTCCAAAAGAGGTTTTGAAGGATTACAATGTTTTATTTAATCATTTTTGTCCTTATCCCATAAGTTCAGGGTCACCACAGAGGATCATTAGTCCCCATCTTTAATTTAAGTACATTCAACCAAACATGATCTCAGTCCTAAAAATCAGCCAACCTGGAAACAACATGAGCATAAGTCAACCGACTAAAGTCACTCTGAAAATCAAGACGGGAAAATTGGTTCGACAGACTTGAAACACGAAAAGCTGTAAGCCCTATGACAGCAGGCTGTCCACTAATTGGGCGGGTGGGTGGTTTGATTCCCAGCTTTTCCAGTTTACACATTGTGTGTCATTGAGCAACACGCTAAACCCCAACATCTGTACACAACTGAGCTGCCACATCTGTGTATCATTCTGAGCAAAACTGGAACTAGATTATGTTTTTTATTAACATAATAATGGGTTATGTATGTTGGCAATTAGCAAAAAATGTCTGGTAGGAAACAGATGAGATTTCTCTTCTGTCAGAACACATCTGATCTTGTAGGTTTGCTGAATACACAAAGAAGATTTTTATAATTGTGTTTGTGTGCTCACACTATTTAAAGGTCGGACCAAATTGTGGTCGAGCTTAATAACTTAACACTGACTACAGGCCTTAAACAAAGCTCTTTTCTTGCGTAAACATAAGCACATATGAGGATGTGGAGTGGATCTCGGCTCTTTGGTACGACAGTCCTGTGCTATGTACCTTCACCACTCACTCAAACCACCAAGAAAATAGTTGAATTAAGGGGAAATTCAAAAAAAAAAAAAAAAAGTCAAACAAAGAAGCCATTCATCAGACGAGTCAACCAAACAGAACTGAAAACTGGTTTGTCAAAAAAATCCGTCAGGAAGCCTGAAAACCAAACAAGCTGTAGAAACAAGTCATTAAGACGTTCAAACTTTACAAAAATCCGGTCAAAACCTTGAAAAATAAAAAATGTCAGACTGCCACAGTGATGCTAAGAAAGTGATCACCACAAAGGTCATTAAAACGTGATCAGTGAAACAAGCTAGAACAATCGGCCATATTGTCAAAAATGGTGCGTGTGTTGAAGCTGAAACACAATCAGTGAGAAGTGGTCGACAAACTAACACAGAATCACCGGCTGACTTCATCTGACCTGTCAGTCAGACCTGATCGCAGCCTGAAAATCAGTCGGACAGATAATAACAAAACAGACCATCGCATCCAAAAACCGCCCACACAGCTACACATGAAAACCAGTCAACCCAGTTTTAAAAGTTAATCAAAACAGCAGTAAAATGCCACCTAATCTTCACTAAATCAAAAAAATTAAAACCACGCAACATATCCTGTAAAACAGGTAAAAAAAACAAAACGGCGTGAAGAGCAGACAGTCAGATTTGGATCAGCTCCTCGGCCTCATTGTTGGGTTTCACCAGCAGGCCAAGCCGCTTGACCAAAACCTCGTCTGAATGGAGGCTTTGTCCACATGGAGAGCAGTGTGTGTGTCTGTGTGTGTGTGTGAGAGAGAAAGTAAAGTGTGTGTGAAAGAAAGAGGGACAAAGAGAACAAAATAGAGTGAAAAAGAGACAGTGAGACAAAGAAACACAGAGAGAGAGAGTTTGGTGTTTCTCAGTGTGGAGCTTAAACAAGCAGTACAGGATGTGCAGCCAAACTATTTTTTCTGCTTGGCTGCAGATTCTCAGTGAGTGTGTGTGTTGGATGTGGGGGGGGGGGTTGTTGTGAAGGGTGCTGATGGGATGTCACTTGTTCTCTTTACTATCACAAGTGGGAGGGACACACACACACACACACACACACACACTTACAGATAATGATACACAACATGCACACATGCGTCACTGTGTCTGCAGTCACACATGCTGTACTCACACAATGGAAAGGCCGATTCATGCTGACACAGTTTCGGTGTCACGGAACCAAAACACCTGAAAAGCATTTATTTCTGTGGCTCAAACTCTGCTGTCCCGTACCGCCGCTCGTTTGTAGCTAAATAAGTAGCTCGTAAAGCCTCAGATCAGAGTTTTAAAATGCCGCTTAAAACCCACAGAGGCCTGCACCAAAACACAACATTAACCACTTTAAACTGACTAACACACGACTGGTTGGGTTATTTAAGAGAATAAAAAAACGGCCGACGACCTTCTTTGACCTTCGTTCAGATGCATGCACGTCACAGCAGTCCTGCACACGCTGTCGCTCTGACTCACATCCAAACGTCACCATAACCATTAACATGTTGCTGCTGTTGTGCAGAGTGCACACAAACTTTTAGTCAAAATCTTGACGTAAATGCTTTTTCTCGTCCAGTATATTCTGCCCCCCCACCCTTCTGGTCTTGGAAGGAAAATGAAACTAAAGGATCACACCTCTCCCCTCTAATACAGAAGGCCATGCAGCAGTATCTTCACCAGAAGGCCCTTTGTGATTGGTTTGCTTGGTGTAACGAGACTCTGGCTCCAATCTCGCACTAGCGTTCAGCGAGAGCTTTAACCTGTGACCAGCACCTTTAAGCTAAAGAAGCAGCTGTGTCGTCCAGTACCGGGACAAAACTCGCTTACACTGAACTTCATCTGTGCATCGTAAGAAGGCTCCATCGAAAGGTAAACCAGCAGTACGAATACGCTCGAGCAGCAAAGGTTTCAGCACATCAATGTGAGTTTGTACTCTACATCGTCGTAATGTGGTTAAAATTAATTAGCCAAAAACAAGGTGTTTGTTAAAGGCAGTTAACAACACAATATTATTTCTGTCTTTAATCTGCTGTCATTATGTGAACACACAGAGCAAGTTGCAACAAATCGCTCTCATGTCAAAGTCCTTATGTTCTGTCACCCACTCATCCAGCTGGACTTGCTCCCTATAAACTGCGTTTGTTTTAAATGAGGTCATCAAAAGCCTCTGTGACACCTGCTGATTTATTTACTGCCATTAGATTTCACCCACTCAACACACGTGTTGCTCAGGAGGTAGTAGGTGATGTACTGAAGCATAGCTATGGACCGATTATGACGTATGATGAATTTGCAGCTTTTGTCCCCTGCACATGCAGGACACATTTGCTTTTATTATTTTTTGTCTTGATAGTTGGAAAAGTTGAAAAAACTGTAAGTGAAAGATTTCAGCTTTTTGGAGGTTTTCTTGTAAACAGTTTGTTGGATTACTGTAATGGATTGAGTTGTGCTACTTTTTTTTGGAGCAGTCCAGGTTTTATTTCATTTTTTAAGTTGTATTTTGTCGCAGTTTGTGGTGGTGGTGGTGGTGGTGGGTGTGGGTATTTATCTCACCAGACAGCAGAGAGAGAAACTTGACATCTACCTGTCGAAGCGACCGTTCACTCCACACAAAAGAAAAATGAAAAGAAATAAGAAAGTGAGCGTGTCAGGCTTCAGGTTGGCGTCTGAGCGATGAAAAGGCCGCCGTTTGTCACCAGGAATTATTGATGTACAAACAAATAGACGCCGCGGGAGGGATACAGGAGTTTGGGAGGCTTTTGAAAAAAGAATCAAAGAGGAGGGTGGGAAAGAGGAGGGAGGGAATGTGGTGGTGGGGGGGGGTAAGTGGGTAAAGATTATGAGACAAAAGCAAGAGGAAAGGGGTGAGGAGGTGAAGAAGAAGTTGGAGGAGAGAGTGGAGGAGAATGCACAAAAGGTAAATGAGAAGGAAGGAAGGAAGGAAGGTTTGAAAGAGAGAAAGGGAACATGGCCATTTCTTTCATCCCTTTATTCACCTATTCATCTTTGTCCTCCTTTGTTACCTCCCTCTCTTCCTCATCTCACATTCTTTCCTTGTCATTCGGCCCTATCTTGTGTCCTCCTCCCATTCTTTTTATCTTCTCGCTGTCTTCTTTAGCCTCCACTCCTTTCACTCTCCTCCCCCTTTTCTCCACTTTTCCTCACTTTCTCTCCTTACTCACCGTCTTCTCGCTGCCTCACCTTCGTCTTTACTCTTTCTCTCTTTTCTTTTCATCGCCACCGTCCTTTACTTTTTTCCTTTCCTTCCTTACTTTCACCTATTTTAACATCCACGTTCACACTGCCTCCTCCCTCGCGTCCTTCTCCCCTCGTCTCTCCCTCCCTTTCTTGCAATCTCCAGCTTTATTTCCCCCTTCATCGTCCTCTTGTCCCTCGTTCCTCTCCTTCTCGTCTCCCTCTTTTATCTCCTATTCCCATCTTTTTCCCTCCATCTGATTTTTTTTTTTCCACCCTCTTTCATTATCTCCACCCTCTTACCCTCCTCTTCTCTGAGGCTGCCTGTTGAGTGAACGAATAAATGAAAATGAAATAGACAATCTGCAGCTATTATTTCTTTTTTTTTTGAAAGAAAGCTCAACAATTCTGGCAAATATTTAAAAAAATATGTGGAAAATGAACTCATTAAATTTTTAATATTGGTTATTATACATGAAAATCGTCCATAACAACGCACTCTGATATTGGTTTGTGGATTTTTAAGGCAGATGATGGTATTTTCTTTAATTACATCGCCCATAGTCACTTTGTTACCAAATTTGACCATTTTCAGGCTAAAAATTAATTAATGTTCATTATTTTTCCTGCATTTTCTTCTTGTGAGGGTGTGAACACTGAACAGCAAAACAAACCCAAGATAATAAATTCATGCTCACTCGGATTCTGGTGAGAATTTTTATTAGATTGAGTTTACATTCTGAAAAAGCACCTAGATTAAATCAGCTTATCACTTCTTCTGAACCAGTTTGTGATTATATCAGAAACAACCCTGAGGAGATGGAAAATAAGTGTAAATCAATAATCTATAATCATAATCAATAATCTCTTATCATCTAAGGCAGCACAGAACCACAGTCTCCTTCTGTGTCTCCCAAAAAGACAAAGACTGACTGAGGCAGACACCAACTGAAACTGGTGTTTTTTGGTAGCCACTCCAATCGTTTGGGAAAAATAACACACACACACACACACACACACACACACACACACACACACACAAAGATTGTAATCCACAGTTTGAAGGAGTGTTTAGCTGGGTTTTTTTTCCAGTTATTTTTTGGGCAGGACAGGAGGGGTAGCGCTCTCTCCCTCCAGCGACCATGGGACTCGGCGCGTTGCCATGGAAACAGCCCAAACTGCACCAGAGGAGTGATTGAGAAAGGGGGAGAGAGCGAGAGAGTGTGAGCGAGAGAGGTAGACAGAGACAGGCAGAGGAAGAAAGAGAGAGAAGGTATTTTTACTCCATGAAGAAGAAGAAGGCCTTCTGATAGATACTGTTGTTGTTCTGCACTCAGTGTGAACATTTTAGAGTGTGTGTGTGTGTGTGGTGCTGAAGAATGAGGCTAGACAGAGTGGGGAGAGAAAGAAATGCAGGTGTGCGGCTGTCTGCGTTTGTGTGAGTGTGTGTGTCCTGTCTAGGTTTTTGTGGTGAAGGTGTGCGTCTGCACCAATTTGTGTTTCGTGTTGGTCGTGTGTGTGTGTGTGTGTATGTACTATTATGCTGGGGTGTGTGTTTCTAATTAGTTTTAGTTGTGTGTGACCATGTAGTTGACATGTAGTTGACAATTTGTAAGTCCATGTGTGCAGCTAAATGTGTATCGTACAGTGTATGTGTTTATGGCCAATTGTGTGCATGTGTATCACACTGTGTGTGTGTGTGTGTGTGTGTGTGTGTGTGTGTGTGTGTGTGTGTGTGTGTGCGTGCGCACACTCCTCCCTGGGCCAGTATCAGTGGTAAGCTGTGATTCAGGCTGTGAAAACACTGATTTGGCAGCCAGAGCGTCTTCCTCCGTCTCTGACCGGCTCAGCCAACAAAGATCCATCTCTTATTAACTGATGCTTTATTACAAAAGAATAAAGTGCGTGCGTATGCCTGTTTGCGTGTGTGTGCGCACACCAGTTTTACGATTGGTTTCCTGAAATCTGGGTTTTGAGGAAGGAGGCGCATCTGTAAAGCTACAGTAACTCCAGTCGCTGCAGACTCAGGATGCAGGTTTTCATGATAGATTTATTATTTTGCCTGTAAAATATCAGACAATTATCCACTGGAGGAGCTTCATCTCGCTGCATGTTCAGTTATTTCTTCCAAAACACAGAGGGTGTCCCGTTTAAAGCCTGACCTGACCTGCATGTCAGTGAGACTGCTACTGGCTGGGACCACCAACTTAAAGTGGCAATACACACCTTTTGGGAATCGACCTAGTAGCTGCAGCATGAGACGTGAACTCAGCCCAGCAATTCAGGTTTTGTTCAGGTTCATTATGAAAATACAATAAACTGACCTGTTGAAACTCTCGGATTGGTTAGTCGGGCAGCATCTCTGCACTGCTGCCTGTGCTGTCAAACAGCACATCTCCACTATGAGAGATGTTTCTACCCAGAAATAATCAAAAAAAGAAGTCAAATGCTGTAGACTTCTGCTTTCTAACAAACCATCCATAACTGTTTTTAGGGGACTTTTAATGCAGGTGATGGACATGTCTTTAATGACATTGCTCTTAAAGCCAGTTTGTTTTTTGCCAGGCAAAAATATGAGTTAAGGTTAGTTAGAGTTCCATTTTTTTTCAGAATGTGATATCGCACTCATGCCCTAGATAAAGATGCGTTAACTTATCCGCTACGTCATAAAAGAAAACACTTCAGCTATATATATTTTTAGGTTGTCTGAGTATATTAGTGTCAGCGTTTCAATATTGAATCACCTGAAATGTGCGTACAGCTGCTGACAGCCCTAATTGGATGAAACCGAATTAAAAAGCATCCTGACAGCTGATTAGAATTAGTAAAACACCATGGACGTCTTAGGATCCAGCACATGCTAAATGGCGCAAATTAGGCAGTTAATTATCGAGAAGTAAAGAGAACGAAGGAGCGAACAGGTTCTACTTGTCTTCATATTAAACCCCTGTATGTTGCTGCCATCGACGAGCGCACACACACACACACACACACACACACACACACACTTCGTCAGCATGTGTTTTAACCAGGTGTCCAGTGGGAGTGATGGTACTGAAACTCAAAAAGTTTGCCCCTCAATCAGTCAAAGCCTTTACAGACTATTATGTCATAAAATGATTGTATAACCTCGCTGTTAGCGTAAGTCATAGAAACGGTATATGTTTGTATTCTGTGTACATCAGATTTTTGATTATTTCCTTTCTGCTGACAGCAGGTGGATGGATGTCTAAACAGAAAAGAGCTGAATTTCTAGTTTCCCTCTGATTAAACGAGAACTGAGCTGACATTTAATAATGTGTCTCGGCCAAATCAAGTCATTTCATTGACATACGTGCCTTGCTTGTGGCCAAATTATGAATCAAATGCACAGTGCCCTTTTTCAGGGGGGGAAATCATTAAATGAATCTTTAATAATTTGTGGTATTTACAGAAAAAACCAGGGCTTTGATTCTCGCACAAAGACCTACTCGCTGCTTAAAACACTCGCCCTGCCTCGGCCGCGGCGCTTCCTTAGAAACCGATAAGGTTTCTAGAAAAGGTTTGTAATTGAAGCACACGTGCGTCCGCACAGATGCCTGCCAGCAGCTTTTTGGAAGGAGAATAAACCGCAGTGCAAACCGCTCCGATTGACGAGCTTGTACACACACTCGTTATTGGCTGGTTCATTAGGTCATGCGCATGTGTTTGTGTGTTCTTCGAGGAAGAATCGGTGGTTTTTACACTCCCACATACAGTAAACAGCAGTCAGTCTCATTGCACAAGACCTTCAAAAGTTCATCTGGTTTCGATGAAAATTTTCCAACCTCAGAATATCCTCACCTGCCAGCTTTCAGCGTTCTGCTTTTTCTTCTTTCTCCCTCTTGTAAAGCGTATGTGTGTGTGTGTTTTCTGTTTCTTTTTTTTTTTTTTTTCAATTTTTTTTATCGAGCCAGTGCAGTAATCCGGAAATATGTGTCGACTTATGTGTTTCAAATGATGCCGCCGCTTGGAATTTGAAACAAGGTCTGAGAAAACAGATTTCTTACAAAACTATAATAATAATAGTAACAGGTCAGAGCAGAAGTCAGAAAAACATCAGTTTACATGGGTCAACACAATCCAAAGTTTGTGCAATTGTGTTTTATTAAAGCATCAGTATGATTTGGACTCCTAAGCTCCTAACCAGCCTTGGTAGCATATGTTTCAGTTTTCAACTTTAGAAGTAAAACCACTAACATCTTTGCCACCAACATGAACTAGGTGCTAATTCTGGAGTCTTAGTTCCAACTTGTTTGAACTTGCAAACCCTCTGAGAAGCAGTTTGCTTTCCCACAGGCAGGAAGCTTACTAGGGATCTACTGATCCTGCTTTTTCCCTGACCAAGTACAAGTACTTACATTTGAGTACTCGCCAATACTCAGTACAGATACAAGTACTAAACTGTTTTCCTTATGGAATGAGTTGCTGGACAGTAAAAATCCTCATCAGTCTATTGCAGTTCATCAAACCCCCCAAGAACGGAAATTCTGGCGCATTCTTCTGCCAAAACAAACTGACAAGCAGACGACTGGTGTTTAATAAGCCACTTCTGCTGAAAAGAACAAAAAGATAAAGGAAAAAAGCCAAACAAAGCACATTCGCATATGGTGAGATCCTCGATGCACAAGCCTGGACTACATGGACTGTAGAGTCTACACAGGAGTATGAAGGTAAAATTACTTTGGAAAATAAAGGTAACTTCAGGTAACATTATAGTTATTGTGTATAACCCTTGTTGCTGATGTCATAAGCAAATATTGAACATTTTTAAATATTCTTGATAAATAAGTATGACCTTTAGTCATAGAACATAGTTTGTATTCAGCTTTACCTTTTGACATTTTGCCACCTACCTGCAGAGGTTATTTGGCGTCCGTATTGGACAAGTTTTAGGAATATGAGCACAAGTTCACAAATACAGAATTGGGCCTAGTGCCTAATGCTGGCGTCAGCACCGGGACGTCCCTAAGAAGTACAGTACTCAGTGTGTCTTCTTCCCAGGAGAGCACAATAACAATGGTGGACTACAATACACTACTCTTTCTATAAGTGTTGCTCTTAGCTTTTTTTTTATGGTCATCACAAAGTTTTCACTTGATCCCTTGGTCACGATAAGTTGGCCCCTCTTGGTTCTTGGTTCTAGACCAGCAGAGAGGTGAGTGCTCTCCCTGGCTGAAAGCTGTTTTTTGGCTGTTGAAGCGAAACAACTGGATTGCAAGTAGACTAATAGCCCTCACTTTGCCTTTCGAGGGCAGTCGGGTACCTGAGCTGAAGAGCTTTGCTTGGGATCTTTTGCTGTGTGGTTCAGAGACCACCAGATGCTGTTCGCTGGTGTAGCACAAATGTCAGGAGGGACTGTAGACCTGGTCGAGGGAGTGTAGGTAGGAAGGTAATGCTGACTTGACCGCTGTGTAGAGGAGAGTCAGAGCTTTGAACCTGAAGAGTGAAGGTGAGACGGGTTCTGTCTGGCTGATCGTAAATGAGATGTGCCGCTGCACGTTGGATCATCTGCAGGGGTTTGATCGTGTTAGCCTTTGTCAACAGGACATTTCAGTAGTCAAGGTGATGTCTGACCACTGCCCACATGAGGATTTTCAAAACTAGGGATGGATGTTTCTGTTGTTGGGGACAAAGCTCCATGCACCAGATGAAAGAGACATGGTCAGAAAAGGAAAGGTTGTCATCAGTGATGGGCCCAGATCTCTAGCAGATTTTGTGGGATCAGTGAAGATCGAAAGCGGCTGCGTTGTATGGAAGCTTTGACTGGGAAGGACCAGAGCTTTTTGATTATTTGTCCCCTTTAGTGACACACAGCTCGTGAGGGAGGATGAGGTATTTTAAACCTGCCAGTGCGTGATTTCAGCCACATCTGTGTCAAACTTCATGCTTTGGGTCATAACGGGGACTCAACCTGAACACGTTTTTAAATTCAGTGTGACCTACACTTTCTGAGGGTAATGTTATACCCAGTTGTGACTGAACATCCCTAAATCTGTTTGGAAATCAAAGAAGAACAAAAAACTGCCCTTTATTTCCCAGAACCATGTTTTATAATCTGGTGACCATCTGGTTGCAAACAGGAGCTGCTATTAATTCTAAAATACTCATATTTTAGTATTTAACTAGATGCTGCTGTCTTATAGCTGAGAGGGTCTGCAGCTTACAGGACCCTCAAGGGAGGCTCGGGACTGTTTGTTCTGTTCAAAGGCTGTGACCTTTGACCTCCGCATTGTGGTTCGTTGGTAAAATTGCTTGTTTCAGGGGTTTATTTTGCCCTTGCGCTTGTTTTACATTTAGTCGCTCAAGACAAATTCAAATTAAATTAAAAGTTAAGCTTTCTACTTGTGAAGTGACCTCGACAGGCTTTTATATTCTGCTCCGACACGCAGACGGTCAACATCGAACACATTGTATTATATTATTATCTTCCCTTTTCGCTCCTTATGAAATGATTATTTTCACCCTTCAACATTAAAGTAATTTGTTTCAGGGCCAGCACTTTGCCAATTTTCTCAGGGCTTGATGCGACATTTCTCAACAAATGTTAATTGAGTGTACTGTAGAATTTGCTTTGTGAAAAAAAATAAAACAAAAAAAAAAAAAGGTTGAAAAACTGTTGCTGTGCTCAGGTTTGAACTTGGCTTTTGTCGCAGTCCACTTCTGAATGTACACACCCCCTGTTAGAGAGCAGTTTGCAGCTACAAACCAGTTGTTAAAGCCATTTAAAGTGAATCCACTCACAAAGTTGAAGTACTTAGCATCACTTTCCTCACTGAATCACGACTCTATTGGTCTTTACCAAATCTTGCCACACTGTGAAGCGAGTTGGTTTTGGCTTTGTGTTTCTTCATTTCCCAGAGTTTTTGGGTGATGTATCAAACAACAAAGAGCAACTAGTAAGTGACAAAGGACTTGGGAAAACTTGCAAGTCACAGCCAGATAATGTCACAGCCGCAGTAAACATGGAATACTTTCTCTGTAGCTGTCACACAGTTATGTTTCCATACAACTAAACTGCAAATCCGTTTTGTATGGAATATATTCAGAACTGCATGATGTCCTCTGTTGTCATGACATGTTGTTGTTGTGTTGCTGGTGTGCGTTGCAGTTTATGAAGAGAAGTTTCACATGTAGCAAATCAGATGGTGATGCAGCAAATGAAGACAGATGCTGATAGTCAGACTCTAACCATACGTTAGTTGTTTCGAGTCACTTGTTGGTTAAAACCAATGGGACAGTTGTACGTCCTGTGTTCATCTTCTTATAGCTTATGTTATTTTATCTGCAACTGTTCCAGACATACAGCTGCATTTCCCAGAATACCATTCCTGTGTACTTCTGCAGAGAACCTTCCCAGAAAGTCAATGACCTGGGACATTGAGGGCTGGTCTCAGATGAAGCTGGAGCGTAAAGATGGCACAGGAAGAAGAGGATGTTACCGTCGTACTACATCTGTGTGACATTCTGCTTCCTACATGTACGAACCTTCTCTTTGTTGATCAGAAATAGTCTGTGTCCGTCTCTTCTGAGGGACTGGCACCACAACCTGTCACCGCTATGAATCACTGAGAGAATATATATAAAGTTTGCCTAGTTGCACAGGAACAAGCAGTAGGTCTCAGAACCTCAGCTCCAGATCTCTAAGAAGACGAAAAGAAGAAGAATTCTCTCAACATGCTTAGATGCTGAGCAAACAAAGGTGTCTCGATTTGGCTGCTTGAAAAAGAACTGACTTTCTATATAAGGTGAACCTCGCTGCATCACCAGTGTCTGAATTTTTCCTTTTCTTATCAGTCGCCTTCAGAACAAGACAAGATATTTATTGGTGGAAAATCGTCTGGGAAACCAGACTTCCCTAACCATCTCCTTTAGAGATTGTGTGTGTGTGTGGAGTCTATAACTCACCCGCCATTTTGTTTGGAGAGTGTGTGTGTGTGTGTGTGTACATTTCGAGTACGAGGAGCCTGTGCTGTAAAGCTGCTCGTCCTGCTGCAGCCAGTGTCAACAGCCGAGTGCATAACTTCCCATGAGCCTTTTCCCCTAGAAGGTAACTGGAAGGCTGCTCCAGCATACAGCTCTGTGTGTGTGTGTTTGCATAAGAGGTGTGTGTGTGTTTTTACACCCATTCATCAGTGTGTCTTCATGCTGAGTGTGTGTGTGCATGCTGTGTTGTCGCACCAATGGGTGTGTGTTTGCATGCTGTTTGCGCTTTAGCCCATCATTTGTTTCTCTCTCCCTGTGTGTGTGTGTCTATCTATAGTTGTCGACAGGTTTTAGTGCAGCACCATCATTTTGAGCAGAAGCGTTTTGGTCCTTGCTGTCACCTTCCACAGGGCTGTGAGGGTTAAGATGTTATTTTGGGCTAAAGTGAGGGTTGAGGTTCGTGTCGGGGTTCTCACAGAGGTGGAAACACACGTGTTTGATGGTGTGTGTGTGTGTGTGTTCCTACATGCCTGCTGTTGTCTTGCTGGTTTGTACTCACAGGGGCATTTCTTCATGCTGTTGTGTGTGTGTGTGTGTGTGTGTGTGTAAAAATCAGCACAGGTATGCACTGTTGTGAGCTGTGTGTGTCTACTGGATTAGTGTGTGTGTGTGTGTAGCAGAGCGCAGTAGAGCAGAGTGGCGGGTCTAATGCGATTACGTCCCTTGTCTCCGTGCAGAACTGATAAGGTATTAGAGGGCGGGCCGTGATGAGATTTAAATTAATTCTGCCTCCATTCAAATTCACCATGAGATGAGCTGCTCCATTATTCGGCCTTCCAGCCCAACACTGCTCCCTCCTTCCATCCCGTCTTTCTCTCCTTTGTCTCCTTCTTCCGTCCTCCTCTGTCTTTCACTCCTTGTTTACTCCATGTCAGGCGACACCTCCTTCCTTCTCTCCCTCCTTTGTTTTTCTCCCTAAATCCTTCCTCTCCCGCCTACTCCGCTTTACTTCCTCTAAAGACGCTCTCCTCGCTTCTCTCCCTCCTTCATTTCACTCTCGAATCATTTTTCTTCAAATATTCTTCTTTCCATCGCCCATTCATTTCTCCCATTAATCACCAAATATCCTTCCTTCCTACCTTTGTTCCTTCATGCTGAATAAAGTCCCCTTCATCCCTTTTTTCTCCTTCCTTCTCCTTCCTCACTCCACTCTTTACTTCCCTCTCTCCTTCACTACTTCCTTTCCTCTGGTACTCTCCTTGTTACCTCTGCTTTTTATTTGCTCCTCATCTTTCCTTGATTCCTTGATTCCTTGCCTCCTGCCCTTCCATCTTTTAATTTTCGTTTCTCCTCGTCTTTTATTTCCTTGTCTTTCTTTTACTCCTCTTTTACTTAAGATGAACTTCTTTTTTCTCCCTTCTTCCTTTTCTTTATTTCTCTCTGTATATTTTTCTTTCTTTCCATCCTCTTACTCCATTCAGCTCGTTACTTCCTTTAGATTCTCCCATCAGCCTTCTCCTCCTTTCCAAATCTTTCTCCCCTTTCCTCCATCCATCATTTGTTTCCTCCCTTCCTTCACTCTTTCACAACCTCTCCTTATTCCTCCTTTCCTCCATTCATCTTATACATCTGTTCTTCTGTTCAGTTTCTCGTTCTCATTTGTTCCAGCTCTCATCATCTGCTCTCTCCCTTCATCCCTTTCTCCAGTCTATCCTCCAATCTATCCTTACCTCCTTTCCTTTCCTCTCTCCTTCACTCCTTCTTTTGTTCCCTCACACTCTTAAATCCACTCTTCTTCCTGTTCTTCTTGGGTTTTTTATTGGATTCTCAATTTATTGAAGTCCCCCACACCCTACCACCTTACTCACTTCCCTCTTCTTCTCTTCCTTCCTTGTTCCTGCCTATCTTTCCTTCCTCACTTCTCTCCTCTTAGCTAGAACTCCTCCATCCACCCCTTCTCTTCCTTCCCTCCTCCCACTAGCATAGCTTGTTCTTAACAACAGATTTTACCAAATGGAGTAAAGCTTAGCCTGTTAGAAGCCGGTGTGTGTGTGTGAGAGAGAGAGAGAGAGCATCCCTGCATGCTTCCCATTGCTCGTGCATGCATATTAATGTGTGCATGCCTGTGTTTCTCAATGCCTCCCCGTGTGTGTGTGTGTGTGTGATTAAAAGCAGCCACCATTCAGGGCTGCCCTCGGTTGTGTGCAGCCTGCAGTTTTCGGCCGAAACTACACAAACTGCTCGGTAAATAAAGTCAGTCAGTGAGCGTCGGTAACAGCCGGAGACCAAGCTTCATGTTAGGAGAGACTCTGCAGGTTGTTGTACAGTATGTTTTTCTTTTTTTCCTCTGCAGCTTTTAGATGATTTCATTAGGAATTTAACTTGTGGAAATCCACCTTCCTGCAGAAGGTTAGCACAAGTTTCTTGGCAGGGATAGACACACTGTCTATAGCAGCCATTGACCCTTCAACCCTTAGTCATTAGTTTATTAGAAAGTGCCCATTCTTGCCTCGAAATGAGTTTTCCCAAAATTTCAGCTTAATTTAGAGCCACAAACAGGGAAGGGTTGGCTGCGACAATTAGTAAACAGCTCAATTTGCATATTCATAATCACTTTATTCTGATTAAAATAGCGGCAGCAAGCCCACGCTGCAAGAGCACGCGTGAGGAAACCCTCCAAAACCTGCAACCCCAAGCGGCTGGAGTGCCACAACGCCGGCGACACAAGCAAATCAGGAGCAGCTCATCAGCACAAACACCTGGAAATCAAACATTTTCCAGAGCAGGTTCACTGTCTCATTACTTAGCAGGAGAACACCAGGTACTGCCACACTGCTGATACAAGAAAACAAACAGAACTTTCAGGGAACATTAACATCATTAACCTGAACCACATGGACCCACTGGCAGGAGTCATGACAATTACACTTTAACTATATTTTCTTTATTTTGTGTGAGGATCCTGTGAAGAGCATAAATAATACACAGGATTAAAACAAACATGTTATTCATAAAGAACTACTCATTCACACAACTCACTACGCTGAAAAAAGGCCTGATCATAAATTCAAGCCGGCACTTTTTAGCTTTTCAGACAGTAAACTGAAGAACATTTCCCCTCCTGCACACAATAAGTCTTTGTACTGTATCTGGCAGTGACTTTGTTTTTGTTTTTTTTGTAACACAATTATTGTTTTATTTTTTTTAAAGTTGATCCCCACAATTCTACTAAATGCGACACACACAGAGGAATCAGTGAACTATTAAGAATATACAGGCGTTTGTAATTTAGTGTATCATTGGATTTATATAAAGGGAGTATTTTTGACATTCCTGTAGCAATGATAACTGCACTTCTAACCTGAAGACTAATGGGCGCCCTTCAGCCCACCCTCGCCTGAAAACCAATCAAAGCATAGAGGAAGGTTTCAGAGGCTGTGACCCTGGCTCAGAAGTACTTCAGCTATAGAGAGTGACACAGAGAGCCTAATGTGCCTGTGTTCCTACTTCACAAACATATCTGCATATCCCATGTGGATACAGAGCATAGGTTGTGCATGTCCTGAAAATTGGCAGCAACCACGAGACGTTTTCAAAGTGCATAGGTGGCATGGAAAACTGAACATCCACATCCTCGTTGACGTCTGGGCGACTCCATCTGCTGGGGAACATCATGTGGTGTGTGATGAAAAGCTCCAAAACAGCCACTAATTGGATCTCGTGGTGAGATTGTTTTGTCAGTTAACAATGTACTAACCTCCTCAAGTGTTGCGTGTTCAGTTTATGTTGTGCAAAAAAAAAAAAAACAAATCTGAGGTTTTAAAGGAAAGTATTTCTGTGTTTGCCATATGTGATTCAGCCCTCGCTTGTTGCCTTGATAATATAATTTTTTCATCGTCTACGTACACAAAAATGTATGCTGGCGCTTTCCTCGCAACAAAACAACCACAAAGAGAACAAAACAATTAAAGACAGATACAACATGACCAGGAAGAGACATAAAAATGCCTCTGAATAAAGCAAGAGGTGCAAAATATCCCCATAGACTTTTAGAAAAGGTCAAAAAATGTACAGAAATATATGTATATACATATTATTTTGATAAAGTGGAACATGATGGGTTTTAAAGCAAATCCATCAAAATTAAAACAAGCTTCTTGCAACATTGCCTAAAATCCTTTTAGATTAACGTTTAATGCATTGGACAGGAGTTGTGTAATGCCTCAAATTAAAATTTTACCAGTTTTGACTGTGATTAGGCAATAAAATGTCAGTTTAGAGAAACAGCCAAAAATGTTTCCAGCTCTACATAAGTAAGACATCAGAAAAATGCTTTTCTTGGAATCCGTACAAAAAGTCATGTTTTGTGTTTGCAGCAGTGTCAAATGTTTCTCAGCCCTGCGCACAAAATATTAGTTTTCTTTGTTTGCTTGTTTCCACTCTGTATTTCGGTCTTAATTTTGAAGAAGAATCTCATCTGTAAAGGACAAAGAGTGAACGTCCAGGCAGAATGTCTTCCTCAGGGAGATGGAAGGTCAGGGTCGGGGACTCGAGGATGAAGGACAGGGTTACTCCTTACTGCACCAACTTCCACTACATTTGTTTGGGAAGTCATCGTGCTGGATTGATAAAAAGCAGCACTAACAAAATCGAAAGGAAGGCAGCTCGTCGTGTTGTCAGATGGTGCTTCAGGTGTTTGGTGTGAGCAGGACGAGCAGCCTGTTTGATTAACATATAATGGGGATAAAACTCAGTGTATGTGTGTTGTGTCACTGACCTTGTGTTTCTCAATTTGTCTTCTCCTTTGCCTGCTCCTCCCTGTTTTCCTCAGCCGTCCTCCTCTCTGAACCCCCCCACCCCCACCCCCATCCCTGTCTCTGCCTCTTAATCACTCTCCTCTCTGCTGTTTTCTCTTCCTCCCCCTCCCCGTCCTCTCTTCTCTCAGTCCCAGCTCTCGCCTCGAAATCAAAATAAGACTTGTTGAGATGCAGCTCCGTGCCCCACTCACCGGTGATTATTTATTCTCCTTTCATTTTCTTTATTTAACTTTGATTTCCCTTGGTTGGTTGTTTGGGATTGAGTGGGGAGCAGGGAGAGGGTCTTCCACTGGAGCGTTCAGGTTCAAGCCCCCAATATAGGCAAACCTCCTTGCTCAAGGGCCCTTCAGCAAGGCAGTGAATACATGCTTTGACCTCTGACCTCCTTGTGCAAGGCTAGGGTGAGCACAAGAAGAATAGTATCCTCTCTGTGGGGATGTTTTGGAGAAGACGCAGAATAGCAGCAGCACATTTGGCCACAGGCTGAATGATACATATTTTTAAAAGTAATGAATAAAGAATGTCTGAAATAAAAAGTAGAAGGAGGGAGAGAGAGAGAGAGAATCAGAAGGGACATGCACAGAGCTTTACCAGAAATCAATGCAATCAGAGCATCGGCAATACCAGATTGATTCATGCACAAATAAACAATGTTCAGAATATTTCATCATGGCATAATCCTAATATCACCATGGCAACAGAGCTTAGGTAGACTGCACTAAACAAGATAAGGTGTGTGCATGCCTCGGCATCCCTGCTAATCTGAGGCACGCATCATCCTCGGGTTTCTCATAAGTGAGATAAGAGCTTGTCCGAGTTATTGCCAATGAGATAATGTGTTTACATGCAGCCAATCAAATAAAAAAAATACCTGAAATGTCTCAGTTAATAATCGAGTATCCATGAGTTAATACGGGTAGAAGTGACTCACTGTCTGCAGTTAGTTGAGAAACAAGATTAAAGTGTGGGCAGCTTACTTCTGAAAACATGTTTTTAAGTCTCAAAGTGTTGAATGAAATTAGCTTTTTTAATGTTTACACAAAGTGTCAGTACATTTTCGTTTAATGACAGTTGGAACGTGAAACGCAGCTCAAAGGTTTTTTCCATCCATATCTCTCAAGTCTCCTGCCGGTGTTTTTTTTTCCCCCGAAAGGGAAAAACACTGACGTTAAACAGGAAGTGGTGCATTTTTGTTTTAGAATCGGCCTGTTAGAAATGAGCACCAACTACAGAAACATCAGACAATTAAATGTCACTGCCCCGTCTGTCATATCTGGGGATTGTCGGCCACGTAAAGACAGAGTAGATCTGCTGGGGGAATTCATCAGGATTGGATTCTTAACGGGTACAAAGCTCAGTTGTACACTCAGACTATAATCACTGCAGATGATAAGAAAATACAAAAAACTACAATGTGCAGGCAAGACTCAGTCCTTCTCCTGAAAATTGTCCCTTACTGCAAAGTCTATTAATAAAATTAAGGCCACTGGCTGCAGCCACTTTTTACCGTCTTCCTCGTACTGAAGGTTTCCGCGATCCAGGTCTTTTTCTTTTGGGGCTTTTTGTGAATAGGTACCAAGGTAACCTTGAAGGACCTATAAGTTATATTCTGCTTATCCAAAGTTGGGTCGCGGTGGCAGCAGGTTTAGTAAGACTCTTCAGATGTCCTACTCCCCACCAATGATTTCCAGCTCCTCTGGGTTTACCTGGAAGACCTCCAATGAAAGGCCCAGGTGGCCTTTCTTTAATATGCCCAAACCTCTTCAGCTGGCTCCTTTTGAAACAAAGGAACAGTAGCTCCATTACAAACTCTCTTTGGGTGTTGTAAGTCAACTAGAAATAATAAGGAAATAATACTCATTTTAAAATGTTAACAGCTGAAGCAGTTTCCATGTTGAGTAAAAATAACTTGAGTGGGACAGATGTGAGTGCACAATAAATTGTAGCGCAGAAATCGCAAAACATAGAAATGAGGTCTAGATGGAAACATTACCGTGAGCTTTCTTCTCCATTCATCAGACTTTAGCCTTCAGTAACAGTCCTTAAGTTGGTCTTTATAGGTCCAAAATATCAGATGAGGTATCTACACCTCAGGGCTGAGGCTCCTTCGGGGGAAGCTAAACTGGTAGGGTTTCTCTGTGAGCATCATCTCCAGGCATTACTGCAGATTCAGGGTTATAGTCAAACTTCATATTAAAACAAAAACATGAAACACATTTCCAGGTAATTTGATCTCCCATTCCTCCTTGCATCTCGTGGAGATCATCAGCACACATTGCAACCATGACCTTCTTCAGATCCAGACCCACAGGGTTGTAAAAGCTCTCATAAAGGACAGAATGGAAATAGAAGGACGTGAGAGAATAAATCTGGTCTGGAGCAAAGCACTGTGACTGATAAAAGTTTATTAGAAGTCCTTTTGTGGAGGAATCTGCATTTTTCTTTCCTCAGCAGGGCTCCCTCCACGCCTGGTTCTAGAAATGTTTCTTGGCAGGCTGTAAAGGCCCTCTGAGGCAGCATTAGAGCCTATGTGACAGTAAAACCCTCCACAGAAACCAATACTAATGGAATTCTCTTCGGCATGGTGGCCCGTCCTATTCAGAGGAAGAGCAGGGAGCATTTTCTCTCCCCCCTCCTCACCCACGGCAAAAGAATGCAAAAACACCCCCAGCAGTGCTTTTATGCGCACAAGTGCCATCGCTGGACGGTTATTTACATTTACATTTGCATTCGAGGCAGCGTTATCCAGAGCGACTCGCAATGAGATCAGTGGTAGATGAAGCTTGAATTCCTCGAACGGGGACGGTACAAGCAAGCAGCAGGAAGGAAGCAGTGAGTGATCTCCTTGTAATCCCTGAGTGAGTGTGTCAGAGGGAAGTGGTGGGGATAAAAAGACAAGCCACAGACAGATGGATGGGTTGTTTCATATGGTGACAGCAAACTAGATCCACTGTCATGTTGAACAAGGGAAAGGGGGCCTCCCCCAAACTATTAGATTGGAAGAACACTAGGTTTCCTCAGTCCTCATAGGTCCACAGCTATGGAGGCAGTAATCCGGTTCAATCCTGCAAAAAAAAAAAAAAGATCATTTTTTTGAGCTTTTTTTACGCCTGAAAGTCTGAACCAACATTCCTGTTTTTGTTCAATTGTGAACCTTTAATTTTTTTGACTTTGGTTTCACGTTGAAAATTTTGACGTACTGAACGTACGTCCTGTTGTTCTAACATCAGCGTATCATCAACTCATCAGGAATATGCGTGTTGTTAAGTTTGTATTTGTTCCTCTGACCAAATGGAAATTTAATACCTCTTGATTTGTACTTTATTTTCTTCTGTTATTTATTATTTCAAACAAAAGTCCACAGTAGTTTGTCAGGGTCCGTTTCTGTGTTGCAGCTTTTACTAATTTACTTTTGCTAATGACGGCCGGTTGGCATTGTTGGGATAAGCAGTATCCCAGCTGCAAGCTTCAGATGGTGCCTTTGTTCCCATTGTCCTCTTTACGACGTGCATGACTCTCGAGACATTAGCACAGTTTGCAGAGGCTGTTTTTTCAAAGAATGAAATAGTCAACTATGTTGTGTTTACAATGAAAATCATTTTGCTAGTGATTTCTTGGGCTGCAGGGCTTTGACAGCAGGAACCGGGTGTATAGAAAAGACATCAGTGTCAGTCGGTCCCCGGTTTGGACGTCTGCCTGTGAGGTAGAACTCGGGGAATACGCGGCTCGCCTGAAAGTGTGCAGTGTGAATGATGAGAAAATGTGTGACACCGTGTGCAAGACATAAAGGCGACATTAACCACTCGTGATTATTGGTTTCAACCGATGTGGGAACTCAATATTGTGATAACTTAAACCCGTAAAACGCTCGAATCGGCTCATGTCACTGTTTTACGAGTAAGTACAGACGACAGAATTTCACGGAAAAACTTGACTCACTTGATTGTGCAGCCCGGTGTGAATACAAACAGCTCACACTCATTTGTTGACATGTCTCCACTGCACACTGTGTAAATTAAGTGAAATACCTGAAGAGTAATTGTAGACATGAAACAAGCGAAACCACTTGCGAAGCAGCAGGAGAGATTTGACAGTAATAAAGCACCACTTCTATTCCCTGAAAGGATGTTTAGGCACTAACAAGGTTTCTTCACATCATACATGAAGCTTCCAGGGCTCCTGGAAATACACATATGAGCAGTGACTCACGGTGACGGATATCAGCTCTAAAAAGTACACATGCATAAGGACAATGGTGGGAACGGTGGTTAAGATGTGCAGCGGCGCACGTCAACCGCTTTGAAGACAGCATCAAGTGCAGTCTTTCATTAGAATCAACTGCCTGCTGAATATGGCTCTGAAAAAACCAAAGTCTTAAATCCCCATGAAGGATTTAACCTGCTTTTAAAACACACCATTTGGTAAAAATCTTGATCCAAAGTGCTTTGCAGGACCAGGCCCCTCACACACTTGCACACACTCGCCCGCTGATGCAAAGTAGCGACTCGGGGCTCAGCTGTACTGTAAAACAAAAAAGCAGTGGAAAATAACGGGAGAAATTCAAGGATTCGAGGACCAACAGTGGGTGTTGATTGGTCAGATATTACCATGAATGATTTAAGTCTCAACAGTGGACTTTTTAGCCATAGCGACAATCATATCAATCATAAAAAATTGCTGTCATACCAGGTTATTAACTTCAAACCTACTTTTAACCCACGTGCGGCTCCCAGACTGTCCGAGATTTCCAATCGGCGTCTTTTTACTGCAGGTCTCAGCTGGTCTTCGGGGGCGTCCAAGCATCGTCGGCAGCTGTGGCTCAGCCGGTGAAGCCGTTGTTCACAAACTGAAAGGTCTGCGGTTCAATTCCTGCTCCCTCTTGGCCACATGTCAGGGCGTCCTACTTTAGACACAAGACCTCTAACTAGCAAAGGCCTGAACGTCCACAATAATTTCCCTGTCTGCATTAATAAGAAGAAGGAAGTTGGACATATTGCTTAGGGAGTACTGTGTAAAAGTACACACAGCGAGCTCGGTTGTGTAGTTTTTGTTGTTGTTTTGGTTTTTTTTACTACAATGCAATTAATGGTGGAAATAAGTAACAGTTTTCCTACAGTTAATGACTTCAGCACATGATCACTGGACATAATTTCAGCTGAACTCCTTATAATTAGAGGGAGCAGACAAACTTCTCTAATTACACGGACAGAATGAGCAGAGAGAAGCTCAACACGGCCTGTTTTTCCCTCTTTTCACTCTACGCATGAGAAACACCGTAAAAGTAAAGTTTCTCACTTCGTGACGAGCAGCACATCGTTGAAACAAGAGAATTGGGTTGTTTTTTTTTATACAGCGCAGCACATCTCTCACATGCTTGTTAGCTGTGTAAGCGCTACGTGCCAGATTAAGCCCCTGCATCTTTAATTCCTTAATGTTTAAGTTTACCGACGGGCGTCTGTCTCCTTAAAACTTCCCCAACTCTGCTCCTTTAATGCACGCTTTTATTTTTTCATCACGACATCTGCAGCTAAGTGACGTGAAGCGGAGGCCGTGAGGCGGCGCAGCCACTGCCGGCGTGGACGGGCTGCAGTGACCTATATACGGCTGAATATAAGTCTGAGTCGGAGCACAGAGTCTCCCAGGCTTATAGCAGCTCATGGCTGGGTGGAGACGGCACCGTGGTAGATGAGGACACCGCACACACACACATCCACATATAGAGACTGGGAAACACGTGACGTGAGGACACGCATATGCACGAGGGGCTAAATCAGACCCGCACTGAATACTGTATGATGGGGGTGTATATGTGGAAACACACAGAGGAGACGGGGACGCACGTAAACACACACGTGACGAGGACCGGCGAGGACACCTTTACAGCGATGGACACACGCGCACACAGATGTACACAGAGCGACGGTGTCATGCATGTTTTATTGACCCGCTCTTTCTACACCTCCTCCGTCTCGCCTCCCTTCATCCCTCGTTCTCTCTCTTTAAAGCTCTTTTCATCCCCTGCTCTCCCTTTAATCTTCCTCCTCTCCTTTGTTTTGTTCTCCCCTCTTCTCATTCACCTCCTTTTTGTCCTCTCAGCTCTCAGAGCAGAACAGATCAAGCTGACAGGCTCAGGAGAAGACAAGACTCCTGTAATTCTACTTCCTGTCCTCTTTTCACTTCTCCTTTCCTCTTGTCTGTCCTTCTCCTGCCGTTTTTTCACACACTTCCTTATCTCTTCTCCTCCTTCTCCTACATACCCTATAGATCTTGTTCTCTCCTCCTGTCCCTGTATCTATTCTTCTCCTTTCTCTTTGTTTCTTCTCCTTGTGCGTTGACCCTACCTGTCCTTACCCTCTTGCCTGCTCTTTATGTCTCCTTCCTCACCTCTTTCCTCCTTTTTCCGTCTATCTCCCTCCATCATTTCCTGCACTGTCACCTTTCCTCACCTCCTCCCCACTGTCCTCCTGGCCTCTTCTTCAGTCTCTTTCCCTCCTCTTCTTTAACCACCTGACCTCATCTTCCTGACCTTCTCCACTTGTTTCCCCACCTCTTTCACTCTTCTCCTACCACCTGTTCCTATTTCCTTCTCCTCCTTTATCCCCTGCTCTTTCCTGACCTCCTTTCTCTCTCTGTCCTCTCATGCTCATCACCTTTCTTGCTTCTCTCTCACATCTTCTCCTGATGTTTCCTGCCTCCTCCTATTCCTCTTTCTCTGCCTCTTTCTTTTCTCACTTCCCCTTGCTCCCACTTATCTTTCTCCACCTCCTCTTCTCCTTCTGAATTCCCTGACCTCTAATCCTCCTCCACTCTACTGTCATCTCACGTTTTTCTCCCCCTCCTCTGATCCCTCCTCTCCTCTTCCTCCCCCCTTTACCCCACCTTTCTCCTTCCTTGTTTCCTGTTCTCCTCCTCTTTCTCCTTCTTCATCTTTTGCCCACCCCTGACCTCTTTATTCTACCACTCCTATCATCCTCTTGTCACCTCAGCCCTCTCTCCTTACCTTTTGTTTTTTTCTTCTCCTCCTCCCCTCCTCCCCTGTCCTCTCTTCTCTCACTCTACTCCTCCTTCTCCTTCTTTTCCTCCAGTCAACACCCTTCCATTTTTTCTGGCTCTTATTTTTGCTCATTTTCTTTTTCTTCATCCCTTCTTTCTCCCTGACCTCTTTTTGCATCCTCCTTCTCTCTCTTGTCACCTCCTCTTTTTCTCCCCCATCTGACCTCTCTCCCGTTCTTCCTCTATTAGCCACCTACGCTGTCTTCTTGCTCCCACTTTTCTTTTTCCTCTTCATCACTTGCTTTCTCCTGACCTCTAACCATCCTCCTTACTCTTGTCACCTTTTGTTTTTTTCTCCTCCACCTCTCCTCCCTTATGACCTCCCCTCTGCCCCCCTCTCACTCTCCTCTACCCTTCTTTCTTCTCCCTCCATTTCTTTTTTCTTGCAACCACTTCTCTTCTTCCTGTTTCTCCTCCTCCACTTATTTCTCTATTTACCACCTGTTCCTCCTTACTTGGTTTGCACTTCTCCTACTCCTCTTCTTCTTCTTTATCCTCCCCCCACTCTCCTCCTCCTCTCTTCATTTCTGCTTCCTCCCTCTACCACCTGTTCCTCTTTTCTTGCTCCCACTTCTCCTCCTGACTTCCCCTCTCCACCCTTTCCATCTCTCTTCTTATCTTCCTCCTCCTCCCTCTTGTCACCTCTTGTGTTTTTTTTCTCCTTCTGACCTCCCTCCTTCTCTTCCTCCTCACCTCCCCCTCCTCTTCTCCTAATTAGCACCTCAGCGTACAGGCCTGGTTAATATTCGGCGGTGAGGCGCTTCGACGGTAGAAGGGCACCTCGCCGTCTCTCCTGCGCTGGTGTTGCCATGGTGACGCCATGGAAATGAAGCCCCGCTCTCCTCTGTCTCTATCTCACTCTGTCTCTTTCCTAATTTTTTTGCTCCCCCACCCCCTCCACTGTCTCCCCCACCTTCACTTTTTAATGAGTCACTGCATCCATTAAATTTTAGGATAGAAGGATGGCAGTAGGTAAGATAGGGGGGAGACTTGTGAAGGCAGCACAAGACAGAAAATTTAAGGGGTGTAAAAAAGTTTTCAGTTCTTTAAAGAAAAGACCAAAAGTCGGTGTTTGTAGAAATTTACAGCCATTGTGAGTCGTGATTATTTATCTGTTGCTCTGACAGATTGGTTGTGATTGGTTGCTATGTCCAAGGACGCTGTTTTTATTTTCTGTTTTTTTTTTTCTATTTATTTGTTTGCTTGTCTGACAGAGTTCACTGAGGTAGGCATTTTTGGGGGGGCGGGGGTGTGGGGACTGGTTCGGGGGGTGTTTGGACGGAGGCCTTGGCCTTGATGAAGTTCTTTAAAGCTGCTAATTGTGTTTCATTCATATTTCATGGTCACAGGGGGCAGGCGGTTTGCTGAGGGAGAATTGATAAAATGTCTGTGTGTGTGTGTGTGTGTGTGTGTGTGTGTGTGTGTTTGTTGCATTCCTAAACCATGGCCATGTAAAGCTGCCGGGCATTTGTGTGACTGAGCAAGTGTGTGTTTGCACCTTCCTTCATCATTCGTCCATCATGACACCTGGAGGTCATGGGCATATTGTGTGTGTGTGTCAGTGTGATTCAGCACATTTGTGTAGCTCTTCACATATTCACACAGCCTCTGTAGTCAAAGCAAACCAAAACCGTGAGTAAAACGTGATTCTACTCTTCAGACATTTCGTTTCCTTCTGAGCGTTGGTCGCCGGTCTTGACCTCCGACCTCCTCGTAGACGGTGTGTGGGTGAGTGTGCATCATCACTTTGGTATCGTTAGCAAAACACACCGAATCGCCCCTTTCCTAAACATTTAGACTTTACTCTGACTCTGTTTTTCTGTCCCTCTGTCTACTTTTATTTAATTAAATGTCAACAGAATCAAAGCTGAAATGAAAGCTAATGTGAAACCAAAATTCAAATAACATCCGCACATTAATACTTCATAATCCCACAGAGACAACAGATTTCTAATGTCAGATGCATATAATGTGTTTGTTTGAATCTCAGTTCTTTAGTTTTAAAATTTGACATTTTAGTGAGACAGAGATTTCAACCAAAAAACAGTGATATGGGGCTGTGTACTGTTTATTTATGTATTCATTTATTGTACAACGAGGACAACAAATCAGTTTTTTTCCCCTGTACACTGTAGATTCTGGAAAGGCTGGTAGTCCTTCTGCAAAGTGGAGTCATTTCTTTACAAAAATCTAATTTAAAATGTTTTTTTTTTTTTTTCCCAAGTTCATAATGGCATCCAGAGTTTTAAGAAAAGATAAGAAAGAAAGATAAGAAAACTATGCTCAGTAGACTTAAACCACATTTTTTTATAAAGTTCATATTCACATGTAGCTTGATTGTGTTTTTGTAACTTTCAGAAAGTTATTTGAATTCACTTAGAAAGATTAATGATTTGAAATGGGTAAGTCATCGCGGCACATACCACGATGTAGTGAAAGGTGTGGGTGGTGTCAGCGGAAAACACAGATTGATTTGAAAGCTCTGCAATCTGTAACATTTTAGCATAATGTAACTAAATGTTAATATACTGTATGATGTTCAGATTCATAATTAGCATTAATTGTCGGGCTGCAAATGTTTATTTTCATCACCAAATAATCTGTTTTAAAACCTTTTAATTTACCGTCATAGTTGTAAACGGTCGTTGGGAAATGGCCCCGCAGCCAAGGTGGCATCTGCAAAGGTTTTCTTTTGTCTGACTTCTTGTATCTATGAGCCAAAAATGTGTAATTCACAAAGATATGTAACTGAGAAAAGTAACAAATTCTCACATTTGGGAATTTGGAACCAGATAATTGCTGGTATTTTTGCTTGAAAAATACCTCAACCGATTCATAATATTTCAAAACCACTGCAGATTTATTTTCTGTGTGTTCAGATTGGACAAAGTTTGTGTTGATGTATAAACTGTGCGACAGTTTTAATTCCTCTGCTGGCCTTAAATATGATATGGTATAAATCTGTTTAGTACTTTATTACTTTATATGAACATGTTTCAATTTCCTTACTGCTCACTGCTGAATAGTGAGAGTCTTCAGTGAAGTCAGGACTGATGGAGGAAGTGGGTGGATGTTACTGATGGTGGGATGAACAGATTGATGGATGTCATTCATACTCTGCTCTGCAGGCTCGACCTTGACTTTCTCTACAATATACGAGTTTGGCAACTCGACGCACGTCGTAGTCATGCGAGGCTGAGAGCAGCGCACCAATTATCCACCCAATCACCCGAAACCTAAAACTCTCTCAAGGTTCTGTGCCGGTGAAAAGCCAGCTTTGTTCTCGTCGGCACATCACATTGCCTCGCAAGATCCATCAGTCATGTAGCTCTGCTGCGTATATGTAGCACTTCCAGGTTATTTAATGCTTGAAGTCGCATTTGACCATGGTTTGTGGTTCCAAGTCCCCCCACCTTGGCCTACTTGGGGCCTTAGAAGGGCTTAGACACAGTCCTCTGTGAAAAAATATCATACTACTTATTATTATTTGTACTTTTCTTTTGCTGTCATTTACTGCACTGTCATTTACTGAAGCTGTTCCACAATAGCAAGGCCAAAGTGCTCAGTGTCATATTTAAATCTGAACCTGAACCCTGATAATTAAACTCAAACCTAATTCAATTTCACATGACGTGGTGTTGTGCTACTTTGATGCCTTTCTGTGTGGGGTTGCCAGGCAGTTTTTGTTTTGCGCTAACCGGTCAATCAATAGTGACTGACCAGTGGTGTGACTGTAGCTCAAGGAGGTAGAGGTTTGAGCCGTGGGTCCTCTTGGCCGGGATACCGAACCCCAAGTTGCTAATGGTGTGAAAAATGTTCCAAATGACCAAAAGTGAATAACAAGTCCTTTAATCTTCAACCATAAAAGCGGTTTGTCTCATAGTGCCCCTCTGAACTAGCTGCCCTTCTAGACCTCCTCCCTATGTAAAACATTGTAAAGACCATGTTGTGATTGCAGAGGCATCACAGTTTGGTTATGTAAGGGAGCAGGTTGGTTGGGGAGGGGGGATTGTGCACAGCGAATGGTACGGGACCGGCACGATTATGCTTCGTGTGAGTACAATATTAAAGTCCTAAGAAAATTACAGTAATTTCTGTAAACGTAGCTTTGGGCAGAGCAGAGAACTCATCCTTGCATATCCCCAGTCTGATGTCACAAGGGGGAGCAGCTTCAACACCATCCATTCTCCATGCTGAAGATTAAAAAACATAAAATGGGCAGAGATTGATTTCAGTCCTTTGACAGTAATTTTATCTTAATCCAAACCAAAACTCCATTTTTGTTATTTTTTTCCCGTCACGTGACTTTTTTTAAATCTCTGAGATGTGAATGAAGTTCAATATTTTCACATCTCACCAGTGGTGCAGAATGACCATAGTAACAGTATTTCTCAGCTCAGTAGAGTTAAACATATATAGTTTGTCCTAATGACAGGAAGGTCCTGTGACATCAGCAGTTCATCCTCTCTAAACCATAAATGTGCCCAGTTAATTTCATCTGGCTTGTCGATTAGAAGTTCTCTTGCGTGCGGTGGTAAGATTTGTCCGAGAGATTTCAAGCTGTCTATATAAAACACACGGTTTATCCCCTGGGCCTGATGTTTGGCCATTTAACATACTGTCGCATTATCAATATCAAGGTTCTTGGGTGAAGCTATCATCGGATTTTTCAAGTATCACCCAGACCTACTTAAAGCCCTGTTAGGACAGATTATCTTTCAGGAGGGAGCGATTATTTTCAACCAGAGTGTTGTGGTGACTGTAATTTCAGTCCTGTGTCAGTAATTCCTGCAGACTGCAGTTACCAGTACATAATTCAGAGCTCTTTCCCTCCCCGCAGAAGGGCAAGTTAAAATAACCCGAGGTAAAACTAGTCATGAGGTCCTTTCGGTAGGTTTTGCAGTGCTCTTATATAACGCGAGTAGAGATTTGGATCGCTATAAGCTTAAGAGGAAGCTTCTGGAAATAGCCTGACACTCTCAGAAGAGCTGGGTCATACTACCAGCTGTGTTAATGATGCATTAGCACCACGAGGTGCCCACACAAAGGCATCCTTTGATCAATCATTTAGTGTCCCCCCCCACACACACACACACACACACACACACACACACACACACACTTACACTGGAACATGGACAAACACACACACAGAGCTGGCAGTTTTTGTGCTGTGTGATAACTGTGTGCTTGACAAGGGGGAGGGTCACGGGGACTCCGAAACCGGGCCGCTTTTAGTTTCCGAGCGGCATCGCCCTAAAAGAAAGTGGCCGCGCAACTTTCCTTCCATTGTCACTGCTTTAATCCCTGGTGGCTCTTTCTGTTGGTTCTTTTACATGGTACTGCACAGGCTTTTAGTCTCTTTACCCAGGAGGACTTGGAGGGACAGCAGTAGCTACTGTCCAGTGGCTCCAGGGACTATTGGCAAGTCAGACATCCTACACAAAGGCTAACAGGGTGTTGAAGTATGATAGGATCAGTGTCTGCACTGATACTGACCTAATAACACGAATCACTTTTTTTTACTTTTTTATTTGTGCTTCGTTGATTTGCTGTGGTGAGCAAAGGATTCGTAAAAGGCTCGTCGAATAAGAAATGTAACATTAGTGTGAAAGCAGATATCAGAAGCATTAACAGTGTGGAGACGTTAATAATTGTAGTTTTGTGGGTATGGTCTGCATTCGAGCAAGACATTTTCCCAATTATAGGACACAATGTGTTGCTTGCACCTGTCGTCTAGAACGACCACTATCCAGGACGACTGCCAAGACGGACAAGTCGTATTTTAAAAAGAAAAACTGAACCGTTGTTACGATGCAACAATGTTTATATTTGAGGGTTGAACCAAAACCAGGTCTCTGGCCTTATCAACTTTATAAGTTTCACCTGATATCATTCTTTGTGGCTTTTTAGGGAAGGCAGCCTATTTTTTTGCAATTTTGACACATTAGATGGAAAATGGCGCTTTGTGGTGAAGCATAAATGCTAATTCGTGCTTTCCACTGCACCTGTGAATTTTGGTCACCATCCAGGTCCCTGAGGGTCAAAACAGACTCTCGTTGTTGTGTGCAGACCAAAAGTGAGTGTCTGCATGTGCCCGAAAACTAAACAAGATGCTTCTAAAGGTGTCTAATGTTTTATTTCAGTGTGTTTGACCAGCAGTGGACGAACCCAAAGGAAGTTCATGCTGTGCCTGCTGTTCCTGTTTGCCATCTTGTTTTATAGCGTGCTTTTGGTCTCATGGTCCAGAAATAGGAATAATCGGTTAAATGTTAGATTTTAAAGAGTTTTACAGTGTTGCTGAGTAAAAGGAGCATTGGTTGTTGGACTACCACTTTGAGATTTAGGTTTGGTGGCAGATGGACACACAAACTCGGATTCCTTGGTGCGAGCTTCCTATCAAAGTCACAGTTTTTTAAGCTTTGTGTAGCGGAGAGAACTCATTCTTGCATATCCCCGGTGTGATGTCACAAGGGGAGCAGCTCTAACAACAGTCATTCTAAATAAATACTGCAGAGTTTGATTTCAGTACTTTTTGTTCTTTTGTTCTTTTGCCCCATAAGAGGAGCATTGCTGAAAAAGTTTCCAGTGGATCCTTCCTTCGTCTCCCTTTCTACGAGCCCTCGTCCTCTCCACTTTGCCCTTGTTCCAATAAAATGTCTTTAACCCCTCCTATTAGCACACTTGGCTCCTTGAGAGCTCCCTTTCATCCTCCTAATTTGTCATTTTATTTCCCAAGATATCTCCTCATTACCTTCTTCTCCATCTCCAAAGTTGCTTTATGGCTTCGCCGACACCCTTTTTTTCTCAGGTATGCCCTTGTTCGCTTCAATGTGCAAACAGTATTGGACCCCAGTGCAGTCAGATAGATGGATGGTTACAGTTTGTGGGTAGATTGATGGTTTGCTTTGCCCTTGTTAGAGGACAAACTGATATTTATTTCTTCAAGTGTCTGTAAAACCTGCAGTGACCCCTGCCTCACCCAGCTGATCCACTCAGGTTACTTCGGTGTCTCTTTCAGGGAAGTTTAGGTGTCCCGTCCTGGTCTGAAATGGCTCTCTGTGTGTTTTACACTTCATCTTGCACAAGATAATCGTGCCCTTGCAAAATTCATAATTCTTCATGCTTCTGCTAAAATACTGTCAGTGAGAGGAAGAGTAAAAGTTTTCTGGTCGAGGAACCCACCTGCCTCTCGAAAGGGAATTTTACTGCTTCCTGCAATTTGCAAATCACTGTTGTCGTTGCTGCAGTTTTATTATTTTCCCGATAATTAGGGAGTGCTGCCGTGCTCCAAACAATCCCCTGTACACAAGTACTGTACAAATATTTACAAGGATGCGTGGAGACAAACTCAGCCCAATAACATGGGATGCAGCCAAGTGGCATATGACTCCCCTCGTCAGAAGTTGGCCCGAAGTCCTCGAGGCTGATCCAGTGATGCGGCAAAACATGACACTGTTGTGTTTCTTGTCTTTCTTTCTTTTTTTTTTCTTTTTTTATCTGGAGCTGGCAGCGGCAGCACTGTTCGGTCGACATGAAGCGAGACCGCTGTGCCTGCTAAAGTGAAATTCTGCAGCCTGCAGCTCTGACTGCCTCTACGATTCCTCCTTTCCCTCATCCAGTCTGTTTGTTGCGTTGCTTTGTTCGTTTAAACTCTCTCTTTGTCACTCCACTCTTTTCTCTCCTTCCATCTCTCTCTTCTTCCAATTTCACTCTCCTCCTACACTCATTGTCCTTTTCATTCAACCTCTTCACTGTTGATCTATGGTACTTTCTTCTCTTTTCCTTTTCGTACATACACATCTTTATCCACATCTTCCTATATTTGTGCCCTCTGCTCTTCTCTCTTCAGATTTTTCTTTTTCCATCCGATTCTGTCTTTTTCCCACTCCACCTCTGTCAGCAGCTGTCAAAGAGTTTCTTTTGAGCAAACACACAGAGGTAGAACGTGTGAATGGACAGCACAAAACGGCTGCAAATAATCATCTTTTTTTTTACCACCAGTTGGTCAGTTTTGACAGTAATCTGTGGGCAGTTTTCCAGAGCCAAGTGTAGGTTAACACAGTTGCATACTCTTATTCAAGTCGTGCTGTAAATAATCCTTGAGTTTCTACATTTTGTGGAAGAATGTTTTGATTCCTTTTTATTTTTTCGAATATGTGCTGAAAATGTTGACGTGTACAAGATGGTGTCAAAGATTCTCCAAAACACCACATGCTACATTTTTTTAATAGCAAATCTGAAGAGCTGCTTTAGCTCATCACACACAGAAAACACAACAAACCAGAACTACAAATATTTGTTTGTTAGTATATTTGTGTAATTAACTTTGTAGTAAAAGTTGTGTGGTATCATTGACTTTAACATAAACTCAACACAACCATATCTTCATGTTTGACGTTTGGATTTGCTGCATTAGGACTCGAGGACGTGTGGTTTTTGGCTCGTAGGAGCACTTCAAGTGTCCCGCATCTGAGTGGGCGTCACCCAAAGGCTGGCGCACACACACCCGATTATGAATGTGATTTGGTTGTGACGGCTGGTCCTGGTCCTGGTCCTGGTCAGTGTCAGTCTGGCTCAGTTGGCAGAGACAATTGTTAAGTGTGTGCTGTGTAATGATTCTTGTCAGTGGTCTTAGGATACAGTCTCTGTCAGTCGTTCTCCTTTTTTTTACATTTTTTAAATTTAATATTTACGACTAGTATCAGCGACTGGACACAGTCTTTATTTGCGAACTGTCCAGTCTTTGGTACAGTAGTCTTCAGGTGTGTCCCCAGCTTAAGTTTAGTTTGGAAGCAGGATTCTCAGTGTAGGATGGGAAATAAAACCCCCTTTGTGACTTTGGATCACTTTCGTTCTGATGGATAAAGGTCCAGAGCTGGCGGAAACCAAAATTCAGCATAGTTTTGCAGCTGCAGATTTCGTTCTCTTTTTACTTTTTACATTCTCTTTCCACCTGTCTTCCTGTCGATGGAAGAATCACTGGACTATTTGTCTAAATAAAGAATGTTGCTGAAATACATTTAAATCTAATTCTACATATCCGTCTGAAAATAATAAAAAATAAAATAAAAAAATCACCAACTTGAAGAATGTGACGATGCTTTCAGTGCCAGCTTGCGGACCAGAGGTCTCCACACGATCTCTTGTTTCCTGGTAACAGAGACCCAACCAGGACCTTTGTTGGAGCGGGTCCAAAATCATGTTGATTTTAATCAGGTTGGGGTAGGATGCTGTTGCATAGCTGCCGGTGTTTGACCGTGAAGTTCAGGTAAAACGACACGTGTTGCTGCTCTTTTCACCCACGGCTGCTCATTACTCGGTGGATCATAATCTTGCTGCCAGTGTTGGTCTTCTCTCCGTCCGGGTCACTGTGGATCATGTGTGACTGTCCTGCACACTGCGTCCATCCAGTGGGTCCTGTTTGAGAGGGTCTAAAGCTGTGAACTCCTGGAGAAATCTACCACGGATGGATGGATTTTAGGCTGTTTTAAAAAGAGTCACTGAGGTTAATGTGAGCTAGTTTTCCGTCGGCAGACTAATGAACTAATCTTCCAGCTCTAGTCAGTACCACAGCGTCTCGACACATGTCTACTTCATTAGTGGAAGTATGCAGTAAACAGCAATGTAAATGCATGAGATTTATAATAACACGGGATTAGTTCAGTCTCACTGCACAATGCAACGATTCAAAGAGGACCCTGGAAACTCTGCAATCTATAAAATATGTCTCCTGTGCAGGCAGTGAGAGGCTGATCAAGGCTGTGAGAGTATGAAATATGTCCAACATTAAGTGACGCTTGGGACTAATACCAGCTTGCCCAATACTAATTAATCGTTGAAATGAAAACACAACAAACCAGAACTACAAATATTTGTTTGTTAGTATATTTGTGTAATTAACTTTGTAGTAAAAGTTGTGTGGTATCATTGACTTTAACATAAACTCAACACAACCATATCTTCATGTTTGACGTTTGGATTTGCTGCATTAGGACTCGAGGACGTGTGGTTTTTGGCTCGTAGGAGCACTTCAAGTGTCCCGCATCTGAGTGGGCGCCACCCAAAGGCTGGCGCACACACCGATTATGAATGTGATTTGGTTGTGACGGCTGGTCCTGGTCCTGGTCAGTGTCAGTCTGGCTCAGTTGGCAGAGACAATTGTTAAGTGTGTGCTGTGTAATGATTCTTGTCAGTGGTCTTAGGATACAGTCTCTGTCAGTCGTTCTCCTTTTTTTTACATTTTTTAAATTTAATATTTACGACTAGTATCAGCGACTGGACACAGTCTTTATTTGCGAACTGTCCAGTCTTTGGTACAGTAGTCTTCAGGTGTGTCCCCAGCTTAAGTTTAGTTTGGAAGCAGGATTCTCAGTGTAGGATGGGAAATAAAACCCCCTTTGTGACTTTGGATCACTTTCGTTGTGATGGATAAAGGTCCAGAGCTGGCGGAAACCAAAATTCAGCATAGTTTTGCAGCTGCAGATTTCGTTCTCTTTTTACTTTTTACATTCTCTTTCCACCTGTCTTCCTGTCGATGGAAGAATCACTGGACTATTTGTCTAAATAAAGAATGTTGCTGAAATACATTTAAATCTAATTCTACATATCCGTCTGAAAATAATAAAAAATAAAATAAAAAAATCACCAACTTGAAGAATGTGACGATGCTTTCAGTGCCAGCTTGCGGACCAGAGGTCTCCACACGATCTCTTGTTTCCTGGTAACAGAGACCCAACCAGGACCTTTGTTGGAGCGGGTCCAAAATCATGTTGATTTTAATCAGGTTGGGGTAGGATGCTGTTGCATAGCTGCCGGTGTTTGACCGTGAAGTTCAGGTAAAACGACACGTGTTGCTGCTCTTTTCACCCACGGCTGCTCATTACTCGGTGGATCATAATCTTGCTGCCAGTGTTGGTCTTCTCTCCGTCCGGGTCACTGTGGATCATGTGTGACTGTCCTGCACACTGCGTCCATCCAGTGGGTCCTGTTTGAGAGGGTCTAAAGCTGTGAACTCCTGGAGAAATCTACCACGGATGGATGGATTTTAGGCTGTTTTAAAAAGAGTCACTGAGGTTAATGTGAGCTAGTTTTCCGTCGGCAGACTAATGAACTAATCTTCCAGCTCTAGTCAGTACCACAGCGTCTCGACACATGTCTACTTCATTAGTGGAAGTATGCAGTAAACAGCAATGTAAATGCATGAGATTTATAATAACACGGGATTAGTTCAGTCTCACTGCACAATGCAACGATTCAAAGAGGACCCTGGAAACTCTGCAATCTATAAAATATGTCTCCTGTGCAGGCAGTGAGAGGCTGATCAAGGCTGTGAGAGTATGAAATATGTCCAACATTAAGTGACGCTTGGGACTAATACCAGCTTGCCCAATACTAATTAATCGTTGAAATACTCTCAATTTCCCTGGCAACTGCTTTGTTTTTTTGTGTCCCAAATGATTGGGACACCTTTTCAAAGCTTTAAATCTGCTGATAGGAAATACGCCAACATCTAATTTCATTATTTTTTTCTGAGACTTTAACTTTACATTCAAAAAATTCTGTCAAATGGAAGTTTTTTTTCCCTCTCTTCTGCCTCGTCCTCTTCATCTGCTTTTGATTTTTTTTTTTAAATCTTATCGTCTTCCGCTCTGCGTTAAGCACTCTGTTGTCCCTTTTCTCCCCCTCCGTCTTTACATTTATCTGCTTTCTTTTCTCCCTCGTCCTCCTCTCATCCTCTCACTGTCTCTCTCTCCCTTTCTGCCAGGCCATGGCCTAGTTGCAATGTTTTCTGCTTTGTGCCTGCTCTCTTTCATCAACTTGGAAGTTTTTAGACTCTCTCGCCTTTCTCCTTCTTTATCTCGGTGCTTCTTTGCCACTTTATTCTCCTTTCATAACTCGCTCCCTCCATCTCTCTCTGTCTCCCTTTTACCTGCTTCCTCCTTTTGTCCTCCTTTTATTTTTACCTCTTACACCATGTCTTACCATATTTATTCGTACCTGTCCTTCCTCGCTCTCCTCTTTCTCTCTCCATCTGTCTTTACCTCACTCTCTCAGCTCCATTGTGTGGATGATAGCTGTCAGGAGATCTCATCACTGAGTCTCTCTTATTACATGATTACAGGGTAATTATCCTGTGAAGTTGTCTTTGCCCGAATCTATGAAAGACGCTTAATGTGTTTTTAATGGGATTTAGAGTTTGGAGACTTTTTTTTTTGTCTTTTGTAGTTGCAGTGGACTCTTCAATTTATTGCATTTACATGTGATTGGCCTGGAACAGCGTGTCCTAATTAAGTGGTACTCGGATTCATCGTGATTTTCGGGCGCCACGTCCTGCTCCGAGTTGTCAGGCTCTCTTCATTTTCTAACTTCAGGCCTTGGCTTTGTCAGGAAACGCTGTCATCTGCCAGTGTCTGATTAAACTGGACCCGACGAAGCTCCCGTAGTGTTTAGGACGAGTGCAGACACACAAACCTGGCTTGGACTTTAGAGGAGAGGGATGGGTGGGCCACAGAGTGAAATGTCGTGCTGCTTAGCAAGACTGAAACCCCCACATCTTTGATGTGGAGCTGTGTAATGACCACAACAACCCCACAAGGTTTATTGATGTTGTTTGTTGAAAGCTCTTCTAATATAAAATGGGAAGAGACAGAAAATACTATTTGTAAATCTAAGGATGTTATATTTCAGTAGATAGAATAGAAACTACTTCATCGTCATTTGTGTTTGTGTGAACATTTATTTATTTGCTTTAACTAACAAAGTTTTACTTTGATACCAGCCTGTTTAGGGGCAGGACCAAAAGGGGGCCTGGGGTAGCTGTGGCCCCAAAATGTGATTGGCCACCTCTGGTGCCACATTAGTGGGAAGGTGATCAGGTAGCTGCTGTGGAACATTCAGGAGAAGGAGCACGGAGAGCTTCACCTTCTCTACCATTTTATATTTCAACCAATATCCAATAACAGTTGTTGAAATGTTTGTGAGGCTGCTGTCAACAAAATATGATCAAACCACGCCCCCACTGCTCTTATCAAAATATTATGCTTATTTTCTCATAAATGATGTATATAACTGCTTCAGAAGTTTCCCCTGGCTTTAAGTTTATTCCTTCATAACCAACTTACTTTCTTTGAAGGAACCTTTGATGGAAATTGTATAATAGTACAACACAGTGCACACATTTTCAGTACAAGTGGCCCCAGTGAACATTAAATGTCTGATGTTGCTGTTTTTTATCTCTGGTACTATGCTGATCTCACGTCTCTCTAATAGCTTGTTTATACATGTATAAATGATCTATTCTCCCCTTCATTTGTTGCCAATCATGCATTTTTCCCGTTCTTTGTCAGTGAATACAGGACACTTAGAAAATATCGACATTTTTCTCTTCTGTTGTTTTTTTGCCCAAGTGGCCGAAACGCAGCTCCCACACAAACAATATTAACATGTCATTTCCTCTCTTATCCCTCTGCAGCTTGAGCACCGCTGCTGTCTGTGATGCCCTCCCATGACGCCCAGGTTGGTAGCTGACACTGCCAGTGAGCGGGAGACGCCACTGCACAACCGGTCCTGGGCCGGCATCGCCAGCCGGTTCTCGCCCTCCCTCTCGCACTCTGGAGAATCCAGCTCCGCTCACCTACCAGTATCCACAGTCATCAGTTCCAATCCACCCCAGTAAGACTCCCGCAAAAACCGACACCCTGACGTCTTCGGCCAGCACCAGCAAGCAGCATCTGCAGCCAAAAAACGGAATATATTCAACGCAATCAGCAACACCAGCATCACCATTCTTACCACCACCAGCAGCAGCCAGCATGTCTAGTCGTAGAAAGTCCTCCACCCCATGTATGGTTCGGGTCATCAGCGATCTGCCTGAGGAGCAAGATGATTCGGAGGAGGTGATGGACATAGAAATATTGTCAGACAATGATGTGACAAGCAAAGAACACTCAGAATCCTCTCAATCTATAGAAACGAGTCAGGACACTCAGATGGAGAATCCAGACCAGCAGTTTCCAAAACCTGTGGAAAACCAGAATCTTGAGCCATTAGAACAGCAGCAGCAGGTGGATAAAGAAGACCAACCACCTCTTGAAGATGTAGAAGCCAGAGAGGAGAAAGACGGCGAAAGGGCCAAATCTGACCCAGAGTTCCAGAAAAAGCAGCCCAGAGGCTATGAATGCAAATACTGCCCGTTTTCAACACAAAATCTAAATGAATTCAAAGTGCACGTGGACTCCAGCCACCCTAATGTTATACTCAATCCTTTGTACCTCTGTGCTGCGTGTAACTTCAACACAAAGAAGTTTGACTCGCTCACAGAGCACAATGAGAGCCAGCACCCAGGCGAGACCAGCTTTAAGTACAAGAGAATAAAACGGAACAATCAGACTATCTTAGAGCAGACAATCGAAGGCAAGGACAATTCAGCTGAGCGCGAGACAAATGAACATGGTGAAAGCAACAGCACTAGTGTGTTTCCACCTTGCATATCTACAACAGTGAAAACCCCTGACAATGTGCAGTCGCTCTATCAAGGGAGTGAACTAAAGAGCCAGCTGGAAGGCCTGATCCAAAAAGATCAAATCACAGCAGTGAACATCAATGGAACTGTCATCATCCCTGAACCCACCATCCTGCAAGGGCTCTCCCATGTCACGCCGATGCTCCAGCGCCCGCCCAACTTTAACTCTGTACCAAAAATAGCTGTTCCCTTGAACACCACCAAATATAACCCATCTTTAGACAACAACCTGACATTAATCACGTCCTTTAACAAGTTTCCTTACCCTACACACGCTGAGCTGTCGTGGCTTACGGCTGCCTCCAAGCACCCGGAGGAACAAATCAAAGTCTGGTTCACCACTCAGAGGTTGAAGCAAGGCATCACCTGGTCCCCAGAGGAGGTAGAGGAAGCCAGGAAGAAAATGTTCAATGGCTCCATCCCTCCTGCCCATCACACATTCACCGTCCTGCCCACAAGCCCCATCTCTCAGCCGTCTGCCAAAGCGTCCCAGCATCCCATTGTCCGCACTACAGTCGAGCATTCAGTTCATGCCAGAACAACTACATCCAATGGGTTAAGTGTTGTCACCACCACCATCTCCCCCACCACTGGCTCCAGCCACACCCTTAAACGATCCCTGCCAACACACCTGACTACAGTGTTTGGCCCAGAGTCCAAGCGACCCATAATGGCAGTCGCCCCACACTCTGGAGACCCTAAAGACAGGGGTCTCATGGCTCCTCCTCCACCCCCTCCTCCCCAGAAAGATCGCCTCCCAATGGCCCCACCTCCCGTTCCGATGGAGATGAAGAGATCTGTAGCACTTCCTCTTGTCACAACTGAAATGAAGAGGCCGTCCACTGCTGTGCCTTTAATGCCACCGCCATCATTATCGTCATTAGCATCCAAAGGGAAAATTCTCTCCACTTTAGGAAACCCCAAAACAAAGCCAGTGGTGTCATTGCCTTCTATTGTCTTTCCAGAGTCCTTAACTAGACCCATGATAGCTCCCCCGCCTATCTGTGCTCCTCCATTCAAAAATTCATTGCTTGTTCCTCGTAGGGTGCCCGTCACTTCCAAAGAAAAGCACTCCAGTACCTACGCTTTGCCAGCTGCTGATCTGAAGCTGCCTAACTCCCCTCCACTCATTAGCCCACAGATAAGGAGGCCGACCATCATTCAATCCATTCGGGCTCCGGCTAAAGCTCCGTCCCAGATTTCTGGGTTGTCCTTGGATGCCAAGAAGCTGAAAGAGCAGCAAGGAGAGGAGCTGAAAGCCAGTTATCCCAAAGGAGACAAGGTAGTCACCTCTCTGGCAGAGGCCAATGGGATGTCTCGCACAGATGGCAAATGGCCCCAGAATCAGACCTCCCCAGCTCACAACAATGGAGTCATACATCTGGATGGCGGTGCCCTACCAGCGGCACAGAAACCAGATTTTCAGCAAAAATCCTCTAACACACTGCTAACACAGTTCCCACTGCTGGAGAGGATGAAAGGTAAGACGGCGGAACAGCTGAAGATCTTGGAGGAGAGCTTCTTGAGGAACAGCTTCCCTACACATAGTGATGTTGACAATCTGTCAGTCACCACCCACCTGTCTCACCAGGAAATCGAAAGCTGGTTTGTGGAGCGCCGTGCACTCCGCGACAACTTGGAGCAAGCCCTTCTAAACTCCATGGGCACTAAAAGAATAGGCATCGGTGGCATCACTGCAATCACTGACAAACGACTACATCAGCAGCAACATCAAACTCTGCAGCTGAATGGGATTCACAAACCAGTCACCGGTGTGGGTCTCCTTAAAAGTCCTCCTCCACCTACGCACACTCTGCCCATTGTTGCTCACGGCACCATTGCACCCTCTGTGCCCAACCCAAATACCTGCTCAGTGCCTCCAGACAGCCGATCCCTGGCGCTCCTCAAGGACAATTTTGCTCAAACGCGGTGGCCTTCCCCTGAGGAGTTAAGCCGGCTGGAGTGTCGGACAGGACTTGCTCGTTCCGACCTTGCCCGCTGGTTTACAGACAGCCGGCTGCACACTGGTACCATTGAGCTGGCAGAGCTGTTTCATAACAATGGAGTTAACGGAAGTCAGGGGCCACCTGTGTGCTCTGCCGAAAACACTCCATCTAACATTATCCAGCGCAGTCAGGAAGGAGCCGTAACAAACAACAACAGCACTAAGGTGCTGGAGGTTGAGTTGGGTTGGCTGATGGAGCAGCGCGCCAGTAGCCTCAACAGTCAACAACATGATGATCTCCATGATCGGTTTGCTGGCAGGTATTGTATTTATACATATTTACTTATTTTGGACATGTTGTTTGATAATGCCTCCCAGGAGCTTTAGCCAAGAATCTTGGATTTGATCCTATGGTCAGTCTGACTTTACCTTTTTAGCTCAACGAGTGGTGGAAAGCTACAACGAACAATTTCCCAAGTAATTTAGAGATAGTACAGCGTTTCTATTCTGTGTAACTTATTACTTTTTTACATCGTTTTTAAAACTGATATTCCCACATGCTAAAGCATAATTATACACACACTAGAAATCATGCTTATAAACTTTTACTAGTGGGTGCTGCATGCATCACTGAGTAATGTAGCATTGCACTTGAACAATCCTCACCTCAATCAAAACATTGAATCATTTATTACATTTAGCTGAGAAGGGAATCGAACCCTAAACCATGGCTGCATTGGGTCACGAATCCTACACTGACTTTACAACATTTCTGGATTCATTTGAAGCTCTTTTACTGTAGTCCACATGAAAATGTAATAAGCTTTATCACCGTTGAGTCTGATGCAAAGAGTCATGTAATTTTTTTCATAATCAGAAATCTCATCACTACGGCCCCCTCAATCCTCAGACCCCCATTTCTGGCTTCACAGAATACTTTCCCTCCCCAGTATTTGTGCATTCACTGTTCATTGACCTGCAGCTCTTGCAGCCTCAGCATTGTTTTCTACCCATTTGCACCTTTTGTGGTGACCTCTGCATCCAAAATAAATTTCTGCTTCCTCCCAACAGAGTTGTGCTTCTGTTTTCTAGTTGCTATATTAACATCGCTTTCAGGACATTAACTTCCAAATCTACAGGACTTTATTTGGTCTGCCTTCCATTCCAGGAACTTGGGACATCTTTGGCCAAATAACAGAGCCATTAGGTGGAAACCAATATCTCCAAAATAATTTGGGCAAGAGTTTTATACTTCCCATGAGTCAGCTCTGGGTTTAGGCTCAGGCTTTGAAAAGCACCACAGTATGAACCTGCACTGACAGCACTGTGAAATCCTTCAGGCTCTTATTGTTGTTGTTTTTTTTTTTGTTTTTTTTTACTCTGTGCACAATGAAGCTCACATTGTGAAATTCCAGATACAGACAATGAGAGAAATAATGAGAGATTGAGGCAAAGGTACGGCAGATAGTGATTTTTGCTTCTTCTTTAAAGTAAATTCAGTTAAAAATTAATTAATTGCTGTAAATTATTGACAGCTCAGCATCTAAAATTGATCCATTTTTGTTTCACAAAGTAAAATTGAATTTGTCCAAACAAACAGTCACAGCCGTGACTTTTGCTTCTAGGGTCTCGTCCATGATGGTTAAAGTTTATTTGCATGAAGAAAATGACCTACATCTGAATTGATCTGATTATTAGATTCTCCACTTAGAATTATACTTTTATGACTCACTCGTGTTAAGTAAGATGATAACAATCACAGTAAGTGTAGACCGCAGCCACCTGAGTCAATAAAAAGCCGTACTGATTGACAGCTCTGTTCAGTTATGACTGAAGGTCTGTGTGTTGTTAGTGCTTTTCACTTATCTGGTAGATTAGAAACTGTGCCGGGTTAATTACACCTTTACAACGTCATTGTGCTTTTTCTTGTTTTTGTTTCATATCTGAATTGTAGATGTAGAATAGTCTAAGAATAGGTTGATCTGGTTTAATATCTATGGTGAATTCAAAGTGTATTAACAATTCATAGTGTCCGTATCCAATAAAGAGCAATAAACAGCATCTGCTGATTTCTTTGTAAAATGTGTATTATTTAACACACGGTAATATAGTAATATAAAAAACAGTTTTTTCGTCAATGTTGGCATGAAGACAAAATGTAGGTTTCATTACACATATTAAACTTTAACTGGTTCCTAAAATAAATTTTAACCTGACATTTGTTTTTGCACTGTAAGTGAATACAAATTCCGCATAAAATGTATATTATAAAAGTAAAATACCATTTAAGACTCAGCTTTAACTACATTCGTAAGTAACATCAACATGTTAAAAGCGCCCTGTGGATTTTCCCCTGTTACGTTTATTGATTTACACTTAACGAAAGACCTAAATGCTCCTGTGACAAATGTTGCAAAAGTGGTTCTTTACATGTGCATCCTCTTGTGCATGCTGGTAAAGCTGGAGAAGATGGAAATAAAACAGACAGCCACTCATCTGTAGGTTCCAATTGAGAACTGGATCGATGGCAATGGAATCAATGAGGTCCCTACTTATCAACACTGTTCCCTGATGAAACAATTGGTCAGAAACTGCTAGTGTAGTCTGCATAAGTAGGAGGTATATAAAGGAGGGCTGCAGCAGTCACCAGTAATAACGCGTTGAATATCAGTGAACATGTTTCCGTGTACCTGATCTGAACTGTCCAAGTAACTTTTTGTTAACCTCTAACTGGTTGAACAGACTGAGGCAGCAGAACATGGCAGAGCTAAAGAACGGGGGACAGAACGGGGTAGTCATGGGAGGAGCGCGGGAGGTGTTCGGGAGCTGGCTGGACGATGGACACTCGAGGAGAGGACGGGAGCTGCTCCTGGACAGAGAAAGGAAGATGGCGGAGGACACGTCTGGGAGGCTGACTGGATAAACGGTGAGAGAACGGTCGTGATTGTTGGATGTGCAGTGCATCCAGAAAGTATTCAAAGCACATAACTTTTTGTTATGTTACAGCTTTATTCTAAAATTGATCAAATTCATTGTTTTCCTTCAAATACCCTATAATGACAACGTGAAATACAAAGTAAGTTTGTTTGAAATCTTAGCAAATTTATAAAGAAAAAAAAAACCTAAGTATTCGTAGCTCAAAACTGAGCCCTGGTGCATCCTGTTTCCACTGATCATCCTTGAGATGTTTCTCAAAGTCCACCTTTTTCAAATTCAGGTGTTTGGACATGATTTGGAAAAGCATACACTTGTCTATATAAGGTCCCACAGTTAACCGTGTATCTCAGATTGTATGGAGGCACAGATCTGGGGAAGGGTACAAAACATTTCTGGAGCATTGAAGGTCCCAGTGAGCACAGTGGCCTCCATCATCTGTGAATGGAAGAAGTTTGGAACCACTCGGACTCTTCCTAGAGCCTGGCTGCCAAACTGGGAGATCGAGGGAGAAGGGCCTTAGTCAGGAAGTGACCCGATGGTCAGTCTGAAAGAGCTCCAGCGTCTCTCTGTGGAGAGAGGAGAACCTTGCAGAAGAACAACCATCTCTGCAGCACTCCACCAATCAGGCCTGTATGGAAGAGTGGGCAGGTGGAAACCACTCCTCAGTAAAAGGCACATGACAGCCCGCCTGAAAGGCTCAGACCATGAGAAACAAAGTTCTCTGGTTTGATGAAACTAAGATTGAACTTTTGACCTGAATGCCAAGTGTCATGTCTGGAGCAAACCAGGCACTGCTCACCACCTGACCGATACCATCCCTGCAGTGAAGCATGGTGGTGGCAGCATCATGCTGTGCGGATGTTTTTCAGCGGCAGGAACTGGGAGACTCGTCAGGATCAAGGTTAAGATGAATGCAGCACTGTACAGAGACGTCCTTGATGAAAACCTGTTCCAGAGCGCTCTGGACCTCAGACCGGGTCGACGGTTCTTTCAACAGGACTACTACCCTAAGCACACAACCAAGATAACAAAGGAGTAGCTATGGGACAACTCTGTGAATGTCCTTGAGTGGCCCAGCCTGAGCCCAGACTTGAACCCGACTGAACATCTCTGGAGAGATCTGAAAATGGCTGTGAACCGATGCCCCCCATCCAACCTGATGGAGCTTGAGAGGTGCTGCAAAGAAGAATGTGCCAAGCTTGTAGCATCATACTCAAAAAGACGTGAGGCTGTAATTGGTGCTAAAGGTGCTTCAACAAAGTATTAAGTGTTTTTGTGTGTTTTTTTTTTTTAATACATTTACAAAGATTTAAAAGAAACTTCTTTCATGTTGTCGTTACGGGTTATTGTTTGTTGAACTTTGAGGAAAATAATGATTTTAATCCATTTTGAAATAAGGCTGTAACATAAAACGTGGAAGAAGTTAATGAATACTTTGTGTGAATTCTTTCTGGATGCACTGGATGCCGCCTCAGTGCATTGTCTGGTTAGTACCAGCTGTCCTTGATTTACTTGCCTCTATTTCTGATTTTTGATAAGTCTGAGTTTCTAAATGTCTATAGCTTAAAGCCTTTGAAATAAAGGCCCTGGGTTCATTAAGCACAAACGGTTCTTTTAAAAAGGTATATTCACATCAAGAATGAAACATTTTGTGCATTTTAAAAGGGAAATGTCTTCTACAGTATTTAGCCCTACAGCTCTAAATGAATTACATTGACTGTCAATGCAAGTGTTGTCGCTTAGTTAAATGATGAGTTGCTTATTCCATGAAATGAAAAATAACAAACGACCTTCTTCTTAAAGCGCTTTAGTAAAGCATGCATTGTATTTTTAAATGAAAGAGCCATGGTGTCTTGGGATTTTCTTGACAATGTGCTTAACCTTGAGGTCCAACAGGTAAGTTTTAAGTTTCAAACCGGTTTGACACAACTGCTGTCACGGCAGGCAATGCCTGGTACCTGAAGTCAGCACCATAGCTATGGGCCAGTAAGTACCTGCTCCACATGGTAGTGGGCTCATTGGGTTTGGGTTAAAATACAAAAACAGAACTGTGGATCTCATCACCAGTGTGAACATCCAAAAATGTAAAACTCTCCACAGTTCAGACAGTCATCAAAATTGATTTCCAATGCATTTCTAAATATTTAAACCCTCGTACACTTACTCGCTGTTACAAGGACTTAAAGTGTAGCTCTCTAAATTCTGCAGAATGATCTGTCTAAGACCAGGCTCACACAGAGTTTCACACTGCTTCAAAAAAAAAAAAGAAAAAAAAAGCTCTTCTTATTTATTTGAATGGTGGAGTGTGTTGAACCCAGCAGGGACCGGCACCGCAGGGGGCTCGGGTAAAACAATGTGGCCTCACGCAGAGAAAAAGTTAGTTCTGCTTCAGCTTTTTCCTTAACGTGACGCCGCATCCATCAAATGATCGTATGTATGGAATCACATATGGACCAGAGCAGGTTCCCGTTGGCCGTAGACGTGACCATCGTCCTGTGGTTAACTTTACAGAGCCCTGTTGTTGTTTGTATTGCTGGGTTCTGTGTTGGCGTCTAATAACTTAATAACTAATTTAAAAACACTACGTTCCTCCATGGATTGTATTTCGGTGTCTCTTTGGCACACGGAGCCATGCGCCCCCACCAACTCCTGCCCCCAGCCCCCCTGCGTTGTTCTGACGGCGGCGCAAATCTCGGCGTGGATATGTGGATGCAAGTTCAGTGAAGTGATTCAACTCAGCGAGGCCCTCGTCGGTCCCCAGGGTCCCCCCTTTTTTCACTCCGCAGTCTGTTAATGTTGAAGCCAACACCTCGATCCCAGGCAACAAACAAAACTACTCCAGCCAGTCGCCGTCTGTGTGTGTAGCTGTGTGAGTTTTGGCCACTACTGCTCAGCAACAAACACTGACTTCAGGAAATTTTAGGGAAAAAAAAAAAACATTATTGGAGACCTAAAATAGCAGCGGACCCCCCGGTGTGGTAAAGTTTGATAGATAAAAGGCTCTGCCTGGGGCAAAGAGTGACGACAGAGTCTGCTGCTTCTTCCCTCTACTGTCTGTTGTGACAGAAGATTGAAAGTTTTAATGTCTCTGGGTGGCTTTTACTTATCAAAATAGAATCTGTTCAAATGATTTCCTGAAGATAAACAGCTGTAAACAAGGCAGAGAATCGACTTCCAACACTGTCACTTTTGAAAGATTGTCGCTACTTTTAGATGCCTTCAAAATCAGCACTTGACAGCTAAAATCAATAATCAATATGCAGCATTTTGAATAACCAACAAAAAGTGGAGGTTTTGTGAATAAAAAAGCATCTTGTCAGTGATCTGTGAAAATATTTTTGTAGCTTTTCCCTGCAAGAAAACGAATGAATTCTCAGTTTATTCACACGCATAAAAACAATTAAAGACGTAATAAGATGACTTTAGAGAGAGTTTTTTAAACAGTAAGTGGAGGAAAATTTAGCAGAAAACATGGACCAGCTCAGCAAAGATATCCGATTTAAAACAATTAAAAATAAAGTTAGAATTAAATTTAAGCAGCACCATGATTAAATGAGCAGTCCAGTGATTTATCCTTTGAGTTTCAGAAAGATGAAATGAGAATAAAAAAGGAAGAACTAAAGCAGCAGGCTGAGACATCCCGACTCGATCCCAGCATGGTTCAAGCTTCATCAAAACTGGCTCCTTCCTTCATCCGTCTATTTTCTTAACCGTCATCCGGGTCCGAGTCGCAGTGACAGCCGGCTAAATTAGGGAGCCTGCTAGCCCGTCTCTGTAGCCATGTTTTTCAGCTGTTCTGCACCCACCTCAGGGTCTCCTCTCATAAAGCCTTAACAAGGAGAAAGCGCATCAGTTTGGTGCCGTGCTTCCATTAATGCTGAAAAACCTCCAGTCCATCAGGTGCTTTATCCTACAGTAGCGCTGGAAAGTTGCTAAAGCCTTAAACTGTTTCTCTATTTCTGCCCAAATGTGACCTAGAACTTAATCTCCTTATCATGCAAGTCCTTGAACCACACATTCATCATCAGTCCGACATATTTGTGTGTGGCAAACGTTTCTTAAAGAACTCCCGTGAACCCCTTTTGCACCAATAAGGAGGAATGTGGGCCTTCCATGCAGTTTTACATCCTATTTTTTACAGAGCAAGAGAAAATTCTAAAGGCTTCACAAGCTCTGTAGATGAAATAGCTCTTTGCTCGGACCTGACAATAGATGCTACCGTTTGTGTAACGCATTTGTTAGTCTTTCTGTCTTTACAGCCTCAACACCTTTCGCACTCCATTCCTCCGGTTTGTAACACAGGCTGCCTGACAAGAAATTGCAGTCTCCAAACCCATCATCAGGGTTATTTTCTCAGGGTAGACAAAGCTTCTCCAGAGCCACAAAAGATGCAGTTTTCACAAGCCGAGTACAGAAATCCTAATGTGATATTGTACACTTTATAACACAACATGCAATTACAACATAACTGTTATTATTATTCATTGGAAAATGGCAACATAAGAACTGAGTCCGTTTATTAGCTGGTGTTTTGTGGGGGATTTCTTCAGTCTGCTGCAGCTGCTCTCCCAAACTCCTCCACTCTCCACCTCTGTGCTCCAGCCCACACAGCAGACTGAAAAACACTGAAACTCAACATCAGCGTGGTGTATTTGCATAGAGACCCTTCTTTACACGAAGCACAAACTGCACCTACTAATGTAAACCGCGTTAATGGGGAATCGAACTCAAATCAAACATTTGTAGCCGAGTTATTCTACTTGCAGCAGTAAAACAACTCTGTGACGTGGGCTTTTTTAACAGGAGGACGGACTGACGAGGTGTTTTTGTCGACGTGCGATTCGGTTGGTGAGCTGGATGGTAAATTAACACGGGCTGCTATCTAAACTCTGGCAGTTTGTGACTGCGGCCACACACTTGTCTGCTCTGCCAGACGCTCGGTTCAAGTGCCAGTTATTATCAGAGGCTGAATCCTGCTTTCCAAATCAGTTTGGCTCACAGATTACTGACTGTGGCAGGTGAATGCTGGAATCCACCAAACACTGTTGATGGAAAATCTGCTCCAGTTAGTAGTCACACTTGAACTCTGTGAAATTTCAATATGTGCTCTGAACAGGCAAAAAAAGCTACTTTCTTCTGATCAGATAGAAGCCAAACAAATACCTTTAGGTTACATTAACGTCTACCATCATTAAATCCCTCTAATCACCAGTTTGAGTGTTTGGTATTTGTATATCAGCTTCCATAGTCCTGCTACATATTTAGTCACATATTTAACCTATAACGCAGGAGCAGGTGGATGGCAAAGGTGATCTGGTATGAAAAGTCTGAGTGGGGAGAGGTTGGTTGGGTGGCACGGCAAAATCTAGCATGTTGTTATTGTAACCATGCTAACGGTCCAGCGCTAAATGACGGGCTACTGAGCCCACTAAGAGGTGCAGTAGGGCCTGGATTCATCTGATAGACATCCACAGCATGAGGACGCTCTTGGTTCCCAGATGATAACTTGTGCTCAGTTAGGTGACCCCCCCCCGACTTTTCCTTTAGTGCCCCAGCAGGCCTTCGAGTGTGTCACAGTTCTCCGACTTGACCGTGGCCTGATAGGTTTGTGTCTTTGTCTGGGTCTGTGTTTACTTGTCTGCCTTCAGGTCTTGGCAGGCAGAGCCTTTATTAATGCATCTGGATGCACCTTGCCAGTCCATCCAGAATGCATTCGTTCTCGTTTCCTTGTTGGATTTCAGCCTAGCGTCACATGTTTAGTTTGACTCTGCCATTATTGTGCACTGCAGAACGGTACATGTTCACACAGTGTCACGACTGATTACCACAAAACCACAGTTGCAGACTATGTCAGTAAACAGGCTTTATCTGATGTTCCAACTAAACCCATGTGCATTTCCTTTCTTTCGCAATGACCTGGTACAGACACACTGGCACTATTCATACTACAAGTAGGAATGCGTACAGAGGCACTTTTCACAAGTGCACTAAAAGCGAAACAAAGAAGCATCTACTTTACTTACCAGGCACATGTGTAGTACGTGATGCACTTGCAGTATCGACAGGTCGTGTACTGCATTGCACACATTTCTGGGCTGCACGCGGGCAACTAGACTGCAGTTTAACAAAGATTGGTGTGACACATTTCCTGTCACGGACACCCTGCCAGACCCAGAAGGAGTGAGCTGACCTTTAGAGGAGCGTTGTGGAACTTCTAGCATGTCTCATTTTCTGATTGACGTCAACGAATCACTGTCTTTCACCACAAATTTTCAAGTCTGAGTATTAATTGTTGTTGTTGTTTTACCTCATGATTTACTCTGACGTGGTGTTTACAGACTTCAGTTTGAAGCGAAATGGACCCCTCCCAATCATCACAAACATATTTTGAAAAAGATTTCAAATTAACCGTCTTGGCAAATTATTATTTAGTTTTAAAGGGGAAAATGTTTCACTGCCGCCTTTTTCTTTGTTGCACGATTGTAATGTATTTACTCTCGTGGACAAAGTACAAGATTGGGTTTGTTTTGAACTTCTCTAGTGCCGGCTCACTGTGCTTGGTCTGTATCTAAAGACACTGAAGCCAGTATGTGCTTAAGCCCCACCCGACTGGTGCACCACCAAGAATAAATCAAACATCATTCTGAGTTGCTGCTCACCTCACCTCAACTCTGCTGAGGTTTCCAGCGTCGGGTAAAATGGGAGATATTTTTGTGTTTAGAAGAGATGAAATTTTTTTTTTTTTTTCTGTATGTTTGTGTGTGACCGCAGATGGATACACCAACCTCATGTTTTGCCAAAACCTCAAAGATCAAATTTGTGTAAAAAGGAAAAATACATGTTTCCCACAACTCTTTTCAGCTCTACTCCTTTATTCTTTTTTTTTTTTTACCAGACTTATATATATTTTTTTTCCTTGTGCACTTTGGGTTTGAGTTGCATCTCCCTGCATGAATGTGCGTGTGTATTAAACTCCTTATCGCACTTAACCTTTTTAGAACTTGACATTTACACTCTGCTGAAAGATAGTTTGTTCCTACATTTTTTTTCCTTAAAACACAGGAAAGTAAAAAGTGTTCAAGTGTTCACGGGTCAGAAAACCAAAACCTAAAAATTCTCTTCACAACTGAGGAACATAATGTGATAATGTGGTTTTGAAAAAAAGCGATAATTCTGTTTAAGTTTGTAAGTAAGAATGGCGCCTTCCACACTGCAGCTTTTATTGTCTTTGTAGTCAATAAAACCCAATGGTAACCTGAGAAGTGGTCATCACAAGCTCTCGTAAAACATTAATAAACGACAAATTGAAAGCGGTTTTAGCCAGAAATCAATCTGCATCTCCTGTCATGGTACAAAGGGGAAAGATCATCTCACATGCAGATTTTGCAGTTGGTGTTAAAATCGCTGAGATGAAAACGTTGTTCAACCGTTGAGCAAAACATTATTGAAATCAAATATACATCCCTCAATATTCTCCTGAATTGGTCATAATTGTGTTCTTTTCGGGAGAAGGCCGAGGTAAATGGAAGATAAAATGCAATGTTAAGAATAACAGCTGTGAAACTAATTATCAAGAGTTGCCTGCTAAAAATAAATAAAATAATAAAACATTTGCACATTTTTTTTAAAATGAAGAGAATGAAAAGGGCAAATTAATGAATGGAGCCAGAAATGAATTAAAATATCCAGTGTGTGAAATGCTTGAAACGTATTAAATCGAAAAAATCAGTTTCTCACACTGAGGCTTGATTCAAATGTTTTCTCTTTCGTCTGCATGTTGGATGGTTCAGGTCAGAGGTAATTCACACCTGCAAGCCGATATTGATAAGGAGCGATGAGGAGTGATGCTACAAGATTACATTGAGGACTTTTAATGATTGATGGGGGGGAGGGGTAAATTCCTGCAGCGCAAATTGATGTAGTGTAATGTCTCCAGCGTGTGTGTGTGTGTGTGTGTGTGTGTGTGTGTGTGTGTGTGTGTGCGCTGCAACCATTGTCCTGTCTCACTAATCACTGCAGCTCGGGGCTTCATTTAATCAGCCGAGCGCGCCGCGCCATCCCATAATAACTTATCAACAGTCGTAGCTTATACGTGGATGAAGGCTTAATTGCTGCACTGCTGTTTTTTTTTCCTCCCTGTCATTATCATAATGTAAAACACAGAGGCAGCAGACGGTGGAGGTTACCTGTTTCCAGGTAACTGCAATCATTAAATAAAAATCCTAATTTGCTTTAATTTCAGGTAATATTCGTTTTAATAAAAAGGGAGTTTTTCCAGGCTTTTTTCCCGTGTGAGGACTCTGTGATTTGAGGAGAGGAAATGATTTTGAAGGCAGACTCACGAAAAAGCTGCAGACTTAATGTTACATCCAATCCACTTTTTTTTTTTCCCCTCATAAGACAAACGTAGTAGCGATGAAGCTCATGACTGATCCAAGGTTGCACAGTAATGCAGTAATGTAGTACATTTTAATAAAAGAAAAACGCTCACAATATTGGTATCTGCCTTTTTAAAATCAAAACACACACAGCGACAATCATGACACGGATGTCTTTCATTCAAATCACTGCATTAGTCCACGAGGGAACGATTCAGTGCTGTATCCTTAATTAAAAAAATCTGCTTCCAAATCTTTTTTGCTTTGTTTGTTTTTTGGGGTCGTTTTAGTCTTTTTTTTTCTTTTTTTTCTTTTAGTATTTCAATTTTTTTGATGTACTTTTTGCACCTTAACACTGTGGCTAAGGCTACATTTACATCACAGTGGGCCCATTGAGTTTCTCACATTTTCTTTCTCTCTGCAGGGAGAACAAACCAAATTGGATTTTTTTCAACTTTTCATAAGTGCTCCTAGATCTAATTTATATCCAATCTTTGGCTCTGTCAGAATCGTCAGATCAGGTTTTTTTTGTGTGTGTGTGTGTGTGTGTGGTTATTTTTTTTACATCTCATTACTCTTCACTTATCATTAATGCTTCTTTGAGTGTAAAAATACACACGGAGTAGAATAACCACGGAGACGGGGGTCACTGAAGAGTCGAGTACGCTTCTAATTAAATATTGTAACCCTATTTTTCTTAGGATAGTACACCAGTTACCACACGTGCTGTTATTGTTGTTATTCCTGTTCACATCTTAGTCAAACGTGAACGTGCTTGGCAGAGAAAGACCAACCACCACATTTGGGGATGGTCCGATTTGGACGCACCACGAGTTAACGAATGCTCGGACTTTGACAGAGTGAGATTAGTGGATTTAATTCTCCGTTTCCCAGCAGGCTTTTTTTTTTACTGATGGAATTAGTTCCGTGAAAATAATCGTTCTTTGAACTGTTGTTTAGCCATAATTATGCTTCAGCAGGTGACTTTCTGCCTCCTGGTAGGTTCAGCAGGTCTTTATCCTCCACTCTTTTGGCCCCAGCTGTAGTTGCAGTTTTAAAATACACACAGTGCTGTAAGGACAAACTCTGTGTGATCAGGTTTAGGTGCAGAAATGTAAAAAATACTGATGTGGAAATATTCGCTGTCACTGTCGAATAGGAAACTAACTGTCCCCCACTTGACTTTCTTGGCTCATGGCCTCCCGTCGACCCTAAACGCACCTTCTCAGTCTCTCTTGCTTCATATTCACCACAGCTGCTCCGGTGGAAGGCAACTGATATCCCCCCACCAGTGTGATAACATCAGCTGCTCACATGTGCTGTGAAGCTTTGCTTTTTGCTTTTTATCTGCACCCAAGCTCCATCATCAAAGACCTATCACGACCTATCATAGTATTGACTTTGTTTTGTGTGTGTGCAGCTTGTGTCACGTTTTTGCATCCACCAGTTGCAGGACACGATCATTCATTCAGAGATGTGTCCAGCATTTCCTTTCTTTTAACTCTGTTTTTGATCCAAATGTTGCTCTTCAGCTACTGCATCTGCCTCTGCTGCTATTGTGTCGTCGCCTTTTTTTAACATTAGAAAGATTAGGCCTAGAAAGTCAAACTCATGGATTAACCTTTGACCCTTTCTTTCATAAATGGCTGTGTTTTTTTGTTTTTTTATTGGGAAGACTTGCAGATTTATTCAGACTTGGTCAATTTTGTTCTGGGCAAAACAATATTTCTTTTTTATGAACTTATTAACTCAGTTCCATGCAAAAATGCTTTGTATGGAAATATCTAAATCTGAATATCCAGGACTCCTGCTGGATGTATTGTTGGTTTCTTTCTACCAAAGAAGTGCAGTTGCTTTTTTTGTTGGTTTTTTTTTACATTGACCTACTGACACTTTTTACTAAAATATGATTAAATATACTTGGAAATCAGAGAGAATACTGTACACTCCTATTTAGGAATTCAGAGTTGTCTTTGTTTAAAAGACGTGTGTGTGTGTGTGTGTGTGTGTGTGTGTGTGTGTGTTTTGCTGTCCCTTGTCCTGTTTTTCTAATCACAGTGACTGTGGATTCTCATGTAATCGCTCCAATACAAAACACAACTTTAACAGTTTTCCTCTTTCCTGGATTAGGAGAGAGTGGGTCCAATCAGATCTGCTGTCGATGGGGAAGCCGTTATTTCACGTGTCCCAGTTCCCAGCAGCACCAGGCGACCGGGAACACCGGCTCCTGGCTCAACAATTGCTTTTTAATCCCCCTCTCTTTTGTTCCTTTTTTTTTTTTACCACCTTCCTCCTATTTTTGCTGGGAATGATCTTAGTTATTGTGAAGCTGACATTTCTCTTGTGCCAGAAAAGAGTTTTTTAATGTATTTTTCCGTCTCTTCTCTCTCCTGCCCATTTCAGGTGCGAATAGGATTTGTCACCATCGCCGCTGCCGCCGCTGCTGCTGCTGAAAACGTACAGGAGTAAAGACAACAAAGAATGGAGCAACAAAAGAAGAGTTTTTAATTATTAGATATTGAATTTTTTTCTTTTTCTTTTTTACCGTTTTTATATTTTCTTTTATTTTTTGATTGTCACATCCCAGATCACGCACACCATCCTCCTCTGTCATATTGGAGGTAATCCCATCAGTGTTCTCGACCTAAGGTCACCCCCCCCTCCACAGATGTGACGTTCACAACAAAAGCACGAGTTTAAACAAGATAGAAGCTCTGTGGTGGTAGATTTTACTTTGGTGAGGGGTAAACACGCTCCCAAATTGAAATCCAAAGAGTGCAAGGAGAAATTCAGGGTCACGATCTGTGAAGATAATTGAAATTGCCCTCTCCTACAGTGAATCTCAAATTGCTGCTTTCTTTTCATTTTTTCGCAGTGATGTGGATTTTACAATAGTTTCACAATACAATACAGGAGTGTATTGTATGCAGGAGTGGCTGTAAACAAAGGTTCGACAGGATTCTCAACACGTTCAGGCATCCTTTTGAGGTAGAGTTGGGTTTTGATTTAGTATAATGGAAAAATCTGTGAATTGGTTTAGAACAGATTAGAACTTTATTGTTCTCCAAAATGGAAATTGGGCTCAATGGAACATAAACACAACAAAAACGAAGTGACTTACAAAACAAATAACAATGAAAGATCAGCACAGCGGAAGGTCTTGCAAATAGTGGAGCTACACAAACAGTTAACACGCACATAAATGGGGATAATTTACAGCCGCTTGTTCATTACACTTACTGCACAGGGTACAAAGTGTTTCTTATCTTTCCACTAGTTAGACGTGTCCTGTGTCCTGAAAAAGTGCACGATTAAAGGGGAAGTTCAGTGTCAGTAACAATGAGCCAAGTTTTATCAGAATGTCTGGTTCTCATAATTATTTAACTTTCTTGACTCTGGATTATTTGAACACTTATTGATGTTCAACAGTGTAAAGACGACATACCACATGTTAAGAGTAAGGATTCTTTTTAACCAATTTCCCATTTTGAATTGGATGTGAGAACCATGTCTTTTTAAAGTCAGGGACTTCAACACTCTGTAATCTTTTGAGACCTAAGGAGACATTTAGCTTTAGTTTTGAAAACTATTTTGCAGTGTTCAAGATTTCCATAAAAGCATTTCAGATATTGATTCAACAGGCCACAGGACACGTTTCCACTTCACCTCAGTCTGAGTATAGGCTCAGAGGAGGTGGCAATGTTCCCAGATCTTGTTTATGTATGGTTGTTTCTCTGCATGGTAGAGTCTTAACTTACATTTGTGGATGCAGAGACAAACTATGTTCACTGACAATGGTTTGCTGAGCCCATGCAGTAATGTTACCCCCTGGGGGCCCAAAGATCTGTAGATTCTCTTAAGGTTTTAAAATTTACATTGTGTTAACTGCTCTGGAAATGAGGTTTATACAAACGCCGTTATATTAGATGAAACTAAACCACGTCGCCTTTTTAAAGTCTAGATACTGTCCCTTTAAACCATCCTCACATCACAAAGCTTCCCTTTAAGAACCCAGAGGAAGGAAAGGATGATTTCTACCTTTTCTAATCCTTCTCCTCAAAACGAAGCTTGGTTTTGTTAACACCCTAAACTCTCAAGATCAATAAGATCTGTTTCTTACCATTTTGACCTTTGCTTTTATTAAAAAGAAGCTTATTTGATGATTAGCAGTCTACTGTAAAAACCCCTAAACTTCTCCTTTAAGTCGCTCTGTAGGAAGTCCACCACGCGAGAGGGAGATTAATGGGTTGTGAACTCAGATGGGTGGATGGAAGTCTATGGCTGAGGTAATGTTGTGTGTGACCTGTGTTGCCGTGGAGATGTGAGGATGAAGAGGAGGAGGAGGAGGAGGAGGGAGAGGAGGGTGAACCAGAGCACTGAATGTGTGCCTGCAGCAGCAGTCTGACTGTACACGCCAACCAACTGACTGACCGACTAACCGACCGACAGGGTGGATTCAAAGAAACAAACAAGAAAAAAAACCCCATTGCCGAGTGCCAAAGCTGGGATCTGCTGCATTCTCACTACACTTTTAAAAAAAAAGGGTTCTTCTTCTTCTTCTTCTTGTAAATATGATATATATGTTTGTTTTGTTTTGTTCTCCTGTATTGCTACAGATTTGTAAAATTTTGCAGAAAAATTTTGTTACATTTTGTAAAATGGGAGCAACTCGTCCCCCCGAAACCCTCCTCTTTTTTTTTTTTTAAAACCTCTTCTCAGTTTCTCTCAGCTCTTTTTTTTTTTTTTTGTGTGTGTGTGTGTTATTGTTGATGGACTTTTAAAAAAAAAACGCCAGCAGTGGTATGCGTGCGTGCGTGCAACTTTTTTTTTTTTTTCCTTTCTCCGTCTCTTTTTCTCTTTTTGTACTCAACCAGAGTGGAACCACTACAAAAAACAAAAACACACACACGAGAGAGAGAGAGACAAAAAAAAAAAAAAATGGACGGACCAGTTGGCAATACTTCAGTCACTTCTTCTTCATCTCACCGGCACTGGACTTCCGCCCGCCACTTCCCTGCTGAGAGGAGAGGAGAGGTGGTGGGAGGAGGAGGAGGAGGAGGAGGAGGAAGAGGAAGGAAGAGGGGGGACTTCGCTTCACATCAAATCAGATTTAAAAAAACAAAACACAAAAAGGCACCTTTGGACTTTATTCCTTTTTTTTACTGTGCTGAAGTGAAGTCAAGTGCTATTATTATATTATTATTATTAATATTATTATTATTATTGTAGCCACTCTGTCTGGAACCCTTTTTGGAAGAAAAGCTAAGGAAAAAAAAAAACCACACTAAAGCCAATCTGCACTTCTTGTTCCGACAAACATGCTTGTATGACCAAGTGACTGTCGTGCATCTTTGTTTAAAACCGATAAGGAACAAACACACGACGTAATGAGAACAACGGCAAAAAAAACAAAAACAAAAAAAAAGTGGGGAGGGGGGGGGCAAACACAGAAGGAGTCAATGGTAACGATCTCACAACACACACTCTTAACAGTAAAAACCCCACAATCCAGAATCATGCTGCCTGAATCATACTTTCAACCGTTTTTTTGTTTTTTCTTCCTCGCTGTCACTTTCTCTTACGTTCCTTCCTTTTTCTTTCTTTGTCTCCGTGTCTTTATCTGGCCGTTTTATTTTCCTGTGGTCTCTCCACATGTTTTGTCCTTTCTCTCCCGCTGTCGCCCTGCACACCATCGTACACATCTGTAATACACAAAAACAAAACAAAAAAAAGATAAATAGCCTTTTATTCAATACATAACTACATGTTGGCTTGGTAGGCTTAGTTGAATCTAGTTCCATTCCGACAAAAAAGAATAATAGTAAAAACAAAGTATGAGCTTCTTTATGTATTGCTTCTGCCGCTGTAGTGTCCTGGTCAGATCTAAAGATGATAAGACGACATATATCTGAAATACTGTATTTACAAAGGCATATCAGGGCTGGCCTCAACAAAAACAAACAACACAACAGCGGGTTGGGGGGCGTTCAACTCCGTCCAATGGGCGACTGATGGTAGGCAGTCGGAGGTTTCCTTCAAAGCTCCGGCTCCATGTTTGACGTGATGGAAATGCTTGTTTCTTCGCTTAAAACTCGTAGCGCTCAGCATCACTAGCTTCAAGCTTCAAAGAGACTTTTATTTTTGCAAGTGTACAGTTTTAAATATTTTTCTGATGAATGATTGTATTTGATTGTAACGATGTATTTGCTTTGGGGAGATGAGTAAATGTTGTGCGTTTATCGCCTGAATGTTTGAGCGGGATGGAGTCGAGCTCACTAGTTTTCTGGACAACCCACAGAAAAAAAAATCCTCGTTCTCTGAACCTCTGTTGACTAATGAAAAGTGAATGTGGAAAGTCGATTTTGAACCAGCTGCTTGTGGCCACAGCAGTGGCCTCAACTAAGACACATAATGTGACAAAACGGCTGCTCGAAGCATTTTCCTTTAAACCCAGGAACCTTGTTGAAGACGGCTCTTCTACCTTTGTCATTTTCTAAATTAAAGGTGTTTTTAATAATCCACGTATAGACACGTCAGTCATGCTGAACCCTGGATTAGTGTAAAAGTCGGGACACACCTATCGACTGTGCGGCCAGTTACGAATGTGATTCAGTCGTGATGAGTGGTCGGATTACGTGCTGTGTAAAGATTCTAGTGTTTAGATCCTGGTCTCTGTCAGTTGTTGTCAAGGTTTTTTTAAACATGTTTAATATTTACGATGGATATTGGAGACCGATGACGTCAACTGAGGCAGATCTACGGTGAACTACAGCTTTACCTGAACTTAGCGTTGTTTTATAAAGTTATTCTAGCTTCATTTCCCTCTGAAGACTCTATAGTCCACGTTGTACTCACCTTTTACATCCATGATTATGCTGCTTTTTTTTCTTAAAATCATTTTTTTTGTTCTTTTACTCCCCAATTGTCAAGTTCCTGGTTGCCGCCACATTTGTTCTGACGCAAGGTCAGGTGTGTTGCTACTTCCAGACTGTCAGAGACTAGAAATATAGTAGGTGGGATAGTTGGTGTGAGCTGTCCACTCTTTGACAGTCTTCAGGTGTGTCCCCAGCTTTATTCGTCTGTGCCGCAGACCTCCACTGAGGCTCCACCGAGTGACCCGTTCCTTCATTCCAAAACACTAACGTCTTTAGCACAGATGAACCAAACCAGTCCAGGTTGCAGACTGACTAGCATCACACTATCAGTAATGTGGCAGAACATTATTGACTTTAGTGTCTTTATGGGAATTTCTGATAACGTGATTGATTTAGAAAATTACGATCCGACCAGCATGATTGAAGAGCCGTCGTTCCTGGCTGCTCACTGTGTTAGCAGTTAGCTCGCTGGCTGCAGCCGTTCACTAGCGAGACACTGCTCTGTGTCAGGGTCTCAGGTTTTGGATGAACTTTTAATACAACTCTTGAGATTTAGTCACAGCAGAGTAAAAGAGAACACACAACACTATTAGTGTGCACGACTCGTTCCTTCATGTCCTTTAAACTCGCTCCGTTTGCTCACGTTGACATCTGTTCCATGCGCCTGGTTTCCCCAGAATATTTTTATGCAATTGGGTGATGTTTCAAAAACCAGCAAGGTTCAGATCTTTACAAACTGAGTGACAGCAACAAGGCTGAATCATTTTTTCTTTATACCCTGAAGTTTACTCTGATTCAATACTACAGGAGATGCTGTTTTGACTATCTCCAGCTCCAAGAAAGGTAAAACTGAATGTGAAGAAAATGCAAAAAAAAAAAAAAAAAAATCCATCTTTAGAATTTAGCTCTGATATTGAAGCATCCGTTAACCACGTGGAGTCTTGATTTTACAATGAGTACAACCTTGAAACATCCACACGACTCCATTGTTGATTCATTTAGAGACTTTGCAGCTCGAAATGTGGAGTCTGCAAGTTTCAATCAAGTAATGTCCAATTTATAGCTATAAATATGACAACATGTTCCAAAATACGTGTATATTTCGTAATATTCTGTATATATTTGTTATACAAATTGCAGCCACGTGTGGACACAGTGTCTCATTCGATCCGTTCTTGGTTTTTGAGCAAACATCAGGGCTCTTTATCCGTCCTCAGCCTTCAGCTGTGTTCAGTGTTTTAACTGCACTTTGCACTTAGATTTTAATGTCAGACCTGACACCTGTGAAACCCAACGTGAAAATGCTCATAGACCAAGCAGGTGAAAGCTCTGATTGTTTTTTGGATTTCAAAGTCACTTTAAAAGCCGGGAATGGGGATTTTAAAAGATTTCGACAATCAAGACACAACCACACTAGACGGAAACAGTTCCTCATTAGAGAGAGGATCCACTTATTTAAATCGCTCTGTGAAAGGCTCATTTTTCTCCCCAAAAAAAGTGTTTGGGCTGTCACGCTAAACACAAACTGTCTGCAATGCAAATCAAAATGCTGTAGGTACTGACAGGGTTCTCACAAGCTGCACTTTCAAATCCGACTATCTCAGTAAATATGTGGAGGGAAGAAAACAATGGAGCAAACTGTGGTGTAATATTTGGCAAAATTATAATCATCACACACAAATATCCCGACCAAAATGCACAACAGTCCTCCATTAGACCGACCAGGCTGTTACAAAGGTCTCATGAATATTAACAGTCGGGAAACCGAGGAAGAAAAACAAGTCTTTAGGCAAAGAGGCGTACTCAGACAGCAGGAATTACAAGGTTTCAGCTGCTAAGAGTTTCTAGATGTTTCTTTGCCCTCTGCCTGTGTGGGAGGACAATTTAAGGTTTCTATTTTTTGGGGAAACCAGGTGCACAAAGTGTCTTTTTAAAGGGGAGTTGAGGCCAGCCCTGCTTCTTAACTGAGGTTCTGCTTCTTCTACTACTGCTAATATCAAACAAGCAGCCCTGGGCACAGAAACAGGCCCGAACACTCTTCCAAATGTTTCCCTCCAATACTCGAGGTGCGCTTGGATTTTTTTTTTAACTTTGTATACCAGCATTTGTGAACGTCAGAAGCCCAAAAGGTGGACAGTGGGTCACGTTTGTGGATCATCTGAGCTCGGAATGAGGCTACGTTCCCTCACTTTTTCGGGGCCCCACAGGCTGAGTGTGTCTTTGGCAAGTGTCTTTGGAGTTTCGTGACAAATGATAAAAAAGAGCCATCGGTTTTTGTTTTTCGTTGTTTGAAAAGTATTCGAGCTCTGTTTCTGTTGCCCGGGTCTGCAAGACAACCTGTTGATGTCTGCTGTATTTCAATAAAACAGCCTTTTTCAAAGGGTAAGTGCTCTTGACTTTGTGTGTGTGTCTCACGTTGTTACTCGCCCGTTACAGTCGTGTTACAGAACGAGGGGCAGCTGCTGAGCCTCCTGGTGGATTTATGCTCTGTTCATATAAACTGAAAATGAGTGAGTTTGCTAAACGACCGTGACCCATCAAAAAAAAACAGGTTCTGGAAAAACAGGTTGACCATGATTACAAACTCCATAGTGTGAGCAACAAGATGACATAATCTGAACCGAAGGTTCCTCCAAGTGATGTCATCTGGAGGCATTTTTCACCTAGAAGAACAGACGCATTTGACAATAGGGAAGTCAGAGGGAATTTAATGGCATTCGTTTAGACGTCCCACCCAAAGTAGATCCCAAAGAAGCAAGTTCGATATCAGTGAAGTCGTAGGTGGTGTCCTCCTGCAGAAGGGGGAAAGGGGGCATTGAACTTCCTGTCTGCTTTCTGTCATGTAAGATCAATTGTCACCAGCTTAATTGTTCAGTTATTATCTGGGCCCCAGATGTTTCTTGAAGTGTGTGTTGAACCTACTGATGGCTAATTTATCAGCCCGTGGTTGCTGTGTGGACCTCCCTTTTCTGTTTGGCCTCCTCTGAGCCAGGCGAACAAACCATTTCGCTTATTCGCTTAACAACACGTTTTAGTTATGTGACTGTGTTCTGTTGTGTATTTGTGACATTAAACACAATCCCAACACATTACTTCTCATAGAAAAACGAATGTAATACGTAGGTGACAGGGTGACGAGTTGGCCTCCATCTTGCATTTTACGTACCCTATTTAACATTTGAGAAGTTTTGGTATCAATGCTCTTAGAACTGCAGATCTCTGTTGTCACTGATAAGAACTTGTTGATGTGCTCTAGTTTTCTACAAATTGCATGTGTTGGATTGTGTTGAGGCTGAAATCAGCATGTTAGTATTTTTTAAATCTTGGTTACAGGTTTCAGATATGGAAACTCTTTGTAAATGTATTAAGCACCGATTTGTACAAAGCGATTTCAGCTGGCGCTGAAGGAACATTTCTTTAAATAAAACTCCAAACGTTTCTGACCTTGTGAATGAGGTGAACGTGTCGAGCCTCAGCAGATTTCACCTGAAAGAGCGAGAGTCCCTAACAGAGCGAGATGGTAGAAATGAGAATAAAGGAAATGGGTTAAAGAAAATGAAATACTTCTGCGGCCTTGAAACCGAGGCGTTTCCTGCCTGCTGCTTTTCTTCTGTTTAGCATTTCGCTCCTGCTCATCCTGGATGTTCTCCACGTCGCCAAGCCCATCCCAGGCTGTAATATCTGGTCTGTATTCTCGGAGGGATATCACGTGCTGGTGTTAATTTAAGATAAGCTCTGCCTTTGGAATCACAATGAGAATGAATGGGGACTGTAAAAAAACATTAAAAATGAACAAGAATAAAGGTGAGGAATCACATTTCGGCCTGATAGCAGCACAGAGCGGATTGAAAGCTGTCGTGCCCTCAGAGCGCACGGTGTGTAGCTTCGCTAGTGATGTGTGCAGTGTGTGTGTTTCTAAATATTCATGTTGAGTGTTTGGGGCTTGCGTTCATGTCTCAGCAGATAAATCGACCTGTGAAAGATGAACATTTTTACAGAAAACACCTTTTGTGTCTGGTGCTGCATTCAGGCCCCGTGGGAAATCAGGTAAATATGAGTTCCCTGCTTGAAACAGTTTTTTTTCCCCCCTGCTTCCCAGTGGCAAATACTGCTTTAAAATTCACACCTTGATAAAAATTTGTATTGCCTCATGTAAAGAAACTTGAATATATCATAATATATTTATTAGGTATTAGTTAAATTTTTGGAACATCTCACAGGTGAATTTGTGCTCATAAGGTGTAAAAATTTCTTTTATTTGTTTATGAGATTGAGAAATAAATTCTAATTTGCAGCTATAAGTCACTGAAGGGGTTCAAACTGATGTGGATCTGCTTTACTTTGCAAATACTTTTCTTGCAACTTGCAGTACATTTAATGGATGTAAGTGTGCAAAGTGTAAAGTTAGCACACACACCGCTTTGGTGAGTGAACAGCAGGTTAGTCAAACATGCAGAACATGGACAAATGTGAACAGGTGAGTGTCTACATGGGATTCAACATACAGCAGACAGAGAATAATGTTTGTAAATGAATCATTTGGGTGAGATTGATGTCAAATCTGTGAATGTTTCCAGCACTAAGATCTACAGTCTGAGCTGTTTTGTTGCATTTTATTGTGTGTGTGTGTGTGAGATCACATCTTCACTGGAGCACAAACGCTCATCTGTGACACACAGGACACATTAAAAACATCCACAACTATTGTTTCCAATGTGAACTCACACTGTTTTTTTTCCCCCCAAAGACAAACACTTTGTCCTAAATCCCAATGTTGGTAAATGTCTAAGCTCCAGGAAAAACAGCAACGTTATGATAATTTATGATAATATCCCACATTTTGTACATCGCAGAGTCTTTCTTCTGAATATTTGGCAAAGGTTTCACTGGCAGTATAATCACATAATGTGATACAATGTCAACAGTGTGCGTTGCTGTTCTCCAGGTTTTCTTTCAGCTCCAGATGTGTGGATTAGATTATCTGTAAAAGCTGTTTCTGTGTGTGTGTGGATGTTGATAGTTTAAGTTACCAAACCATTTGGTTATGTGTTCATTTTAAGATGTGGGAAAGGAATAAAGCTAATTACTAAAACTCCCAACTTTGGAACATTTCTCCTCTTGCACAATGATCCCAGGACCTGGATGAGTATCTGATGTAAAATCTCATTATTTGTGACTTTTCCGTTTGCAGACTTTATCAGATGTGACCTGCGCTGTCATGAGTCTCAAGTGCTGCCTGGCAAAGTCGGCAAGTGTTTAGTTCATGTGTGTTTTTCGGTAAATCTCTTTCTGGTCCGTTTGCGTGTTTATTATTTCTTTCAAACAAGAATGTGAACAGTAACCTCGGAGGCTCTGGCCTCTCGGGGCACTTGGGCCTGTGCCTGGCAGGACCGTTCAGTAACACATTCGTCCTCGTAGGGCCCGTAATTGTTTGCAGCACAGTTGTTGCAGATTTTATAGCTTGAAGGGGAAAAATAAAGAGCGAGTTTATCATTCTGTTCTGCTAAACGCCTGATTAGCGTATTAACCTGTGTCATGCATTTCACCTTATTCTGAGCTCAATGTGTCTGTACCCGTGCAACCCTCTGGCTCACTGGTGGTTTGTTGGACTACTGGGTTAAATCCCCCCACCTGCCTGGATAATCTGGGTCTGGGACTCTGAGAGATGCCTCCCCTCCTCCAGCTTCCCCTCTGAGGCTGTTCGGCAGCAGACTGCAGTTGTACTCTGCAGCTCCCAGGTGTGAACAAGCGTAGCTGTGTGAATGTGAATCACGGTGTTGTTGAGAGGCAGAACACATGCTCAAATAAGCTTCCCTGCATGAATAAAAACTAAAGGGAGAAAAAAAAAAAAAAAAATCTTAGGCAAGGAGTCCCATGAGGTGTCTCCGCCTAGATTTCTCCGGGTAAACTCCAGGGATTTAAACCAGCTTCCGCATCTCTTCAAATGTTCAACATGAACCAAGCTGTGCCAGCAGTGAGTCTCTGAGCCCTCTGTCCTTCATTTGAAAAGGTTGACACACCACTGGTCAAATTACCCAACAGCACTCGAGACGCTAAGCTGTCTCTGCTTGTAAACATAATTACGTAACGTGCCTGTGTGTTAATTGGCCGGTAAGACGCAGTCGCCATTTTGTTCGCATGTCAGATTCACACAGGATGTCGGTGGGAGATGGCTAGAAATTCTCAGAAAGGCTTATGCAATTCGTCACTGTGTGGCCGTGTCCCTTCACAGTACCGTTGGGCCTTTAATTGGACGTTGGTTTTCTTCAGAGCAGCTCCAAGTCGTTGCATCACCTCTGCTTGTGCAACCAGCTGTGTGGTTTCTCTGTACGTTCTCTGCTTATAATCCAATGCAGATTCATTCACAAATGGCTCTGAGCTTAATGAGACGTTTTACAGCTGCAAAATCGCACAGACGTACTGTGAAAACTGACTGAAACTAATCACAGGAAGAAGTGCGGAGAGTTTTTTTTTTTTTCCCTGCTAAGCTTGAACCTCGATCTGAAGGGCAAACATGAATCAGCATTTGAAACATGGCAGTTTGATTTGTTGTTTAAATGCCTTCAAAGACGTGAAAGAGACCTTCTTGTACTTGTGACCAAAGCTTGTCACGAAACAAATGTGCTTCGTTGTAACTGGCTGTTTTTCCAAATACAGAGTGAGCAGAGATGCAGCATGTGCATGAGAAGCACAGATTAAAAACACAGCCAAACGCGGCTGCTGATCTTTCTCTTCATATTACCAGCGACTGAGCCCCCTCCCTGTCTCCAAACAGATCTCCACACTGTGCAGAATAATAATCAAATACTGTATCGGGCCTGTAGAGAAATGCTCTTTTTGGGCATGGAGGTCAGAGGTCAGGTGAGCCTTCAGGGTCTTTAACTCAATTCTTGCATCTCAATTCAGGACCGGATCCTTGGAAAAACGCTCCTCACATGTGCGTGACCTTTTGACAGCCCAAAGTCTCGACTGAACCCCCACCAGACAATGAAGCCTCGTACAGACCACAACCAAGTGCGGATCATGTAATGCCCATATCTCCAGGTTTTTCAAAAGATTATTGAGAAATACAAGTGTTTAAATTTAAGAAGAAGAATATGTCCAGTATTATAGCTGAACCAAACAGAACTGCATCAGCTCATATTCTTAGGTTGTCTTGAGTTCGTCCACGGCCCCAAGTCCTGGTGCTCCCTCCCCAGTTATGTCTCATTATTCTTCCGCATTGAAATGGATTTCACTGTTATCAGATGTTATGTCCATGTACAGCAGTGAATCCTTTAACTACCGGCAGGTTGATTGTTATTGATATAGGTGACTATTTGGCGAGATCCAGCAATTTTAGTAAAAATGACACTTGGTGACATAATATGTATAAGTATATTTACTATACTACATCACAAAACGACCGACGCCAGAGACCAGTACCTCCAGGAATTTGTAATGTTGCAATCACAACAAATAATTTACACACCATGAAAACAATGAAAAACATGAAATCCTGGAGGAACTGAGAAATGAAAGAAATATGCTGTGGCTTCTCAGACAAAAGGCCTCGGCGTTCTCCTTCAACAATTTCGATTGGGAGTGGAAAGTGTGTTTATGATTTGGCTCATTTGCCCACAGACAGGAAAGACGTTCAGCCATGAAGGCAAGCAAACAAACTGGATTCTACCTGATCGGCACCCTTCTAAAGAAGCTCCATGAAAATATATCGCTCCAAGATGGGCGATATATTTAAGATACCATAAAAAAAAAAAAAAGAGACATTTTGGAGCCCAGAAGGTTTTAATGATGGACGTTGACAGTCGGTGTATTTTCTTCTGACCAGGTTCAACTGACCACAACTATTTTGTCTAGATCGGCATTTTAATTGAACATACCAGCATTCAAACTCTGTCGTCTGTGTGCAGTTGCGTTATTAGGACATAGAGTCACACAGCTGTCATACTGTGGACGGGCTACAGCAACAAGCCGCGTGTGTTGCTCTTTGAGGGTCAGTATGTAGCACAGAGACCAAGTCCACATACAGATGAGTTGGGGGATTAAATGTGGGACTATGACCTACTCTGCCTACTGGCAGGTAGAGTAGGTCCTTCCTAAGCCTGATAAGTACAGAGAATGAACCACTGAGTAGCTTGATGTTAGTTAATGAAATAAACTCACAGAGACGTTAAGAACCTTTACTGATTCTTTTAACCGTTAGGTGTTAATCTAGGCTTTTGTTTTCTAACTTTAGAGCCTCTGTGTTGTGTTAAGTCGGGGAGCACAGAGCTAAATATTCTCTATTTTTTACGCAAACTCTTTCCCCAACATGGCTGATGAACATCTAAACTTTTCTTCTTCTACAGCTTCCTGCAAAGCAACAACTAATCCTCAGTTTTTGTGAGGCACGCCTCAGCAGATGTGTCTCGTGAACGGCAAACTCCAGATGTTTTGTTTTTACCAGTCGACTTGGCTCTAACCCACACCTGCAATCTGGTCTAACCGATTGGACTCCAGCTTCGTTAACTCCCGACTCCACTGTTGATGCCTTTAACCGAAGAGCTCACACGCTTTTTCCAACCTACACAGTGAATTTTTTACGATTTATTCAGCAGAGACACCAGCAACACAATGATCATTATCATAATTTAGGCTCAAATATGTCCATTTTCTATCGTTTAGAAATAAATGCATTAATTGTCTTTTCCCATCGGAGTAGATTGTCTTACATATTCACCTCTGCACTTATCAGTTAACCAGACTTTAAACATCACACTCGGCTCATGCGGACTGCAACACAACAACTCCATCATCATCAGGAAGTTGACCCTCTGTGGTTGAAATGTATCATGGACATCTTGGGTGCTCTCCAGAGTCTCTAGGTTGCAGTCTCATTCCGCCGTTTGAAGACGATACTTAAAAGGCTTTTGTGCTGCTCGTGCATCAGTAAAAAAAAGACTTTTTCTGTCTATTCAAGGCTGGTCTGTTGTCTCCCTTTGAGCGTCTTCCTGCTGTTCAACCGGCGCGCATCACAATTTGTACCAAATGATGAAACACAGATCACAGAATAGCAGAGTTACATCTAAAAAAGAGAAACAAAGAAGACAAGGGAAAATTAAAACAGAAAAATTAATGTTCTGTGCTCATCGTCATGTTGTGATTATGTTAAAATTTTAAGTTTAGACTCATAAAAAACATTCATATATTCAGTTCCAGCTGTTGGTAATAAGTAAGTAAAGCATCTCTCTGGAGCAAACTTTCTCAGCCATTTTGGTTTTGTTGGGCGAGCAGTCGAGGACGTTTGTGATGAGAAATTTAATCAAAAGTTGAACTGGCGTGTGAATCATGTTTAATGGGCTCTGCTCGTCAACAGAGAGGCAGTTACTCCGATCAGACGAGATATTGGTCCTCGCCAGGAAGCCTACGATGAGCCATCCTGCTGCACTTGATTATTTTTTAACCTTCTGGCGCAGCAGGTTTGTGAGCTGCAGAGACCCAGCTCCCATTCACACGGCTCCACACTGGGAGCTTCCCATTATAAGAACGGCTCCATACTGGGAGGCTCCTGTTATAACTGCAGCTCGTAACTGGTCAGCGCTGAGCGGATCCACTGAAGCAGCTGTTAGAGTTTACGAACCCCCTGAAGAGAAATCCCTTCTCTGTGTTCAACCCATCATAAATATTTAGGAAGTAGTTTCACTGTAGGACTGAGGTTCCTTCAAGTCGAGCCAAATGTAATTTATATCAAATATAATCACAAAAGTGGCAGCATGGCGGTGCAGTGGTTAGTCTAACTCATTGCACAAAGGTCAGATGGGCACTGGGTTTCCACTGGATGCTCGTGGAGATGTGCAGTTTGGGCCTTGATCTGGTGATTGTTCTTTCTTTACGGTGGTTTTTATTATTGGCAGGACACAGGACTCCAGTATTAGCATAACGGGATGCGGCCCATGGTGACGTCTAACACACGTGTTGTGAATACAATGCATACTCCTGAAACTGGGGGATGCCGGTCTAACTATACTGTGGTGGAGACCACTACTCATGGTGCACATGGGCACAGCATCAACGCATTTGCATGAATTTTCTTTCACTGTTTGAACAGCCGCCGTTTGGCGAGTTTCGTCACAGTGCACCAAGCTGAAGGTTGTTGGGCTTTGGCTGCACTGCATGTGCACTTTGCTCAGCTGAGCAAAAAACCCCCAGATATATGACGTTATAGTTAGTCATTTAGCAGACTAGGGACAACTTTGGGATTTAGTGTCTTGCCCAGGGACACTTCAACATGTAGCCACGAGGACCAGGAGTTGAACAACTGACCCTGTGGTTCACTGACGAATGTTCTACCAACTGAGCTGAAGCTCCATTATGGTCTTTGTAAGGGTGGAGAACACACCCCTGCCTGCTGCTGTTGTGACTGCATATCACTACTAAAACAATAATAGCACATAAATACCCGTGTGGGTTGGCTTGTTATAGCTCAATATAGCTGTAAGTTGCTGTGGATTAAAGTATCTACTAAAAATGTTCACAAAGCAGCCACGGTGTTGGTAGCACGTTTCCCAACTCCTCCAGTGCATAAGTCAAAGTGTTTTCGTGTGAGACGCTTTGGATCAGCTGCTGTAAATGTGGTTGGCTTCCACCTTGTTCAGCCAGATTAATCTGCTGTAAAAATAGCCCCCATCCTCCTGCTTGTTTGGTAAACTAAAGCCCCCTTTAGATGACTTTCTCTTTGTGAGGTGCTCGTGTCTCCATCAGAGCTGGTTGGCTCGTGTTAAGAACCACACAGAATAACTCCAGCTCCATTTTATTTATTCCCCAGCGTCTTTAGCTTTGTTCAGAGCTCCTACCAGAAGGACAAGTCAAAAATCGCTCAGGGAATGAAAAATAATCAACACCGAGAGGTTTCGAGTTTTATCCTTGGTGGCTTATCCTGACTAGAGGTTCAACACACTAGTCCCTAAACATTCCACTCAACCTCCACCCTGAAGTTCCCCCGCTGGTGTTTGAACAGATTTAACTCGACCTGCAAGGTGTCAGTCACGAGGCGCCGATGAGCGAGTGTTTGTCCCGTTTGTCAGGGGAACATGTTCACCCACAAACCCCTAAGTCACCCCCGACTCCACTCCATGCTCACTTTGAGTGTCAGCATCCGTACGGGAGCTTAATGTTAGTGCATCTGCATCAACTGCAGCCTCCAAAGACACACACACACACACACACACACACACACACTCACATGACCTTCTGTTAAATGGAGCAATTCACGGGAAAATCTCCGGCTCTGTGAGGAGAAACACACACTCACAAACACACACACACGGTCTGCATGAATATGGAGCTAAAAGGCAGAACGATAAACACACTGTACACTGGAAGCACTCACTTGAACACACACACACACACACACACATTCACAGCTTTCGGGGGCACGGCAGCTTTCATTCCTGACTGCAGCTCTATATCGCACGGAAATGTGATTTCACGCTGAACTTTTCAACCCGTTCTTTGAGAAGAAGAAGAAAGACGGAGGAAGGAGGGAAAAAAAAGCGAAAACTCTGAACACATCAGTATATTTGGCAGCTGGTGAGTGAGGCGATGCTTCCACGTGGAAACCCTCCACTCTCCCCGTCTCCCTCCCCCGACAGCAGCCTGAGCTGTTTTTAGACTGCGTGCAGGATAGCGAGGTGGCAAATTGTGGGTTTTTATCAGATAAAATAAATAAATCTTTTCACCAAAAAGTTGCTTTTTTCACTGCTGCTCGGGGAGTTTTGTTTTTTTTTAATTCCTGAAAAGGACAATTAGTTTTTTTGCCGACGCGATGCTACCGTTCAATCCCCTGCTGACTTTTTCAAGCTCCACACAAGGTTCTATCTCCTCCAAATCACCGCCTTGCACTCATAACCCCTGATATTTCCAACATATCCCTTAAATTTCCTCTTAAGAAGCTGCAGATTTTCATTGCTGCTCAGTTCTACCTAATAGAAATATTTCAGATTTCTTGTGCATATTGTATAGATACTTCCTCCACATTCACCTTGATATATTTGGCATTTTTGCAAACATTTGAAACTCCACTAGAATTTAAAGACTATCTAGTGCCAAAGGAAAATATGTGTAACTATCGAATAGAAAAGACTTTGAAACAGGACAATATACATTTTTCAGGCTTTTAAAAATTATGTAAATTTCTTTCTTTCTTTCTTTCTTTCAAATATGACCAATAAAAATGATATAAATCAAATCATCTATGAAGGATAAAGGAGGAAATCATGTAATGGTTCGACTGTGCACATTCACATCTATGTGAGCAGGGGGCTCACAAAAAGGGTCCACAGTCCAAAACAGTTTGGACTCTATAATCTAAACAAGTGGGTTTGGACTCTGTTCATGCTTTGTGCATCTGGGTTGATCAGATCAAAGATGTTAAGCGTAAATGCAAACAAGAAGGGCTCGAGTTGGAGTGAACTCCAATGGCTCTCACCAGATGTTAGAAAGATGCGAATCCATCTGTTTCTCCAGCCAATTTATTAGGTACACCTGTTCGTTAACTGAACCATCAAGTCACGTTGCAGCAGACGCTCAGCCGTTGCTCAGAATGAGGAGGAAATGGACTGGTTGTTGGTGCCAGACCGTGACGCCCCTCCCACTGTCATGGAGCCTGACCCGGCTGTTTTGGGCGAGGTGCCATTCATGTGGGCTTTCCTGGCTATAGAAACTAGTCAGTGTGGTCATTTGTTCTCTCCCTTCCACTTGGCCTCGTCTTCTCCTTGCTGTGTAGTTTGCTTTGTGTTGATTTTAGGTTTAATGAATTGGACTCATTCCATGATAAATTTTGCAACAAACTGCGGATCCCTGGGGGATTTTCATGCACGGCAACGAATCTCTGGAGTTCGCAGAGAGAATGGTGTAAAAGCAGCAGCTCTGTGGGTAAAAAAGCCTCGTTTATGAGGGAGGTCAGAGTAGACTGGAAGGAGAAGAAATAACAAGGTGTAGCAGCAATTCTCTGCAGAAGAGTGTCTCTGAACACACAGCAAGATATGGAAAATATTTTCCCGGTGCACATTAATACCAGCTGAGCATGCTTTAAATGCCACAACCTGTCTGAGCACCGCTGCTGACTATTTGCATCTCTTCATAGCGACAGTCCATGACACAAAGCGCTGCATTTTTGCTCGACAACGAGTTCGGTGATCCAGTGACCTCCAGCAGGGCTTCAGAGCAGCTATGGGATGTGCTGAAAGGGACGTGTGCAGTCGACACACGTGTAGCAAGTGGGTGATGCTATCAGGGACCAGGAGGTGTCCTGGTGCTACTGCAATATGCCGTATCCAACGAGCCTCACGTCGTCAACGACCATCTGAGCTGTACTCACAGCCCGCTTGCGTCGGTGATCGATGCTCTGACCCTCCGGTGTAATACGACAGAAAACCCTGTGCTTCAATATTTGACACCTAAATCAATGACGTAGTAAATAAAGCAAAAATGTTTCGCATGGAGTTTGACGGGGTGATGGACGACGCAACAACAGGGTTCGACTCTAGTGCGAGACGTCGTGCTGACAGCTGTTACAGTTACTATAGTAACAAAGTAGGTGTGTGTCAGCGTCACTGTTATCTTGTAGGATAAACTTACCCTGAAGTTGTTTGTGGCCAAACCCAACTCGTGTTGCCTCGTTGCTACTGACCACATCTTCTGCAGAGTTTGTCCAACTTCACAGAGATTCGTAAGTGAAAAGCTGGAGGATGGCGAGAACACACCAAAGTGATTAGAGCCTTTAAAAATACTTCACATTTTTACATCAGAACTCCTAAAACTAGTAACTGGTTTCTGTCCCTGGAGGAGGGAAAGTGTCTGCAGGTGCTGAAAATTCCTCAAGCTTGTTAATGTGAGACAAACGTCACGACTGATGTGATTTGTCTGAAGATAACTAATAGGTTGTGCAGGGACGATAGAAGAGGTTTTTCATTTATTTCTTTTGATTTTTGTGTCCGTTCACATATGGTGAATAAATAAACTGCAGAAAGCTGAAAAACACTAACTATTCAGAGCCTTTTTGTTTTCTTATTAACTATTTTCAGTTTTATTATTTTTTATTGTCTCTGAGTGTTGCTCACCATCTGGCTGCAGCCAAACTTTTCTGGTTTCCAGTTGACAGTGTGGGAGCGTAGGGGAGGATATTGTGAAGTTTTTTTGTTCTTAAATAAGATAAATTTGTGTTTCTGATGCCACAGTTTGTTTTTTTGTGTGTTTGCTGCAAGAGAGTTTTGTTCTTTCTCCACTGAGAGGAAAAGCAGAAATAACAGCTGGAAGAGAGCAGAAAGGACACACACACACACACACACACACACACACACACACACACACACAAAATCTTCTTCATACTCGCACATTTTTCTCCCTCTCTTCACACACACACGCACACACACACTCTCTGTACTCAGTCACACGTTGCATCTCTTTCACACATATTCACACATTTCTCATTTTCACATTTTTGCCTACACACACACACACACACACACACATTAACGCTTCAATTTTTCTCAACCTCACAACATGAACACACACTTACTCACTTAATCTACTCTTCTCACTTTCTTTCTCTCCTCTCTCTATGTCTCAGACATTTCTCTCTCTCACACACACACACACACACACAAACACACACGCACACACAGTCATTCACAAGCTGTTGGCAGATGCCGGGACGTCCCCGGGGAAGGGGCGGGGGGTTGCGGTTGCATTAGAAATGTGAATCCCCCCCCTCCAACTTTAAAACCTGATACTGGACATACGAAGCCGACTGAGCGTTCAGGTCTCTGGTGTGAAACACTTTCAAACCAAACACTACAACAGAAACTGCCTTTGTCTCTCTGCCGGCTCAACTGATGGTCATGACCAGCAAGTCTGAAGCCTCCAGTGTTTCCAAATATATATTTGCATCTGCTCCAAAAGCGTTTTCAGCTTTAGAATTTAGCCAGTGTGTTTTGTTCACAGGCCATAATGTCACCCAGAATCAAAAGGCTCCTGTTCTTGAAGCCTAAGGATTATATTCACGTGCCTGGTCTCTTTTGAGAGGTGGGTTAAATTTGTGTTTCTAACCCGTGGGGTGGTCACAGCTCGACAATTAGTTTAAGCCACACTGAATTAAACCAACAGAGGCAAAACTCAATACCTTATTTTTGAAGAGGTAAATGGAAAGTTATGTGTCACCAAATGAAGTCAGAACACATGAATGGTCTGAATGTTCTGCACTTATACAGCACTTTTCTACCTATTGGCAGTCAAAGCACTTTACACTGCTTCTTATTCAAACACCGATGGGGGAGCTGCTATGCAGCTGGCCAACACTCACTGGGAGCAACTAAGTTGGGGTTCAGTGTCTTGCTCAAGGACACTTTGACATGTGACCAGCAGAGGTGGGATTGAACCAACAACTCTGAGATTGGTGGACGACCGCCACAGTCGCCCCAAACAAATACAGTAGTATTGGTCTAAATTAAGCATTGTGCATTGTTAATGTAAGATTTTATCCAGGCAGCCAACAAAATGGACATTTAATGACAAAGTGACATTATTGTTATTGTGTTTTTTATGTGAATTTAAATTAATCATACAACTGTTTGTTAAATAATTTTTTATTTTCCTTCAAACTACTGTCCTCTGATCTCCCGAGTCTTCAGGCTGACAGCCTTATGTGGGCTACAGTCTCCTCCATAAGTATTGGAACATTGGACGTATTGGAGCACAATTCATTTGTTTTTGCTGGGATAAATCATAGGATATAAATATGAGATGGAGGTTTAGAATCTCAGCCTCAGTTAATGGTATTTACACCTTGATACAATTAAAAGCACAGAATGTAGCCGCCTTTTTTATCAGATCATTCCAAATTTAAGGGACAATAAACACACACTAAAAAAAAAGTATTGATTAAAAAGTAAATACATGTAATATTTGTTTGCAGTAACTGCACCAAACCTGTGACTCACTGACTTTACCAAACTGTTGGTTTGTACTTTTAATGTGTTTCCTAGTTTTATGCTGCAGGCTCCTGTAGTTGTGTGTTTCCAGGTGTTCTCCCTCTTCAGCAGGTGAAGTACATGTTCAGCTGGGTTAACGTCTGGTGATTGACTCCTTCAGTCTGAAACCCTCTGCTTTTCCCTCCTTTGTTTGTGTTTTTTGGATGGTTTTCTTGCTGCAGGATGAAGCTCCGCAACATAGTTTGGATGCATTTCTATACAAATCTGCAGACAACACGTTTCTGTTGACCTGAATTTGTTCTGTTGCTACCATCACAAGTTAAATCCTTGGAGCTTTACAGAAGAATTTGAATGTTTTGGATCATGAGCACATCTTTTCTTCCCCCACACTTTGGCCTTTCCATCACGTTGGTAAAGGTTAATCTTGGATCATCTGTAGACTCTTTTCTAACCCGCCTTTCTGATTCTTCCTGCTGATGAGAGGTTTCCATCTCTGTATTTGTGCTCATAAAGTTTTCTTTAAATGGTGGATTGTGAGTCCTTCACTCCTGATCTGTGGAGGTTGATTGTCACTTGCGCTGACTGACTTTGTGTTTTGCTTTTTCTCCACAGCTTCTTGACCATGTTTCAGCTGCTGTTGTTTTCCTTGCTCATAACACCAAAGGATTCTTTCTTTTTCAGGATGTTCAGAATTGTTGTGTGTTGGCTACAACCAATGTTTCTGCAACACCTTCAGTTCTTTTCTGCCTTTTGTCCAAGAGCCACCTTGGTGCCAGTCCCGAGCCCAGATAAAAATTGGAGGGTTACGGCAGGAAGGGCATCCAGCGTAAAAACTCATGGCCGTCGTGTGTGTGTGTGTGTGTGTGTGTGTGCAAATGACAGGCGAGGTGAAGCAGAAACTGGATGCACTGCCAGAACAGTCTCACCATCACACAAACACACACACGGATACATCAAACATGCACTCCACTGCCTCACACTCCCTTCATCAAAGTCGTCCAGCAGTTCCTCGCAGGGGGAAGTGATAAGCTCACAGAAACGAGACAGACAGACTGACTGAAAGCTCCAACAGGCTGCTGACCTGTGTGACTTCTGACCTCCCAGTGTGTGTAGGCGTGTGTGTTTGTCACGTGTTCACCTTGTAATCAGATGTGTGTCTGATGAGCTGCTTTGAAATTTTGCTGCACGCTGGAATTCCCATTTAAAAGTCCCATTTGTGCTGCAGCAGGGTGATTTTCCATGTGTCCAGTTGTTAGCTAGTGCTGCATACAGAAGGTTTACAAAAAATAAATGAATAAATTGGTGGGAGGCTGAGAAAAGTCTAATAAATATCTTCTGGTGATGTCCCTCTGGCTGCTAAAGATGCATTATGGGTATTGTAATGTTCATTTAGGGAGAACTGTTATGAAACAGAAGCCTTTCTTCTGTATCCATCCCTGATTGGCTGATTAGCTGCAGATTTGCAGCACCACATCTCTGACCTGACGTCCTGTTAGCTCATGAATTTAAGGTAACTCCTGGACCATTGTGTGATGAGTCACAGCTGCTTCAGCAAGCAGGCGAAACAGCAACACGGTTGAGCTTTACTTTCATTTCACTGAATCCGAATCCATCCACAGTGGCTTCCTGTAAGAGACAGACTCAAATCGAAACTACAAACACTTCTTTATACAGTACGTGCACAAAGAAATGTCACTAATCTTTTCTTTGACTAGTCCCCTAATTGTCTTCATTCCTTAACTCCACTGCTGTTTATGATACTGTGTTGCATATATATGAGACTCAAGAGTGTGGCAGGTATTTATGCTGCATTTCCAAGACGTGCAGAGACTATTCAGGTAATGTGGACTGTAAATCAGGTTTAGCTTTCAGAACAGCTACAATCTTGAATACACAGAAATAATGAACATATATTTATTAACGCTCTAATGTCTTAAGTATTAGATTTGTTTGAGTAATTGTAAAATGTGTAAATAAGGCACTGATTCATGTTCATCATCCTGTTAAAAAAATATAAAACACACACATTTTGAATAACTACACTTACAAAATTAGGACTAAATGTCAAAGTTTGTCGGTGACACTGAATCCAGGAATATTCCCAGCGCTTAACAACATCCAACCTGATGGAGCTTGAGAGTTACTGCAGAGAAGAATAGAAGAAACTGCTCTAAAATAGGTGCCAAGCTTGTAGCATCATACTCAAAAAGACTCGGGGCTGTAATTGGTGCTAATGGTGCTTCAACACAGTATTAAGCAAAGGTGAATACTTATGCACATGTGATTTTTTTTTGTTTAGTGTTTTATTTTTAATAAATCTGAGATCATAAACAAACTTCTTTCGCGTTGTCATTATGGGGTATTGTGTGTAGAATTTTGAGGACAATAAGCAGTTTAATCCATTTTGGAATAAGGCTGTAACACAACAAAAGCTGGAAAAAGTTAAGTGCTGGGAAAACTAAATGTAAACATTTCTGATTATTATATATTTGTTGATGTTAAAGCTACAGTACTTAACATTTTAATAATGAATCAGGATTATTTATTAAACAATAATTAGAAAAAAATGTAATTAAGGAAACGGAAATATAATACCCAGATCTCCTTATAAACACACATTTCTTTGTCTTAAAAGTTCTTTATCATCTTCATCATATGAACCCGCGTTGATATTAAAATCTCATTTCCTGAGCAGTTTAGTTAATAGAAAAAGATATTTTACCAATTAGGAACAAATAAAGCAAGTGCCATCCAAACAAAAGTGTAAAAAAAAAACAAAAGTGAATATCTGTTTTAATTATTTGGCAAAAGAAGAGACAATAAAGGCACAAACCACATGAGGAAACATTTAAAAAGAGCCACTGCAAAGAGAGATTAATCTCTTTTACCTGTAACGGCAGCAGGAGTGAGAAGAAAACAAAGCTGTGCACTGTGTCATTAGACGCAGCTTTTTATAAACTCAGACCTGAATGCTGTTGTCAGAACAGAGGAGAGTGGGGCGGCCGCATCTCAGAATAACTTTAATCATACAAACAAACTAAGTGACACCAGCACATTTTTGTTTTTTTTTTTAATATTAGGAGTCAGACGCTCAGTCGTCCCCACGAGGCTCTTCAGCTCCTTCGGCACGTTTTTCTAAACTACCTTTGACTCCAGATTTTTATTGTTCCTCCTCTAAACCTAATTTAATCAAATATAAAACCAAATTAAAAGTGAAATGCTGGAAAATGAGACAACAAGGTGTGAAGTTTGTATCAAACTTGCTGTCAGGATGAAGGTCAGTTCAGTTTCAGTCCCGCTGAGGACATGGACGTCTCTTCAGCTCAAACATCAAATTTGTTCAGTTAGGCTTTTTTTTGTTTTTTTAAAATAAAACGGAAAATGAGACTGTGTTTGAACAATGCAAAAATATCTGCAGCAGGCACGTCCACAAGGATTAGAACGAACAAAACAGCAATTTAACAACTTTTAAATTAGATTCTGTAATTTAACCAAACAAATCTTTGATTCTCTTTATCCACCTCGTTCCTCTTTTTGTTACTGTAGGAATGATTAAGTGACGTTACAGTAAGTGTAGCGAGTCTATGGGGGAAATCAAGCATCAGACTTTGAACTAAAAATGACTGACCACAGAACCAAGAGTTTCATTTCAGATGTATTAAAATGTACATTACTCTAGTCTGTCCAAAAACAACAAAAAGGGTCCAAGAGAAAAGAGGATCTGATGCTGGTGAGTTCAGCTTTCTGACAGTGGAAGTGTTGACAGACACACCCCCGGTAACTGAGAACAAAAACTGCAGCATGGTGCAGCTTTAAGACCTTTGGTGCAGACAGCTTACGCAGTTATTTCCTAATGTGTGTGTGTGTGTGTGTGCTATTAAAATGTGATCTGAAGAGTTGGATTGATACCAGCTGTCCTACTTTAATCAATGTGTATCACTCCTACTACATGTGTAAAGGCAACTAAAAGTAGTTTAGGGTTTTTTTTTTTGTCTGTGCACCAAAACGCTCCACAGATACGATGCAAAATATTTCATCAGGAAACAAAGAAATGTATTTTCTGTTTCCCTTTCTGTTTTCTGTACTTGAGTGAACGGACTCCTGATATGGACACAAATGGGTTGTTTTGCACAGTAATACATTTTCCTTACACACAGTGTGCAAAAGCTCTCGTAAAGGCCAAAGACCAATCGTAATTTATGTATATTAAATGTTGAAAATATTTTTGCTTAAACTACACTGAAGAAAAAGACCCCTAAAAAATGTGTTGTAAGACTAAAACAAACATGGATTTTCCAGAAGAAATGTTTTATCCAGCATCAGGCAGCAGTGGTGGTGGCAGCGGCTTCAGCAATGTAGTCCAGTTGTCCCTCTTTGTTCCGGTCTGGCCTGGTGTATTTTACGAGTTATAAAGGTCTGAAAAACCTCAGCTGGCTTCTTTTGCCACAAATGAGCAGCGGCTCCTACTCTGAGCCTAGCCACCCTTCGAAGGAAGCACCCTTCCTGATTTCAGTCTTTCTCTCACTGCTCAGAGCTAAGGACCATAGATGAGGGTTGTAGCTCATGCTTTGTTCACCTTCACTTGCAGGACCAACTCACTATGGCAGAGAGCTACGGACTCACCGTGGAGGTGCTGACACTCAGTGCTCGGCTGCAAACGGCCCTCGTTCATGCTGTGAAGGTCCCCTCTGCTGAGGCGAACACGATCACATCATCTGCAAAAAGCCGTATAAAAGGCTTTGTTGCCTCTTTAAAGTGTCTTGTGACCCAACATCGCTTTGAGTTATTTAAAATGTACCTAATGTCAACCTTAACATCTTTAAAAAGCCACAGTGATAGAAAGAGTTTTCAGATTAAGTCTCTGCCACCTAAAGTTGACAATCTATTAGAATGTAAGAAAAGGAAAAAGAGAAATAAATCATCTTTATACTTTCACTTTTTCCAGTATGGCTTAATTTCATGTTCATTCTTTGTGTGTCTTCTCCTGTCATGTCTTTGCTCCCTTCACATATTACCTTTTTTCATCTTTTTGTGCAAATGCCCACCTCTTTTCTTCCTCTTTTATCAGTTTTCCTTTATGTTCCTGAAGTCGTCTTATCTAAAGTCTTTGTCTTCACCCATACTGTACCTCTCATTTCCCTTTTTCTTCTTTGAGTGATCTTACTTTTCTTTTACATTTCCGCCAGACACATTGTCAGTATTAATTACATTAATGTGCTGTAAATGTTCATCAGCAGAGGTAGTGATGACACCTGAGATGAGGAGGACAACCAATACATACAAAAAAGTCTGCACTTCTTTTTTCCCCAGGATAGAGGCCAAATGATTTGGTTTTTACAGGAGAGAAAGAAGAATAGAGGACTTTAACATAAGGCCTTTTATAAGGAGGGTTTCAGGAAATGGGAATCGACTCTGCAGTTTTGTTCTGGAAGGTTTTTGTGGTGTTTTTTTTTCTGCTCAAGCCGAGACATAGAAGAGTCACAACCGAGCGAAGCAACATCTGGGTCAGTGTGGAGCGTCTGGTAGCAGCCAGATACAGAATCACAGCCTCTTTATCTTCAGGTGGCATCTGAAATCACATTCAACCTTCATCAACCTCCATCAACCCAGATACGACACCATGGGAGGAGCAGAAATGTCAGAGGCAGATGCGAGGACGCCGTGTCCTTATTTGACAAACTGCCGCTAAAACGACTCCAGCGTTTACAGGTCTGCGGGCAGGTTGTCAGACGCAAACCAACACGTAGACATATTGAAATCCACAGCCGGAGCATATCTGATAAATGTGAAGCCGCCAGTTCTGCACTGATAAAAATATCAGCTTTTACTTGTCGGAGATTTTAAACTGACACACAGAAAACAGCCCTGACAGCTTAGCTGAGCGTGTGGGCACTTGTTGTGACAAGATTATAAATGAAGGGTTTTCTCCTGATTATCAGACGGCTATTTTGGGACCCTGGGATAAAAGTGTGTTGTGTAGAGGTCCTGTAGTAACTGTCAGGTAAAGAAAATTTTACCAGAGCAAGTAACATGAACACTTGCATGGTCTGTGATTATGGAGACAGATTGAGTTTTCTTCCCTGACCTTTTCTTTCCTGCCCGTTCATGTCCTCTGTCTGATCTTAAGACGTCTGATTCCTCCTGATTATGTTCAGAGGAGAAGTCCACTGGTTTTTCTGTGCTGCCCAACCTACATTTCACTCGAGCACTGTTCTTAAGAACAATGCTAAGATACTTCATTGTAGCATTTCCTTTTTCTGTATTATTCCACCATAATTCTGAGGGAAATATTGTTTGTTTTAGGTTTCACTGATGTGATGATGCTTCCCCCCACATTTGCTTTTTCATTGCTACTAACTAAAGTGTCAACCAGTGAATAGAATAAATTAAATCAACACGGATGCTTTTTCACTGTAAATAGTCAGAACTGTGTTTTTTAAGTGGTTCTCTCCTTGACTCTCTACACGACAATACCTCAAAATACCTGAAAATGTTATATTTCTGCAGAAACTTTATTAATGAGCCACATGTGGAACAAACTTGTGAATTCAACAACATCCATTTCAGCGGTGTTTCAATTATTAGTTTTTAATCAGCGGGATTGATCAGAGAAATCACTTTCCTTACTGGAGTACCTGGACTTTTGTACGTTCTGGAAAGTACTTACTAGTAAAATATTTCGAGTGTTAGTCCTTGTATCTGTGTACCACTGCCTCGCTTTGAAAAACGCTTTATTGGACTTTGTCACAGATTCTAAAGTTCCAAATACATCAACAATTAGAAGATCATTCAAACAAAAATCTAACTTTTATTTGGTACTCAACATTTGAATTTATAGCAATGGAATCAAAAGTTTGATTTGGTTTCACATTTGTGCCGTAACCTGTAAATGACTTCTGATTAGAGAAACAAATGGCAAAGAATTTTACCTAATATTAGTATATTTTACTGACAGATCACTGTAGTGAAATTAAATTAGTAACTTCAAACTGTGCTTTGTAGTTGACTGAATACATTTAATTAGTTTCAAACACAGGAAGTTATGCAAAAGTGCCCTTTCAGTTTCCCAACTGAATCCAGTCACAATGAACCTACCAAACGTAACTGCCGTGTCAATTGAGTTTTATATAAATGTAATTTTTCAGAGACGAAAGCTGCCTCCAAAGCTCTCTGACATGTTTTATGCTATTTATTCAATCCAAACGCTCCTTTGTTTGCAGAAGTGTTTGTGTCATGCGATTTTTTTAATTTTTTATATTTTTAAAGACAGTCCTGTCTCATTTTGTTTCAACACAAACAACCTCCGAGCAGGGAGAACTCATTTCCTTTTTTAATTGCATCACAAATCGTTTTAGAAATTCATTCTTTGTTGAAGTGGGTGTGTTTTAAATCAAGTGTGAGCTGCCTGATTATGAGACGTCAACACTTAATTTAAACTAACACCTGAAACAAGCAGAGTTGAATTAAAAACACAGTGAATTATCACTTCTGCCTTTCAGTTACTTTAAAACGAAAACAAGACTAAACACAGCAGTAAATAACCTGACATTCTGAATTTATACAGGACTTTTTTTGTGCAGCGCAGCACGCTGGGAAGAAAAATGTGGGTTTGGGGATTTTATGTACAGTGTGACAGGAGTTGCTGGAACAAAGATGGTCTTCAGAAGTAGGAGGCCTCTGGGAAATTTGAGGAGTTGTGACGATAGTGGAGAGGTCACGCAAAACACACATAAAACACACAGATACAAACACATTCTGTATGTACCATTACTGTATGTTCTTTGTTAGGCGACATGATTCTCTAAACCACAAGTTGTGACCTTAAATGCCCTCTGGCTCAGTTAAAGTCGAACCAACGGCGGCACTGAATAGCGAAAAAAACATTCTGATGTTGAACAGATGTTGAGTCATCTGCCTACAATTAGAAAATAACCCATATCGCCCACTGCTGCTATCTGCTCTAAGTTTAAATGCCTGATAAGGATCTTAGCTGTTTAGAAAAGCTTTAATATGGTAATATGTATCACTTTTTCACATGCAAATATTCCGTTCGGGAAATGATGAACCATGCCTACTTCTTGGAATATGTTCTTTAAATATAAGCCTAATTCACCTTTCTTATACTTTACATGTTAAATGAGAACTGACTGCAGAGTCCTATTAATATGTTCTATAAAATGGGATGTTTGAATCTGTATAAATAAAGTTACCGTTGTTCCACAGCTTCTAATAAGAAATAGACATAGCAGGTCAGGTTTTACTTTCTGATGGAGCAGTCCTGTGATTAAGGTTGGGGAATCCCCAACAGTCCATCCCCATCCCCAGCTGTGCAGCGCTGCTCCCAAGTCCGGTAGAAATTGGTGAGGTTTGCGTCAGGAAGGGAATCCAGCGTAAAAAGTGTGCCAACAACATGCGGACAAATGATCCACTGTGGCGACCCTGAACTCACGAAAGAATAAGCCGAAACATCACACTCACACACAAAAATAAATATATATATTTAAATCAATCAATGAAAAGATAATAATATGACGAAAGGAATTATTTATTGTTCAAACGTGTTATCTATAGAAAAAAAAACACCATTCAATGGTCAGTCCGTAATTCTGGTCCTGGTAGGTGACATTCTACCAAACAGGAGGTTCAGTAGGTCTATTATCACTCATATGTAAAAATGAAGGCAAGATCTAGCAAGACTGAGCCTTGGTGATGCAGCGACAGAAGCGACAGAAAAAAGTCAGTTTAGGTTAAAGACGAGTAAATGTTTTTACTGCAGTATATAAACCACAATCGTTCCCTAATCCTAACCATAAGGTTTATGTGCCTAAGCTGTGCTTTTTAATTACAGCCGGGTGCAAAACATTGGACCTCCTTATTCTGCGAAAGTGGCCAGAAGAGTAAAACAAAGAAAATCTTTTCATTATACATCATAATAATGCGCATTTAGCTAGAAGTCGGTCTCTGGTAGAGTTATGGCCTTTCAAAGCAAATGGAAAAATATGTATTTTTTTTTTAATGCCTTGATGCCTATGGTAGCATTTTAAACATGTCACCCAGTGAAGTGGTGTGACTGGCTGAAGTATTTGAATCCTTTTTTTGGACAGCAATGAAAGTCTACAGCACAGAGGAATAGACTGACAGACACTAGACTTGCCGAGAGGCAGTTTGATGTTGAAAGTGGACCGTGGAAAATGTTTCATTAAAATAGTAAATAACCACAAGTTATGATTTGATTATGTCGATGGAAAGTTTTCGGAATGTAATTAAAGACTGTGGTCTGGACTATGGGAGGAAATAAACCTGATGGTAGCTTCAGATAACAACAACACCAGGATCTTTCTCTGACCTTAACCAAAGTGCTGCTGTTGCCTGAACCACAAACAGGACTCTGGAGTCAATCGTGGGTCTCTGGTGTGACAGTCTTGTGCTTTGCCCAACATCCGCCCCCACACCTCCTCCCTACGGCTTTGTCTCTGTTCATAAATGCAGCACTTTTTAGTGACTACAGTCTTTGTGAAGTCTCACAATCCTGTTACTTTCAGGAAGTTCCTCACCATATGGCTCCAAGCTACATTAGGCACAACACTTCGAAACTGAGAACACAGTGGTGTTTTCACAGGTTATTTTATATTCTTGTTCAAGCATTAGCACTCATTGGAAATCACCACTGGGCCCAATTATACATAGTGTATCCTACAATGGCACTTATTAAAATACTACAGTCGTCCGCGGATGCACAGAGAAAACTGTATTTTAGTGTGAACTGACCTTTGAATATAGACCCGATTTTCTATCATTTTCAAAAAATGCCCATCGTGTTCATGATATAATTAAAGGAGGCTGCAATTTTCACACATTTCTTCCAACAGCCTAATGGAGGCTTGAGCTTCGGTGGTTGGTTCCAGATTAAAAAAAAAAAAAAAAAAAGCATTCAGAGTTTGACTGTTTGCTGTGACCAGCGTTGTTTTTGCTATCACATGAGTTTCCAGTAGTTATTACATTACTGATATGGACCCAGCAGATCTTGCAGCACATTTTTTTAAGCCTCTTTGACCCCTTGTTAGTTTAATATCAATGGACACATTTCTCCTCTCACAATACCTTCAGGTCATGTTTGGAAATGTCAGAGGACACGAATGCGCTGACGTAAAGGTGCAAACACACGGCCGAAAATTGATTTCTTGTTTCACCTCATAAACTCATACGTCTAAGATTGTAGGTCCCAGTGAACACGTGTCTCACACTCAATAGTGCAGTAACTCACTTTGCTCACTGACTAATCAGTTTAAAAATTAACCTGCAATGGATTTTTCTTTATAGCACTGAAATTGATTAGGTCTGAGCACAAAACAGCTTCTTCTACAGCAGGAATAGATGCTATAACACAACCTACTGTAACCAGGGCTCCATTCATCCAGATCTTTGAGAAGGTCAGTCAGAGAAATTAGATGTGGAGACCTGAGGGAGTAAACACCTCGGCTAGAGTCTGTTGATAAAGTAGTGTTGGTGAGACATTAGCCCTGTTGTATTTTTGGATCGTGCCCTATATTTACGGTTGTTTTGCTCCTGTTTCCAGGTGTGGAAAAGTTTCCATCAAATGCAAATGGCATTATCTTTTATTCTGGTTATCTAGGCTCAGATTGTAACGTGGACAGGGTGGACTATCTGAGAGTATATGTATATAAATGGCAGAAAACCTTTCTCTACCTTTCCTATAGGAAAAAATCTCTTTTTTTCCTCCCTGAAAAACTCCAAATGACATTATCGAGGATTTTTTTTTTTCAATTCAGATGCGTTCTTCTCATTGTTCATACTACAGAACGTACTCTTCCAGGACTTCTCCACATGACATAATCTGAATGATAAAACTCCAAAGTTGTTTTGTTTAGCTAAAAGTGTAGATACTTTAATATAAGGAAGACAATACAGCATTTAAATGCATTAATGAACATGTAGCCCCCAAACTAGAACCATAGGAAGTGAGTTGAAAAATACTAAAGTTCACCTTTATTAATGTCTGCAATAAATCCATCCTCATTTTTAAACTAAAAATAACCAACCTGCACGTTATGGCCCAGCAAGTTTTCAGACTTCTGACTGTGAAACCTCAAACCACCTCGATAAAGTGGATGTCTGTAGTGAGAGCAGAGAGCAGGTGGAGGAAAATCTAGAGAGGTGGAGGTCTGCTCTGGAAAACAGAGGAATGAAGCTTAGCCACAGTAAGACAGAATACATGTGTGAATGAGAGGGACCCAGGTGGAACGGTGAGGTTACAGGGAGCAGAGGTGAAGAAGGTGCAGGACTTTAAGTACTTAGGGTCAACGGTTCAGAGCAACGGAGAGTGTGGAAAAGAGGTGAAGAGGCGAGTGCAGGCAGGTTGGAACGGGTGGAGAAAAGTGTCAGGTGTGTTGTGTGATAAAAGAGTATCAGCAGAATGAAAGGAAAGATGTTCAAGACGGTGGTGAGACCAGAGATGTTGTTTGGCTTAGAGACAGTGGCACTGAAGAAAAGACGAGGATGGACAGAATCAGGAATGAGGACATCAGAGGGACAGATCATGTCAGATGTTTTGGAGATAAAGTCAGAGAGGCCAGATTGAGGTGGTTTGGACATGTTCAGAGGAGGATTCTATCTGCTCAACAGTCCTGGGCCTTTTTTGCTGGATTTTTTGTTTTATGATTTGCCAAATGTTTTCTATTGGTGAAAGGTCTGGACTGCAGACAGGCCAGTTCAGCACCCGGTTTAGCACTGTTTTGCTTAAATATGCAAGGCCTTTCCTGAAAGAGACGTTGTCTGGATGTGAGCATGTGTTGCTCTAAAACCTCTGTGCTTTTCAGCATTGATGGAGTCTTTCCAGATGTGTAATCTGCCCACAACATAGGCACTAATGCACCTCCACATACCATCAGAGATGCAGGATTTTGAACTGTCTGCTGAGAACAAGCTGCATGGTCCCTCTCCTCTTTAGTCTGCAGGACAGGGCGTTCATGGTTTCCAAAATGAATTTAACATGTTAAATCATCTGACCATAGAACAGTTTTCCATGTTGCCTCAGATCATTTTGAAAGAACTTTGGCCCAGAGAACACGGCAACATTACTGGACCCTGTTCACATCTGGCTTCTTCTTTGCATGGTGCAGCTTTAACTTACATTTCTTACATTTGATTGCACAGTGAAGTGAAGTGTTCCTGAGCCCATGCAGTGATGTCCAGTAGAGAATCAGGCCTGTTTTTAATGCAGTGCCACCTGAAGATCACGCACATCCAGTTTTGACCTTTGGCCTCGTCCCTTGTGCACAGAGATTCCTCCTGACTCTCTGAATCTATTGATGATATTATTTACTGTAGATGGTGGGATCTTCAAAGTCTTTGCAGTTTTACATTGAGGAACATGAATATGAGGAACATAAAATAACTTGCAACTAAGCCATCGAGTAAATGTAGTGAAGTAAAAACTACAGTTTTTTTCCTCTAAATTGTATTGGAGTAAAAACAACATAAATGGAAATAATTCTGTAAAGTACCTCAAACCGTACTTAAACACAGTACTTGAGTATATGTACTTAGTTACCTACCACCTGTGAAATATGGACAGTCTGCAATAGGTGGACAGATGAAATTGAGTAATTGTGCTTTTTGTGAGATTTAGATGAACTGATCTTTCACAGATGAAGCCAGTAGCTTTGTGGGGACTAAATTATACATAAATTATAAACTAGTTCTCATCAGATGATCCCCTATATCCACGACTTGACAAACACACAATGACTTCTTTTGACAGAGTCTGGGGCATTCACTCTAAAAATATTAGGCTGGATTGAATTTCAAAGTCTCATAAATGAAGATTTTTGCGATAATGTTCTCGTCATTCAGTCCTGATATATGCAAGTGCATATTTTGCAGTGTCATGTCACTGTGATACTGTTCACATGTGAGGACTAATCTTCAGTTATAGACTGTAGTAGCCCACAGTCTTATTAGAAATCACAAACAGGATGCAGAGTCTGGTCTCCACAATAATCCAAGTTGAAATGTGGAGCCAAAAATGGAGCTGCAAAAATGTTTTCAAACCCTGTTTCCATATTTTTGGTTTTCGGGGGGTTTTGTTGTCTCTTTTTGTTGAGTTTGCTTAGATTTGGTTCTGAAATTTTAATGTTTCTTTCATAGATTTCTTTCTTTTGTTGCCTTAATCACCCACCGATTTATCCTTTTCAAGTCGCTACTTTTTATTAAATGAAGGCGTCCAATCAAGCAGATCAGCACCTTGTCAAAAACCCAGACATTAAGTTTCTGAAGCCCTTCAAGTGAGAAGGTTTTGTTTTACAACAGACGGTTCAAAATAATCCCAGACAAGCAGAAGCATCCTCCAATTCACCGGCATAAAAGAAAAAGCTGTTCACTAATTTGTGAAGAGCTCGAATCCGCTCCTTTATGCACTGATGGTAAATGTCTGGTTGTATTTTTAAGTGCCGGCAACTAAATGAAGAAAAACTATCACAGAATACTCTTAGAAATAATTAGACTCCGTGACTGAATGGGCCGAGAGCTTACATAAAGAACTCGAGGTCACAGGTTCAAGTTTCCTTTCAAGTTCTTAATTTGCAAGCGAGTTTGCAAAGCTTACATGTAGTAGAAATAAAGAAAAGCTTTAAGAGAGGAGAGTTGAGGCTGTGCAGAGCATTAGCTCAGTGCAGTACGCAGCTGCGAGTTGTGGCGTGTTTGCATTTGACACAACGCTTTTGCTTTTGACAATCAGGAGCCGGCATCTGAAGGGAAAACTTGAAAAAGCTCTCGCATACGAAGCCTCAATGGCTCAATCAGCAAAGCAGACAGGTTTAGAGGTGACGGGATCAAGTCATGTCTTTACTTCTAAAAGGCTGTTTGAAAGCCGACAACAGCGCAAAGACTGAAAAGCTGCCAGTGAGGCAGCTGCTCAAGTATTAAGGCTGTAGCTGCATCAGCTGTGGATGTGAAGGCCGTGGGTTTGAGTCCCATTTGCAGCCTCAGACGCCGAGAATCGGCCCGATGTTTAGCGGCAGAATTATTTCCCGTCAGTCACCAGAAGTAAGAAAAAAAACTACAAAGTCCAACAGAGATCCAGAAACCTGACGTCCTCCCTCCAGAGCCAAAGTCTTAATGGTCATTTCCACTGAAGGACCAAAAACTGTGGTTTCATGCTGGAGATCCACAAACTAAACCACAGTCCCACTGGAGAACTGAGACAATACGATGACACTCTAACAGCAGAACCAAGCACATGACAACACCTCCACTGAAATATTAAAAATATATATTTTTGATTATATTTATGGCTACAGAGGCCGCTCAAGCCAGTGCGCACCTCGTACAGGTCCCAAGCCCAGATAAATGGGGGGCCCAGAAAATATGCTCCTGTTGGACAAAGGAGGACAAAGAGACAGGGAAGGCATGTCCAGAGGCAGCAGGAGAGGCGAAAGCAGAGGAAGGTGGAGGTGAGAGCAGGAGCCTTGATGGAGGTGCTGGACAGGAGGAGACGAGGACATGCGAGAAGTTGGTGTTACAGGAAGAAGCAGAGGACAGATGCTGATTCTTTTTTGAAAAAGCTTGGACAGAGCAACATTTACTGTAGTAAATCAATAACAAACTGATTTCACCTTTGAAAAAACCAAACGTTCTATGTTCCTCCACCAATACTGTTGCATCACGGCTGCAATTAGCTGCACAGAAAATTTGGACATCAGGAAAGTCAGGAAGTTTTGTCCTCATTCAAAGGAAGGAAAATACTTTATCCTGAATTTCTCACATCAGAAATGGTCTGACTCAGAAAACTGACTGCACTTTTTGCAATTTTCTAGGACTGAAACCTTTGAGCCTTCTGAATCCAAACCTCACAGAAAATGTACAAAATGTTCAGGAAGAGAAGTTAAAAAGTGTTATTCCGTGTTCAGACGGTCTTTGTTTTTCTATGCTGATCTTTCGTCCTCCTCTCACGTTTTTCCGTCATTTTTACAATCGGAGCACAAACTGTCCAGTTGTTTCTGTGTTTGCCAGTTTTCACTCTGGAAAAACTAAAGCCTGCCCCATTTTTCTGCTAATAAGTCTTGTGTGTTTGCCGGCAATGATTTTGCTTTTCCTCGTCTTTGTTGAGCTGGCGCAGCTCTGATACGGTATTGACCGGGCGTTATCTCGACATGCCAACACGGGTCAGAACTGCGATAGGGACTGAGGATTACTCCGCTACGTATTGATCCCTGAACACGTTGTTAGTGAAGATGTGGTTTATGATTCATCAGAACCAGCTGGTTTCACTTTGAATCCTTCAGCGTGGAACAGATTGTGTGTGTGTGTTTATCAGTGTTTTGATCATCTGTCACCTCCTGCCAAATGAAAACGCTTCTTGAGATTATATGTTTCTTTGAAATCATAAGGAATATCGTAAAGTTCAACACGTAGAAGAGTTTGACCTCTAGTTTAGACACTTTATAAAAGCCAGCTGTAACCAGTGTTTAATGGATTTTCTCGTGTGTGTGTGTGTTTACCTCTCACATTAACAAACCCACCACAGTAATAATGCTCCTCAGTCCCCAGTCAAGAATCAAACAATGCTGAGTGTGATACTGCTGAGCGTTCAGAGGCTCTTCTTCTTCTTCTGTGGTAACCAGGTAATAAAGTGCAGTGTTTTACATTGGTGGGGTTTTGATTTCAGCCTCTTGATGTGTCCCAGGTATTTTTCCTAACCAAAGCCTGTATCACCATCCAGGAAGCAGACGAACATCCAAACCGCATCTTTATTTTCCCCAAGAGTTTGTGCATCCTGCTGAGCTTCGCCGCTGCTTTCATCTTCCTCCTCGCGCAAATGCTCCTGCATCCACAACAGGAAAGCACATGCCTTCATCCACGCTGTGCACTTCTCGAATTTGCTTTAACAACATAACAAATAAGAAAAAAAAACATTTTAAATCCAGATCCAGATTTATCTGCAGTTATTGTTTAAATCGGAGTATGAATCACTGGACCTGATGGGGGATCATGCAGCTGCAGCTTAACACGGAAAACCCACGGCATTGTTTGCAGCTTCCTGCTTTTCTCCACCAACAAAACACAGTCATCATTTTAGAGCCATTAAACATACTTTTCCTTGGGACTTTTACTTCATGAGGTACAGCTGTACCTCATGAAGTGGCCAGTGATAGGAAGGAATATGAACGGTACGAAAGGGTTAATGATGCATGATATATTACTGATATTGAACTTGATTCTTTTGGGTCTGGTTTGAGTAGTACGTGTAAATGAAAGCTTTTAAACGTCCCTCTGACTTCCCCTATATTAAAACATTTCTCTGCTTCAAGCTGAAAAACTCCTCCAGATGACATCATCCAGAGTTTTTCATCATTAGAAGTTCAGATGATGTCATGGGGAGCTCTGGAAAAGCAGGTTCACTATGATTACAAACTCCATAGTGTGACCAACAAGATATAACAATGTGAACTAAAGGTTCCTCCAAGTGATGTCATCTGGAGGCGTTGTTTTTTTTTGTTTTTTTTTTTAACTAGACGTAGGGAGATATATTAATGTAGGGAAGTCAGAGGGAACTTAAACAGCATTCATTTACATGTACTACTCAAATTAGACCCAAGGTCAACTTAACCCTTTCTGCATCATTAAACCTCATCTCATTTCCTGTCAGCAGATGGTTTCTCTAGTAAAAGTTTAGTTTTCTGTGTGAAAACTGAGCAAACTGACCCAGTGATGAGGTGAAGAAGCTGAAAGTGGACCTTGAGCTAAAATTGTTCTGTCAGAGGAAGTTAATGAATTCACAATTGGTTAAAATAAAAATGAAAAAAAAAAAACAGGGGAAAGCTTTCTGCACGGTGCCGAGCTGAAGGTGTGGGCGACTGTAATATGAGCAAAAATAAACCACAAGTGTTTGTGGTAGAGGCCTTGAACTCAGCCTGTAAAAATAGGATCAAGGATCCCACGTTGATGAGCCTGATGATGCTGAGACACTTGGTTTGGTTTTCTTTCCTTTTTATCATTTAATGGGCCAGTGATGACGGATTAATGGGAAAATTGAGACTAAGGTGTAAAAAAACACATCAAGGAGTAATGCAACCAAATACATGGAAACAGTAAGTAATAGTAAGTATTTTTCCCCAGCAGAATTTATTTGAGTCCAGCATTTAGAACACGAAAACTGGGTTATTAAGTTAATAGTATGTTTGTTACTATTAGTTTGTTTTTCTAATGTTTGGTAGATGGTTATCATCTAAAAATAGAAACTACATTTTCTGTAACGCTTTGAAAAGGAAGCGTAATAAGGTGGATTCAGTGACATACGAGTGGCCACTAAAGCCTGTATTTGTTCCCGTTTTGGCAAAGCCTTCCCATTAAAACCAAGCCAAATTGGCCAGTAGCGGTTGTGTTTGTAGTGTATTTCCAGTTGTACATACAGCTACTATTAGATTACTGTGATAGTGAAGAAAATGCTGTCATAACACTGTATTTCTCTGTGATTTCTACACCGATTGATAGTTATTGGCGATGGACACTGGATCTAAATCGTTGACATGTGTAAGTCCCACCGACTTTAAAAGTGTGTGTTGTGTCTCGCATTTGTCCAAGTATGGCCCCAGTTTGTCACCCTCCCATGTTAGCATACATGTTAGCATACATGTTAGCATACATTCTGGCTAAAGGGCTAAGCTAACATTCAGCTTCACTAAAAGTCACCGCTCTTGTGTCAAGCAACGTATGAGAAAGCAGAGGTTGGTAAAACGTTAAATATTGCTGTTCTTCACAATCCATAGAGACTCTTCTAACCACCTGGACACAAACATTTTGTCTCCTGCACGACACTAACTTTTAACCTGTTTCCACAGTTGCGACTCAAGCTTTGCTGCCCAGGTAGTTGGCGGCTGACATCTTCGCTTGAACTTCGGAAACTTGTTAAAATGAACTTACTAATTTAGTTAACTGAACGTTTCGGCATCCAGATGACTAAATTAGTCTTTGGAAATAGTAGAGATGCATTCAGAACAAGAGTATCTTTCTGGAAACCAACCCTGGGCCTCAATGACCCCCCCAACGATCTGCTTGTTTTCGAACTATCCCTGCACTGCTGATCACCTGGATCAGGTGTGTTCAGTCAAACAGAAGTAGAAGGATACATTTCACCTTGTACATCAGTGTTGCATTGTGGGATACTTTGAGTGCATTGTATAGTGGATAGATTTACACAGAACATTTGGCTACTACTGTATACAGTGAGGATACAATAGTGTGCTGGCTTCCCCCCTTCCACCCTCATCTAAGATGGTATCTTCCAGCCTCCCGTTGACTGAACACACCTGATCCAGGTAATCAGCAGTGGGTTGTGCAGGCTTAGTTAAAACACAGGCAGAGTAGTGGTCTTTGAGGATCAGGATTGAGAATCCAATGGTTAAAAAAAAAAAAAAATACTGTCAGGTAAAATAACTTGTACAGAAACCAACATTCACCAATGTGACCTGATTGTATGTTAATGGAAAAGGGCCACAGACCAAGAGCAGGTACAGTATCTGTTTTTGTTGAAAGTATCAGCACTTAAGGCACTGAGGATATATTTTGTGTATGGGTGTGGAAATACCAACCTTATCCCTGCTAGAATGTCACTTTTCTAAACTTCCAGTAATGTGAGCCAAGAGCCAAAGCTGCCAGTTTGTTCATTTTCACATCAAATAAAATCCCAAAGCTCCAAAGAAATTGAAAGGAATGAGTGATTAATTCATACAGCTGTGTTCTTGTCATAGTAAAGGGGGGTTTGCTGCATTTCTCACCTCCATCAAATTGGTGACAAATTGTGACATCCAGCTGATGTCAGAAGGCGAACGTCAGCCCTGATGAATCAGCCTGACCTTGAACCTGCTCTGTCAAAGTCATTTAAAACAACTTCACACAGTTTTTATAGCAGGAATCCAGGAATAGACAGACACAGATTTGTCAGTTCTGTTCCTGAGACACGTGAATTGATGCGAAGGTGCACGAAACTGAACTGCGAAACATCATCTGACCTCTTCTTGTAGCTCCCTCAGCTCCTCCCCAGGTGAGCTGAGGAGGGTGGGAGGGGGTGGGAGATATCCTGAGCTCTGCGAGGACACGCTATAATTCCCTTTGACAACATCTTAAATGGCTGCTGCTGATTTTAAATTTTTTTTGTTTTTTTTTAGCCGAGTGTAGAGGAGGGGGAGGGGTTGGTGGAGGGGGTGGGTGGGGGAGGAGGGGTTGATGTAACCGGGCTGAAATCACAGTTTTAACATCCCAATCTGTCAGAGTATCTGAAGACGAGACATCTGACAGGCTGCGGCGCTGCAGAAGGTGTCAGAAACACCAAGAAAGCAAACACACACAGACACTCACACATATTTACTCTGCCGTGTGCTGAACCTGCTGATTTCCCAGCTTTTGCAGCATTATCTGTCCCATACTGTACAGCAGCACTGACTTCTCTATATTTGGGGATTTAGTTAAATGTCTTCAGCTCTGATCAAATGCTCTTTGAAAACCCTTCTCTCCTCTATGGTTTGTTTTATGTTGCTTAAAAGGAGCTGAAGTCATCAGTGACTTCAGTCTGTCTCTGCTGGTGATCAGTGGCACAACTTATGTCCCGTAACATCGTTAAAATGCAGGTTTTTTTGGGGTTTTTTTGTCACATGCTTTGCTTTTTAGTTTTTGGGTTCTTCTTTCTATTGTGATCACACACGAAGAACCAAAAAATAGAAACACCGGCTCCTGGAAAGGTGCTAAAATGTTCAGTAATTGTTGATTGTATGTGTTTTTGTGCATCTGATGATCAGTCGCGATTAATTTGTGGATTATTTCCTGTTAATTTAATGTTTTGTTTTGTTTTTTTGTTATTGACCTCAGGATGCTTTAGGGGAAATTTGACGTTTTCACATTTAAAAAATAATTTAAAGATATGACTTCATTCAATTGTTTTTATGTATTTCAGTTGACAGCAGTTTTAAATGCAGTTGTTACATTTCGAGGCTGTATTTTATTTTTTTGTTTGTTTGTTTTTGGTGTCTGGATTATATTAAAATGTTTTTAGAATATTTTGTTCACATATATGGAAAAGTTCTGTAACATTATGAAATACGGTGAAGTCCAATGCAACAAAAACACAAACTGAAACTTCAAGAATTAACCAGAGATTTTATTTCTACCTTTTTTTTTTTTAAACCAGTGCAAAAATAAAGGACTGCTTTAATATCACATCAGAAGTGGTATTGTTGAAGTACACAGATTCAATATTCAAGTAGAAGCATTGTTACTTGCCCAAAACAGTACTCAACTTCAAGTACCACTTCAAACTCTTTGCAAAGGTTAAAGTACTAAGTGCATGTTCTACAAGGTTCTGTAAGCTTGGCATTAAAAAAGCAACACATTTTAAATGGTATTGAATTTCATATATATTCTACATTAATCAATAACTTTATTTATATGGCACATTTCGTACAGATTAGTGCAATTCAAAGTGCTTAACAGATGACTGAAAAGCTGAAGAAGTCTAGATCTGTAGAACTTTCAAAAGGGGAAAATGATGGAAAATAATAATTTGAAGAAAATGTGAGTAATTATTACAAAAAATCCTTTGTGTTACATCAATTGATTGTTACATACATCATTAATCCTACATCTGCAAAATAACTACAAATAAATGCAGTGGAGTAAAAAATACAACATTTCCCTCTGATTTGTAATCGAATAAAAGTAATATAAATACAGTAGAAGATCCTCAGAACTGTACTTGGCTACGTAGCAGCTCTGAATCAAACACAAACAGAAAAACATATTTAAAAAGATCACAACACAAATGGAGAAAGAAAAATTCAACCTTTCAATCCACCAATAAACAGTCTCCATCAAATCGCATTTACCTTATTTGCAACATCAAATATGCTTTGAATGAAACATAAATATGACATTTCCTTTAAAGATAATGTGGACGTGTTTTTAATTTATGCGGACACTAGTCCAGAAATGTCAGTTTATGGAATAGTTTGTGCTGAATAGCTGTGAAAGTGCTCTTTTGTCTTTGGAAGCTTTGCTTTGTGTGTGTGTGTGTGTGTGTCTTTGACAACAATTATGAAGATGTCTTGTACAGTTAACAACACCTCCCTGCAGTTTTGAGCATGTTATCTGAACACAAGACTTATTAATTAATGTATTTGGCAGGTTGCAAAAATCCTAAAAAACTCCGTGAGATGTTCACAGATGTAAACCACGTACTACTTTTACTGCTTGAATCAAACCGGTTTTATTGTTCTCAAAGGTAAAATGATCAATATCATGTTTTTAGTAACAAGTTCAATTCATGTTTCAGAGCTGCAAAAAAAAAAAAAGAAAAGAAAAAGACCTGGTCCAAGATGAGCCAAAAAAAAAAGACCTCTCCAGCTGCATCCACCGTGCACTAAGGTAAGATCTATTGTGTTTTTCCTCTCTTCTCCTGTCTGGATGAGGATGATAGAAAATGTGACCACACACCATTACAGTGACCCAAAGAGCCTGTAAATTAAGGTAAATTAGAACAATTTTACTTTCAGTTATTATAGGGCTGTTGTGTTGGATTGAGGATGATTGTTTTCCTGGTATCTATGTGCATAGAGAGACTTTCTGAAAGGCTGTTTGAAAGCACTCGTAGCTTTTTCTCATGTTAATTTCGAAGCTTTGTCCTGAGCATAAGTGTCTCCTTCCAAGTAGTTGGGTTCTGTTTTGAATCTTAGAAGGTTTGGTGCAAGAATTTGGAATTGTTAAGTTTTCAACCAGCCAGAGTCAGTGGGGGAAAACGGTGATCGGTAACTGGATGGAACTAAGAGGATGGAGGTGCGAGACGTCTGTTTCCTTTCACCATGATCCTCCCCTAAACTTGACAAAACAGGTCATTGCAACCATGACAATAAGTCCCCTGATCACAACAAAGTAGTTATTTGAACCCAAACCATGGTGTTTTCTGACCAAGTGGGTTGTGGTGGTGTCCAAAAAGTTTTTTTTGGTTTTCATGCAGAATTTCCGCAGGGGAAATCGTGTTTCCCCACCGACGGGAACTGTGCATCTCCATAATGATTCGGAGCAAAAAGAAATGGCAACCAGTTTTTTTTTAAAACCTTATTTTTAATAAGATTATAGATTAAAATAAGCTTTTCTGGTTTCACTGACTGAGTTTGATGCCTGCAACACACTCAAAAAATGTTACCGTCTACACTTCATATTATTGTGAAAAGATTCAGGGAATCCCAGGAAATGCATGAAGGCCAAAGGTGGAAACTACTGCACGTGCAAGGTCCTAAAGGCAGCAATGCATGAGAGGGCGTCACATGACCTCAGCTGTACTTAATAGGAAAATGGCTGTGACTTGGTACAAGCTGCAGTTTTAGAAAGCAATGCATGAACTGAATGAATGAAGGAGTGCGTTCTTCCCGATATGTCTCCTTTTACAGTGATAAGGCCTCAGGATCAGTGCAGATGTCTGCAAAATGTCTAAAAGTCGTGTGTGTACTTCAGGTAGTGAAAGCACATCCACTTGTGTCCTTGTATTAGCTTTACTTTAAATCTACCACCTCAAAAATGTAAATACTTAAACCTGATCATCAAATGACTAAAAGGTGTCAGAAGTCTGATGATAAAACAGAATATCTACCATCCAGTTTCTGTTGTATATTCAAGTGCATTTCCAATCAGAAACATTGCAGGCATTGCTGCTATAGTTTTAAATGAAGCAAACACTTTTAAAAAAGGGACGTATTGCCCCTTCTAGCAGCATACGGACGTGTGTTTGTCTCGGCGTGTTGAACCGCGCCCATCTGCCGCCCCGCCGAGGTTAAAACGAAATGCTAAGAACATTATATAACATTACTGCAGCGCCACACATCTGCACACAGATCTGCCTCCTAATGCAGGCGCCGCTGCCACAATCGCTCTTCAAACTCTCCGACATTACACAGGGGAGTTTGCATTTTGCTCTGGCGACCCGACGGCGCGCGGGGAATGTAAAGGAAAACACGTTAGTCTAGTTAAATGTGACAGACTCAAACGGCTGCGGCGCCTTTGATGAGGCAGAGTCAGGCGGTTGGTGTACGCCACTTCACGGTGTTAATATAGGTTAATACGACACAGGAACACAAAGGTATACAGCCGAGAATAGACATGACAGCAAGAAAGGAGGGAAACGCTGACGCACTTGTCCAAACGTGGCCTGACAAGAGGAGCAGAGCTGACGGGAGCATGAACACACACCTACTCAGAAATGCACACATATATAAATATAAATACACACACACACATGTTGAGAGCAGCGCTGAAAGAGAGAGAGAGTCTGTGTTGGTGTAACCGTCTGTTCCTGCGACAACACTTTCGTTTTAGCTCTGACCCAAATAGGTCCACGCTGCTGGCACCGTGTATGTGACGAGGTTTTGCTTTATCTGTGAGGTCTCGCAGCTTCAGGAAGCGTTTTTCTTTTTTGTGGTTCGGGGTTAGGAACTAGATTTGTGTAAGATCAAGGTGAGGTGCCGAGGAACAAAGTTCACTGACGGACGGAAACACAGGGCTGAACTGTGGGCGTGTGCGTGTGCATCATTTAAAGACACTGTACACCATGATTTCACTTTGTTGATGTTGAACAATTCTATCATGATTGTTTCAAAAGTTCCTCCCTGTATTTTGGTTCCCTGCAGGTGTGAATGGGAACTGTGTTCAGGTGACAGAGGGCACAAACACACACACACATGCAAGCGCACACTGTAAACAAACACACACTGTACATGTGCATACACACACACACACACACACACACGCAGCAGATGGTAAGAACGATTCTATGTTGAGCCCAGTTCCTGAAAAATAAGAGGTTTGAATGCAGCCTTTGTGCGCCCAAGACCTCAATAGTCTCAACACAATTGTGTAACGGACCTCCTTTCACAGAGATGGAGAGGCAGAGTGAGTGGAGGGGAGGAGGAGGACGGGGTGGGAGGAGTGAGTGAAAACCAAACTGAGGAAAGAGTGATGGACAAAGAGGAAAGGAGACAGAGGAATAGTGCTGAAAAGGCAGGGAATTATAGGAAAACGTGGAGGAAAACCATGTGGCCATACGTGTGTGGGCAACAGAATGTGGGACCTTGTAACACTTGCACAGAGCCTGAACTCTTCTGACCCTGTCTGCAGGGATTTGGGCCTTATTGAGTCAGTTTGCGTTTACACGCACTTACGAAACCTGGTTAATGGAAATGCACGTATACATGCAGCAGAAGAACTTTTCAGCAGTGACAAAAACGGGAATTTTAAAAATCTACTTGGACTTATTTAGACTTCTTGGAGGCAATAGTTCCAATTAAATTTACTGTCGGACTTTAGACAGACTTTGTATAAAAAAACGAGGTGGCGTCACCCTGTTAATGATCTCTCCTTTCATTCATTCGTTCACTCAGTTGCTTGTTCCTGTCTGCAGCCTTTTGTTACTTAAGTCTATGTGAATACACTCACTGATGCGGGGTGCTGAGCTCTGGTTTATTGGAGTGTTGGAGCAGGGTTGAGGTCAGGTCTCAGTCGAGAACCAGGTCAAGTTCTTCAACACCCAACTGGGAGAAAAATAAGCTCTTTAGGGAACTGGGTGTTTGCACAGGAGCAGAACACAAGACACACAAACTGTTTAAAAACTTTGATTCATACAAATCTTTTTGGATTCACAACAAAGTCATCTCAAAACACTTTACATAATCAAGTCAAAACTATCCAGCCTCTTCCACAGGAGAGGAGCTTGAAAGCTAAAGGCTGTGCCTCCCATTCTACCTACTCTAGGAACCAAACGTAGGCCTGCATTCTGAGATCAAAGTGGTCTAGTTCAGTCTAGATTACATCAACTGCTTTTTCATTAGGAGTTCAGATGATGTTGGGAGGAGGTCTTGAAAGCAGGTTAACCATGATTACAAACTTGGTAGTTTGAGCAACAAGATGAGATCATCTAAAGTGAAGGTTCCTCCAAGTGATGCGTCTTTTTCAGCCAGAAGTGGAGATATTTTAATGTAGGGAAGTAAAAGGGAATTTTAAGGGCATTTATTTACATGCACTACGAAAACTAAACTCAAAAGAAGCAAATTCTAAATTGGTGAACAGATTTAAGAATCTGCACCTTCAAAGTAACTAAAGCTGTCAAATAAAAGTAAAAGGTGCAGTCTTCTAAATTCCACTGAAACAAAGATATGAGAAGCCAGAGGATGCAACAGCAATTATTTCACTAGAAATAAATATAAAAAGTAAAAAAAAACAACTTACATTTGTGTAACACGAGAATATGGGCACCCAACATCATTTGCTGGAAGATTTTTCTCTACTGGATGTTTCCAAAGCTTCGCCCATCTTGTTTAAGAGGCCGAGAAAATCAAACTGAGAAAACTAAGCATAATAATAAGCTCACGTTCACAGGAAAAGGCAGATTTGTCCTCAAGTCCCAGAGAAAACAGTATCCGAGTGTTTTAGCTGTAAAACTAACAGATTCTTTTCTCACCTCAGAGGGTGTCATGTGTAGCATTTTAACATATTTAAATCATTAACACATTCAATTTGAGACACAGATGTCACAGTTAGATGCTTCCCTGGATAATGCAGCTGCACACAACACTTGTACATTAAAGTTAGTCAAAGTGGAGCCGCTTTGGTAAAATGTGAAAAGAGAAGCCTGACTTTCTGGAAGAAAGTATGAGCAGAGTCTGTGCACTGAACGGAAAACAGTCGGAATAACTGTGGAACAGGTGATTCACTTAACTGTGTGTCTTTTTGAAAATACCACACCTGAAACGTCACTGATGCAGTTGGTTGGTTTTAGAAGTCACGCAATTAGTAAGACGGTGAATCAGTGTCTTGGCCAAAAACTACACCATGAAGACAACAGAAAAATTCCAGTAAACTCTGTGAAAAGATTATTGAAAGGGAGAAGTCGGGGATGGATACCAGAACATTTCGTAGTCCTTAAATTAGGCATTAAGGGGGTTAAGCGCATAACAATACGGAAACAGACTCAATCATATCCACGAACAGCAGTTGGTGTTTGCAGAGAGACTAAACTAGAAAAGTGTGGGACCGAACTGAGCACTTGACTCCGTTCTGCTCTCAGTTATTTCAGTGATGTTTTGTATACATACCAGCAAAAATAGTAACTCAATTTGTCAGTTTTTGCTTTGGGAACGTTTGGAAATCCGAGTGTTGTGGCAGAAAAAGAGGCAGAGAACGGAAATGAAAGGTTTCAGAATGAGGGCAGACTGCGAGAGAAAGATCAGGTTATAAGAAGAAAGGACAGAGTGTGTGCGTGTGTGTTGGGGGGGGGGGTGTAAAAGGGAGTGATGAAATGGAGAATACAACAGAGGATGGAGAAATAACGTAACAACGAAGCGAGACGAGAAACAAAAAGAATACTAATAGATGAGCACTGGCTTTCTTCGGTCGAGTTTCTTTGTTTTTGAGGTCCTATGTCGTCTTATTGTGTGTGTGTGTGTGTGTGTGTGCGCAGAATGTGTAACAGGTTATCAGCATCATCATCCTGCTCACAGCATCCTGGGCTGCAGGAATTAGACACAGCCATTGATCCAGAGGAGGATGAGCCCAGTTGACAGCTCCTACACTTTATGAATTCCGATGATCACTGTTTCTCTTCTGCAAAAAGCTTCTATGGCCTCTAAGTATCTTTATCACTGATAAATATTTAAGGTATAACTCTGATGCATGCAAACATCACACACTACAGATGAATAAAATCATCTTCAACTTGCTCTCTGTGGCTTTAGTTTGGGGTGGAAATGTACATTAATGCTTTTAAACTTTGCTATATCAAAATATTTCTCGGCTTCTAGCTGAAAAACTCTATAGAGGACATCACCCGGAGGAGTTCTTCATCATTAGGAGTTCAGATGATGTCATCTGGAGGCATTTTTCAGAGAGAGGTATAGAAATAGTTTTATGTAGGAAGGTTCAATGGCATTTATTTACATGTAGCCCTCAAACGAGAACCAAAAGTTCAGTATCGGCGAAGTCGCCTAATTAATCGCATTAGTTAATGTGAGGATGTTGCAGACACAGTTAATTTAATTGCATTTAAGGTGTTTTTAAATCTTCCTGGTTGATATCTGCTACATCAAACACTGCAATTGCAGCCAGTTTGGAACAAATAACACCAAGACCCTTTACATGATGTGGTCTCTGTCGGGTCCCAAATGAACTCTGAGGCGGTTTGTTTGTGATGAGAACATGATCCACTCTCAATCCGCCTCCAGGTTTTAGCTAATCAGCTGGTATTAACTGTGTTTTGTGTTCATTCATGGTGCATTGAGTGTCTGCTGTGACGTTTTGCTCGGTTCACTGCCCAGATAATGGCCACGGTTATGAACTAATGGAAAGTGTGCAGTAGTTCTGTCTCAGTTTTAACTCTTGGAAATATTCCAGCCTGTTCTCGTACCCGAGGTGTTAAAAATGGCCACTTTGTCCGTGCTGACACTTACGGTACCAGTTTGCGTTGGTGATCGACATACAGACTTTTCAGTGTGGTACAATGGAAACTCTGCTTCGATATTTTTTGCCAGGACTTTTCCACGAGAGATTGGGGTTTGACTTTAGTCCTAATGACTGTACCACAATGTGACACGTGTGGTTACTATCGTGTGAAGCTTTGCTCTGTTTGTAGCGTGTTTTTTAAATTTTTATCCTGTAACATTGTTACCCTAAGTCTAGTCCAGTTTTTGTGTGTATGTAAAGTTGTTCTTGTGGCGCTTTTTGACATCCAGTGATGAACTGTGGCATCAACATGGGTGTAAAAAGAAAAAAAGTGCTGCACTTTGGCACCTTGGGAAGCGTCGTTACCTGAGGCTGTGGGATGGGAATGTGTTGAATAATCATTGGTACAGAACAGCATCTTCTTCCTGTTTACACTTTCCTGTTCCTGCCCCAGATCCATTTAACCAATGAGCAAACGAGACAATTGTTGTGCAAACTCTCGTGATGCATTTTGATTCACATGGGGTTTTTCTTTGTCTTTAAGTTAGTGGCACCAGTGAACGTTCATGTGCGTCTCGGCTGCATTTTGCTCAGAATGAGGACCCACATTTTTTACAGTGTCTTCAGAGTGAACAGTGATAGGGGGGCCTCAGTGTTGGAGCATTGGGTTGGGATGCAAAAGGCCATGGGTTCGAATCCCACCCACCCAGTCACCAATGGTCACCTCGGTGCGAGTCCTTAGCCCGGATAATGGTAAGGTTGCGGCAGGAAGGGCATCTGGGGTAAAAACTCTCGGGGAACACGTTTCGCTGTGGCGACCCCTGAAGGGACAAGCCAAAAGCTGAATGTCTTTTTGATTCAGAGTAGGTCAACTGCTTTGGGCTTCTCCCGTCAGGGGCCGCTGGGGTCGCCAGGGTGGCCCTTGGTGGGTGGCCCTTGGTGGGTGGCCCTTGGTGGGTGGCCCTTGGTGGGTGGGTGGGGCCACACATGGGCTGGGATTCGAGCCTGCGGCCTTCTGGATCCCAACCCAATGCTCTACCACTAATGTTTTTGATTCAGAGTGAAATTTGATAAAACACGTGGCCATAACAGTGAGTTCTAACAGCCAAGACCTTTCATACATACAGAGACTAACCAGGATTATATATAAACCACCTTTTGAAAACGAAATTATTCCTTTTAAGTCTTCAATTTGCGTCCACCTGGTGACCTTAGTTGCATGTTGTTGCCAATATTTTAATTTAATTTATTTAAGGCCAGAAACAAAGCTAGAAGAAACTTCACCTCACAAAGTAATTAGCCTAAGTCCTGGAGATTTCAAATTGCATTTCGCTAGTGCTGCAGTGTTTTGAAAAGGTTTGTATACCCTTTTTATGAAACGGCTAAAATAGTTTTTTTTCATCAACGTAATGTTTTTTAAGGTAAGAAACCTTTTATTCGTACCACGGCAGCAACATTTTTTAATGGAAAAACAGAAAAGTCTATAAATAAAAGAGAATCTATATAAATAAAAAAAAAATCAACAATACAAATTAATATACAATCATCAAAGAAACAATTGCACCCAGGTGCATGTTATTATGCAAATGTTACTGCAACGGTTTTTGCACATTCAGCTGGTACAAATGTTCCTTCATCATCAGAAGTAGCAAAAATGGTGAAACTTGAAAAGATGGTAGTTAGTCAGTGATGTCGTACAGATTTTCAACTTCATGACTACACATGAGCTTATTTGTATTTATTTTCTTCCCCTGACTTTCTTTGGTGCCGTGTACGTGCACGTGTACCTTCAGTTATCTGCGATGGTTTGCATTGTGTAAATGTCATCACTGGCCATGTGACCATCAGCTGCTTGCACAACACAAACAAACCTGTGGTCCGTGCTGATTTTATGCATCGAAGGTAGGTGGTGTTTGTTCTGACGCTTTTATTTCATGCACGTCATTTTTAGATGAGTGAATATAAAAACACAGCCGTTGCTTACTGTCAGTTGTCGCCTTTACTTTTGAAGTGTGCGTGAATTAAGCCCAAGTAATTTTCCATGATGGTATAATGCATATGTCTCTTTTTTGCATAGTATCGCTTGTTAATATTTGAGGCTCATCTTGAACCTAGTGTCCGCTGGATTATTGATTACTGCTGCTGCTTCTTCTTCTTCTTCTTCTTCTTCTTCTTCTTCTTCTTCGTTTTTTTCCTGGGCTGAAAATCTTGTTTACAGCTATGAAAGTTTTCACCCCAGCACTGAAATAGTTCGCAGGGTCACTGAAGGAAAGCAGTCAGTCAGCGTGTCGGGCTGCCCGGTCGTTCCCAGTAGGTCACTGGGATAAAAGCGCTTCTATTTAAAGCTGCATACGTGGGGTCACCTGAGGACGCCCAGCTGGCCGCTCGTGCCTGCATTCGTGCATACGTGTCCGCATGGGCGGAGGACGCGTGTGCAGGTTTACTGCTGCACTGACCCGAAAGGCCACGTATGGTTTTCAGAGCCTCGGCGAACACAAGCGACTGTATGTGACAATGTTCAGAGCAGGTGACTCACACGCTGAGGCGGTTTATTCGGCCTCTGCAGGAGCCCACGTGCCAGCTCGGAGTGCGTGTGTGTGTGTGTGTGTGTGTGCGCGCCCAAACGTGAGAGCATTGAGTACATGAGCCGGTGTGTACATTCAGCCGACTGGCCGGTGTCCTGGGAAGAGCCGTCACGAACGCTGGGTTTCCAGCACATCACACACCGTGTTTTCCACTGCCTTAGACCAATACTGTAGACTGGGGACCAAGAGTCCTTCATTATGTGAAAAGTTCCTAACTGTGAGTTCCTTCTTAAAAACACAGACCATCTGTGGGTGGGCTGATCGTGCCGCATTAGATGCATCATTTCATTTTAAATTGCTAAAAAGAGTTACTAATATACACAAGTATGCCGGAAGCTTTTATGCGTCTGCAGGTTACGGTCAGGTGCTTTGATTATCACCAACTTGACTGGACTCCACCTGTGACGAATTGAAGTGACTGGAGAAAGGCCAAGGAGGGTTTTCGTGAGGGGGGTGACAGAGATTTCTTCTGCAGACAGGGAAGCTTGGCAGTGTGAGCATCTTCAGGCCTTTGCAGCAGAGTGGTTAGATGGAAGGTTTGCACGTCACGTTTAAAGGTGATGAGACTAAACCATCTGTGAAGTACTACAGTATGTTTAGTGCACACTAAGCACTGCTCATCACGAATATCACCGGTAGCAGCAAGGTAAAGACATCTCAGGCAGGAAAAGTGGTCAGTAAAGAGGGAAAATCCAAATCCAGAGAAGTCCTTGCAGAAAACCTGAGACTGGGGTGATGTTCACGTACAGAAAACTGCGTCTGTGGAGACACCTGAAGACGGCAGGTCACACGTTTCCCATCGGATGTGCTGCATCTGTTAAAAGGATGAGATGAACTTCCCAAATCCAGGTGTGAGATTTAGGCCTGTGGTTGTCAGCAGGTGAACAGACAGAACACAGCACCAACAGCCGTCTTAAAAAAGTGACAATTACTTTTTGACAGAACAGTTTGTCCCGTTTCAGTTTCTCATTTTATTTAGTTTTCTTCTTAGTTTCTGCAAAAAAGCTCCATGACTTGCTTTGGTTCTGTCACTGTGACTTCTCTTTTATTTCTAATTTAGAAATCACTTCACTTGTTCCTCATTTATTCTAAATTTGCAGAAATCTGAGATCACATCAGTGGCTAAACCCACTTTCATTATAGAAAAAGATTTGGGTTTCGTGTTAAGCAGCTATTGTTTCAATGTTGCGTGTCTACATACATGTATCAGATCCTCGGTTGAGTTGTTTGAGTTGGAGATGTTAAGCTGTAATTCAGCTTTGTAAGTAGTAGGTGCAAAAAAAAAAAAACCCAGAATAAATAATTTCACATGTGAAGAATATTTATTCTAGTTCATTGTTTTACTATAACATGTTTAAAACAAATAATATTTACCTAATTTGGATGAAAATACTTTTTTTTGTGTATGTGTGTGCGTCAGTGCTGGTGTAAACATAATTCCCCCCAAAGCTCATAAGTAGCGTAAGAAATTGACTATTTGCACAAACGCGTGTTTTGTTTAACCTTCAGAATATAGACTGGTGCAATGTTTTATTGCACTGACGATCAGAGTCTGTTGTGTGCTGTGTGTGTGTGTGTGTGTGTATTATGAGAAAAAAAGTGTTACACACACTCGATTTTGGCAGTAAATGTTATTCTGTGTTTATAAAAGGCAAAGAAAAGCAGCAAATTAAGAAATTAACATGGAACTGCAATTAAGCGCCTCCCATTGTATAAATACAGCCATGAGAAATACAGAAGTAGTTAAAGGAGCCAAAACTTTAATTATCTCTTCAATCATCTGCTATCACCATGACAACAGGGGATGGGGATTCTCACACAGCTGGTTGGGTTTGTCTGGGAGTTCGTTAAGTTTGCAGCAGTTTTCCCTACGTGTGGAAAAGGAAGCCACCAAATGTCCTGACTTCAGGTCCGGGTGTAAATGGGGGGTTTCTGCAGCCAGAACTGAAAGGGCAACTCCCTGCAGGAAGAAGAAGAAGAAGAAGAAGAAGACGCTGTTTCACTGGAGAGAGAGGAGGCAGGTTCTGCAAATATGACCCCTCATCTTTCCAAATCTCTGCCGGCTTTTGTCGGCGCACTCGCTGTACTCGGAGCTCCGACTGGAGTGATGCAAAAACTGTGTATTTGTTGAGTTTTAGGGTTTATTGTTAGCAGCGACATAAAGCATTGAAGCACATTTACTCAAATCTGAGGAACTTGTTATTAACTTTTTTTGTCACCTACAACTAGACGTCTATATTTCAATATACTTTTTTTTTTTACTTCTCTATTTATTGGACAAATACACCAAATATTTAATTTTCAAGCTTAGAAAATAAAAATGCTTTGTATGTACAATTCAAGCTGACAAGAAGGACAATGAACTGACACAACAGTATTAACTGGCAGCTACTTCAATTCAAAGGATTTAATGTTCATTCAATAGTTTTCGGCTCCTCAGATGTGAAGATTTGCCATTTCTCTTATTGTAATTAGCAAAATAACTGAAGTTATCATTTTAATTGTCCAACGATTTGTTGCTGTCACTCAATTGCTGAGTAACTGGGACAACATTTCTATTTTCAGAAACTGTACGAACTAATCAATCTGCTAAACTATTTTCATTAGAACAATGAACAAGAACTTCATACGAACAATCAAGCAGCTACAGCAGGAAAATGCTGCTTACACATGGATGCATCAGCAGCAATACAACGACATAATATATACAGTGCAGTGACAGTATCATCAGTCACAGGTGACATGGTCTTTGTTCGCAGTATAATGTTTGCACACTTCACTGTTCCGACTTGAGTGGAAGCGTTTTCTGCGCGCAGTGATTTGATCGGGAGGGCTGCTCTGTGTCAGGGGTCTCCTGAGGACACGGAGGTTGAGCCAACCGATCCGTCAGAGCTGAGGCATTCGAGACAGGCGGCCATTAGTTCCTTTAGATGGGGGAGGGGTTTCAGGCAGGCAGGGTCAGATTGACACGGCAAATGTTCTCATGTTAAAGGGATTATCGGCGAACAGAGAAGGGGAAGCACCGCTATATTTGACTGCTTAAAGAATGGGGACGAGAGATTAAAAAACACAAGGGCTGCAGAATATGACCTAAAACAGAAATCACATTTTTATGCAAATAATATTTATCTATTGATTAAATGTTTCCAGTATGTGTTTATCAGCCCTGCACGTCAGCAGGAAAGGATTTCAGCCAGCTTTAAATCCCTTCTGATTTAACCGTTTTTTGGTAGAACAACTTGTTTATGGTTCTTGTCTCGCTGCGTGATCCACGTCCAGCTGAGCTTCATTTCTGATGGATCCCTGGACATTTTTCTGTAGAGATTGGCTTTAGGACTCTGGTCCTGAGGTAGCAAAGCGGGTCCGAATCCTGATACTGCCCACCACCATGTTTCTCAGATAGACTAATGTTCTTGTACTGGAATCTAGAGCTCTGTCGTCAGCAAATGTAAACCTACAACATTTACATTTGGCCTCTATCTATCTGATCTTAGAACATTCTTCCAACAGTGTCCTGGTTTGTGCACATGGCACAAACCAGAACAAACCTTGTTCTCTTTGCAGAGTAGTGACTCAGATGCTCCACCGTTCTTCAGTGTTCTCCTTATCGTTGAACTCATAAACATTGACAGCAGTTACTGCAAACGAGGACTTTGGGTTCGCAGGGTTCCTTGTGACCTTCTGACCTGAATTGTTCTCTAAATGGTATTGACGCCTGAGTCTTTAATCTTTTGTAATACTTTTGCTAAATTACCCAGTCTGGTGATCATCAGGAACTCTTTATAAATCTCCTCTGCTGGAGCCGTCACGCACTTTTACAATTCTGAAGATACAGATCGTTCTTCTGTAAATATGGCAGGACCTCCCAGACTTACACCTGACTGTCATCCCACTGATTATAGTTTCCCCTTAAATGACCTGCGATTCACATATTTGCCACAAAACTATTTAAGATGGATGAATTTCCAAAATAAAAATACGGTGTCGTATTCTGAGGGATTTCGCCTCCATATTTTCTACAGCCCAGCAAAACGCCACCTTTAGGTTTGACCTCAATAACACAGCTGTTGTTGATGTGGACTGTACAGGTACCTAATAAAGTGCTCCGAGTGTAAATCCAGCATGTAAACTTATAAAACCAGGGGAGGAGAAAACTGAAAAAAGCTGCAGTGACGTGTCTGTGAGCTGACAGCGGTGAATTATTTATTCTCATGTTGGAGCGGATTATCAGCGAACGGGGAGGAGGACAGAGGAAGCGCTCTGACAGTTAATGGTGGAGCTGCGAGTCGTTTTGTGGAGGGACGGAGGAAAGAAACGCTGTGTCGTTTGCACCGTTCCACCCCCCCCCTTTTTTTTTTTCCCCGATTGAACAGATATAATGAGAAGTGTGATGACTGTTAGCAGGTTGCCAACCAGCGTGTTAGTGTGAATAATGAATAATCTCCCATTTCTCTGAGATGACCACGATTTGACTGGCAGCATAAAATTAAACATTTTCTCTTTTAAAGGACAGCTGCCAACTGGAGTCCTCAGTTGACAAGGAAGTGATATTGTTGCAAAATGCAGCCAAGTGGTTTGAAGGCTCATAAATAGTTAAACTGGACATAAAACACAGAAGCATGTCCTCATGCATCAGTGTTCACATCAAACCCTGCAGTCCCAGACATGCAATACGACTTGATGTATCACATGTACAGACGGCAGCAGAGGGAGATTTCATTACACAGGTCACGGTCAGCTGTGCATCCACAGGCCGAGGCTGAAGAGAAGTTAAGACAGTGAATGCCACACAAGTCGGCTTCTGGGGACAATTTAACCACCGGATGTGATTATTTTCCAGAGATTTAGAAATTTCTTTTCAAGTTTTAGCAATAATTTAGTTACAGCTCTATTTGATTTATTGCAAACGTGAATGCAGACATTGAAGGATGTCGCAGCTCCTTCACATCCCTGTTAAATGCTAAAAGGCATTTAAACGTTTGTCTGCGCTTAACATGAAGCTTGAGCAGTCTGTTAGTCAAATAAGTGGATCAAGTTTAAGTCTTATTAGCATAACCTTTTGTTTGAGTGGAAGGAAAGCGATGCAGGACGTCCTCTAAATGTGACTGGTTTGGAAGCTTAAAGCCTCGTACACACAGATGCAGGACTGTGGGTTTTCAGAGGAAACATCTTAAAGCATCTATTAATGGCCTGTGTTGACAATCGCAACCGGTTTCACATTCACGTGTGCAATGATTATTGACCTAAACAAATGCATCCATGTCCTTTAAAGACACATTCTACAAATGGTCATAATCATTGAATTATCATTGAATGCCAGGATCTGCATTTGCTAAAAGTGCTTGAATCTAAAACAGCGTGCGTGTTTGTTGAAACAACTTTGCAGTTTCTAATGCATAGGAAGCTGCAGAATTAATGAGCTTTTACACCCTGTTCTCACTTTGGTAAATACATCGTTACGCTATAACATTAAAAGCACTGACAGGTGAAGTAAGAACACAGATTACCTCATTACAGTGGCACCGTTCAGGGGTGGGATGTATTAGGCAGCAACAGTTAAGGTAAAAGTGTTGGAAGGAGGAAAATGGTGGTTCGGAGCAACTTGGGTCGACTGGGTCAGAGCGTGTCCAGAACCTGGTCCTGCCAAACGTGGCCTAAAGGGGCGGAGGGGGGTGCTGGGGACAGGGTCACGGGCATCAAAGGCTCGCTGATGTGTGTTGGTAGTGAAAGCTCCCACAGAGGAAAAACTCCTGGTTACAATCCACAGGTGTCAGAACACGGTGCAGATTGCACATGCTGGTGTTAATGTTGTGGCTCCTCGGTCTATATCTTGTTAAGTGCTTAGGAGATATTTTTTCTCCCACCTGAATTACATCAATAATTAAACACTCCAGTAAATATTGGAGGATATAGTAACAGTCGCACAATCTAATACCCTCCTCACCTCTCTGCAACAGGTTGTGCACTGGGCTCTTCTGACACTTTATTAAATCTTTAGCAGCTGCATGTTATTCTTATACGAATAATATGCATCTGTATTATCAGTATTATATTTGTACTCTAAGTTGCACCTGTAAGGACGTGTAGTTGGTCAGCTTGCAGCCGTCGTACAAAGTAGTTTCCCGAATTTGAATCTTCATCTATAATATTCCCATAACATCCCTGTGCAGCGTGACAGTGAAGCTGGGACAGTTTAAATCCGTCTCAGTCTTTCTTATTCTATAATAGAAAGGAATCAACGAATGCATGAATGAATAAAGTGCCAGAAGTGGTGCATATACAGAGCTATGCGTTGGTGCTGCAGTCGGGTTTGCGTGCAGCCAGTCATGCAGGCGTTTGGATATGTAGGCCGCCGCAGCGAGCAGGCAGGGACTGCGGGCACAAGCAGCAGACACATGGGAGAGAGGAGGGGAGGAGGTAGGGGGGTGTGGGGGGATATAGGAAGAGAGAGAGCGTGTGAGGGGAGGGTATAGGAAGAGGAGGAGGACGGTGCAGTGAGGGGAGGAAGACAGGGATGGGGTGAAGAGAGGAGAGTTGTCCTCAGATTGACCTGCACCAGTCTCTCTCTCTGTCTCTGTCTCTGTCTCTCTCTCACTCTCTCTGAAAACTTGCTCGCTCTTTGCTGCGTAAACCGGCTGAAAACGGGGGGGAAAAAAATAGAAAAGCACGGCCGGGACATCTGCACTGTTAAAAATTCTGTCTTAAAAAGGTTTAGTGAGGAAACCCAGAGTTGAGTCCCACAAACCAAACAACATTTTCTTTCATTTAACAGCAATTTATTTTGAAAAACAAATCCATTATTCATTTTATTGTTGTTCTACTCACTATACTCTGACCTGGATGGGGCTGGAACAGCTGTTTTAAATTAGCATAATGCCCCCTCCATCACATTCGAAAGGGCCACAAATGTTGAGAGCTGTGTTTTTCACAATCATCCTGTTATTATGTGCATTTATGTTAAACATCTGTTAAGTTAAAAAAAAACCTGAGTGAAGTGCAGACAATTCAAAACTCCAACTATGACAGTTGGGGGAGGTGCAAATTTTAGTCCACAAAATGTTGCTTCCTCATTTAGAGCGTGTAAAAATGAAACGTTTAACACAATTATAGAATCGCAGCTTGTACTTGACTCTTTTACCAAAAATATATTAAATGTAAAACTGACATGAAGAAGTTTGGTCTTGCAGCGATATTAACATATTGAGCTGCGGTAGTTAAACAGTGAGGAAGGTTATTTAAAGTTTCCATGTCTTGCAGTTTTTAGAAATCAGTCAAGCTGCTTTCAAAACTTTGGTTTGGCACAATTTGAGTCAAAAATCATTATTTATCCTCGACAGCATAACCTTGTCACATCACATCAACACATTCAATGTGTTTACATGGACTCAAGGTTGCAGTCGGCTTTCTCGGGAAAGCTGATGTCATGTAAACGGGAAGACTCGTTTCAAAATGCGATATGGGATTAAGAAAACCCGATTTCCCCCGGTGAGATGTGCATGTGCAGACAGGACAGTAAAACGATGCTGCCTCATATTCACATCCCAGTCCGCACAAGTGAAAATGAAACCATCACAAAGTCGCTTTCCAATCACAGCAAAAAGGGGAAAAGTCCGAAAGCAGCATTTGTCGGTCACTATACAGTTCAGATGTGAGAGCCTGGTTTCCAAAAAAAAAAAAGTCTGAGGTGGAGAAGAAACCAGGTTACTCTGCTGCTGCATGTGTATGTGGACCCGGTTTGTGGAGTTCGTGTGAACAGGAGTCGTACACCGTGTACCCTCTACCTGCAGAGCTTCTTCAGTATAAAAGGAAGCCAGAGGTTGCTGTCTCCACATCAGCGAACACAGAGAGAACACAACATGCTGCTACCTACCTCAGCATACTTTTATTTTCTATCTTTGTGCAGTGCTTCTTAAACCTGCGCTTCATGCAAACAGCAGTTGCACAGAACCTAAAGAGATTCGACATGGGATCACTTGTTTTAGAGTGTGCTACAAAGATGTGTTGGTGTGTGTGTGTGTGTGTGTGTGTGTGTGTGTGTGTGTGTTTGAGATTTAGCCCTCGTCGGTCGGACATATAGACTCAAACACAAACGCGAGTGTTAGTGGAAGTAGGTCAGTAGTGAACGGGTTCTCGGTTGTCCTCACATGGCCTCTGTTCGGCCCATCACACCACTCGTGTCGACTCTAATTTTCTCTTCCTCATCACTCCTCCTCCTCCTCCTCCTCCTCCTCCTCCTCCGCTTTTCCTCCCCTCCCTCTTCCCCCCCTCTCTCTTCTATGCTCCCTCCTCCTTCATCCCTTTCTCTCTGCTCTGATTAGGGAAGAGAGAAGGTCCCACCCCTGGTTCTGACGGGTCTTGTGCAGGTTAACTCTTCCTTTGCCGTTCTCTCTTTTCCCTCCCATTTTTTTCTTCTCCCCCTTTTCTCTCCTAAAAACACTGAACTTTTATCTCCTGCGACTCTGGCGGTCAGCTGGTGTTTTCACAGAGGCTCCTGCCAGGCCATTTGCGGTGTGTAACTGGTGTTTTCGAGGGAGACCCGATGCCACAAAATGGGGCAGAGCTCAGTGTTGTGAGGGACATAAATCAACCCTTTTCCCCCATGAGGTTTCATTCAAGAACAGTCGGAAAAAGCAAAAGAAAGCGGTACAGAGAAAATAATAAGTAGGTAGGCGGCCAGTGAACTTCCAGGAAGGCTGGATAATGCCCAGATAAGTGAACAAATGGTGTATTACCTAACCCCAACCCGCTTTACATGATTTACAGTAGAGTTTGGAGAGGTGGGTGTTTGAGCTCACACTGCCATCTGCTGGCTGAAGCAAAGAGGAGGCAAACCCCTCTGTTCACCACACAGACGTGCCAAAACGCCTCAACATGGCTCCCAAATTGTCTGTGGCAAACAAATACATAAATACAATAAATCCGCACCGACTTTTGACCAAAATATCCACAACAGGCTTCCGAAACGCAGAGCCGGGCCTGTTGGAACCAACAGGTGGAGCGAGGTATGCAAAGGCAGTGGTTTGGAACGGCATGTTCTGGACCGGCTAGACTGGTTTCTATGGTGCTTCTGGTTTCTATGGCATTTCACCAGGCGCACTTGGCGACAGCGCTGAATACCTTGAATGATTTAGGCGGGTCATCGCTGAGAGGAAAACAGGCCGAGTGTGGGAACCGGAGTCAAGGAACGAAGCTGCTGTCTACAAGGAAATAAAAAAAGGTTGAAACAGGACGGTGAATATTTTTGATGTTTTTTTGTTTTGTCATGATATACTGGCGTTTTTTTTATATATTTGAAATGTATATCAGATTTTAATATAGTAGTTGCAGTAACTCAATGTTTCCTTGGAACATACAACTGTGGATTTGAATCAATTTAAAAAAGTGACAAATAAAATAAAGACAGGGTTACACAACTTTCTAGGTTTTTTATCTCTAATCCTAAATTGGTTGTACAATAGTTTTGACGATATTCTTGAATCTGCATCTTGCTAATTACTAAATAGTATTAATGAGAATATGTAATGGTTAAGACAATAAAAGCAGCGTGAATGGCAGAAGTACTTTTAACAAGTACAGGCTCTTAAAAGTACAAAAGTAGCAGTGCTGCACTAAGAGAGTGAATTCTTTGAGTTATTGTTAAAGTATTTTTAAATACTAATAAACTTGATGCGGATGATAACATAAATGTACAGGCCTAGTCCAGATGGACTATGACAGGTAGTTAATGCACAATAACACCTCATCAGTTACTAGTTAATTATCAAGCTGTCAGATAAATGTAGTGGAGTAAAAGTAGTAGTACATTTACTCCACTAGAATACAAATACCTCAAAATTGTACTTAAGAGCAGTACTGGAGTATTGAGTGTTTAAGCAGCATTTAATGGTGCAGGCTGTTGAGGTAGAAGCGGCTGAGTAGTTTAATATACTTTGTATTAGAGGGAAATTTAGTACTTTCAGATTTATTTGCTGATACGTAGAGAAATGGTAAAAAGCTACACGTAAAAGTAGACTTTTTATTTTTTTCACTTTTCTGAATCTGTTTAATATCTTTGTCAGCAGTTTTCAGCGAGAGTAGAAAGTAGTAAACTGTGAGGTTTGTGCATTATTTAAAAGAAGCCGTTTGTGCCATTTAATGCACAGAAAACGCATAAAACACTTAATGTAAAGATGTGTTTAAATCAGTCCTGCTTCCCTGACACACTCTGATCTCAACTCTGTTTCTTGCTTTCAGACCAGCACCTGCATCTACAGTCAACCTGACAGTGCATCACGTGACCACAGATCATCATTATCAGGTCATTTAATTTAGCACAATAGAGTTTTACTTAGTATGAAAATCTACTGTATTTGTTCTAAACGAGTTTGATTTAACAGCAGAGACGGACCTTCTGTTAAATGTCGTGTAAAAAAACAAAACAAAAAAAAAGCAGCCACTGAAAAGAATAACTACACAGTGTGATTTATGTTATCAGCAGCTCTAATAACACAGGACAGGTTTATAGTCAAGTACGTCTTAAAATAGACACAAGTCAAATGTCCATAGAAACATTGTAACAGGTTTTCCTACTGTGATCACACGCCTAATTTAAGAATACGAGATCTCTAAAAATAAGGAATATTCAAATTATGATTTAGCATGGCATCTTTTGATGTCATTTTTATGCCATAAAATATACTGTTCTCTCAACACGACCTCCACAAGTACATGGTTCTAGTATTAAAGTACTAGTGACAGTAATCACTGTCCAACCCGTCAAATTTCATCGTCCAATATCACTCACTTCCTCAGCAGGTTTCACAATAAGATGCTGGGGATGATTCTTCATCTGTGGTTATTAAATAATCATTGAATAACAAGTTTAAATGAAAAACAAAAACAAAAAACACACACACATACTTGAGGCCAAAATCCAAAGTTGTCCCTCTGCAGAAATGTATTAAATGTTCACCTGAAGACAGTATGAGGCTTTACATTTACAAAATAGTCACACATCTTCAGAAGTTGCAGAGTTTCTGGTGCAAAATTTGGTTTTTGCAGCTCAACAGGGAATTTCATCCTAATAACTAACATTGGAAGGCATCCACCCGGTTTGATTAACTCTCGCTGTCAAATCCTCGTTTCAGCTCTGGATACACATTTTTACACAGAACAATGACGGTGGGCTTTCAGTTGAAAGGGCTTCATTCAGGAGCAGGTGTGAACAGGTGGAAAGATTACAGCAAGCAAAAACCTCTTCTGGTGTTTATAAAAGCTCCCAACTGTTTCATGGCTTAAAAAACAAAAAAATGTATTGAGTCTTTCCTCTAAGCAAAAGCAGCAGTATTAAGTAACATAGTACTCAATTACAAGTCCAAGAGTATTACAGTATTATTAGCAAAATGAGTTATATTGATTACTGATGCTTTAAAATGTGATAGTTGTGAGTTATCAATTTAATTTAAAATATTTAAGGAATGGAGTGAAATGTGTGACCGTCGTTAGTCACACGGTCTCAGCTGATTAACCGTATAACTGTTTTTAATTGTTGATTATCATTTGGTCAATAAAATGTCAGAAAACTCAACTGAAAACCCAACAATGAACTTACTGGTTAGTTTCCAGTTGATTAAAAATGTTATTAGTTTTCTGTGACTGTAAACTGTATTTTTGGAAAGTTGGTTGGACAAAAATGGATAATCTCACAATTTTATTGATTGAAAAATGGTGACTGTCATCAAAGAGCTACAATTACGCCTTTACATAGCATTTGGACTAACCCTCAAAAACACACATATCCAGTTTACAGTCAATAATTAGACATTTTTATTAAGATTTATTTAAACCAAAGACTGTTTGGTTTTAAAACCTTCAGTGATTCCAGATAATTAAATAATGTTCATGTGTATAAAAGATCTAAACTTAATGCTTTAAAGTCTTCTAGCAAAGCGATGCAAAAATAAAGTGGGTGAGGAAAAACAAAAGAGCTGAATCAAACCCATTTTTTCACTTTTTATTTTTGCTTGCAGACAAAAAAAAAAAAAAAAAAAAAAAAAAAAGATCCATAAAGTCCAGATGTAATAAATAAATAAACTAAAAACTGTTGGCTATTAAAGCAATTTTAAGAATGGCAGAAAGGCTTTACGTTTGCAAAATTACAGAGCTTGTATAAGTTTCCCATATCACTGATGAAATCATTTAAAAAAAAAGAATGAATCAAAGATTTTACAGATCACTGTTGCTCTACCTGCTGATTTGTTCTGTGATGTTGCATATCCTAGCACAAGAGTCCTACACGGGTCAGTAGACACAGGAAGAGAGAGAGAGAGAGAGAGAGAGGGAAAAGCAAATATAAAAGCTTATGTCTTTCTTCCCCCCCCCTCCACACATATTAAAAGTTAAAAAGTTCCCGTGGGAACTGAGCCAAGTGCTTGTGAGTTTTTGTCCCTAAAATATTTTCTGTATTCTTGTGGAAAACCTGAACGATATTATTTCTAGTTCACCCGTATCGGAGCAAATATACGCACTAATAACTATGTCTTCTTTTTTTCCTTTATAGTGATTCACTTACTTTGGTGGCGAAGACAAATTAAAAAAAAAAAAAACGCCATCTGAAAGACATAATTATTATTGTGTACTTGTATTATCATGCATACAGTATTGAGTTCTGTAGAAAAACTGTCAAAGTGTAAATGTCACAATCTTACCCAGTTTGTAGCTTAACGGACTGAGGTATAGTTGCCTGTTTCCTGAAGTAGAGCAAACACGCTTTTTTTTTTTTTTTTTTTTCCGTTTTTCTTTCAGTCTTTTGGACAAAAACAGGAACAGTGTTTGGGTTCATCTCCATTTCGAGTCGATCAACTCTGATAATAAACCTGCTTGTTTTAAAAAAATAAAAATAAAAAACCCAAGGAAGAAGAAATTGGAATAGATGTGGTGATATTGAAGAGCTAAATTTGCTGTTTTCTTTACTGTAGAGCTGGACATTAAAGGAAAAATCCACCTTATTACTTATGGGTCCATTTTGTTTCCCCCCCCTTCAGCAAAAAGCGCTACGTACGACAGATCAATGTTTAGTTTTTAGGCGGCATATAAACAGGTTAATCATTATGATTTTATTAAAATCAAGAAGAATATCACTAATAACATCTTAGCTCAAGGTCCAATTACTAGGTTTTCCCTGTAACCATATGTTATGGTTTGTCAGCAGATAAGATCTTATCATGTGAAGTGTGAAGCTGGTATGTGGGACTTAATTTGATGTGTGTGTGTTTTACGAGACTATGTTGGAAGTTTACACCATATTCAGCTCCTTTTTATACGTCCTCAGTTTAAATCACAGGTACTAAAACAGGCTTTTCCATTACAGCAGATTTTGCTGCTGTGGGTGTAGAAAGATTCTCCCTGAATTAAAAAAGCCCAGCTGACTCACGCTAACATGTTGCACACTGACCGTTACTAATTTTGTCTTCCAACTTCTGTTCGCTGTTTCCAGGTAAACACGGCATCATCTTTTAAGTTCTCCAACCTGTTGCCACACACGAGCGTTTATGACCCGACACCATAACAGCCACAGATGACGTTTGCAGCATTTACTAGCTCACAGCTAGCTGATTATATGGTTATATAATCATAATATATATATTATATTAAGATCAGATGCTTCACTTGCCAGACGGTGGCTGTTGAACTTCTTTACTGATATCGTTTGCCACAAACAAAGACTACGTAACACTTTAAGTGTATGCAGCACTGAAAGGGAGGCAGTTACAGTTAATAGAGTACAGCAAAGTTTAGTTAAAGTCTCAAGTTATAGTGGGTCTTAGTCTATAAATATGAATGAATGACTTTAGCTCTGTAATAATATTGATGTGCTATAAACTAATTAACCTTTTTCACAATAATAATAGCATAATCTGGATTGTATGTAACAATTAACCAGATAAATGACATAAAAACACAGTGTAAACAAGCATTTAGACTCCTCTTGTACTGTTTTCATATAGTCATCACACACGTTGAAAACAAGCTCACACATTCTCACTGCTGTGACTTTTGAACAGTGAAATGAGCAGCTGACGCCGGCACCGCGTGGCCTGTAACTAATGTAATTAGCGCTGATGTGTAAACAGCGCTGGCCGTTCCAGCTCCGTCAGTGCTTCAGGTTTGACTGCTCTGATACAATGCAGGTGAAATTAAGAAAAACAAAAAAGCCGACACGTTCACACTTTAGATGTAGACAGGAAGTAACTGACTTCGTGCATATTTCTCGCCTTAAATAGTTAAAGTCAATACATGACGTGTTGGATCGTTTTCAGTCAGCGGCTTTTACTTTGTGTGTGTTTCTGCCACACAAAACCTTTTTAGGCATCTGTACAAAGTAATCCAGCTGTTCTGCCATAGACACCTTCCACTGTGGTCAGAGCTGTAGCTACTTAAACAGAAACGCACAATTTCTTCCAAGACCAGTAATATTAATTTAAGGAATAATGCTGAGAAACTCATCAAACACTGAGTTAGCACATTTCTGACAACTCCTCAGCATAAACTTTATTAAAGTTTCGCAGTGCTGTGTTAGATTGTACAGCTGTACCTAATACACCCCCCCATGCTGCTTTCACTCTTGATTGCTCCCTCTTAACGTTTTCTACCATTTACATTATAGCATGCAAGTCGTGCAATGAAAGCTTATGCAAAGTTGAAAGACAGGGAGAGAGCTTTGACGTGATGACGGCTTCTTCATGGCTTATTTTAAGATGAATCACAATAACTGATTAGACGTCCAAACAACAAAGATTCTGCAATTGTTTAATAATGAACAGAAGTCAAGAATTTTAGGGTGGATTTTGCCTTTAAGGATTATACTCCTTCAGTGATTTGTGTGATTGCAGGTAAATTCAGACGGAATTGATGTCACTGAAACTGAATGGACCCAAACACCCGAAAATGTTGACATTATCATTTTGAGAGAAATGGATTCAGTTTCCATCATTTTGAAAAATGACTTGTTGATGTGGAGTTAATTCCAGCATTGATTATCTTTCTTTGTTCTAAAACAAAACCGCTTTTTAACAGAATGGCACTATTTTGAGTCGACTTCACAAAAAACCCTTTCTTTACAACAGCAAAATGTTTCATGGTTGGGGAGAGGACGTTCCCTTGAGAAAAGGTCTGATGGTTCCTGATATTCTGAAAAATGGATATTAATGAGAAAACCATGCGAGGTCTGACCTCTTAGAAATTTTTTGGATTTTTTTTTCCTTTATACAAAGTTTACCTTAAAACATTGATATTTTTGTAAGAAACATGGCAAAAGGCCAAAGTAAAAGCCCTGTCACTCTCACCAAATTAAAAGCCTTATTTGTACAGGAGCAGAGCTTGAACTTACTCTCGTGTAGATGTTTGGTGAGAGGCTTCGTCCTGCACGTTCACTTGGTCCCCACAGTTCATCAGCCAAAACAAACTACATCCTGACACTTTGTCCTTTAGCTCAGCTCCTTTGTCTCAGTGCTTCTCAGCTCCATCAGGACCCAAAGTGCATCGCGAAGGCACGAACCCGTCATGTGAGCAACACGTAATCCCTCTGAGCTGCGGATGTGTCCCAATTCCCCGCTACCATCTTTGGGTCCCAGCCCGCCAGCTGAGAAACACTGACATATTTTGTCCTCCATGTCCTCTCCATGGTGGGGGAAGCAACGCTAATTCTGTAGAATGAAGGAAAAGGGGAAGAAAAAAAAAACAAAACAAAACAAAAAAAACAATCAGGACAAATCAACCACCTGTGCTGTACAAGATGTTCCAGCAGCTGCTTATGAAATGTCAGTTTCATTTTAAAGATTATTTTCTGCATCACACTCAAATTTCATTCGGAACAAAATGTCCTTTGACAAAGTCACATTTATATCCCTCAGATTCAGATAACATTAGATCATTGTCTTGGATTTAAATAGTGTTAACTACGCTGTAAGGACTGAATGCTCTGATAAAATTCTTCCAACTGCACAATATTGGAGCATTGCTTTTTACTCCCATCTCCCCTTCAGTTTTAAGCTCTTAATTAGTGTGATGCATCTGACTTTACTTTAGCAGGGCTTGACATGAGGCTTTTTTTAAACCAATGGCCCTTTGGGTAGTAACAGATGTTTTATTTGCCCAATAGCTAAAACTAATTGTCCAAAATAGAAGATAACAAGCGTATCCAAAGATAAATTAAACAGGGATTTGGACAACTAATTAACATACAAACCCTAAACCTGAGAGCTTATTATAAATACAATAACATAGATCTCTACTTTTTTTTTTTCCAAATTTAGTTTTTCAAAATAGCTCTTAAAGTCAGGGCATCTGTGGCTCAGGTGGTAGAAAGGGTGGTACACTAATATCAGGGTCACAAAGTCTTCTTCCTGTGACTAAGGGATTTTAGTTTTCAATCATTTACTGAATTTGTCTTGAGACGTGAAGTTTTGTATTAAAGTGAATATGGATCTTAGATATTAAAACTAAAAATTAGATGGACAAAAACATTTAGACACAAATAAACGTTATATTAAACAAGCTAACGGATCTGATTCACATGTTGTTCAGCTTAAAACACTGACATGATGTCATTAAGACACATGCAGGCAGTGAGTCTAATTCCACCCTTTTATTACATCTAAATTAAATGGAGGCTACACGGTGTATTTAAAGAGAACATTTAACAGGAAAAGAAAATTTATGTTGCTCGAAACAAGTTGCTGATTTTATTTGCAAATGTATGCTTGCAGAGACCAGTACATGGCAGACGGCCCCTAACTTGACACACCAACAGCTGCAGAGATACCTGCAGGTAGCACCTGTACTTTGGATGGGTATTTATAGTAAAATAGCCTACTTCATAGTGAAGTCTGAACAACTGCAAGAGTTTCATCCATCTGGTAAAATTGTTTTTGTGCTGTTGACACACATCACATGTTAGAAAGTTGCAGTGCTTTGCTCATTAACTCTACTCATTGTAGTAAACCAACTAATCCAATTATAATCAAGTGACAGGATTAATCTATATGAACACATTTCTTCTAGTTTTGGACTGTTGGTGCGGCAAAATTAAAGGTAAAGACATCAGCTTGGTAAAACTAACAGTCTTGTCACTAATGAAAACATTTTTCATTTACAGCCACCGTCCTGCTTTGCACTGTTGAAATCGCACTTCTGAGTTGACATCGTATGCCTGACACTCACCTGTGTTCATGTCTGCTCCTCTGCCTGAGGCTGTGATTGGCTGGCAACTTCCGACTCTTCCTGTATGGTATCATCCTCCTCCTCCTCCTCCTCTTCCTCCTCCTCCCCCTCGCTGCAGTCGTCATCTGAGGCCTCCTCTCCTTGTTCTTTCACCTCCATGTCTCCTTCGCTGTCTGCCTGCTCTGCTGCTGCCTCCTCTTCGTCTTCCTCCCCCTCCTCTCCCTCCGCCTCGTCGCTGAAGGGCTCCTTGCCTTGCTCTACTCTCTTGGCGGTCTCTGAGAACCAGTCCCTCACCTGCTCGTAGCTCATGCTGGACTTTGTCACCAGATCGTCCAGATCTTTCTCGCTCAGGGATCGGTGTTTGAGGTAGTAGTCCTTCAGAAACTCCTTACCGGACTTCACCTGCAGGAGGAAGGAATTAAAAAGAAAAAAATACGATTATCTAGCTGTATCATATACACAGAAGTCTCTTTAGTGTCTCCTAATATTGTTAGAAAAGATCATTACTACTTTATACTATAATTTGTGCAATAGGTATTTGTTTTTCCATCAGTGTGATAAAGAACCAGCCATTGCATTAGTAAAAACTAGATTCTTTTTCAGTCTCTGCAGTGTCATGAGATTTCAAAAGACACAATGACTAAACACAGGAAAAACTACACTTAAAATAAATTTAACATTATTTATTTGCTATTCATTATTTGCTTGTGTGTCCATGAAAAGATGAAAGAACAAAATGCAGTGCATACAATTTTCTAAAGCTTAAGGTGTTTTCTTATAATGTGTTAGAGCAATAACTGATTTGATGGGATATAAAACAAAGCCACTACAGAAGCTGAAACTAGAGAATGTTTCATATTTTCAGTTTTGTGCGAGAAATTTACCAATTTATGTTTTTAAGTTAATAATTCATCGCTGGTGCTGCAGGTTATAAAAACAGGATGTTGCGTTCACTTTGTCCAGCTGTAGACTTGGTGTTAGGTACTTGAGTTGTAGTGAGGTGAACACCTGCATCTAATATGTTAAGCCAAACTCAACACATCTTGTAACTATAGTATCTGTGTACTAGGCACAGATAAAGCTGTCTGTAATCATGATTTCCAAGAAGAAAGAATCAGCTCTACATGAAACTATGTTGCTTGATAAATATTAAAGCTTATACATACAAGTGGTGAAATAAAAAAAAAAGTCTTGTCTGCCAAATGTCTACATTTTTGTGAATGTTAAAATTCATCACTTCAGTTATGTGCAATCCAGTGCTCATGTTCCAAAAGCAGTTCCATTCATTTCATCATGTTATAAATACTGTTTTTGGTAACATTGTCAGAAACATAGTGTGAAATGCGATATATTCAGATGATGTTCATATTCATAAATGGGAAGGAAACAAAATTACAACCTCTGTCTGTAGTGCAGTCCTCACCTCAATGTTAAGCATAACTGAATTAAAAACCTATATAAGAGAAACACTGTGGCAACACTAAGCATCCTAACAGTCAACTTTGTTGCAGAAAAGTTGTATAGGAATTGATTTAACTGTACCTCAAGTACAGTTTTTTCTTCCTTTATCTTTTCTCTCAGCAGCCAGTCAGTAGTAAATAGGTAAATAATGTACAGTCCACACTGACCTTGATGGCAGTGGCGCCCTCCTGTGGCGAGCGTTTGCAGGGATAAGGCCTGCGTGTCCTCCTGGACCAGCCCCGGAAACGTTTCCTGGACTTCTTCTGACTCTTGGCTCCGCCATTCAGTGCCTCATCGACCTTAACAAAATTTAAAGTAACTACATGTCAACATCCTCTAAAGACACACAGGTTGTTACTTTGATAGAACTGGAAAAAGAACCAACATATCATGGTGCTTAAGAAAATATGACTGAACTGTATCTAATGAGGCTCTAACCTGTTAACTACAGCTGGAATCATCATATGATCACAACAGTTTTACCTTTCCACTCTGGTAGAGGTAGTACCACTTGAGGTTGCTGTTCTTGCAGGCGTAGCGAGTGTCTCCGAACCAGTTGACGATATACGTCCTCGGCAGACCGCTCTCCTCGGCCATCTGATCGTACTCCTCAGGTGTGGGCCACTGCGTGCGTACGAAGGCCTTCTTCAGGATGTGAAGCTGCTCTGGTGTTTTCTTTGTAGTTTTTCTGCTGACAGGTGGGGTGGTCTGTCTCTCCTGAGCTGAGGACAAAGGTGCAGCCACTGCTTTCACCTTCTCAGCGTCCAACTCAATGTCTTCGTCCTTTGGCTGCGGTGCTGAAGGCAATTTTCGCCTCTCAGTGAACCAGGCATCCACCTCGCGCCTTGTCAGCTTGGTCTCCGCTCGCAGCCGGCTTAGCTCCTCATCTGAGGGCATGTCTGATTTCTGGTAGCTGGCCTCCAAGACAAGCAGCTGCTCTGGGGTCTTCTCTTTAAACTTTTGTGGTGTGAAATCAGGGAATGCATGGCGGAACTTAACCCGTGGGTCACTGGGGGAACCTGACGACCCTGAGGCATTGGCAGAAGTTGGGGAGGAGTCGCTGGCGTCATCACTGGAGTCGATGACAATAGTGGTGGTACTGTCAGTGTAGTTGCTGCTTTCGTTAAGGCTGGTGCTCTTTGCTCCTTTGCCTCCTCCCGATGTTGCCGGCCTGCTGGATGGGGCTTCGCTGCTCAGCAGGACACTGTGATGATCCTTGGAGTTCCTCTGGTTGTAGCGTGTGTCGCTGAACCACTTTTTTATTGCTCGTTTAGAGAGTTTGGTGACCTGCATGAGCCGTGATATCTCCGCCTCTGTGGCAAACTGCCTCCTGCTGTAGCTCGCCTTCAGCTCTGCCAGCTGCTCTTTGGACTTCTTCGGTTTGGTTGCTGCTGTGTCCAAACTAAGCGACGTGCTGGCTGATGAAGCAGACACCTCAGTCTTTGATTCGGACGTCGACGGTTCTGCAGCTTTGGGCTGGTTTCCGGGGACGCCTGCCACCGTCAGGGTAATGGGAGACGCGACCGGCACGGTGCTGCCATTACCGGCCACCTGTGTGAGGACAAGGCCCGGCTGGGCGACAATCTGACACGTCTGGAAGATGGACTGCAGGCCGTTTGTGGCTGCTGCAATGTTGGCGGGGATGACTGTAATGGTCTGAGGGACAGTCTGCACCGTGCCGTTAAACTTCTTCCTTCTCGCCTCCTCAACCTGCAGAGAGGAGGAACAAAGACCTTCAAGTTTACTGAAGATTTTACTGTAAATACATCAGATTCCCCTTTTGTCTGCAGGACACAACTGGGGAAAAAAAACCTGTAGGACATATGTTACAATAAATTGTTTGTGTAATTTACAGTTAAATTGAATTTTAATTGAAGTTACTTTTAAAGGATATTTTTTATGCTAGATGGTTTAAAAGCATTCTCCACATGTGATGAGACGGAAAAGCAAGTTTTTTAATTTAAAGTAGGATCATATTGTCCACAGCTTGTTAAGGATAAACTATGATACAGCTGTGAAGACATTTCTTACATGACTTAAATACATCTCATATACAGATCTGTATCTTAACACAAATGTTTATTATGTTGTTTGACGGCAAACACACATAGCAGGGATATTAAGCGTTATTCACTTAAAAAATGTGAAAATGAATGAAATGTGTTTCTTAAAATCCACCAGAGACAAACATCTTACATGAGAACAAGAAATGTCCTTCAAACCAAACATAACTTAGATGACAACAGTTCAAAAACTACAGCAAAATAGTTTAACAATTTGAGGAAAACATGCAGTAAAAATGAGATGCCACTTAAAAAAAGGTTACAAATGATTTCAGCAGGTCTATAAACATTTTATGAAGTGATTTGATAAATGACCCGCAGTGTGGGAGTTAATAAGGCATAGTTGCTGAGATCTTGGGGCATGTAAAACAAAACCCAGTGATTTCACTCTTTCATTTTTTTTTCTAACAGCCTAACTGTTAGTTTCGAGACATTGAACCTTTCCTCACAAGTGCAATCACACTCAGGAACATCTGATTTTATCAGCATCTGAGAAATTTTGATCAAACTCAGATTGAAGTAAAAGTTGTTAGAATGCTGCACGTCTTGATCACCTTTTTTTTTTTTTTTTTGTGCCTCAAATGAGTGTGAAACCTGACAGTGGTTTAGGGCAAGTTGAGAAACATGCATCATGTGTGGGACTAAAGTGTAAAGCCTAAAACAGGGTGGGGCTGAGAAATGTTGTGTGAAAGCATGTTGCGATGCACCGACCTCCTCCGGCGTCCAGCTGACTCCGTGTTTCAGCCTCTGTGCAGAAAACCAGACCTTAATCTGCTCCTCACTGAACTTGGTTTGTGATGACAAGCCCATGATCTCTGACACTGAGGGATACGGAAATCTACAAAAAAAAAAAAAAAAACCCTCAGACTGATAATTTTTTACACACACACACACACTGCTGTGGTCTTGGTTCTTTAAGCTTATTATTTAATTTTCTGTTAATTCATAACGAGCTCATAAGATTCTCTAACAGCAGTTTTCATGTTGGAAACAGTTCCAAGTTGCTAAAACCAACAGATTTTTGAAGCTTTTTGGCTAAAAGAATCCAGTATAAAATCCTTTATTCACATTCTTGTTTAGTCTCTCCTGCCTCTCTCACACCACAGGTTTCAGAGGCTGTGAATGGCATCACCACAGAACACTGATGTTCCACACATTCATGTTGGGTCTTGCAAACATGTGAACTTGCAGAAGCGTGAAACTTGCTGCTGGTTACTGTTCTATCGAAGTGAACATTAAGTCACATTTACTGTGTATTTTTAGTATTTGTTGACACATATGGCGACAAAAAAGTTAAAGTCATGATGATAAATAATCCTTTGCTAAAAAAAAAAAAAAAAACTCAAGTATTTTCTGATGCACTTAAAATTGGATTGTTCTACATTGAGAGAGATTTAGAATAAGAAACCAAGAGTATAGTCATATTTTTTTAAACAACACACACTACAACGTTTATTAGGAAGAACATGACTATACTGAAAAACTACAGCATAGGTGCAGTTACCTGTTGTAGGCGCTGACCAGCAGGACGTTGTTGTCCATGGCTGTGTTGTAGGTGGGGATGCTGCTAATGGGAATGAGGAGCTGGGTTTGGGCCTGAGTGCTGCTCTGCTGGTTCTGCAGGGCCGACAGCACCTGGGCCAGCGTCCCCGGAGGCAGCACGGCGCCACTGCTGGAGCTGCCTTTTATCTGCAGCATGTTGGGGCTGTTGACCATGATGCTCTGGGGGACGGCCTGGACCTGCACTGGCGCAGAAACAGGGATGAGGCGAGGGGGGATGTTAGCGGGGATCATGGGGGCCGGTGACAGCGTCGGCGGCTCCTTGTTCTCGTCATCCTCCTCGTCGCTCTCCACCTTGATGACGTCATTGGCTGCCAGTTTGTGCACAGCGCTGAACTTCTTAGGCTCTGACCTGCTCTTGATCCTCATGATTGGCGTCTTGCTAAAGGCGATGCCTTTGCGGGATGTCTCTTCCACCTCCTCATCCTCCACTTTGATGAAACTGCCGTCAAAGGTGAGGTCGTTAACTGTCTGTTGGAAGATGGTCTCATTGTTTCGTTTCACCATTGTCCTAGTGAAGTTGTCCTCACCCGGGTGGAGACGAGCGTTGTGGGCCAGCAGTGTGTCGTAACTAGAGGGGAAGAAACGTGCAGAAATACTTCATTAGTCAGTAAATAAAAAAATAGTTTCTTCATGTGTGTAATGATGTAGCCTCATTACACACATGAAGAAACTTTTTATGAGGCTACATCGAGTTTTATAATGTCTTTATTTAGCTAATGGTGTATGTGTGAAGAATTTGCTTTGCTGTCTCAGCGGTTTAATAATGTTCTGCTGGTGTGCTCATATAAAGCTGCTTTGGATACTACTGATACATTTACTGTCCCCTTATAAACCTTCAGTCCAGCCGCGACGTGACTCAGACAAAGCTCCTCTTTGCTGAGAATAATCATATTTTGCACAATGCTGCTTAGTCAGCAATGTTCTGCTAAAACTTTGGTGAATACAACTCAAGGAGATCTGAGCTGTTCCTCCACATTTTCCACTTGCTGAACTAAAATAATTCTGAATATGAAATACTTTACCTTTATTTTGCATGTCTGAACTTCTTGTGTTGGCATTAAAATGAACAGAATGTGTGTATAGCAAACCTTTTTTACAGCTTGTTGGACATTTTTTCTGATTGATTCTCTTAGAAAAGCGATGTATTTAGAGTATTTACCCCACGATGACATTTTAGTGGTCAAACAAACTTGACTAAAACGCAGAACTCTTTATGATGCAGTCATTTCTGCTGTATTTGTTCTGGCCAGGAGGGGGCAGATAACTTGAAAATAAAAGATTGAATCAATAAGCCAAACATTAGAGCAAAAAACAAACAACTGCTCTTGCAACTTTAATGGCATTATGTGTATAACTAGTAATGCACATTATTTTTTTCAATAGTTATGTTTTGTGTGAAAATACTGTTATGTTGGTTCTAGCACATTCTGAAAGATAGCAGCAGGTATGTTTCACTACAAAACAACTGACAATTTCTTTCAGTACTGATTATTTGGAAAAGGTATAAAAATCTAAAAACACACAAGAAAATGTCCATAAAAACGGTGAAAAATACCAAATGTTTGGTTAATGAGCATTACATGCTCTCATATGGCTATATTTACCTCTTGGTGTGGTAGTCACACTCCATGCAGACGTAGGAGGTGTTGAGGATGACGTCGGGATGCTCCGTGTCCACGTGCATGGTGAATAGGTTGAGCTCTGACGTCTGGAAGCTGCAGTATTTGCACTCGTAGCCTCCCTCTGCCATGTTCAAGTCCAGATAGGGATCTGACACCGGCCGGACGTCGGCCTCCTCGCCTCGCTCCTCCGGCACTCCAGAAACCTCAGAGGAGACGGTAGCTACTCCATTGCTGTTCTCCTGTTCTGCTGTGCTTGTAACATCCTCCATCTCCTGATCGGAATCCACAGTTTCTCGAGGAGGAACCATGCAAGGGGTGGTGGACTTCCTCCTGCTCGCCATCCTGAGAGTTGCTAAGTGCTGCGTCTGGCTGAGTAATAAAGCTCTCTCAGTTCAAGTCCAGCTGTGGCTCCATAAAGTAGGACGTCGTCGGTTGAAATGTTTCCTCTGTTATCCTTAATTCCTTAAGACAAGAAAATAAAAGTATTAGAAAATGATGGTAGTACAAGTCAGTTTTCTTTGAGTTCAAAAATAAATCTAGTTTAATCATTTCTGTTATTACAACGCAGCTGATTACTAGATTTGAAATTAGTTGGAAAAAAGACATTTGGAGGAGTTTCAAAGACATGTTTACTATATTTCACACTAGAAATGTAAATCTGTGTATGTTTTGATATGAACTTAAACATAGCAGCAGTCTGATTGGGTCCAGATTCATTCTGCAACACAACTACAATCCCAAACATCTAAGCAGAGTAATGTTGACAAAGAAGAACAAGGACTCCAAGGACTGACGGATGATGTGACCCCCACAGTGACCTGATGAAGTCAGTCACAGTCAGTCTGAGATTACATGAAGACAGTAAACCCACTGTACAAGTTCTTCAAGATGCTTGAACAGCCTTTTGCTGAATTCCTCAATTATGTCCAAGTGTAACAAGAACTAGCTCAATTTCAAAGTGGCAGTTTTTTTTTTTAAATTCACTTTGTGTGAAGCGATAAATGAAAATGATTGATGGCATAATTTTAAAAAGCATGTGTTTTAAGGTTTGTGTGCAGAAGGTTTTATTTTAAGTTTAAATTGACATCTATGAAGCGTGGTAACTTCTATCATTGTACATTTTCAGTATTACTATGTAACACAGCACCAGAGAAGATTCACTGTATGTGAAAACATATTCGTTAATAAACCTAATTGTATTTTCAAATTGGTTGTTACATCTACGGTGAGTGAGAATTACATGGCTGCTTTTTCAGATTCAAACCTTTATGTTGCCATGATGAATACATAATTGTAAGTGGTTACTTTGGGTAATAAAATGCTCCAACATTTCCAACTGTGTGGAAACAATAAATACTTACGGTTTAGCTTAGTGTGAATGTTTTCAAGCTTTATATTAAGTCACTGTGTACAGAATGCAACACTGTCAACAAAACAATGCCTCATTTGTTTTCTTGATTAGTTGATTATTAGTTTTGCGCCACATCTTTACTATTGTGACAATGAATAAATTATCGAATGAGCCACTTGGGCAGGGCCCGTCAGAGCATCTGTATGAAGTGTTCGAAAGGCATAAAACAACCACAGAGAGACACTGATGAATCACCAGAGGCTGTTCTGCGTGTCTGGGAGTGTGGGTCTTATAGCGGTGTCCCTTTGCATTCGCTCTCAACTCATCTACGATTATGACACTTTATTTCAGTCCAATATAAATCATCCCTCAGGTCAGTTTTCGGATCAACAGGGCGGCTCGTGCACCAACAGTGGAACTGCCCTCTTACACATCACCTGATGAGTTCATGTAGGAACTTTTCCTGCAGTTAAAGTGAAACTCCTGATGTCTGCAGCCCTGTTCGCGTTCAATCAAACTGCGAGGCTGCAGCAGAAAATGCACTTCCTGTCCACCACACAGAGAGAAACACCCAGTCGCTGTAGCCTGCACACTCAAGGCTCCAGTCGTGGAGTAACGGATAAAGAGGAACGGCAACACACGCACAGCCGTACCACCATCCTCCCAGCTAACGTTCAGGTTAAGCTAGCTGCAAATTTGCTCCGAGCGTGCAGTTCTCCGCCAGTGGTAGCGGTAACTGTCTAAGGGCGCCAACGCTCCTCCGCGGGCGCCGTGTGTATTTACCTGCTGAAATGGCTCCCGTTTACCTGCATCTTGGAACACAGAGTTAGCTAGCTGGCTAACGCTTGTAGCAGTGTAGCATCACTGGCTGGCTCTGTTGATACGCAGTCTTCCGCCTTTTACCCAAATACACCGAGGAGCCCATCTGCTTCAGCCGGACGCAGAGCAGCTCTGACGGCCGAGGAACGAGCTCACCACCGCCCGTTAGCTCCGGTTTCGGCCACAGCCGCCGCGACTCGCATCGCTTACGCTGTTGTTGTGTTAACAAAAAGGACAGTTTAATAAAAAAGGTACCGATAGTTCAGAGAACGTGACGATGGCCATCTTTTATACCGCCGCTACAGGCGAGCAACGGCCAAGAAATGTATCCGGTTGGAACGCTTCAAAATAAAAGCGTTTTTTTGTCTTCATAAAATGTCTTCAGCTAACAGCAACGATGCAACAGTGAATCCACCTCTGAGGACAGACACGTTTAGAATAGTCCTACAGGAATATAGAAAAACACAAACAAATCCCTTGCTGAATATTCAAGTCAAAAAAATAATGTAACTCTTGACTTTACATGGCTTGCTCTAAACAACAACAACAACAAAAAAAGAAATTAAACCATAAACTGTTATTTTCAAATGATCGTTACCAATGATAATTACAAATGATTGGCCTACCTGACCCCGAAAACCAAAATTATACAGATATTCTTAATGTATAGAACTGTTTTTAAGCTTAAACATTCTGCATTATGGTCATTGTATAGTAAAGATTTGTGTAATTGTGCAGTTCTAGACTCCTACACACTAAACTACAACTATTTTAATAATTTACATTACACGAAGTACATTAAAAGTAGAATTAAAAGTATGAAAAAACAACGTAAAAATATAGTGATGAATTAATGTCTTGTGTTCTCTGAAGGGTCCGTCCGTGCTTTTATTTTGAAGGTGAACAGTAGTAGCCGTTTGACAGATTTATTCGTTTTTTTCCAGGCAGCGTCGGGGCAGCAGGTTCATGTGCGTCATTGCGTCACAGACCGAGGACAGGAGCGTGCTCCAAGCAGTGTGTACTATCGCAGTAAAGTAGGCCGTGTACTGGTGCAGTTATGCAACAAGTTACAGTAGCACACTGAACCAAATGGTGGAACAAAGATTCAGATCCTGAAAAAGTAGCAATGCTGTCATAGGTTGAGTATTAATAGCAAATAACAGATTACATAAGTATCAAAAGTACCCATCACAAAGCAGATTGGAACCGGCCACAGTTACTCTTATACTGTAGCAACACTGATGCATTAACATATCAGAATTTTGAACTATAAATATTTAATCTACAGTAGGATAAATTACTTAAGTCAACTGGACATTAACTGCCAGTGGTTCCAAAGGATCTGAAAATACAAAGCTACTACAAACAAAAGCAAAACCACTGAACGAAATCAGACAGAAGTCGTACATGTAGAGAATATCCAGATGTTATTCACTTTCTTAATCTTGAGTTTTATGTGCTGAAGCCATCTGATATTGTGTATAACGCAGTGGAAACAACCTGCTGCACAGTGTGTAAACTAATAGTAAACTGTAATAAAGTAGTAATAAAGTGCTGTGTGATAAATAGTGTGTGACACGATAAATATTGAGGTATTTCCGATACTTGACATGTTTCATGGGTGAATCAAAAAGTAAAAAGTAGTAAAGAGCTTCACATTTGAATGCACTGAGTATTTATTAAAATAGACCTGGTTTGAGTTATTGGAAGCTGTCCATTGTTTTCCTCCTTCTCCTGTTGAAAAAGAGAGAGAGAAGAGGGAAATAAAAATGAGCTATATGAATGAAAACATTTGTCTTTCTGTGATGTGCATCCTAAAATAAACTGTAGATGGTAAACAACTCATGTTTTTGTCAAGGCCAGAAAATAAAGAATGATGAAATAAAAAAAAATGATGTCTAAAGTAAAACATGAAGTACTAGAATAAGAAGTAATATGGGTACTTTTTCTTTGTGATTTCTATGATTTACGATGAAATGTGACAGATACTTGGTTAAAAACACTATTAGAAGTTTATAGGAAAAGCCATTATTAAAAAAAATGGCAAGAAAGCACCATCCATGATTATATTTGTGTAAGAACAAAAATCTTTTTGGAAAAACCGTCAAATAACTTCAGACAATACAAAGCACAACTTCAGAATGGACTGGCAAAAAAATCAAAAACACATTTCTTAAATTAATTGTTAAATCTATAAGGATTTAAGGCTACAATATGTAACTTTTGGTAAGTATTTCTGTAGTAAAAATATGCTCCACAACTCACTGAAAGGCGGAGAGGTTCTGTGAGAGCCTCCAGTGATGTAAACTGACAGAACAGAAAGGTTTTTGAACGAGGCTCATCCTTTTAACCAATCAGAGAAGGATAATCCCTGTATGTCAGATGCTGACATGAATGGTTACATTATGGAAGAGACAGATGCTTTATTCTTTACTCTATAGCTCCCAAAAGTAGCATACATCATTAACAGGATCTTTTAGGTTGAAGAGATCTTTAAGAAAAGTCATTATCACTAATCATGTTGAATTTTTCACTCCTGTCGTGAAGCATTTGTATCATGAGGCTGTACATTTGTTTGAGACTATAATAAGATATCAGAGCTCAGTGTTGCATCAGCTTGGCTCAGGTCGCAGAATTCTGCAGTCTCAAATTGTGAAGCTTTGGCCCGTTAAACCTTGTTGAGCAGCAGCGGAGCCATTTTCATAATCTATATAAAACACTTTTCATCTGCAGGGCTTTGAAGGTGAAGTACTGTATCCCAGTCGCAGTCCAATGAAGACCACTAAGTAAAGCAAGGCTCAAACAAGATTAGAGCTCCATAGGCATACAGACCTAATCTGCTCAAAGTGAACTGCTGCTCACCCTTATCGTTAGGTTCGGGGGAGTCTTTAAAGTCTGGAGTTGATGCCTGAGGTTCAGCCTGATGGTGATGATGCAGTCATCTGGCTGAAGGTCAGGTGGAGCACGAGGCTGGTTCCCATTCATAAGGACCCAGTTAAAGCTGTGGCAATACCCATTCAGGTGCGTCTGGTCTCTGCTCTCTGATGTGGTGGAGCAGCTTGTATCAGCTGAGCTCAAATAAACAGCTTAGAAAACCGAAATACAGGTGGAGAAAGAAGAGAAAAGGTCAGGGTGGAAACAGAAGGCTGGAGGAAGTCAAGCACAATCAAATGTCTCTTTCCTCCATTGGTTCTCGCCGCTTCTTCTCTGACTGTTGCATTTCACTATCTGCACTGGCCATCTTGTACCTTTTTTCTTTCTTGGCACTGTTGGAGCTGCCTCTTCCTCTCCTCGCCTGCTGTTTCATCACTATGATGGTTAAATTAAGACTCTGCAGCTTCCTGTCCATGAAGCTTCACTTTTTTTCAGTTGGACCACACGATGTAAAACATGTCTGAACTTTTTTTCTGGGCGCCTTTAAAACATTTTTTCCACACTGCGGGTGGTGGTGGGAGGGGGTTGTTTTAGGAATCACTTGTTTATAAGTACCCCATTTTGAGGCTGTGCAGAGGCTTTAGTTAGTTTAGTTGATCCTTCAGAGGTTTATTACAGTATATATTACCAACTGATTTAGCCCCACAATTGTTAAATTAAAACATTTTAAGAAGCCTACAAAGACCAAACAATCCAGGGTTTCACAACAGGAGTCATTCAGTGTAGCACTTCAGTGTTGGACTCCAGCTTGAAAATCACTGATTTAGAGGCCGTTAGTTTTCTTAAGAGGTGTCGTATTTCCTAGTATTCATTAGATTACTATTTCTCTGCAGGAAACAAATTGGATTCATGGTGAATGCAGAGCTGCATATGCCGCCTGCCTCATCTATGTTGGCCTCAGTACCACAGCAAGTGGTTAGTCTTAGTTTGTGGTTCATGGGTCACATCATATTCTCAGGATTTATATTTTAGAAATTTGAATGCTGCACTTATCCACATTGAATTTCAGTGACAGCTTCTTATTTACTGCTACATACTTTCAATTATTTGCCCATTTAAACAGTGGATTAAACAATATGCTGCAGAAGCAAGCTACTATCCAATCTTTTTGTAACTGGAATTGAGCTGAAGAGGCTGATCTAACAGAAAGAAAAATCTTTTTCAGGAAGTTTCACCTCTGTTGATTAAAGACTCCGACATCCTCAGAGTCTCTCAAAGTCTTCGTCTGGCTTGAAACATGTCCTTCAGACCACGGACGCAGTGACAGATGTGATGAACTGACACACATACAGTTACACAAACGGAAACTACTAAAATATACTGTTTAAACTTCAAACCCTTCAAACCAATGTTTTATCCTTAAATATTTCCACATTTTTAGCTGGAATTTTTTTTTGACAAATTACTTAATTGTTTAGTCAACACTGAGCGATGTTGAGCCAAATTATCAAAAGTGTCAGACACAGTAGTCCAATGTAGTGCGTCTTCAGATATTTTGTTGACCAACAAAATAAAATTCTAAAGCATTGAAATTAAAATGATGTAAGAGGAAAACAGCAAATTAAACAGATTATTTCTCCGTTGATCAACTAATTACTAACAGTCAGTCTTTTAGTGCAGCTGTGAGACAGTAGTTGAGGAATTCATAGTTTAAAAGTCCTCTTCACAATGAGCAGATGAATCCAAAAGAAAGTTCTTCTTCTTTGCTTTTTTTCCCCAACGTTAAACCCACTGCCCTCATCAGACACAGACAGAAAGACTCAGATGGAGTTTTTCAGCAAATAAAACCTTGCTGGCTTTACAGTGAACCAGACAACATCTACTGTGTTTCTAACAGAAATGCCAGACTTCTGTCTGTCTCAAGGATAGAAATCCTTTTGAATTTGTATGCTTTATGACGGAAGAGAGTGAAATCAATGCAGCGACAGAGCTTTCACCTGGGCTCACCTGCTTTGGCTGTTTCATAGAGATAGTCAAGAAATGAAAATTCAAACTAAAGATGAATGTCCAGATATTGAATATGGCCTAAAACGAATCCTAAGAATTTGTAACCGTGGCTAAAATCATCCAGCACAGAGGCTCTTGCATCCAGTTTACTTGAGTGTACTGTGATTTCCTCTGGACATGTGGGAACAGTGTTGCTTGACAACTCTGATGGTTTACAGACTCACCTCTTCTTTGTCAACCAGCTTGCTGAAGGCCTTGAAGTGGTCTAGAGTCACATGCTTCATTGCATTCCACAGGAAGAGAAAGTTCTCGCAGCACATCCTCCTCCTGCTCCTCCACACAGAGGTGCTCCTGCTCTCACAGCTGCCAGGGGGGAGTCAGGGGAGTCAAGGGAAGGCTCTCCATGGCCTGAGCCACTGAAAGTTCAAAGTTAAAAATATACTGTGATTTATTTTGTTTTTAAGGCTTTGGTTTACAAGTTATCTGGCAGTCAGTGTGTGGAGAAAAGATGGAAAATCTCTGTCTCTCTCTCTCTCACACACACACACACACACAAAAACACAAAAGATATTTTTGGTCTATCTGGCAGAGTTTCTCCCGATGTGAGAATGCTTTTAACTCGAACAATCTCCCGATGTGTGTGACACTTGAAATGAAAATTTCAAGCAATAATCCAGGTCTTGTGCAGAGTTCTTATGGGTAAAGGGGTAGAGTCACATACATACGTCTTTGTTGGAGGATGAAGCCTCAGTTGCATGGTTCAGAATGAGGTCCTGAAAAAAGTCAGTTCCTCAGGGGAGGTGCTGTTGACTCTGATAACATCGCAGCATGCAGGCTGTGGATGATTAAATGCTCCAGAGAGCGCAAAACCGCAAGAGCCAGATGGGATGTTTGACCAGCACCAGGACAATCAGCAAGGAACTTCCTCAGACGGTGGGACACTGATTGTTTGACTGCACTCCTGCAGTTAGAAAGAGAAGTGTTGAGAGTTGTAGGGAAGAAATTAGGAAAAATTAAATAGTTTGAACATCAAGAAAATTCAACATTTTCTCATAAATATTTGAAAATTATTTATTGTATTTTTTTTAATGATTGGGGTTTGGGAGATGAGGCAGCAGAGCACTTAGAGGTCGGCAACACATTCCTCGTGGCCACGACAAAGTCTGGTGGTGATGGTGGTAGAGAGATTCAGCAGGAGCCTCTGGAAGGTGCCATAGTTGTGTAGGTAGTGGTGACGCAGAGCGCACAGTGCTGCCTCCGTACACACTGCCCTGATGTCAGCACCACTACAGGACAGGAAGGTTGATCAAGTTAACAAACTAATAACTTCACAGGGATTGAAGACTGTACCACAGGGATGGATAATTAAAGAACTTTTAAGAGTCTTACCAACACATTTCTCAGCCGGTTCATCCATGACTTCTTCAGAAGTAAAGGGTCTCCACTGAATTTTCACAGTCCCTTTACGAGACTGAAAAGCAGAGATTGCCAAAAACAACTAAGCTTAAATGTAGTCACAAAATTAACGGATACGAGCAAAGAAGTGAACAACAGCAATAGAGAGAGTTACAGGAACTGCATTGAAAACGCTTGTCCTGGCCCAGGTCAGAGAATTCAAAACCAGCATTAAGTAGCATGTATTTTTGACTGATGAACAATCAACACTTCAATTATCAACTAACAATTATATTGAAACGTTTTTGTTCGGTGGGATTCAAACTTGTCCCGTTGTTATTTTAAGGTAAATACAGAATTAATTGTACGCGCTCGATTTGTGAGCATAAGCATGTGTGAATCACAAAATAAAAGGTTTTGCACATACAAAACTGGAACTGCTTGATTAATGAAACAAAGCACAGCATAAAAAAAAAGCCTCCAAATGTGAGACACTATATTCTCATTACAATAGAAGATCAATTAAACCTTGATCTCCCTGTCAAAGCGTCCAGGCCGTCGCCGCGCTGGATCAATAAAGTCCAGCCGGTTTGTTGCTCCGATCACAAAGACCTCACGTTGATCGTCCAACCCCTCCACCAGAGCCATTGATTGGCTTTAAAATATGAATTCTGTGTGCAGAGGGATGAAAAGGCAAAACATGCTACAGAGCTGTTGTCTAAAAAGACTAAAATGGTTGTAAACCCAGCGATGCAAACATTACAACAGATCCGGGAACAGTAGCTGCAGTTGGCTTTTGTTTGTTAGTTTCATGTGTAACTATGTGTGGCGTGTAAACCACAAACCACAGTAGACTACAGGGACTATCATTGTTTGCTCAGACATGTGGTCCTGTCTCCTAGATCGAACTGGAGCGAGACCGTCAACCAAATCAAAGACGACGATAGAGAGAAGCATCCGATCGGCCTGATGACACACTCACCTTCCGCCACTGCACTAAATAATAAGGTCAAGGTCATGTTACTACAGACAGTATGCATTCAATTGTATTTTATATTCAAAAAGTTTTTTTTTAATTACTAGTATTAGATATACTGGAAAAAAAATGAGATCTTATATATATTCAAAGGGTATTTAAATTAATTCAATGAGTAATTATGGTATAAAGCCTTAGAGCTGTTACGGTACATTAGAGATAAAACTGCTGTTACAGGAACCTGGTACCAAAATGAGGCCTGAGCCACCGAAACAAAGTTTAAGCTGCTAACACAGAAGGGAGAAGGCCTTTTAAGAAATACTATTCACGACAGACTCACAGCCCGGCTAGCTCAGTCGGTAGAGCATGAGACTCTTAATCTCAGGGTCGTGGGTTCGAGCCCCACGTTGGGCGTGAAATCTTTTTATACGACTACACATGTGAGCGGTCAGCCAGCAGGTGGCAGTAGATGGTTGTCAGTTTTGTTTTGCCCCGACAGACTTGCCGACCCACTTGAAGAGAATGTCGGCCCCCTTCCTCATATAGAAAGCCAACTTCCTGTTGCTGTGACCAAACTCATTCACCAGTACCCAGGCAACATTCTTGGAGGAGCATAAAACAGATATAAACCTATATTTCTCATTGATTTGGAATAATTTAGAGATGTTTTTAATTTTACATAAGATGCTCTTTTTTAAAATGATTGTGAAATACAGTGGGGTAGAGGAGCGGGAAGACAACCACCTCCTTCAGAGCTGAGATGTGACCTGACAGACCTCCGATGCTGCTGAAGCCCACCTGAGGACAGAACGAAAGAATGGACGTGAGGGGTAACGAGGAGACAAACCAAAGCAGATGAACGGGACAGACCATACGGAAATATTGTTTCATAGACAGATTTCCTGCTACATCTACAGACTGTGGGGTTTTATTGTTTGAAAAGACAATATTTTAAACATACAGACTTGTTTCCCACCATTGGATCAGTGTCTGCCAGTCCTGCTCCTGCATGCATCCTGTGTCTGTAATCCCCCACAAGATCCTCTGTACACAGACCGAGCAGCCAGCAACTGGTGGAAGACAAAACACATTTAGCGAAACTGTTGTAAGTTCCAGCACTGACAGTTATAAAATCTGATAAAAATAGCATCAGCAGTAACATTCTGTGAGAGCACACACCTTTTTTCACCAGAGATGAAGATTATGAACGATGATGTGCTTCTGAGAAAGGCAGGGCCCATTTTACAACAGTGGCAAAAAAGTGCAATATTTTGGGAACTGTACCAAGTTTATAAGGTCACGCATCTATTTTAATTTGTGTCTTTTTTTTTTATAGTCAAGAGGGCAACAGCAAGTGCAATTATAATTATTAATATAACAATAACAAAATATACAAACAACATAAAGAGACACGAATCTACATTTTAAGGCTGTACACAATATACAGCATGTAAGTAATTAGGCAGTGGCAGCTACCAGCGGCAGCCAGATGACATCACCTTTTTTTTTCTGACTTTCTGACGTATTTCTTGGTAATGAGTGAGCTTTAGAGGTGCTGGTAGGTGGATTTTATCATCTAGGACGGAATCAGAATCATCTGTCTTTAACTGGGATAAAGCATGTCTGTTAACTAAGCTCAACTAAGTGCCTGCTAGTGTGTTATCTTCTTGGTCTCAGCAAAAAAAAAAGGAAAAAATAAATAAAGCAAATAACTGAATCTAACAAAATGACCTAAAAAGACACGTGATTTCTTTACCTGGGTATTTGTACAGAGCCTAATTTTGTTTGCTGCATTCAGGGAAATTAAACTTTTCTAAAAGAGTGTCAGGTTTTACGAGTTCATGCTGTTGTCCCTCCGTAAAGACAAGACGCTTCACCATCTACCTACTGAGCTTCTGGAGACACTTTCTAACTTTAGCTCTTCATCATCAGTTGTCTTCATCAGATTGGTATTATGTGTATGCTCAAAGTGGTGGCTGTAGAGTTCTGGTGGAATTAAAACTTGGTTAACTTAAAAATTGTCTCATTATTAGTCGATATTTTAATCATTTCAGACATTAATTTTTGTTTTTGGTTTTTTTTGGTGTGAGGTCAAACTTGTTTTCTGAAAATAAAAGGTAATGCAATTCACAGTATCTTATTCCAGTAGATAGTCAAATATAAAATATATAAATAAAAGGGGAAAAATAGGAAACACAATTCTTTCAAAGTTCTTTAAATACTGAACTGATTATGTAGCAGTTGTGGGGTTTCAGAAATCAGAAATTCTGACAGCTACTTACACCAACTCCATCAGGCCATTTGTGGTATTTCTCATTAAAGTGTGGCTGCAACGTCTACAATCCTTTCAAATGCTGCATACATTTCACAATTTCTAGCAGACACTTGTGTCTTTCTAAAAGTATCTTGCTCTGTCAAAAGTCTGGCCTGAATGCTTCTCTTCACATTGTGTTTGTACCAAAGGTGCTGATCCGAAAGGTTCTTCCCAGGATCTAAACAAGGGAGTTAAGAGGTGCCTGGGCCCGAACGTCTGTAAAGTTAACGCAACAGAAATATTAGGGTTAACAGAGCTTGTGCCGAATTTATTAACATCAAATATAAATGTGATTTTTTTGGGGGGGGGATTTAAATGAAAACCAATAAAACTAAAGAAGCTGCCATTCATGGTAAACAGCTAAATGATGCAGTGTTACGTCCACTGTTAAGGCAAAAAACAAAAGCAGGATTTGTCTGGATGTGTTCTGGATGACTGCTGTAATCGTGTCAGTGGATGTCGCCGTGGTTTGGCTCCTGTGATGACGAGTGTAGTACTGACCTCTGCTGGGTCCCTGGTAGAAAGACAATGCTCTGCTCATTTTGGCAGCAAAGTTCTGGCTAATGCTCCATTTGCTGAAATGATGTGCAGTCACTTCCTGCCTACTGCCTTCGTCCTTTAGTGAAGCTGTTTATTTAAAAAATTAGTTTCAGTTTTTTTTTTTTTGCCGTATTGACATGTTGTACACACCATTTTCCTCCTTGAGGTCACTAAACTCACTCACCACTACTGGTGTTCTTCTCTTCGTTTGGGCTTTAGAGTAAATCATCTGCAATGTCACACAAGCACAATACCACTGCAAAAAAATTAAAATAAAAACTCAAACCTGGTTATCAGGAGGTTGAGTCATGTCAACTGGATGCCTTTCTTCTTGTTTGGAAACTTTTTGTATCTTAGATAAGTCCAAGTCATTTAAGAAACAAAAAAACCTTAAGATTCAGGCATCCAGCATTTTGGGTCTTTCTGTAGTTGCAATTAAGTGATACTCTGACCAAAATCTAGGTTTTTGGCTCTGCTCCATCTAATTAAATAGGGGAAAACACATTAAGTACTGTGAAACAATGTCTCAATCCGATTCAGTTCATCATCTTCAGCATGAAGACCCTGTAAATGGGTTACACATTTCAGAAGGTACTAAGTAAGTGGCATCCTCCATCAACCACTTGCTACTCTCCTATTAATACCTTGGGAGTCATGCACCTGGCCCACACAAGCTGATACACCCAGTAATCAGGATGTGAATGTGTTGTACTAATTATTCTTAACTTTGCATCTCTTCACTATCAGACTGCTCCTTTCGCTTTGCAATTTAACTTTGAATGTTGTCACTATGATGGCGGCAGCAGAGGATCAAGTCAGCTGGATCATATTTAAGATGCCTCTTCATAAAGTGCACTTTCATCCACAAGGTGCTTTCTGAGTGTAACTGAAACATTTCTGTTTTATGTTGTCTTGCTCATCCTCTCTCGCATTTTTATTTCTTGTTCCCATCGTATTGTAAATCGCTGTGTGTTCTACTCTACTTCAGTTTACACAAACCGTAAAAATGTTCTTTGGGTAAATAGTGTATTTTACGCATACCGCATGTAAACACCACCCCCAGCTTGGACACAGCAACTTCACCGTGACTTGTGTTCCATCCATCACCAGCCTGTTTCTCTGGTCTAGGGTTGCAGGGTGCTGTAAGCCAGTCCCAGCCGGGATTATTCAAAAGGCAGGATACGCTCATGACAGGCCGACAGTTGATCACAGGGCTGACGCATGCAGACATACAGAGACACACAGCCATTCAATATTCCATGTTTCTTAACTTCTATAAATGATTTTTAAATATTAGGTAACTTACTCAAGCTGGGCTTTAACTCTAGTGTGCTTAGCATCGTCTACCACAAGCTGCTATTATGATTGTGGACTTAAAATGGTTTGGGGAAAAAAACAGTGTGACCACTGTGGGCTGAGTAGGATTTGTAAAACTTGGCAAACACCTGTATGTGCTGTGCTGTATGTCACCTTTATTTTAATGCTGCATTGAGCAATCAATTCCTTTTTTTTTATGCTTCTAAAAAATAAAAGGCAGTCAGGTTCCTTCCCAGCTCACATTGGATCAGAGACCATGTACAACCTTTACAGGTGACCATTCTATCACCGGGCAGAGACAGAGATAAGCAGTCATACTCACTAATTAGCAATATGTAGTTTCCAATCTATCTGGCCTGCACATCTTTGTATTTCCAAGCACCTGGTGACCTGGAGAACGCTTGGAATGTTAACATAACAGAAATGTTAGGCTTAACAGAGCTTGTACTGAATTTATTAACAAATATAAATGTATTCATGGGAAATTACATATCATATAAATCTTATACTCACTCACGTACAAATCTCAACTCACGTTACATTAGAACTGTGTTTTACAGCAGGATGTAGAGGAAAACTTACAAAGCCCAATATTTGTTTGCCATATTTGCCTTTATTTGATAATAAACAATGAAGAAAATATGGCATTGACGTCACACAGTGTTAACTGTTAGGGGACCTTGTGTTATTTGATCTGCCTGTCTGTTGATAAGAGACCTGCCCCTGTAGATCAGGGCTAACGCTTTATCAGGCCAGTAGAGAACCGCCAGCTTGTGGATTAGCAGATCTTGCATCAAGCCACTAGAAAACTGTTTAATTATTCTCATTTGTTTTTTTTTCTCCAAATACCATTGCTTACAATTAAAATTTGAGTCCTCCAGGTAGCTTCCCTTTTCTTACCCTGCATCTCTTCCCATCGCCATCGCATTTGAGTTAAACAACTTTTTAGCAAAACAAAAGATACGTGTTCACCCAGTTTAATCACTGCAGCACACTGATCACAATACGGTGCCGCGTCCACCAACAGTTCTCATGCTGTGACGTCATTTCACATTTACTGTATTCAGGGAAACAAACTACATTTCACACTAGCGGATTTCTCCGACCGGATGACCGCGTCCGTGCTCCTGGTCCACAGTGGAGAAGGCGGCAGTGTCCTGGTGTTACGGTCCGGACTAGCAACTAGCACGTAGCGTCACCGTGTTAGCGCCGTTCACACGGGCTAACGCACGTTAGCTTAACGTTACAGCTACATTAGCCCCAAAATAAATCAAAGCGCGGTGAACGACACCTCGGTGTCTCCAGCGGTGCTTTCGGTCAGATGATCGCTCTGTTGCTCCGTGGTATGAGGCGGAGATGAAACCCAAACACAACCAAACAAACCCTCGATAAACCGAAGCGCCGCCTAGTGACGTCATGCCGTACTGTGCGCGTGTAAACCAAAAACTACAGAAACCTTTGTTTTTGTCACACCGCAGTTGAAACCAATGTTTTCTGAGTCTGTGCCTACAGTCATACACTCTGTGTTGACATTCACGACTTTTCAAACAAAAAGGTTCCTATAGTCAAAAACAATTGTCAGGATAATATTTGCCAACATAAATGTTTCTAAGGCAGGAAGCTAATATACACTCCAGCATTTTACCACCTTATTATTGTAATATTATGATACTAAAATTAGAAAACTACTGCATGTTCCCTTTTGTGAAAAAGTTAAAACAAAACAATAGCAGACGAAAGTTAATTGCATAAAATGTATTTCAAAAAGCCCTTTAATGAATTTATTTCATTTTTTATAATACTGACAAGATTGTAAACAGTAATTGTGGCCTGTGTTACACATCCATTTTTATAAACGTATAAAGCTATAGTTACATACTGTATGTGCAGGGTATACATTTCTAAAAATAACATTTACAACAAAAATAATATGTTATCAAAGATATATGTCAAAAGATTTGTATGTGTGTTTCTGTGTGTGTGTGTGTGTGTGTGTGTGTGTGTGTGTGTGTGTGTGTGTGTGTGTGTGTGTGTGTGTGTGAATGTTTCTGAAACACTGGCACAATGTGGTTAAACTGTTTCACTGATTAAAGTGTTGGTAGCTGTGTAAGAAGCAGGAGTATTGTTAATACTAAAAGACATAAGTTACCTACATTTCACTGCCCCAGAAATGGATCTAAAACTCACATATAGTTCACAGTCGCTTGAGAGTTGAACTGAGTTTTTGTAAAATTAATTTTTCTAATTTCTATCCACTGAAAGAGCAGGCTGAGGCATGATGGACTGTGATGGAAATGATCATAGGTATTTGCAGAAATTTCAAAGTAAATCCTCTACTTCCAGCTCGTGGTCTGGGATGGGGTCTTGGTCGGGCCGGGGTTTAGCTACAGGGACAAAAAGAGATTATTTTTATTTCTCTACTAGGAACTGCTTCACTTTCACTTATTCTTGTTATGGGCATCCCACTTTATGTTTCTTTAACAGTGTAACTGCTAGGCACTGACCAATGTCACCATTTTTACATCATATGGCAAAAGATTAATTGTATTTAGGCAGAATATTATTGAATTCTGCCAGACGTTTCTTATTCAGAGGTAATGAGCAGTTGAGGTGTTATTGCAATCTCTAATAGTTTTAAATAGCAGAAAAACATTTTTGTGTTAGATTGTGGAAAAAGTTGCTGCCTCTGTAAACAAGACACGACTAACACAGACTAATTCCAAAACTAATTTCAGAACTTTACATTTATTTTTGTGTTTTAATTTTAAAATGTATTATGAAACTTTACAAGGACTCACAGTGGGCAGTCAAAACAAAGGTTAAAACATGGTGCAGGTATTTCTCTACATAACCAATAATGCAACTCAACCACAGACAGTCGGGTGGAAGATTGAGAGAAAACAGTTGAAACGAGCAGCAGGTCAAAGTTTGGTATAAAGTAAATTGCTGCACTGAGTTCAACTTTGGTGGACATTGACCTGCTATTGATAAAAAGTAATAATAGCATTGAATACCTAAATTTTCCTGCCAGTAAACTTTGCAGTTAAATGAGGAAGATGCATTTTTCATGGAAACACAAAATGTCTACACTGTCAACACAACAGTTACATGTTGGACGTACCAATTGTGCATCTTTGAACCACTGCAGTACAATGGAGAATTTCTTGGCTATGGATTCTCCCCATGAAGGGCTGTGAACCTTCCGATCTAAAAGACGAAGACATTAGTTTAAACATTTAAGTCATTTTAAACTGAATTTCTGATTGTTAGTTAGGAAAGCATCCAAATATAATTTAATTTCTTACCCCAAATCTTACTAACATATACACCTGTTGCCCTATGAATGACTTCACAGGTGTACGTGCGCATGTCACTCCTTAAAATCTCCACACTATCTCTTCTCTGGCAGGTGTCGTCTTCATTTGGTAGAACTCCGGTGGTTATCAGTCCATCCTCTGCAGTTAGAATAATACCGTTCCTTCGGATCTGCAGGATGGTGTCTCTTGAATAGAAACCTGTGGCAAAGCACGTCAACCTGACGCTTGTGTCATTCTTGGTGCTTTTGGCAAACAGGTAAACATCAGGTGGAGCTGGCAGGAAAAAAAAAAAACAATTATTTAAGATAAATTGTGTTTGTCACTTGTTCATTTAAGTTATGGTTTTGTTCACACTGTTGCTGGTATCACTAGTCATGATGATCTTATTTAAGTGGCTTTTGTTGAGTGAGTATGTCTGAATTACAAAACTCAACTCAGTGTTGTCACACTGCAGGTTTTTTGTTCAGTTGTTGTTAAAATTCTCTTTTACATGTGCTTTTACTCCACTATAAAACTACTCACTGTGAGCTCACCAAGGTAATTCCTCAGGATTTATGTTACAAAGCAACTCTATGAAACGCTGCCATTGATCAAATACGAATTGTAAATACAAATCAGGACCAAGTGATATTGTGTTTCATATTTAAATTCTTCAATTAATAAAGGCACTTTTGTGATTTCTAGTAATGTAAATATAAAACAAAGAAATTCCTCTCATACTTACAGGTCAGCTTTGAGTCACTCTTTCGATAATCCATGAAACTAGTTAACCAATTCATACACTCATTTTCCAGGTAGCCTTTGATGTATTCTTTCAGGACCTGGACACCATCCCACTTCCTCTTAGTCTCAAGTGCAGCGCAATTTGGGGCAACCCAAACTAAGTCCTTGGCATCGAAGGACAAGAAGTCCTGTCCATCATAACTGTACATGTTCATGCCATCAGCGTATGTGAGTCTGCATTTCACCCTTACAGCCAACCATCCACTGAAGGACATGGATGTCTGAAAGGTTAGACAGTGAGACAGATGACTGACAAAAATAGATAAATACATTTTAATATCTGGTTTTCAGCTTAACACAAAAAGGACTCAGACAGTATTTGAAAAAAAAATACACAAAGCATAAAAGGTTTTACTTAGGAAACAGTGTTACACTTATGTAAAAAAACAACAACATGTTTTTCTATTGATTTCAAAACTCTACAGCATCAAGATTATTCATAAATTAGACATAAAAATCTATTTGTTCAGATGGATGGTTGTCAAGGACGGTCACATTACATTATTACAGGTTGTTTCTTCAACTATCTTACCGGAGTCATTTTGTCTGAATCGTTCCATCAGGATATTGATGTTGACCTTGAACCACTGCTGCTTACTCTTGCGGGACTCTGTGCCTTTGGTCCAGTATTCTGCATCAAGGTTGTTTCCATCCAGTCCTGCTTAGGAACTTTTTGCTGGTGGTCACTGTCAAAGTAATCGATCATCTTGTTATCCAGCAGTCCCATGGCTGTGAACTCATGGAAGCCCTCGAGACCAAGGGGTCTGGAGAAGGCTGTGTAGATGTATGTGAGGGAATGAAGCTCTGAAAGTCACATATTTGTAGACAAGCAGATATTTGATTAGAGTCATTATCAGAAAGTCCACCGTCAAATCCAAGTCCTGAACAAGTCATTATTTATGACTCACCATAGAAATTGCTGTTTTTTTGTTTGTTTGTTTACTTATTTGCAGGTCACACTAATGTACAGTTCAGTTTAGAAATGATCACTGCTAATTGTTACTTTTTAAAAATAACAGTGTTACGGCAAGTGTGCCTCGACTGGTAGAGAGGGTTGTCCACTTATTGCAGGGTGAAGTCAACACCAGCATGCAACACCCTTTCTCAAATAGTGTGTTAGAAAACAGACAAGGCATAAAAACACATTTTAAGCACAGATTGGATTAGAGTCACTTCTGTAAAAACTTTCATTTTGTCTGTGGCAATCGCTTCCTCCTTAGACTGTGTTCAGCTTTTCCCAGGTTTCGTTCTGTCCGGTATAAATTTAGATTCATTTCTTCAGTCACCTGGGAAGTTTGTGTTTGTGGCTTAAAGCCCCTGCCACATTTTTGTGTCCCCACATTTCTCACCAGCCTCTTCAGTATCAAACTATCAAATAAAGGTCAACGTGTCCCAAAATATGTCTAGAAAAGGCAGTTTTTGTAGTTATTCACGATGAATCAGCCCATTATTTAGCTTCTATAATTGTGTGAGGAAATGTGTAACTTACCGCTGTTCACCAACAGCTGAGTCCCAAGCAGGATGAAAAATGCACCTAAATACATTTTTAGCCCACAGTTCACTGACTTTCCACTTCTCGAACTACAGTGTGTAGATTCATGTGTTGGAAAAGAGCAACTCCTTCCTGTTTCTCTTTGCTGTTATACAGCTGTGCAGTGCGTTCATGTGCTGCTCCTAATTAAGGAGGAAAATACAAAGTCTTTCACTGGTTAAACCTACTAACATGCACGAACTGCTCTTTCTGTTTCACACTGTAAATCAACAAGTTGTTTTCTCTGGTTATGAAAATAAATTTGCAACGTGTAGACTGTGTTTTCAACATGCATCTGTCGTTTATGAAATTCCCAAAACCAAACAATTAAACACATTACTACTGTACTTCCTCATCATTTTCACTTGGATTTTTGCGGTGGTCCTGCCCCAATAAGCACATTCAACGACAGGCTTCAACTAAATCCACTGTCCCCAATAGACTATAGACCCCCCACACCCCCCAGGCCGTGTTAGCGCCGTTCACACGGGCTAACGCACGTTAGCTTAACGTTACAGCTACATTAGCCCCAAAATAAATCAAAGCGCGGTGAACGACAGCTCGGTGTCTCCAGCGGTGCTTTCGGTCAGATGATCGCTCTGTTCCTCCGTGGTATGAGGCGGAGATGAAACCCAAACACAACCAAACAAACCCTCGATAAACCGAAGCTCCGCCTAGTGACGTCATGCCGTACTGTGCGCGTGTAAACCAAAAACTACAGAAACCTTTGTTTTTGTCACACCACAGTTTAAACCAGTGTTTTCTGAGTCTGTGCCTACAGTCATACACTCTGTGTTGACATTCACGACTTTTCAAACAAAAAGGTTCCTATAGTCAAAAACAATTGTCAGGATAATATTTGCCAACATAAATGTTTCTAAGGCAGGAAGCTAATATACACTCCAGCATTTTACCACCTTATTATTGTAATATTATGATACTAAAATTAGAAAACTACTGCATGTTCCCTTTTGTGAAAAAGTTAAAACAAAACAATAGCAGACGAAAGTTAATTGCATAAAATGTATTTCAAAAAGCCCTTTAATGAATTTATTTCATTTTTTATAATACTGACAAGATTGTAAACAGTAATTGTGGCCTGTGTTACACATCCATTTTTATAAACGTATAAAGCTATAGTTACATACTGTATGTGCAGGGTATACATTTCTAAAAATAACATTTACAACAAAAATAATATGTTATCAAAGATATATGTCAAAAGATTTGTATGTGTGTTTATGATTTGTGATGTGTGTTTCTGTGTGTGTGTGTGTGTGTGTGTGGGAATGTTTCTGAAACACTGGCACAATGTGGTTAAACTGTTTCACTGATTAAAGTGTTGGTAGCTGTGTAAGAAGCAGGAGTATTGTTAATACTAAAAGACATAAGTTACCTACATTTCACTGCCCCAGAAATGGATCTAAAACTCACATATAGTTCACAGTTGCTTGAGACTTGAACTAAGTTTTTGTAAAATTAATTTTTCTAATTTCTATCCACTGAAAGAGCAGGCTGAGGCATGATGGACTGTGATGGAAATGATCATAGGTATTTGCAGAAATTTCAAAGTAAATCCTCTACTTCCAGCTCGTGGTCTGGGATGGGGTCTTGGTCGGGCCGGGGTTTAGCTACAGGGACAAAAAGAGATTATTTTTATTTCTCTACTAGGAACTGCTTCACTTTCACTTATTCTTGTTATGGGCATCCCACTTTATGTTTCTTTAACAGTGTAACTGCTAGGCACTGACCAATGTCACCATTTTTACATCATATGGCAAAAGATTAATTGTATTTAGGCAGAATATTATTGAATTCTGCCAGACGTTTCTTATTCAGAGGTAATGAGCAGTTGAGGTGTTATTGCAATCTCTAATAGTTTTAAATAGCAGAAAAACATTTTTGTGTTAGATTGTGGAAAAAGTTTCTGCTTCAGTAAACAAAGACACCTGGTGTAAAGTAAATTCAACTTTGGTGAACTTTGACCTTCTATTGATAAAAAGTAATAATAGCCTTGAATACCTAAATTTTCCTGCCAGAAAACTTGCAGTTAAATGAGGAAGATGCGTTTTTCATGGAATCACAAAATGTCAAATGACTAATACTCCATCAGTCTACACTGTCAACGGTTACATGTTACACGTACCAATTGTGCATCTCCTACAAAACACCACTAGCATGGCCGCCATTGTCAGAGCCACAGCAGTAAACCGCACTATGTTGGCTATGAATACTCCCCATGAAGGGCTGTGAACCTTCGGATCTGAAAGACAAAGACTTTCGTTTTAAAATTAAAGTCATTCTAAACTGTTAATTAGGAAAAGCAGCAACCAAACACATCCAAATATAATTTAATTTCTTACCCCAAATCTTACTAACATATACACCTGTTGCCCTATGAATGACTTCACAGGTGTACGTGCGCATGTCACTCCTTAAAATCTCCACACTATCTCTTCTCTGGCAGGTGTCGTCTTCATTTGGTAGAACTCCGGTGGTTATCAGTCCATCCTCTGCAGTTACAATAGTACCGTTCCTTCGGATCTGCAGGATGGTGTCTCTTGAATAGAAATCTGTGGCAAAGCACGTCAACCTGACGCTTGTGTCAGTCTTGGTGCTTTTGGCAAACAGGTACAAATCAGGTGGAGCTGGCAGGAAAAAAAAAAACAATTATTTAAGATAAATTGTGTTTGTCACTTGTTCATTTAAGTTATGGTTTTGTTCACACTGTTGCTGGTATCACTAGTCATGATGATCTTATTTAAGTGGCCTTTGTTGAGTGAGTATGTCTGAATTACAAAACTCAACTCAGTGTTGTCACACTGCAGGTTTTTTGTTCAGTTGTTGTTAAAATTCTCTTTTACATGTGCTTTTACTCCACTATAAAACACTGTTCTGTATGTTCTATTCACTGTGAGCTCACAGCTGACTCAGTAAATCAACTAAAATGCAGAATTGCTCAATGCTGGTGAACATAAAACTCTATAAAATAGCCTTGAGTCATACATACAGTTGTACTTACAGGTCAGCTTTGAGTCACTCTTTCGATAATCCATGAAACTAGTTAACCAATTCATACACTCATTTTCCAAGTAGCCTTTGGTGTATTCTTTCAGGACCTGGACACCATCCCACTTCCACTTGGTCTCGACTGCAGCAGCATTTGGGGCAACCCAAACTAATGCCTTGTGATCGAAGGACAAAAAGTCCTGTCCATCATAACTGTACATGTTCATGCCATCGATGAATGTAAGTTTGCCGTCAGGCTGCATTTTACCCTTACAGCCAACCATCCACTGAAGGACATGGATGTCTGAAAGGTTAGACAGTGAGACAGATGAAATAGATAAATACATTTTGATATCTGGTTTTCAGCTTAGCACAAAAAGGAGTCAGACAGTATTAGAAAAAAACACACACAAAGCATAAGAGGTTTTACTTAGGAAACAAATTAAAGTTTCTCACTTATGTAAAAAACAACAACATGTTTTTCTCTTGATTTCAGCAGCACAGCATCAAGATTAGTCATAACATAAAAATCTATTTGTTCATATGGAAGGATGTAAAGGACGGTCACTTTACGTTTTTACAGGTTGTTTCTTCAACTATCTTACCAGAGTCATTTTGTCTGAATCGTTCCATCAGGATATTGATGTTGACCTTGAACCACTGCTGCTTACTCTTGCGGGACTCTGTGCCTTTGTTCCAGTAATCTTCCCTAAGGTTGTTTTGCATCCAGTCCTGCTTAGGAACTTTTTGCTGGTGGTCACTGTCAAAGTAGTCGATCATCTTGTTATCCAGCAGTCCCATGGCTGTGAACTCATGGAAGCCCTCGAGACCGAGGGGTCTGGAGAAGGCTGTGTAGATGTATGTGAGGGAATGAAGCTCTGAAAGTCACAAACACACAGATATTTGTAGACAAGTAGATATGGGTTCAACTTATTTGTAACCACTTAATTTCTCTCGCCCAGTGACACTGCTGGCCAGCCAAGATTTGAACTTGTGACCTTCTAGCTGTGAGATAACAGGTGGCATTGATAGTACTTCAGATACCAGAGTTGGGACAAAGTCATTGAGTTGCAAGGCTCTTGACTACAGTCCCAAGTCAAGTCCAAGTCCTGGGCTTTATGTTGTGAGTCATAAATAAAGTCATAATTGATGACTCACCAAAGAAATTGCTGTTTTGTTGCTTTTTTACATATTTGCAGGTAATGCTAATGTACATTTTATTTGAGTTTTTTTGTCCTTTCAGCTTATCGTGTGAGTTCAATGTAGCCACACCGGATCATTGTCCGCGTGTTGATTTGGAACAGTTTTCACCGCATACCCTTCCTGACGCAACCCTCTCCAATTTCTACCGGGCTTAGCTTGTGTGGTTTTCCTCCGGGTGCTCTGGTTTCCTCCCATAGTCCAAAGAAAGTTTGGTTAATTGGTGAACTGCCTGTAGGTGTGAGTGTGAGTAGTTGTCTGTCTTTGTATTGTATTTCCTATATCTTTGTTTGTGCCAGTCACGAAGAAATTCCGTCAGCATGGGACACACAGACAACCTGAAAACATTAGACCTCTTGCCACGACTGTCACAGGTGCACAGGCATTTCAACTTATATTATATATTATATTTCAACTTCAGATTTTGTCTATACAAACTTGAGAGAACGTTTTGTATCAAACTTTTTTGTTGCTTTTGTTTTTTGGACACAGTTTGACCATAACTGCATGTTTTATGTGTGTTTCCACATGATAGTGTATGTTTCCTCACAGTTCTTTATGGGTAGGTAGGTTATTTAAACTACAGTAGTGATGTAACGTCACTTGTCATGTTAGTCTTTCTATAGATATTCTGCACTTCTCTACAACTTCCCTGTTAACCATGGTCATGTATAGTTGCTGGTTTCCTTCCCTTTTATCATTAACGCAGGGAACATATAACTCTGATCTTTAATATTTCATGTTAAGTTATCTGTATGATATTCATAGTCCTTAGAGTCATTCTGTGAGGACATTCTTCATCTCTTTGTAATTGTTTTGAGCTTCTTTGCTCATTTTGTATCTCTTTCCAGGTCATGTCCTTCGACCTATCCCCAGCAGGCCCACTCAGCAATACACTTTAATACTTCATCCAACTAGTGAGACTGAGGTCAGTGGACATTTCTAAAACAGCATTCAGCACCCTCACTCAAAGTGTTAAAAAGCTGAAATAGCATAAAAACTGAAATAAAGTACATTATAAATAAACATTTTACTTCCTCAAAATGTTTTTCTGTGGCAGTAGCTTCCTGCAAACTGCAAACGTTTTCACGAATGCTTGAGGAAATTTATAACTTACCGCTGTTCACCAGTAGCTGAGTCCCAAGCAGAATGAAAAATGCAATTGAATACATTTCAAACTCACAGTTGACTGACTTTCCACTTGTAAAACGACGCTTTGTAGATTCATCTGTCGAAAATCACTGAGTCCTTCCTGCTTCTCTTTGCTATTATAAGAGCAGCAGGTGAAAGCACCACCCAGTTGGTAAGAGTTGCAAAATATGAAAGACTAAAGACTAGTAACCAAAATGCTGTCAATTAAAAACAATTCCAAAGGAAACATTTATACTTCAATTCAATTCAATTCAACTTTATTTATATAGCGCCAATTTACAACAAAGTCATCTCAAGGCACTTTACAGAATAAAGTCCAGACTACACAAGTATGTAGAAGCAACCCAACAAATCCCCCTTGAGCAAGCCCTAGGCAACAGTGGAGAGGAAAAACTCCCTTTAATGGGAGAAACCTCCAGCAGAACCAGGCTCAGGGTGGGCGGCCATCTGCCTTGACCGGTTGGGGTGAGTGGAAAGTGAAGAGAGAAAAGAAAAGAGCAATGAAAAGCAACAACAAAACAACAACAAAAAGCAACAACAAGAAAAGCAACAACAAAACAACAAAAAAGCAACAACAAAGCATTGCACAGGTTGTAGGACACAGAATTAATGGTATACAGTGGTGACAAATAAATGTATAGAGAAAAGCTAGTTCAGGTTGAGTGAGCAGTTTTAACTATAAGCTTTATCAAAACGGAAAGTTTTAAGCCTAGTCTTAAAAGTAGAGAGGGTGTCTGCTCCCCGAATTTGGATTGGAAGCTGGTTCCACAGGAGAGGAGCTTGATAGCTAAAGGCTCTGCCTCCCATTCTACTTTTGCAAACTCTGGGAACCACAAGTAGGCCTGTATTCTGGGATCGAAGTGGTCTAATCGGGTGATACAGAACTATGAGATCTTTTAAATATGATGGAGCTTGACCATTAAGAGCTTTGTATGTAAGGAGGAGGGTTTTGAACTCTATTCTAGATTTTATGGGAAGCAAATGGAGAGAAGCTAGTGAAGGTGAAATATGATCTCTTGCTAGTTCCAGTCAGCACTCTTGCTGCAGCATTTTGGATTAATTGAAGGCTTTTTAGAGAGTTATTAGGACACCCCAGAAGTAGGGAATTACAGTAGTCCAACCTAGAAGTAACAAATGCATGGACCAGTTTTTCGGCATCACTTTGAGACAGGATGCTTCTAATGTTAGCAATGTTCTGTAGGTGGAAGAAGGCTGTTCTAGAGATTTGTCTTATATGTGTGTAAACGCCAAATCCTGGTCAAAAATAACTCCAAGGTTCCTCACCGCAGTACTGGAGGCCAAAGTTATGTCATCTAAAGTAATTATATTGTTAGACATCATATTTCTCATGTTTTTAGGCCCAAAGAGGGTGATTTCAGTTTTGTCTGAATTTAGAAGTAGGAAATTGTAGGACATCTAGGTCTTTATGTCTTTTAGACATGCTTCAAGTTTGACTAATTGGTTAGTATCTTCTGGTTTCACAGATAAATAGAGCTGGGTATCATCTGCATAGCAGTGGAAGTTCATGGAATGTTTCCTAATAATTTTAAAGGTGACATATACAGATTAAAAAGTATTGGTCCTAGCACAGAGCCCTGTGGAACTCCATAGCTAACTTTGGTGCATAAAGAAGAGTCATCATTAACATGAACAAGTTGGAATCTGTCTGACAGATAAGATTTAAACCAATGCAGTGTGGTTCCTTTAATCCCAAATCCATGTTCTAGTCTCTGTAATAAAATGTTGTGGTCAATGGTGTCAAATGCGGCACTAAGGTCTAGTAAGACGAGTATGGACACAAGTCCATTATCTGAAGCCAGGAGAAGATCATTGGTGACTTTTACCAGTGCTGTTTCTATACTGTGATGAGCTCTAAATAATCTTCATTGGTTTAGTTCATTGAACAGATTCTTTAGGCTCAAACTCAGGTTCCATTGAGAAAACTGTCAGCAGGTTAACTTCCTAGTTAAAGTATCACAGTAACTGACAAATTTTTGTTTTCTGGAAAACCAACATTTAGGATCAAGTGTTTTCATTAAACCCCTTCAACATGCTTAAGAGTCTCGTAACTGCTGCCACACACAGATTTCTTCTTCATAAACCTGGACATATCTCTCTTTGAGTACAGCTCAGCAAACAGCTGATTTCAAAATGATTTAATTAATGGATCACACACAAAGAGAACACGTAATAATCTAGTAGTTTACCAACAGACAAGAAACAGGTTAAAATCTGCTATTTGTAGGCACGAAAAATAAAATATGCCATTGCATCAAAATAGTAATGACTTACATTAGTCAACATTCCTAATCTGATTAACTGCTTTAAATATTCCAAGCTACCACCACAAACCATTAAAATTGCACTTCAACCATGTACTTCCTCAAATACTGTTTTTAATTGTTAGATTTCCAATTCAATTCATTTAAACCCTTTTGTGTGAACCTCAGAGATGTTTTCATATAGGAAGAACCTCTGTATCACCATAAAATTAGCCTCCCTCTTTCAACACACTTAACTCTTTAACCCACTTTGAATGCTTTCACTTAATTGACAACACAATAAACACCTGGTCCATCCAGGTTTGATTATCTGAAGGTTGAGACATGCAACCAGATCTTTCTTCTTGGTAACGTTGGAAACGTTTTATTTAGGACACAGTTATGTCCTACAAGGTTGTCCTTTCTTTCTCACCTGCCTTGAACAGGCCTGTTGTCTGGATAATAAGGGGTCAGAGTGGAGTAGAGTCATAATCTAAAGTGGTCTTACTCTTTCTGGATGGATGGATGAAAGGGCAGCATGAAAAATGGGAGACAGATTGAGCCTGAGGCCTCCTCCTCTGTTGAGAGAAGGATTCCCCATGTGAACACTCTCTCCTTCCACTTTTTCCTCAAATGAGGTGGTCCTGAGGTGTTGCTTCTCCTGTGCTGGGCCTCTTGTGTTTTCTGTAATGTAGAGCTCTGCATACACAGCTTACTCTATATTGCTGTGCTTGTGTTTGGATTTTTCGGTCTCTCGGGTGGATGAGTCTCTGTGTCAATGTGATAGTGGTTTGGAAATAAACAGGTATGTGGTGTTTTCTGAAAATCTGTTGGAGAAGCTCCAGCCAGGTTTTTCCTTTCACAAACTCTAATCCTTCTGCTGGATCTGGACGCGATCTTGATTAAGGCCCATTTAGGAAAACCACAGACCTTGAGAGTTGTCCTCAGATGTCTGTCTTCCTTCTTTTCAGGTAACACCAATGTACAGTTCAGTTTAGAAATTATCACTGCTAATTAGGACTTTTTCAAAATAACAGTGTTTATGCAACTGTGCCTCAACTGGAGGGTTGTCCACGTATTGCAGGGTGAATTCAACACCAGCATGCAACATCCTTGCGTATATGAAATGTTAGAAAGCTGGAAAAGGATAAAAACACATTTTAAGCACAAATTGGATCCACTTCTGTAAAAACTCTCATTTTCTCTGTGGCAATAGTTTCCTCCTTAGACTGTGTTCAGCTTTTCCCAGGTTTCGTTCTGTCCTGTATAAATTTAGATTCATTTCTTCAGTCACCTGGGAAGTTTGTGTTTGTGGCTTAAAGCCCCTGCCACATTTTTGTGTTCCCACATTTCTCATCAGCCTCTTCAGTATCAAACTATCAAATAAAGGTCAAAGTGTCCCAAAATATGTCTAGAAAAGGCAGTTTTTGTAGTTATTCACGTTGAATCAGTCCATTATTTAGCTTCTATAATTGTGTGAGGAAATGTGTAACTTCCCAAGCAGGATGAAAAATGCACCTGAATACATTTTTAACCTACAGTTCACTGACTTTCCACTTCTCGAACTACAGTCTGTAGATTCATGTGTTGGAAATGACCAACTCCTTCCTGTTTCTCTTTGCTGTTGAAGTTTCCAAAACCAAACACAGTTACATTAAACACATTACTACTGTAGTTCCTCATCTTTTTCAGATGGATTTTTGTGGTGGTCCTTCCCCAATAAGCACATTCAGTGACAGGCTACAAGTAACTAACTTCTGCAAGTAACTAACTTCTGTAGTTGAGGATGATGAAAACTTGTATCTACCTTTAAACTGTATCTTTGTAGGAGGCAAAAAACATTAGGAACGTGGCAGGTTCCAACCAGAAACCAAACATATGTCAGAGCCTGTAATGTGAATAGATTTCACATTTAGGGGGTTTTGGGACTCCTGGGGCTAATGCAACCGCAAGGGGGCACAAGCCAGTGTCTTCTTGTGCCAGTCCCAAGTCTGGATAAATGCAGAGGGTTGTGGCAGGAAGGGCATCCGACGTAAAACACATGCCAAACCAAACATGCGAATCGTGACAAAGACTTCCATACCGGATCGGTCGGGGCCCGGGTTAACAACGACCGCCACCGGTGCTGTTGACCTACAGGGTACCGGTGGAAATTGGACTACTGTTGGTCAAAGACGAAGAAGAAGAGGAGGAAGGTGTGTTCGTAGGCAGAGAGAGAAGAGGAAAGCTAAGAATGTAGGACTGACAGTAGGGACTTTGAATGTTGGTACTATGACAGGGAAGGCTAGGGAGTTGATCGACATGATGCAGAGAAGGAAGGTGGACATACTGTGTGTCCAGGAGACCAGGTGGAAAGGTAGCAAGGCTAGAAGCTTAGGAGCAGGGTTTAAGTTGTTTTACCATGGGTCAGATAGGAAGAGAAATGGAGTAGGAGTTATATTGAAAGAGGATTTTGTGAGGAATGTTCTAGAGGTGAAAAGAGTATCAGACAGGTTGATGAGTCTGAAGCTGGAAGTTGAAGGGGTGATGTTCAATGTTGTGAGTGGTTATGCCCCACAGGTAGGATGTGAGTTAGAAGAGAAGGAGAAATTCTGGAGTGAGTTAGATGAAGTGATGCAGAGCATCCCCAGAGGTGAGAGAGTGGTGATTGGTGCAGATTTCAATGGGCATGTAGGTGAAGGGAACAGAGGTGATGAGACAGTTATGGGCAGGTTTGGTGTTCAGGACAGGAACGCAGAAGGTCAGATGGTGGTTGACTTTGCAAAGAGGATGGAAATGGCTGTAGTAAACACTTTCTTTCAGAAGAGGCAGGAACATAGGGTGACGTACAAGAGCGGAGGTAGAAACACTCAGGTAGACTACATCTTGTGTAGACATTGTAATCTGAAAGAGATCAGTGACTGTAAAGCATTGGTAGGGGAGAGTGTAGCCAGACAACACAGGATGGTGGTTTGTAAAATGATACTGGTGGTGAGGAAGATAAGGAGGACTAAGGCAGAGCAGAGGACAAAGTGGTGGAAGTTGAAAAAGGAAGAATGTCGTTTAGTTTTCAGAGAGGAGCTGAGACAGACTCTGGGTGGTTTGGAGGTGCTTCCAGATGACTGGACTACTACAGCTAATTTGATCAGGGAGACAGGTAGGAGGGTACTCGGTGTGTCATCTGGAAAGAGGAAAGCGGACAAGGAGACTTGGTGGTGGAACGAGGAAGTTCAGGAGTGTATACAGAGAAAGAGGTTAGCTAAGAAGAAGTGGGACACTGAGAGGACTGAAGAGAGTAGACAGGAGTACAGGGAGATACAGCGTAAGGTGAAGATAGAGGTGGCAAAGGCCAAACAAAGAGCATATGAGGACTTGTATGTTAGGTTGGACACTAAAGAGGGAGAGGTGGATTTGTACAGGTTGGCCAGACAAAGAGATAGAGATGGAAAGGATGTGCAGCAGGTTAGGGTGATTAAAGATAAGGATGGAAATGTATTGACAGGTGCCAGGAGTGTGATGGGAAGATGGAAGGAGAACTTTGAAGAGTTGATGAACGAGGAAAATGAAAGGGAACGAAGAGTAGAAGAGGTGACTGGTGTGGAGCAGGAAGTAGCAAAGATTAGTAAGAGTGAAGTGAGGAGGACATTGAAGAGGATGAAGAGTGGAAAGGCAGTTGGTCCTGATGACATACCTGTGGAGGTATGGAAGTGTCTAGGAGAGGTGGCAGTAGAGTTTTTGACTAGTTTGTTTAACAAGATCTTGGAGAGTGAGAGGATGCCAGAGGACTGGAGGAAAAGTGTACTGGTACCAATTTTTAAGAACAAGGGAGATGTGCAGAGCTGTGGCAACTACAGAGGAATAAAGCTGATGAGTCACACAATGAAGTTGTGGGAAAGAGTAGTGGAAGCTCAGCTAAGGGCAGAGGTGAACATTTGTGAGCAGCAATATGGTTTCATGCCTAGAAAGAGTACAACAGATGCAGTATTTGCTTTGAGGATGCTGATGGAGAAGTACAGAGAAGGTCAGAGGGAGTTGCATTGTGTCTTCGTAGATTTAGAAAAAGCGTATGACAGGGTGCCGAGAGAGGAGCTGTGGTATTGTATGAGGACGTCTGGAGCGGCAGAGAAGTATGTTAGAGTGGTGCAGGACATGTATGAGAGCTGTAAGACAGTGGTGAGGTGCTGTAGGTGTGACAGAAGAGTTCAAGGTGGAGGTGGGTCTGCATCAAGGATCGGCTTTGAGCCCCTTCTTGTTTGCTCTGGTGATGGACAGACTGACAGATGAGGTTAGACAAGAATCTCCCTGGACTATGATGTTTGCAGATGACATTGTTATTTGTAGTGAGAGCAGGGAGCAGGTGGAGGAAAATCTAGAGAGGTGGAGGTCTGCTCTGGAAAACAGAGGAATGAAGCTTAGCCGCAGCAAGATAGAATACATGTGTGTCAATGAGAGGGACCCAGGTGGAATGGTGAGGTTACAGGGAGCAGAGGTGAAGAAGGTGCAGGACTTTAAGTACTTAGGGTCAACGGTTCAGAGCAACGCAGAGTGTGGAAAAGAGGTGAAGAGGCGAGTGCAGGCAGGTTGGAACGGGTGGAGAAAAGTGTCAGGTGTGTTGTGTGATAAAAGAGTATCAGCGAGAATGAAAGGAAAGGTGTTCAAGACGGTGGTGAGACCAGCGATGTTGTTCGGCTTAGAGACAGTGGCACTGAAGAAAAGACAGGAGGCAGAGCTGGAGGTAGCAGAGCTTAAGATGTTGAGGTTCTCTTTGGGAGTGACGAGGATGGACAGGATCAGGAATGAGGACATCAGAGGGACAGCTCAGAGAGGCCAGATTGAGGTGGTTTGGACACGTTCAGAGGAGAAACTGTGAATATATCGGTAGAAGGATGCTGAGGTTGGAGCTGCCAGGCAGGAGGTCTAGAGGAAGAGCAAAGAGGAGATTTATGGATGTAGTGAGGGAGGACATGAAGTTAGTTGGTGTGAGTGAAGAGGATGCAGAGGATAGAGTTAGATGGAGGCACATGATTCGCTGTGGCGACTCCTGAAAGGGAGCAGCCGAAAGGAAAAGAAGAAGAAGGGACTCCTGGGGCTGTTGCCTAATGTACATGCAAGATGTTATCCAATGAATTACTTCCATTCCACTGAGCTTGTTTCTGGCTAAATGTCATATCCAAATGCAATAGAACATTGTTCTGAGACTGATTTCCAGATGAAGTGTCATGCGTTTGGTGTTTTTCCTTACATTCGGTTTCTATTGTCTCTCTTGTCATGTCGTCATCATCTAATTAGCCAAAACTACACTGATGATGATCTTGTCATGGAGGACTAGGTTCAGCATGGCCACTGTAAGCGGCCTGCAGCTACACAGCCAAATGGGATAAACTGTGTACAGAGGTGGTTGATATACACAAACTTGGATTCCATCAGTACATTGATTTTTCCACCCTCACAAAAGGGCATATTCTGGACTTAATCTGTTGTCCTGGTCTCACTGCATCCAAACTGACAGCTGATGAACTTCAAGGAACTGACCATTTCCTCCTCTCATTCAACGTCACACTCTGCCTCTCTTTAATAAGCCACCACGTCTCATTTCAGAATATTAAAACATTAATAGTGATACTCTGTTCTCTACAACCGACAATTTTCTTATTCCGGACTGTCTCTCCACCCCTGATGACCTGTTAGCTCAGTATAATAATGATTTAATCAACCTTCTTTATTCTCTTGCCCAAGTGAAAACCTGGTTTCCTTTTCTCAAACTGCTTCCTGGTTTACCCCTGATCTCCTGGCAGTGAAAGCCAAAGGTCAACAACCTGAGTGACTCTTTAGGAAAAGTGGACTTAACATTGACAAAAACGTGCACAAAACCCACATATTACACCACGAGGACTCAATTTCTCAAACAAAATCAAGCTACTTTTCCGATACTAAGACACTGTTTTCTTTATTAAATAAACTTCTCCAACCAGCAGACTCCTTAACTCAACTGACACCTGTAACTCCTTAATGCTGTTTTTCAATGAAAAAACTCATCTCATAACATTTACCAGCACCTACGTTCTAATCCTCCACCTGTCTCCTCTTCTGAACCGAAACACACTGTCATCCCTTCTCCATTCTCCAACTGCCCGATGCTTCATAAATCCAAGCCCTCTAATACTGTCCGTTCTCCCTGATAGACTATACTCCATTGGCATCACTCGCACCCCCCTAGACTTGTTTCACTCGTATCTCTCAGGCCGCACTCAGTCCATCCATCTCAAATCCTTCAGTTCCTGTTTGCTCCAGGGCTCTGTCTCTTCATCACTTATCTCCTTCACCTTGGCAACATTTTTCACAAATTCAAAATACATTTCCACTGCTTTGCTAATGACACCCAGCTTTACCTATCCAGCAAACCCAACTCCACACTCCCACCCTCCTCCCTTAGCAACTGTTAATCTGGAATAAAATCCTGGTTCACCTCAAACCTCCTAAAATTAAACAGTGATAAAACTGGTCTCCTCCTTATTGGCACAAAATCCACATTATGCAAAGCAAAGGAGTTTTTCCCTCACAATCGACAACTCGTCTGTTTCCCCCTCCCCTCAGGTTGAGTCTGAGTGTCATCTTTGGCACCTCGTTATTCTTCCAATCCCACAGTAATAATATCACAGGTCTGTTAATTTCCATTTACGTAACATTCATTATCTCCGTCCATCCCTCATCGTCTCAATTCTCGTTCACAGCCTGGTCGTCTTCGTATTGACTATTGCAACTCTCTCCTCTTCAGCCTCCCTCATAAATCCCTTGATGAGCTCCATCTGGTTCAAACAACCACCAAAATGTCCTGATTTCATCACATCACCCTTCTCCTTCACCACCTCCACTGGCTCCCGGTTAAATACAGAATTGACTTCTAAATCCTTGTGGACACCTTCAAGTCCATCCACAAGCTTGCCCCTCTAGATCTGTCTGATCTCTTCCACATTGCCACCTCCTCCTGCTCTCTCAGATCACTGTGCCCCCTTCTTGCCTCAGCACCTCTGGAATTCACTCCCATTGGACATAAGCTAAACAGTGAGTCTCTTCTGGTCTTGAAATCCAGAATCAAAACCTACCTGTTTAAGATGTTTGTACAGTGTCCTCAAGCATTTTGAAATCTTCTTCTTTTCCTTTCGGCTGCTCCCTTTCAGGTGTCGCCACAGCGAATCATGTGCCTCCATCTAACTCTATCCTCTGCATCCTCTTCACTCACACCAACTAACTTCATGTCCTCCCTCACTACATCCATAAATCTCCTCTTTGGTCTTCCTCTAGACCTCCTGCCTGGCAGCTCCAACCTCAGCATCCTTCTACCGATATATTCACAGTTTCTCCTCTGAACGTGTCCAAACCACCTCAATCTGGCCTCTCTGACTTTATCTCCAACACATCTAACATGAGCTGTCCCTCTGATGTACTCATTCCTGATCCTTTCCATCCTCGTCACTCCCAAAGAGAACCTCAACATCTTAAGCTCTGCTACCTCCAGCTCTGCCTCCTGTCTTTTCTTCAGTGCCACTGTCTCTAAGCCGAACAACATCGCTGGTCTCACCACCGTCTTGAACACCTTTCCTTTCATTCTCGCTGATACTCTTTTATCACACAACACACCTGACACTTTTCTCCACCCGTTCCAACCTGCCTGCACTCGCCTCTTCACCTCTTTTCCACACTCTGCGTTGCTCTGAACCGTTGACCCTAAGTACTTAAAGTCCTGCACCTTCTTCACCTCTGCTCCCTGTAACCTCACCATTCCACCTGGGTCCCTCTCATTGACACACATGTATTCTATCTTGCTGCGGCTAAGCTTCATTCCTCTGTTTTCCAGAGCAGACCTCCACCTCTCTAGATTTTCCTCCACCTGCTCCCTGCTCTCACTACAAATAACAATGTCATCTGCAAACATCATAGTCCAGGGAGATTCTTGTCTAACCTCATCTGTCAGTCTGTCCATCACCAGAGCAAACAAGAAGGGGCTCAAAGCCGATCCTTGATGCAGACCCACCTCCACCTTGAACTCTTCTGTCACACCTACAGCACCTCACCACTGTCTTACAGCTCTCATACATGTCCTGCACCACTCTAACATACTTCTCTGCCGCTCCAGACGTCCTCATACAATACCACAGCTCCTCTCTCGGCACCCTGTCATACGCTTTTTCTAAATCTACGAAGACACAATGCAACTCCCTCTGACCTTCTCTGTACTTCTCCATCAGCGTCCTCAAAGCAAATACTGCATCTGTTGTACTCTTTCTAGGCATGAAACCATATTGCTGCTCACAAATGTTCACCTCTGCCCTTAGCTGAGCTTCCACTACTCTTTCCCACAACTTCATTGTGTGACTCATCAGCTTTATTCCTCTGTAGTTGCCACAGCTCTGCACATCTCCTTGTTCTTAAAAATTGGTACCAGTACACTTTTCCTCCAGTCCTCTGGCATCCTCTCACTCTCAAGATCTTGTTAAACAAACTAGTCAGAAACTCTACTGCCACCTCTCCTAGACACTTCCATACCTCCACAGGTATGTCATCAGGACCAACTGCCTTTCCACTCTTCATCCTCTTCAATGTCCTCCTCACTTCACTCTTACTAATCTTTGCTACTTCCTGCTCCACACCAGTCACCTCTTCTACTCTTCGCCCTTTCATTTTCCTCGTTCATCAACTCTTCAAAGTTCTCCTTCCATCTTCCCATCACACTCCTGGCACCTGTCAATACATTTCCATCCTTATCTTTAATCACCCTAACCTGCTGCACATCCTTTCCATCTCTATCTCTTTGTCTGGCCAACCTGTACAAATCCACCTCTCCCTCTTTAGTGTCCAACCTAACATACAAGTCCTCATATGCTCTTTGTTTGGCCTTTGCCACCTCTATCTTCACCTTACGCTGTATCTCCCTGTACTCCTGTCTACTCTCTTCAGTCCTCTCAGTGTCCCACTTCTTCTTAGCTAACCTCTTTCTCTGTATACACTCCTGAACTTCCTCGTTCCACCACCAAGTCTCCTTGTCCGCTTTCCTCTTTCCAGATGACACACCGAGTACCCTCCTACCTGTCTCCCTGATCAAATTAGCTGTAGTAGTCCAGTCATCTGGAAGCACCTCCAAACCACCCAGAGTCTGTCTCAGCTCCTCTCTGAAAACTAAACGACATTCTTCCTTTTTCAACTTCCACCACTTTGTCCTCTGCTCTGCCTTAGTCCTCCTTATCTTCCTCACCACCAGTATCATTTTACACACCACCATCCTGTGTTGTCTGGCTACACTCTCCCTACCAATGCTTTACAGTCACTGATCTCTTTCAGATTACAACATCTACACAAGATGTAGTCTACCTGAGTGCTTCTCCTCCGCTCTTGTACGTCACCCTATGTTCCTGCCTCTTCTGAAAGAAAGTGTTTACTACAGCCATTTCCATCCTCTTTGCAAAGTCAACCACCATCTGACCTTCTGCGTTCCTGTCCTGAACACCAAACCTGCCCATAACTGTCTCATCACCTCTGTTCCCTTCACCTACATGCCCATAGAAATCTGCACCAATGACCACTCTCTCACCTCTGGAGATGCTCTGCATCACTTCATCTAACTCACTCCAGAATTTCTCCTTCTCTTCTAACTCACATCTTACCTGTGGGGCATAACCACTCACAACATTGAACATCACCCCTTCAACTTCCAGCTTCAGACTCATCAACCTGTCTGATACTCTTTTCACCTCTAGAACATTCCTCACCAACTCCTCTTTCAGGATAACTCCTACTCCATTTCTCTTCCTATCTGACCCATGGTAGAACAACTTAAACCCTGCTCCTAAGCTTCTAGCCTTGCTACCTTTCCACCTGGTCTCCTGGACACACAGTATGTCCACCTTCCTTCTCTGCATCATGTCGATCAACTCCCTAGCCTTCCCTGTCATAGTACCAACATTCAAAGTCCCTACTGTCAGTCCTACATTCTTAGCTTTCCTCTTCTCTCTCTGCCTACGAACACACCTTCCTCCTCTTCTTCTTCGTCTTCGACCAACAGTAGTCCAATTTCCACCGGTACCCTGTAGGTCAACAGCACCGGTGGTGGTCGTTGTTAACCCGGGCCCCGACCGATCCGGTATGGAAGTCTTTGTCACGATTCGCATGTTTGGTTTGGCATGTGTTTTACGTCGGATGCCCTTCCTGCCACAACCCTCTGCATTTATCCAGACTTGGGACTGGCACAAGAAGACACTGACTTGTGCCCCCTTGCGGTTGCATTTCCTCAAGCATTTTGAAAGGTGCTTATAAATGAAATGTATTATTATTATAAACTTAGTCAAATAAAATAGCAAATATTACTTAAAAGTCCAAAGTACTCCACTAAGCAAACATTGTATTTTAAGCAATATTGATTATAGTAATTATTTTTTTAAATTACGATCCAAAATCCCTCTGGGTAAATGTGGAGCTGATTTTAACCCTATATTTGCTGACAGGTGGTTTAACACATATTAAATGTATTAATTAATATGTGTTTTTAAGTTAAAAAACATCATGTGGTGTTAATCTCAGAGAAAGTGTATATTTAAATATAAAACCGTATTTGTGACAATCGCAGTTCATCAGGATGCAGGAAAAAAAATGTTAGAGCTCTGGCAGAAACCAAATGAAACACTTTAATTAAAGATGATTCCATGCAGATTTACTTAAGTTGTTTATTCATACATTTTCATTTCAAAAAGAGCAAAATGCAGAAATCTTTGGATTCAGAAGAAAAAGGTGAACCAGAAAATTGCTACTTTATTTATAGTGCACTTTTTACAACATGTAATCTACAAAGAAAGGACACCAAAGATAAAAATACTGTTTAATCTGTCCATCACACAGGAAGTTAAACCCAAACAAAACAGATAACATTCATTTTGAGTAAGTCAGGCAAGTAGTTCGTGATGAAGCAACACAGACTAATCCCTGGATACCAGTGGTTATTCCTGGTTTGCTTTAATGTTTTTCTCCTTCACTTAGATTCTTGCTGCCTTGTACCTCACGTGTAAGTCGCTTTGGATAAAAGCATCTGCTAAACGACTAAATGTAAATGTTACCAGGATAAAAGCTTTTCCTCGTTCAAATGCCTTTATTCAATTTTCAAAAGCTCACAACATCCATCTTCATATCAAATGTTTGCTAAACCCTTGCACCAAAACAACTATCAAACATTTTGCAACTGAACTAAATTTAGAAGCTTAATAAAAACTATTTACAGCAAACAAAAACAGTAGTCATTCATAAGTAATATCACACTTTTCTTCTTACTTAAACTTCAGAGTTTTAATTTCTACCCCCTCTCCAGTAATAAAAGGACTGATTGCATTTACTGAGTTACATTAAAAATTATGAAAAAAAAAATAGTTCAGCTTAATTTCAAATTACAAATTGGATGTTTTCCACAACCTTTGTTACTTAAAATTCTTAAGAGACAAACCTGAATTAGATTTTAAAAGCTGCATTCTGGAATCCAACGCTAGTTACATTTGTAAATTATGCTTGAAGAGCACAGAGGCTTGATGTGCACTGATGTGGATTATTTTCCATCATTTGGACACTCTCCGCACTGTCTTGCGATTGTTGGGCTACAAAGATAAAGAGTAGTGTTATTCTCCTAATAAATACTGAGCTCATGCTCAAATACGCTCACTTTAAACGTTACCATCCATGCAGACAAAAATAATTAAAATGTAGGTTTTTAAAAGCATATGATAAATGCTGTGGTTACTCTACATCATTTATCAATTTAATATATTTTCACAAAACCTTTTTCTACTAAAGTAATTCTTATAACAATTTCCTCCACAAATATCTAATTATCCAGCATAACAAAAGCAGCCAGTGCTTCAGAATTTTTATGACATACTCTTCGATGCTTGGCTCACCACAAATTAAATTCCATTAACCCATGTTTTATTTATGTGGTGAAATATTGATGAGGTGTAACTTAAAAACTGTGTTCCTAAAACCAAAACTATCCTCCGAGTGAGAAAATGTTTAATATTTTAAATGGTTATGTTTTACTGCCACAGTATGAAACCAATTGGTGCGTCATTAAAGCAGTTAACTAAAGACTTACTCTGTTTACTGCCACCGCTACTGCTACTGCCAGCGACAGACTCTTTTCACCCTGTGAGGAAAAGAAAATGTAGTTACATATATAGTTCAGCATATTTAGTTCCGGGTTACGTTATCACACCTAGGTAGAAAAAAAGGGAACTAATCTAAAGTGTAATACTGAAAAACAGCAGGAACTGCACTGAAGTCAGTTCCACCAGATGTTTCACTTTTTACTTTCTACCAAATTGCAATAAGAAATATGATGATACATACTACAGTTATACTACAATAGCTTAAGACTTGACTTATCAATTATCCCTTAATGTAACAATCTTCATTTATTTTTTTAAAATACATGGCAGAGAAATAAAGCTGTTACCTTTGTTGAAGCAATGTCCTGTAGAGAAAACATATACACATTAATAATTAGATAATACATTCCACAACTAGAGGTTTTTTTAATCTTGAAAAGTTTTAGCACTGAAGCACTGAAGGACACATACTATGACTCAGTAACTGGAGTTTTTATGTAGCAGAGCTGCATTGAGTTCTTTCAGTCAATAAAGAGTAAGAAGAACCTTTTCACATAAAGAACGACACGTGTTTCTGTGTAGCCTAAAAAACCCTCATGGTGTCAACAAAAGCAGCTGATAACTAATATCAGATAGTGACAACTGAAATCAATGTGTCAACACATCTGTAAGTGAAATGCAGTGAAATGATGAGCAGCGAGAGTGAGTCCACAGGATAATTTGCAGGTAGCTGCAGTGATAGTCAGCCTCTCACATGGAAACAAACTCATGTGTGGATGATGAATCCAGACAATGAGCTGCTAGAATGTGGATCCCTATGTGGTTTAGCTTTAATGGTCATTGTAGGCTGACAACTTTGTGTTTACTCAGAAATTGACACTGTAATATACAGTTGGGGCATTAACTATTCAACATGCCAACATTTTATTATTAAATATATTTCCAGTGCAGTTTCAAATAATAGTGAATAAAATCATCACCTTAGAATGTTATGATTGAATATTAGAGGTCAAATGGACCTGTTTTATATTTATCATTTTGTTTATTGGCTGATTCTTAAAAGTAGACTGAAAGTTGCACAGAGTGAAATAGTTTTTAGTTTTGTTTGAATATTTGTGAAGAAAACTTTCACACAAACGAAGCACAACAAATGTCTCCTATAGTGATTTTGGGGGCAGTGATTATGCTAAAGGTCAAATTTCAGTAACACGCAGTTGCACATGGTGGTATTCAGCTGTTGCTAACGAACAATTTGTGACAAGTTTGTGTAGCTGAGAGTCTGATGATTCCTAATCATATGCTGGTGCCCTGATGACAGAAGATAATAGTTGTAGATTTCACTTACCTAGTTTGCCCTTTTTATACAGGACTGTCAGCACCACACCAATGATTACAACCACTATGACCAACACTGCTGCCACAGCAATGGTAAGTCCATGACCATCAGAGATGCAAGGAAGTTTCTTATCTTTAAAAAAAAAAAAATAATAATGTTGAATAAATACAACCAATTAACAATATTTGTGCAGGCAGAAAACCTTTGACCTAAAATATGAAAACATAGACGTTATACTATGAGATGTCGGAACTTTAAAAAGATCCTGACTTTTTACAGGAAAAAAAAAGGCAGAGCTACTAATACAAAAACAATGTAGCTCCTTCTTAGATAAAGTGAATGTTTTACATATCAATTTCCAAAGAATAAATGAAGTTATTTCATTAATATGCAGCTGTTAGGGACATTAATTGCAGTCCACAATGAACCCATAAAAAATGATTGTCTTCAATTTATGTAAACAAATTTTGTTCTATAGAGGATAGTTGTGTTTTACCCCCTAATTGTTATAGAAGTGTCCACCAGCTCCCTGACGTCCCCCTGCCTTGCTTATAACATGTCTAAATATCTAATCAGAAGCATTTTAGCTCCTTTTGTCTAGTCATGTTTCCTACTTGTGAATTTGTTTGAAAAAAAAAGATAACAAATTATCGATAGAAGATAGAATATAAAATTTCTTACCCCAAATCTTACTAACATATACACCTGTTGCCCTATGAATGACTTCACAGGTGTACGTGCGCATGTCACTCCTTAAAATCTCCACACTATCTCTTCTCTGGCAGGTGTCGTCTTCATTTGGTAGAACTCCGGTGGTTATCAGTCCATCCTCTGCAGTTACAATAGTACCGTTCCTTCGGATCTGCAGGATGGTGTCTCTTGAATAGAAACCTGTGGCAAAGCACGTCAACATGACGCTTGTGTCAGTCTTGGTGCTTTTGGCAAACAGGTAAACATCAGGTGGAGCTGGCAGGAAAAAAAAACAATTATTTAAGATAAATTGTGTTTGTCACTTGTTCATTTAAGTTATTGTTTTGTTCACACTGTTGCTGGTATCACTAGTCATGATGATATTATTTAAGTGGCCTTTGTTGAGTGAGTATGTCTGAATTACAAAACTCAACTCAGTGTTGTCACAATGCAGGTTTTTTGTTCAGTTGTTGTTAAAATTCTCTTTTACATGTGCTTTTACTCCACTATAAAACACTGTTCTGTATGTTCTATTCACTGTGAGCTCACAGCTGACTCAGTAAATCAACTAAAATGCAAAGATTTCTCAATGCTGGTGAACATAAAACTCTGTAAAATAGCCTTGAGTCATACATACAGTTGTACTTACAGGCCTCTTTTGTGTCACTCTTTCGATAATCCATGAAACTAGTTAACCAATTCATACACTCATTTTCCAAGTAGCCTTTGGTGTATTCTTTCAGGACCTGGACACCATCCCACTTCCTCTTGGTCTCGAATGCAGCTTGATTTGGGGCAACCCAAACTAAGTCCTTGTCATCAAAGGACAAGAAGTCCTGTCCATCATAACTGTACTTGTCCATGCCATCAACTAATTTAAGTTTGCCGTCAGGCTGCATTTCACCCTTACAACCATGCATCCACTGAAGGACATGGATGTCTGAAAGGTTAGAGAGTAAAACAGATGAAATAGTTAAATACATTTTAATATCTGGTTTTCAGCTTAGCTCAAAAAGGAGTCAGACAGTATTAGAAAAAAACACACAAAGCATAAGAGGTTTTACTTAAGAAATAAATGAAAGTTTCTCACTTATGTAAAAAAAAACAACAACGTTTTTCTCTTGATTTCAAAACTCTGCAGCGTCAAGATTAGTCATAACATAAAAATCTATTTAATCATATGGAAGGATGTGATAGTGTATAGAAATATACAGCAAATAATACAATATAATACAATTTTGTAAAATATGACTGATAAATATTATGTATTGCTACATTTACAGTTTGCATCCTCTTATTTTGAAATGGCAAAAAGAGTAAGACAGAGTTTTGATGCACAGATAGCTACAACAAATCTTTAGCAGAAATTGATTAAAGTCATTTTTTAAATCATTTATCAAGATGGATGCAAATTTTTACAGTATTTTATTACAACTGTTATTCAGTCCTTGATCATTTTCTAAGTTCTTTTGCTACTTCTTGCTCTTCTCTGATTGGCCAGTAGGGTGAGTCTCACTCAAAACCTTTTAGAAACCACATGTTCAATGTGTCTGTGTCTTCAGAAGCTTCCACTGAACCTCTTCACATTTAGATTAAAAAGTGTTGGAACATATTTCTATGTAAAACATTTCTGCACAGTGTAAATTTAATTCATCGTTGGGTATGTAATACCAGGCTTCCTTCAGCTCTTCTTTAGACTTAGTCTTTTATGTTTTCCTCTGTTCAGATGATCCCACACTGCCTTTATGAATACCTTTAGGTCTGGACTCTGGAGGCCAGTCCAGATGTGAGCCTACTAGTGCTAATTGTTCCACTTTGAAGTTTGAATGTACCATTAACAAAAGTGAAAAAAATATGGTCATCATAGAATTGTTAAAACAACAAATCTAATTGTGGCCTATTTTTTCCCAGTTCTGTAAACATATAACTTTATATAGTATTTGTATATTTATATTAAATATCTAATAATTGTAGCATAAATTGTAAATTAATGGACAATGTTTTTTTTCTTAAAAAATGTGATTCAAATATAACATTACAAATACAATTAAAGTGGAAATTTTTTGGTGTCAGTTGGCTCAAACAGTCACTTTACCTTTTGACAGGTTAGAAATTATTCATTTATTATAAGTGACTCAGTTCCATTCTTCAACTATCTTACCAGAGTCATTTTGTCTGAATCGTTCCTTCAGGATATTGATGTTGTCCTTGAACCACTGCTGCTTACTCTTGCGGGACTCTGTGCCTTTCGTCCAGTATTCTGCTCCGAGGTGCTTTTCCATCCAGTCCTGCTTAGGAACATTTTGCTGGTGGTCACTGTCAAAGTACTCGATCATCTTGTTATCCAGCAGTCCCATGGCTGTGAACTCATGGAAGCCTTCGAGACCGACGGGTCTGGAGAAGGCTGTGTAGATGTATGTGAGGGAATGAATCTCTAAAATTCACAAAGACACAGATATTTGTAGACAAGCAGGTAACAGATTTAATTCAGATATCTTTGATGCTCCCTACCATTACTCTGATTATCTATCTAAACATGGATTTAAATCACAGAGCAACGATTAAACAACAGTATAAATATATAATGAAATTCATTTATTGTCATGGTAAGAACTGCAAACAATGAAATCAGGAGTGTAAATATATTCTGGTGCTTAAAAACAGACATAAAAACACAGGAGAATGAACAACAAATAATAGTAAAACTTAGTCTGGTTTATAACAACTATAAAGTGTGAGAAGAGATGCAGGAGCATTGACTCTTTAACAGTGCATATTGGAGTTAGAAATGGCCTTGGAAAAGAAGATGCACATTTGTGTAATGACTGGCAAGCTTAAGAACTTCCTTAAGTTATCAGACCTGACCTTGACATCTAATGGCATTAAGTGAAACTAGAGAAAATAAAACTTGCATTCAGAAATTTTATTTTCAAATTAAAAATGTAATAAAAAAAACCAAAACAAACAATACTATTTTATCTTTGTCAGGAACACCCTGATCACATTGACATCTGAAGTTGTACAACCAGTACAAGCAGTTAGAAACTAAAAAGTGTCACATGAGACGTGATTCAAGAGCCCTGTTCACAGGGCCCATAGTGGTATTGATGAGAGAGAAAATGAATTCTTTAAATTCTGCATGAGTATAAGACTTGAGCTCTGAGCAGAAAAAAAAAAACAAATATGAAGAAATTAATTTCATGTAAAAAAAAAAATAAAATAAAATCTACCCTTTACAGTCTAATCTTGTTTATGAGCCAATGATTGACTGACCAAAATGGTTTACCTATTTTGATAATAGGTCAGCGCAGAGTGGCCAGCGCATGAGGCCAGCGCACCCCAGCCGCCTCATCGAGACCATCGCTTTCCAGCCCAGGCCGGGCAAGAGGGGCAACGGAGACACCGTGGGAGCCGCACAGCCAGGGCCAGCGTACCCCAACAGCCACCCCCCTGTGCCTCTGCTCCTCCCTCTGATGAGACTGCTGCCGCTGTTGCGGAGCTAGCGCAGCGGAGCGGTGGACAACTTGACGCAGCGCAGCGGCAGCAGCTGAACAGGCTGCTGCAGGACTTCGTAGACATTTTTGCTGCCAGGGACGAGGACTGCACTAGGACGGGCCTGGTGCAGCACCACATTGACACTGGCCATGCGCCTCCCATTCGCTTGCGGCCCCATAGACTGCCGTTGGTGAAACGCCAAGCCGCACAGGAACTGATTGAGAGCATGGAGGCCAATGACATCATCGAGCCCTCGGACAGCCCGTGGGCTGCACCAATGGTGATGGTGCGGAAGAAAACAGGGAAATGGCGCCCCTGTGTGGATTATAGGCGTTTAAACGCAATAACTAAGAAAGACTCTTACCCGCTGCCCCGCATCGACGATGCCCTGGACTATGTTGCTGGATCCTGCTGGTTCAGCTCTTTGGACTTGCGTAGCGGGTACTGGCAAGTAGAGCTGGCACCAGAGGCCCGCTCAAAGACTGCTTTCACCATCGGGCAAGGACTGTGGCAGTTTAAAGTAATGCCTTTTGGACTTTGCAATGCCCCTGCCACCTTTGAACGGTTGATGGAGCGTGTTCTTAAGGACATTCCACGGAGCCGCTGTGTGGTCTACCTGGACGACCTGCTGGTGCACGCCAGGGGCTTCGAGGAGGCCATCAATAACCTTGCAGGCGTGTTCATGGCCATTCGTCAGGCTGGACTGCGGCTTAACCCAGTGAAATGCCACTTGCTGGCGAGAGAGACTCAGTTCCTGGGTCACGTGGTCAATGAGCATGGGGTGACCACGGACCGGGCCAAGGTGGCTGCAATTAAGGAGTGGCCCCAGCCAACCACCACCAGTGAGCTGAGGAGTTTCCTTGGCCTAGCCTCCTATTACCGGAGGTTTGTAAAAGACTTTGCCACCATTGCCAGTCCCCTCCACCGAGTGACTGAGAAGGGCCGGCGGTTCGAGTGGTCTGAGGCCTGCTCAAGGGCTTTCCAACGTTTGAAGGTGGCCCTCTCGGAGGCTCCTGTCTTGGCGTACCCCGACCCCCAGCAGCCGTTCATTGTGGACACAGATGCCAGTGGAGTGGGAATTGGAGCGGTACTCTCTCAAGGGGGGGAGACAGGAGAACGAGTGGTGGCCTACTACAGCTGCAGTCTGAGCCGCCCTGAACGCAACTATTGTGTGACTAGGCGAGAACTGTTGGCGGTGGTCCTGGCTGTAAGACACTTTAGACCATATCTCCTTGGCACTAGATTCACTTTGAGGACCGACCACGCCTCTCTCACCTGGCTGCTCAACTTCAAGCAGCCCGAGGGCCAGGTGGCAAGGTGGCTGGAGATCCTCCAGGAGTATGACTTTGAGATCCAGCACCGGCCAGGGCGACAGCATGGCAATGCTGATGCCCTCTCCCAACGCCCCTGTCTTCTGGACGAGTGCCGCTACTGTCGCCGCCATGAGGAACGAGAGATGGGGCCATCAGCAGCTGCAGTCACCATCGGGGAGAGAGAGCCGTTCAGCAGAGAACAGCTGCAGCAGCAACAGGAGATGGATCCGGTGCTGGCTGAGGTTCGGAGCTGGCTGGAGACTCAACAACGACCGGAATGGCCGGCCATTTCAGCCAGAGGGCCAGAGATCAAGCTGCTTCACTCACAGTGGGGCAGCCTGGAGCTCTGTGACGGTATCCTCTACCGGCGGTGGCGGGCACCAGGTGGGGGGGCTGACCGCCTGCAACTCTTGGTCCCCAGTGCTCTTCGGGCGGAGGTACTCCGGTGGGTCCATGGATCTGCCGGGGCTGGCCACTTTGGAAACTCCAAGACGGTGCACCGTTTGCGACAGCGTGTCTACTGGCCAGGCTGCCGTCAGGACGCGGAGCTTCACGTCCACTGCTGTGATGACTGTACAGCTCAAAAAGGACCCACCCAACGCTCCCGAGGGCCTCTGCAGCAGTACCTGGTCGGGGCGCCTATGGAGAGGGTCGGCGTGGATATCCTGGGCCCTTTTCCCACTACCGAGGCTGGCAATCGCTACATCCTGGTCGCAATGGACTACTTCACCAAGTGGCCTGAGGCATATGCAGTTCCGGACCAGACTGCCACCACAGCTGCCCAGCGACTGGTGGAGGACATGTTCTCCCGGTTTGGGGTACCGGAGGAACTGCACAGCGACCAGGGGCGGAACTTTGAGAGCCGGATGTTTGCTGAGGTGTGCCAGCGGCTCGGGGTGAGAAAGACTCGGACCACACCACTCCACCCTCAGAGCGATGGTAGTGACTGGTAGAGCGGTTTAATCGCACCCTCGCAACTCAGCTTGCCATTTTAACCAGCCGGCATCAGAAGGACTGGGACCAGCACCTACCCCTGGTCCTGTGGGCTTACCGGACTGCTGTCCAGGAGTCCAGCCAATGTACCCCAGCCACACTGATGTTTGGGAGGGAGCTCCGGACACCAGTGGACTTGGTTTTTGGGCCACCCCCGGAGCCTGAAATTACGGGGGGCCCAGAGTTGGATTACCTCAGGCAGCTCAAGGAGCGCCTTAGTGTGGTCCATCAGCTGGCTCGGGAATCCCAAGGGGATGCTGGGGCCCGACAAAAGCGGGCATATGATGGACGGTGCCATGGACACCCTTTTTCAGTTGGGGACAATGTCTGGGTATACTGTCCTGTGAGGAAGCGGGGGCTCTCGCCAAAACTCACCAGCCACTGGCAGGGGCCCGGAGAGATCCTGGACCGAATCTCTGAAGTGGTGTATCGGGTTCGCATGCCGGGAAGGGGGCGGAGGGTGGTGCTGCACAGGGATCGGCTGGCGCCATATCATCCTCTGGCTCCGAATCCGGTGACAGAACCGGAGGACAGTCTTTTGTCGGCCACTCCCAGTGCCAGCATGAACAATGGTGGACTTGGGGCTGAGCCTGGTACGGTGAGTGGGCCGCTACAAAGACCGGCGCTTGCTCGACGTCTGCCGGGACAGTTAAGAGACTTTGTTGTGGAACTGAGTGACTGAGGGTTGTGGGGACACTGAACCCTCTTGGGGGGGGCAGTGTAACGGCCCAGGAAGTGGGTTAGTGTGGGGGCAGATGCAATCTGCCCCGAGGGAATTATGGTAAATGTGTTCTGAATAGTTCTGTGCTTTAATTGCTAAATGTTAAATGTTGTTAAATGATTACGTTACAGTTAGTGTTATTAGGTGTGTTCACATGTTTAGGTTTGTTATGTAAAGTGTATGTGTTAGCCGGCACCGTGAGGGAAGGTGATGGGTGTATGAATGGCCCTCACGGTGATCGGCTACTTGTGGGTGTGTTCAAAATAAAGCTCAGCTATCTCTGTTGTGAGAGGTAGCTGTGAAAAAGCAAGAGTTGTGTTGTGATTGATTCTGTCAAACAACTCGAGGCACTTGGGGTCGTGCGGTGTATGGGGCGCAAGTGTTCTCCCTTCTGCCTGCCATTTTGAACTGTTCGTTTGACGTTAGCTTGCTAGCACCCAAGCTAGCCGAATAGGTTAGTTAAGTCAGTTAGGGTTAGCTTTAGCTTCACCGCCTCCCACAGTTAGCTCCCATAAACCGTGGGTTGCTACAATATTGTGGACTTATGATCTAATTTTAAACCAGTACAATTGTGAAAGGCAGTACTGAAGTATTTTTTTTTTGTCTCAGAAAAGGCAGCTCATGAACATAGCTCTTCACAGCAAACTATAAATACTGATTTACAATAGATATTTTGTCAGTTTGTACCAAATCTTCAATGTACAACACTGAATTCAGCTGAATATAGTTTGTGTGTTTGTATACTGGTAAAACACATTGTATTATCAGTTCTTTCTTTAGCTTCCCTCACTTTCCTACGTTCTGTTTCTTTTTTCTAGCACCAAATAAAATTAAGTATATTCACGTTTTGTAAATAAAGTTACACTGAAGAAAACAAAAAAATGTTTCCATAACAAAATGTTTAAATTATTAATCTGCTGTGCAACATTAAATATTAGCTTGCTATATTTTAGCTTTCTATGGAAAAGTTCTGAAATTTTTTTTGTAAAAAACAAAAAAAAACATTTCTAAATTGAAGATGACATCAGTCCGTGAACGCACCACCGCAACTTCCTGTTATGTGCGCTTGTTCTGTGCAGTGTTTTCGTGTGATGAACACTGAGGTCACACTGAGGTCACAAGCCTTCAACTACAGGTCTATTTGTGAAGACGTGTAACGGATTTCATGCACAGCACTAATCTACTTGCTGATTTACAATTTGTTGATCAAATTAACAATGGTAGAAACGTCTTTTTCCGTCTTATATTAAAGTAAACATTTCAAAGTTTGACTCTCACCTTTCACATTGTGGCCAACAGGTTGCAGTTCTAAACAACTACAATTCCTACTATTAAAGTCCTAAATCAACAAATAGATAAGGAAAATAACAACTGAGTAATTAATTGTCAATATACCTGTCAGCACTTCATATTGTACCCGTGCAATACAATGTAATTAGTATTCAGACTTTAAATAGTAAAAAAAAATAAAAAGTGTTAAAATGTATTTCAACACATTACGTCCTAACCTGCCGACACTGGAGAACTAGCTGGTTTTAGCTAACGACTCGAAAGTGCATCGAAATGGACGAGGGTCATATTTAAGGAAGTACGAGCCTGGAACTTATCAGAAATGTGAAACTGTGTTAAACGGGGCAGGTAATGATCGCCACACGTCGTCCGACTCCTGAAACACGTCGGTGGATGCAGCCCGTTGGCTTTTTTCGTGAAAATAAACTGTCAGCGTTCAGTAAAGCTGGCGTTAAGCCGACGTCAGCTGGAAACTAAGATGGAGACTGGATGTTGTTGTTTTTAAGTTTCGTTTGACAAATGTGACCGACGACAGAGATCTTACCGCCTCCCGTTAGCTCCAGGTTCAGCCACATCAGGGGCAAAAACAAAATTATCCAGGTCTTCGGTCGCTTCATGGTTTTACACCCCAAAAACAAATGGGAAGTATGTAACGAAAAACAAGGTGTTGACGCGCGGCCTGATACAGTGCTCTGTTTCAATGTTACCCCGATCGGCCAATTAAGGTTGGGTTTGCTGGTGATAAAATATCCAGATCCATGTTGGAGCCTCAAGTGAGTTGTCAGAGAAGGATTGAGATGGAAGATCAAAATAAGCCTGTGTTAGTTTTTTTGTCAAACTAGAGAAATGTTTCCACAATGTTGTGTTGAGGAATTATTTACAAGCTAAACTGCAGTGAATTCAAGGCTGGTGAAGTAACCACATCAACAAAAAGTGATGCAGCCATTTCCTAGGCACAAACAGTGACCGACTACTGCTGTGTCTGAAGACTTTCCTCAGGTCTAAAAATGTGTGTTATGATTTCGACTACATAGTTCAGCCCTTCATCAAACGGTGTAACCTGATCCTGCGCTCAACACTATTAATGGCAGCATTTTAAGTTGCTGGTAAAACAATTTCTTCTACTGTTATTCACAGGTGTTTTAATGAAACCTTAAGGATTATAAAACATACACTTTAATTTTTTACACTTTTGGGAATTTATCCAGAAATTTCTTAAGACACAAATAATATCTATACAATAAATCTTGGAAAAGAAATTGTGCACAATCGATTTTAACTTTCTAATTAATCAGTGTGAGCAGTGCAATTTTACCTGTTAAAACCAGTTGCGACATCTGAACAAAAACAAGTTCTGTGTCACAGTCCGTGGGTTTGGACTAGTTTTGTTTAAATTGATTTCCTGTTTTTGGCTTTTATTTTGTTGCTCCTCCTGTGTCCATTCCTGTGAGTCTGTTTAGTGTCTTTACCTTCCTCGTTTTGTTCTCATTGGTTTCACCTGTTCCCCAGTTTATTTATACCCAGCTTTCCTCACTGCCAGATCATCTTCCCAGCTTCCCTAGAGAACATGCCTGTGAATGACCTCATTGGACTTTGCCCTCTTGTGCCCTGTTCCTTGTGTTTTGGCCTGAGGTTTGGTTTTCCGTTTATTTCAGCGTAGTTTTGTTGTTTAGGTTTCCTGTGTTCTTCTCCCTAGTTTCTTAGTTCCCTTCCCAGTGTGGTTATAATTTAGTTAATCCCCTCTCTCCAGCTTGTTTAAGTTCTCGGTCTGTTTTACCTAGTTTATGTTGTGAGTGTTGGCATGTGCTTTCCCGTCCTCCTTACGGAGTGATTTTCTGTTGTTGCCTTTTGTTTAAATAAACTTTAATTTACTATAACCCCTTCCCTTGCCATCTCCTCCTTTTCGGGTCCTTCAAAAATGAAAAGTGTGACATTCTTACAGTTTTCTGAAACGTAGTCTGGGATTTACAAAAGAACCCCCACACAAACCCCAAAAAACAATGTAAAAAAAAAAATAAAATAAAAAATATCACATGAATTGTGCACAATTTGGGCATATTTTAGAGGATCAGTGTTAACAATAAATAAACAAAGAGAGAGATTGAAATGTTATTGAGTGATTCAGTTATTAGTTTTAGTCATATCAATAATTCACAGATGAGCAGTGGTTCGATTCTGACCTCCTGCTGCTTCCTGTTAAAACACTGCACACAACAATAAAGAACTATTTACATTTAAGTCTCACATTTATTGTTTTCAAGTCATTACGCACTAATGAAAACATTATGATGACTACATTTAATTTCTGCTGATAGAATCACGTAAATCAGTGGCGACCAACTGGTGAACTTAACTTAAATGTACTTTATTTTTTTTAACTCATCTGTGATTTGCCCAAAGAGTCTGAACATACACTTATTGTACTATACAAGGCCATTGTTGGTAAAAGCGGAAATTTGCACGGAATATTAGTGTTTAAAATGCACACAGTAATATTTGCAGGTTGGTCGACTTTTCAGCTCAAATATAACGAAACTCGTTCTCATCTTCAAGCCACAGCCCTGTCCTACGTAGGGATAATTCAAAAACAACATTGACAATTACATTATATCATATTAATCTCTCTAGAAGAGAGCGGGATGTGTCTGCAGCTCACAGACACTGTGCCACACCCTGCCTGCACCCAACAGGAAGATCGGCTCCTGGATGGACAAGGCCGTCAGAGACACATTTCAATGGATTCATTAATAATTAGAAATATAAAGGCCTTGACTGCATGGAGTGATTCACAAGCATTTTATTTGGAGGTCGGGTTGAAAGGACTGAGATCTCAAAGCAGCAACTTGAGATGCTCTGTCAGCATCACCAGGCAAGTTCCTGCTTTTTAGTCTTTGTCTTTATCATCGAGGTGACACAGTTTCTCTAGCTAAAATTGTAAAAATGTTAAATATATAATTTTGGATATGCCGCAGTAAATAATGCTCTCCCCTTGGAGGATCAGATTCTAACCTGGTGCAAGTCGTACTCGTGATACTGAAAAGAACATGATGTGATGAGTCTCCAGAGGCTCAGAGACTGTTTTCAGACAACAGACTGTGATGTGTGAGCCACATGGGGACGACATTGACTGTCTCACACACTATGTTAGAGGCTTCATCAGTTTCCGTTTTCACCAGCAGAGGGCAGTGTTTCACAAGCCTCGCTCAGGCTCATACCTGAAGTGGAGGCTCTGCTCAACCAGAGACACAACTTTCAAGTCTGGGGACAAGGAGAAGCTGTCAACAAGCTAAAAAGTTAACATCAGGAAGTATAAGAACCACTACAGGAGGATGAAAGGCTGTGGAATAATGAAAGTGAAAGTAGAACACATTGTACCCACATTTGTATCATAACTGTCCAGGTGAGGAGGGAGATGAAGAAAACCACAGTGGGAAAGGCAGCCAGATGGCATCAAGTCAGCATCAGATGTAAAATCAGTCAGAATGTGTTTAATAGGTAACTGTTTAACCTGGTACCAACAGAAAGATGGAGAACGTCCCAAACTAGTCATTTACCTTTCTACCACTCGAGCATCAGGGATTCCGGATCGTTTTTCAGGCAGTGGATCAAACTCTGACTTCACTCTGAGCATCAGTGGAGTCCAGACTGAAGATGCAGCAGTTTACTACTGTCAGAGTGAACATTACATCAACAGTCAGTATGTGTTCACACAGTGAAAAAGCATCGTACAAAAACGTCCTTCAGTCAAAGTGAACAGAAACTAAACTGCTCTTGCAGTTTATGGAGGACATGTCAACTCTAGTAAATATTTATAATCTATAGAGTTTGTTTACTATATTTCTTAAGAAAAACACGAACATAAAGCAACTAGAACATTAATTTGTTTTCCACTACATACACTTTTATTACAGAGCTTCGGGGAGACTTGGGCTCACCATCAACGGACAATTTGATGTAAACAAGAAGAGCAGGAAATTAAAACATGGACCCTGTGAATAATCTACTCTCTCTCTCGCAGCTCTGCACAAAGACACAGATATTTGATTATTTGTAACCACTTATTTTCTCTCGCACAATGACACTGCTGGCCAGCCAAGATTTAACCTTGGACCTTGTAGCTGTGAGATAACAGGCGGCATTGATAGTACTTCAGGTACCAGAGTTGGGACAAAGTCATTGAGTTGAGTCTTGACTACAGTCCCAAGTAAATGGTAAATGTTCTGCACTTATAAAGCACTTTTCTACCTATTGGCACTCAAAGCACTTTACACTGCTTCTTATTTACCCATTCACACACACGGGGGAGCTGCTATGCAGCAGGCCAATGCTCACCAGGAGCAACTAAGTTGGAGTTCAGTGTCTTGCTCAAGAACACTTCAACATGTGATTGGAGGAGGTGGGAATTGAACCAACAACTTTGAAATTGGTGGACAACCGCTCTACCTTCCTGTGCCACAGTCGCCCTAAACAAGTCAAGTCCAAGTCCTGGACTTAATGTCGTGAGTCATAAACAAGTCATAATGCATGACTCACCAAAGAAATTGCTGTTTTTTTTTCTGTTTGTTTTTTATTTGCAGGTACATTTTTTTATTTTTGTCCTTTTTACCCCGTGAGTTCAGGGTCCTCACAGCGAATCATTGTCCGCAAGTTGGATTTGGTACAGTTTTTTTTTAACACCAGATGCCCTTTCTGCTGCAACCCTCCCCAATTTCTACCGGGCTTGGACCGACACTGCACAGCTGGGGAGGGGCTGTTAGGGGTTCAGTGTCTTGCCCAGAGACATTTGGACATATAGCCAGGACTGGGGATCAAATCACTGAGCCTGTGGTCCGTGGATGACTGCCTTACCAACCGAGCTACAGCTGCCCCTTAACGCTAATGTTCAGTACAGATCAGAAATAATTCCTGCTAAAACTATATACTTTTTATAATTCTTATTTTAAAATAAGAATTTTTTCAGTGTTAGTGCTGCTGCCTCACAGCTAGAAGATGGCAGGTTTGCAGTAGCCTTTCTGTGCAGAGTTTGCATGTGTGGGTTTTCCTCCGGGTGCTCTGGTTTCCTCCCACAGTCCAAAGAAATACATGTTTGGTTAACTGGTGAATTGCCTGTAGGTGTGAGTGTGAGTAGTTGTCTGTCTTTGTATGTCTTTCTGTTTTGGACAGGAGATAGACTGGAGACCTGTCCTGGGGGGGTCCCCGGTCCCCGCCCTATGACAGCTTGGATAGGCTCCAGCCCCCCTGCCACCCTACATGGGATAAGCGGTTACAGATAATGGATGGATGTTTTGGAAATCCACTTATTGCATGGTCAGCGGTCAAAACCCTGCCTCCTTCTGTCAAAATGCCCTGGAGATATTGAACCCCACTTTTCTCCTGGTGGTTCAGGTACTTCCCACCTCTGGTAAACAGACCACACTATATAAAATGTGCAAAAAGTGAAGGGAAGAGAATACTTTGTAATTCTTTAGAGGCGTTGTACTGCTACACCGTACACATTTGTCAAATATTGTATTCTCTCTCTCTCTCTCTCTCTCTCTCTCTCTCTCTCTCTCTCTCTCTATATATATATATATATATATATATATATATATATATATATATATATATAGTATATATATATATATAGTATATATATATAGTATATATATATAGTATATATATATAGTATATAGTATATATATATAGTATATATATATAGTATATAGTATATATATATAGTATATATATATAGTATATATATATAGTATATAGTATATATATATAGTATATATATATAGTATATATATATAGTATATATATAGTATATATATAGTATATATATATAGTATATATATAGTATATATATATAGTATATATATAGTATATATATAGTATATATATATAGTATATAAATATTCAGTATATATCAAATAATCTGAACTTTTTTGTAGTTTTTGTTTTGGACAGTTTGACTATAACTGCATGTTTTATGTGTGTTACCACATGAAGGTGTATGTTTCCTCACAGTTCTTTATGGGTAGGCAGGTTATTTAAACTACAGCAGTGATGTAACGTCACTTCTCATGTCAGTCTTTCTAGAGATATTATACACTTTGATACTTCGTCCAACTAGTGAGACTGAGGTCAGTGGACATTTCTAAAACAGCATTCAGCACCCTCACTCAAAGTGTTAAAAAGCTGAAATAGCATAAAAACTGAAATAAAGTACATTTTAAATAAACATTTGACTTCCTCAAAGTGTTTTTCTGTGGCAGTAGCTTCCTCTTCAGACAGTGTTCAGCTTTTCCTCAGACATGTTAGTACCACAAGCAGGTTTCAATCTGTGCTGAATACATTTACATTAATTTCCACAATAAAGGTTTGTTGGTTAAAGCACCTGTCATATTACCAGCTTTGTTTAGGTCCAGCTCCATGTACCCACATTTCTCACTTGCCTCTTCAGTAGCACACTATCAAATAAAGGTCAAATTGTCCAAAAACAATGTTCCATAACAAGCAGTTTATGTAGTTATTCATGTTGAATCATAATTAATTTTACTCAGATAACATGCAAAAAAACAAACAAACAGCATTGTGAATTGTGTAATTAATTATTGTGATTAGTTTTCACGAATGCTTGATCAAATTTATAACTTACCGCTGTTCACCAATAGCAGAATGAAAAATGCACCTGAATACATTCCAAACTCACAGTTGACTGACTTTCCACTTGCAAAAGGACGCTTTGTACGCTTTGAGTCCTTCCTGCTTCTCTTTGCTATTATAGGAGCAGCAGGTGAAAGCACCACCCAGTTGGTAAGAGTTGCAAAATATGAAAGACTAAAGACTAGTAACCAAAATGCTGTCAATTTAAAAACAATTCCAAAGGGAACATTTATACTTTATTTGTTCAGGTCATTGAACAGATTCTTCAGGCTCAAACTCAGGTTCCGTTGAGAAAACTGTCAGCAGGTTAACTTCCTAGTTAAAGTATCACAGTAAGTGACAAATAGTTGTTTTCTGGAAAACCAACATTTAGGATCAAGTGTTTTCATTAAACCCACTTCAACATGCTTAAGAGTCTAGTAACTTCTGCCACACACAGATTTCTTCTTCATAAACATGGACATATCTTTGAGTACAGCTCAGCTGATTTCAAAATGATTTAATTAATGGATCACACACAAAGAGAGCATGTAATAATCTGGTAGTTTACCAACAGACAAGAAACAGGTTAAAATCTGCTATTTATAGGCACGAAAAATAAAATATGCCATTTCATGAATATAGTAATGACTTACATTTTTAAGAAACAAGCTGCAAATATCAGCTTCTTATACTTTTCTTACAATCCATACAATACAGTGACAAACTGATAACAGCTTTTTTTAAATGGTGAGAATTTTGGACAATTTCTTCATATGTAGTATAGTCATATAATTATAAAAAACATATATATATTTGTCAACAATGCAAAACAGCCCCAAAAGAAGAATAGAAAGAAAACAGAATAAGTAGCAGTTACTTATTTGACTTTAAGTGGCTACTTAAAAGGATATTTTATTTAAGTTAATCACCTTTTTTTTTTTAGCAAGTAATAATTTTACCTTGGTCAAATTTCCTCAAATTCTCCATTTAAAAGGTTATTTTGTCTAGTTAGGACAGTGATGGGCACCATGTTTTTTTTTCTAACATGTTGTTAGATTTGTTTTATCAAAACTTTATGCTAATATTTACATTAAAATCGAAACTGTATTTACAACAAATAGATTTACAAGAGATGTATTATACTCAAAGTAAAACAAAAGCAGAACAGTCCTTGATTTCTATCCCATCTCACACTTAAATGGCCCAAAATACTAGATGTAATTACCTGTTACCTATAAAGCAGAACAAAATCCACATCAACCAAAGTCAACATTCCTATTCTGATTAACTGCTTTAAATATTCCAAGCTACCACCACAAACCATTAAAATTGCACTTCAACCATGTACTTCCTCAAATACTGTTTTTAATTGTTAGATTTCCAATTCAATTCATTCAAACCCTTTTGTGTGAACCTCAGAGATGTTTTCATATAGGAAGAACCTCTGTATCACCATAAAATTGGCCTCCCTCTTTCAACACACTTAACTCTTTAACCCACTTTGAATGCTTTCACTTAATTGACAACACAATAAACACCTGGTCCATCCAGGTTTGATTATCTGAAGGTTGAGACATGCAACCAGATCTTTCTTCTTGGTAACGTTGGAAACATTTTCTAGTCATTCAAGCAGCTTCTTCAGTCTGAGGGAAATGTGGCTAAGAGGACACAGGTATGTCCTACAAGGTTGTCCTTTCTTTCTCACCTGCCTTGAACAGGCCTGTTGTCTGGATAATAAGGGGTCAGAGTGGGGTAGAGTCATAATCTAAAGTGGTCTTACTCTTTCTGGATGGATGGATGAAAGGGCAGCATGAAAAATGGGAGACAGATTGAGCCTGAGGCCTCCTCCTCTGTTGAGAGAAGGATTCCCCATGTGAACACTCTCTCCTTCCACTTTTTCCTCAAATGAGGTGGTCCTGAGGTGTTGCTTCTCCTGTGCTGGGCCTCTTGTGTTTTCTGTAATGTAGAGCTATATTGCTGTGCTTGTGTTTGGAATTTTCGGTCTCTCGGGTGGATGAGTCTCTGTGTCAATGTGATAGTGGTTTGGAAATAAACAGGTACGTGGTGTTTTCTGAAAATCTGTTGGAGACGCTCCAGCCAGGTTTTTCCTTTCACAAACTCTAATCCTTCTGTTGGATCTGGACGCGATCTTGACTAAGGCCCATTTAGGAAAACCACAGACCTTGAGAGTTGTCCTCAGATGTCTGTCTTCCTTCTTTTCAGGTAACACCAATGTACAGTTCAGTTTAGAAATTATCACTGCTAATTAGGACTTTTTCAAAATAACAGTGTTTATGCAACTGTGCCTCAACTGGAGGGTTGTCCACGTATTGCAGGGTGAATTCAACACCAGCATGCAACATCCTTGCGTATATGAAGTGTTAGAAAGCTGGAAAAGGATAAAAACACATTTTAAGCACTAATTGGATGAACTTCTGTAAAAACTCTCATTTTCTCTGTGGCAACAGTTTCCTCCTTAGACTGTGTTCAGCTTTTCCCAGGTTTCGTTCTGTCCTGTATAAATTTAGATTCATTTCTTCAGTCACCTGGGAAGTTTGTGGTGGTCCTTCCCCAGTAAGCACATTCAGTGACAGGCTACAAGTAACTAACTTCTGCAGTTGAATGAGGATGATGAAAACTTGTATCTACATTAGGAACGTGGCAGGTTCCAACCAGAAACCAAACATATGTCAGAGCCTGTAATGTGAATAGATTTCACATTTAGGGGGTTTTGGGACTCCTGGGGCTGTTGCCTAATGTACATGCAAGATGTTATCCAATGTATTACTTCCATTCCACCGAGCTTGTTTCTGGCTAAATGTCATATCCAAATGCAATAGAACATTGTTCTGAGACTGATTTCCAGATGAAGTGTCATGCGTTTGGTGTTTTTCCTTACATTCGTTCTCTCTTGTCTCTCTTGTCATGTCGTCATCATCTAATTAGCCAAAACTACACTGATGATGATCTTGTCATGGAGGACTAGGTTCAGCATGGCCACTGTAAGCGGCCTGCAGCTACACAGCCAAATGGGATAAACTGTGTACAGAGGTGGTAGATATACACAAACTTGGACTCCATCAGTACATTGATTTTTCCACCCTCACAAAAGGGCATATTCTGGACTTAATCTGTTGTCCTGGTCTCACTGCATCCAAACTGACAGCTGATGAACTTCAAGGAACTGACCATTTCCTCCTCTCATTCAACGTCACACTCTGCCTCTCTGTAATAAGCCACCACGTCTCATTTCAGAATATTAAAACATTAATAGTGATACTCTGTTCTCTAGCACCGACAATTTTCTTATTCCGGACTGTCTCTCCACCCCTGATGACCTGGTAGCTCCTGTAGCTATAGTAATGGTTTAATCAACCTTCTTAATTCTCTTGCCCAAGTGAAAACCTGGTTTCCTTTTCTCAAACTGCTTCCTGGTTTACCCCTGATCTCCTGGCAGTGAAAGCCAAAGGTCAACAACCTGAGTGACTCTTTAGGAAAAGTGGACTTACCATTGACAAAAACGTGCACAAAACCCACATATTACACCACGAAGACTCAATTTCTCAAACAATATCAAGCTACTTTTCCGATACTAAGACACTGTTTTCTTTATTAAATAAACTTCTCCAACCAGCAGACTCCTTAACTCAACTGACACCTGTAACTCCTTAATGCTGTTTTTCAATGAAAAAACTCATCTCATAACATTTACCAGCACCTACGTTCTAATCCTCCACCTTTCTCCTCTTCTGAACCGAAACACACTGTCATCCCTTCTCCACTCTCCAACTGCCCGATGCTTCATAAATCCAAGCCCTCTAATACTGTCCGTTCTCCCTGATAGACTATACTCCATTGGCATCACTCGCACCCCCCTAGACTTGTTTCACTCGTATCTCTCAGGCCGCACTCAGTCCATCCATCTCAAATCCTTCAGTTCCTGTTTGCTCCAGGGCTCTGTCTCTTCATCACTTATCTCCTTCACCTTGGCAACATTTTTCACAAATTCAAAATACATTTCCACTGCTTTGCTAATGACACCCAGCGTTACCTATCCAGCAAACCCAACTCCACACTCCCACCCTCCTCCCTTAGCAACTGTTAATCTGGAATAAAATCCTGCTTCACCTCAAACCACCTAAAATTAAACAGTGATAAAACTGGTCTCCTCCTTATTGGCACAAAATCCACATTATGCAAAGGAGTTTTTCCCTCACAATTGACAGCTCGTCTGTTTCCCCCTCCCCTCAGGTTGAGTCTGAGTGTCATCTTTGGCACCTCGTTATTCTTCCAATCCCACACTAATAATATCACAGGTCTGTTAATTTCCATTTACGTAACATTCATTATCTCCGTCCATCCCTCATCGTCTCAATTCTCGTTCACAGCCTGGTCGTCTTCGTATTGACTATTGCAACTCTCTCCTCTTCAGCCTCCCTCATAAATCCCTTGATGAGCTCCATCTGGTTCAAACAACCACCAAAATGTCCTGATTTCATCACATCACCCTTCTCCTTCACCACCTCCACTGGCTCCCGGTTAAATACAGAATTGACTTCTAAATCCTTGTGGACACCTTCAAGTCCATCCACAAGCTTGCCCCTCTAGATCTGTCTGATCTCTTCCACATTGCCACCTCCTCCTGCTCTCTCAGATCACTGTGCCCCCTTCTTGCCTCAGCACCTCTGGAATTCACTCCCATTGGACATAAGCTAAACAGTGAGTCTCTTCTGGTCTTGAAATCCAGAATCAAAACCTACTTGTTTAAGATATTATTAGTGCTTATAAATGAAATGTATTATTATTATAAACTTAGTCAAATAAAATAGCAAATATTACTTAAAAGTCCAAAGTACTCCACTAAGCAAACATTGTATTTTAAGCAATACTGATTATAGTAATTATTTTTTTTAAATTACGATCCAAAATCCCTCTGGGTAAATGTGGAGCTGATTTTAACCCTATATTTGCTGACAGGTGGTTTAACACATAATAATTGTATTAATTAATATGTGTTTTTAAGTTAAAAAACATCATGTGGTGTTAATCTCAGAGAAAGTGTATATTTAAATATAAAACCGTATTTGTGACAATCGCAGTTCATCAGGATGCAGGAAAAAAAATGTTAGAGCTCTGGCAGAAACCAAAGGAAACACTTTAATTAAAGATGATTCCATGCAGATTTACTTAAGTTGTTTATTCATAGATTTTCATTTCAAAAAGAGCAAAATGCAGAAATCTTTGGATTCAGAAGAAAAAGGTGAACCAGAAAATTGCTACTTTATTTATAGTGCACTTTTTACAACATGTAATCTACAAAGAAAGGACACCAAAGATAAAAATACTGTTTAATCTGTCCATCACACAGGAAGTTAAACCCAAACAAAACAGATAACATTCATTTTGAGTAAGTCAGGCAAGTAGTTCGTGATGAAGCAACACAGACTAATCCATGGATACCAGTGGTTATTCCTGGTTTGCTTTAATGTTTTTCTCCTGGAATTAGATTCTTGCTGCCTTGTACCTCACGTGTAAGTCGCTTTGGATAAAAGCATCTGAACGACTAAATGTAAATGTTACCAGGATAAAAGCTTTTCCTCGTTCAAATGCCTTTATTCAATTTTCAAAAGCTCACTGACAACATCCATCTTCATATCAAATGTTTGCTAAACCCTTGCACCAAAACAACTATCAAACATTTTGCAACTGAAAACTAAATTTAGAAGCTTAATAAAAACTATTTACAGCAAACAAAAACAGTAGTCATTCATAAGTAATATAACACTTTTCTTCTTAGTTAAACTTCAGAGTTTTAATTTCTACCCCCTCTGCAGTAATAAAAGGACTGATTGCATTTACTGAGTTACATTAAAAATTATGAAAAAAAAATAATAGTTCAGCTTAATTTCAAATTACAAATTGGATGTTTTCCACAACTTGTGTTACTTAAAATTCTTAAGAGACAAACCTGAATTGATTCCACAATGGTTTAGATTTTAAAAGCTGCATTCTGGAATCCAACGCTAGTTACATTTGTAAATGATGCTTGATGAGCACAGAGGCTTGATGTGCACTAATGTGGCTTATTTGGAATCATTGGGACAATCTCTGAGGTGACTTGCGATTGTTGGCCTACAAAGATACAGAGTAGTGTTATTCTCCTAATAAATACTGAGCTCATGCTCCAATACGCTCACTTTAAACGTTACCATCCATGCAGACAAAAATAATTAAAATGTAGGTTTTTAAAAGCATATGATAAATGCTGTGGTTACTCTACATCATTTATCAATTCAATATATTTTCACAAAACCTTTTTCTACTAAAGTAATTCTTATAACAATTTCCTCCACAAATATCTAATTATCCAGTATAAACAAAAGCAGCCAGTGCTTCAGAAGTTTTATGACATACTCTTCAATGCTTGGCTCACCACAAATTAAATTCCATTAACCCGTGTTTGATTTGAGTGGTGAAATATTGATGAGGTGTAACTTAAAAACTGTGTTCCTACATCCAAAACTATCAAAACTAATATTTTAAATGGTTATATTTTACTGCCACAGTATGAAACCAATTGGTGCGTCATTAAAGCAGTTAACTAAAGACTTACTCTCTTTACTGCCACCGCTACTGCTACTGCCAGCGACAGACTCTTTTGACCCTGTGAGGAAAAGAAAATGTAGTTACATATATAGTTCAGCATATTTAGTTTCTGGTTTACGTTATGTCACAACTACGTAGAAAAAAAAAGGGAACTAATCCAAGGTGTAATACTGAAAAACAGCAGGAACTGCACTGAAGTCAGTTCCACCAGATGTTTCACTTTTTATTTTCTACCAAATTAGAATAAGAAATATGATGATACATACTACAGTTATACTACAATAGCTTAAGACTTGACTTATCAATTTACCCCTTTATGTAACAATCTTCATTTATTTTTTAAAAATACATGGCAGAGAAATAAAGCTGTTACCTTTGTTGAAGCATTGTCCTGTAGAGAAAACATATACACATTAATAATTAGATAATAAATTCCACAACTAGAGTTTTTTTTAATCTTAAAAAGTTTTAGCACTGAAGCACTGAAGGACACATACTATGACTCAGTAACTGGAGTTTTTATGTAGCAGAGCTGCATTGAGTTCTTTCAGTCAATAAAGAGTAAGAAGAACCTTTCCACATAAAGAACGACACGTGTTTCTGTGTAGCCTAAAAAACCCTCATGGTGTCAACAAAAGCAGCTGATAACTAATATCAGATAGTGACAAATGAAATCAATGTGTCAACACATCTGTAAGTGAAATGCAGTGAAATGTTGAGCAGTGAGAGTGAAATGACTTGTTCTCACAAAGTCCACAGGATAATTTGCAGGTAGCTGCAGTGATAGTCAGCCTCTCACATGGAAACAAACTCATTTGTGGATGATGTGCAGTAATCCAGACAATGAGCTGCTAGAATGTGGATCCCTATGTGGTTTAGCTTTAATGGTCATTGTAGGCCGACAACTTTGTGTTTACTCAGAAATTGACACTGTAATATACAGTTGGGGCATTAACTATTCAACATGCCAACATTTTTTTATTACATATATTTCTAGTGCAGTATTAAATAATAGTAAATAAAATCATCACCTTAGAATGTTATGATTGAATATTAGAGGTCAAATGCACCTGTTTTATATTTATCATTTTGTTTATTGGCTGATTCTTAAAAGCAGACTGAAAGTTGCACAGAGTGAAACAGTTTTTAGTTTTGTTTGAATATTTGTGAAGAAAACTTTCACACAAACGAAGCACAACAAATGTCTCCTGTAGTGATTTTGGGGGCAGTGATTATGCTAAAGGTCAAATTTCAGTAACACGCAGTTGCACATGGTGGTATTCAGCTGTTGCTAACGAACAATTTTGACAAGTTTGTGTAGCTGAGAGTCTGATGATTCCTAATCATATTCTGGTGCCCTGATGACAGAAGATAATAGTTGTAGATTTCACTTACCTAGTTTGCCCTTTTTATACAGGACTGTCAGCACCACACCAATGATTACAACCACTATGACCAACACTGGTGCCACAGCAATGGTAAGTCCATGACCATCAGAGATGCAAGGAAGTTTCTGATCTTTAAAAAAATAGATAAATAATAATAATTAAAAATAATAATAATAATTTTTAATAAAAACCATCAATTAACAATATACAATATTTGTGCAGACAGAAAACTTTAGACTTAGAAAAAAAAATAGACGTAATACTATGAGATGTCTAATATTTAAAAAGATCCTGACTTTCTACAGGAAAAAAAAGGCAGAGCTAATGTAGCTCCTTCTTAGATAAAGTGAATGTTTTACATATCAATTTCCAAAGAAAAAATGAAGTTATTTCATTATTATGCAGCTGTTAGGGACATTAATTGCAGTCCACAATGAACCCATAAAAAATGATGGTCTTCCGTTTATGTAAACAAATTTTGTTCTATAGAGTATAGTTGTGTTTTACCCCCTAATTGTTATAGAAGTGTCCACCAGCTCCCTGACGTCCCCCTGCCTTGCTTATAACATGTCTAAATATCTAATCAGAAGCATTTTAGCTCCTTTTGTCTAGTCATGTTTCCTACTTACTTAATGTGTTTAAAATAAAATGATAACAAATGATAATGATGCCAAACAAGGAAACAAATTCTTACCCCAAACCTCAGTAACATAAACACCTGTTGCCCTATGAATGATTTCACAAGTGTAAGTGGACACGTCACTTCTTAAAATCTCCACACTATCTCTCCTCTGGTAGGTGTCATCATCATTTGGTAGAACACCAGAGGATATTAGTCCGTCCTCTTGAGTAAGAGCACGGCCATTTCTTCTGATATACAGGATGATGTCTTTTGGGTAGAAACCTGTGGCCATGCACGTCAGCAGGACATTTGTCTCAATCTTGGTGTTTTTTGCAAACACATACACATTAGGTGGAGCTAGACAAGGAAGAAAAAAAAAACAAGTTCATGATTGTAGGGTGGATCAATAACAATATGCTGCAGACCAATGTTACAACACATAATTAATGTGAACCAACAAAATCATCATAAACTGCATGACCTCTTATTATAAAGCTAATCTATTACGTCAACTGCTTTAAAAATCACAATAAACAACTACAGATATTTCTAATTAAAACCTGTATCTTCTCAGACCTTCCAACCTTAAAAAAAGGGTTACTTTATGATGGAAAAACATTTTTTTTAAATGAATAATAAAAATAAAAAAACACCACCACCACCACATCAGCCCATGTACACACACAAAGCCAAAATGAAACACATGATATGTTTATACTATTAAAGACAAAAAATTCAAACTACTATTACCGGAAAACAAAAACTAAAACCATTTATAGCTTAGTTTAAACTCGGGCAAAAGGGTTCAATGAAATTAACTGGGACTGTTAGCATGACCCTGAGGAACAATGATAACCGACAACTGACTTCTGATCGAGTATTCACACACACATAAGAAGCTCTATGTATGGGAGGGAGGTTAGTCTGTGTAGACTTAAAACTGCACAGCTGGTCAAACACATGTACATTTCATAATTTAAAAGGGCAAAACCACTTGGTCTTCAATTTTATACCACTTTTTTTCAAAATAAGGGGAAGTAAACCTTTGTACCCAACTGTACGTATATGTATTGTTGGTGCCTGTCAAAAAAATCTGTCCTGGAAAAAATTACATAAAATAATAAATAATAATAATAAAATTATAATTGTAGTATTTGTTTCCGTGATTTGCAGGCACCTGTTTTGAATTCTTTCATTAATAAAAAGACTTCTGTAATCATTAATAACATAAATATAACAAAGAAATTCCTCTCATACTTACAGGCCTTTTTTGTGTCATTCTTTCGATAACCCATGAAACTAGTTAACCAATTCATACACTCATTTTCCAGGTAGCCTTTGGTGTATTCTTTCAGGACCTGGACACCATCCCACTTCCTCTTAGTCTCGACTGCAGCTTGATTTGGGGCAACCCAAACTAAGTCCTTGTCATCGAAGGACAAGAAGTCCTGTCCATCATAACTGTACATGTCCATGCCATCAACGAACGCAAGTTTGCCGTCAGGCTGCATTTTACCCTTACAACCATGCATCCACTGAAGGACATGGACATCTGAAAGGCAAGACAGTGAAACAGATGACCAACAACAGAAATCAATAAATTTGCAGTTAGATTAGATAGGGAAAAACATATTCACCACAAGAATAGTGTTACGTAATAAATGTTATTTAGCCAACAAAAATTACTACAATCGTTATACTAAAGCAGTAGTGATATGTTTGTGACTTGAGGAAAATAATTTATTTGCAGAAGGATATTATAATTTTCACAGACTCATATATATATATATATATATATATATATATATATATATATATATATGTTCATGACATTAACTATACTAATTTTATTTCTTAACAGACAATTAACAGCCAGGGAAAAAAATGCAGTAATTAAATTTCCATCACAAACGATAACTCAAAAACATTTTTTTTTAAATTTATATATGGAATTTGATTTTTTAAAGAGGTTTTTGTTAGTTCCTCAATTAAAAAATATAATTTTCCATAATTTAAGCTTTTAAGCTTTATGGTTTAATAAATCATGATTATTTAAATGTGACCCAGCCCCTCACAGTAATATGGGCCTTACCAGAGTCATTTTGTCTGAATCGTTCCTTCAGGATATTGATGTTGACCTTGAACCACTGCTGCTTACTCTTGCGGGACTCTGTGCCTTTGGTCCAGTATTCTGCTCCGAGGTGCTTTCCCATCCAGTCCTGCTTAGGAACTTTTCGCTGGTTGTCACTGTCAAAGTAGTCGATCATCTTCTTATCCAGCAGTCCCATGGCTGTGAACTCATGGAAGCCCTTGAAACCGAGGGGTCTGGAGAAGGCTGTGTAGATGTATGTGAGGGAATGAAGCTCTGAAAGTCACAAAGACACAGATATTTGTAGACAAGCAGATAACAGATTTAATTCAGATATCTTGGATGCTCCCTACCATTACTCTGATTATCTATCTAAACATGGATTTAAATCACAGAGCAACGATTAAACAACAGTATAAATAAATTGGATCAATTGAATTCATTTATTGTCATGGTAAGAACTGCAAACAATGAAATCAGGAGTGTAACTATATTCTGGTGCTTAAAAACAGACATAAAAACACAGGACAATGAACAACAAATAATAGTAAAACTTAGTCTGGTTTATAACAACTATAAAGTGTGAGAAGAGATGCAGGAGCATTGACTCTTTAACAGTGCATATTGGAGTTAGAAATGGCCTTGGAAAAGAAGATGCACATTTGTGTAATGACTGGCAAGCTTAAGAACTTCCTTAAGTTATCAGACCTGACCTTGACATCTAATGGCATTAAGTGAAACTAAAGAAAATTAAACTTGCATTCAGAAATTTTATTTTCAAATTAAAAATGTAATTAAAAAAAACAAACAAAACCATTTTATCTTTGTCAGTAACACCCTGATCACATTGACATCTGAAGTTGTACAACCAGTACAACCAGTCAGAAACTAAAGTGTCACATGAGAGTAAGAGCCCTGTTCACAGGGCCCATAGTGGTATTGATGAGAGAGAAAATGAATTCTTTAAATTCTGAAGACTTGGGCTCTGAGCAGAAAGAAAACAAATATGAGGAACTTCATTTCACGTAAAAAAAAAATAAAAATCTACCCTTTACAGTCTAATCTTGTTTATGAGCCAATGATTGACTGCTCAGCATGTCAAAGATCTTAGCAATGTTGTCTGTTCACCTCCCTGACAGCAGTCCAAGGTGGTGTTCAAAGATCAAGTCCAACATCTTAACAGGTGATAAACACGCATGCATAAAACAATGTGTCAGTGCCAGTCAGATTATGCTTTCATAACATGTTCAGAAAGTCCCACTGATTCACAACTAATAGATTCAACGGCATTAAAAAAACAAAAAATTAGTTGCAGTCATTTCTTCACATTTTTTAAAGACCTTTGTAATAGTTGTACGTATATGACCTTTTTTTTAGCCAGTGTAATAAGTAATAATCAGTAAACACAGTAATAATCATGTTGATTGTTTTATAACAGTGGCTAAGCTATTTTTCTGCTGCTAGTTTGACAACACTGATTTTTTTTTCAATTTTGTTATATATACATATAAAATTGTTTTATGTCTAAATATTTTAAACAAATAAGAAAAAACATTTATAGATTAATATGTTACATATGGTTCACGTGCACAGAAACAGAAAAGTTAAGTCTACATGAGGAAGTTCATTAAGTCGGTTTCTTTGTCGCAAGCCCAAATATTCATTGTGTATTATTCAAACGTATAGAAATTAACCGTGTAGATTATTGAATACAACTGTAATAATCAACGAAAAGACGTCACAGCTGCCTCCTTTTTTTACTTTCACTTTTGACCAGGTTCACGTTACCGTGTCAGAAAGCTCTAACTTACCGCTGTTTACCATCAGCCCTGACCCCAGAAGAAGCACAACTGCGACGAGAAACATTTTGAACACAAAGTCGAGTCTTTTCTGGCTCCTAAAACGCCGTTTTATCCGCCTGTGCCACTGCCCGTTTAGTCCGTGACTGCCTCGCTACAAAGCGCTGCCTTCTTCCTGCTTCCGTCTCTGCTGGTGCCTTCAGGTGCTGCTCGCTATTTCCATACGGGTCGCACACAACTTTTCAATTAGCAATTAGCAATTTCCTGAATGGGTCAATTCGTCGATTAGTCAATTAGTCGATTGACCAAATTTTTTTTTAGCTATTTTGATAATAGATTCGTTTTTTAAATCCTTCACAATTTTGAATTTAATCATATTTTGGACTTATGATGTAATTTTAAACCAGTACAATTGTGAAAGGCAGTACTGAAGTATTTTTTTGTCTCAGAAAAGGCAGCTCATGAACATAGCTCTTCACAGCAAACTATAAATACTGATTTACAATAGATATTTTGTCAGTATTTACAAAATCCTTCAATGTACAACACTGAATTCAGCTGAATATAGTTTGTGTGTTTGTATACTGGTAAAACTCCACTGTATTATCAGTTCTTTCTTTAGCTTCCCTCACTTTCCTACGTTCTGTTTCTTTTTTCTAGCACCAAATAAAATTGAGTATTTTCACCCTATGTAAATAAAGTTACACTGAAGAAAACAAAAAAATGTTTTTTGTAAAAAACAAAAAACAATAAAACATTTCTAAATTGAAGCTGACATCAGTCCGTGAACGCACCACCGCAACTTCCTGTTATGTGCGCTTGTTCTGTGCAGTGTTTTCGTGTGATGAACACTTTGGTCACAAGCCTTCAACTACAGGTCTATTTGTGAAGACGTGTAACGGATTTCCTGCACAGCACTAATCTACTTCCTGATTTACAATTTGTTGATCAAATTAACAATGGTAGAAACGTCTTTTTCCGTCTTATATTAAATTAGTTTGACTCTCACCTTTCACATTGTGGCCAACAGGATGCAGTTCTAAACAACTACAATTCCTACTATTAAAAGTCCTTAATCAACAAATAGATAAGGAAAATTACTACTAAGTAATTAATTGTCAATATACCTGTCAGCACTTCATATTGTACCCGTGCAATACAATGTAATTACTATTCAGACTTTAAATAGTAGATTTATATTTACTGCATTATTTCCCATACAGTTTTATACCTTGTACAGGTTGTACACTGTGTAGGCACAGGCCAAACTTTTTTGGTTAACTAAATGAAACTATTAGTCATAACTTCAGCAGCTTCACTTTGTCAAATATTTCAACAAGTATTAAAATGTATTTCAACACATTACGTCCTAACCTGCCGACACTGGAGAACTAGCTGGTTTTAGCTAACGACTCGAAAGTGCATCGAAATGGACGAGGGTCATATTTAAGGAATTACGGGCCTGGAACTTATCAGAAATGTGAAACTGTGTTAAACGGGGCAGGTAATGATCGCCACACGTCGTCCGACTCCTGAAACACGTCGGTGGATGCAGCCCGTTGGCTTTTTTCGTGAAAATAAACTGTCAGCGTTCAGTAAAGCTGGCGTTAAGCCGACGTCAGCTGGAAACTAAGATGGAGACTGGATGTTGTTGTTTTTAAGTTTCGTTTGACAAATGTGACCGACGACAGAGATCTTACCGCCTCCCGTTAGCTCCAGGTTCAGCCACATCAGGGGCAAAAACAAAATTATCCAGGTCTTCGGTCGCTTCATGGTTTTACACCCCAAAAACAAATGGGAAGTATGTAACAAAACACGGATAAGAAAAACAAGGTATTGACGCGCGGCCTGCTACAGTGCTCTGTTTCAATGTTACGCCCGATCGGCCAATTACATTATTCAGCACAGGTTGCTAGGCAGATTATAATGAAAAACGTTTCCGCCAAACAGGACAGGACGGACCAAGGTTTACAGGAAAGACGCCTCATAAAATAACTCGGGTTATAGAGAAAAAGGGCCCAACAGGCACAGAAAGCTGTAAGCCCCCCTCCACATATCCTATGTAGGACCCCAGATTATTGTGTGTCTCTTTGCTCATTTGTCTCTCTTTGTGGTTATTTTAAGTCAATTTTTGGACATTTTTCTATCGTTGTAACATTATTGGTGTCTCTTTCTGTTCATTTTTCCACACCTCACAGTAATTGTGTCTCTGTGCGTTTATTCTGTGTCTATTTTAGGTCATTTTTTTGTCTCTTTGTTGTCTCTATTTGGTTGTTGCATGTTTCATTGTCACTTTGTGTCGTGTCTGTGAGCTGTGTCTTTTAAACAAGAAATATGAGCCTCTGTTCGCTGTCCCTCTGCACTGATCCGTCCATGTCTGTGCGTTCAGATAAAGATCTACTTTTGTCTACTTAAATGGTCGGGATTTATTTTGTAACCTCAGCCAGTAATTTAGCTTTCTAATAACACCTGCAAATTAACACGAGAAGGATTCGCACCAGCAAACCCCCCAAAAATCTGCTGGGATTTTTATATGACATCCTGCACATCCCAACCCCGTGTTCATATTTAAATCAAGAAGATGAGAAATTAGCACTTTTACAAAGGCCTACTCACAATAATTATCTATGTACAGATGCTATCACACTGTTAAGTTTTGGATTTGACCCAAGTACTTTACCATTTACACTGACTTTTGCAGAGAAGACATTTGATACCAACAATGAGTCTTTCTGTAAATTCATTTTCTATAAAATGAGTCTCTCACTGCTTTCTTTAAGTTAAATAAAAATATGAAAAAAATACTACAGTAACAGACTTTTATACACATTTTGTTTTATTCTTACTTCTGCTTAGTTTTGCTCTCAAATTTGAATGAAATTGTGATTTTTGTCACGTTATCAAGGGCATTTACTAAAACGTGTGTCAGATATTACATCAAACACTGTCTGCCTTCTTACAGTCTGATTCACTGGGCAACCTTCCCAGCAACATTTCATGGCTATAAATGATTTAAATAAACTTTTGAATCTGTGTCTGTGTTGTGCTGTCACTGGAAGGAATGGACATAAAAAACATCGGTGGGTGTATCACCATCCTTATACGTGCACAATCCCGCTTCTAGATCATCTCACAGTTTCACCCTCTTACTTCTGTCAAACTCCACTTTCCCTCCCATTTAAAACCCCTCCCTCATCAGTTCCACTTCCCCGGTCGGTCCATCTTTTCCTCCCAAAGCGGAAGCCGAATCCTCCTTTCTCCCGGCCGACAGCCTGAAGCCCCCCAGCAATGGAGGTGAGTGCTTCATTCCTCCTCTCTCCGTCTTCCCCCTCCCCTCCTTCATGATAATGCGTGCCCTGCAGAGAGTCACCCATGGGGAAAGTCGACAGCAGTCGGTCCATCACATCTCCTCTCTGGGTCCTCAGCAGTGCTTCCTCCTCCCAGGACCCGTCCTCTTCATCCACAGGTCCCAGCTGGGCTGGCTGCGGGTTCTCGAGCCACTTGGCCCCAGCATCAGGCTGAAAAAGTCCAGCATCTCCTGGGTCTTCCAGAGCAGCCTGGAGGTGTAGCAGGGCTGACACCAGCTCTGGTCCATCCACTGTGGGCAGGGGGACAGTGGGGGAGACAGGGTACGATGTGACGGTCCACGGGATGAGGCAGAGGAGGGTGAAATGGAAGGCAGTGCGATCAAAGGAGAGTCTCATCTGTGAACAGAAATAAGTAATTATTAAGATGCTATATTGTGTGTTTTTTTTTATCTTTATAATAATAATGATAATAATGAATAATTATTTTACTTCATGCGTGACTTACATTTCACAGAAACACTATGGGAATATTGCAGTTGCAATTATTAGCTTCATTTGTTGTATGTATGGTAGTTTCTCTGGATCATCTAAATATACTGCAGAAAGTTTTTTTTTTTTTTAAAGAAAATGGTGTGCACAAAAAAAAAAATCAACAAACTAGTAAATGTATTTATGTCAAATTATCATCAGCTTATACACCTTTTTAAATGGCCACGTGTTGATCCTGATTCTGACCCTTTAAGACTTGGAGTTAGACCCTTGGCCAAATCTCATCTCAATCTAATTCATATTATTTTTAAACATGCTGCTGTAAATGCTACTAAAAAGACAAAAACACACATCTGATGGAGGCTTGTTATGTGAACAACAGGGATTTCATACTATAAAAAAATAAGAATTTTAGCTCTGAGAATCAGGAAGAGTCCGGACCTTTCCAAAAGAAATACAGAAATAACCAATAACCAACACATTGTTCTCAAACTCAACAATTAGAAATCTGAAAAGGAACCAGCCACACTTCAACGCTCCACGTTTGTCTTCAACTGGACTTTTTTTTAAACATCTGAAGGATGAGTGACAGTGAAGCCATTTACAGCCAGTTCTAATAAACAGAAAATTAAAGAGAGGATTTGACGTCTTCTGTCTCAGAGTCAACACGATCAACTTGGCAGAAAAAGTCTCTTATGGGGCCAAAGCGAGCAAACAAAAGCTGGCAGTCCCTCCACCTTCATTAGACCAAATTATACTTGCAATAGCATTTGCAACCAATCAGTCCCATTGTAAGTCCTTGTGCGGATGATGTAGCTCAAACTGTTGCCAAGTGCATGTCGGCAAACTCTCATCAATGAGCAACTTCCTACACTGGAACCAAGACTGGTAAAACAAGTTGCTCACATCAACATAACAAACAAGAAATTTCAGTTTGGTTGCGTCCCACATTTCCCATGTCTTACCTTGTGCTGTTGTGTCTTTTTCATGATTCACAGTTTTCGGAACCTCTGAGCTTTTTAAAACTGCCCAGCCTGCGTCCTCCCCCGCTGCTCTTCGGGTCACAGGCCCCCGTTACCCATTGGTCTCTCGACCCTCTGACGCATGCGAGGTAACGTCAGTCGTAATGGCCTTCATTCTTTCAGCTGAGAGACCTCGGTCCACTCCAGCGTCCAGGCCCAACCTGTCGTAGTAATTACTGTCGCTTGATTGAGGGGCAATTCACAGACAGGAAGCAGCCAATTCATTAAAATGTTTCTCAGGAGAGGAAGTCTCTGGGAGAGAGGGGGAGGACTCAGAGAGATAGTGAAACAGATCAGAAAATGAGGGCAGGTTGTTTGGCTCTTTTGTCTCTGTGGACGTCATAAAGGTCGTCTCGCTGGGAAAAACGAAACACCTGAAAGAATGTCATTCATGCAGTCTGGTTTGTGAGGAATTGCCTCAATGACAAAGCAGCAGTCAGTACTAACGTCAAACAAAATGACACTATTCTCCATTTAAAATGGCCACCTGTACTGAGTTACCCTCCGGTGACTTTAAGATTGTTGTGAATCCTAAAGATCATAAAGGAACATGCTTAACTCCTCAAACTGAAAACCTTGGTGCTGTCATTATATTTAAAAGGCAGCTGCAGATTAAAACAATTTAGGCTTTTAATTTTAAGAACTATGCAATATTTCTAGCAGTATTGAAAACATTTAATTCAACAAGTTTGTTGAAGAAAGAGTCAGCCAGTTAAAAATCAGTGAAAAGTACAAATATTACCCAAACTGTTAACATCCATCCAGTTTACAGACTATCAGGGTGTAGGAAAGAATTACGGGTTCTGGTATGTTTGCATGTTCGATTCTGATCGTGAAGTGAGGGCTGCTGATCTGCAAAAAACAGCAGACTGAGGTTTTAAACTTAGGATAAAAAAATAGTTAATAATCAGCCAACGTGTGCATTTGTATATTCTCTGATTTCTAGTTTTATTCTGTTTTTGATCTTAGGATCTTATCTGGGTTATGACATTTGCCTGCAACATAGAAAACCTGGTAATCAATTTCCTTGTAGACTCAAAGGTTTTGGACCATCTGTTTGCATGTGTATCTTGATTTTACACCATCTCAGCCTCTGTAACAGAAAAGGTTGTTAAGGCACCTCAGCTGCCCAGACTTCAAAAACCAGTGTATTACATTCACATACTGGATCCTCAGTTCATTTTGTTTGTTTGTAAAAGTCCTGGTGGCTCAGTGGTTTGTGCATCAGACTGGCAGGCACAGGTCTGCAGGTCAAATCTCAGTCCCCATTGTCTAAACTGAAACCAATGTTTTTCTGGGGAGGCCAGACTGGGGCAAAGTAGTATGGGACATTCGGAAAACGATTTTAAAGTTTTAAAAATCTAATTTAAAACCCTTCTCAGATATAATAAACTGTATATTAATAATAATGTGCACCTGGGTATGGTTTAGGGGTTACACTGGCCACCTCTGTGGCCCTGGCCCTGAATTGAAGATCTGACATCTTATGCTTTTTCCTTTTCCAAGGAATAAAACATACAAATAAGATTAAATTAATGTTATCAGTTAATCTTCTGACTAAATTGTAGATTGGAAAGACCCACACGTTTATGCAGGACACACATACTTAACCTCTGGGTGACGGGGTAACTATCAACCTGTCTAAAAGCTCATTAACTATTTGGAAAATCCACAAGGGGATTTACAGATAATGTTACTGTTCATCTTTACTTTGATCCGCAAACTGATTCAGAATTTAGGCAATAAGAATATCTTTTTTTTTTTTTTTGAATTACAACAAAATGATTACAGGACTTTGCAGGCCTTACAGAGATATGTTAATAACCTTTTTATAAAACCTTTTTTTTTAAAATTTAAATACATTTCTGTGACCTTAATTCATGCGGATAGAGACCTGATTAATGTGTCTTGTGAAGAGTTTGTCCACTAGCTGTGCTATTGAGCAACAATGAGTGGGTCGATGTTTTGATTGTTCTCATGTATCTACAGGCAGCAGTGACAAGCAAAGCTGAGCTCCGTGATTTCACCCCCTGCAACATTCGAAGAAGAAGGGCACCACAGCAAAGGAGAGAAGGAATTTTAAAATTTGATTTGTTTTTTCCTTTGCAGCCCTGACCAGGAAAAGCAGTTTCAGATAATGGATAGATGCATTTCGATGTAAAATCTTAGGCAAGAAATACATTTGATAATTTGCCAAGGATGCACACAATGTTTGATGAGTAACGCTACAAACAGTAGTTTGCAAGAAAACTCCACTGAATAATTTCACCTATGAAACCTATTTAAATTAAGTAGAAACATTGTAAGCTGGCTTCCAGAACAAGAACTTGTTAGCAAAAGAGTTTGAATTTGAAATAAATCTCGGGAAAAATGCTGATAATTGTGTTTCTTCAATTATTTTACTTGTGTTTTAAACACTAATATATGTGGCAAGAATAGATACATATGACAATAATGATCCGGTCAGAGCAGAACTACAGCTTCGCCAGAGCCCAGCCAACTATTTTTATCTGTGTGTGTGTGTGTGTGTGTGAGAATGGACATAAGCGACAGAGGAGCTACAAACTTTGTAAAACAGCTGATGGTTTAATCAATGTTCACGCACAGCAAAAAGTGAGCTCTATGATGCAAGTAGCACAGAAGAAAATCACACATCTGTGTTTTGTTTTTATTTTGTTGCTCAGAAAGTGCCATATAAATAAAATGCTGATAATATGATTATCATTAATTAGCCATGTAGCAAGAGTTTGCTGGTGATAAAATATCCAGATCCACGTTGGAGTCTCAACGATGCCTGAGTTGTCAGAGAAGGATTGAGATGGAAGATCAAAATAAGCCTGTGTTAGTTTTTTGTCAAACTAGAGAAATGTTTCCACAATGTTGTGTTGAGGAATTATTTACAAGCTAAACTGCAGTGAATTCAAGGCTGGTGAAGTAACCACATCAACAAAAAGTGATGCAGCCATTTCCTAGGCACAAACAGTGACCGACTACTGCTGTGTCTGAAGACTTTCCTCAGGTCTAAAAATGTGTGTTATGATTTCGACTACATAGTTCAGCCCTTCATCAAACGGTGTAACAATCAAGAAATCCCAAAGTTGTCCATTTAAAGTCATATGACAGGTCAGTTAGTGGTTTTAATGTGGAATGTGGCACCGTTTGAAAGTTTGCCACGACCACAAACTTGTGTTAAAGTTATAGTCCTGATGATTTGCTTTAGATAAAATCCTGCGCTCCACACTATTAATGGCAGCATTTTAAGTTGCTGGTAAATCAATTTCTTCTACTATTATTCAAAGTTGTTCTACTGGAACCTTAAGGATTATAACTTTAATATGCATCTTATTTTGAGAAGCCCTTGTGTTTTTGTCCTGAAGCTTTTTAAAGGACCTTATTTAGCAGTAACGTGGCTGATAAGAACTGCGAAGCTCAACTTCCTTTTTACTTCCTCCTTCTGTCTCCCCGTAGTCCTCAAGCGAGGACATGCAGCCCGTTGCACTCTGGGAATCGTAGTCTAGGAAGTAGTCATGGTTTTGTGGTATGTGAGGTTGGGTGAGCACCGGGCTGATCGGTGGCTCGCTGAGCGGAGTGGTGAGCAAGGACAGCTGCAGGTGGTCGATGGTGCTACTGGGGAAAGGCTGCTGCGAGTGGTCGAGTGGGGAGGATGCGGGGGTTGGGGAGTTGGTCGCCATGGTTACACCTCTTAGGGGAGTCGAGGGGGAGTTGACCTGAGAGTCATCAGCGGTAAGGGATCGTCTCAGTTTGGCCCGAGCGTTTTGAAACCACACCTGAGAGAGAAAAATGACAACTAAAACATTTTTTTAAGTCTCAGAAGTAAAACAGATGGAAACACAACACAAAACTGTGCCCTTCAAATTTCATTGCAGCTCAGGAATATTTGACCTCTGCAGTACCAGGTCTTGTTCCTACCTGCAGGACTCTCTTGGGCAGTCCGGTCTTATGTGCGAGGCAGGTCCAGTCTTTCCCATCAGGATTGTGTTTCTGGGCAAAGTACGACTCCAGTGCTCTGAGCTGCTCGCTGCGGAAACACGTCCTGATTCGCTTGGTCCGCCTTCGGGTCCGTCCACCCGTCATCCGGTCATCCACTCGTGGTTCTGGACTGCTCACAGAGTCCTCACCTTCACCTGAGACCTGGTTGTGAACTGCTTCTCACACACATACAAGTTTGGTTTCGTTAGCTAAACGTGTGAACGCACCTTAATGTTTTAAGCCCCTGGTTTTGGGTTTAGTTTTACTGTCTGGTACAGTGAGAAAGCCAGAGTCCATTCAGGTGCATACTCTCACCTTCTGTTAGATGTGGTTTGGGCTGGCGATCATGGGATAGTGGGACACCCCTGTCATCATAATAATGTGACTGACAGTAGGGGTTCTGGCCCTGCATGCAGTACAGGTTCCCAGGCAGTAGTTTCACATCACACTTCTGCAAAACAAATCCAACATCATAAAACATGCCTGGATAGTTCTGTGTTTTGTAACAATAATAAAAAGTAATGATTTTGCTTCTGTAAAGCTCTGGGTGAACCTGGCAGGAGAAGCAGTGAGGGTGGAAGGTCAGCTCGCCCGACCTCATTACCAACGCAGAGGCTGGGATAGGTTGGAAACATCGAGCGCACTGACCACCTCCAAACATCCTGAACGGGAAAAGACAAAAACAATCCGGAGTCGAGAATAATTTACATTCATTTCAAAGGAGGTAAAGTTCAGTCTCTCTAAAGCTACAGCACAAATGGCTGGAGTCACACTCTGGGAGGTAAAAACAGTCGACTGATTCACCTTCTGCTTGTGAAATCACTAAAAACTAAATTTCTTCCTAATTTCAGAGGAAGATTTAAAGTCCAGTTTTCAGGCCTCAAATATCAGCAGTAAGTAGTCGTAGTAGCAAACAGGCAGATGCATTTTTAACCCGTTTCTATGTGAGAACGTGCAATAAACCAATAATCAGTAAATAAAAACCAGGATCCTGTGTCTGACCTGCAGTAGTCCTGCAGGCAGTAGATGTTTCCGTCTCTCCAGAACAGAGAGGGATGTGTCTGCAGCTCACACTGACACTGGCTGCAGCGGAGGCAGATGCTGTGCCACACCCTGCTTGCAGCCAACAGGAAGAAGCGGTCGCACACCTGCTCACCACATCCAAAGCACATGATCGGCTCCTGGATGGAAACGGCTGTGGGAGTCTGAAGGAAAGACACAGTTTAATGAAGTAATTTTACCCAGTTCCATGGCAGAGTACAGAACCACAACTTTCAGGTTGGGGGACAAACAGACAAATGCCCAAACTAGACCAGTAAACATCCACGGTGGTTGTCCAACAAAGTGCTTGTCCGGGCTTAAAAATACTGGATGTGTCTGATCAACAGCAAAGTGGAGTGAGAAAAAACATTGACTAAAACTGAGAGACTGGCATCAGGAAGACACTGCTCAAACTGCTTTAGGACTCTGTCGGGGTTATGTCATCACTGTAGCAGGGCCCCTACAGGAGAAACTACACCCTCAGCACTAGGTGTGTGATGGAGCGCTACCGGCAGCTTTGAGAGGAACGTAACGTCCCAGTTTGTAGCGTTCATTTAGATACACGATTGACCTGGATGCATGTCGACAGTAAATACAGGATATGGACAATATTGCATAACCCAAGATAAAATAAATAAAATGCAGCGCTTTGTCCTGGGGTTGTCTCTGGACTCAGTGGAGGAGGATGGACGGAGGCGGATGAGGATCGCTGCCCCAGTACTCAGACAATTACAGCATGAAGCTCAAATATTGTGATTTCTCCAGGCAGAATTGTTCGTTTTCTTCAGTCTTCTTTCAGACACAAGCTTTGAATGGACTGGAGCTTTGAGAGGACACAGAAGTCCCATCTGTAGTGTCCAACTATGTGATTGAATGATGATGCATTAAAATGATCCCATGATGTAGAGACAACTGCAGATGAACACACTCATCTCCCTTCATACTCACATCGTCTGCAGCAGCACTTTCCTCCACCTCCACCCGGCTGCTGCCGGGCTCCGGCTCCTCCACTTCGTCACCAAGGTCACTGCCGTACAGCAGGTCCTCGAGGGATCTGTCATCTGGTGACATCATGGTTGTCCTGAGGAGGTACACAGGGTAGTTATCAGTCCTCTCTGTCCTCATTAGACAGCTAAAAATACTTTTAATGTCCCTATTATTAAACGACCACAACCAAAGCTGCTCTGATGAGACAACTCTTCACCAGTGTTCAAGAATTTGACCAACCAAACTAAAATCCACTAATTACAAAACTCTGCACATTTTAGCATCTTTACATTTTCTCTCTGTCCCATGTAAGACAGATTTTAACATGTGTTGCTAGTTTACAAATCTTTGAAATGTTCAGCACCTCCAGTGATGTCCGTGATATATAAGAGACCATGGAACTGCCTGCACATGCTTCAAATTCCAGAATGATTTGCATTTAATTTGTTACAAGTGTATTAAAAATTGATATTCTGCAACATTTAAATCTGTTTTAAACAAGTTGAAGGAATTTTACGTGGAAAGAACTTTTACGTGAAGGCTGTTTTAAGCATCCTAACGGAAAGTCCTCATCCTTTATCATTCTCGGTTTGAGACTTTAGACTCTTTTCGCACTATTAAACTTACTCAACAGTATTTTTGAGCTACATGTTAGCTTTCCTCCTTTCTCTGTGTTATATCACAGTAAGTTAACGTCTTCTAAACCGCCTGTGGGGCAACTTACCACATGAAATAATTTTTTAAAATACAGTGAAATTCCCTCACACTCGTATGCAGTGACTAGATGATAGCTTAGCTTTCAGCTTTTAACTTGAAGGAAGGCGAAGATGAATAAGAGCTTACCGGCGTTGCTGAGTATCTCCTGGTGGTGTGTGTGTGAGTCCTTCAAACAACACGGACCTTTATAAAGGCCTCACAAGCTTCATTAATCCCCGATCTTCTCTTTTCCTGCTTCTGTGGAGAAAACAAACTCTTCTTTTTTGTTTCCCTTGTCTTTTACTGTGACAGGTTTCCTCCACCTAAATGCTCCCGCTCCTCCAGGTGTGTCTGCAGCCTCCTGACTGTCGTGGTTTTGGGATCAGTTTCTCTCTCTGCACCTCCCTTCGCCTCACTGAGCGCCCCAGGTGGCATCTGGGCACACACCTGTAAACAAGAGGCCCCGGTGGCTCAGAGCGCAGGTAAGAAATGATCTGACTGGCCACCTGGTGAGCAGATGGGTGGGGGAACTGCACCCTAGGGACCAATTAAAAACAACAAAGGGTGCTTAAAAGGACATGTGGGACTGCACTTTTGATTTTTCCCTCAGTCCCTGCGCTGTTTGGACCAAACTGTCTCCGATCATGTGACTTTTTTCATTGTTCAACTGCTGAAACACAAATGAAAACTTATTAAAAAACACAGAAATAAATGTGTTTTTCAGTACACAACTCAGTACATAAGAACAATGACATTTACAAAATAAAAGCATGGTAACCCAGCATATCACTAAATCTCAGAGCAGTGACTGCACCAATATTAGATACATTCTAATTAGCAAAATCTTTCATTGTCCACCCCACCAGGTGTGGCCTGGTGATCCCGCTGCCTTTTGCATCCCAACCCAATGCGCTAACACTGAGCCACTAGGTCCCCCCCCAAAAAACCAGAATCTTTTTCTTAGCTTAAAAAGCGTCTTTTGATGAAACCACACAAAACTCTGGAGGCAAACTCTGGGCTGTGGTCGTGCACTTTGAATATCTGTCACCTTTACTGTGTGAGTGGATTTTTTTCTGTCCTGTTGTTTTCTTTTTCTTCACTTTCCTTTAAGAAGCCTCATGTAAATCAGAAAGAAATTCTTAAACTACATATTAAACTTATTCAAAATCTTTAAGGCATGAACTGCCGCTTTAAAAACCAAATTCTCTTTGTTCAGATTTACCTGAAAGTAGTTCAGAGCAGATAATCATTGTGTTGGGAATTTAAAACTACTCTGGTAAACATTTAAGAGCTTGTATCACTGTGGTTTGAGTAAGGAACCAAACTCTTTGAGTTGTCATAAAAAGTCTATGATCTTTAATTTTGTTGAAACTCAACAAGATCTGTCTTTATGAAAAAGCATATGAAAAGTGAAAATAGCTACAATAGCTTCAAATGTTGAGCACATATACTTTAATTTTTTACAACAACACTTTTGGGAATTTATCCAGAAAGACACAAATAATATTTATACAATAAATCTTGGAATTGTGCACAAACGATTTTAACTTTCTAATTAAACAGTGTGAGCAGTGTGAAAACCAGTTGTGACATCTGAACAAAACAAGTTCTCACACTTTTGTTAGTTAGTTAGTTTTAGTCATATCAATAATACACAGATGAGCAGTGGTTCGATTCTGACCTCCTGCTACTTCCTGTTAAAACACTGCACACAACAATAAAGAACTATTTACATTTAAGTCTCACATTTATTGTTTTCAAGTCATTACACACTAATGAAAACATTATGATGACTACATTTAATTTCTGCTGATAGAATCACGTAAATCAGTGGCGACCAACTGGTGAACTTAACTTAAATGTACTTTTCAGCACAAATATAACGAAACTCGTTCTCATCTTCAAGCCACAGCCCTGTCCTACGTAGGGATAATTCAAAAACAACATTGACAATTACATTATATCATATTAATCTCTCTAGAAGAGAGCGGGATGTGTCTGCAGCTCACAGACACTGTGCCACACCCTGCCTGCACCCAACAGGAAGATCGGCTCCTGGATGGACAAGGCCGTCAGAGACACATTTCAATGGATTCATTAATAATTAGAAATATAAAGGCCTTGACTGCATGGAGTGATTCACAAGCATTTTATTTGGAGGTCAGGTTGAAAGGACTGAGATCTCAAAGCAGCAACTTGAGATGCTCTGTCAGCATCACCAGGCAAGTTCCTGCTTTTTAGTCTTTGTCTTTATCATCGAGGTGACACAGTTTCTCTAGCTAAAATTGTAATGTAAAAATGTTAAATATATAATTTTGGATATGCCACAGTAAATAATGCTCTCCCCTTGGAGGATCAGATTCTAACCTGGTGCAAGTCGTACTCGTGATACTGAAAAGAACATGATGTGATGAGTCTCCAGAGGCTCAGAGACTGTTTTCAGACAACAGACTGTGATGTGTGAGCCACATGGGGACGACATTGACTGTCTCACACACTATGTTAGAGGCTTCATCAGTTTCTGTTTTCACCAGCAGAGGGCAGTGTTTCACAAGCCTCGCTCAGGCTCATACCTGAAGTGGAGGCTCTGCTCAACCAGAGACACAACTTTCAAGTCTGGGGACAAGGAGAAGCTGTCAACAAGCTAAAAAGTTAACATCAGGAAGTATAAGAACCACTACAGGAGGATGAAAGGCTGTGGAATAATGAAAGTGAAAGTAGAACACATTGTACCCACATTTGTATCATAACTGTCCAGGTGAGGAGGGAGATGAAGAAAACCACAGTGGGAAAGGCAGCCAGATGGCATCAAGTCTACCCAGCTATGTTGGGGTCCGCAACATCCTGCATGTGTATTGCTTAAAGCAAAAGGTGTCCCAGTAACATCTTCAGCTATATGGTCAAATCAAATTGTATTGTGTTGGTTACTTTTATTTATTGACCTTAAATGTGACTAAATCAGAGTCCTGTCGGAAATTAGGATGCTTAATCAAAAACCTACAAATCTGCACACAAGCACACTCTAAAACCGTACTGTCTGAAGAGGCAGAGATACATCAACATCTAATTTGCAGAGTTTCTGTTGCAATACATTTAAAATGATAAAACAACCAATTACTAAACAATATCCTGAATAATATTATTAAATATTTTTATTAATTGATAATCAGCCTGATCAGAATGATCCAAGTCCCTGTTGGAGTCAGTGTGATCATTTCCATAGAGCCACTTTGCATCAGCAGCACCATGCTCCAGTGCTCTGGGAGAGTTTATAGTCCTGAGAGTTGAACACTGGATGACTGACAGCTGTCCTTCATGACAACAGAAGACACAGAAATCCTCCTCATCAAAAACATGACTCTGATCTCCGTCCTCATCTGGACTCTCCTCTGCTGCTGCTTCACAGGTAAAGTCCAGAGAATCCAACTCCTCTCCTCTATCAACATCCGTCCCTCTGAAATGAAGCCCACAAAACCATGATGCTGCTTTCTGTTTGTGTCTCTGTGTCCTCAGAGTCCAGAGGTCAGGTCACAGTGACTCAGCCTGGAGCAGTGAGCTCTGCTCTGGGAGGAACCACAACCATCAACTGTAAAACCAGTCAGAATGTTCATGTTTCGAACAACAATCATCGTTTAGCCTGGTACCAACAGAAAGATGGAGAACGTCCTAAGCTCCTTATTTATTATGCCACCACTCGAGCATCAGGGATTCCAGATCGTTTTTCAGGCAGTGGATCAAACTCTGACTTCACTCTGACCATCAGTGGAGTCCAGACTGAAGATGCAGCAGTTTACTACTGTCAGAGTTTTCATGTTATCAACAGTCAACATGTGTTCACACAGTGAAAAAGCATCGTATAAAAATCTCCCTCAGTCAGACTGAACAGAAACTGAACTGATGCTGCAGCTGGAAGCTACTGCAGAGACTGATACAGTTCACTGAGGACACACACACACACACACACACACACACACACACACACACACAAGATCTATCCATGTTAGGACATCCCCTGACATACCATTCTTACCTCCTTACACTAACCTCAACCATAAAAACATGATCTTTACATTACAGCCACATTATTATTGAATATTAACACAGTAACAATGAGCTGAGATGAATCAGCTCCGGTAGAACTGTGTTGATTATTGCTGCAATAACAGGTGTTTTTTGTTGAATAAGTAAAATTCTGAAAAGATTAAAGGACGCCTTCAGTGATTCTGAATGTGCTTCTTTGGTTCGAGTTTGGATAGTACATGTACATAAATGTGATTAAACGTCCCTCTCACTTCATTATATCAAAATATTTCTCTACTTGTAGCTGAAAAACGCCTCCAGATGACATCACTTGAAAGGAACCTTCATTTCATATTATGTCATCTCATTATTATCAAGTTTGTAATTGTGGTGAACCAGCTCCAGGGTCCAGACATCACCCTGTCAATTCATCTTTAAGAGTTCAGATGATGTCATCTGGACGTGTTTTTTTAGCCAGAAGCACAGAAATATCTTGATATAGTGAAGTCAGAGGGAAGTTTAAAAGCATTAATGTTCATTTACACCCTGAACTAAAGCTTTTAGTAGAAGCTCAACTAAGAAGACTGGTCACCCGCCTCGTGTCATCATCACACTAAAGCTCCACTCCACTTCCAGCACTGTGAGGGGGGTTTCAACTCGACCCACCGCAGAGACAAAAAAAAAAAAAACATATTTAGAGAAACTGGGAGCTTGGATGAATTTGATCCTAAGTATTTTGCTTCCTTTCTGACTTTAGTAACTATGGAAACAGACAGTTTTAAAGATAACAGGGAAGTGTGACAATGTATTAACAGGAATTTAAAACCTGCTCATTTGTAGTAAAAAAATGCAAAATGCAAATTTAACTTTAGGTTTCCATTGTTTAATCTTATTAATTCCTATGTAATACAGAGAAGAAGTCAGTGCTCGATTTTTGCTTTGTTCATTTGAAAGAAGCAACCTTTGATGTATTTCTTTGGTGCACCTTAGATTATTAAAAGGTTTAAATTATTATCAAAATTTCAAAAAAGTTTTTCAATAGAAAATGACACAATATTATACAAAATATATATAAAAAATTGTGAATAAACCTTAATTATTATTTTTAGAAAATGTGAATTTATAAATTATTAAACATCATCATCAGAATGATCTGAGTCTCTGTTGGAGTCAGTCTGATCAGCTGCATCAGCAGCACCATGATCCAGTGCTCTGGGAGAGTTTATAGTCCTAAAAGATTGAACACTGAACAGCTGCCTTGAACAAGCTGCCTTCGGTCAGACTGAACAGAAACTAAACTGCTCTTGCAGTTTATGGAGGACACGCCAACTCTAGTCGATGGTTACAATCTATAGAGTTTGTTTACTATATTTCGTAAGACAAACATGAACATAAAACAACTAGAACATGAATTTGTTTTACACTACATACATTTTTAATACAAAGCTTCGGGGAGACTTAGGCTCACCATCAACGACAATTTGATGTAAACTGGAAGAGCCTGAAATTGAAACACTGACCCTGTGAATAATGAACAATCTACTCTACTTCCAAATCCACAACTAAACTATCAACCTATACGCTGATGACATCCTACTATATATTGAAATTTCTCATCTTTTAAAGCTGTTCTCATCCCACAGTATCAGATAATGATCCTTACCAAGTCGTTGACACTTTATCATCGTATGGCATATTATATTGACATCACAGGCAAAATTTTACGTCATAATTGGATGCTCTAGTAGCGACAGTATTTGACACCATGGGAGCCACTTTATAGACACACAAATCTGTGTTAGGGTTAACAACAACTTCTAGATTACTTTAGCTCCACTTCTGTACAACTATTTAATAATTTTATGGGAACATTTAGTGGAATAAATTTGTTGACACATTGCAGCCTTATGCCTCCAGCATAACTGTGAAAGCACCAATGCAACTTTTCTTACTTCTTCTGTAAATTAAAATTATGTTTCTCTCTCTTTATTTGTTATTTGACATTTTTCCTCTTTCAGTACTTTAGGTCATAGACAAAACAAAAAATGCATATTTTTATAAAATATAATCAGCTTCATTGTAGTGGTGTTAAAGTAAATGAAGGTTTATTTAAATTAAAAGTCAAACAACAGAAAATCAATCCATGAGGACGGCGGGAAAAACACACATACTAATAACTAAAGTAAAGTAAAACAGAACACGAACTTAAACACTCTGGAGGGAAAAGATTAACTACATAACTGTGTCGAGGAAGCACAGGAACTAACGCAGAGACTAAGGAAAGGCAGACACGAACAAACCGAACATAAAGCAATGGCAGACTGAAGGGAACAAAAGAATACTTAAACATAAAACCAGGGCCAAACAGGCAGAAATAACAAAGCTAAACCTAAACACTGAAATAAACAAGAAAGCAAACCTCAGACCAAAAGGTGAGAGAATCCAAACACAAGTATCAGGTAAGGCATGGAAGGGGAAGGGGGAAAGCATAGAATACCATAGGACTGTTCTCAGAGGAGGAAGGAAAGACAATCTGGCAGCCAACTGTGGGGAGAGCTGGGTATAAATACAAGGGGCCACAGGTGAAAAAAATCAGGGTTAACAAGAAACAAGAAGCTAAAGAAACTAACTGGGAAGTGGTGCAGAGGGATTAACAAAATAAAAGCCAGGAGCAGGAAGTAAAGCTAAAGAAAACTAGAGTCCAAAACCAGGACTGTGACATTTTACACATGAATTAAACACCTGCTCTCCTCCCAGCTGATGCTACTGCTGCTGTCCACCTTCCAGGACAGAGTCCAGTCTGAGGGGAAGCCCTTGTTGGCCAGACACATGAGCGTGGCCTTGCCCTTCTCTAGTTCCTCACTGGAGGGGGGCAGCACAGTCAGGGTGGGATGGGCATCACCTACAGTAGGAGACACCAATCAGCTTAGAGGACAGAGACCACACAGCTGTCAATCAAACAGTTGAGACCTTGAGTTTCTGTCAGATGCTTTTTCTGCTCCAACAGTCACTGACTCACACATTGTTTCACTTCCCTTTGAAAAACCTCTCATGTAAATCAGCACAGACAGAATCTTCAGACAGTTTGAGCTGAAATATGTCCAACTACACAGGAGACAAACATTTTTTTTTATCTGAAATCATCTAAAATCATACCTGTTTTAGAAACACAATAAAATAAAGAAACATTATGTGACATCAATTGGTTTTCTTTTGATTTCAGTGATGATCAAACTGCTCAAATGTATTAAAACAAACTCTGTCTCAAGAAAAAGATCAGTGATTTTGTACATTTTTAAATACACATCCTTCCTTTTTTTGGTTTTACATAAAGAAGGTTACAAAAGATGTTTCAACAGTGTTTTTAAAGTGGTCATAAAAAAAAAACAATCTGATAATAATCTAAATATGTCAGAGTCAAGTTTCTGTAGGTTACACAAGCTGGAAAATATCTTCATGACAAGTCGGTGAATCTTCTGAGTTTGTCTCCATGAAGGCAACAACAGCAAAATAATGAAACATGTTTAAAATGAAAACAGACTGAATTTCAAACATTACAATATATTTTGAAATATATATGTTCAGAAAAAATGTATATGTTCAGAAACTTAGTCTGAGTCTTAGACGAGTCTGGTTCCTCCACTGAACATGTTTACAATAGCTACAAAGACATGGCTCTATGTATTTCACTTATTTGCAACTTCCAGTCTGGTCCTTCACAGTGATACAAACTGTGTTACAGTCCTGTCCCCGTGTTTAGCTGTCCTGCTGTATTTCCTGTTTTTGGTTTTATTTTGTTGCTCCTTCTGTGTCTCTTCCTGAAAGTCTGTTTGGTGTCCTGTCCTTTTATACCCTGCTCTCCCCACTGTTCTCTGCCAGTTTGTGTGTGTAGGTATTCTGTTTGTCTGCATCCTGCATCCTGCATCCTGCCCATCTGTAATGGTTTTGGTCTGTGGTTTGGTTCTCCTTTGTTAAGTTTGCATTAGTTTATCCTCTGCCTGGTTGTTTTACCCTGTTCCCTGTATTAGTTACTCCTGTTAATTTCCCTCTGCCTCTAGTTTAGTTTGTTTATATTTTATTCCTGTCTGTCTGTTCCTGTTTAGTTCTGTTCTTAGTCCCATTAATTTATCCTCTTACCTGTGTTAGAATTAGTTAAGGTCTTGTCTGGTCCCTGGGTGTACCCTACTTTGTGTCACTTGTATGTGTGCACCCCGTTAGTTTAAATAGCTGTCCTGCCTGTCGTTCACCCTACTCGTGTATAGTCTGTCGTTTGTTACCTTTTTGTTGCTCCTCGTGGTCTGATTTTTAACCCCTCCTGTTTCTTTATGAATAAATGCCCTTTCCTTTATACCTCCTCTTGCCGTGTCCTTACTTGGGTCCTTGCAAAATTACTTCGACTAAACGTAACAAACTGACTGAGTCGTCGTACAAAACCCTCTAACTGTACAGAGACACGGCTCTCTGACTTTGGAACAAACAACAAAATAGGGCTGTTTTTGCAAGTTATTGTTTTAAAAAACTTTAATTCATTTTTGCAAAGGAAATGACACAATTTCAAACATTATCTCTACAAGACTTAAGAAGATACCATAAAAGAAAAATCGCTTTTTGGCTGGAAGCTTCCTCTGGACGCTATTGCAGAGATTGATAGAGTCCAATGAATGTACAGAAACATGCTTGTGTCTACACACATCTTTCAGGTATCTGCTGTAATAAACATTAATACAAAGTAATGGGAACATCTTATAAACATTTATTTGTTTCTACAAACAGAAATAAACGGGAAGCTAAAATCACAGTCAGTTGTATAATTAAGTTCCGTTAAATTGAACTTTATTTATATAGCGCCAATTCACAACAAAGTAATCTGAACACACTTTACAGAATAAAGTCAAGACTATAAAGATGTACAGAGAGAACCCAAGAATTCCCCCTTGAGCAAGCAATAGGCAACAGTGGAGAATAAAAAGTCCCTTTACCGGGAGAAACCTCCAGCAGAACCAGGCTCAGGGTGGGCAACCATCTGCCTTGACCAGTTGGGGTGAGTTGAAAGTGGAGAGAGAAAAGAAAAAGAGCAACGAAAGCAACAACAAAATATTGGGTAGATTGGTAGGACCAGTAGCTGCACACTGGAAGACACACAGCTCCAAAGCTGGGGACACCTGCAGAAAGGGACAGATAGAGGGAGACAGATAGGGACAAAGCCTACAACAGTAGAAAAAAACACAGAGTTAATGTCATACAGTGGTGACAATTGTGGGATGAAAGGAGAGGAGTGAGTGACAGGAGGAGGTGGGTCCCCCAGCAGTCTAAGCCTATAGCAGCATAACTATAACTAACTATAAGCTTTATCAAAGACGAAGGTTTTAGTCCTAGACTTAAAAGTAGAGAGGGTGTCTGCTTCCCGAATCTGAACTGGGAGCTGGTTCCACAGGAGAGGAGCTTGATAGCTAAAGGCTCTGCCTCCCATTCTACCTTTGGAAATTCTGGGAACCACAAGTAGGCCTGCATCCTGAGATTGAAGTGGTCTACTGGCATCTACTTGGAGTAGTCCAACCTAGATGCTCCTAATTTTGGCAATGTTCCGTAGGTGGAAGAAGGCTGTTCTAGAGATTTGTTTTTTATGTGAGTTAAAGGACAGATCCTGGTCAAAAATAACTCCAAGGTTCCTTGCAGTAGCACTGGAGGCCAGACTTATGCCATCTAGAGTAACAATATGGTTGGACATCATATATCTGAGATTTATGGGCCCAAATACTATGACTTCAGTTTTCTCTGAGTGTAGATGTAAAAATTGTGGGACATCCAGGCCTTTATGTCTTGTAGGCTTGAAGCTTGATTAACTGATTTTTTTCATCTGGTTCCATAGATAGATATAGCTGGTATCATCATCATAGCAATGGAAATTGTGTTTTCTAATAATGTTGCCTAAAGGAGACATATATAAAGTAAAAAGTATTGGTCCTAACACAGAGCCTTGTGGAACTCCATAGCTAACCTTTGTGTGCATGGAGGATTCATCATTACATGAACAAACTGAAATCTATCAGATAGATAAGATTTAAACCAACCTAGTGCAGTTCCTTTAATCCCAATTTCATCTTCCAGTCTCTGTAATAAAATGTTATGATCAATGGTATCAAATGCAGCACTAAGAACTAACAGGTGTATAATGTGGTGAATATCTAAAAAAATGGCTCTGTCTTCTCAGTTTCTTTGTGTTATTATCACTATCTATTTGTATTATAATCTGAACCGGTATTCATCTTTAAAGAATCAGACATCCACAAAATGTTTTTTAAGTAAATCAAAGTAATATTAGTTTCTAAAACAATTCCTATACATATCTTAGTATAGTTCTACATTTATTGTAAATATAGAAAATATATTATATACAGTTTTCCTTCAGCGACCATGAACACATTCCTAATTAATACTTTTAATAACAAATTAAACTATTTAGGAATAATATCATCAGAGTGATCCAAGTCCCTGTTGGAGTCAGTGTGATCATTTCCATAGAGCCACTTTGCATCAGCAGCACCATGCTCCAGTGCTCTGGGAGAGTTTATAGTCCTGAGAGTTGAACACTGGATGACTGACAGCTGTCCTTCATGACAACAGAAGACACAGAAATCCTCCTCATCAAAAACATGACTCTGATCTCCGTCCTCATCTGGACTCTCCTCTGCTGCTGCTTCACAGGTAAAGTCCAGAGAATCCAACTCCTCTCCTCTATCAACATCCGTCCCTCTGAAATGAAGCCCACAAAACCATGATGCTGCTTTCTGTTTTTGTCTCTGTGTCCTCAGAGTCCAGAGGTCAGGTCACAGTGACTCAGCCTGGAGCAGTGAGCTCTGCTCTGGGAGGAACCACAACCATCACATGTAAAACCAGTCCGAAAGTTCATGTTTCGAACAACCATCAGCTTTTAGCCTGGTACCAACACAAAGATGGAGAACGTGCTAAGCTTCTAATGTATTGGGCAACTTCTCGAGCATCAGGGATTCCAGATCGTTTTTCAGGCAGTGGATCAAACTCTGACTTCACTCTGACCATCAGTGGAGTCCAGACTGAAGATGCAGCAGTTTACTACTGTCAGTGTTATCATGTTTTCAACAGTCAACATGTGTTCACACAGTGAAAAAGCATCGTACAAAAACCTCCCTCAGTCAGACTGAACAGAAACTGAACTGATACAGTTCACTGAAGACACACACACCTGCGTGCGCGCACACACACACACACATATCATGTATCTTTACAAGTTAAAAAAATGATCTTGGTGGAAATCTCCATCTCAGCCTCTAACCCTCCATTCATACACACATATTCTCAAGGAGGGAACATGGCTAATTTAATGAGACAAAACTTAGTCTGTTACCTCAAAGTTAATCACAGATTTCACAAGTACATATATAGTTTAAAAAAAATAGAGACAAAGATCAGCATCAGAAACAGTCATACACTAATACAGCCACACTCCACAACACAAAGTGGCAAATGTAAAGAAAAGTTTTGTCAACTGTTGCTTTTCAGTTGCAGGTCAGAGAACATGTGTTATTGCATAATGTACATGAACAAATCAGAATCAGAATTATCTTTGCATTTTTATGATTCCAATTGATGTTAAAACTGTTATTTATTCAGGAGGCTCTGTAAATTTTTGTGAAACCTGAAGGATTTGAGGCTCTTCTGTGTTTATCACGTTTATGATGCAGTTTTTTATCTATATATTTTTCTTAAACAACAGATAGTTGAAAATTCTATAATTTTGTCTCATCAGCCACATTACCTCTTTAGGAATATGTGATTATAACGATTCACCAAATGACTGAAGTGTTAGATGCTCAGATGACCGTGACTCCGCTTCGTGTTGTCCTGGTGAGCATCACCGTCTCTTCCCTCCGCACTGCGCTGCCTATCAGCCTAGATTCCCTACACCTGTTACCTCCCTTTCTTAAGCCCTGGTCACCTGTTGTACTCTGCCAGATTATCTTCCTGTTTCCCCGAGTGACCAGTCTCCGTGTCTACCTAAGGTTTCTATGTGTAAATTATTTCTCTGTTTACCTGCTCGGCCTATGCCTTTGAGGATTTTTTGTGTTTTTTCTATCCGAGTACGTTTGTTTTTTGTCCTGTTGATACTCAGAGAACCAGTCCTGCTGGTTTTCAGAGCAGTAAGTGACTTTACATTTTGAGTTTTGTTCTTAGAAGAGGAGTTTTGTGCAAGCCAGAAGATAAAGAGTTGTGTTTTGTTGATACTTTGTGTTGATTTGATACTTTAGTTGTTACTTAATTAGATTCCTGCTGCATTTTTCTCCCTGGGTTTTTTCCTGGCCGCCCTTAGTTGTCCCGCACCTTTTGGGCTCCACATCACCACCACCTCTCTGCTCTCTGGCGAAGTAAGATTCTAGTTATGCCTCAATATTTTCCCGTGTCGTAGATGGTTTTGCTCACCTCTGTCTCCTCTTCTCCCTCAGATTGCTCTACCGCTTCCTGGCCACCTCCTCCTCCTCCACTCACTCCTGCCCCGAATCACCACCCCGGCTACCCCATCCATTACTCATTCTCTCTTCATAAATTATCATTGCCTCCCACTCCTCTGTGTTCTCCTCCTTTTGGGTTCTGCTGATTTCTAATCGTGATAAGATCATTTTTGAAGATTTACGATACATGTTTATTTGTGTGTGTGTGTGTGTGTGTGTGTGTGTGTCCTCAGTGAACTGTATCAGTCTCTGCAGTAGCTTCCAGCTGCAGCATATGTTCAGGCTGACTGAGGGAGGTTTTTGTATGATGGTTTTTCACTGTGTGAACACAGATTTGCTATTGATGCTGTGGCCACTCTGACAGTAGTAAACTGCTGCATCTTCAGTCTGGACTCCACTGATGGTCAGAGTGAAGTCAGAGTTTGATCCACTGCCTGAAAAACGATCTGGAATCCCTGAGTCTCGAGAGCTAGTGTCATAAATTAGTTGTTTGGGACATTCTCCATCTTTCTGTTGGTACCAGGCTAAATGGTTAACATTATAAACATCCTGACTAGTTTTACAGTTGATGGTTGTGGTTCCTCCCAGAGCAGAGCTCACTGCTCCAGGCTGAGTCACTGTGACCTGACCTCTGGACTCTGAGGACACAGAGACAAAAACAGAAAGCAGCATCATGGTTTTGTGGGCTTCATTTCAGAGGGACGGATGTTGATAGAGGAGAGGAGTTGGATTCTCTGGACTTTACCTGTGAAGCAGCAGCAGAGGAGAGTCCAGATGAGGACGAACATCAGAGTCATGTTTTTGATGAGGAGGATTTCTGTGTCTTCTGTTGTCATGAAGGACAGCTGTCAGTCATCCAGTGTTCAACTCTCAGGACTATAAACTCTCCCAGAGCACTGGAGCATGGTGCTGCTGATGCAAAGTGGCTCTATGGAAATGATCACACTGACTCCAACAGGGACTTGATTCTGATCATGTTGCCAATTGATGAATTACAGTATTAATACAAGGAATGTATCATTTCTTTGTGGCTTCAGTGAATGTTTAAAAATTTATCTTCCCAAATAATATACTGTATATAGTATTTTAATGGACAAAGCAACACCTTTTGACACGTCAGGAATGAAAATGAGCTGGTTGTTGTGCAGCCACTGGGAGACACTGAGAATCTGCCTCTTTCAGTGATTGTATCATCTGCATACATGCAGCACACAGCTTCTTTACACCTTTTAAGTAGATCTTGGATCACTCTGATAAGGCTGCTTATCAATGGATCAATCAGTTTTACTATTTTGTACATTTTGTCACAACATTTTTTTCCCTTAATATATATATTGTACACTGTTGCCCATTAGGTTGGAATAATTTAGTTTTTAGGAACATTCCTCTTTTGTGCAAAGATTAATTGGGGTTTAATTTTCATGTTGATATGTTTGGAAGAGATTGGTCGAGAGAGACGCTTTAACTATCAAGAATAAATTACATTTTCACAATAATTTCAATATTTTATTTTAACTTTATGAGCAGCAGTGTAATTGATGAAGTGATACATTCCTATATTTTTGCAACCAGACTAAATTTGCCCAGTTTGTTTTAATCCAAAGTCAGAGAGCCGTGTCTCTTTACAGTCAGAGGTTTTTGTACGAGGACTCAGTGAGTTTGTATCACTGTGGTACACGTTCGGTGGAGGAACCAGACTGGATGTTAACTGTAAGTACTTTTTATTCTTCCATGTTGTAAACGTTTAGTTTCCCACTGACAAAAAATAGTTTGAAAACTTTTGAGTTTCTTAAGTTCTGGCTTAGTTATTTTCAATCTCTTTTTTTGTTTGAAGTTTTCGTTTGGAATTTTTTTTATCCCTCAGTTTTTGATTTGCTAAAATGTCACTTTTACATTTAAACAATATGCTGTAGAACGGAGGATGTTTACTTTGAATTTAATACAAATTAATGGTTCGCATTGCTCATTTTAAATGGACAAAGCAAACATCCAGAATCTGCATCTGTTCTGTCTTAGATAAGATCAGAAACCTTTCTGATAAAACTATGTACAGTAAAGCTGTTATATTTAAACCTGTTTAAATGTTTTGTTTCATTTTACAATAATCTTATTTTTAAAAACTAAATATCATTAAGTTCTACATTACCGTTAATACATCGTCACACTTCCCTTTTATCTTTTGTACTGAAACCTCTGTTGTCATGGTTCAGCAGTGATGCCTGTCTGTTGCCATGGTTACTGGAGTCAGAGAGGAAGTCAAACTGAAGACCAGTTTCTCTAAATATATTTTCTCTCTGCAGTGGGTCGAGTTGAGCCCACCCTGACTGTGCTGCCCCCCTCCAGCAAAGAACTGGAGCAGGGCAAGGCCACGCTCATGTGTCTGGCCAACAAGGGCTACCCCACAGACTGGAGTCTGTCCTGGAAGGTGGACAGCAGCAGCAGCATCAGCTGGGAGGAGAGCAGGAGCCCTGTGGTGCTGGAGAAGGACGGACGCTACAGCTGGAGCAGCACCCTGAGGCTCCCTGCAGACCAGTGGGGGAAGGTGGACTCTGTGACCTGTGAGGCCACCCAGGGCTCCCAGACTTCACTCAAGCAGACACTGAGGAGAGACCAGTGTCCCCAGTCCTGACCTGAATCACTGGGACCTGCAGCTGGTTTCACTCTCCCTGCTCTTACTCTTACTGCTCCCATTCTGCTCTCTGTAACTTTGTCTTTCTTCTCCTTCTTTTCTGATTATCTCAGTCACATTTGACTTTTTTCTGATTTTGATCAGTATTTTCAAACAATAAAGATCTGTTCTTCAAATTATCTCTGCATCCATTTGGAGTTTTAATTACCGATGATATTTTCTAAATGGCATGAAATAAATGTAATAATTATATTTAACTGTGTGATATTTAGATCCCCTGAGTTTTCAGGTTAAACTCTACTGATGATGGTTCAGAGTAAAGTCAGTCCCAAATTCACTTCCACTACAATGACGCTGATTATATTTTATTTATTTCATTTATAGTAAGTCACTGGTTTAGTCCTCTCAAACCACTTGATAGTTAATATTTAGCCAACATATTTAATAAAAAATAAAAATATGTATTTTTTTGTTTTGTTTATGTTCTAAAGTACTGAAAGGGAAAAATTTCAAATAAATGAAGAGAGAGAAACATAATTTTAATTTACAGAAGAAGTTAGAAAAGTAGAAAAGTTGATGTCAATTCATATTTCTCTAAATATGTTTTCTCTCTGCGGTGGGTCGAGTTGAAACCCCCCTGACAGTGCTGGAAGTGGAGTGGAGCTTTAGTGTGATGATGACACGAGGCGGGTGACCAGTCTTCTTAGTTGAGCTTCTACTAAAAGCTTTAGTTCAGGGTGTAAATGAACATTAATGCTTTTAAACTTCCCTCTGACTTCACTATATCAAGATATTTCTCTGCTTCTGGCTAAAAAAACACCTCCAGATGACATCATCTGAACTCTTAAAGATGAAATCACAGGGTGATGTCTGGACTCTGGAGCAGGTTGACCACAATTACAAACTTGATAATAATGATATGACATTATATGAAATGAAGGTTCTTTTTTTTCAGTGAACTGTATCAGTCTCTGCAGTAGCTTCCAGCTGCAGCATCACTTCAGTTTCTGTTCAGTCTGACTGAGGGAGGTTTTTGTACGATGCTTTTTCACTGTGTGAACAACCACCGACTGTTGATTTTGTGGCCACTCTGACAGTAGTAAACTGCTGCATCTTCAGTCTGGACTCCACTGATGGTCAGAGTGAAGTCAGAGTTTGATCCACTGCCTGAAAAACGATCTGGAATCCCTGATGCTCGAGTGGTGGCAAAGGAAATGAGGAGTTTAGGAGTTTCTTCATCTTTCTGTTGGTACCAGGCTAAACGTTGAGACTGGTTCCAAACATTAACATTCTGACTGGTTTTACAGTTGATGGTTGTGGTTCCTCCCAGAGCAGAGCTCACTGCTCCAGGTTGAGTCACTGTGACCTGACCTCTGGACTCTGAGGACACAGAGACAAAAACAGAAAGCAGCATCATGGTTTTGTTGGCTTCATTTCAGAGGGACGGATGTTGATAGAGGAGAGGAGTTGGATTCTCTGGACTTTACCTGTGAAGCAGCAGCAGAGGAGAGTCCAGATGAGGACGGAGATCAGAGTCATGTTTTTGATGAGGAGGATTTCTGTTTCTTCTGTTGTCATGAAGGACAGCTGTCAGTCATCCAGTGTTCAACTCTCAGGACTATAAACTCTCCCAGAGCACTGGAGCATGGTGCTGCTGATGCAAAGTGGCTCTATGGAAATGATCACACTGACTCCAACAGGGACTTGCATCACACCAATTTCAATGTATGAATGGCCAATCGATGCATTACAGAATTGATTAAGAATTTGTAATTTTTTTTGTTTCAAATTGTATATTCATATAGATGTAGTAGTGACGGACTACAGATTCATCGACTCAATGTCCGTCAATTTCATGGATCCCCTTCGATCATTTCACAGCTACACAACGGATGAGGACTCAAATGGACATGATTTATTGTTTTCTAATTACAAACAGGGTTGAAAATTTTATTAGATACTTTGCAGATGTTTCTCTAATAATATTAAAAAGTAAGAAGACTCATTTTCCAGTTTTATCACTCAATGCTGATGATAAGCTAATGCTAATCATGATTTCTATTCCAGGATTTGTTGTGTTGTTTCAGATCATTTCTCGTGTGTGTGTGTGTGTGTGTGTGTGTGTGTGTGTGTGTGTGTGTGTGTGTGTGTGTGTGTGATAAAGAAGAATCATTAGTTTAGAAGCTTTTGATGTCTATGGAAGACAATTGTATTTATTCACTGAATTACTTACAACAATACGAAAAAATAGTTGTATGTTTCTATTGCGACTTATCTTTTCAATGCATCCTGCTGTGCAAAATGTGACAAAGAATCATAAATAAGAAAACTACAGATTAGAAAAAATGTCTTTATTTTGCAGAAATTTTGATACCATCAAAGGTAAAATAAAGGGGAGAGAGAGACGGTTTAAAGAGACATCATTAACCGAGGAAAACCAGTAGCCTAGTCCTGGTGAGTCAGGTTATAACTGAAAACTAAACATTTGTCCAGTTTTAGTTTCTTTTTGATTGTAGAGGCATGCACTTTCACATCAACAGCAGCATGAGCCTACTGTAGGTCCTTTGACATTTTAGTGTTTTTAATATAGCACCAATTCACAACAAACTCATCTCAAGGCACTTTACAGAATAAAGTCAAGACTATTAACATGTATAGAGAGAAACCAACAATTCCCCCTTGAACAAGCCCTAGGCAACAGTGGAGAGGAAAAACTCCAGCAGAACCAGGCTCAGGGTGGACGGCCATCTGCCTTGACCGGTTGGGGTGAGTGGAAAGTGGAGAGAGAAAAGAAAAGAGCAACAAAGCAGAATAGCCACTATTTGACGGAGTGTGTATAAGTGCAACAAACCTTCGCTTTCTCTCTTTCATCAGCTTCGAGCTTTGCTGCTCTCACCCTGTGCTATAGATCATCTATAGACCCCGAAAATACAATAAGGATTTTATAAATGACTTTGCTGACTTCCTGGCTGAGGTCATGCCCAAATATGATTGTGTTCTTCTTGTTGGTGATTTTATTATTCACGTGTGTGGCCCAGACTAATCTATGGTTTATGACTTTTTAAATCTTTTTAAATCTTAACTCTTATTTAATTTGGTGCAATCTATCTCTGGACCCACGTGGAGGTAATGTGGAGGTTTGTGACACATTGTTCTCAGATCATATGCCTGTGGTTTTTAACATTTCCTTGTCTTGTAACGACATTTAAAGTCGCGTTCCTGCTCGGCTCTCTCGTGTTATTAACCCCTGCACTGCCGCTCGGTTTTCAGTTCTTTTCAGTCAGATCCATGTCCCCCCTGAGTCCATTGGCAACTATACAGAGGAGCTCAGCACCTGGTTTCACTCTGCCTGCCAGTCTGTATTGGACGCAATGGCTCCACTTAAAGCTAGGCAGCCTAAAGTCAAACCTGAGCCTTGGCTGGTCATTTGAAGGCCTTGTGATGCTCTTCTCTCCCGAATCTTCAAAAAGGTTCTTCATACTTTAGCGTCGTCTGTTCTCACCATTATAAATAGCAGTCTAACCTCTGGAGTGGTCCCCAAAAAATGTAAACATGCCATTGTTCAGCCTTTTATCAAGAAACCTGGGCTAGATACAAATGTTCTTGGACCTATCTCCAGATTGCCTTTCTCATCAAAGATTTTAGAGAAAATTGTTTATAGTCAGATAATAGCATTTTTAAATGAGCACAACCTACTTGAGGCTTTCCAATCTGGTTTTAGAATGAAACACAGTACTGACTCTGCTCTTTTGTGCTTAATGACATTTTTCTAGCCTCTGATTCTGGTGACTGTGTGATCCTTGTATTACTCCATTTAACTGCTGCATTTGATACAATGGACCATGATATCTTAATCTCCCGCTTAGAACATTGGGTAAGTAAAAAGTGCTTTTCTCTAAATTGGTTCAGGTCCTACTCCGCTCAACAAGCAGGATGGCTTCTCTCTGTTTAGATGACATTTAAGCCTTAACTGTTTATATTTTAACTACTCAAAGACTGAGGTCAGGTCAAGGGACAGGTGCCCCTGTAGACTTGGGACCCTTGGCTGAATACGCCAAATCTGAAATTGTTAACCTTGGGTTTAAAATGGATACTGACCTAAAGCTTGAAACCCAAATCTGGTCTGTTGTTAAGTCTAGTTTCTTTCACCTGAGGCAGCTGGGCAGAGTCAAGCCCATTCTTAAAAAGCAGCACTTTAAAACCGTAATCCATGCCTTTGTTACCACCCGGCTGGTTCACTGCAATGCACTTTATCTTAGTTTAAGTCAGTCGTCAATCTCTCGACTGCAGCTCGTCCAAAATGCTGCTGCACATCTTTTAACTGGCACTCGAAAATATAGGCACATTTCTCCCATTTTATCTTCACTTTACTGGCTGGCGGTGCAATTTAAGAACAATTCTTCTTTTATTTGCTTTTGAATGTTTAAAAGGGGCTGCCCCACTGTATCTCTCTGAGCTTCTGCACCCTTACGTTCCACCATGGTTGCTTAGATCAGCTAACCTGCTACTTCTGAGTGCACCAAGAACGAAATGTAAGCTCAGAGGAGATGGAGCTTTTGTATTAGCTGCTCCAAAACTGTGGAACGAGTTGCCCTTACACATCAGACAGGCCCCATCCGTACCCGTTTTTATATCCCTTTTTAAAACCCACTTGTTTTTATTGGACTTTGACACAGTGAGTTGTTGACATTGTTTTATCTGTTCATTATTTATTGTTATCACACATTTTATGCTATTGTATAGTTCTTATTTTATGTTTTTAACATGTACAGCACTATGGTCAACCTAGTTGTTTCAAAGCGTTTAACAATTAAGTTACAAGCTACAATCAACAGCAAAACATCGGGCAGGTTGGTAGGACCAGTAGCTGCACACTGGAAAACACACTTCAAAGCCGGGGACACCTGCAGAAAGGGACAGAGAGGGGACAGAGAAAGAAGACACAAAGTTAATGTCATACAGTGGTGACACTTATGGGGTCAGTAAGAAGCAGGGTTTTAAATTCTATTCTACAATTTAATGGGAAGCCAATGGAGAGAAGCTAGTGAAGGTGAAATATGATCTCTCTTGCTAGTTCCAGTCAGCACTCTTGCTGCAGCATTTTGGATTAATTGCAGGCTCTTTAGGGAGTTACTGGGGCATCCTGAAAGTAGGGAATTACAATAGTCCAACCTAGAAGTAACAAATGCATGGACCAGTTTTTCGGCATCACTTTGAGACAGGATGCTCCTAATTTTGGCAATGTTCCGTAGGTGGAAAAAGGCTGTTCTAGAGATTTGTTTTATATGTGAGGTAAAGGACAAATCCTGACCAAAAATAACTCCAAGGTTCCTTGCAGTAGTACTGGAGGCCAGACTTATGCCATCTAGAGTAACAATATGGTTGGACATCATATTTCTGAGATTTTTGGGGCCAAATACTATGACTTCAGTTTTGTCTGAGTTTAGAAGTAAAAAATTGTGGGATGTCTTGTAGGCTTGAAGCTTTATTAACTGATTATTTTCATCTGGTTCCATAGATAAATATAGCTGGGTATCATCAGCATAACAGTGGACATTTATGGAGTGTTTTCTAATAATGTTGCCTAAAGGAGACATATATAAAGTAAAAAGTATTGGTCCTAACACAGAGCCTTGTGGAACTCCATAACTAACCTTTGTGTGCATGGAGGATTCATCATTAACATGAACAAACTGAAATCTATCAGATAGATAAGATTTAAACCAACCTAGTTCAGTTCCTTTAATCCCAATTTCATGTTCCAGTCTCTGTAATAAAATGTTGTGATCAATGGTATCAAATGCAGCACTAAGAACTAACAGGTGTATAATGTGATGAATATCTAAAAAAAATAACGTCTCAGTCTTCTTAGTTTCTTTGTGTTATTATCACTATCTATTTGTATTATAATCTGAAGAGGTATTCATCTATAAAACATTAGACATCCACAAACATACTTTTAAGCAAATCAAAGTAATATTAGTTTCTAAAACAATTCCTGTACATATATTAGTATAGTTCTACATTTATTGTAAATATAGAAAATATATTATATACAGTTTTCCTTCAGCGACCATGAACACATTCCTAATAAATACTTTTAATAACGAATTAAACTATTTAGGAATAATATCATCAGAGTGATCCAAGGAGATTTATATATGTAGTGAAAGAGAACATGAAGTTAGTTTGTGGTAGAAAAGTAGATGCAGAGGATAGGGATAGATGGAGGCACGTGATTCGCTGTGGCGACCCCTGAAAGGAAACAGCTGAAAGCAAAAGAAAATCATTAGAGTGATTCATGTCCCTGGTAGAGTCAGTGTGATCATTTCCATAGAGCCACTTTGCATCAGCAGCACCATGCTCCAGTGCTCTGGGAGAGTTTATAGTCCTGAGAGTTGAACACTGGATGACTGACAGCTGTCCTTCATGACAACAGAAGACACAGAAATCCTCCTCATCAAAAACATGACTCTGATCTCCGTCCTCATCTGGACTCTCCTCTGCTGCTGCTTCACAGGTAAAGTCCAGAGAATCCAACTCCTCTCCTCTATCAACATCCGTCCCTCTGAAATGAAGCCCACAAAACCATGATGCTGCTTTCTGTTTTTGTCTCTGTGTCCTCAGAGTCCAGAGGTCAGGTCACAGTGACTCAGCCTGGAGCAGTGAGCTCTGCTCTGGGAGGAACCACAACCATCAACTGTAAAACCAGTCAGAATGTTCATGTTTGGAACAACAATCAATATTTAGCCTGGTACCAACAGAGAGATAGAGAAACTCCTAAACTGCTCATTTACTTTATCACCACTCGAGCATCAGGGATTCCAGATCGTTTTTCAGGCAGTGGATCAAACTCTGACTTCACTCTGACCATCAGTGGAGTCCAGACTGAAGATGCAGCAGTTTACTATTGTCAGAGTTATCATGAAATCAACAGTCAACGTGTTTTCACACAGTGAAAAACCATCATACAAAAACCTCCTTTAGTCAGACTGAACAGAAACTAAACTGCTCTTGCAGTTTATGGAGGACACGCCAACTCTAGTCGATGGTTATAATCTATAGAGTTTGTTTACTATATTTCGTAAGACAAACATGAACATAAAACAACTAGAACATTAATTTGTTTTACACTACATACATTTTTAATACAGAGCTTCGGGGAGAGATGGGAGCATCAACGGACAATTTGATGTAAACTGGAAGAGCCTGAAATTGAAATACTGACCCTGTGAATAATGAAATGTCCACTCTACTTCCAAATCCACAGCTAAACTATCAGCTTATACGCTGATGACATCTTACTATATATTAAAAATTCTCATCTTTTAAAACTGTTGAAAACCACAGCATCAGATAATGATCCTTACCAAGTCGTTCACACTTTTTTCAACATCCTTTGGCATATTGATGTCAAAGGGACACTTTGACATCATTATTGAATTTACATCAACTTTTCTAACTTCTTCTATAAATTAAAATTATGTTTCTCTCTCTTCATTTGTTAGTTGACATTTTTCCCTTTTAGTACTTTAGAACATAAACAAAACAAAAATAAATACATTTTTAGTATTTATTCATAACATTGGCTAAATATTAACTATCAACTGGTTTGAGAGAACTGAACCTGTGACTTACTATAAATGAAATAAATGAAATATAATCAGCTTCATTGTAGTGGAAGTGAATTTGGGACTGACTTTCAGACAGTTAAATATAATTATTAAATTTATTTCATGCCATTTAGAAAGTATCATCTGTAATTAAAACTCCAAATGGATGCAGAGATAATTTGAAGAACAGATCTTTATTGTTTGAAAATACTGATCAAAATCAGAAAAAAGACAAATGTGACTGAGATAATCAGAAAAGAAGGAGAAGAAAGACAAAGTTACAGAGAGCAGAATGGGAGCAGTAAGAGTAAGAGCAGGGAGAGTGAAACCAGCTGCAGGTCCCAGTGATTCAGGTCAGGACTGGGGACACTGGTCTCTCCTCAGTGTCTGCTTGAGTGAAGTCTGGGAGCCCTGGGTGGCCTCACAGGTCACAGAGTCCACCTTCCCCCACTGGTCTGCAGGGAGCCTCAGGGTGCTGCTCCAGCTGTAGCGTCCGTCCTTCTCCAGCACCACAGGGCTCCTGCTCTCCTCCCAGCTGATGCTGCTGCTGCTGTCCACCTTCCAGGACAGACTCCAGTCTGTGGGGTAGCCCTTGTTGGCCAGACACATGAGCGTGGCCTTGCCCTGCTCCAGTTCTTTGCTGGAGGGGGGCAGCACAGTCAGGGTGGGCTCAACTCGACCCACTGCAGAGAGAAAATATATTTAGAGAAACTGGTCTTCAGTTTGACTTCCTCTCTGACTCCAGTAACCATGGCAACAGACAGGCATCACTGCTGAACCATGACAACAGAGGTTTCAGTACAAAAGATAAAAGGGAAGTGTGACGATGTATTAACGGTAATGTAGAACTTAATGATATTTAGTTTTTAAAAATAAAATTATTGTAAAATGAAACAAAACATTTAAACAGGTTTAAATAAAACAGCTTTACTGTACATAGTTTTATCTTTAAGGTTTCTGATCTAATCTAAGACAGAACAGATGCAGATTCTGGATGTTTGCTTTGTCCATTTAAAATGAGCAATGTGAACCATTAATTTATATTAAATTCAAAGTAAACATCCTCCGTTCTACAGCATATTGTTTAAATGTATAAGTGACATTTTAGCAAATCAAAAACTGAGGGATAAAAAAAGATTAAAAATAACTGGGCCAAAAGTTAACAAGAACCTCAAAAGTTTATAAACTATTTTTGTCAGTGGAAAACTAAACATTTACAACATGTGAAACCATCTTTTTTAAAATATTTTAGTTTGTCTGAAAAACAGATGTGATACATCAAACAATAACTGCTAATTTAGAATTTTCTTACATGTCAGTAAAAATGATCCAGTAATGTCTACAATTATTGTAAAAACTGAATAAGAAAGAAACTGATTTGTTAAAGTTGCTGGAAGAATAAAAAGTACTTACAGTTAACATCCAGTCTGGTTCCTCCACCGAACGTGTTCCACAGTGATACAAACTCACTGAGTCGTCGTACAAAAACCTCTGACTGTACAGAGACACGGCTCTCTGACTTTGTATTAAAACAAACTCGGCAAATTTAGTCTGTTTGCACAAGTGTCTGTACAATATAGGAATGTATCACTTTATCAATTACACTGCTGCTCATAAAGTTAAAATAAAATATTGAAATTATTGTGAAAATGTAATTTATTCTTGATAGATAAAGCGTATTTCTCGACCAATCTCTTCCAAACATGTCAACGTGAAAATTAAACCCCAATTAACCTTTGCAGAAAAGAGGTATGTGTCTAAAAACTAAATTATTCCAACCTAATGGGCAACAGTGTACAATATATATATTAATTTTCAAATGCATAGTAAGTGTTTAATCAATTGATATAAAGGGAAAAAAAGGTGTAAAGAGGCTGTGTGCTGCATGTATGCAGATGATACAATCACTGAAAGAGGCAGATTCTTAGTGTCTGCCAGTGGCTGCACAACAACCAGCTCATTTCCATTCCCGACGTATCAAAAGGTGTTGCTTTGTCCATTAACATACTATATACAGTATATTATTTGGGAAGATATTTTTTTTAAACACTCACTGAAGCAACAAAGAAATGATACATTATATACCTGAGGGATTTGAGGCTTTTTTGTGGTTGTTTATGATGTTTGTGATACTGATGTTTGTCTATATACTTTTCTTAAACAACAGGTAGTGGAAAATTCTATAATTTTGTCTCGTCAGCCACATTACCTCTTTAGGAATATGTGATTATAACAATTTACCATATGAATGACGTGTCTCTGGCCAAGACACTGAACCTCTAACAGCCCATTCCTCTGCTGCGCAGTGCCAGTCTAAGCCCGGTAGAAATTGGGCATAAAACCCAACCCATCCCGCATAAAACCTGCCAAATCAACATGCGGACAATGATCCACTGTGGTGACCCTGAACTCACAGGATATAAAGGACAAAAAAACAAACAAAAAGAAAACGTATGAATGAAGAGTTAGATGCTAACATGGAGAAATCTTGATTTCCACCAAGATCGTTTTTGAACAAGTAATGATACATGTTTATTTGTGTGTGTGTGTGTGTGTGTGTGTGTGTGTGTGTGTGTGTGTGTCCTCAGTGAACTGTATCAGTCTCTGCAGTAGCTTCCAGCTGCAGCATCAGTTCAGTTTCTGTTCAGTCTGACTGAGGGAGGTTTTTGTACGATGCTTTTTCACTGTGTGAACAACCACTGACTGTTGATGTAATATTCACTCAGACAGTAGTAAACTGCTGCATCTTCAGTCTGGACTCCACTGATGGTCAGAGTGAAGTCAGAGTTTGATCCACCATCTGTAAAACGACTTGGAGTCCCTGGCACTCGGCTGTTAACATAATAAAAGAGCAGTTTGGGACGTTCTCCATCTTTCTGTTGGTACCAGGCTAAATGGTTCCCATTAAACACATTCTGACTGGTTTTACAGTTGATGGTTGTGGTTCCTCCTAGAGCAGATCTCACTGCTCCAGGCTGAGTTGCTGTCACCTGACCTCTGGACTCTGAGGACACAGAGACAAAAACAGAAAGCAGCATCATGGTTTTGTGGGCTTCATTTCAGAGGGACGGATGTTGATAGAGGAGAGGAGTTGGATTCTCTGGACTTTACCTGTGAAGCAGCAGCAGAGGAGAGTCCAGATGAGGACGGACATCAGAGTCATGTTTTTGATGAGGAGGATTTCTGTGTCTTCTGTTGTCATGAAGGACAGCTGTCAGTCATCCAGTGTTCAACTCTCAGGACTATAAACTCTCCCAGAGCACTGGAGCATGGTGCTGCTGATGCAAAGTGGCTCTATGGAAATGATCACACTGACTCCAACAGATACCACAGAATTGATTCACTCTGATCAATTTATTGATTAGGAAGATTTAGGAAGATGTTTTTAGTTTTATTTCTGTAGACATAGTTACAAAATCATATTTTTTGGATTAAAATAGTGTTTGAAGTATTAACACAAATTTAACTAACATAAAATTATGCCATACAGTCAATTAAATAATAAAATATTTAGGAAATTTGTGATATTATGTTGATGGTCACTTTCACAGCCACTAACAAAATTTTAAGTTTCTTTCAATGTCAGAGTTATCTTGGGGTCTAAGATGGGGGTTCATTGTCTTGCTAAAGAAATCTTTGACATGTTACAGGAGGAGCCGGGAATCAAACCAATAACATTGGGCTTGGTGGACGACTGCTTTATATCCTGAGTCACAGTTCCCCAAACATAGCATTTATCCATTATCTTTATAATTTGAAGGGTTTTCATGTTTTCTCCTTTTTAAATTCAAGAATGAGTCATTTACAGGATTAAATGGTGATAAAGCTTTATTCCTACAACCGCCTGTTTTCATGGTTCTGCACAAGAGTTGGGTTTATTGTTTCTGAGAGATAGGGTTGGATCTTTCTGATGCTGTAGAGGGCAGCTATTAAAGACTGAGCAGATGTGGTCTGTTGGTTATCGATGATGACCCCCGGATTTCTGGCTAAGTGGGGCCAATCACTGTTGATCCAATGTTGATGCTGATGATGATGCAGCACACCGGTAGAGAGGCTATGAGAATCAGAAACATGTCCCTGCCAAGATACCTTAAAGACCGAAGCCAGGATAGAGCTGATCCAGAGATGCCCAAGTGAGAGAGTCCAGACAAGAGGGTCTGATGGTTCAGTGTCAAAGGCGGCAGATAGATCGAGTAGGATTAAGACAGAAGACTGACCAGGGATTCTAAAACTGTCAGGACTGCTGTTTCTTTGGAGTATTGTGAATAATAACATGGTAATAATATTGTGGTTATCTGCAAAAGAGGATTGAGCTGCATATTAAGTTCTTTGAGCCAACGATAACCCTTGTTAGCTAGACTGGCCTCGATGTACTGCACGAGTTAAAACACTGCTGCAATGTTCATATCCAAGCAGAAGTCGCTACAACTGCCAGCAAACAAGTTAATCAAAGATGTTACCACGTGATTGCACAATACCTTGTGCATGTTGGATTGTTACCTGGAGTAGAAAGCTGCCATAAAAGCAGCTCTCACCAGCCCAGAGAAAAGAGAAGAACACTTTCACAATTTGTTGATTGTGTCAGGGTGATTTGTCCTGATGAACCTGCAAACCATGAAAAAGAGGAGAAAGGTTATTGAGATAAATCCAGCTTGGAGAAAGGTGATCAGCATCCAAACAGAACATGGAGATGGAAGAAGGTCAATGCTGCTTATTTCTATCGATTCTCCATTAAAAAAATTGATTTATTAAAAGACTCAGAGACATCATCATTGTGCTGCCGGCGTGTCAGTGGCTCTGAAAGGCCTGGACAGACCCTGATCAACACTGGTCTCTTAACAGCTGTGAGACAGAGGGAGGACACATATGGAAACACACACAGTCACTCAACTGGAACTGTCCTCTTCACTTTATCATGAAATTCAAAAGGATTTTCAATGGTTTTCCTTCTTTTATGTTGGGGAAATATTTGATTTGTATCTATATTACAGTATCTCAGTTTGGTTAAATGTGGATCCAAACAATGTCAAAGATGTCCTGTACATTCAAAAAGGTGGACGAAATCAAGAAAATTAGTTCATTTGATAGGGACAATGCATATGGATGAATACATTTATTGATACAACAGCAGATGTAAACATGCCAGATTATAGCTAAAATGCTAATTTGCATCGTTAGAGGGATGGGATTTACCTTCTGATCAGATACAAAATAAAAAGTAAAGAAGGGAAGATAAGAAGTTTTTATTTAAAGTAGAATGTCGTCAGCATACAAGCTGATATTTTAGGAAGTTTTGGATTGGGACGTTGAGGAGATTGTTCACTATTCACAAGCTCAGTGGTTCAACTTCCAGCTCCTTCTGTTCCAGATCCTCCACCTCAAAATGTTCTTTGACGCTAAGCCCCAAGTTGCTCTAGAGCGTTGTAAGAAAAATATATACTTAATAGAGGAGAAACAATTGAATGTAAAAAAGTTGCTTGTTGCTTTATATTCATGTTTTTCTTAAGAGACACAGTGAATGATGTGTACAGACTTTAACCATGAACTGGTGTTTGTGTACATTCAGTGAACTGTATCAGTCTCTGGAGTAGCTTCCAGCTGCAGCATCAGTTCAGTTTCTGTTCAGTCTGACTGAGGGTTTTTGTACGATGCTTTTTCACTGTGTGAACAGATGCTGACTGTTTATTTCGTGTCGACCCAGACAATAGTAAACTGCTGCATCTTCAGCCTGGACTCCACTGATGGTCAGAGTAAAGTAAGACTTTGATCCACTGCCTGAAAAACGATCTGGAATCCCTGATGGTCTGCGATTCGACCAGTAAATCAACAGTTTAGGAGATCCACGTGGTTTATGTTGATACCATTCCACAGAGTCAGAATTGAACACATCCTGACTTGTTTTACAGTTGATCTTGACAGTTCCTCCTAGAGCAGAGCTCACTGCTCCAGGCTGAGTCACTGTGACCTGACCTCTGGACTCTGAGGACACAGAGACAAAAACAGAAAGCAGCATCATGGTTTTGTGGGCTTCATTTCAGAGGGACGGATGTTGATAGAGGAGAGGAGTTGGATTCTCTGGACTTTACCTGTGAAGCAGCAGCAGAGGAGAGTCCAGATGAGGACGGAGATCAGAGTCATGTTTTTGATGAGGAGGATTTCTGTGTCTTCTGTTGTCATGAAGGACAGCTGTCAGTCATCCAGTGTTCAACTCTCAGGACTATAAACTCTCCCAGAGCACTGGAGCATGGTGCTGCTGATGCAAAGTCATGCAAATTTATGAAGCAGCAACAAAAGGTGCAGCTGTGGCAGCAGTAGCTCCCAGCAGTCACACATTTCTAAATAAGATTTAGATAGATGTAATTTAATAAAAACTAATAAAACCAATTTTTTCGTATATTTGATGGGGACTGCAAGACCTTTTAAATCCCTTTTTAAAATGATTGTAGAGCAAAGTTAAGAATGTGTAACGTGATGCATTAATGATGATCTCATGAATATTGCAGATGTAATAAAATCTTTATTCTTTTGGAATCACACACTCATCAACATTAACACAAAAAAAACAAAAAGAGACAGAGAGAAAGCAGCTGCAGAGTCCCAGTGATTCAGGTCAGGACTGGGGACACTGGTCTCTCCTCAGTGTCTGCTTGAGTGAAGTCTGGGAGCCCTGGGTGGCCTCACAGGTCACAGAGTCCACCTTCCCCCACTGGTCTGCAGGGAGCCTCAGGGTGCTGCTCCAGCTGTAGCGTCCGTCCTTCTCCAGCACCACAGGGCTCCTGCTCTCCTCCCAGCTGATGCTGCTGCTGCTGTCCACCTTCCAGGACAGACTCCAGTCTGAGGGGAAGCCCTTGTTGGCCAGACACATGAGCGTTGCCTTGCCCTTCTCTAGTTCCTCACTGGAGGGGGGCAGCACAGTCTGGGTGGGATGGGCATCACCTACAGTAGGAGACATCAATCAGCTTAGAGGACAGAGACCACACAGGTGTCAATCAAACTGTTGAGACCTTGAGTTTCTGTCAGATGGTTTTTCTGCTCCAACAGTCACTGACTCACACATTGTTTCACTTCCCTTTGAAAAACCTTTCATGTAAATTAGCACAGACAGAATCATCAGACAGTTTGAGCTCAAACATGTCCAACTACACAGGAGACAAACGTTTTTTATTTGAAATAATCTAAAATTATACCTGTTTTAGAAACAAACTCTGTCTCAAGAACAAGATCAGTGATTTTGTACATTTTCAAATACACATCTGTCCTTTTTTTGATTTTACATAAAGAAGGTTATGAAAGATATTTAAATAATCATTACAGAGATCAAAATATATAACAAATCTGAGAAATAATGAAAACATGTTATTAAAATGTAACTTTCTGTAGGCTGCACAAGCTGCAACATTTCTACATGACAAGAAAGTCATGAAAAGAAAAGAAAATGTTTGTCCTTCACGAGAAAAACAACATTAAAAGTATTTAAAATGAAAATTGATAATTTAATCAAACATTACAATATTCTTTGAAATATTTTTAACTTCCAGTCTGGTTCCTCCACTGAACATGTTTATAATAGATACAAGACAACAACCTCTGACTGTTCAGAGACACGGCTCTGTGTCTTTGTCCAACTGAACTAAACATACACGTTTTCAAGTTAAAACTTCATTACTAGATGGAAAAATGTTATGATTTAATATGGAAAGTCGACAATGTTTTCAGCTACTAACTTCAATATATAAGAAATTAAAACATTTAATTATGAGTTTGACTTACTTCCAACATCCAGTCTGGTTCCTCCACCAAAAGTCCACCACAGTGATACAAAGTGACTGAGTCGTCATACAAAAACCTCTGACTGTACAGAGACACGACTCTCTGACTTTGGAACAAACAAACTCAACAAAATTAGTCTGTTTTTGCTAATGGTCAGAGTGAATTCAGAGTTTGATCCACTGCCTGAAAAATGAACAGGAATCCCTGATGCTCGAGTTGTAGATTAATAAATGAGCAGTTTTGGTTCTTGATTTTTCTGTTGGTACCAGGCTAAACGGTTCCAATTAAACACATTCTGACTCCAACAGGGACTTGGATTATTCTGATTATGCTGGTTATCAAAGGACTCATGAATTTATTATTTTAAAGATTTATTTCTGTGGCTCTATTTATATTAAAAATATATTTTAAATTGAATGATACTTAGAGCATTAACACTAATTTATTGAAATATACTATACAGTATTTAAAATATAAACTAAAGAAATTCAGGAAATACGTGACATCATGTTGGTCGATTTCACTGCCACTAACAAAATTTTACAAACATTTACCAGAGTTGTTGAGTTTGTTTCAATGTCAGAGTCAGAGTTGAAGTTCTGTGTCTTGTTCAAGGAAACTCTGACATGAATCAAACAGGAATCAAACCAACAACCGTGGGCTTGGTGGACAACTAAGTCACAGTCGTCCCAATATAATATAACATGTATTCTTTATCTTGTTTCTTTATCATGTTTTTTTCCTTTTTAAATTCAAGAATAAGTAATTTACAGGATTAAATGGTGACACATCTTTATTCCTGAAATGTCTGTTTTCATGGTTTTCCTCAGTAATTTTAAAGAGGAAGTGTACGTGAAAGAAATGGGGTCTTTGATTTTAGTGTCTTTGTGTCATCAGTAAAGAAGCTTCAATATCCAAGATGTCTTTTAGGGTTTGATCATCTTCTTGATCATCTTGAAAGAGAGAAGAACATCATCAGAGTTTCAAGTCTCCATCCAGTTCAGTTCTAAACTTCATACATCACACATTAGTTTCTAACCTTCTGTTGCTGGGCAGAACATTCTCCACCCTCAGGCTACTGCTCCTGGTACTTTTCTCTTTTTGTGGAAACCTTTTCCCTTTTCAGCACTTTGATAAGCACCTGTGAGCATGAAGTGACTCTGGGTCACTGCAGTGTGGGATCATCTGCTGTTAGACAATAACAAAAAAATACTGAGATCAGACAAAGCTGATAAGCCTTTGCATTTGAACTTCCACACTTGAGCGCTCAAGCCAAGACTATAACAGAAGACATCAGTTTTTTCTATTGTAGAACCATCCCATCACATGTCCTGCACCAATGTCAAGAGTCCAAGGCCAAGGTTGGACAGATCCTGAAAGAGGCAGAAAACATCATCATACAAATCTATGTTTGGACTTTTAGGTGTATACAGCACCTCATCACAGCTAAAGCCCAGAGAATCAGCAAGAACTGGGAAATGATAAATCAAGTCAAGAGTGAATCAAGTCCCTGTTGGAGTCAGTGTGATCATTTCCATAGAGCCACTTTGCATCAGCAGCACCATGCTCCAGTGCTCTGGGAGAGTTTATAGTCCTGAGAGTTGAACACTGGATGACTGACAGCTGTCCTTCATGACAACAGAAGAGACAGAAATCCTCCTCATCAAAAACATGACTCTGATATCCGTCCTCATCTGGACTCTTCTCTGCTGCTGCTTCACAGGTAAAGTCCAGAGAATCCAACTCCTCTCCTCTATCAACATCCGTCCCTCTGAAATGAAGCCCACAAAACCATGATGCTGCTTTCTGTTTGTGTCTCTGTGTCCTCAGAGTCCAGAGGTCAGGTCACAGTGACTCAGCCTGGAGCAGTGAGCTCTGCTCTGGGAGGAACCACAACCATCAACTGTAAAACCAGTCAGAATGTTTATAGCGGGAGCTGTCCTGAGTTTTCTTGGTATCAAAAAAGGTCAACAAGTTCCTAAACTGCTTATTTATTGTGCCACCACTTGAGCATCAGGGATTCCAGATCGTTTTTCAGGCAGTGGATCAAACTCTGACTTCACTCTGACCATCAGTGGAGTCCAGACTGAAGATGCAGCAGTTTATTACTGTCAGAGTGTTCACAACATCAACAGTCAATATCTGTTCACACAGTGAAAAACCATCGTACAAAAACCTCCCTCAGTCAGACTGAACATGAACTGGAAGCATGGTGCTGCTGATGCAAAGTGGCTCTATGGAAATTATCACACTGACTCCAACAGGGACTTTAATTACTCTAATGATCTTCTTTTGCTTTCAGCTGTTTCCTTTCAGGGGTCGCCACAGCGAATCACATGCTTAGATCTATCTCACACCTACTAACTTCATGTTCTCTTTCACTACATACATAAATCTACTTGGATCACTCTGATGATGTTATTCCTAAATAGTTTAATCAGTTATTTAAAGTATTTATTAAGAATGTCTTCATGGTTGCTAAAGGAAAACTCTATATAATATATTTTCTATAATTACTATAAATGTGGAACTATACAAAGATAAGTACAGGAATTGTTGGACAGTGTTATAAAATCTAATATTACTTTGATTTGCTTCAAAATGGATGGCCCATAATTTTTTACTTCTAAACTCAGACAAAACTGAAGTCATAGTCATGATTTAGTGCTTAGTACAGATAAAGTCATTATAGTGGGTGACTTTAACATTCATGTAGATGCTGACAGTAACTGTCTGAGCACTGCGTTTAATTCATTATTAGATTCAATTGGTTTTTCCCAAAATGTAAATAAACCCACTCACTGTTTTAGTCACACGTTAGACCTTGTCCTTACGTATGGAATTGAAGCGGATAATTTAACAATATTTCCTCACAACTCTCTTCTGTCTGACCATTTTTAATAACATTTGAATTTACAATAACGGACTATATAGCAGTTAGGGAAAAATTCCACTACAGCAGATGTTTAAATGAAAAAGCTCTAAAGAAATTTAAAGAAATGATTCTTTCATTATTTGCTTCACCATATGTTAATGCAATGGAAAGTAGTCTCCTTAATGTTACTCCTGCACAAGTTGATTATCTTTCTGCAGCCTCACTACGTACAATACTCGATAGTGTTTCCCCTCTGAAAAAGAAGGCAGTAAACCAGCAGAGGCATCTCCATGGTATAGTTCACAAACACGCAACTTAAAACAAGCAACACAAAAGTTGGAAAGGAAGTGGCGTTCCACTATTCCCTTAACTCTGAGCAGCAATGACTTCATGACCTTCTTTATGAATAAAATTGTAGATATTAGAGAAAGAATTCACCAGATCCTCCCCCCAAATATTACAGATAGATCTTCATGTACAGCAGTGCTAGAGTCATCGATAAGGCCCCAATCCCTGTTAGACTGCTTTTTACCCATAGATCTCTCTGAGCTAACTTCAATTATTACCTCATCTGAACCAACAACGTGTCTGCTAGATCCTATTCCAACTAAGCTGCTCAAGGAAGCTCTACCCTTAATAGATACATTCATATTAGATATCATCACTCTATCTTTAGAAACAGGCTATGTACCACAGGCCTATAAGGTAGCTGTAATTAAACCATTACTTAAAAAACCCTGTCTTGACCCAGGTGTTTTAGCCAATTACAGACCAATATCTAATCTCCCCTTTATTTCTAAAATAATTGAAAAAGTAGTCACAAAACAATGATGTGATCACCTTCATAGGAATAATTTGTATGAAGACTTTCAGTCAGGATTTAGAGTTCATCATAGTACAGAAACAGCACTGGTAAAAGTCACCAACGATCTTCTCATGGCCTCAGATAATGGACTCATCTCTATACTTGTTCTGTTAGATCTTAGAGCTGCATTTGATACCATTGATCATAACATTTTATTACAGAGACTGGAACATTAAATTGGGATTAAAGGAACTGCACTAGGTTGGTTTAAATCTTATCTATCTGATAGATTTCAATTTGTTCATGTTAATGATGAATCCTCCATGCACACAAAGGTTAGCTATGGAGTTCCACAAGGCTCTGTGTTAGGACCAATACTTTTTACTTTATATATGTCTCCTTTAGGCAACATTATTAGAAAACACTCCATAAATTTCCACTGCTATGCTGATGATACCCAGCTATATTTATCTATGGAACCAGATGAAAAAAATCAGTTAATAAAGCTTCAAGCCTACAAGACATAAAGGCCTGGATGTCCCACAATGTTTTACTTTTAAACTCAGACAAAACTGAAGTCATAGTATTTGGGCCCAACAATCTCAGAGATATGATGTCCAACCATATTGTTACCCTAGATGGCATAAGTCTGGCCTCCAGTACTACTGCAAGGAACCTTGGAGTTATTTTTGACCAGGATTTGTCCTTTACCTCACATATAAAACAAATCTCTAGCTTTCTTTCACCTACAGAACATTGCCAAAATTGCATCCTGTCTCAAAGTGATGCTGAAAAACTGGTCCATGCATTTGTTACCTCTAGGTTGGACTACTGTAATTCCCTACTTTCAGGATGGCCCAGTAACTCCCTAAAGAGCCTGCAATTAATCCAAAATGCTGCAGCAAGAGTGCTGACTGGAACTAGCAAGAGAGATCTTATTTCACCTTCACTAGCTTCTCTTCATTGGCTTCCCATTAAATCTAGAATAGAATTTAAAACCCTGCTTCTTACATATAAAGCTCTGAATGGTCAGGCTCCATCATATATAGAAGACCTCATAGCACCATATCATCCCAGTAGAACACTTCGCTCTCAGAATGCAGGCCTACTTGTGGTTCCCAGAATTTCCAAAAGTAGAATGGGAGGCAGAGCCTTTAGCTATCAAGCTCCTCTCTTGTGGAACCAGCTCCCAGTTCAGATTCGAGAAGCAGACACCCTCTCTACTTTTAAGTCTAGGCTTAAAACCTTCCTCTTTAATAAAGCACATAGTTATAGTTATGCTGCTATACGCTTAGACTGCTGGGGGACCCACCCCCCAATGCACTCTTTTCGTCCTCTTGACCCTCTCTCCTCTCCTCTCACTCCACAGTTGTCACCACTGTATGACATTTACTCTGTGTGTTTTCTCCCATCGTTGTCTTTGTCCTTCTCTGTCTCCCTCTCTCTGTCCCTTTCTGCAGGTGTCCCTGACTTTGGGGCTGTGTGTTTTCCAGTGTGCAGCTACTGGTCCTACCAACCTGCCCGATGTTTTGTTTTTGCCCTTTTCTTTCTCTCTTAACTTACCACTCACCCCAACCGATCGAGGCAGATGGCCGTCCACCCTGAACCTGGTTCTGCTGGAGGTTTCTTCCATTAAAGGGAGTTTTTCCTCTCCACTATTGCCTAGGGCTTGTTCAAGGGGGAATTGTTGGGTTCTCTCTATACATCTTTATAGTCTTGACTTTATTCTGTTAAGTGCCTTGAGATGACTTTGTTGTGAATTGGCGCTATATAAATAACGTTGAATTGAAACTTAACTTATTCATACAACTGAATGTGATTTTAGCTTCCCGTTTATTTTTGTCTGATAGGATGACTGTTTACTTCACTGTCACTGTGTGTGTGTGTGTGTGTGTGTGTGAATAAAATTATAATAAGAAAGGCAGAGATAAGAATTTTGTAGTATATAGTAGGATGTCATCTGCGCACAGGCTGATACTTCAGGCAGCTATGGATTGGGAGGTAAAGTAGATTGTTTCCAGCTTCTCCTATTCACCTCAAAATGGCCTTTGGCAAGATACTGACGCCTAAGTTGCCCTGAAGCCTTGTTTTAAAAATGTCTGTAATGAAGAAACAAATGAATGCTTATAAGATGTTCCCAGTACTGTCACGATCTGGCCCTCAGTTACACTTCCTCCCTTTGGACTTTTATTTTGTAGCCCTGCTTCCTGTTCCTAGTCCTTTCCTTTACCTTTCATTATCCCTCATTGTTTGCAGCTGTTCCCCTCACTATTTAGGTCCAGCTTTCCCCACAGTTCCCTGCCAGATCCTTATCTCCCCCCTTGCCAACACACCGAACTCTTGCTTTACCTGACCTGAGTAATCCTGACTCCCATGAATTGGGCTCTAGTCCCAAGCAACTTTTGGTCTGAGGTTTGGTGTGTTTGTGTTTGTTAGTTTCCTTAGTCTTTTCTCATGTGTTCATTCGGGTTTAGTAATTTATGTTTCCCATCTGTGTCTTATTTTTATTCCTGAGTCGTTTTGTTAGTGTTTATTTGTGTTTACTTTGTATCACTCCTGTTTTTGTCCCGGTGGGTTGACGCTACCAGCGGTCCTGAAGAGTTCGCACAGGTCGATGCTGCAACTTCGGTTCAGCTTCCAGAGCGGGTTGACACAGCCTTTGGAGTTTTAGTTCCTGTTCCTCCAATTCCTGTTCTTGCTTGTCCAGTTCCTGTCCTGGTGCCGAGATCGGATGCCGCTTGTCCAGTCTTAGTTCCTGCCTCCGGGTCGGCCTCCCCCAGGGGCGGCCACCACATTACCAGTTCCTGTTTTAAAGCTGGCTGGTGCAGTAGCAGTCTCGGTTCCTAGGTCAGCTGACATCCCTTGGGGTCCAGCACCTGGTCCACAGGTGGTGGGTTTATTGCCTGCATCTGGATTACCAGACCCCCATCTCCACGCCAGGGCTCTCGCCTCAGTCTCTGGCCTGCTGTGCCGAGGGCTTCAGCCATCGTCGCCAGCCACCGGTCCGGTCTCCTGCGAGACCTCCAGTCCGGCCCCAGGAGGGCTTCAGCCATCGTCGGAGGCCACTGGAGGACTCCAACAGTCTTCTCCTGCCTTCAGTCACACCTCTCAAGGTGCCCAGCCTTCATCGTGGGTCTCTAGCTGGAGCCTGCTCCCTTCACCCTTCTCCAGCTAGATCCTCTACCAGTCCCATACATGGACTTACTCCAGTCCCTCTCACAGTGTCCTCTCTTGGGTCCGCCTCTGCCCTAACTGTGATAAATACTTTGTATTAATGTTTATTAAAGCAGATACGTGAAATATATGTGTAGACAAACATGTTTCTGTACATTCATTGGACTCGATCTCTGCAACAGGTTCAAGCTGCAGCTTCCACCCAAAAAAAAAAAAGATTTTTTCCTTTTATGATATCTTCTTAATTGTTGTAGAGATATTGTGTTTGAAATTGTGTCATTTCCTTTGCAAAAATTTATGAAAGTTTTTTTATTCAAAAATTAAAGGAATTAAAATTGTTAATATTTTAATGTCTTGTACTTATTTTTAAAATTTTTTTTAAAACAATAACCTGCCAAAAACAGCCCTATTTTGTTATTTGTTTGTTCCAAAGTCAGAGAGCCGTGTCTCTGTACAGTCAGAGGTTTTTGTACGACGACTCAGTCAGTTTGTATCACTGTGGAGGACTTTTGGTGGAGGAACCAGACTGGAAGTTGGAAGTAAGTGAAATACATAATAAAATGTTTTTATTTCTTATATGTTAAAGTTAGTGGATCAAAAAATAGAATTTCTATATAAAATTATAACTTTTGCTAACACAGTGTGTATTAAAACCAAAATGTTATTTAGTAAAAAAAAAACAGAAAATTCAGTCTTTGATCAAAGGCTCTGTTTTCATTTTAAACATGTTTCAGTAGACTCAAAGACATATTTAGATTATTATGAGATTGTTTTTTTATGACCACTTTAAAAACACTGTTGAAACATTTTTTGTAACCTTCTTTATGTAAAACCAAAAAAAGGAAGGATGTGTATTTAAAAATGTACAAAATCACTGATGTCGTTCTTGAGACAGAGTTTGTTTTAATACATTTGAACAGTTTGATCACTGAAATCCAAAAGAAAACCACTTGATGTCAAATAATGTTTATTGATTTTATTGTGTTTCTAAAACAGGTATGATTTTAGATGACTTCAGATAAAAATGTTTGTCTCCTGTGTGGTTGGACATATTTCAGCTCAAACTGTCTGATGATTCTGTCTGTGCTGATTTACATGAGAGGTTTTTCAAAGGGAAGTGAAACAATGTGTGAGTCAGTGACTGTTGGAGCAGAAAAAACATCTGACAGAAACTCAAGGTCTCAACTGTTTGATTGTGTGGTCTCTGTCCTCTAAGCTGATTGGTGTCTCCTACTGTAGGTGATGCCCATCCCACCCTGACTGTGCTGCCCCCCTCCAGTGAGGAACTAGAGAAGGGCAAGGCCACGCTCATGTGTCTGGCCAACAAGGGCTTCCCCTCAGACTGGAGTCTGTCCTGGAAGGTGGACAGCAGCAGCAGCATCAGCTGGGAGGAGAGCAGGAGCCCTGTGGTGCTGGAGAAGGACGGACGCTACAGCTGGAGCAGCACCCTGAGGCTCCCTGCAGACCAGTGGGGGAAGGTGGACTCTGTGACCTGTGAGGCCACCCAGGGTTCCCAGACTTCACTCAAGCAGACACTAAGGAGAGACCAGTGTCCCCAGTCCTGACCTGAATCACTGGGACTCTGCAGCTGGTTTCTCTCCGTCTGTATTTGTTTCTTGTGTTAATGTTGATGACTGTGTTATTCCAAAAGAATAAAGATTTTATTACATCTGCAATATTCATGAGATCATCATTAATGCATCACATGTTACACATTCTTAACTTTGCTCTACAATCATTTAAAAAAGGGATTTAAAAGGTCCTGCAGTCCCCATCAAATATTACATTGTTTACAACATTGGAAAATGTTCTATGTTCGTGGTTTAATTAACCTCACTTAGAAATGTCAACTTGACAACATTTCAGTAGATAAACTTAAAAAAGCTGAGTCTGATTTTCACAGGTATTAATGTGTAAAATTGGTTTAAATTGTTTTTAATCTAGTTTTTATTAAACTACATCTATGTAAATTTTCTAAAGCAATGTGTGAATGCTGGGAGCTACTGCTGCCACTGCTGCTCCTTTTTTTGCTGCTTTACATATTTGCATCACTTTGCATCAGCAGCACCATGCTCCAGTGCTCTGGGAGAGTTTATAGTCCTGAGAGTTGAACACTGGATGACTGACAGCTGTCCTTCATGACAACAGAAGACACAGAAATCCTCCTCATCAAAAACATGACTCTGATCTCCGTCCTCATCTGGACTCTGCTCTGCTGCTGCTTCACAGGTAAAGTCCAGAGAATCCAACTCCTCTCCTCTATCAACATCCGTCCCTCTGAAATGAAGCCCACAAAACCATGATGCTGCTTTCTGTTTTTGTCTCTGTGTCCTCAGAGTCCAGAGGTCAGGTCACAGTGACTCAGCCTGGAGCAGTGAGCTCTGCTCTGGGAGAAACTGTCAAGATCAACTGTAAAACCAGTCAGGATGTTTATGTTTCGAACAACAATCATCGTTTAGCCTGGTACCAACAGAAAAATAAAGAACCAAAACTGCTCATTTATGAATCTAGCAAACGCGCATCAGGGATTCCAGATCGTTTTTCAGGCAGTGGATCAAACTCTGACTTCACTCTGACCATCAGTGGAGTCCAGACTGAAGATGCTGCAATTTACTACTGTGTGACTCAACACTACATTAACAGTCAGCATCTGTTCACACAGCGAAAAAGCATCGTACAAAAACCTCCCTCAGTCAGACTGAACAGAAACTGAACTGATGAACTGAACTGAACAAAATCTCTTTGTTCCGCACTTAAAGTCACTTCAGATAGACACGTCTGCCAAATGATTAAATGTTAATGTTTGTCTGTAAATGTCTGGGAAGTGAGGAGACCAGTTTCTGGAGTTTTGGAGAAGAATATTTTTCCATTCATGTCTGATGCAGGATTCTAGCTGCTCAACAGTTCTGGGCTTTTGTTGCCAGATTTTTTGTTTTATGATGCGCCAAATGTTTTCTATTGGTGAAAGGTCTCGACTGAAAGAGACGTTGTCTGGATGTGAGCATGTGTTGCTCTAAAACCTCTATGTACTTTTCAGCACTGATGGTGTCTTTCCAGATGTGTAAGCTGCTCACACCATAGGCACTAATGCACCTCCACACCATCAGAGATGTAGGATTTTGAACTGTCTGCTGATAAAAAAATGGATGGTCCCTCTTCTCTTCAGTCCGCAGGACATGGTGTCTATGCTTTCCAAAAAGAATTTAAAATTTTAATTAATCTCACCACAGAACACCTTTTCATTTTACTTCAGACCATTTTAAATGAACTTTGGCCCCAATAACATGTCAGCATTCTTGGATCGTGTTTACATCTGGCTTCTTCTTTGCATGGTGCAGCTTTAACTTACATTTGTTAAATTTGATTGCACAGTGAACAGTGTTCACAATCAGGGATTTCTGGAAGTGTTCCCGAGCCCATGCAGTGATGTCCAGTAGAGAATCAGGCCTGTTTTAATGCAGTGCCACCTGAAGATCACCCTCATCCAGTTTTGACCTTCGGCCTTGTCCCTTGTGCACAAAGATTCTTCCTGACTCTCTGAATCTTTTGATGATATTATATAATGTAGGTGGTTGGATCTTCAAAGTCTTCACAATTTTACATTGAGGAACATTTTTCTGAAATTGTTCCACAATTTGTAGATGCAATTTGTTGCAGATTATTAAACTTCTGTCCATCTTTACACTCGAGAAGCTCTGGCTATCGGAAACACTCCTTTTATACCCAACATGTTACTGACCTGTTGCCAATTAATCTAATTAGTTGTCAATACTCCTCCATTTGTTTTATTTATTTGCAGCAATTACTTTTCCAGCCTTTTGTTGTCCCTTTTCCAACTTCTTTGAGATGTGTTGCGGCCATCAAATTCAAAATTTGCTAATTTTTTTCATTAAATTGTAAATTTCAACATCTAATATGTTGTTTCTGTTCTACTGTTAATAAACTATGGGTTGATGAGATTTGCAAATAATTCCATTCTGTTTATGTTTTACACATCTTCCCAACTTTGTTTGAATTGGGGTTGTAAAATAAGTGATGATCAGATTGATCCAAGTCCCTGTTGGAGTCAGTGTGATCATTTCCATAGAGCCACTTTGCATCAGCAGCACCATGCTCCAGTGCTCTGGGAGAGTTTATAGTCCTGAGAGTTGAACACTGGATGACTGACAGCTGTCCTTCATGACAACAGAAGACACAGAAATCCTCCTCATCAAAAACATGACTCTGATCTCCGTCCTCATCTGGACTCTCCTCTGCTGCTGCTTCACAGGTAAAGTCCAGAGAATCCAACTCCTCTCCTCTATCAACATCCGTCCCTCTGAAATAAACCATGATGCTGCTTTCTGTTTTTGTCTCTGTGTTTTCAGATTCCAGAGGTCAATACACAGTGACTCAGCCTGGAGCAGTGAGCTCTGATCTGGGAGGAACCACAACCATCACATGTAAAACCAGTCAGAATGTTTATTATGGGAGCTGCCATGAATTAGCTTGGTATCAACAAAAAGGTCAACAAGTTCCAAAACTGCTTATTTATTGTGTTAATCGGCGAGCATCAGGGATTTCAGATCGTTTTTCAGGCAGTGGATCAAACTCTGACTTCACTCTGACCATCAGTGGAGTCCAGACTGAAGATGCAGCTGTTTACTACTGTCAGAGTCTCCACCACATTTACAATAAGAGTGTGTTCACACAGTGAAAAAGCATCGTACAAAAACCTCCCTCAGTCAGACAGAACAGAAACTGAACTGATGCTGCAGCTGGAAGCTACTGCAGAGACTGATACAGTTCACTGAGGACACACACACACAGATTTTTATTACTTTCCATTAACACACATTCATTTTTGGAGTTGAACCATAATCATAACCAGTACATTACTAACTTAGTTTATCCTTAAAAACTTGCAGACCAATGCATGTTCTAGTAAGGACCAGATACTTGTCTAAACTACATTTTAGAGTATAGCCACAGTTTAAGGTTTAAGTGATTTTGGGCCACACCATCTAACAAAACACACACTAGAATAATTCCTCTATTGTGCCTCTCTTCACTTCTTTAATTACAACATATACAGTATGGAGGTTAAAAAGTTTTTTTTCGATAAATGTAGTCACTAGAGAAAAATCACAATAATAAACAAAAGGCAAATCAATGCAGAGAAATTATGAAATAAAGGCAAAACCTTAGTCTGCAGCATAGTTCACTGGGCAGTGTTTCCCTTCATTAAACATTCCAATACTAAAGAGGAAACTTCATTGCAGACTTAGATGATGTGTATTCGCTATGTTATTTAGGGCCTCCCGCCATCATACAGAAGCATGGGTGAAATTTACTTTGTTGTGAATTGGCGCTATATAAATAACGTTGAATTGAAACTTAACTTATTCATACAACTGAATGTGATTTTAGCTTCCCGTTTATTTCTGTCTGATAGGATGACTGTTTACTTCACTGTCACTGTGTGTGTGTGTGTGTGTGTGTGTGAATAAAATTATAATAAGAAAGGCAGAGATAAGAATTTTGTAGTATATAGTAGGATGTCATCTGCGCACAGGCTGATACTTCAGGCAGCTATGGATTGGGAGGTAAAGTAGATTGTTTCCAGCTTCTCCTATTCACCTCAAAATGGCCTTTGGCAAGATACTGACGCCTAAGTTGCCCTCAAGCCTTGTTTTAAAAATGTCTGTAATGAAGAAACAAATGAATGCTTATAAGATGTTCCCATTACTGTCACGATCTGGCCCTCAGTTACACTTCCTCCCTTTGGACTTTTATTTTGTAGCCCTGCTTCCTGTTCCTAGTCCTTTCCTTTACCTTTCATTATCCCTCATTGTTTTACTACTGTCAGAGTCTCCACCACATTTACAATAAGAGTGTGTTCACACAGTGAAAAAGCATCGTACAAAAACCTCCCTCAGTCAGACAGAACAGAAACTGAACTGATGCTGCAGCTGGAAGCTACTGCAGAGACTGATACAGTTCACTGAGGACACACACACACAGATTTTTATTACTTTCCATTAACACACATTCATTTTTGGAGTTGAACCATAATCATAACCAGTACATTACTAACTTAGTTTATCCTTAAAAACTTGCAGACCAATGCATGTTCTAGTAAGGACCAGATACTTGTCTAAACTACATTTTAGAGTATAGCCACAGTTTAAGGTTTAAGTGATTTTTGGGCCACACCATCTAACAAAAACACACACTAGAATAATTCCTCTATTGTGCCTCTCTTCACTTCTTTAATTACAACATATACAGTATGGAGGTTAAAAGTTTTTTTGATAAATGTAGTCACTAGAGAAAAATCACAATAATAAACAAAAGGCAAATCAATGCAGAGAAATTATGAAATAAAGGCAAAACCTTAGTCTGCAGCATAGTTCACTGGGCAGTGTTTCCCTTCATTAAACATTCCAATACTAAAGAGGAAACTTCATTGCAGACTTAGATGATGTGTATTCGCTATGTTATTTAGGGCCTCCCCGCCATCATACAGAAGCATGGGTGAAATTTACATGATATTGGATTCTGATACAAAATGCCGTGTGTGGAAAATAAAAATGGGGAACAACATGGAGAGAAAAGAGTTTCAGAGGCATAATATGAATATAAATTTGTTTTTAAACATTTTGAAGACAGTGGGACACACAAAACAATCACTGCAATTGTATTAAAAACTACATATCAGCTGTAATGTTGCAGTAATCAGTCTGCAGTTTACAATTATTAAATATTAAATACAGTGTAGTTATTTATAGAATTGAATGGTCTAAGGACTCAAAAGGTACAATTAACAGTAGTTTGGTTTCTCCATCATGTGTGTACTGCAGTGATAAAATGTCCTGTCGTATAAAAAAAAATCTCACTGTAGAGACAAAGTACTGATGCCAAAATAAACTGCACACGTTTGTAGAATATTGTTAGCTGATGTGAAACTGACCACATCATAGCCTTATACATTTCTGACTGACTGTGTGAGTAAGGAAATCCATCAGCCTATCAGGCATCAATTCAATTACACTATTATGAATTGGCTTGTATGCTGATGACATCTGATTGTATTTGAAATCAGAATCAGAATTGAATGTATGCATTCTGGATATTCAGTCAATTATTACATTTGCTGCAAATATTTTAAATTGTCTGAAAAGCAAATTTCACCAAACTGAAGTAAACAAATTAGTATATGACAGAAATAAATGGTAAGCTATGATAACATTCAGATCAGTTTGCTTTTGTTATTACCACCCGTCATTCCACTGTGGAGACAAACAGAACACTACATTTGAAACAAACTCTCCTGCAATATTCCTTACCCACATTATTTAATAACTCTAAAAGGTGTTTCCATCTGTATGGTAATCTGAACACATATTCCTTTATGAAGCATCAAGCATCTACAAACATTATTGTTTTATGCAAATCAAAATAATATTAGATGTTAAAACACTGTCCAATATATCCTGCGTCTATTTAGCATAGTTCCACATTTATTGAAGGTAGAAAATATAATATATAAAATAAACTTTTTTCTTTAGGGTCGTGAAAACATTACTAATAAATACTTTAATTAACTGATCCATTTATACATATCACCATCAGAGTGATCCACATGCTGTTGGAGTCAGTGTGATCATTTCCATAGAGCCACTTTGCATCAGCAGCACCATGCTCCAGTGCTCTGGGAGAGTTTATAGTCCTGAGAGTTGAACACTGGATGACTGACAGCTGTCCTTCATGACAACAGAAGACACAGAAATCCTCCTCATCAAAAACATGACTCTGATCTCCGTCCTCATCTGGACTCTCCTCTGCTGCTGCTTCACAGGTAAAGTCCAGAGAATCCAACTCCTCTCCTCTATCAACATCCGTCCCTCTGAAATGAAGCCCACAAAACCATGATGCTGCTTTCTGTTTTTGTCTCTGTGTCCTCAGAGTCCAGAGGTCAGGTCACAGTGACTCAGCCTGGAGCAGTGAGCTCTGCTCTGGGAGGAACCGTCAACATCAACTGTAAAACCAGTCAGAATGTTCATGTTTGGAGCAACAATCATCATTTAGCCTGGTACCAACAGAAAGATGGAGAACGTCCTAAACTGCTCATTTACTTTGCCACCACTCGAGCATCAGGGATTCCAGATCGTTTTTCAGGCAGTGGATCAAACTCTGACTTCACTCTGACCATCAGTGGAGTCCAGACTGAAGATGCAGCTGTTTACTACTGTCAGAGTGAACATTACATCAACAGTCAGCATCTGTTCACACAGTGAAAAAGCATCGTACAAAAACCTCGATCAGTCAGACTGAACAGAAACTGAACTGATGCTGCAGCTGGAAGCTACTGCAGAGACTGATACAGTTCACTGAATGTACACAAACACCAGTTGATGGTTAAACATCAAAAGATCGAGATCATTCACTGTATCTGTTATGCTGAACATCAGTGTGTAACATCTTTACAAAGACTCATTTGTTGGCTCATTACATTAATTAGTAAACCCTGCAAAAACAGTGATTCATAAACATAACAAACCTCTACCATCAAATAACCACAAAATTACAATTTGCCACAAACCTAAATTCAGGAGTAAAGGCATCTAAATAAACTAATCACCACAGTGCAAGTGTAGCCGGTAGCTCAACTGAAACCTCTTCTCTTAGTGGAAGAAAACCTGTGTTGTGTTTGAGTGATGTGGAATGAAGTGAGGACCACAGCGGTTTTGCCAACTGGAAAGGAATTTATTTTCTCTCCTCAAAATTCAGTAAATGAAATCAAAATTCTGTACAGCAACATCATTTGACCAGGCTCCTACATGGACCTCTCCTCAGCAAGACCACTGGCCGACTGAGGAAAGCAGCACAAATCTGCAGGAAATGACATAACTGACTTGTCAAAGGTCACGTATGGAAAATAAAATGAATAAAATTAAATGCTCCCTCAAAAATTATATATAATGCACAGAGACAAATACTGTAATAAATAAATAAAACAATAATAAATAAATAAACAATAAATAAAAAATAAAACAACATCAATCAGAAGAAACTGGTGGATTTCTGGTGAAATATAAATCTGTTACATTAATACACATGCTACACAAGGACAAAAGAAACAGTCCAAAAACACAGAGGTCAGGCAGAGCAGGAGTCCATAGTCCAAAGCAGGACAGCCCAATGTCCTGGAGCATATAGAGGACAGGACAGCAGTCCAAACAGGGTCTGGGGGTAGTGGGTTGCAAACAGGCAGGTAAAATGATGAGCCAGCAGGCAGAGAGGTCAGACTGATTAGCAAGCAGGTTAGCAGATGGGCAGAGAAGTCACAGGTAGACAGGTTACCCAGCAACAGATGAAGGGCTAAAGGCTTAATGCAGTTTGGAGAAATTATTTTTTATTATGTTAAATATTCTGTGATTTTCTGTGTTTGTCCATATTGTTAATGTAGAAACGAACAAAATGCTTTAAATCAGTTTTTAATGTGTTTTTAACACATCAGCTTTTGTGCCTCCAGTGTTTCTCTGTCCTCTGTGGTTAAACACTGTTTGCTCCTCACTTGCAGGTACAGTTAGTTGGTGGTATTTGTCCCAACCTGCTCAAATGACCACGCAAATAAAGGCAGAGACACTACATGGACACTTATTAATTCTATGATTTAACAATGATACATTAAATTGCAGAAGACATCAGCTGTGGAAGCAGGTTAATGCTGGTATGACTTAAATCCTGGAGAGAGTCTTACAGAAAGGACTGAGGTGGAAAGTTTTATAGTGGTTCAGAGAACTGGAACCAGGTTTTCTGAATCATCGGCCCCGCCCACCACTTACCTGTTGGAGGAGAAAAATGAAACGTCAATACTTTCATGGTGTCAATCAGCAGATGGAGTCGACCAGTTGTCATTGAACTGTTCAGAGTTTTAGTTCTCTGAGCACTTTTGGGACTATTTGTTCACAGGACAGGTCAAATTCTACATGCTGACACTGGCTGAAAACATTCAGATGAGAGATTCCAACTTAACTGTTTATATGGACACTGATCAGACGCACGTTTTAATGCACAAAACATTTAATCAGAATTTCACATTTTTGAGAGCAATGTCGAACATGTATATTGCTACAACTTTCACACAGCAGGACAGTACAACAGAATCCTTACAGCTCATCAGGACCACAAATCTTAGTGCTCCTTACTGCATCAAAGACCAGAAACCAGTGAATGAAACTCCAAAACAAACAAGAAGAAAAACAGTGTAGTGTGTGCAGTTCAGTGCAGTGAAGAGTTCTCAGAGCTCAACACTGGAGAAACCAAACAGCCTCTACACAAGAGCATGACCCAGCACAGGAGAAGCAACACCTCAGGACCAGAATCAGCAGATTAACCACTCCTGAAGGACAAAGGACACTCCTCTGAAGATAAGAATGTCCACATTTTGGACAGAGAAGACAGATGGAGTTCATGAATCCATTTATGTTCACATGAAATATCTTTCTCTCCACAGAGCAGGAAGCCTCAGTGTCAAGCTGCCTCCCACTTTCCATTCTGCCCTTTCATCCCAGGAAGATCAAGACCACTTCACACGTCCACCAAGAGGACCACACCTAACAACCTGAGGGGTTTTTAGGGTGTTAGGGTTCTAATTGTTACATCTTGATGACTCCACCTTGATCTCTATTATCCACCAAATGACATAACTGGGTCCCACAGCCACCTTTCCATAGACTGAAGAAGCTGCTTGGATGAGTAGCAAAATGTTGTTAATCAAAAAGTTGAATCATGTCCAGTTGACATGCTACTTGCAATGGAGTGAGAGTCGGGGTCCTCTTAGGGAGGTCTGTGACCGGTCGTGTCATTGCAAACTATGCACACAGTCAGTGCTGTACATAGTTTAACTTCGCTCAGACCCTGGGGCCCCAATGGCCTGTGGCCCCAAGCAGTTGCCTGCTGGAACAGAGCTCCTTTGAGTGTATGGCCTGAGAGTTAAATGTTACTTTAACATGGAGTTGAACGTGAGGCTCCAGCTCCACTTGTGAAGCAAAGCTATCGTGCAGAATACGAGTTGTGTTAAATCAAGTTGGCACCATGACAGCACTGTCAAGAAATCTGCAGAGATGTTTTGTAAGAGCATGAGTGTGACGTCCCCCTGCTGCAGCTCCTCACTGGAGGGGGGCAGCACAGTCAGGGTGGGGACGAATTGTCCCACTGCAGAGAAAGACAACCAAGTGTAGAGACACTGGGAGTTCAGATGAAAATGGTTTTTAGTGTTTTACTTCCTCTTTAAAGGTAGTAACCATGGCGACAGTAAGGCATCACTAATGAACCATGAAAACAGATGGTTTCAGGACTAAAGATAAAAAGTAAAACTAGTTGCAGAGGATTAATTTGGACAGAACATTTTAATTGCTGAAATTAAAAATGGCAGTTTAACAATAGTTAAAAATATATTTAAATGTCTGAAGAAAGTGCGATGAAATAAACAGTTTCTGTAATGTCTACAATTATTATATAAAATAGAAAAGAGTATAAGTAGAACTCCAGAGCTTAAGGAGACAAAAGTACAGTTGACAGCAGTCTGCATGTTTCCAGCATTGAACGATGGATTAAAACCTCAGACTATAGAGAGACATGACTCTGATGCTGAAACAGTTCTGGAAAGTCATTGTCACATTTTGTCAGCTGATGTGAAAGTGACCATGAACATGATGTCACATATTTCCTGAAGGTTTGGATTTTATATTTGAAAATAATCTATGCTGTTTTTAAATCTTTATTAAAATTATGTTAATTTGAATGAAAAAGATACGAAGCTAATCAATACTTTAATAAACTGATTGATCCAATAAGAATTAGCCTGATCAGAATGTTCCAAGATCATACATGTTATCACTTTATGCAGATGATGCTTTTTCTTTCTAATTGCATGAATGCCATTTGTATCACATTATTTCTTATTATATTATTTGCTTTTTGTAAGGGGCGGCTATAGCTCAGTTGGTAAAGGCAGTTGCTTACGGACCACAGGGTGAGTGGTTCGATCCCCGGCCCTGGCTATATGTTGAAGTGTCCCTGGGAGAGACCCTGAACCCCTAACAGCCCATTCCCCCTCCCCAGCGATGCAGTGCCGGTCCAAGCCCGGTAGAAATTGGGGAGGGCTGCGTCAGGAAGGGCATCCGGTGTAAAAACTGTGCCAAATCAACATGCGGACAATGATCCGCTGTGGCGACCCCGAACTCACGGGATAAGACGAAAGGAGAGTAGTAGATATTATTTGCTTTTTGTAACTTAGCTGCAATAATATCTGAAGATTGCAGAAAACATAGTGCCGTTAAACACTTTGGAAACACTGAACCTTTAACAGGGACTAAATGATCTTTTAAAACCTCCTTTTAAAATGATTGTAGAGCAAAGTTAAGAATTTGTAACGTGATGCATTAATGATGATCTCATGCATATTGCAGATGTGATAAAATCTTTATTCTTTTGGAATCACACACTCATCAACATTATCACAAGAAACAAATGGAGACAGAGAGAAAGCAGCTGCAGAGACCCAGTGATTCAGGTCAGGACACATGAGCGTGGCCTTGCCCTTCTCTAGTTCCTCACTGGAGGGGGGCAGCACAGTCAGGGTGGGATGGGCATCACTTACAGGAGGAGACACCAATCAGCTTAGAGGACAGAGACCACACAGCTGTCAATCAAACATTTGAGACCTTGTCCTGTGTGAGAGCCGATTTTCCTCTTTAAGCAGTTTCTGTCAAATGTTTTTTCTGCTCCAACAGTCACTGACTCACACATTGTTTCACTTCCCTTTAACAAAACAGTGTCATCATCTAAAATACTAAACGTACAATAATTAAATATATTCAGTGGAAACAGAAACAAATACAGGAAATTAAAAATCAATCATCAGATTTTCTTCATGTGGACAATATTTAAACACTTAACACAACGTTCAAATGATTTTAAACTTTTTGACAGAAAAAATTAAACCAAAGAATTTCTTCATTTTCAAAAAACTACCTTTACCTTCACTTTGGTCAATTTTAGATGAAAGGCAATTTATATTGATTTCAACTGTCGTCATTGGGTCACAAAACACAAACTGGATCAAAATTCTATCTTAGGCCCAATGTTTTTTTTTAAACTATATTTTAATAACATTCATAACGGTATAAAACACTCACTGTATCACATGTATGCTGATGATGCAATTTTGTACTCTTTTGCTTCATCTATTGAAACAGCAGCTGCTAATGTGTAGACTGATTTTTACTTATTACAGCATTCTCTTATTGACTATGAATTGCTTTTAAATGCAAATAAAACAAAATTCATGATATTTTCACCAAGTCAAGTTAAAACACCAGCCATCTCTATTAAAACCATAAATGGTATTCATATAGTTTGTAGATTCATACAAGTTCCTCTGCCTTTAGTCGGACAGAAATCTTCATTTTAAATACAAACTGGAATTGTGTAAAAAAAACTTATATTCACACTTGGTTTCCTTTACAGGCTTAAATCATGCTTTTCATACTCTGCTTATACACGTTTGTTTCTGTCGCAGCTTAACTACGTTGACATTGTCTAGGTTTTTGCCTGTATTGCAGTTCTGGCTAAACTTAATGCAGAATGACGCAGAGGATCGCGATGTAGAACAGACTCTGGTTAGAAAACACATCACTTTTTGCTCTGTAACCTGGTTAATTGGACTTTTCTTTCTAATCGCAGGAGTCAACACTGGTACATTTTCATTTATAAGGCAAACTACCTCATTATATCAGGTCTGTGTTTGTCCCTGTGCAATATTCTTACAACCTGAGATCCACCAAGCAGCTTCATTTAAAAGGTCCCAACTTTGACAACTGAAGCTGGTAGAAAAAGTTTCATAATTTGGTCATCGTTTATGTTCATGAGTGATTTGCAGACCCAATAAGAATTTGAATTTTTCACCTCAATGTCCTCTTTTAAACAGAAATTAACTGCAATTTACACTCCTGCCCTGCTCCTGTTTTTATTTCATTTAGTTTGTTGTTTTGTGCTTGATGTTTTGTCTGTTGATTTACTTTATTGTCCTGTACTTTTGTCTTAATAGTTAAGTGATCAACATTTCTTTTTGCCGCCTTCTTGGCCAGGTCACCATTACAAAATATATATATTTATATCATCTCAACTGGTTGAATATTAAAAGGAACTCATAAAACAAAAGGTATCAATAGCTTGGTTAAATAATAAACCGATACAAATAACAGATTTTTACTCTATCAGAACACACAATCTTTTTTCTTTGTCTTTGGAACAAACAAACTCACCAAAGTTAGTTTAAAAAAAAAGGTAAAAAATAAAAATAAAAAATTACAAGAGATGATTAAAATATTCATCTTCTTTTCCTTTCGGCTGTTCCCTCTCTGGGGTCACAAAAGCGAATCATGTGCCTCCATCTAACTCTGTCCTCTGCATCCTCTTCTCTCAACATAACTTTGTCTCCATAAATCTCCTCTTTGACATGTTGAATATTTCTCCTCTGAACATGTCCAAACCACCTCAATCTGGCCTCTCTGACTTTATCAACAAAACATCTAACATGATCTGTCCCTCTGATGTCCTCATTCCTGATCCTGTCCATCCTCGTCACTCCCAAAGAGAACCTCAACATCTTAAGCTCTGCTACCTCCAGCTCTGCCTCCTGTCTTTTCTTCAGTGCCACTGTCTCTAAGCCGAACAGCATCTCTGGTCTCACCACCGTCTTGAACACCTTTCCTTTCATTCTCGCTGATACTCTTTTATCACACAACACACCTGACACTTTTCTCCACCCGTTCCAACCTGCCTGCACTCGCCTCTTCACCTCTTTTCCACACTCTCCGTTGCTCTGAACCGTTGACCCTAAGTACTTAAAGTCCTGCACTTTCTTCACCTCTGCTCCCTGTAACCTCACTGTTCCACCTGGGTCCCTCTCATTCACACACATGTATTCTGTCTTACTGCGGCTAAGCTTCATTCCTCTGTTTTCCAGAGCAGACCTCCACCTCTCTAGATTTTCCTCCACCTGCTCCCTGCTCTCACTACAAATCACAATGTCATCTGCAAACATCATAGTCCACAGAGATTCCTCTGTAGTTTCCACAGCTCTGCACATCTCCCTTGTTCTTAAAAATGGGCACCAGTACACTTCTCCTCCAGTCCTCAGCATCCTCTCACTCTCCAAGATCTTGTTAAACTAACTAGTCAGAAACTCTACTGCCACCTCTCCTAGACACTTCCATACCTCCACAGGTTTGTCATCAGGACCAACTGCCTTTCCACTCTTCATCCTCTTCAACGTCCTCCTCACTTCACTCTTACTAATCTTTGCTACTTCCTGCTTTACACCAGTTACCTCTTCTACTCTTCGTTCCCTTTCATTTTCCTCATTCATCAACTCTTCAAAGTTCTCCTTCCATCTTCCCATCACACTCCTGGCACCTGTCAATACATTTCCATCCTTATCTTTAATCACACTAACCTGCTGCACATCCTTCCCATCTCTATCTCTTTGTCTCACCAACCTGTACAAATCCACCTCTCCCTCTTTAGTGTCCAACCTAACATACAAGTCCTCATATGCTCTTTGTTTGGCCTTTGCCACCTCTACCTTCACCTTACGCTGTATCTCCCTGTGCTCCTGTCTACTCTCTTCAGTCCTCTCAGTGTCCCACTTCTTCTTAGCTAACCTCTTTCTCTGTATACACTCCTGAACTTCCTCGTTCCACCACCAAGTCTCCTTGTCCACTTTCCTCTTTCCAGATGACACACCGAGTACCCTCCTACCTGTCTCCCTGATCAAATTAGCTGTAGTGGTCCAGTCATCTGGAAGCACCTCCAAACCACCCAGAGTCTGTCTCAGCTCCTCCCTGAAAACTACACAACATTCTGCCTTTTCGTCCTCTGCTCTGCCTTTGTCCTCTTCATCTTCCTCACAACCAGCATCATTTTACACACCACCATCCTGTGTTGTCTGGCTACACTCTCCCCTACCAATACTTTGCAGTCACTGATCTCTTTTAGATTTTTGACATAAGATGTCGTCCACCTGAGTGCTTCTACCTCCGCTCTTATATGTCACCCTATGTTCACTACAGCCATTTCCATCCTCTTTGCAAAGTCTACCACCATCTGTCCTTCTGTGTTCCTGTCCTGAACACCAAACCTGCCCATCACATTCTCATCACCTCTGTTCCCTTCACCTACATGTCCATTGAAATCTGCACCAATGACAACTCTCTCACCTCTGGGGATGATCTGCATCACTTCATCTAACTCACTCCAGAATTTCTCCTTCTCTTCTAACTCACATCCTACATGTGGGTCATAACCTCTCACAACATTGAACATCACGCTTTTAATTTCCAGCTTCAGACTCATCAACCTGTCTGATTCTCTTTTCACCTCTAGAACATTCCTCACCAACTCCTCTTTCAGAATAACTCCTACTCCATTTCTCTTCCTATCTGACCCATGGTAGAACAACTTGAACCCTGCTCCTAAGCTTCTAGCCTTGCTACCTTTCCACCTGTTTTCCTGGACACACAGTATGTCCACCTTCCTTCTCTGCATCATGTCAGTCATCTTTCTAGCCTTCCCTGTCATAGTCCCAACATTCAAAGTCCCTACTGTTAGTCCTCCATTCTTAGCTTTCCTCTTCTCTCTCTTCCTACGAACACACCTTCCTAGATAGTAGTCCAATTTCCACCGGTACCCTGTGGGTCAACAGCACCAGTGGCAGTCGTTGTCAACCTGGGCACCGACGGATCCGGTATGGAAGTCATTGTCACGATTCACATTTTTAATTTGGCATGTGTTTTATGTCGGATGGCTTTCCTGACACAACCCTCTTCATTTTGGGACTGGCACAAGAAGACACTGGCTTGTGTCCCCTTGTGGTTGCATTAGAAGATTAACATATGTATGTATGTTTTTATTCTTTGAGTAGAAAACTTTTACATTTGTAAAGGGAACAATACACTTTTCAACAAATTTCTACAACAGGTGAAATCATGCAAGAAAAAATTTGATTTTTTGAAATAATGCCTATTTATTATTCCAAATAATCTGAATCCCTCGATTAGGAAACATCATCAGAGAGATCCACATGTCTGTTGGGGTCAGTGTGATCATTTCCATAGAGCCACTTTGCATCAGCAGCACCATGCTCCAGTGCTCTGGGAGAGTTTATAGTCCTGAGAGTTGAACACTGGATGACTGACAGCTGTCCTTCATGACAACAGAAGACACAGAAATCCTCCTCATCAAAAACATGACTCTGATCTCCGTCCTCATCTGGACTCTCCTCTGCTGCTGCTTCACAGGTAAAGTCCAGAGAATCCAACTCCTCTCCTCTATCAACATCCGTCCCTCTGAAATGAAGCCCACAAAACCATGATGCTGCTTTCTGTTTGTGTCTCTGTGTCCTCAGAGTCCAGAGGTCAGGTCACAGTGACTCAGCCTGGAGCAGTGAGCTCTGCTCTGGGAGGAACCACAACCATCAACTGTAAAACCAGTCAGAATGTTTTTATTTGGAACAACAATCATCGTTTAGCCTGGTACCAACAGAAAAATAAAGAACCAAAACTGCTCATTTATGAATCTAGCAAACAAGCATCAGGGATTCCAGATCGTTTTTCAGGCAGTGGATCAAACTCTGACTTCACTCTGACCATCAGTGGAGTCCAGACTGAAGATGCAGCAGTTTACTACTGTACGAGTCAACATTACATCAACAGTCAGCATCTGTTCACACACTGAAAAAGCATCGTACAAAAACCTCCCTCAGTCAGACTGAACAGAAACTGAACTGATGCTGCAGCTGGAAGCTACTGCAGAGACTGATACAGTTCACTGAGGACACACACAGACACACCGTGCACACAGAGTTTAATAAAGCATTGTTTAGCATTGTTGCTTTAATATCGGAAATCTCATCTTTCTTTATCACAGCTTCCAATCCTCCATTCTTATCTCACTGAGATACTGTACATATTCTCATCAAACTGCCACAATCAATTAAAGATGATCCAACCAGAAAAAGCTAATGACAAAATACTCAGTCATGATCTCTGACCTCAAGCTTAGATCACAGCTTTTTCAACTCTATTCTGAAGCAGAGTAGAGATTTCGGTTACATCATCAAATAACTCCTGTCTTAATGTGCCCCACATTGTCACAGCTGTTTTCATATTTGTACAGTTTAGCTGTACAAAGCTAAATTAGGGAGGTTACAGCAGTTTTAGTCTTTATCTGTGTGTCACGTGGTGAAGTGAGGTAGAGTGAAACGTTTTATTGTGACTATGGCTGTAAACTGCTCTTATGGCTTGATTTTTTTACTCTACTCAAAACACTTTAAAGTGTAGCCACAGGCTTTTTGTTTTTCTACATGGCTACAAATGTTCCACAGGAGTTGTACTTTTTGCCAAGTGAAGCTCAATTAGCAGATAAGTTTGTGTGTTTCTAATATTAAATATCCGTACAATCAGGGACTTACAGTAATCCAATCTATAACTACTCCAAAGTTAACTCCAAGATTCCTTACAGAAGTACTGAAGGCCAAAGTTCTACCATCTAATATAACTACATGGTTAAAGAGCTTATTTCTGAGATTTGTAGACCCAAATACAATAATTTCGGTGGTACGACCCTGGCTCACTAGGGGTAGGGGAAGTAACTTAAAGAAATACAAACTGGGATCTGTATCACTAAATGTGCAATAACAGAATGTTATACTCAACACTCTGAACAATGTATCCACAGTGACATTTTCTTCTTATACCAAGTCACAAGATGGTAGTCGTGCACTAATAAAGCCCACCGCACAAGACGTCGGTTGTGGTTATACATTCCTGCTAGGAAAACAAGTGAATTATGGTCAGTGTAGACAACTACAGGTAAGTGGTTGGATCCAACATGCACCTCAATGTGCTGCAGTGCAAGTAATAAAGCCAAAGTTTCCTTTTCAATGACAATGAATGACTTTGCTGATGCAGTAACAGACAGGAAGCTCACCATCAGGATCTACCTACAGCAACACGGCTCCAGCTACCACAGCACTAGTATCAACTTCAAGCTTGAAAGACCTGTTGAGATCAGGAGATGCAAGTACAGGAGCACAACATAGAGATTATGCACTTTAAAAGGGAGTTTGGCATTTATGTGTCCACATAAAGTCAACCTTTGGGCTACATAGATCTGTCAAAGCTGGGCAGCAGAGAAAAATTTCTTACAGAAGTTTCTGTAATAGCCTCACAGCAAGGGCACAGGGCACGACGCGTGGTGGGAACCAAAAACAGCAAAGGCTTTAAACTTGTCCTCATTAGAAATGCAGAGCTCTCAGAATCACGCTCAGTCAAAGGAACCTGCCAGTATCCTTTAAAGAGATCTAGCCTATTCACATACTTAGCAGTGCCTATGTTGTTGACACAATCTTCCATTCTTGGTAATGATACGAATCAGGAATAGTTACTGTGTTTACTTTACAGAAGCCTGTGATAAATCTCGGAGAGCCATCACTGTTTCCTTCCAGCAAACATGGAAAACTCCATATTCATATACCTATATATGCCTTTCATCAGCGCTTGTTTAACAGGGTTTACATGATATGGATGCTGTTTAATTGCCTTAGCATCACTTGTGTCAATCTCATGTTCTAAGATTGTGGTGCAAGATGGTACATCATTGAAAAGTGAAGGAAACTCAGTCACTAAATCAAAAAGGTCTTGGGCTTGTTCACGTGCCAGTGTTCCAGTTGGGTAGGGACCACTTTGAGCATCTCAGAGTCTGATGTGCATTTGTACAGCAGAACTCAATCTCAAACCATCCCCAACATCAACACTCACAGTACCAGGAACTATCAATGTCTGACTCACTAACTGCGTTAATGTATCAGGCTCGTGCATGATACGGCTTTAACATATTGACTTGACGAACTCTGGCCTTCCGCCTTCTTAGGTGTGTGTTAGGTGTGGTGATAAAAGTCAGTGTCATTAACTTTCTTGCTAATTTCATAATGACCAGAGAATTTTGCAGTCAAAGTTGAACCAGGAAATGGAAGCAGTACAAACACTTTATCACCAATATTGAACTCACATTTTACAGCAGACCAGCCATAATATTGCTTCATCATAGACTGTGTTGTGGTTAGTGTCTCTTTTGAGTGAGTGAGTTGACATGGTGGAGAAATTCTGAACCATCTAACATAGTCCAACACATTGTTAGTGGGTGTCTCAACAGCTAACAATTTCTCTTTCAGCATTTAAAAGGGACCATGAGGAGTGTGCGCAAACACATGTCAAGGTCTTGGAGTTTTGTGCTTTTGTTATTATTGTTCTAACCCTGTCTCCCTCTGTGCAGAGTGGCCGCCCTCCTTCACTGTCATTGCCTCATCCCGGATTGGTGCTGTGGAGGGAGGCACAGCTTCCCGCACTTGTCACTGATTGGCAGTAGCCTTTTTACGCCTGCCTAGGGGCTCACTCTGTGTTGGTTTGTCTTGGGAATTCTTCTGCCTGCTCAGGAGTCTAGTCTACACGTCTGTTTGTGTTGGCCCTCTGCAAGTACCTGGTCTGAACTGTCTATGCTCTAAATGTGTCCCACCTGTTTAGTTAACTTTTATAAGGTATTGGCCTCTTGTGTTAGCTATCGTTGTCCCTGTCTCTCAGAGGCGCTTTTAGTTTGTGTGTCCAGCCTATGTTACTCCCTGTACTTGGCAGTCTTTGGGCAGTTCTCATTAAAACATACTTACTCGTTACCTCAGCCAGTGTGTGTGTGTGTATTGGTTCTGCCTTTGGGTCAAAGTCAGACTTATCGTAACATTACGAACCAACCATGTCTGACCCAGCAGAATCTCCCCTGGCTTGTGAAACCCCGCTGCCCTCGGTGGGGCCACTTGCAGAGTTTAGTGACCGGCTCCAGTTTTGTTTGTCTGCGGTGCATGCTCTTCACAACCTTGTCTGCCTTATGGAGCACAAACCTGAGCCCACTTCCCCAACTGTTATACTAGGGCAGCCAGAGCCTTTTGATGGTTGTGCTGTAGAATGTCTTCCCTTTCTGTCCGCTTGCAGGCTTCAATTTGAATTGGAGCTGGCTGGGGCTGGCTTTTTTTGTTGTGGATAAAGAGGATGGAGGACTCTGTCCCTGTATTGACTATTGTGGATTAAACCAGGTCACAGTAGGGAATACATACCCTCTACCTCTCTTGCACACTGCTTTTGACTTGTTAAAGTGGGCTAAGTTGTTCACTAAGCTAGATCTTCGCAGTGCCTACCACCTGGTGCAAATTAGAGAGGGAAGACAGCATTCATCACTCACAGTGGGCATTTTGAATACTTGGCCTTTTGGCCTCACCAATGCTACTGGCATTTTCCAAAGTCTAATTAACGATATTCTCAAGGACATGATCCATCGCTTTGTTTTTGTCTACCTGGACGATATTCTTATTGTGCCTTATTCTTCTTGGTTCAGTGTCTTATGACACCACAGGAAAGATTTTATATATCCCCAAAAAACTACTATTAGGGTTTGGGAAAACAACTTCAGGGCAAAGTTATGTTAATAAATAACAGAATTAGGCACAAAAACTTCAGGGTGAGGATAAGTTAGAAGAAAAATTACATAAAAACTAATCCCTACAAACAGTGACAACACACATACCTCCTTACTATAGTAACCTTGTGCACCACGTTGTGAAACAATCATCAATAAAGCACACAACGTCTCGCATCAAAGGAAAATCACTGCGAGACAGTTACACACATACACACACACATACAATTAAATACAAAACAAGTTGCCAGGGGCCTTCTATATTCAGACAAAACTGAATTTAGAAGAAAGTCAGGACATCCAGAATTGTATGTCTTTTAGGGAGGCTTGAAGTTTGACTAATTGATTTGAGTCATCTGGTTTCATAGATAAATATAGCTGTGTGTCATCTGCATAGCAATAACAATTTATGTTTTTTGATAATGTTAGCTAAAGGACAAAGTACAAAGCCCTGTGGAACTCCATAACTAAGTTTGTGTGCATGGAAGATTCATCATTATCATGAACAAATTGGAATCTCTCTGATAAGCATGATTTAAACCAACCTCAGGTTTCCTCCACACAGCTTCCTTGAGCTTCTCTCTTACAAACAAAATCATGGAACTGAGACATTAATGATGACGGTCCAATAACAATTTCTGCATAGAGAGAGAATTTAAAGGCTAAAAAAAAGGTAACGGGAAGCACCTATGGAAAAGAGGAGCTGAGGATTTAGAGAACCCAGGATTGGTGCACATCAGTTTTACCTTTTGAGCCACAGAAACCCACACTGAACATACAATACACAGGGAAGAAGGTGGAAACACCTACACACTTTCGATTTCTAAATCAAATGTAAATGAATCAAAAAACACACAAATACTAAAACACATTTTTTATATAACATATAACAATATTTGAACACAGAATGGTTCTGTTAAATATCCATGTTTTAATTTAAAAAAACTCTAAAGACCAAAGGTCTGCTGTGCTGGTTGGGCAGCGTTCCCAAACTATTTAGTCCAGCTTTTGAGCAGGCCAATTCCAGCAGCTACTTTCTTCTACAGAGAATTCTTAAACAACCAGGAAGTCATTGTCTTGGTGAAATAGAAGTTCCCCAATCAGTCATGGCCCAGAGGTATTGGCATAACTCTTCAGTGTGGAGTATACACGATGATGGAAGATGCCTTGCACACGATGCAGATCGCCCACTCTCCCATCGCCAAATCATCCCCAGATCATCACGTTTTCACCTCCATGCTTCACTGATGGTGTTAGGAAGGAATCTACCACCATTTTATAAGCTTTGTATCTGACATATGTCTTTCTCTTGGATCTAAACACCCCAGATCTGATTCCAATTTGACAACTTACCCTGTGAGGTCCAAGAATGTAGGTCCCATGTACAGTGTCTGTACACACTGGTTTCTTTCTTAAGACGCAGCCACTATGGAAAAATAAACATTTTTCTCAGGGAGGGCACTGTAAGTACTGGAATTATTTGGCAGATGTGCACTTGGGCCTTTTGCTGGCATTTTACTATCATTATTTAAGAATTATTGCGTTTGAAATTGTTTCATTTTTTTCAGAAAAATAAAGTTTAGTATTCCAAAATTATTTAAAAAAAAACCTGATTACTTAAATCTATTGCAATTTTTAATTCTTTTTTTCCTTCAGCTAAAAAAATACAGCAAAAACAGACCAATTTTGTTGAGTTTGTTTGTTCCAAAGTCAGAGAGCCGTGTCTCTGTACAGTCAGAGGTTTTTGTACGACGACTCAGTCAGTTTGTATCACTGTGGTGGACTTTTGGTGGAGGAACCAGACTGGAAGTTGGAAGTAAGTCAAATTCATAATTAAATGTTTTCATTTCTTATATATTGAAGTTAGTAGCTGAAAACATTGTCAACTTTCCATTTTAAATTATTACTTTTGCTAACATGTTTATCAAAACCAAAATTTTATTTAGTTAAAAAAATTGAATACTAATTGAAATAACAACAAAATGTTCAAGCAGTAGAAATTTTTTTTTTTCCAACTAATAATGAAGTTTTAACCTGAAAACGTGAATGTTTAGTTCAGTTTGACAAAGAAACAGAGCCGTGTCTCTGAACAGTCAGAGGTTGTTGCCTTGTATCTTTTTTAAACATGTTCAGTGGAGGAACCAGACTGGAAGTTAAAAATATTTCAAAGAATATTGTAATGTTTAAAATTCAGTCGTTGATTAAATGATCAGTTTTCATTTTAAATACTTTTAATGTTGTTTTTCTCATGGAGGAGAAAAGTTTGTTTTCTTTTTATGACTTTCTTGTCATGTAGAAATGTTGCAGCTTGTGCAGCCTACAGAGAGTTACATTTTAATAACATGTTTTCATTATTTCTCAGATTGGTTATATATTTTGATCTCTGTAATGATTATTTAAATATCTTTCATAACCTTTTTTATGTAAAACCAAAAAAAGGACAGATGTGTATTTACAAATGTACAAAATCACTGATCTTGTTCTTGAGACAGAGTTTGTTTCTAAAACAGGTATGATTTTATATGATTTCAGTTAAAAACGTTTGTCTCCTGTGTAGTTGGACATATTTCGGGTTAAACTGTCTGATGATTCTGTCTTTGCTGATTTACATGAGATGTTTTTCAAAAGGAAGTGAAACAATGTGTGAGTCAGTGACTGTTGGAGCAGAAAAACCATCTGACAGAAACTGCTTAAAGAGGAAAATCAGCTCTCACACAGGACAGGGTCTCAACTGTTTGACAGCTGTGTGGTCTCTGTCCTCTAAGCTGATTGGTGTCTTCTACTGTAGGTGATGCCCATCCCACCCTGACTGTGCTGCCCCCCTCCAGTGAGGAACTAGAGAAGGGCAAGGCCACGCTCATGTGTCTGGCCAACAAGGGCTTCCCCTCAGACTGGAGTCTGTCCTGGAAGGTGGACAGCAGCAGCAGCATCAGCTGGGAGGAGAGCAGGAGCCCTGTGGTGCTGGAGAAGGACGGACGCTACAGCTGGAGCAGCACCCTGAGGCTCCCTGCAGACCAGTGGGGGAAGGTGGACTCTGTGACCTGTGAGGCCGCCCAGGGCTCCCAGACTTCACTCAAGCAGACACTGAGGAGAGACCAGTGTCCCCAGTCCTGACCTGAATCACTGGGACTCTGCAGCTGCTTTCTCTCTGTCTCTATTTGTTTCTTGTGTTAATGTTGATGAGTGTGTGACTCAAAAGAATAAAGATTTTATCACATCTGCAATATTCATGAGATCATCATTAATGTATCACATTCTTAACTTTGCTCTACAATCAGTTTAAAAGGAGGATTTAAAAGATCATAGTCCCTGTTAAAGTGTCAGTGTTTCCAAAGTGTTTAACGGCACTATGCAATGTTCTTCTATCTTCAGGGATTATTTCAGCTAAGTTACAAAAAGCAAATAATATATTAAGAAATAATATGTTAGAAATGGCATTCATGCAAATAGAAAGAAAAAGCAGGGCATCATCTGCATAAAGTGATATAACATTTATGATCTGAGGTTATTTTGAATATTTCTATATTGGTTTCCCCCACATTTTTCTCTCCATATACTGGAAAAAGACTAAGTTGTGCACAGAGTTGTTCATAACGCTCTCGGGTCTACTATGTTTTAACAGTATGAGGCAGTAAATGATTAGTGAATTTCCATTTAGGATGAACAAATTATCTATTAATAAGAATATGTGACCATACTGGGAGATGAGTGGACAATGAGGAATTGTGATAAGAAAAATAATTTTTATTTAATAATTTCATTTAATAATTCCTGACAAGCAGTGATAAACGTTAGTTAATGTTGAACCAACAATAGTGGAATTTTAAAAGCACTTCATAATATTTTCTCTGTGTGTGTGTGTGTGTGTGTGTACTCAGTGAACTGTATCAGTCTCTGCAGTAGCTTCCAGCTGCAGCATCAGTTCAGTTTCTGTTCAGTCTGACTGAGGGAGGTTTTTGTACGATGCTTTTTCACTGTGTGAACACATACTGACTGTTGATGTTGTGGAGACTCAGACAGTAGTAAACTGCTGCATCTTCAGTCTGGACTCCACTGATGGTCAGAGTGAAGTCAGAGTTTGATCCACTGCCTGAAAAACGATCTGGAATCCCTGATGCTCGAGTGCTGGCAGAGTAAATGAACAATTTAGGAGGTTCTCCACTTTTCTGTTGGTACCAGGCTAAACGGTGATACTGGTTCCAAACATCAACATTCTGACTAGTTTTACATGTGATGGTTGTGGTTCCTCCCAGAGCAGAGCTCACTGCTCCAGGCTGAGTCACTGTGACCTGACCTCTGGACTCTGAGGACACAGAGACAAAAACAGAAAGCAGCATCATGGTTTTGTGGGCTTCATTTCAGAGGGACGGATGTTGATAGAGGAGAGGAGCTGGATTCTCTGGACTTTACCTGTGAAGCAGCAGCAGAGGAGAGTCCAGATGAGGACGGAGATCAGAGTCATGTTTTTGATGAGGAGGATTTCTGTGTCTTCTGTTGTCATGAAGGACAGCTGTCAGTCATCCAGTGTTCAACTCTCAGGACTATAAACTCTCCCAGAGCACTGGAGCATGGTGCTGCTGATGCAAAGTGGCTCTATGGAAATGATCACACTGACTCCAACAGGGACTTGGATCATTCTGATGAAGATCTTTCCTACTGGATGGATTCAGATTTTTGGAATAATAAATAGGTATTATTTCCAAAAATCCAATTTGTTTTCATTAATGATTTCCTTTACCAATCTAAATAAAACAAATACATAGAAATTTTAGTGTCATTTTCTTCAATATAGATCAATATTTAATAAAAAAAAAATTTCTTTTCTTCAGCTGAAAAAAATACTGGAACGACAGACTAAGTTTGTTGAGTTTGTTTGCTCAAAATGTCAGAGAGTTGTGTCTCTGTACACTAAGAGGTTTTTGTACGACGAGTCGACTATAGCACTGTGGAACACGTTCGGTGGAGGAACCAGACTGGATGTTGGAAGTAGGTTTCTGCACAAATACTTAATATGTTGTGGAAAAGTAACATTGTAGATTCAGAATTAAATGTTTCCAGCAGATCATTGTTCTTTTGTTTTTAACACTAATTGTGTTCAGGTTTTAGTTTGTCGCCTTTTGTCGAGGAAGCTTCTTTTCCATTGAATATATTTAATTATTGTACAGTTAGTATTTTAGATGATGGCAGTTTTGTCTCCGGTGTAGTTGGACATATTTCAGCTCAAACTGTCTGATGATTCTGTCTGTGCTGATTTACATGAGAGGTTTTTCAAAGGGAAGTGAAACAATGTGTGAGTCAGTGACTGTTGGAGCAGAAAAAACATCTGACAGAAACTGCTTAAAGAGGAAAATCAGCTCTCACACAGGACAAGGTCTCAACTGTTTGATTGACAGCTGTGCAGCAGCTGTGTGGTCTCTGTCCTCTAAACTGATTGGTGTCTCCTACTGTAGGTGATGCCCATCCCACCCTGACTGTGCTGCCCCCCTCCAGTGAGGAACTAGAGAAGGGCAAGGCCACGCTCATGTGTCTGGCCAACAAGGGCTTCCCCTCAGACTGGACTCTGTCCTGGAAGGTGGACAGCAGCAGCAGCATCAGCTGGGAGGAGAGCAGGAGCCCTGTGGTGCTGGAGAAGGACGGACGCTACAGCTGGAGCAGCACCCTGAGGCTCCCTGCAGACCAGTGGGGGAAGGTGGACTCTGTGACCTGTGAGGCCACCCAGGGCTCCCAGACTTCACTCAAGCAGACACTGAGGAGAGACCAGTGTCTCCAGTCCTGACCTGAATCACTGGGACTCTGCAGCTGCTTTCTCTCTGTCTCTTTTTGTTTCTTGTGTTAATGTTGATGAGTGTGTGATTCCAAAAGAATAAAGATTTTATCACATCTGCAATATTCATGAGATCATCATTAATGCATCACATGTTACACATTCTTAACTTTGCTCTACAATCATTTTCAAACACCTTTTTATTTTATAACAAAATTTAGTCCCAGTTATAGTGTCAGTTTTTCCAAAGTGTTTAACAACATTGTGACATGTTATTGCCTTTATGGATTAATTAATCAATGTTGCAAAACAGCAAGTTGACAAATTTTTAGTAGAAATCTTTAAAACCTCTGTCACCAGTCAAGTCTGATTTTCAGTAGTATGCATATGCAAAAATCCTTTAATCTGAGTTTTTATTTCTACAATGAGAAATAAAGCAGGACATCGTTGGCATAAAATTAAATATCTTGTATGATTCGAACTGGGATCTGAGATTTCATTCCAACGTCATTGAAAGGTGAACATTCACATTCACCAAAGACTCAGTGACACATCATTAAAGACCAATTTATCCAGCAACTCATGCGCTGGAAGAAACGTCTGTGAAACAGTAAATTGCTGTAAAAGCTTGACATAAAAAACACAAATGCAATTTTTAATTTACATTAAAATTTAATTTACAGTAAAAATTTCAGTAAAAAGCAGACCAGAATCCAACTCCAGTGTTGTGCACTTTAATGATGATCGTTACAGTACCACAGGGTCAGTGGTTCGATTCCCGGTCCCTCCTTGCTACATGTTGAAGTTTCTTTGGGCAAGAAACTTAACCGTAACCAGAACGCAGTTTTGTGTGTATGCAAAGTCGCTGCCATGTAAAATAAGCATCAACTGCATGTTAATCTCCTGTTAATGCAGCAGATAAGGGCTGTTAGCTTTACAAGTTTAAAAGGTAAATGTAAACTGTACAATGTAGAATTTCTCCTGTAAAGGTGTCAACAGTGGTACAGTTTTTTAACAGAATTATTCTGGAAACCACAGTTGCCAGTTTCTTTTACTGAGTGGTGATTTTTGTTTTTACTGTCATGTGTTTCTGTGTGAAGATTCATAAAATCTACTATGTGTGTCAATTAAAAATATAAAGGATTTTTAATTTATGATTTCATTAAATTTTATAGTGTGATGTACAGTGATACATGTTGCACCTGTTAGTTCTCTCAGTATGAGTGAGCTGAACAATCCGACACACCCAGAGACATTGTATATACACTAGAGTGCATATATAGAAACAGCGCATATATATTATAGGCTCCTATGGTACTTACACTCTTATAAGATGCCCGAAACACCTTTACTTATTCCTTCCAACATGAAGCAGTAAGTGTCTGAATATAAGATATAAAATGTTCTTAAGCAACTAATGACTGTATTAAACTTCACAGTGTTATGTACAGTGATACATGTCACATGTGGTAGCTCTACCCCGAGCTCCTTTCAGATGTCTGAGCCCTGCACCATATATCTGAGGCTGACACCGGCCACCAGACAAAGGAGACTCAATTTGGCGGCTTGTATTTGTGATCTTATTCTTTCGTTCATTACCCAAAACTCATGAGCATAGGGGAGGGTACGAACGTAGATTGACTGGTCAGTTGAAAGCCTTGGGGCTTAATTCCCACTTCATCACAATGGTCTGGTACAACGTCTGCATTTCTGCTGATGCTGCACCAATCTGTCTCTCTTTCTCAATCAATTTTACCCTCACTCGCGGAAAAAAACCCTAAGATACTCAGACTTAACATGCTGATGGTCATGGTCTGATGAAGTCAATAGAACCACATCATCTGCGAAGAGCAGAAGAGAGATTCTGAGCTCCCTAAACTGGACAGACTCCTTCCCCATGCTTTAACTTGTAATCATACCCATGAAAATCACAGGATAAGTGACAAGGGGCAACACCAAATGGAAACATGATTGACATCTTACCGAGAATACGGGCGCTTCTCAGTCTGGTTATACAAGGACTGCATGGCCTGTAATAATGGCTCCTACACCCTATACTCACACAATAGCCCCCACCAAACCACCTGAAGGGACATGGTTATAAGATTTCTCCAAGTCCACAAAACACGTGTAGACTGGATGGACATACTCCCACGAGTAGTAAAAGGGTGGAAGGGACTTTTTCCTCTCCCCTGTTGCTTAGGGCTTGCTCAAGGGGGAATTGTTAGGTTCTGTCTATAAATCTTATATAGTCTTGACTTTATTCTGTAAAGTGCCTTGAGATGACTTTGTACTGAATTGGCGCTATATAAATAAAGTTGAAATATAGTTTTGCCAGGGTCAAGAGGTGTTCCCCTGTTCCATGGATGGAATAAGCATTGTTCCTCCCTGATTTGACACCAGACATCCATTCGAAGACTTTTTTTCTTAGCACCCTGCCAAAGGCTTTTCCAGGGACCGTGAGCAGTGCAACACCCCAATCATTGGAGCAAACCCTGAATATTTTTCAATAAAGACACTATGACAAATATATAAATGGTCATCAAGATCTGCTTCACAGTGGAGAGTGTGTGTGATGGTGAACAGAGGGAACTTTGATTTCAGCAGCTGATCTTCAGTCAGCAGAGTTTCTGTCCACAGGAGACGCTCTCACACCTACACACTCACACTAGAGACAATGAGGAACCAGGACAGATGAGGAACCCAGGATACAGAGGTTCGGTGAATGTGATGTTGAAGGTGTGGAGGTGGATCAGTGTGTCAGAGGAGACTCTGTAGAAGGACAGAGAGCCAGCAGGACAGTCCACATACACTGCTACTCTGTTAGAGACAGAGGACAAGGGAGAGGAGATGGCTGTTTGTTTGTTATTGTGCCAGGCATAGTAAAAACCATCATCAGAGCACCTCAGACTCCAGGACTGATCATTCCCTCCAAACAAACAGTCTTCAGTGTCTCCTCTCCGTCTGATTCCTCTGTAACTCACTGATACATAAACTCTTTCTCTCCACTCGACCTCCCAGTAACAGCGAGCAGTCACAACATTTCTACACAGCAGCTGAGACCAGTGATCAAATCTGTCTGGATGATCAGGATATGACTGATCCTCCTCCACATGTGTCACCTTCCTGTTGTTGTCAGACAGTTGTAGGTTTCTGTTTACTGTGTTTGGGTCCAGTTCCAGTTCACAGGCATCTGATGGAGAGAACAAGACACAAACAGCTGCAGTTTATCATCTGTTGATTTATCACCAACTTTACTGACAATGACTGAAAGTAAATCATTCCAACTTCCATTTCATCTTCAACTGTGAAGAATGTTTGACTCTATTTCAAGTGAAATTCAACAATCCAGTTAGAACAACATGAACAGTTACTGAACAAAAGAGTCAAGATGGCAGCAATATTCTGCTTTGTTTCTGCTGTGGACCCAAGGATGAAGCTAGTGAAGGTCCACATCAGTAACCACATGGACTGAATCAAGTGGGACTAAGAAAACTGGGCCATCATCTTCCACTGCAGCACAAAGAAGCTCTGAACAATCTGCTTTCTAAAACTCCTATTAGCTAGCTATTAGTACAAGCTTACGAGCAGAAACAAAGTTCACTTTCTGTTGGCTCTACTGTTAATGAAATGTATTTCTTAGTTTTGTTGTTCACTGTGTTCACTTTGTTGTGTTTGTGGATTTGAAATTGATTGATTGAATTCTAACATCTTTCCAGCCACACTGACAAAAAACAGAAGCTAAATCCTGAATGAAACTCTGGAGAAATTCATCTTTGTTCTTCAGTCAAGAAAAGCTTCAAATCTAGAGGAACATGTGCAGCTGTGTTCTCAGGAACCAAACTTAAAACACACTTACACTTTGTTTTCACTCTCTCCAGTCCACAGTGGTCCACCCTGGAGGAAGAGACAAAGTCTTAATCAGCTTCATCCACCATTAAACATGAACCAGAGTTCCTAAGTTAGTCAGAGACACAGAGAAACAGTGTGAGAGCTGCTGTTGTCTGTCCATCTGTCCATACCTGAGAGTGTCCAGTCTCCAGTGTGCATCCTCCAGTCCAGCAGTCAACAGCTTCACTCCTGAGTCTCCTGGATGATTGTAGCTCAGGTCCAGCTCTCTCAGATGGGAGGGGTTGGAGCTCAGAGCTGAGGCCAGAGAAGCACAGCCTTCCTCTGTGATCAGACAACCTGACAGACTAAACACACACAGTCATGTTTCCATCATTTCCAAATTGACTTACATTTATTTCTTGGAGACTCATCATAATCATAAACCAAATCTACACCCTAAAATATACTGACTGATGTTCATCCTCCACCTCTTGCACAACATCCAGATGTTAAAACTGTAATTCAGGTGGAGCAAAGCAAACTACAGTAAGTCAAGTCATGGACCTGTGGACCAGATCTTTAATTGGCAAAAGATACTGGAGAGATCATGGTAGTTTGGTACACCAGAGTAATAACTCCAATGTATGTAATGTATTGATGGTTATGAATGTGTTATAATAACCAATGTACTTTTGATTTGATACTTTCTCATCTGGTAATAATGTTACATTACAGTCTTATGATTAACCTGAAATAAAAGCTATTTATTAATCTATGTGTCAACACATTATTGACCTATTTCATTAGTTGTGGCGATTATTTTAATTGGACAAGACACTTGTTCATAAAAACAGATTGATTACAGTCTCTCAAACATATTCATCTGGACAAGTCAAATTCTGTTGTCCAACAAAAGCCCAATCTCTGGAGTCACCAAACCTCTACAGTACAATAGTGCTACCACTGGAAAATGAACAAAACTCCTCATTAGTATAAGACTGACAGTTTTGCATGTGGCCATTTGGTCTGAATATTCAAATCCGCATGGGAAACACCCCCATCCCCCTGGGATTCCCTCATTCATGTCTCGGCTACGTTTTTGGAGGGGACAAAAAATTATTCTTGTTGTTTCCGTTTTGCTACTGCTCCTATTTTTAATTTTTATTTTGTTTGGGTGTTGTCTACACAATGACTTTAAGATCTATGTGTCTCTTAGAGGCCTGTCTACACTGAGCCGCTTGTAGATGCGTCTGTGGAAAGTTGTATGGCTCCTCAAAAAAAGAATTGCACTAAGAACCGTAAGGTACCCATGGAAACAGAGTTAAAGTTAGAGCTGGAGGGGCTGTTTAAGTATCTGTATATTATTAAATACTATGGGGGTTTTAATGGGGAGCGCTGTTCATCTTGCATGTGTTAACCCATAAAATACTAGACACCTTTCTGTACATCTGTCTGCACCAACCTCAGTCAGTTTTCAAGTGTCACAATGGGACCCTCAGCACCTCTAGCACCGTGATTGATCTGGTCACCTTAGACAGTTTGTGTAGACCTCAGTTCAATTGAATTGAACTTGGCGCTATATAAACTTTATTTATATAGCGCCAATTCACAACAAAGATATTTCAAGGCACTTTACAGAATAAAGTCAAGATTATAAAGATGTATAGAGAGAACCCAACAAATTCCCCCTTGAACAAGCCCTAGGCAACAGTGGAGAGGAAAAACTCCCTTTAACGGAAGAAACCTCCAGCAGAACCAGGCTCAGGGTGGGTGGCCATCTGCATTGGGGTGAGTGGAAAGTGGAGAGAGAAAAGAAAAGAGCAACAAAAGCAACAACAAAACATCGGGCAGGTTGGTAGGACCAGTAGCTGCATGCTGGAAAACACACAGCTTGAAAGCTGGGGACACCTGCAGAAAGGGACAGAGAGAGGGAGACAGAGAAGGACAAAGACAACTACGGGAGAGAACACACAGAGTTAATGACATACAGTGGTGACAACTGTAGGGTGAGAGGAGAGGAGAGATGGTCAAGAGGAGGAAAGGAGCTCAGTGCTGCTCCAATAGTCTAAGCCTATAGCAGCATAACTATAACTAACTATATGCTTTATTAAAGAGGAAGGTTTTAAGCCTAGTACCTCATTTGTAAGTTGTTTTGGATAAAAGCATCTGCTAAATGACTAAATGAAAATGTAAATGCAATGGAGAGAAGCTAGTGAAGGTGAAATATGATCTCTCTTGCTAGTTCCAGTCAGCACTCTTGCTGACTGGATTAATTGGATTAATTGCAGGCTCTTTAGGGAGTTACTGGGGCATCCTGGAAGTAGGGAATTACAGTAGTCCAACCTAGAGGTAACTAATGCATGGACCAGTTTTTCGACATCACTTTGAGACAGGATTCTCCTAATTTTGGCAATGTTCCGTAGGTGGAAGAAGGCTGTTCTAGAGATTTGTTTTATATGTGAGGTAAAGGACAAATCCTGATCAAAAATAACTCCAAGGTTCCTTGCAGTAGTACTGGAGGCCAGACTTATGCCATCTAGAGTTACAATATGGTTGGACATCATGTCCAAATACTATGACTTCAGTTTTGTCTGAGTTTAGAAGTAAAAAATTGTGGGACATCCAGGCCTTTATGTCTTGTAGGCATGAAGCTTTATTAACTGATTTATTTCATCTGGTTCCATAGATAAATATAGCTGGGTATCATCAGCATAGCAGTGGAAATTTATGGAGTGTTTTCTAATATTGTTGCCTAAAGGAGACATATATAAAGTAAAAAGTATTGGTCCTAACACAGAGCCTTGTGGAACTCCATAGCTAACCTTTGTGTGCATGAAGGATTCATTATTAACATGAACAAATTGAAATCTATCAGACAGATAAGATTTAAACCAACTTAGTGCAGTTCCTGTAATTCCAATTTCATGTTCCAGTCTCTGTAATAAAATGTTATGATCAATGGTATTGAATGCAGCACTAAGATCTAACAGAACAAGTATATAGTCCATTATCTGAGGCCATTAGAAGATCGTTGGTGACTTTTACCAGTGCTGTTTCTGTACTATGATGAACTCTAAATCCTGACTGAAGCTTGATTAACTTATTTTATTCTTCTGGTTCCACAGATAGATCTAGCTGGATATCATCAATGGAAATTTATGTACCGTGAGTTACAACAGTAATCATAATCACCACAATTTATCATACTAGCTCTGAATTAATGATTTTCTATCTAGAATTTGAAGCAAAGTGATATTGCAGTAACTATATTATGTTTACATCATCTAAAGGGTAATAAAATAATGATTACAGACAAATTATGCCAAAGCTCAATACTTCATGTGTGAGTCCAGTATGTGCCTAATAAAGAAGTAGCGTCTTCTTGCTAGTCCAATGAGAAAACCTTTAAAAACGATGAGACTTGAAACTTGAATTCTGAGGTTTTGGACATCAGGTCATATTTCTAAATCTGCTTCAGGCTCAATGAGATTGAAGATGCCAGACTGTGGGTTGCATTGTGTTAAGAATGATGGTCCAGACAACCAGTTTGTGTGTTGAATTTCAGAAGCATGAACAAGCCTGGTGGCATAGTCTGCAGGGTCATTCTCTGTCGAGGTGAAATGCCACTGCTCAGGATGTGTAGATCTAGGGATGCGGCCACATATGTGTAAAACCTCCTGGCGGTGTTGTTTCTATCTAACCCAGGACTATTTTACGGTTGATAAGAAAGGTTTACAACATCCACATTAGTGTCAAATTCATCTCTAACTAGCTCATATACCTCCACAGCCCAAACTGCAGGACATAACTCTAGATATGGGACAGTGTGTGCAGGCCGTGGGGCTAGATTCGATCTGCCCATGATAAATCCAACGTAGCATTGACCATCACTGTCAGTGACTTTCAGGTAGGCAACAGCTCCGATTGCTATTGTGGATCCATCTGCGAAGAGGCAAAGCTCCCTTCTCTGAGCAGAGGACTGAGACAATGAAACGTAGAATCTTACTATCTGGAGACGTTGAAGATCTTTCAAAGACTTTTTCTACCTATTCCATTCCTCTGCCTTTTTAGAAGGAAGTGGTTCATTGTTCTCGGAGTAGGGCCTTTCCTTGCATAGTTATAGGAGCCTCAAATCCTAGAGGGTCATACACACTGTTGACAGTGGAGAAAACACCTCTCCTGGTGTATGGCCTTTCTTCCTGGGACACTTCCACAGGACTTCTGGACTACGCTGTAGGGGAAGCTCATCTAATCTAAGGTCCAAATCTTTCAAATCTGTTCATAAGCTGGAAAAGCTTCCATTAACTTATGGCTTATGGTTGTTGGATTCTATTTTATGTAGTTTCAGGTTGGACTCTGCTAACATCTTTTTAGTTGTCTTCAAGATGCGAACATCCTCTCCATGGGTAGAGGTAGAAGCAAATCCATCATCCACATAAAAAGCTGTCTTATGCTTTATACTATTGGCTTATTTTTCCTCGTATGAAAGTTGGGCACGTGCAGCTTCTACATTAGCATGTGCTTTCACTGCTAAGGGCCTACCTGAGGAGACTCAACTTGGCTGTCTTGACGAACAGAAATGTACTGACCATCAAAGGACATCAGCACCTTTACTAGGCTCTTGCTGCTTGTCATCTCATCCTTCTGCTGAGGTAGCTGGCTTATATCGTTTGCCTAAATGTAGACTCATTTTTAGTACATATTATCTTGTGCCCGCCGTGCAGTTGTTCTTTTACTATACTGTCCTCGCAAAGAGTTGAACTTGTTCTATGCTAGAGAGCTAGCTAACATGTGAGTGTAAAGTCCTCCAGTAAGCACAAGATGTAAATTTTCTTGGATGTTTAACGAACGCTCCCTTTTCTCTTTCTTTATCTTACTCACTGTAAAACTGAACACAAATATCGATCCGAATCAAAATAAAATAACAGAGTTCCTACGGGCACAACTCAAAGTTTCAAATATTAAAATAGAAATGCACTGAGTCACAACAGCAACAATAGTCACAATTTATCATAATAGCTGTGAATTAACAATTTTCTATATCTAATGTGAAGCAAAATAACAATGCAACAACTATATTATGTTTACAGAATCTAAAAAGGTAATAAAATAATAAGTTATGGACAAATAATGTCCAAGGCAACACTGTAATAAAGAAAATTAGCAGTGGAGGTCAGTCACACACTGTCCTCTACAACTTCAGGAATTCCCAACACTAAAACTACTACTGCTAGCTGACCATTAGGGAGCACTGCAGTACATAAAACCATTTAAAGGTTTACAGCAGTTGTAAATGTGTTCAAACAGAGAACAGAACAGCTAGCAATTGTTGGTAAACTCTGCCCGGACTGACTAACCATTGCCTGGCAGTCTGGAAGTCATGTTTAATTCAGCCTCTCTGTGCCATTCTGCTATGGAAACAGGCATTTCATCATCATCATCATCCTCATCCTCACTGACAGTGTGGACATGTGTGTATGGGAATGAATTAAAGAACAATTATTTATTTGTATACCTGGCTCCCTCCCTCCCTTCTTTAACTCACAATGTATCTGGGACAGAATGTAAACATGTGTCCTAGATACACGTGACCATAGGACAAAATCAACCAGTGTTGGTTTTGTTTATTTCTCTTTGCTCCTGTATAAATTGGTTTAGTGTGTTTACTAATTGACTGCTTACATGAAAATAGACTCTTGAATTGTACCAGGGACCTCGCTAGTGTGAAAACAGAATTAAGCACAGTATGGACGTCTGAGTTTGGGTTTTAACTAAGGTTTTTAGTGAGCACATTTAGAGATCTCAGTGAAGCATGTGGTGGTCTGGTTAATAATTTGAATACTATATTATTGTCCTCACAAGCGTCAGGGCCAGCAGCAGCAACAGTCTGAACAGCCACATCCGCCACCATCAGTTTACTCACTCACTGAAAGACTCCAGATTTAGGTTCTGGAGATTGATGTGTTCGAAGAACTCTGTTACTAGGTGGCTGAGCTCCGGGAGATTCAATACAATGAGGTTGATGTACAGGTCCCTGAAATTAATTGTTGGAAACGTTGCAAACGTCAAAGCATCTGCCAAAGTGCAACGTCCATCTGGCTTACTACATAGAATCTATGACAAATCGTTGTATGAAACATTGAATAGACATTTTCAGCATTGAAATTCTACATTTTAAACATGTGCACATACCCGCGTTGAGCCTGCTCTGTTTGGCACAGGGGCACAGCTGGCCTGCTAATGGCTTACTGCCAAATCTCTAAAAAAAAAAAAAGAAAAACTCAGACTACTACTAAGTACCCACTTCATTACACATGCTTTGACTCTGCCATGATGACTTAAAAAGAATTATATTTAATTTTAAAAATGTCCACACCTCTTTCAGGGTTATCCACTAAAACAGAACATTCACACGAGGTTCTTTCGGAGACACTCGGCACAACATGCCTGACTATAACGTCTGCAGCTAGAGGCAGAAAGCTACACAATCTGTGTAAATGTATTAGATTAATACACTTTTTAATAACAATACTTTACAGGTTTAAGAATGTGCATTGGTATTAAAGGGTAATTGGAAATTAAACTCACTATGCTATTTTGACTATGCTATTTTGAGCAGAATATATACCTGTGTGATGTCGAGACATGTGATTGAGAGTTTCCAAGGAGGAGGAGGTTGTTGTTTCCTACGCTGATTTGAAAATTCAGACCAAATGGCCAGGTGCACGCACATACATTCAACCCGCAAAGCCACCAAACTTACACTACTCTCCTCAATATTTAACTTGTCAGATGACTGAAATCTGACCTGAGAGCTTCCAGTCTGCAGTGTTGTTGCTTAAGTCCAGCAGACAGCAGCTTCACTCCTGAATCCTGCAGGTCATTGTCACTCAGGTCCAGTTCTCTCAGACTAGAGGACTGCGAGCTGAGAACTGAGGACAGAGCTTCACAGCATCTCTCTGAGAGGTTACAGGAATTCAATCTGTAGAGGTTTGTTTGTCAGTCAATACACTGCTTAAATATATAATATAATAAAACAATGTAATGTGTAAATTTGTAGAAAAAGCTTAAAACTGGCCTGAGGTTTTCCAGTTTGCAATAAGGACTCTCCAGTCCAATAGACATCAATTTTATTCCTAAGTCCCGCAGCTTGTTGTTACTCAGGTCCAGTTGTCTCAGACTAGAGGACTGAGAGCTGAGAACAGAGGACAGAGCTTCACAGCTTCTCTTTGAGAGGTTACAGCCACTCAGTCTGAAGAGAAACCAGCCAAATCAAATCAACCAATTACCAGTTCAATGTTCACATACAGAGCTTTGTTGGAGGCTTTGACCACTGGCAGCAGCCTCAGAAGAGCCTCCTCTGAAGCAGAGTATTTCTTCAGGTCAAACACGTCCAGATCTTTTTCTGATGACAGTAAGATGAAGACCAGAGCTGACCACTGAGCAGGAGACAGTTTATCTGTGGAGAGACTTCCTGATCTCAGGGACTGTTGGATCTCCTCCACTAGAGAACCATCATGCAGTTCATTCAGACAGTGGAACAGGTTGATGCTTTTCTCTGGAGACAGATTCTCACTGATCTTCTTCTTGATGTACTGGACTTTTTCCTGATTGATCTGTGATCCACTTACTGTCTGGGTCAGCAGGCCTCGTAGGAGAGTCTGATTACTCTGCAGAGAAAGACCGAGGAGGAAGCGGAGTAACAAGTCCAGGTGTCCATTTGGACTCTGTAAGGCCTTCTCCACAGCCCTCTGGTAGAGAAGTTTTAGATCAGGTCTTGACAGTTTAAACCAACAGGATGCTGATTCTTCCTCTGACAGCAGATTAACTCCAGAGTTGCTGAATGTCAAATGCACATGAAGAGCAGCCAGAAACTCCTGAACACTCAGATGGACGAAGCAGAACACCTTGTCCTGGTACAGTCCTCTCTCCTCTATAAAGATCTGTGTGAACACTCCTGAGTACACTGAGGCTGCTCTGATATCGATGCCACACTCTGTCAGGTCTGATTCATAAAAGATCAGGTTTCCTTTCTGCAGCTGCTCAAAAGCCAGTTTTCCCAGAGACTCAATCATCTTCCTGCTCTTTTTATTCCAGTGTGGATCTGTCTCAGTTCCTCCATCAGACTTGGTGTTCTTCAGTTTGGACTGAACGACCAGGAAGTGGATGTAAATCTCAGTCAGGGTCTTGGGCAGCTCTCCTCCCTCTCTGGTTTTCAACACATCCTCCAGAACTGTAGCAGTGATCCAGCAGAAGACTGGGATGTGGCACATGATGTGGAGGCTTCGTGATGTCGTGATGTGGGAGATGATTCTGCTGGCCTGCTCCTCATCTCTGAATCTCTTCCTGAAGTACTCCTCCTTCTGTGGGTCAGTGAACCCTCTGATCTCTGTCACCATGTCAACACACTCAGGAGGGATCTGATTGGCTGCTGAAGGTCGTGTGGTTATCCAGAGGCGAGCAGAGGGAAGCAGGTTCCCCCTGATGAGGTTTGTCAGCAGCACATCCACTGAGGTGGACTCTGTAACATCAGTCAGGATCTCATTGTTGTGGAAGTCCAGAGGAAGTCGACACTCATCCAGACCGTCAAAGATGAACACAACCTGGAACTTTTCAAACCTGCCGATTCCTGCTTCTTTGGTTTCAGGAAAGAAGAGATGAACAAGATCCACCAAGCTGAACTTTTTCTCTTTCAGCACATTCAGCTCTCTGAAAGTCAATGGAAATGTGAACTGTATGTCCTGGTTGGCTTCAGCCCAGTCCAGAGTGAACTTCTGTGTTAAGACTGTTTTCCCAATGCCAGCCACTCCCTTAGTCATCACTGTTCTGATTGGTTCATCTCTTCCAGGTGAGGCTTTAAAGATGTCTTGTTGTCTGATGGTTGTTTCTGGTCTGTCTGGTTTCCTGGATGCTGTTTCAATCTGTCTGACCTCATGTTCATCATTGACCTCTCTAGTTCCTCCCTCTGTGATGTAGAGCTCTGTGTAGAGATGATTCAGAAGGGTTGGGTTTCCTGCTTTAGCGATGCCCTCAAACACACACTGGACCTTCTTCTTCAGGTTAGACTTCAGTTTACGTCCACACACTGCAGCATCAAATCCTGAATGAACAAAGAAGAAGTGAAATCAGTGAGTGGATCCTTCAGAAAATCAGAGAATCTAAATATTTAAGTGTAGTAGAGTTTTTATTCCTCCATCAGTTTTATCATCAGTGGAGGACAAACAGCCTCTGATCTGATACAGATGTGTGCAGCATATTTACAGCAGAGTTTGGAAATGGAAACCTCTCTCCTGCTGTTTCCATTTCCTCTTTCCACCATGTTAAATCTGTTCAAATCCTCTTACTGCTCTGCAGACAGTCAGCCAGCTCCTCCTGCTTCATTCTCCTCAGGAAGTTCACTGTGATCTTCACAAATGACTCTCTGCTGCTCATCCTCTGCTCTTCATCCTCCTCATCCTCCCTCTGACTCTCTGAGCATTCTGGGTCATCTGCTCTCAGGACCCTCTGGATCTCCTTCAGCTGGTTCTTCACGAAAGTGACAATGTTGTCCTCCAGCAGCTGGAACAGAATGAGAAGTGAACATTTCATTGAAACTGGTAGAAGACAACATGTGATTCATCTGTCAGTCTGAAGACCTGCTGGTCTGAACACAGCAGCATGGACTCTGTTAGGACCTGAATGGTTGTTGAACATTGAGTCTGGGTTTTATGTAGTTCATAGTCAAAGTGTGATTGGACATGTACAGACCATAAATATGGAGTCCAGGTCTGGTTGATGCTGCTGGGCAAACTGATCACTGTGAACCTCTGAGCTCTGCTGCTCAACTCTAGGGAGAAAAATGATTAAAAGAGGAGGTAAAAAGCAAGAAGGTGGTCATGTTCTTACAGGTCAATGGCATGGACTGTCATTATTCAGTGTGAAATTCTTACCTTCTATTTATAACTTTAAACAAAATAGGTTTATCCTTAGACTGGTCACTCTTTATAGAGACCCAGCTTTGTTCAGCAGAGTCTGGTCTCTGCTTCTTCATCCTGATACAAAAGAACAAGAGACAAATGAAAAGTGGTTTAAAGCTGAAACTACATGAATTGTGCAGGAATCTCCCAACTTCCCCGCATAGAGAAGTTCGGCCTGGCTAAGAGCTAAAAGCTGATCCCGAGTGGAAACAATGGAGCCACAGGTGAAGGGGTCACTCGAGGTGGACTCAAAAAGTTTGCAAAAAGTATAAAACAGTGTTCTTTGTTTTTCTTCAAAACCCTATGGAGTTATGTTACTAGGGACACTAACCTCATCAGTTTTGCACTTAGAGCAAAAACATAAACAATATATAACATGAAAAAAAAACAGATGCTCTATATCAGAAGAGTTAGTGATCCTGACAAACAAAGACAAAGGTCTACCTCTGTTTTATGGATCCATACCACCCTAGTGAGTTGGAGGGCTTACTATATCTCCATCCTACTTTGCCAACTATGTTCTTTTATAATAAACTTTTTTAACTGAGGTGTCTAGTTGGGTCCAGCCTTAAAACCAGTCCCTTACAGTGTTTTACACATTCCCCACATAAAGAGCTTAGAATGTCAGCTAGAAACAGAGAAAATATTAATAATGACAATAATAATAATAATAAGGACGAATGTTTAGTTGTAGGTCCTGCCACCTCACAGCTAAAACGTCCTTTTGCATGTTCTCCCTGTGCTTGAGTAGGTTTCCTCCAGTTTCCTCCCACAGTCCAAAGACATGCATGTTAGGTTAATTGGTGATTCTAAATTGCCCGTAGGTGTGAGTGTGAATGGTTGTCTGTCTGTGTATGTCTCTGTGATGACTTTGAGATGGACTGGACACCTGTCCAAGGTGGTGCCCACTTCCCGTCCAATGACAGCTAAGATGACAGAACAGGATAAGTTTCCAAGCATTATTACATTTAATTGAACATAGTAATGTTCTTCACAAGAACAAAAGTTAACAGAACAAATACCAAATTTGTCTGTAGTATCAAGAAGGTTTTACTTTGAGGATCACAGGCACTGTTCAAAATAATATCAGTCACCCACTATTAAAATGTCATCACAATCTATATTAATGTCTGAGTTCAAACTTCCAGAATCCTCTAAAAACGGTAATAACTCAGGTGGTCTGAAGAGTTAAGTCAGGGCTCTGACTGGGCTATTCTTGGACATTCACAGAGTCCCTAAGTCACTCCTGTGTTATCTTGACTGTGTGCTCAGGATTGTTTTCATGTTTTAAGGTGAACCTTCAGCCCAGGTCCTAAGCGCTATGTACAGGTTTTCATTGATGACATCTCTATACCTTACTCCATTCAGCTTTTCCTCAAATCTGAAAACACCCCCACGGCATGATGCTGCCACCACCATGCTTCACTGTAGGGATGTGCCTTGTTTCCTGGAATTGAGGCCAAATAGTTCAATGATGGTTTTGTCAGACCAGTAAATCTTGTTCCTCAGTGTGAGTCCTTTAGGTGCTTCTTTACTTAAGTGGGCTCTCATGTGTTTGGACTGAGGGGAGGCTTGTGTCTAGCCACTCTGTGACAAAGCCCAGAATGGTGGAGGGCTGTAGTGATGGTTGTACTTCTGGAACTTTTTCCCATCTCCACACAGGATCTCTGGAGCTCAGTAAGAGAGGTGATTAAAGTAATGGTCACTGATTATGGTCCTTCTCTGCCGATTGTTAATTTGGCAGGGTGACCATTACTTGGAAGAATCCTGGTTGTGCCAAACTTCTTCCATTTGAGAATTATGGAGGCCACTGTACTGCAGCACCTGCAGTGCAGCAGACATTTTTTGTAGTCTTCCCCAGATCTGTGCCTTGTAATTATCCTGAGGTCTGTAGGCAGTTCCGCTGACCTCATGGCTTTTGCTCTGATACACCATGCATTGTGAACTGTGAGGCCTTCCAAATCCATTAAAAGAAACATCTCAGCAACAGTATTAAGAAATGGAACGCACCTGAGCTAAATTTCAATTGCTGTTGCAACGGTCTGAATATTTCCGTACATGTGATATTTCCTTTTTTTCCTTTTTATTAAATTCGGGTTTTTGCTTACGGGACACTGAGTGTAGATTGACGAGAACAGAAGCTAATTTAAACAACTGTACTATCAGGCTGCAACATAACAAAATAAAAAAAAAGTGAAGGAGGTCCGAAAACTCTGAATGCACTGTTGATGACCATGGTAACAGATGCTGCACAACTAACGTGATCTGGTTAACTTAACATGATTAGAATCAAAACCTGTGAAGAGCCAGAACCACTGCCCAACAAATCACTGGAAAAACTAAGCCAACATTTCTAACATGGGCAAACAGTTCACAATGAAGTGAAAATAAAGGGCAACAGATATTTTCATAGATCAGTCAAATCATTTTGCTGTTCCAGACTTTACAGGTGTCATTTTGGTTCTAACAGAGATTTTAGGAAATGAAGGAAGAGTGATGACTAAATACTGATGATAATTATACAGGAGCAGAGCTGGTGGCTCATTACAGACGGGGTGAGGATCTGTAGCAGGTGTTTTTTTACGCTCTATCATTGACTGTTATTTGGAGAAACAAAAGAGGTCCAAGAGGAAAGTGACAGATGAAGGTGGGACAGAAAGAATGGAAAATCATTTCAGCATCATGGACATTCACACAGTCACATTAATCACTAACCTAATGATATTTAAGATGAACAACTGCAGCCACAGTATTTTAGCACCATGGTCCATGGATTTTACCAAGAATTAGTTCAAACTGCTGATAAAAAGTGAGTCAGAGGGAAGAAGTGGTGCAGACACCAGGAGGAAAATGAAGCCACAGTCTGATGCTCATGTTGGAGACCTGATCCAACACACACACCATAAACTACTAATGTGCAAACAATGTGTGACCTGCTGTTACTACAAATCCCATTTCCACATGGGAGTAGATGGGACATTGTTACTAGTTAGAAAGACACATATCAAGTCTTAAAACTGAAAAAATTTCACCGCCATTGAAAATGGTTTGCACATTTTAAATGTTATGCCATTAATCCCCTCCCCCATCCACCCACACACCACCCGCTCGCTCGCTTCACTGAAAAAGATATTGTTTTATCTGGGAAGGGCATCCTGTCAGGATGTTTGCTTCATGTCCAGGTTTCCTGACAGTGCTGAAGCTTTTGCACTTTTATTCCATCAGTGCAGGTCAAAAATAAAGGGATGATCATTAAATAAAACTGTCACCATCTGTTGTCTTTAGGCGAAAAATAATCTGCACCGATAAATATTTCCCCATGATTAAAAATGAACATTTCAGTCAGACTGACCTCCGACATTTGACAGAACTAATTTCATCCCCAACTTCTATGTGTGTCACATTTTCAATTTGTTCATCAGAGAAAGACAAAAAAAAAAAGAAAACGACAAAAGTCCACTATTCAATAAATCCCTCAAAATAAAACACAGTAAATCTAAGTTGTTTTACTTTTTTTTTTTAACAGCTTCTTCTTCTTCTTCTGTTCTAATCTGTGATCGTATTATTTACAGTTTAACCACAGAAGCATTTTATTTTACTCTGAACAGAATTCACCTGCAGGTTTCACTTTCTTTAAATATCATGTTCAGACTTTGACTGTTAATACGTTGAACTCACTCTGAGCTAAAAGTCCTTAAAGTCCAAACTCCAACAGCTCACATGATAAATTCAGTAGAACATTTCCATCATTCAGTACAATAACACAGTCATGTTATACTCACATTTCTCTTTTACTATTGTTTTCAAATGTTCATTGACTTCAGTTATGTCCTGTCTGCTGTTCTCCTGATCCTTGTTCAACTAGAGACAACACAACTCTCAGCACTTCCTCTAGGTTTTCACATTAAATGTCTGTCCTAAAAAGGGAAGGTTCATGACTTTTAATGTTGTAAATTCTTGTAAAAAATGTTTTTTTAGTTCATAGTAACTGAACATGTTTCATGTCTTTTGTTTTTTTCCTCCAGCTCCTTTGACCCAATAATCTCACTGGTTAGTTTGATAATGACTTGGAAAAAACCTCAGTGATGTTTGATGGTAACGAGAGAGAGAATTTCTGAATTCATAACATTTTTTATCTTTATATTCACTGTACCAAAATAGTTATTTATCCTCATAGGAGGATCAGTGACATCAGTGACCCTCCCCCACAAAGTCCAGAACTCCCACAGATTAAATAGAAACTGTCCAGGTGTCACGGCTGTGAGTCTGATTCGTGTGGCCCTGATGGTCAGTACTCTCTCCTCCCCACTCTGTTTACTTTTGACCATTTCGTCTCTCTCCTCTCTCTCTTGTTCATTCCGTTCACCTGTCCCTCTCTACCAGATCGTCTAGTTTGAGTTTATGTCTATTTCTTCTGAAAATTCCTATGTTAGTTTTTTGAGGGTCTATGTTCTGTTGCTACTTTGTTTTACCTGCTTGCCTGATGACAGCGTCCCAGTGGACGTCTGTTTCATTTTGTTTAACCAGTGATTTTGAACATCTGTTTCCTACCTGGTGAATTTATAATTCCCCCACTTCCTGGTCTCCGCCGTAGCTCCGCACCTCCGCCCACAGTAAGATCTCTTATCCTGCCTATTTTTCCCCCGTGCTATATATTGTCATTCACCTCTGTCTCCTTTCTCCTCAGAGTTCCCTACCGCTTCCCGGCCACCTCTGCCTCCCTCTCTGGTCCTGAGTCTCCTCCCCCGGTTACCTTCACTCCCTATAAGTAAACTGTTTTGCCATCCATGTCCTAAAACCCTAATTAAAGCGTGATACCAGGTCCTGATGGGGTTTAAAAACTGAAATCCATTAACAATTTAGACTTCAGCAAAGTGTCACATCAACCTCTAAAGACTGCTCCACTTTCCTCTTCCTGCTCGCATGTACTGCTGTTTTTTTCCTGTCCTAAAAGTTCAACCGTTGACACTTATGTTTGTCCTGCACAGTGTATTTAAACCCACAAATAAAAACCTGTGGATTTTACAAAGACCTCCAGGCTAGTCTGAAGCCTGGACTTACCCCAAATGAGTCCTCCACAGGGGGACATAGAGTCTTCCTGAGGTGTCATCTAAAGAGGCAGACACAGGGCTAATGGAGCCCACTAAAGGACGAGAACAGTCTTTATATCATACCTTTTTTGCAGGTCAGACCTCCAGGCAGACCAAGTTAATCTGTCACCTTATCCCTGACCAGGACAGCTGCAACATTAGCAAAGGAACTTAAACCAAACAATAATTTTGTACTACAAGATCAACATCTGTCTGTTTATTTACGAAGACAATGACATCATCTGCGTATGTGGACAATTTAAAAGAAACATCACATCCCGAGACACAGACAACACATAATTTGTGAAGCAGAGGCTCAGTGGCTTAGGAAAACAACATGGCAGACAGAGAGCACCCCTGACTCCTCTGAACACCAAAAGGACAACTCAGACATCTCTAGGTTGTCTGTATCTAGCAGACATTATGTATATATTAAATGGTCTGTTCTTTTCTACCTATTGATACCCAAAGCACTTTACACTGCTTCTCATTCACCCATTTGCACTCACAACAACACACACTCACACACCAATGGGGAAGCTGCTATGCAGCTGGCCAACACTAGCTGGAAGCAACTAAGTGTCTTGCTCAAAGAGCCACGAATCAAACCAACAACCCTGGGATTGGTAAATGGCCGCTTATATAGATCTTTTATCCAAAGCGCATTCACCTACATACACACACCCCAGGGATTGGTGTGGAGGCTGGCGTCTGGCTGAAGACCGGGCAGGGGGACCTAGAACCCGTTTAGGAGCAGGTGGGATGCCAGCTGGACCATGAACCGGGCAAGCAGCGGCTGATCTCAGCACCTGGACAGGAACTGGACGGGCGGTGGCTTACCTCAGACATAACTGAGACAGGATCAGAACCGAAAGCGGCGTCAACCCTCTATCTGAGACAGGAACAGGTCCGGTGGTGGCGTCCACCTACTCAGAGACAGGAACAGGAGGATCGGAACTGGTAGTGGAGTCCGCCGGTTTGGAGACAGGAACAGGATCAGAGCCGGGGTCAGGCGGGGCGTCGACAGACCAGGAGGCAGGTGCTGGAGAAGAATCAGAGTTGAGGCCAGGTGGGGCGTCCACCGACCCTGGAGGCAGGTGCCGGAGCAGGACGAGGCCAGGCGTTGGCCGGCCGACAGGAACAGAATCAGGATCAGAGCCAGAACCAGGCGAGACGTCAACCGACCCGGGGGCAGGAACGGGACCAGAACAGGGGTCAGCCAGCCGACAGGAACAGAATCAGGATCAGAGCCAGAACCAGGCGAGTGTTTTCTAATAATGTTGCCTAAAGGAGACATATATAAAGTAAAAAGTATTGGTCCTAACACAGAGCCTTGTGGAACTCCATAGCTAACCTTTGTGTATATGGAGGATTCATCATCAACATGAACAAATTGAAGAGATTTAGATAAGAGTTAAACCAACCGAGCGCAGTTCCTTTAATCACAATCCCATTTTTTTTTTTACTTTTTTTAAATTTATAAAAACTTTATTTTTTTTTAAAATTTTTAAAAACAACTGAATCCAGTTTTTCGTTGTTTATCTTTACTGACTATGAAATAATAAATCTGTCACAGAGCAACACACTTGACCCTCTGGGATGAAGCAGCAATAACAAGCATCAGAACTGTGAGGATAGAAATTGATTAAAACAGAATCTATAAGGGTCTTTATAGCAAACACCAAGATGAAAGTTAACAAATAAGATTTTTAAAATAAACACTTTTAGTTAAATGTTTTCATCTTGCAAGAATTAAACCAGCAGGTTCAGAATTTCCTAACCGATAAAAGAAGCATGTTGTGTGAAGAAGAGTCTACAGCACAAGGACAAACCGAACCACAGTAACATGTGATATATATATGAAGGGGCTGATGAGGGAAGTGGGAACAGGTGTGTAAGTGGGTGGATTCAGTGGTGAATGGGAAACAGGTGGATCTGAGAGGGGAGGCAAGTGACTGCAGGGAGGTCTGAGGACATCTGGTGGACATATGGAGAATGGCAGGAGAAAGACAAAATAAACAGTTGTTTTTTAAAACCCTGTGTGTCGTCTACATCTGAAGAAGCAAATTCAAAATGCTGAGTGTCTCCACATTCTGAAGGTGAATTCTGTCTCATAGTGGAGATGTCAACATTCATAAAAGGTCAAACTACTGATCAAGACTCTGCAGCTCAGGATGATGAACCTGCAGTCCACAGCTCCACCATGTGGAGCAACTTCTGCTGAATGTAGATGAATCCTTCCTCATAGTTCTTGTTGTTCTCCATAAATCTACATAGTAAAATTGAACTGTACAATAAATATTCTAACTTATATAGAGGAACGTGTAGAAGTACAACTGCCCCGCCTACTGGCCAACATGTTCATGATTTCACATAAATAAATAAATGAATAAATAAGTTTTAAAACATCAAGGTAAGTAACCAAGGACATTCACTGCAGCACTGTGAATAAATACATTTACTGAAGTACTTCTACTAGACAGGAGTATTTCTGTTCCAGTCATCTTCAAGTTTATCTATTTTATAATGGTTAATATCTTCTCTTTAATATCGTTTTTTTGTATGAATTCCATAATAAAATAATTTAATTTGTGCATGAACTTTTAGTTACGTTAGGGCAGGAAAAAAATGTTTTTGAGGAGAAAAACATTGGGGGAAGATTAGTTACATAGGGCTAAGTTACTTTCAGATGTGGCTGATGGCTCTCAGGGCGGCTGTGGCTCAGCTGGTAAGGCAGTTGACTATGGACCACAGGGTCAGTGGTTTGATCCCCACTCCCGGCTACATATCAAAGTGTCCTTGGGCAAGACACTGAACCCAAGCTGCTCCCGGTGGGTCAGGTGAGCACCTTGCATAGCAGCCACCACCATCGGTGTGTGAATGGGAATCAACATTGTAAAGCGCTTTGGATAAATATATATATAAATGACTATTTAGCATTTACCATCTCAGTAAAACACAGATGTGTGTGTGCAATCTGTTACCAGGGAACAAAAAACTTTGTATTTAAAATATTTTTTTTTTTTTGTTTTGTCAGGTGATTTTATTTTATCTAAATTGTTTCATAAATCCAAAAACCTGATTGGAGTAAATGAAACAACAAACTGAAGCTACAGATTATTTTTATCCACCAGTTAAATTAATAAAAAGGTGTGAACACATTTTTTTTCTTGTTACTTCCTGAACCAGACAGAAGGTTGAACCCTGACAGCAGCATCAGTAAAGTAGATCATGTTACTGCATTTCTCTCTGCCACAGGTAGTAGTTTATACTACAATAGAAGACTTTAAAGTTTTAATGCAGCACAGTAACAGTCAGTGAAGTTCAGCTACTGTCCGTCTGTCTCAGTCTCAAGATGTCTTCAGATATTTACGCCAAGAAGGTGAGATACAACAGAAAGGTGGAGTAAGATGGAGGAGAGTGAGGATCCAACCAAACATCAGATGGTGGAAACTAAAAGACGAAATGTGTGAAATTCAGACTCTGGGTGGCTGAAGATGTTGAAGATGTTCTGGATGACTGGGCAACTACTGAGGAAGTGGTGAGGGGGACAGCTAGGGAGGTACTTGGTATGACATCCGAACACAGAAGGAGAAAAAGAGACTTGGTGGTGGAATAAGTCAGTTCAGGACAGTAGGAAAGGAAAGAGACAGGAGACAAAGAAGAGACAAGTAAAGTAGACAAGTATACAAGATGTATACAAGGTGTGACAAGGAAAACATGGATAAGAACAGTGTCACAGCAGTGAGGTGGGTGGTAGGAAAGACAGACTGCTTCAAGGTGGAGGTGGGTTTGCATCAAGGATCTCAGCTCCTTCCTGTTTGCAGTGGTTTAGGACAGGTTGACGGACAAGGACCGAAGTCTTTATGGACTATGATGTTGGTAGATGACATCATGACCTGTAGTGGAAGTAGGAAGCAGACTGAGATGAACCTGGAGAAGTGGAGGTTGGACTGGAGAGAAGGGGAACGAAAGTCAGTCGGAGCAAGATGTAGGACATGTGCATAAATGAGAGAGATGGTGGTGGAGTGATGCAATTACAAGGGACAGAGGTGGTGAAGGTGGAGGAGTTTAAATACCTAGATCAACTGTTCACAGTAACAGGGAATGTAGCAGAGAAGTGAAGAAGAGAGTGCAGGCAGGTGGAGAGGATGGAGAAGAGTGTCAGGAGTGATCTGTGATAGAAGGAATCTGCCAGAATGATACTTTTTCTAGAAGTGACTTCATGGATTTAAAAAAAGAGACATTTAAACTCCAGTGGAACCAGACAACACAAAGTGACATGATGAACTTATCTGAATCATTATCAGGTTTGTTCTACAGTTACAGGAACTGGAATTTGTTCTTTGACAGTGAAACTGAGTATTTCTGTGAAAATATTCATTATTTCACACTCACCAGTGTGTTCTGAACATCAGTGTGCTGCTCCACATCCTCTAACATCTCCACCTCCATGTTTTCTCTCTTTCCTCATCCTCAAAGTTTCACCATGAACTGTTGAAGTGGTTCAAGCTAATTAATGTGTCACTGAACATCACAAGTTGATCAAGTTGTTCCAAGTTCCTTTATCAGAGAAAGAATAACTAAGAATAACTCCACAGCTCACGCGTCACATTTCCTGTGTCAGAGACACGTCTTCTGTGACGTTTTGCTCTGTGGTTATTTGTACTTTGTGATGAGACAGGAAGCAGCTTTGGACCAATAGAATGATATTAATACATAAAGAGCTGCAAGTGAGTGAAAACCTTATATCTTAACATAAGGACGAGAAAACATTTCAAAACTTTTAGCTTTGTGTTTATTAGTTTTTTAGTTCTAATGCATTGATCACACAGAAACTGATGTATTTAAAGTGTCTGCGGTTGTGGTTTGTCCTGCTGCTACTTCCTTGATGCTCTCTGTTCAAAGCTGCCTGACTCAGACACAAACAGACAGTGAAGACTGGTCACAAAGAAGTTCACTTAGTGTTTAGCTCTTTAGTTCATCAACATGTCGACAGAAATTCAAACTGAGTCTGATCTGAGGGTGAAATATGTCAGAGGAGAGAGAGAGAACATGGAGGTGGAGATGATGGAGGATGAAGATCAGTGTGATGATGCTGGTAAGTATAAAAATGATGAATATTAGAAAAGAGTGTGAGGAAGTTTTAGGTTCAAACAACCTCTTCACTTTTCCTGCTGTTAAAAAGAAAGATGGTGATTAGTGTAGTAAAGTAGATTATTAGGTCACTTGGTGTCATTTGGTTCCACTGGAGTTTAAATCTCTTTGTTTTCCACAAGAAGCTGAACTTAATTAAAGGGAAACAGCAGAAAATCAGTACATTTAGTTTAAACTTCCACATGTGGAAAATGTGCAGCGCTCAATTTGGATCATATTGATCCTGCTGCATGACAAGTACAGAGACTTGTTCCAGTCAAAGAAAAGGACCCACAGTCTCCTGTATGTTGGCTTGGTCAGGGTGAGACAGGGTCTGAAAGCTGATGTTCAAGACAGTGTCACAGGAAACAGGACACAAACTGCTGTCTCTGGTTTCAAAGCCCTGTGTTTTGTTGCCTTCATATCCACCCCGACCTTCTCTACAAAGACTGACTACGGCCACTAGATGTCAGCATTTCCCCTCACATCTTGATCATAACAACTGTGCCATTAGGTAGTAGGTGACCTACTAAAGCATAACTGTGGCTGTGACAATGACTGATAACCATGCATTCAATAGCATGAGAACACTGGAACACTGCTGTCAAGAAAGGGCCAACAATTCTGAAAAAAATGTGTCTGTGGATTTTGTCTCTGTAGAACCACACAGTGAGAAGAAGCTTCCAGCTGGGAGAAACAGCAGTTTCAGAGTTTTTACAGTGTCTCTGGGAGTTCTGTGTCTTCTGATTCTGGCTGGGATCATCACACGCCGTGAGGACTTTTATTCCATAATGTTGAAGGTTTTATTTTCTTCGTAGCAACTTTGTCTCCTAGAAATGATGTTAGAAACATGTTTCTTACAAATGAATGTTGTTAATCATTTAATCCTGATCAGCTCTGGGCTCATTACACACAGTGTTCTAAACCATAGGATTATTAAAGACTGTCCACAGCTGCTGGGCTGCTCTCCAAGCACCAACCATTTGTCAGCTTGTGAGGAGAATTCAAATCCAGTGGATTCCATCTTCTTAGTGGCTGTTCCATCAGTAAACAGGCTTTGAAAAACCCACAGACAACCAATCATTTAAAAAACAACACAGGATAAAGTCGTGACCACCTAAAGCTCGAGCTGTTAGAACTTGGTTACTTTGCGTCTCCATCGATGTGCTGCAGGGCTCAGATCTTGGTCCTTTTTCCATCTATACTACATCCCTGGGTTCTATCATCCACTCACATGGTTTTTCCTATCATTGCTATGCTGATGACACACAGCTCTTCCTGTACTTTCCACTGAGGACTCCACTGTCTCATATCACATTTCTGCCTGTCTCTCTGACATCTCTGCTTGAATAAGAGACATCTTCAGCTCAACATCACCAAGAGAGTTCTTGTCTTCACAGCGAGACCTTCAAACAACGTCAGCATCAACATTGGGTCTTCAGTGATTGTCCCCACTCACCTTTAAAGGGGTTAATTCACCAGATAATAGTGACATTTTGTCCCATAATTTAAAGTTCTACATGTTTTCTAATAATTTCATGTGCTCATGTAGTTAATTAGTGGATTTGGCAGGTTGGAAATATGTTGATACTGAATTTCTCAGTAAAGTGTTCACAACACAACAACATGTTCACAGAACAACATCTAATTTGTGACAACAGCAGAAATAAAGTGATTTCTGGTTCTGTTTAAAGTCACAGCACTTGTTGAAGTTGAAATACTTTCTTCTTCTTTTCCTTTGGGCTGTTCCCTTTCAGGGGTCTCCACAGTGAATCACATGTCTCCATCTAACTCTATCCTCTGCATCCTCTTCACTCACACCAACTAACTTCATGTTCTCTCTCACTACATCCATAAATCTCCTCTTTGTTCTTCCTCTAGACCTCCTGCCTGGCAGCTCCAACCTCAGCATCCTTCTACTGATATATTCACATTCCTGATCCTGTCCATCCTCGTCACTCCCAAAGAGAACCTCAACATCTTAAGCTCTGCTACCTCCAGCTCTGCCTCCTGTCTTTTCTTCGGTGCCACTGTCTCTAAGCCGAACAACATCTCTGGTCTCACCACCGTCTTGAACATCTTTCCTTTCATTCTTGCTGACACTCTTATCACACAACACACCTGACACTTTTCTCCACCCGTTCCAACCTGCCTGCACTCGCCTCTTCACCTCTTTTCCACACTCTCCGTTGCTCTGAACCGTTGACCCTAAGTACTTAAAGTCCTGCACCTTCTTCACCTCTGCTCCCTGTAACCTCACTGTTCCCCCTGGGTCCCTCTCATTCACACATGTATTCTGTCTTACTGCAGCTAAGCTTCATTCCTCTGTTTTCCAGAGCAGACCTCCACCTCTCTAGATTTTCCTCCACCTGCTCCCTGCTCTCACTACAAATCACAATGTCATCTGCAAACATCATAGTCCATGGAGATTCCTGTCTAACTTCATCTGTCAGTCTGTCCATCACCATAGCAAACAAGAAGGGGCTCAGAGCTGATCCTTGATGCAGACCCACCTCCACCTTGAACTCCTCTGTCACACCTACAGCACCTCACCACTGTCTTACAGCTCTCATACATGTCCTGCACCACTCTAACATACTTCTCTGCCACTCCAGACGTCCTCATACAATACCACAGCTCCTCTCTCTGCACCCTGTCATACGCTTTCTCTAAATCTACAAAGACACAATGCAACTCCCTCTGACCTTCTCTGTACTTCTCCATCAGCATCCTCAAAGCAAACGAAGTTGAAATCCTTTAAAAACAAGTGTTTGTTTGTTTGTGTTGGTTCTTTGTTGGCTCTAGTCACGACTCCCTGAGTGAGTTTATCACAGCAGGTTAAAGAACAGTGGCTTCAACAAGTTACTAGTGTTATTAAGTGTGACAGTGACACTTTAACGTGCTCAGGAAACTTCAACATGCTGTATTTAAAACAATGATTTCATGGTTTTGATTTGTTTGGATTTGGTTTTTCCCTCCAGATATTTTAGTGACTTTGGAGAAAAATGATCTGGAGAAGAAACTCAACAACCTGAGTCACAGTTCCAATCAGTCACAGCATTTCATCAAGCAGCTCCAGGGTAAAACTTCAGGATCCAACTTCACAATGTTTCCATGTTCTCATAGTGTTTTTCTACTGTTCTAATACAAAGACAGCAGTCAACAATACTCAGTTACAGAGACTCATTATTTCTTTGGTTTTGTGTTTCTCATCATTTCATTCAGTCACCAAAGAAAAAGAGCTTCAATCCAGGATTGACAACCTGACCAAAAGCTACAATGAGCTCCAGGACAAAATGTCATGTAAGATGTTGAAATAATTACCAAATATCATTATACACAAGATTCACCTTCATGTTACATTGAGACATGACAGAATTCACATTATTGTAATGTTGTTTTTAAGACACGTCAGTCACCAACAGTCAACAGGATGAAATAAAGCAGCTGAAAGACAAAATTCAAGGTGAGAAAAGTTTAAAAACTAAAACCAAAAAGCAGGATTAAAGTAAATTCCATGATATGACTTAAATGTGCCTTTATGTTCAGTTAGAGTTGTTTCATTTTGTTGAACATTTTTCTATGTGGATATTTCTGTTGCAGGTCATCACTTAAAAATCTGAGTTTTAACTTCTTTCTAAACTGAAGCTGAAAGAGAAAAACAGCCGATTAAGATCTTATTTTACACAATGACACTACAGATCATCATCATTCTGATACTGAATGACATGAAATCTGTCTTTAAACATTTGTTTGACATTAAGGGAAGTTGTGTCCCGAAGGATGGAAGAAATTTGGATGCAGTTGTTACTTTAAATCCACTGAGAAGAAAAGTTGGTCTGAGAGCAGAAAAAACTGTGAGAACAGAGAATCATATCTGGTGATTATCAACAACAAAGAGGAACAAGTGAGTGTGTGTGTGTGTGTGTGTGTGTGTGTGTGTGTGTGTGTGTGTGTGTTAATGTGTGTATGTGAGTGTGTGTGTGTGTTACTGTGTGTGTGTTAGTTAATGTGTGTTTCTGACCTGCTGACAGTTTTTATAGACAAGGAAAAGTCACATGAATATGGGAGAATTTTGATGAACTATAACCAGGAGCCCTGATCTCAGTTAAATGAACAAAAGAAAAAGATGTGAATGATTCAAAAAGCTTCTGCATGAACAATGAAATGTAAAATAAACAGTTACGTGTTATTGAAACACAACAAATACATTCTGCTCATAGAAAATATGAACTTTTGTTCCATTCGAACAATTGTTGTTACAACTTTTCTTTTCCTCCAAGTTGTAACAGATTCAAATGTTCCTTCAAACAGAGTCACATGATGATGTTACTAGAACAGAAAAACTGAATGATGAAAGAACAACTGATTATTGACTTTCTGTTAGGACTTTGTCACTGACCTGAATCAGCATGAAGACTTCTGAAAACAAACAGGGAGAGAGAGAGAGAGAGCAGGGGGGAAGGGGAGGATAGAAGGGCGGATGCTGTGACACATTTACCATTTATATAGCGCCAATTCACAACAAAGTCATCCCAGGGCACTTTATAGAATGTACTGCTGTTTTTTCCTGTCCTAAAAGTTCAACCGTTGACACTTATGTTTGTCCTGCACAGTGTATTTAAACCCACAAATAAAAACCTGTGGTTTTTACAAAGACCTCCAGTCTGAAGTCAGGACTTCTAAATGACCCTAAATGAGTCCTCCACAGGGGGTCACCTCTTTAGAGTCTTTCCTGAGGTGTCATCTAAAGAGGCAGACACAGGGCGGATGGAGCCCACTAAAGGACGAGAACAGTCTTTATCTCGTACCTTTTTTGCAGGTCAGACCTCCAGGCAGACCAAGTTAATCTGTCAGCTTATCCCTGACCAGGACAGCTTCAACCTTAGCAGAGGAACTTAAACCAAATAGTAATTTTGTACTAAAAGATCAACGTCTTTCTGTTTATTTACAAAGACAATGACATCATCTGCATATGTGGACAATTTAAAAGAAACATCACATCCAGAGAAACAGACAACACATAATTTGTGAAGCAGAGGCTCAGTGGCTTAGGAAAACAACATGGCAGACAGAGAGCACCCCTGACTCCTCTCTGAATACCAAAAGGACAACTTAGACCTCTCTAGTTTGTCCGTATCTAGATCTGTATCTAGCAGACATTATGTATATATTAAATGGTCTGTTCTTTTCTGACTATTGATACCCAAAGCACTTTACACTGCTTTTCATTCACCCATTTGCACTCACAACAACACACACTCACACACCAATGGGGAAGCTGCTATGCAGTTGGCCAACACTAGCTGGGAGCAACTAAGTGTCTTGCTCAAAGACACTTCAATATGTGACCGTAGGAGCCACGAATCAAACTAACAGCCCTGGGATTGGTAAATGGCCGCCTATATAGAGCTTTTATCCAAAGTGCATTCACCTACACACACACACACACACACACACACACACACACACACACACACACACACACACACACACCGGGATTGGTGTAGAGCCCGGCGTCTGGCTGAAGACTGTGCAGGGGGACCTAGAACCCGTTAAGGAGCAGGTGGGGTGCCAGTCGGACAACGAACCAGGCAAGCGGCGGCCGATCTCAGCGCCTGGACAGGAACTGGACGGGCGGCGGTTGACCTCAGACAGAAACTGAGACAGGATCAGAACCGAAAGCGGCGTCGACCGTCTGTGACAGGATCAGGTCCAGTGGTGGCTTCCACCCGCTCGGAGACAGGAACAGGAGGATCAGAACTGGTAGTGGGGTCCGCCGGTTTGGAGACAGGAACAGGATCAGGCAGGGGCGTCGACAGACCAGGAGGCAGGTGCTGGAGCAGAATCAGAGTTGAGCCCAAGTGTGGCGTCGACCGACCCCGCAGGCAGGTCCCGGAGCAGGACCAGGACAGGCATTGGCCGGCCGACAGGATCAGAGCCAGAACCAGGCGAGACGTCAACCGACCCGGGGGCAGGAACGGGACCAGAACAGGGGTCAGCCGGCCGACAGGAACAGAATCAGGATCAGAGCCAGAACCAGGCGAGACGTCAACCGACCCGGGGGCAGGAACAGGACCAGAACCTGGACAGATGGCAGGAATCAGGAGCGGAGCCAAAACAAGAGCAGGGGCCAGAGCAGGGACTGGAACAGGAGAGGCGATGGTTTCTCTAGGGACAGGTTCAGGCCGGGGCTCAGGAGCAGACAGAAGGTTAGCAGGTTGTGCTGGCTGGTAAACTACAGACTTACTGTAAACATCCAGGCCTTTATGTCTTGTAGGCTTGAAGCTTTATTAACTGATTATTTTCATCTGGTTCCATAGATAAATATAGCTGGGTATCATCAGCATAGCAGTGGAAATTTATGGAGTGTTTTCTAATTATGTTGCCTAAAGGAGACATATATAAAGTAAAAAGTATTGGTCCTAACACAGAGCCTTGTGGAACTCCATAGCTAACCTTTGTGTGCATGGAGGATTCATCATTAACATGAACAAACTGAAATCTATCAGATAGATAAGATTTAAACCAACCTAGTGCAGTTCCTTTAATCCCAATTTCATGTTCCAGTCTCTGTAATAAAATGTTATGATCAATGGTATCAAATGCAGCACTAAGATCTAACAGAACAAGTATAGAGATGAGTCCATTATCTGAGGCCTTGAGAAGATCGTTGGTGACTTTTACCAGTGCTGTTTCTGTACTATGATGAACTCTAAAACCTGACTGAAAGTCTTCATACAAATTATTCCTATGAAGGTGATCACATAATTGTTTTGTAACTACTTTTTCAATTATTTTAGAAATAAAGGGGAGATTAGATATTGGTCTGTAATTGGCTAAAACACCTGGGTCAAGACAGGGTTTTTTAAGTAATGGTTTAATTACAGCTACCTTATAGGCCTGTGGTACATAGCCTGTTTCTAAAGATAGATTGATGATATCTAATATGAACGTATCTATTAAGGGTAAAGCTTCCTTGAGCAGCTTAGTTGGAATAGGGTCTAGCAGACAGGTTGTTGGTTTAGATGAGGTAATAATTGAAGTTAGCTCAGAGAGATCTATGGGTAAAAAGCAGTCTAACAGGGATTGGGGCCTTATCGATGACTCTAGCACTGCTGTACATGAAGATCTATCTGTAATATTTTGGGGGAGGATCTGTTGAATTCTTTCTCTAATAGCTACAATTTTATTCATAAAGAAAGTCATGAAGTCATTGCTGCTCAGAGTTAAGGGAAAACTAGGCTCAACAGAACTATGGTTCTTAGTCAGCCTGGCTACAGTGCTGAACAGAAACCGGGGGTTGTTCTTTTTTTCTTCTATTAATGATGAATAATATGCTGTTCTGGCATCACAGAGAGCTTTTTTGTACATTTTAAACTATTTTTCCAGGCTAAATCAGATTCCTCTAAATCTCTTGAACACCAATTTCTTTCTAACTTTTGTGTTGCCTGTTTTAAGTTGCGTGTTTGTGGACTATACCATGGAGATCACCTCTTCTGGTTTACTGCCTTCTTTTTCAGAGGGGCAACACTATCGAGTATTGTACGTAGTGAGGCTGCAGAATTGTCAACAAGATAAACTACTTGTGCAGGAGTAACATTAAGGAGACTACTTTCCATTGTATTGACCAATGGTGAAGCAAATGATAAAAGAATCATTTCTTTAAATTTGTTTACACCTTTTTCACTTAAGCATCTGCTATAGTGGAATTTTTTCCTAACTGCTGTAAAGTCCGTTATTGTAAATTCAAATGTTTTAAAAAATGGTCAGACAGAAGAGAGTTGTGCGGAAATTAAATTAAATTATCCGTTTCAATTACATAAGTAAGGACAAGGTCTAGAATTTGACTAAAACATTGAGTGGGTTTATTTACATTTTAGGAAAAAACAATTGAATCTAATAATGAATTAAACGCAGTGTACAGACAGTTACTGTCAGCATCTACATGAATGTTAAAGTCACCCACTATAATGACTTTATCTGTACTAAGCACTAAATCCGATAGAAAATCAGAAAATTCTGAATAAGGGACTGGAGGACGGTACACAATAACAAATAATAGTGGTTTTTGAGTTTTCCAGTTTGGGTGTGAAAGGCTAAGAGTAAGACTCTCAAATGAGTTATAACTATGTTTAGGTCTAGGAATTATTGATAAGCTAGAGTGAAATATTGCTGCTACTCCTCCACCTCGGCCTGTGCTTCTAGGAACATGATAATTAATATGACCAGCAATAAGGTAGTTCTGGTCTGGAGCAGGTGGGGTCAGTTGACTAATTACAGTATATGGTCCCATAAACTTTACCTGAAATGGAGATGCCTCAACTGGCAATAAAGCAAGAACCTGATCACCTGGACTAAACTGACGTGTCTCTGAATGGACAATCATACCAGTGTTTCATGTTAGACTGAGATATTGACAGCTTTTGCTTTGCTAACTGACCTGCCATGAAGAGCCAGGGTCGAAAACCATTCACATAATTTATCAAATTCTGAGGGGGTTGTTTGGTTTTTCATTAATCCTGAAGGACTGCCAAGGGACCACGTACCTGTGACCAAAAACCAAATCATTAAATCTAAAGCCAATACTATCATGACACACTTCTCTGGACGCTGACAAAAGCCAGGGCAAACCATCCTCCCAATCCCGTTGCATTTCTGTACAATACTCATTAAAGATTTAAGGGTCTGATGAAATCGCTCTAAAGCCCCCTGACTTTGCGGGTGATATACAGACATTTTGTTATGCTTAATATTCAATAGCTTGAGGACTTGGAAGAATAAATGCAAAGAAAAGTTAGAACCTCTATCACTGAATGATTTTAGGTATTGAAACATGACAGTTAATAGATATTTTGATCCCGATTTTGACTTCGGCATTGGCCCAACACAGTCAATTATCAAATGTTCAAATGGGCTGTCCACTGCAGGAATTGGACAAAGCGACATGTATGACAAGTCTTAATATAGGCGGCAACATCACGTTTAAGACGGGGCCAAAAGAAATAAAGCAAAATATGACTTTATGTTTTATTCACTCCCAAATGACCCGTTTGGTCATGAGAACACTTCAACACTTCATTGCGGTACTTAGCTGAAACCACAATCTGGACCACAGGATCACCAACTTGACTTTATGTAAAGGAACACACAAAGTAGCTAAACCCATTCCTTGTACTAACACACAATCACCTGTATTCGTTTCATCAGAAAAAGGCAGCACAGACTGTAGGATAAAAGAATCCTTTGCTCTAGTGTCCCGTAAACTTTTTACAGGGACATTAACTTTCAGTGAGATCAGTAAGAGACACAAATTCATCTGAAACAAATGCTTCAAAACCAGAGTATTTTTCAATACCAGATTTAACTGCATGATGTGGTTTTGTAAAACATACAGGCTTTTCCTAATTGGAGCTATAAGAGCTGCAGGTTTTACAGGTTTAGCACCTGCACAATTACCTCTGTTTTTCTTCAACACTTCATTGCGGTACTTAGCTGGAACCACAATCTGGACCACAGGATCACCAAGGCAATTAGGGCTCTATGGTACCCACTTCCGGACCAATAGTTGATCCTGCAAGAAATACCCACAGACAGCACGTCGGGCTTCCTCACCGGAACGTACTTGCCCAAATAACTTACTCAAAGAAGCATCAAGTCTCTGCTCACTCATTAACTCCTGCTGGGAAACAGAAAAAGAATCTGGGAAATGCAACTCAGAACCCAAACCACACTCTTCTTCACAGAGCGAAGAACTTGAATGTGGTTTAGCCTGCAGACCACACTCCCAGACAGTATGGAAAAATGCTCTCCACAGAGAAGTGATGGAAGGAACTTGCCTTAGAAGGTTGTTTCATTTGATCTATTATATTCATTTATTTCATTGTCACAGTTTCTATGGTCTGATCTAAAACAGCCGTGTATCATTTATCTTTATTTATTTACACTGTACCTATATGTTTGAAAAACTTTTTTGTAAAACAGACAAAGCTGCGGTTGTGATTTTCCTGTTTAACTTACTCATTTAAGTACAAAGCTGGTTTGTTGATTAAATACAAATACTTCCTCCTACTCTGTGATCACCCAACCGGTTCTAACCTGAACCGATTAAAAGTCTGGTTGAAGCTTAGGTTCGCCTCTTTTGGTGTGTTCCATTCACCTCAGAAGTTATAAGACTTATTTGCATTCCAGTCGACCTGCTAGTACATAACAATCCTCTTTGCTGTATTTTGTACACAAAAATGTACCAGTAACATATTCACGTTTCTTCAGGCGGCTTTTGGTGACGCCCCTACACATTGTCATTTACTATAGCTGGTGCAAGACGAGGGCAGCACAGTGGTGCAGTGGCTGCTGTATCACAGAAGGTCGTGGGCTCATGTTCCTGGACAGCTGCAGCCTTTCTGTGAGAATGGTTGTCTGTCGGTGTGTCTCTCTGCATCGGCCTTGTTGTTAATGTTTTTAGTTAAACACACAAAAGCCATCTATTCTGATGCCTGCTCATAATGTTGCCTATATTGAATCTTCCTAATTAGTAGATTATTTTTCTCAACACAATGGCCCTTGAAAACGTGTCCACAACTAAAAACAATAAAAGTGAAACTAAAATAAAAAAACAAAAAACTAAAGAAACCACGTGTTGAACTAACTAAAACTACTTGGAAATTCTGATTTAATTCAGAAAATGTCTAAATAGAAACTCATTTGAAAACTATAATAACCTTGATTATCACAATTGTCAGTTTTAAGCCTGTCTGTCTGGATCCTAATCAAACCTAGAACTTACCGATCTTTCCTGTGACGCTGTTTACTGCTCTGTACCATAACTTTCTGTTTATTAGTGACTTTTTGATGTTTGAATATTTTACAGCATCCATCTATTATCTGCAACCTCTTACAAAGACAAACAACCATTTGCACGAATGTCTTTGTGGGGGGAACCCACCCAGGGAGAACAGGGTGAGGCATCGGTCGACCACCTTGGTAGTGTGTGTTTTCTACTGAAAAGCGTTATCTGTTCTGTGTGGTGCAGTTTTCATGAGCTTTTGTTTTTACTCTTTTCAATCGTCTTCTTTATATATATATATATACACATACACACACACATGTATATATATATATATATATATATATATATATATATATATATATATATATATATATATGTGTATATATATATATATATATATATATATATATATATATATATATATATATATATATATATATATATATATATATATATATATATATATATATACACACATACATACATACATACATACATACATATATACACACACACACGTGTACATCCTACAACAGAAAGCTCCATTCTTACATGTGCAATCAACACTGTCCTTGACTGAAATTCATTCAAACTGCCTCAAATTTTAACAAAGCTCAACCCCCCCAAAATCTGCTCAGCAATCAACCAAATCTGCATGCATCAACCAATCCTTGTTACAAGCAACAAAAACAACTTCATGAACCATGCATGAGTATATAAAGATTCAAATTAAGTTTGTTTATAGGAACCTTAACCCAATTGACATAGGTGTACGGCATGCCTAAATCTCAGCTCCACCCACTGGCTTCCTGGAAAACAAGGAAAAATCCAGCCTCCCACACGGAGGAAGACAGAACCAAGATGTGGCTTAGGCCATCACACTAGACACACCTGCCCAGACTGTTACACCACCACGTCCAAAAGGCTCGTCTGGTGACAACAGTGGCTTGTTCTTGTCTCCAACAGCATTGGTGGCAGCACTGAGGCCCACTGGTTCCTCGTCCAGTGCAAATGCTTTCTGCCTATGCAAGATGATGATGCCTGTGCCTGGTGGTGTGGTCATGTACAGATGTAACCACTGAAAGCGTCAGTCTCTGCTGTGTGAATTAATCAGTCTTATGGCAATAGCTCGTCTCTTGTCCTGCGTGATGACATGTGATTGTAGTATACAAGCTGTAGGTGGTACTCAGCTTATACTCCGTAACAGCTGCCTGCTGCACGTGCACCACAATGTACTGTACCACTAGTACAGAGTTTGTAGACCAACAAGGTACTGGAGTAGAAAATCTACACGGTGTTCTTCAAGAAGCAAGAGAACAGCAAACTTTTCCCAAAGTTTCAAGAAACCTAAATATGTAGCAGTTAATTTGACTTTAAGTGATTCCACAGATAGTTATTATTCAGAGATCTGCTTTGAGTGTTTATATGGAAAATTCCAGACTATGTGCATTTTACTGTTTTTTTTTTTCTTTCAAAGCCTCTAGAGCCCCATAACAGAAGAAAGAGGCATATATGCAGTGCTGTATCACTGTTCATGTGATCACATTAATCTAATGCTGTTCAGTTTAAGTTATTTTTAATTCCCAAGTAAAAAATTTACCTGAGAATTTACCTGAGAATTACTGTAACCTGCTGGTGTTTTAAATCTTCATCAGGCTGAAGTTATTTTGATAATGCACAAGATATCCAGCTGGATATGACTGGGTGGAATCAGAGATTTGTTTTCTGACGCATGCAAAAAACAACCTGTTTTATTACCTGTTTTCCCCCCCACCATTAAGGACAGAGGAGGTTTAACAGTTGTGTGTCGTCACACCTCTCAGGTGGATGCCAGCTCCATGGTCACACATCCTTCCCCTGGCCAGAACCTTTGTAGAGAGATTTGTTTTCAGGGATTTGTCATGACCACATTCTGTGTCATGGTCAGACTTTGCTTTAAAAACAAAGAGACCTCTCTCTCTCTTTTTTTTAATACTGCCTTTCTTACAAAAAGCTGATCCATTTTCATATGATCTAATAATCTACACATCATGATAAAATCATTCAGCACATTCACAGGTAGATCCTTCAATGAACGTAAAAGCCAAATAAGCTCACTGATAGCAAAGGGAGGTGGTGGTTGTAGTATAGCAAACAGCTGACACAAATTTTCATCTTTCAAAATTAATTGCAACATTTTACTCCTATGAACATGAGCAATCAGTAAATTACTTATATAAGGAGGCGGAAATGGAAATGAAATGCCCGTTCTCTGGAAGAGAGAGAAAGGTCTGCTTCAAAAGCCTAACTGGTACATCTGCTGCCTTAGTCTTAGGACAAGAATTAAACAGCTTTGTGCCTGGCCGTTTTCCCTGAGAAAGACTCAGACCAGGTCCTGCACTTTAGTGGGGCAGTAGACTAAAATCACCGCTGGCAGATAAAAACAAAATGTTAATACTGTAAAGGTGAATGATCGCTGTTTATGGCTCCATCACGACACAACGTTGTAGACAAACTCCTAAATCTGGCATTAAAGTGCTCGACACTCCTGTGGTGTTCACATGTCTGAGTAAATAGTAAATATATTAAGTAAATGTATCAGTTCATTCATAGAAGACATGTTGTAGCTAGTATCCAAGCATCAAATTGTTCCCTACAAAAGGTTTCTGCAGTTTAGGTGAACCTTTTAGGAAACACTAATAAATGAACATGTATGAAAAAGTAATGTAACATCATTACAACCTACAGTAGAGAGTAAGTGATGCAATCTGTAGGAAATCTTATGTCCATCACATCATCTGACACAGTCAACATAAACACAGTATTCTGATAGCGGCTGTGTTGTAGATCAGATTTAAACTAGTTTTCACCACAGACAGTAGGATTCATTATTGAGACTGGGGGCGTTACTTTGCGACACCTGGTGGCTGAAAAGACCAACTGCAGGTTGATTTAATGAGCCTGCTTCAGAATTAAACACACTGCATTCCTGACAGAACGCCACCAGCAGGTACCAAATATATACTGCACAGAAAAACTGACACTTTCAATGGCTACATCTGCCAATGGAAGACGTTTTGAATGGCCTCACGTGACATTTGGTGCCTCTCACCTCTATTACACATGCCTGGAGTTGAGTGGCATTCATCACCGAGTTCCATGGAGGACTGTTCACAGTGAAAATCCCCACACACTGCCGGTGCCTCTCACTCTGGTCAAGATTCTGACCCCTCTCCAGGAGTTTGGTGCCAGAGTCAGTGCTATGTGTAGAGGTAAGCCCAACTATATCTAGTTGGTATTGCTCAACCTCTCTCACCAGATCTGCCTGCTTCCCCATCAGAAAGGGGACAGTCCATGTTCCAGAATCAGCTTACGAAGCCTTGTGTCAACATGTCTAGACTCCTTGCTTTGCCTGCCACCCTGCTTACATTGCAAGCGACCCTGACTCCTACCCCTGCAGGTGGTGGGCTCACAGGGTGGTGCCATGTCATATGGCTCTCTGACCAGCTCCCCTCCCAGGTCTGGCTGCAGAAGTGTGCCCCAGTCTCCCTACTTTGGCTGAGGTACCACATTCCCAAATTCCCATGTCATTAGGGTTTATGGGAACCGCATTTAGTCTGGCCCCTCCCCCTCAACATGAAGAGGTCAAGTACATGGGATGTGGTCAAAAGGCATCCACTTCTATGGCTTTCTGTGACTCTTCTAGTTGCAATCTCCTAATGACAGACACTCTAAGCTCAGTGGCAACTTCCCTCACAGCATCCTGTTTAAGGCCTTGCAATGGCAAAGTACTGTTGATCAAGTGTTAGGTGTCATCTTGGTCTCATGGTGTCAAATTATAAATAGCGTGATGGACTCTTCAAATACTAATTGACATTGAACAAGAACATTTAGTGGTCCATTCATGGCTCAAACATGATCAACAAATCACATTGTGAGTTTTGCAGTTATTCACCTGGTTAGAGAACAGCATGTTATGCAATAAGTACTGAAACATTTAACAGTTGGATGTGTAAATTGTAAATAGTCGCTTATATAGCACTTTTATCCAAAGCGCTTTACAATGTTGCTTCCCATTCACCAGACCCATTCACACACACACTGATGGTAGTGGCTGCCATGCAAGGTGCTCAACTGAGCTACTTGGGTCAGTGTCTTGCCCAAGGACACTTCGACTTGTAGCCGGGAGCAGGGATTGAACCACTGACCCGGTGGTCCATGGTCAACTGCCTTACCAACTGAGCTACAGCCATTCCGAAATGTCACCCAAAAGTCAAATATCCCTAACGTTTTTGATTAGTGTATATTATGTTCATGTTACTTTACCATACAATGTTGTTTTTCTCTAGACATGTCAGTCAACAACAGTCACTTACAGGATGAAGTAAAGCAGTTGAAGGACAAACATGAACGTAAGCAGATTACTTTGAAGTAATCACTTGAATATCAGTGGAAAACTAAGGCAAATGACAATTCACAATGCAACAAGTAGTCTAAAGCACCAATAACCGTCAGAAAAAAAACACTGAAAACCTATTTTTCAGCTGGGAGAGAGCCAACCAGAAGTGCCTTGATTCTGACAGAAGCCAAAGCAGAGAGAGTTTATTTGTGACACAGCACATTACACAAGACACTGGAACTGAAAAACCTGCCATCTGTTGACCTGCTCACACCACAGACTTTTCATTAGAATGATGAAGGTTCTGCAAATATAAAACGTATATAAAGAAAAGCTCAGCTGTTTGTTGTTCAAGGTGTCTTGTCACCAGTTTCATAATAAACTGGGAAAAGCTCTGGAATTGGCCACTGGGTAACACTGGCTGAGGTTGTGAGAGCTGGCACCGCATCCAGCATTTATAATACACACAAGGCCTACAAGCATAAGCTGTCTTATTGGCAAAAAGGTTTTAACACATCAGTGGATTCCATGGAAATTGACTGATTTATGAAATATATTTTATTTATTTTGCTGTGTTATGGTCCCTCCAGAAAGATGAGATGTCATCAACACAATTTTACCCATTAAACTTGCAATGTAGCAAAATCTGAAATTTTGGGCCACCTTAAATACGAGAGTCGGTCTTTAAGGAGGAACTGCTGAATAAATATGGCATGTTCAAATCACTTCAACACTTCATCTATATTTTTTCCATGTCAATCAGCTACAGTCGGTTACAGGATGAAATGAAGCAGCTGAAGGATCAAACTGAAGGTAAGATTAACAGCATTGACAAAAGTTACATGAAATTAAACACACCTTTACATTGAATCTCATTCCAGCTATTTGTTCATCACAGATGAGTGACAGAGAACTCAAAATTGTGGGAACATCTTGTTATAAATACAATAAATCCTGAAATGGCACAATATATTTTCATATGAACTGACTTGTTATTAAAACCCTTTATTCAAATAAAGGAAAGTTGTGTCAAGGAGGATGGAAAAGATTTGGATGCAGTTGCTACTTTAAATCCACTGAGAAGAAAACTTGGTCTGACAGCAGAAGAGACTGTGAGAAAAGAGGATCAGATCTGGTGATTATCAACAGCAAAGAGGAACAGGTGAGTGTATTTGTTAGTGATTTTGCCATGTTCCTTGTGTTTCTGACCTGCTGTTAGTCCATAGCCAGCTTCCTGTCCTGACCCTGATGGATTTATTGATTAGTTTTCAGGTTGCAGAATTTTAAGCCAGTTCATTGATTAATAATGCTAATATGAACTCTAGAAAACCACATTTTCCATAATGCATAAAGCTTTTTTTTTGTTTGCATTGTAACAATGGTTAAAATTATTCCTAGTTAAACTAACAAGCAGTTTGTTTTCTCAACTATTAGAAATTTGTCACTGAAATGAATCTGAATGGTGATTCCTGGATTGGTCTGATGACAAAACAGACATCACGAGGATGGACATGGGAATGGGTGGATAGATCATCACTGACAGACACGTGAGGGTTTATATCAATATTTAATGAAATTAATTGAAAAGAGAAACAAAGAGAATATCTGGATCCTGTTTAATATAAATGTAGAGTCAGACCAATACACATTGTTTTACGTTTCAATGACTTTGAAACTTGCTCTAGTACATAGCTACTGAAACTGTGAGATATGAAATTTTGCAATTTTATTTAAGTGTGAGAAGCAAGAATTTAAGTGCACAACTGTTTTATTGGTTCAACAGGTTCTGGGCAAAAGGACAGCAACATTCCACAGACAGGTCCTTCGCCGCATGCTGTGATCAACAAGGAAAGTGGATACAAATTAAACATTACTATAATTATCATAGTAACTGGATGTGTGAGAAATAGATTTACAGCTTCCATTGATATGTGTAGTGTTGGGATTAAGCCATTTGTCAAACTCTGAAATGTTCTTCCTGATTCATCTCGATTCTCAGATTCATCTCATTTGTTGACTTAGTAATTCCACTAGACACAGAATGAACTGTAGTCCCACTAAACTGCTGCAATCAAAGGGAAACTCCAGCTTGACTTTGTTTATTAAATGAGTCTGTTGCTTCTTTATATTTTGTGATAAAGCTGGAATCAGCAGCTGATTATTTTACCTCACAGCAGAGGTGGCAAAAATAAAAGGTATTACACAAATACTTGTGGTGAAAAAAAAAAAAAAAAAAAAAAAAGGTAGAAGTGCTAATTAAACTTTTTTACAAAAGTAGTTAAGTTTCTGTTGTAGGAAAGTTTCTGCTTGTATCTGCTTGTGAATGTGGTATTCACAGTGTAGACCTTCCTGGTCTACACTGCAGCACCAAATTTTAATACAAGCAGGTGAGGTAGATGGATGGGCAGTAAAAGTAAAACGGGTGGATGGCCAAGTATGTCAGGGCACGGTGGCCACAGTAATAATATAGCGGCCAAGTAATAAGGAATTCAAGATCGTGAAATGGCAACAAGCCAAGCTGATTAGACAAAAAGAGATAATGGTAGAAGGGCACTGTGGCCAAAATAAAGCACATTTTATAGCACAGTAACCAAACACAAAATTTAAGAAAATACTGACTTAAAGTTCGTAGATCAACCTGGGGAAGAAAGAAAATGTGCCTTGTGGCGTTTCTTTAGAAATGCAATGAGTTTAATTCTGAATCAGGCTCATTAAATTTCACTTGCAGTTTGTCTTTTAAGCCACCAGGGGAGCAGAGTCTCGTCCTCATCCCCAGTACACAGTACTAAATCCTATTGTCTGTGGATGGGTGGATAAATCTGATCTACCACACAACTGCTGTAATAACCCTGTGTATGTTGACATTTTCCTGTAGATTGTGTGTTCCAACGTGGGTCGTAATGAGATTACATTACTTTCTGTTCTCTCACCCTGTGTCCTAAAAGGTTTCTGCGAAACTATACTGCAAAATGTTGTAGGGAACATTTGATGTTTGGATTATGCACTGCAACATGTCTTGAATCAATTGAAACATTTACCTACAACCATATGAAGACTTCTATCGTGCTACTGGAATGGTGAACTCAAAGTGAGCCGCTTTAATGCTGGAGTTATGACTTTGACACCTATCTTCCATTCTGTAAATGTAACGAACCATCATTCAGCATTAAAGTATTTATTTTTGGATTACTTCTCCTCTCTTCCTCTAGTAACCACAGGCCTACAGCTCACCAGTGTTGGTCAAACTAAGCACATGCTCGTGGGTGGAAATTCTACATAAAAGCTGGTGTCAGCTGTTGGCTATACTACAACAAACACCTGCCCCTGCTGTCAATGAGCTCATCATTATCAGACTATTTAGATTCTGGGTTCATTGAATGTGCTCAATGTTTTTATTGCTGTGTACAATTGGTAGATCAGCTGTTAGGAAACTGATCTGCTTTTTGTAGGAGCGCAGAGAGGCAGGATGAAAGAGACATAATCAGCGTAGAGTGAGGTCTGCTTGCTTTTAAATCAAAGCCCGACCACAACTGAATGAAACTAACACAAAGTGACCTGATAAGTTTTAAAAATTCACAATTGGTGCTGTTCTTGCCTCTTTTCCTTTTTTCTACAGTCTGTTAGATAAATTTCTTATTACTACTTCGCATATAGGCTACACTGTGTCCAACATATTAGAATAAACTGTATTAAACAGCACTGAACTAACCATGAAAACTAATCTGAAGCTGTTTATCCAGAATCACTGGTTAATAAACTATTCAACACAGGCAGCAGTTTGTGCTGGTAGTTTTAATGATCACGTGTAACTAACACAGGAGAGGTGGGGGAGTCCACACCTGCCAATCTCCAGAACCTTTTCCAAGTGAGATGGACATAGACACTGATTTATTTAGTTTAAAAATCCTGTCCAGTCTCAGTGACATATTTAATAATAAAGGGCTTATTAATGAAATTCCCACAATCTTTTTTGCTCTCTCACTCTAATCTACAGTCATGACAAATTCCCCAACATAAAACTCTCTACAAAAGGTGCTGGACAGACTGTAGATGGCTTCACACAAAGTTGTATGAATCGCAACGTCATTCAAATATGAGTGGTCAAAGTGTCTCTAACAGCTGTGTGCATGTGTCCCTGTTTTCAAACCTCCTCTGTCCTTTAACCGGAGAGAAAAACAAATGCAGAAACTACTGTAACTGATTCCACCCAATCCCCTAAAATCTGTCTTCATGACTAAATACATCTGTTGTACTGCTGCATTATACCATCTGGCGATTGGAATAAGGGAGTCAGTGTTTTTTCATTACACAGTGTTTCCCCTACATTGGTACGAGCATTGCAGCCCGCCACGACAACGAGACCCCCACCCGCCATGCTTACGTCATGCTCATGAAAGGGAAAAAATATTTTTTTAATCTAGCAATGTTCACGACCAATACAGTTCCTTTTAACTCCTCGCAGGTAGGTGTGAAGGCATCTAAGACCTGTTCTTGTTTTGAACGTGCCCAAATGTCACTGTCTGTCCTAGATTCACTCCTCTCTTTTACGTGAAGAATGAAAATCAGCAGTTACAAAGAGAAAAACATAGTTGACTTACTAAAAGGCTGTATGATTTGTCCGTTGCTGTCATTAAATGCACCATTTATTGTCCCCTTCGCCCCAGAAATGTGCAACTGAAATGCACATTTCTCTCGTCTGCCTCTCCATCGCCTCTTTGCTCTGCAGGTGTGTGTGCGCCTGCAACCTGAAACAGGACGTTTACAATGCAGAGCTGTGACATTAGGTCTATTATTTTCTGCTGTTTAACAAAGTCCACACATATGCAAAGATAAATTATAAAGATGTTTAATTTGAATTCTGATACATAAGACTACTCATGGTAATTTCCTGTTTGTTGGCCTCAAATTTAAAACTTAGTTTTAAATTAAAGAGTTAAACATTTTTATTTTAAAGCAATATTTATGTAAATAGAACAGGTAAACTTTGTCTTTCATAACTGGCACGATTGGCAGAGTATTATTTTGTATATGCCATCAGTATAAACAGCCTGTTAGAAGAGGAACATCCAAGAGGGTTTTAACTAAGGCCCCCAGTGAGACACACAGGAGAACTTATGCGTGTCATAAATGCATGAATGAGAAATAAATACCCAATTTTTGGGTGTGTGTGTGCACCAAACCTGTTATCCTCTTGCCACCATGTCCAAAAACATTTTAAGGTGAAACTTAACATTTTTTTCTTGTTTAGGATGAATATGAGTAAAACAATTTGCATTATCAAATTAATTTCACCTTTGTCCATCACGAGAGACTAGGAGTCAGCTATGTAGTCCAGCTGAATATTTCATGCACTAATCAAAATAACTTTTAACAATAAGCCTGATGAAGATTAAAAACACCAGTAGGCTACAGTAATTCCCAGGCAAAAGCAGTTTTCACTTGGGAATTAAAAATTATTCCTATAATTTAACTCAGCAGCATAAGATTGATGTGATCACATAAATAGTGACACCACACCGCATGTAAACCTTGTTTTTTCTTTAATGGGGGAGTCTTTGAACAAAAGAAAAAAAACAGTAAAGTTCACATGGTCTTGAGTCTCCCATACAAAACACGGAAAGCAGCCGTCATGTCTAAACAGTAATTATCTGTCTGTTCGCTTGATAAAGTGAAATTAACTAGGTTCCTTAAAACTTTGTTTGGGAAAGTTTTGCTGTGGTCATGCATCTTGAATAATACTGATGTTAAAACATAATACATTAAGTCCATTGTCCTCACCTGTAAAATTATGAATTGTGAGCAAACCTAAAGATTTCAGGTTTTGAAGAAAACTATGTTGTTTGTCTCACTGACAACCGCATTTATTCTGCTGGAGAGAGAAGCCTGAAGAAAGATTACAGACACACATTATCTATAGATTCACATTTTATCAGCTTAGGATCTCTGTTACAGTTATGATTTTCTCTACTGATTCCAGCTGGTTTTAGATCACAACTCATCATTGTGACTCTGTAATCTGATACCTAATCATTGTGTCCAAGCAGCAGGCTTGAGCTGAAGGCCCCGACACACCTGAGCATTTAACTTTTTATTCAGAAGAGCACCTCAAATCTTAGCTTTGAAGTGTTGAAAAATCATACTGAATTACTCATTTTAAACAAAAAGCTCAGATTATCGCCATCATGACAGTTTTTTAAAGTGTGTCACTGTACAATTGGCTACAGACTCATGGTGCTGTGCGTTTACAACGTACAGGGGAAAAGCCTCAACAGGCCGCCATTAAAACAGAGCCACAGGCTTCCTCCTGAATTTTGCCCTATAAATAATTATATGAATTCGAGCTTTCACTTCTGACTTTATAGAACAATAAAATATTTTCAGCGCGAGCGCACGCAATAAATTTCGCCATGTTAGCTAACAGTGTTAGCTTAACATCAGTTAGCCCAACATTACCGTTAGCGGGCCTGACACGAGAAAACACACCGGACATCAATCACAATTATAACTGGGACCAGCCTTCATTTCCAGACCGTCACTCACCTTTTAGAGGCGGGTACAACATCAGTTCCAGTCCGGACGAGCTCCACGGAGAATCCTTTTCTCATCTTCTCACTTTTTCTCTAAAGTTCGTGTTATTAAATTCGGTGGCGCTTCACGTCACATCGCTACCGTCCGAGGCTCCGAGTTCGCGCTTATTTTTAGCGTCTGACGTCACGCGCTGGTATCAAGGAGGTGGTGCGTTAACGGGGTCATAGAGGGTTGTAAAAACCAAAATGCGTGATGTGATAACTCAGACTCACCATGCTCTGACACAAGTTTACATGAGAGATCATCTGCTGGTTTCCTCTGATCAAAACCAATAAAACTAATAAAAATGCATCAATGTCAAAATTTTCAAAAGCACACTTTTTCATAACTTCCTAGTTTTTATTCATAAAAAACATTTATTTATACAAGTGTATAAATGGCCTTTCTCCTGATGTCTTCTGTCAGCTGATACAAAACAGAAGAGTGGGAACTGTAGTGACTACAATACCTGCAGATTTAAGATCACAATCAGAATTCACAGTTTGAACTACAAAGCAGAAACATCAACTGTGATGTGAACAGTGAACAGCTTGAGTTGGTTTGCTGGATTCACACTAGTCTAATTTATAGTCTTTTACTGTGTGTAGTTATACTTTGTGTGTACTCTGTGTGTGTAAAGTTGCATATGCACATAGTGTCCACATAAGGCCTGATGATGATGATGTGTGCAATGCACACACACAAAAATATCTGTGTCCTATGTACATGGCATCGGTTGCTTGATTACAACAATATTTAGCTTTATTTTCCTGTAAAAACTGATAAATAAATCAATGAGAATTTACTGGTTGTTCCTGGAAAAAAAACTGATGGAGACTGACACTATGAAGCTGTGACTCCTAATCTCCTGTTGGACTTAAGATGTGAGTGAAGACAGTTTAAGACAGTTTAAGACCCCTCTGTTTAGAATTATCTTTACATATTGTTTAACTTTTATTTCTTTCTCTGTCTGATCCATTATATGTATTTATTTCATTTTCACATTTTTTTTAGTCTTTCTTTACTTTTCATTGTGAAGCACTTTTTGATTTCTCATTCTCATTTTTTATGTACTTATGTTTAAAAGACTCACAGAGCTGATTTCATGGCACAGTGTGAACTTGTTTATGCTGGTGGAAAGAAAAAAGTCAAACCTGAGGTCGTAATTAAGTGGTAGACTAAAAAAAAACCTCATGGATCATCATCATGTATGAACGGATCGTGTCCTCAACCAACCAGTTCACACCTTAACTGATTAAAGGCCTGGTTGAGGTCTGGGTCAGTCTCTGGAAACATTGTAGATCATTTTCTCCCATTGGCTGAACATGGGATGTGCTCTTTGTGTGGTGGAGAAAAGCACTGAATCACTTTGACCAGCCGATGTCACTATTTTCAACTCAATTGTTTTAAACAGGTCCTTTTTAATTTGAATTGTGAAATAACTGATGAAATAGTTGGACAGAATCCAAACTGTGTTCATGCCTCCATTATTGTTCATTGTTCAATAAAGACTGTATTTTGAAATCCGATCTCTGATACGAGTGTGATGTAATGAAGCTTCACTTGAGGTGCTCACTTGACTTCTCGTGTGGTGAACCGAGGTTTCAAACCCAGGAAATTCCTCCTTCGAAGGGTTGATACTGTCGTGTCGTCTGCTTTGACTGTGACATCACTAGTTTTGTGCATTGAAACACCAGTTGTGACGTGTTTAGTACCACTGGGATTCAAATATCATTGTTCTCATCAAACAGATGAAATCATTTAGGTTCAAAAAGTCAGTGAATGACTTTCTTTCTCATAGTCAGTGAATTACATGGTGAAATGAAGCAGCTGAAAAAGTTGATAAATGTAAAAAAAAACAAGCCGCTTCATCTGATTAGTACATATGTGGTGTTTATTGTCAAACTCTGAAATGTTCTTCCTGATCCTCAGAGTCATCTCACATTTATTGACTTGTTCATTCTGTGTCACATGTTCATGTTACTTGGTTTAGTTCACCTCAGAATGATGCTCACTTGATCAGTTCTGCAGTAACAAAGTCTAATTCTGTTTGAATGCAGAAACAAACATTGTTGACAGGAATCAGAGTTTACATCTTTAAACATGGCAAGAAATACTTGACAAGGCTCTGAATTAAGTCAACTACACTCACAAATGCAGGTTTTAAAAGATCAATTCCAGCTCAGAGTGTGCAGCTCTGTGAAGATCTAAAACATGGGATCTAAAATGGGAGGGTTGCAGTAGGAAGAGCATCCGGCATAAAATCAAATCAACATGCAGAACACATTGTGCTGTGGCAACACCTGAAGGGACAAACCGGAAGCTGTTGATCTTTGAGATATGAGCAGTCAGTTATACCACAACCTATTACACATCATGCTGCATTCTTTAAATGGGAAAATCCTCTCTCTCCTGTTGTTCTCTAATTAGTCATAAACTGTCTACTAGGGAGAAACAGTGACGTTGATGCACTTTTACTGAATAGTTAAAATAAACAACCTTTTCCTTCAGGCGTCTACCACCTGTCTGTCCAACACATTCTCATCCCACAGCATCAGATAATGACGCTTTTTTACATCGTTTTACGTATCATAATGACACCACAAGTACAGTTTGACGTCTCTATTGGACGCTCCACGACCTGGAACGACTTATGTTCACACAAAACTGTGTTAGGTACAAAAGTTCACAGTAGGTTAAGTTATAAGAATAATTAGATTAAAACTTGTAACTTTATTTGTTAAGCTCTTTAAAACAAATAGGTTGAGAAAAGTGCTGTACAGGTTAAAAACATAAAATAAGAAAAATACAACAGCATAAAATGTGTGCAATAAACAGATAACAATAAATAACAGACAGAATAAAATAATTTAATAATGTCAACTAAGACTGTGGCAAAGGCGAATGAAAACAAGTGGGTTTTAAAAGTGAAGGATGAGGCCTGTCTGATATGCAAGGGCAACTCGTTCCATAGTTTTGGAGCAGCCACTGCAAAAGCTCGGTCTCCTCTGAGCTTACGTTAACTCTTTGGTACACAAAGAAGTGGCTGGTCAGCGGATCCAGGTAACCGTGGTGGAACGTATGGATGCAATAGCTCAGAGAGAAACAGTGGGGCAGCCCCATTTAAACATTTATCAAAACATTTATCCTAAATTGTATAGCAAGTCAGTGAAGTGAAGATAAAATGGGAGAAATGTTCAAATTAGATATTTTCAAGTGCTGGTTAAAAGACGTGCAGCAGCATTTTGGACAAGCTGCAGTCTGGATCTGACTTTCAAGCTTCAGGTCATTATTCATTTAGCCCAAGGTTAATAATTTCAGATTTGCCATATTCAGCCAAGGGTCCCAGTCTACAGGGGCAGTCTCACTAGATAAGTTAGTTCCCAATAACCTCATTCAATAACCTAAAAGTTAAGAGCCGTTCTTGCCTTAATTTCCTCTAAACATTTCAGTAGTGAAGTGATAGAGAAGCCATTTTTCTTATTGAGCGGAACATAGATCTGACCATCATCAGCACAGCAGTGAAATGAAATGCCATGTCTTCTAAGGATGGAGTCCAGGGGCAGGAAATACAAAGAAATGAGGATAGGGCCTAAAATAGAGCCTTGTGGAACCTCACAGGGCAGAGAAGCAGAAGTGGACTTGAAGTCTCCCAATTGGACACAAAGTTCTCTCTTTTAAGTAGGACCTGAACCAATTTAGAGCTAAGCCCTTTATACCGACCCACTTATATAAGCGGGAGATAGAAGATAAGATATCATGGTCCACTGTGTCAAACGCAGCAGTCAAATGAAGTAAAACAAGGATCACACAGTCACCAGAATCAGAGGCTAGAAAAATGTCACTAAGCACACGTACAAGAACCGACTCAGTACTGTGTTTTATTCTAAAACCAGACTGGAAACAAATTTCTCTAAAATCTTTGATAAGAAAGCAGTCTGGAGATAGGTCTAACATTCGCAAGAACATGTGGATCTAGGCCATGTTTCTTGATAAAAGGCTGAACTATGGCATATTTATATTTTTTGGGGACCAACCCAGAGGTTAGACTGCTATTTATAATGGTGAGAACAGACGGCCCGAAAGTCACTTTATTTGTAAAGCACTTTAAAAAACAGCAAAAACTGACCGAAGTGCTTAACAATTTAAAATGGTAAAGCCAAAATAAATACATATAAAATAATAAAGGATAAAAAGAATAAAAATACAACAAAATATTACAGTCATCTACTCATACTGGGTCAAAAGCCAGGGAGAAAAAGTGAGTTTTCAGCTTTGATTTAAAAATAGACAGTGAGGAGTCTAACTAGCAAAGGTGGTGCATTCCACAAATTTGTGCCTGCAACAGCAAATGTTCTGTCTCCCCTGAGGTTCCGCCATGTCCTCGGCACATCCAGGAGCAGCTGGTCAGCAGACCTGAGCAACCTGGAGGGGGAGTGCACATTTAGCAACTCAGAGAGGGAGAGCGGAGCAAGACCATTTAAGGACAAATAAAAGAATTTTAAGATGAACAGGCAGCCAGTGCAGCGATGCTGAAACCGGGGTGATGCGCTCTCTCTTTCGTGTTCCAGTTAACAAACATGCAGCGGGATTTTGTACCAGCTGAAGACGGGACAGGGACAACTGAGAGACACCAAAATACAGAGAATTACAGTAATCCAGCCGAGTTGTGACAGAAGCATAGATCACTGTCTCAAAGTGCTTTTTTGACAAATATGATTTAACTTTTGCCAATTGTCTTGAATGAAAGAAGCTGGATTTTACCACTTCACTAACCTGCCCGTCCAAGCTAAAACCACTGTCCACCTTCACACCCAAATTTGTGATAGTAGGTTTAACGAATTCTGTCAAAGGGCCCAGGTTCACAAGAGGGGGTCACTGCTGGTGCTTGGACCAAAGACAATAACCTCTGTCTTTTTTTCTTAAAAATGGAGGAAATTAGGAGCCATCCAGGCTTTTAATTCCTCAAGACAAGTCCTTTTGTCTCAGTGACGCATATATCTGGGTGTCATCTGCATAACAGTGGAAACGACAATTATGCTTTCTAAGAATGGAACCAAGGGGGAGCAGATAGGAGAAAAAAGCAGAGGCCCAAGAATTGAGCCCTGCGGAACCCCAGACAAGAGAGGAACAGAAGAGGACGGGACAGAGGGTATCACTACTCTGGGGCCTTCTGTTCTTGGTGTTATTAACAGCAGCCGTGCCTCCCAAGACACTGCAAACTTTCACTTTAGGCTGCCTGGATTTTAACGGTCCCAAGGCATCTAGTGCTGTTTGGCAGGTGGAATGAAACCAGGAGCTGCCTAGTTTTAAGTGGGGCCACTGCATCCAATACACTCTGGCAGGAAAACAAAACGTTACATACAGTGACATCGTCACACACATACTTTCTTACTATAGTAACCACTTGCATCATGTTGTGTAACAACATTATTAAAGTGCCCAACATGTCTCACTAGAGTCAAACCCTGGTCTCCTGTAGGAAAGTCGGGTGTCTTCTTGTACCATCTTCATATACTATGTTATTGTTTTGTGTCTGGGTTTTTTTCCACTATACAAACAGGTGAGTTACATCCTTACAATAAATGAAAACATTACAGAAATGTGTTTTGTATTGCAATTATGGAATATTTACACAGATATATATTACAGTAAGTTAGACTATAAAATATATTTTACAACAGGACCCAAAGGCTGCGCCCAACAGGAGGAAGAGGAAAAATATTTAACTAGCGTTACTACAGTAAAACTGTGCACTTACTGTTTTTTAGAGAGTAATTGAGGTGGAAGCACTGGAAACACCACATTCATTTGTATTTATCGATGAAGCTGGACTTAACCTTGCCAAAACACGGTGCAGAGGAAGGAATGTTATAGGTCAAAGAGCCACTGTGGAGGTTCCAGGCCAAAGGGGGGGAAATATCACCATGTGTGCTGCAATGGCCAATGATGGTTTGCTTCTCAACACACCACTCATTGGCTCATGCAACACAGAAAGGCTTATAGCTTCCCTAGAACACCTCTATGCTCAGCTAGTGCCAGCAGAACAGGGGGAGCCAGAAAGAAACCCCGAAGTTTTTGCCATAGTTTGCGATAACGTTGCTTTTCATCACTCTGCAGCTGTCACAGATTGGTTTGCAGCACATCGCAGATTTATGGTTTTGTACCTGCCTGCATATTCACCCTTCCTCAACCCAATAGAGGAGTTTTTCTCTGCCTGGAGGTGGAAAGTGTTTGATCACCACCCACATGACCAAATGTCTCTTTTGGAAGCCATGCGTGCCAGATGTGAGGACACGAGTCCAGAGGACTGCCAGGGATGGATAAGGCACTCCAGAAGGTTCTTCCCCAGGTGCATGGCAAGAGAGAACATTAGATGTGATGTTGATGAAAACCTGTGGCCTGATGATAGAGAGAGGCAGGATTAGCCCCTCAATTATTTGTTTGAATTACAGTATGTACTTTTAGTTTCTAACTTTTTTTTCTCATTACTGTAATTCCGTAAATTACTACAGACTATTGATGCAAACTGCTAATTTTCATTTACCTTAAAGAATTGTTATGTTGTAAAAAATTTTAATAAATTATGTGAAAGAATGTCACTCTTTTCTTTGAAGAAAATATTACTTTGTATGAAGTCACTGAAATTGTTTAATTTTCGGCATTAGTGTTTGATGCTAGTGTTTTTACTCTGTGTTCTGAGTGACAGTGTGTGTTATCTCAGTGAGGGTTGTGCATAGTGTTTGGCTGCACTGAGCCTGTTTTGAGCCATGTGTTAAGAGTTGTGCTGCTTGGAATGAGTTTTGCAGGTGATGTGAACTGTTTAGCTCAGGTGACTGTTGGTAGTGCAGACTGTAGTTAGAGTTTTGCAAATGTAGCTCCAGTTGTGCTCACTGTCGTTTCTATCAGAAATATCCTTGTGTGCAGATGTTCACACACGCAGGATTAACATGAAATTACATTGAACAGGAAATACGTCTTACTTTTTGAGGAATTGAAACTATACTTAAAAATTTAAAAACTGATCTCTTGCAACTGTTTTTATAAAACTTTAATGGTTGCACAAATAGAAACATTGTCTGACCACAACCATTTTCATTGCAGCCTGCTCTGCATTAGTGACACTATGATGTTAAGTCACTGACAGACTGATGGTCTGATACTTTGTTCCAGAGCAAAGACAACAGTTTATCATTTATATTTTGTTGAAAGTTTCCTTCATTAAAATGTTTCCGTCTGAAAGAATTAAGATTAATCTGTTGTTAATCTGCTGCTGCTGGTGTGTGTGTGTGTGGTTAATCTGCTGTTGGTGTGTGTGTGTGTGTGTGTGTGTGTGTGGGGTTAATCTGCTGTTGGTGTGTGTGTGTGTGTGTGTGTGTGTGTGTGTGTGTGTGTGTGGTTAATCTGCTGTTGGTGTGTGTTTGTGTGTGTGTGTGGTTAATCTGCTGTTGGTGTGTGTTAGTGTGTGTGTGTGTGTGTGTGTGTGGTTAATCTGCTGGTGGTGTGTGTAGTTTGTGTAAGTTTTGCAGCTAGGTGATTATACTTTATATATAATGTTGTTAAAATCCAAAAACTGTACGACACAGTTTCCTGATTGGAGTAAATGAAACAACAAACTGCAGCTACAAGTTATTTTTATCCACCAGTCAAATTATTAAAGGAGTGTGAAAACATTTGTTATCTTGTTACTTCCGGAACCAGACAGAAGGTTGAACCCTGACAGCAGCATCAGTAAAGTAGATCTATTACTGCATTTCTATCTGCCACAGGTAGTAGTTTATACTAGAAGACTTTAGTAGTAGAAAAGTTTTACTGCAGCACACTACTCAATCATCAGAGCGCAGTAACAGTTTGTAAAGTTCAGCTACTGTTCGTCTGTCTCACTCGTCTCAAGATGTCTTCAGATATTTACACCAAAGTAGATTTTTCCAAGAAGGTGAGATACAACAGAAAGGTGGAGGAAGATGGAGGAGAGTGGGAGGAAAGAGAGGTGGATATCTACGAGAGTACAGATGATATCAGAGATGATGTCACTGATATTCAGTCACAGGAAGAAGGTAAGTGATTGGACACAGGTGTAAATCTGCTTTGTTGCAGTAGTTTATTCTCATTTAAAGTTTGTTAGTCTGTGACTTGTTTTAAGCGTCTAAGGCTAAAGGATATCGTTCATCCAAATTCTAAAAACCCCTTTAGGCAAACTTAAGATTTTGGACTGTAAATAAAGTAAATAGCACTTATATAGCACTTTTATCTAAAGCACTTTACAATAGGGGGCCTGGTGGCTCAGTGGTAGACCATTGGGTTGGGCTACAGAAGGCAGCAGGTATTGAATCACACCCCAACAACTGTGTCCCTATCCAGCCACCAAGGGCCACCTTGGTGCTGGTCCCGAGCCTGAGAGGGTTGCAGCAGGAAAGACATCCGGTGTAAAAGACAAGCCGATAGCCGTATCTATTCAAAGTGCTTAGCAATGTTGCTTCTCAGTAACACACATTCAGAGAGAGCAACTTGGCATTCAGAGTCCTGCCCAAAGAGCCACCCCTTGATTCAAGTTTTATATTTTAACTTTTTTAAAAAAGACAAATCATGTAGTGCTGAAAAACTGATGACTACATGTACAGTGTGTTTTCTGTAGAAAACTAATTTTCGGGTGTTTGCTCAGTACGTTCTCATCCCACAGTGTCACCTCCTAATTGTGCCACTTTTTGAAGTCCATTAGTGTATCATATTGACGCCACAGGTCAATACTGGACGCCATTGTGCCTTATGGCTCCAATAGTAACATCAATACAATACACCAAAGGATGTACAAAGTGGCACAATTTGATGCTTTGGGATGAGAATGTGTTTCCTCTACATAGTCTTGACTTTATTATCTAAAGTGTCTTGAGATGACTGTAGAGCTGAATTAAAAAAATAGAATTGAAGTGACCATATGATCAAATACTGTTTAAAATACAGTATTGTTCTACTGTACTTTCAGTACATTTCAGAGCATGTACTTGCTACTTTTGCTTGAGTAAATGAAACTAAACTTCTAGTGGAGAAGGATTTCCTTTTTTACTTGTAAATTGAGATTTTTTTTCAACTTCTACCACCTCTGGAAATAAAACACACAGGAGTGTTTGTTTTTAGTTTCACTACTGTTCAGACTTTAAGAAAAGCACATTTTGTCCAACATGAAAAAAGTTTAAGAAGCTGCTTTAGGAGTATTATACAGTTTATGTATATTTGATCTGATAGTTGCAGCAGTGGAAACATCCCACTCTGACTACAGTCGTTGTCTAACAGCTATAAAAACAGTTGCAAGAGATCAGTTTTTAAACTTTTAAGTATAGTTTCAATTCCTCAAAAAGTAAGACGTATTTCCTGTTTAATGTAATTTCATGTTAATCCTGCGTGTGTGAACATCTGCACACAAGGATATTTCTGACAGAAATATTTACATTTTCACAATTTTTTATCTGATTCTAATCTTAACTGGACAACACAGTCTTTTAGTTGAAGTAAAGAAACACAAACTGCAGCTACAAGTTATTTTTATCCCACAGTCTAATGAATAAAAGATGTGTATGTGGTTTTCTTGTTACTTCCTTGATGTTCTCTAAAGAACTTTAATCAAAAACTTTAATCAGAAAGTATAAAAATCAGCAGAGGATTATATTTCTTAAACTGCTTTTTAAATCAATATTTAAACCACAGCAATCTGAATCTCCCTTTGAAGCAAACTCCTTATGTGTTATCATACTTTGCATTACATACATTATCATGTTCTTGACAGCTGCCAACGACTGGCAAAGAGTAAATGATACAAACAATGTAACAATGACATTTACAGAATTAATTAAGATCAACAAAACAAATTACCAAAGCTACAGATGACATGGGAATGACCAGGTGCAGTGTGTGTGTGTGTGTGTGTGTCAGTTTGAGTAGGACTATGTCCAGTGTGTACAGTAGAGTGTGGATAGCAGCAATGTAGAGAGAGATGAGGTCAGATGTAAATGGATGTGATGGCCTGAGGAAAGAAACTGTTCTGGTGTCTGGTGGTTTTAGCAGACAGGGCTCAATATGTGCTTTGTATTACATTTATTTCCATAACTACTATGTTATGATGCTACAGAACATTTGGTTTTAGTAAATGACATATTTCTTAGGAGACAAAGCAGGAAAAACACATCCTGTCCTTTACCAGTGCACAACCTAAAGCTTTGTGTGTTCTGATAATGTCACTTCTTCTCTTACCACTTAACTGTATCCTGGACTAATTGTAGTTTTTGAAAATATTTGATGAACGTCACCAAACTCCTGCACAGTCATCATAATAGGTCTCTCATGACCATAACACTTTGTTCTGTCTGCTTCAGCCACTTCCCTCTGTGGTCATTTGGTTTCTTCTAGCTGTTCAATAGATGCTCTCTGCCCAGACAATTAACTGTGACTTTAAATGCAAATTATAAACCTGTTTCTTTTTCCTTAGATTGGGAAGTAACCTTTCAGTCCATGTCCACTTTACATCTACTGTAAATGATAAAATTGTTGGTTGTCTTCAATGGAAACAAGACAAAACCCACAATTTTCTCAGAAATAACTTGGAACTAACAAAAGTAACAATTAAAAGACTGAAATGAAAATCTGACAATGATTTTAGCCACAACAGAATGTTTTATTTTTCTTATCCTGTAAGTTCAGGGTTGCCACAGCAGATCATTGATTGCATGTTGATTTGGAACATTTTTACAACAGACGCCCTTCCTGACGCAACCCTCCCCATTTTTACCAGGCTTGGGACTGGTACTGCACAGCTAGGGATGGGTGGTTGTTTGGGATTCAGTGTCTTCCCCAGGGACACTTCAACATGTGGTCAGGAAGAGCCGGACGCAAACCTCTGACCCTATGGTTGGTAGGTGGCCACTTTACTGACTGAGCTACTGCCACCACTTTTTGATACAACAGGTTATTTTTTAATACTACAAATAAAAGTAATGAAAAAAAGGCAGATTTTTAGAAAGTCAAACCTCAGTGGTAAAGTCTATTTAACCATATCCAAGCATTTTGATGTTCCTGTGATTAAGCTGCAAATATAAGATCTCACCTTCAAATCTGAGACAGCTGAAGCAGGTTGCTCAACAAGACGGGGTCACACTACCTCTTATATTATATTATTTAACTGTTGAAAGAAAAAGTGTGGTTTTACTTTTTATTGCTTAATGAGCTTAATTAATTACTTTTGAAAGTTTCAAGTTGTTTCAGAGAAAGTTCACATAAATATAAGTTCTTCAAATGTGAAGAAAAATAGTTGGTACCTCTCTATGAAAAAAAGAAGTCCACTGGTGAAAACAGTCATGGTGTTAGGCAACATCCTTGCAGCCCACCACATTGCAGCACTTTCACATTTGAATAGCTTCCATTATATAATACAGTTTTTGATTAGACACATAAAGCAATAATTTATATCCCAAAAAATGAGAGCTGATTCAAAAGCTAATAACACTAGTTAGTTGTTAATTTCCACTTTATGAAAAAATAAAGATTTGTCTCATTTCCATCATCTGTGTCAGTTCCTGTTCCACATAATACAAATTAAGTTTATCCAAAGTGACTTACAAGTAAGGTATAAGTTTAAAACATCAGAGCAAAGTACTGTGAGAAGACGTATTTTAGTTTCATAAGATCCAAGTGCAAGGAAGAACAGATAGGAAGTTTGATTTTTTAAGATTTCACTGCTTGGGAAGTTGCAGAAGAGTTCTGTTTTCAGCTTTTTTTGAATATTGGGAATGAGGCTGCTGAGCGAGCAGAGTTTGGTAGATAATTCCATGATGACTGAGCTGAAGAGTTTTGCTTGGTGTGTTTGGTGATGTGCTGGAACCACCAGACACTGTTTGTTGGCAGACAGCGGTGGATAGGAGGGATTGTACACCTGAATGAGGGAGTTTTGGTAGGCAGGTACTGGACCTAATGCAGGTAGCTAGAGGAAGCCAGTGCAGAGATCTGAAGACTGGTGTGACATGAGCCATTTTTGCTGCAGTATTGGATCATCTGGAGGGGTTTGATTGTGCTGCTGGTAGCCCCATCAACAGAGCATTACATTAATTGAGATGAGATATGACTAGTGCCTGAGCTGAAAATGACTCCCTTTCATTCAAACGTCCGAGAGACATCCGAGAGACTGTAATGAGACAGTGGAGTCCTCAGTGGAAAGGACAGTAAGAGCTGTGTGTCTTCAGCATAGCAGTGATAGGAAAAGCCCTGAAAGTGGATGATAGAACCACATTTACACAGCACTTATGAAAGTCTGGTCTATGCAGAGATGGGAGAAATACCCAAACTCAATACTTAGTACTTCAACCCAGGTAAAGGATTTGAAGTGGTAATACGAAGTGTACAGAATGTAGATCACGGCAGGGGGTTGGTCAGAGCTCGTTGTCTGGGAGTGCTGTGTTTTCTGATGATCGGCGGGATCATCACCCTGTATTTAAAATAATCGTCCCTCTCTGGAGGACCATGGCTGTAGGGAAAACATCCATTTGAAGAGAGTCATTGGGTCAAGTGGACAGGTGGAAGACTTCAGTTTTGATACCACCTTCCTGAGTGTTTCAGCATCAACCAGAACCAAACAGTCAAATGATGACAGCTGACACTGATGGTTTTCTTGTCTTCTGTAGGACCACAGACTCTGAATCGTCCTCCAGTCCAAAACAAGTCTTTCAGATGTGCTGCTCGTTGTCTGGGAGTGCTGTGTTTTCTGATGATCGGCGGGATCATCACCCTGTCCACACAATGTAAGAATGAACAGCTCTGAATGTTTTTAACAAACAATGTATTTTATGAAAAACTGGATCAACTCCTGTATGTCTACAATGTTACACCATATCTGAAGGCATTGGTCAGTTTATTTATTCCTCCTGTCTGCACAATAAACACTTTAAACCAGACTCCACTGTGAGAAACAGGAAACAGTGTCTACACTTCTCATGCATTAGAAACCACAGCTAAGGTCAGTGTGAAACTTCAGTCGCCTGAAAGAGACTCATGTACACTGGTTCATTTCTTGTGTTGTGGTCCAGCACAAAACCAACATGTGAATAACAGGATGTACAAATGTCAGAAACTGTTCTTTTAGCAACAAGCACAGGAGTAGTTAATTAACTGAACTGGAGCAGGAAAATTCACCAAATGTTTTTGCTTGTCTGTAAAGAACTATTCCCTGCTATTAAAGTCTATTATCTGTGGTTCATCAACAGATCTAGTGTGACCCTAAATGGTTACCAGGAATTTACAAAGTAGAGGCTGGACTTTTGTTTGGTTTGTATTTTGGAAGTGACTAATCTGTGTGGACTAGTTTGGTGTGGAAGCTTGTATTAGTAGCAGGTGAAAGTAGCAGCTAATTTTATTTGGCCTGGTTTGTGTGGGTTTGAACAGTGTCACAGTGAACACATTGCACCACTGAGATATAGGTTTATTGTGAAGTGTGACAGGACAGGTGATGGGGAATTGTGAGCAGATTGTTCATAAAGCCCCACTGTCCTCTGTTACTTTCTATCTGACAAACAGGGTGTGAGGAATTGGGGTTAGGGCTAAGGAGACAGAGGAGCAGACGGACAACATAAAATGGTTTTAAGGGAAAAAAACATTTTTCCCTTAAAAAATATATAATAACATAATACAGGATCAATCTTTCCACTGCATAAATATTTTATTTGATATATTGTATTCTGAGCAGCACAGTGGTGGAGTGGTTAGTGCTGTCTCCTCAAAGCTAGAAGGTCCCTGGATTGAATCCACCTGCTGGCTGTGGCCTTATTCTGTGGAGTTTGCATCTTCTTCCTGTATGACTGGGCAACTATTGAGGAAGTGGCGAGAGAGACAGCTAGCGAGGTACTTGGTATGACATCCGAACGGAAAAAGGGAGACAAAGAGACTTGATGGTGGAATAAGTCAGTTCAGAAAAGTAGGAAAGGAAAGAGAAAGGGAAAATAAATAGACAAGCATACAAGGAGATGTGACTAAAAAAATTTCCATGGTGGCATGAAAATGCTTAGGAGAGATGAGTGTTTAACCAGGTTGTATGAAAGTTTTCAGTCAGCATTTCATCACAGTACAGAAACAGCACTGGTAAAAATCACCAACGATCTTCTCATGGCCTCAGATAATGGACTAGTCTCTGTACTTGTTCTGTTAGATCTTAGTGCTGCATTTGATACCATTGATCACAACATTTTATTACAGAGACTGGAACATGAAATTGGAATTACAGGAACTGCACTAGGTTGGTTTAAATCTTATCTGATAGATTTCAGTTTGTTCATGTTAATGATGAATCCTCCATGCACACAAAGGTTAGCTATGGAGTTCCACAAGGCTCTGTGTTAGGACCAATACTTTTTACTTTATATATGTCTCCTTTAGGCAACATAATTAGAAAACACTCCAGAAATTTCCACTGCTATGCTGATGATACCCAGCTATATTTATCTATGGAACCAGATGAAAATAATCAGTTAATAAAGCTTCAAGCCTACAAGACACAAAGACCTGGATGTCCCACAATTTTTTACTCCTAAGTAAGTATTTGGGCCCAAAAATTTCAGAAATATTCTGTCCAACCATATTGTTACTCTAGATGGCATAAGTCTGGCCTCCAGTACTACTGCAGGGAACCTTGGAGTTATTTTTGATCAGGATTTGTCCTTTACCTCACATAAAAAACAAATCTCTAGAACAGCCTTCTTCCACCTACGGAACATTGCCAAAATTAGGAGCATCCTGTCTCAAAGTGATGCCGAAAAACTGGTCCATGCATTTGTTACCTCTAGGTTGGACTACTGTAATTCTCTACTTTCAGGATGCCCCAGTAACTCCCTAAAGAGCCTGCAATTAATCCAAAATGCTGCAGCAAGAGTGCTGACTGGAACTAGCAAGAGAGATCATATTTCACCTTCACTAGCTTCTCTCCATTGGCTTCCCATTAAATTTAGAATAGAATTTAAAACCCTGCTTCTTACATATAAAGCTCTGAACGGTCAGGCTCCGTCATATATAGAAGACCTCATAGCACCATATCATCTCAGTAGACCACTTCAGTCTCAGAATGCAGGCCTATTTGTGGTTCCCAGAATTTCCAAAGGTAGAATGGGAGGCAGAGCCTTTAGCTATCAAGCTCCTCTCTTGTGGAACCAGCTCCCAGTTCAGATTCAGGAAGCAGACACCCTCTCTACTTTTAAGTCTAGGCTTAAAACCTTCCTTTTTAATAAAGCTTATAGTAAGTTATAGTTATGCTGCTATGGGCTTAGACTCCTGGGGGGCCCACCCCCCAATGCACTGAGCTCCTTTCCTCCTTCTGTCACTCTCTCCATCCTCTCACCCCACAATTGTCACCACTGTATGACATTAACTCCGTGTGTTTTCTCCCATCGTTGTCTTTGTCCTTCTCTGTCTCCCTCTCTCTGTCCCTTTCTGCAGGTGTCCCCAGACTTTGAAGCTGTGTGTTTTCCAGTGTGCAGCTACTAGTCCTACCAACCTGCCCGATGTTTTGTTGTTGCCCTTTTCTTTCTCTCTTCACTTTCCACTCACCCCAACTGGTCAAGGCAGATGGTTGCCCACCCTGAGCCTGGTTAGTCAGTCGGAGCAAGATTGAGGATGTGTGCATAAATGAGAGAGATGATGGTGGAGTGATGCAATTACAAGGGAAAAAGGTGGTGAAGTTGGAGTTTACATACCTAGGATCAACTGTTCAATGTAATGGGGAATGTAGCAGAGAAGTAAGGAAGAGAGTGCAGGCAGGTAGAGAGGATGGAGAACAGTGTCAGGAATGATCTGTGATAGAAGGAATCTGCAAGAATGAAAGGGATGATTTACAAGATGGTAGTGAGAGCAGCCATGTTGGACAGCCTGGAGACTGAAAAAGGACGGACAGGATTAGGAATAAGTATATTAGAGGGACAGCACAGGTAGGACAGCTTGGGGACAAAGTGAGAGAAGTGAGACTTAGATTGTTTGGACATGTGCAGAAGAAGGATGCAGGTTATATCAGTAAAAGAAGCTGAGGATGGAGCTGTTGGAGAGGAGGAGACGAGGAAGACCATGGAGGAGGTTCATGGATGCTGTGAAAAAGGACGTGTGAGATGGAAAGCAATGATCTGCTGTGGTGAAAGGAGGAGGAGCTGGAAGCTTCTTCTTACTGTGGTTCTACAGAGACAATAACAGAAGAATAAAGTTTTCTGAAGAATTATTGAGGGACCTTTTTGAACTATAGACACTTTTTCTAGAATTGACTTCATGCAGTTTGTGATGAATACATAAAGAGCTGCAAGTGAGTGAAAACCTTATATCTTAACATAAGGACGAGAAAACGTTTAAAAACTTTTAGCTTTGTGTTTATTAGCTTTTTTAGTTCTAATGCATTGATCAGACAGAAACTGATGTATTTAAAGTGTCAGTGGTTGTGGTTTGTCCTGCTGCTACTTCCTTGATGTTCTCTGTTCAAAGCTGCCTGACTCAGACACAAACAGACAGTGAAGACTGGTCACAAAGAAGTTCACTTAGTTTTTAGCTTTTTAGTTCATGTCGACAGAAATTCAAACTGAGTCTGATCTGACGGCGAAATACATCAGAGGAGAGAGAGAGAACATGGAGGTGGAGATGATGGAGGATGGAGATCAGTATGATGATGTAGGTAAGTATAAAAATGTTGAATAGTAGAAAAGAGTGTGAAGAAGTTTTAGGTTCAAACAACCTCTTCACTTTTCCTGCTGTTAAAAACAAAGATGTTGATTAGTGTAGTAAAGTAGATTATTAGGTCACTTGGTGTCATTTGGTTCCACTGGAGTTTAAATCTCTTTGTTTTCCACAAAACGCTGAACTTAGTTAAAGGGAAACAGCAGAAAATCAGAACATTTAGTTAAAACTTCCACATGTGGAAAATGTGCAGCGCTCAATTTGGATCATATTGATCCTGCTGAATGACAAGCACAGAGACTTGTTCCAGTCAAAGAAAAGGACCCACAGTCTCCTGTATGTTGGCTTGGTCAGGGTGAGACAGGGTCTGAAAGCTGATGTTCAAGACAGTGTCACAGGAAACAGGACACAAACTGCTGTCTCTGGTTTCAAAGCCCTGTGTTTTGTTGCCTTCATATCCACCCCGACCTTCTCTACAAAGACTGACTACGGCCACTAGATGTTGCATTTCCCCTCACATCTTGATCGTAACAACTGTGCCATTAGGTAGTAGGTGACCTACTAAAGCATAACTGTGGCTGTGACAATGACTGATAACCATGCATTCAATAGCATGAGAACACTGGAACACTGCTGTCAAGAAAGGGCCAACAATTCTGAAATAAATGTGTCTGTGGATTTTGTCTATGTAGAACCACACAGTGAGAAGAAGCTTCCAGCTGGGAGAAGCAGCAGTTTCAGAGTTTTTACAGTGTCTCTGGGAGTTCTGTATCTTCTGATTCTGGCTGGGATCATCACACGCTGTGAGGACTTTTATTCCATAATGTTCAAGCTTTTATTTTCTCCTAGAAATGAAGTTAGAAACATGTTTCTTACAAATTAATGTTGTTAATCATTTAGTCCTGATCAGCTCTGGGCTCATTACACACAGTGTCCTAAACCATAGGATTATTAAAGACTGTCCACAGCTGCTGGGCTGCTCTCCAAGCACCAACCATTTGTCAGCTTCTGAGGAGAATTCAAATCCAGTGGATTCCATCTTCTTAGTGGCTGTTCCATCAGTAAACAGGCTTTGAAAAACCCACAGACGACCAATCATTTAAAAAAAACAGGATAAAGTCGTGACCACCTAAAGCTCGAGCTGTTAGAACTTGGTTACTTTGCGTCTCCATCGGTGTGGTGCAGGGCTCAGATCTTGGTCCTTTTTCCATCTAAACTACATCCCTGGGTTCTATCATCCACTCACATGGTTTTTCCTATCATTGCTATGCTGATGACACACAGCTCTTCCTGTACTTTCCGCTGATTAATCCACTGTCTCATATCACATTTCTGCCTGTCTGTCTGACATATTTGCCTGAATAAGAGAAAGACATCTTCAGCTCAACCTCTCCAAGACAGAAGTTCTTGTCTTCACAGCAAGATCTTCAAACAACATCAGCATCAACATTGGGTCTTCAATGATTGTCCCCACTCACCTTTCAAGTGGTCAATTCACCAAATAATAGTGACATTTTGTCCCATAATTTAAAGTGCTACATGTTTTCTAATAATGTCATGTGCTCATGTAGTTAATTAGTGGATTTGGCAGGTTGGAAATATGTTGATACTGAATTTCTCAGTAAAATGTTCACAACACAACAACATCTACTTCACAGAACATCTACTTTGTGACGACAGCAGAAATAAAGTGATTTCTGCTTCTGTTTAAAGTCACAGCACTTGGTGAAGTTGAAATCCTTTAAAAACGAGTATTTAACGTTATAGACATTTGTGTTGGTTCTTTGTTGGCTCTAGTCACGACTCCCTGAGTGAGTTTATCACAGCAGGTTAAAGAACAGTGGCTTCAACAAGTTACTAGTGTTATTAAGTGTGACAGTGACACTTTAACGTGCTCAGGAAACTTCAATATGCTGTATTTAAAATACAATGATTTCATGGTTTTGATCTGTTTGGATTTGGTTTTTCCCTCCAGATATTTTAATGACTTTGGAGAAAAATAATCTGGAGAAGAAACTCAACAACGTGAGTCACAGTTCCAATCAGTCACAGCATCTCATCAAGCAGCTCCAGGGTAAAACTTCAGGATCCAACTTCACAATGTTTCCATGTTCTCATAGTGTTTTTCTACTGTTCTAATACAAAGACAGCAGTCAACAATACTCAGTTACAGAGACTCATTGTTTCTTTGGTTTTGTGTTTCTCATCATTTCATTCAGTCACCAAAGAAAAAGAGCTTCAATCCAGGATTGACAACCTGAACAAAAGCTACAATGAGCTCCAGGACAAAATATGTAAGATTTTGAAATAATTACCAAATATCATTATACACAAGATTCACCTTCATGTTACGTTGAGACATGACAGGATTCATATTGTTGTAATGTTGTTTTTGAGACACCAACAGTCAGTTACAGGATTAAACTAATTTTCATGATATGACTTAAATGTGCCTTTATGTTTAGTTAGAGTTGTTTCATGTTGTTGAACATTTTTCTATGTGGATATTTCTGTTGCAGGTCATCACTTAAAAATCTGAGTTTTAACTTCTTTCTAAACTGAAGCTGAAAGAGAAAAGCAGCAGATTAAGATCTTATTTTACACAGTGACACTACAGATCATCATCATTCTGATACTGAATGACATGAAATCTGTCTTTAAACATTTGTTTGACATTAAGGGAAGTTGTGTCCTGAAGGATGGAAGAGATTTGGATCCAGTTGTTACTTTAAATCCACTGAGAAGAAAAGTTGGTTTGAGAGCAGAAAAGAGTGTGAGAACAGAGAATCATATCTGGTGATTATCAACAGCAAAGAGGAACAAGTGAGTGTGTGTGTGTGTGTGTGTGTGTGTGTGTGTGTGTATGTGTGTGTGTGTGTGTGTGTGTGTGTGTGTGTGTGTGTGTGTGTGTGTTGTGTTTCTGACCTGCTGTCAGTTTTTATAGACAATGAAAAGTCACATGAATATGGGAGAATTTTGATGAACTATAACCAGGAGCCCTGATCTCAGTTAAATGGACAAAAGAAAAAGATGTGAATGATTCAAAAAGCTTCTGCATGAACAATGAAATGTAAAATAAACAGTTACATGTTATTGAAACACAACAAATACATTCTGCTCATAGAAAATATGAACTTTAGTTCCATTCAAACAATGGTTGTTACAACTTTTCTTTTCCTCCAAGTTGTAACAGATTCAAATGTTCCTTCAAACAGAGTCACATGATGATGTTACTAGAACAGAAAACTGAATGATGAAAGAAGAACTGATTATTGACTTTCTGTTAGGACTTTGTCACCGAGCTGAATCCGCATGAAGAGTCCTGGATTGGTCTATGGACACAACAGTCACAGACACAATATCAATGGAAATGGGTGGATGGATCACAACTGACAGAAACGTGAGACAGATTTTCTTTCTAATACAGTGACATCAGAGTCATTTTTAGGAGCTAATAGGATCATGTGTTAAAATGTAGGACAGTGACAAAATGATCCAAAAATCTTTCTATGAACTCTCTTCATCTCCAGTCTGTGATGAGCTGCAGTAACAATGAGTCAGGATTGAAACATGGTTCAAAGCTCTGGTCACAGTTCAGAGGATTGAATGTGTGTGCTGCTCTCTGTATCCTCACACAGAACAAACATGGTGGAAGAAAAACTAGCTTCAACATTTAGAGTCAAACTTTCTTGAACTTGATCTCAGCATGAAGGAGCAGCTGCCTCTTCTCTGCTCTTTAGAAAGTGAAGAACAGATGAAGCAAAAAGCTGAATATGATCATTAGTCCCAGGGATGGATTCAGAGAGCAGCTTTCCAACCACTTTTTCCTGCTGCTGTCTTTTCCTCAGAGACAAAGCTGAAAGTGATGTGAGGAAACCTGTTGACAAAGTGAAAAGTCTAACAGACAGTGACTGGGCTCAGAGAGAGAAACACTACTGAACATGTGCAGTGGCTTTAAAAAGCAGGAATCAGAGCAGGAAGACACTAAATGCTGCTGGAGTCTGAGCAGAGTCACTAACTTTGATTGGAATGAATGGAGGAGATCTCATAGTCCCTTACTCCCTATATACTATAAATATTTCCTTGACACTGAGGAGTCAATTGACATTTCGGACACTTAACTGTCATTGTCACCGTTTGTCGCCATTAACGGATGTTTGAGCAGCGCAACAGTAATTTGCTCATCTTAAAAGTGGGAGCACTGCATAGGTACATGCTATGTACTATAGTTTTAGTGTTGCATTGTGGGATACTTTACTGTAGTATATAGTGGATACACACTCAACATTCAGACATAATTACAAAATGGCAAACAAACATATACATATATACACACACACACACTGTAGTGTTATACTTCTATATAATAAGTATATATATAAGTATTTCAGGTTTCAGTTCAGTTTTGGGATCAGACTTATACCTATAATCCTCTGTGCTCTGAGCTGTCTACTAATAATGTAGATATATATTATTACTTAAAACATTTAATATATTCAAAGTTCATTTAACATTTTTTATTTGTCTCAAAGATTCTGGGCACAAAATCAGGATGATCCTACAGACTGGTATGCAGCGTGCTGTGATCTGCAACAAAAATGGACAACACATGGATATAATCATAAGAAAAAAAACTGGATCTGTGAAAAGAAGATTTCCTGCTTCCTCTGATGACAGAAACGTGTGTAGTGTTGGGATGAAGCTGTTTGTCAAACTCTGAAAGGTTCTTCCTGATCCTCAGAGTCATCTCACATTTCTTGACTTGTTCATTCTGTGTCACATGTTCAATCCTCTTTATTCCATAGATATTGTCCCTCTGTGCTCTATGGTGCAGACAGAGTAGTGGGGTTGGAAGTCGTCCACACAACAACTACATGTGGACTTACTAACTCTGTAGTCCCACTAAACTGCTGCAGTCACAGGAAACTGCAGCTTCTCTTTGTCTTTACTTGGTTTATTAATGAGTTTGTTGCTTCTTTATTTTCTGACACACCTGGAGTCAACAGCTGATTATTTTTCCTCCCATTGAGTTCATGCTTCACTGATCTGAAATAAAAACTACAAATGAATCCAGTTTTCTGTTGTTTATCTTTACTGACTATGAAGAAATGTAGTTAATAAATCTGTCACAGAGCAACACACTTCACCCTCTGGGATGAAGCAGCAATAACAAACATCAGAACTCTGAGTATGGAAATTGATTATAACACAATCTATAAGGGTTTTTATAGCAAACAGCTAGATTAGTTAATAAATAATTAAAAAAAAACACTTTTATTTAAATGTTTTCATCTTGCAAGCATTAAAGAAGTAGGTTCAGAATTCAAAAATAACCAAAACATGAAGCAGGTTGGAAGAACAAGAGTCCACAGCACAAGGACAAGCTGAACCTCAGTGAGATGTGATGTATATATGAAGGGGCTGATGAGGGAAGTGGGAACAGGTGTGTAAGTGGGTGGAGTTAGTGGTGAATGGGAAACAGGTGGATCAGAGAGGGGAGTCAAGTGACTGCAGGGAGGTCTGAGGACATCTGGTGGACAGATGGAGAATGGCAGGAGAAAGACAAAATAAACTGTTGTGTGTCGTCTACATCTGAAGAAGCAAATTCAAAATGCTGAGTGTCTCCACATTCTGAGGGTGAATTCTGTCTCATAGTGAAGAGGTCATAGTAAAGTCTCATAGTAAAGTCTAAGTTAAGGCCCACTGCTTCTTACACAGGTAGTGCACAACCCTGTATGCTGCTGCAAAACCCTCTGCAATTACATCATTGTAGCTGACCTGTACCACCCAAAATGCATTTTACTAAAACATTAAAAGGAAACACCACAACATACAGCAAGTACAATAAAGATATTGACAGAAAAGTAACAATCCTTTAGGATGATTCAAAAGTTTCTTAATGAATAAATGTGTAATTTCATAAAAAAAAAAAAGTATCATCTGTCAGAAGTATCTGTGTCATCTACATCTGAAAAAGCAAATTCAAAATGCTGAGTGTCTCCACATTCTGAAGGTGAATTCTGTCTCATAGTGAAGAGGTCAACACTCAAAAAGGGTCAAACTACTGATCAAGACTCTGCAGCTCAGGATGATGAAGCTGCAGTCCACAGCTCCACCATGTGAGGACACCAATGTGTTCATACTAATCTTTCTGTGCTGCTAATTTCATTACTCTGACTGTTTAAAGCTCAATCACTAACAAAGTAACTAACTTATGAGAACATCCAAAAACAAGATCTGCTGAAATCTCTTATTCCATCAGTCCCTTGTGTTCTGTTCTTTAAATTAAGTGTGTTCACATGGACTTAAATAACTAGGTTATAGTCGGCCTTCTCTCATTTAAGAACATGGATACACACCAACAGTGGATCTAAATGAGCTGTGGGAGCTCAACAGAATACTATCAATAGATCTGATTCACAGACACTGAACTTACTGCTGCTGCTGAACAGACCAGCATCTTTTATGATCATCACTTCGAAGATGTTTTGGATTAAAGCTCCTGCTGAATGTAGATGAATCCTTCCTCATATAAAAGTAAAATTGAACTGTACAATGAATATTCTGTTATATAAAGGAGCATATAAGTACCACAGCCCCCCCTACTGGCCAACATATTCATGATTTAACAAAACGAAACCAAACAAAATAATTAACTTTTAAAATAAGAGAGAGGGTAAGTAACCAAGGACATTTACTGAAGTACTTGTACTAGACAGGAGTATTTCTGTTCCAGTCATCTTCAAGTTTATCTGTTTTATAATGGTTAATATCTTTTCTTTAATATCGTTTTCTTGTATGAATTCCATGATAATATTTTTATTTTGTACATGAACTTTTAGTTACATTGGGGCAGGAAAGAAATGTTTGTGAGGAGAAAAACATTGGGGAAGATTAGTTACATAGAGCTGAGTTACTTTCAGATGTGGTTGATGGCTCTCAGTAATACACAGATGTGGAACATCAGTCTGCTGTGTGTGTTATCTGTTAACAGGAAACAAAAACCTTTGTATTTAATAGAAAATGTTTTCAGTTTTTTCAGGTGATTTTACTTTATCTAAATAGTTTCATAAATCCAAAAACTGGACGACACAGTTTCCTGTTAGGAGTAAATGAAACAACAAACTGCAGCTACAGATTTTTTTTTCCACCAGTCAAATGAGTAAAAGGTGTGAACACATTTGTTTTCTTGTTACTTCCTGAACCAGACAGAAGGTTGAACCCTGACAGCAGCATCAGTAAAGTAGATCATGTTACTGCATTTCTCTCTGCCACAGGTCGTAGTTTATACTACAGTAGAAGACTTTAAAGTTTTACTGCAACACAGTAACGGACAGTAGCTGAACTTCACTGTCCGTCTGTCTCAGCACACCTTGTTCTTAAAAATTGGCACCAGTACACTTCTCCTCCAGTCCTCAGCATCTTCTCACTCTCCAAGATCTTGTTAAACAAACTAGTCAGAAACTCTACTGCCACCTCTCAGGACCAACTGCCTCTTCATCCTCTTCAACGTCCTCCTCACTTCACTCTTACTAATCTTTGCTACTTCCTGCTCCACACCAGTCACCTCTTCTACTCTTCGTTCCCTTTCATCTTCCTCATTCATCAACTCTTCAAAGTTCTCCTTCCATCTTCCCATCACACTCCTGGCACCTGTCAATACATTTCCATCCTTATCTTTAATCACACTAACCTGCTGCACATCCTTCCCATCTCTATCTCTTTGTCTGGCCAACCTGTACAAATCCACCTCTCCCTCCTTAGTGTCCAACCTAACATACAAGTCCTCATATGCTCTTTGTTTGGCCTTTGCCACCTCTACCTTCACCTTACGCTGTATCTCCCTGTGCTCCTGTCTACTCTCTTCAGTCCTCTCAGTGTCCCACTTCTTCTTAGCTAACCTCTTTCTCTGTATACACCCTGACCTTCCTCGTTCCACCACCAAGTCTCCTTGTCCACTTTCCTCTTTCCAGATGACACACCGAGTACCCTCCTACCTGTCTCCCTGATCACATTAGCCGTAGTTGTCAAGTCCACCCAGAATCTGTCTCAGCTCCTCCCTGAAAACTACACAACATTTTTCCTTTCTCAACTTCCACCACTTCGTCCTCTTCATCTTTCTCACCACAGAGTCATTTTACACAACACCACCCTGTGTTGTCTGGCTACACTCTCCCCTACCAATACTTTACAGTTACTGATCTCTTTCACATCACAATGTCTACACAAGATGTCGTCCACCTAAGTGCTTCTACCTCTGTTTTATATGTCACCCTATGGTTCCTGCATCTTCTGGAAGAAAGTGTTCACTACAGCTGTTTCCATCCTCTTTAATAAAATGGTTTGTTTCAAACAGGACACTTTAGTATTGTTTGTAGGCTATTAGTTTGTATTTGCAGCAGACAGTAAACAGAAAAGTTTCAGTAAACTTTCAGTAAACTCTTTCAGTAGAAAGTAAACTTTCTGTAAACAGAAAGGGACAAAAAACACTGGGCAGGGGATTAAGGAAACCCAATTTTCCCAAGTAGATTTCTGTTGGATGACGGTGATTTCTTTGCCATGTATATACGTAACCAAGTTTTTAACCAGCTTTCTCCAATTGCACATGTGCACAAATCTGTGTCATGCTTTCAAATAAAGTTCAAGATGCAGGAGAAATCAGATTTCTCTGCTGCTGCATGTATACATGAAGTTTCAGTAACAAGGTTTCTTCAGTGCACGTAAAAACCATTCTGGTTACTAGAGAAAGTGGATTTTTCAAAATATCCTGGTTACTTAAGTGCATTTAAACTTAGTGACGCTGTCCAAGATATCAAATATTGCTGCTTCATGTGTCATACATTTCATTTGGAAACTAGAGGAACCCTTATTTGTCACTATTAGAAACCCTGGGAGTGCTACTATTTGGAAATCATGGAAATGATCAGACCTCATCTCTGGTTTGGTTGACTACAACACAAAGCTGCATTAGGGTCAGGAACAAAAATGTCAGGGTAGATTAATATACAGTCAAAACATTAAATACCTGTATACACTACACTAGTTTACTGGAACATCTGATTTACGGTGGGAAAGTCCTGTTTGTGTTCTACCATCTATCTTGTAATGCCAAAGCGATGGTTTTTGATGCCTTGGAAAATGAGAATGAGCTGTAAATTCACTACTAACAAGGTTAATGATATTCAACTTTTGGATGAAATTTATGTCAAATGTTTATGCTACAGTGATTTTATATCATGAAAGTAGTGCATTTAAGTAGAAATGTGCAATGGTAATTTCTTCATGTCAGACAATTTATTGAATCAAAAGCTAACAATAGTGGTGGGTATACCACAATAAATTATGTCAGTGTCTTAGCTTATGCGTCCTTATATTATCCCATAGGTTTTCTATGGGAGTCAGCTCTAGAGAAAGTGTAGGCCCCTTCATTTAAGGTTAGGTTCATTAGGGAAGATTTCCCCGATTATTTTCATCTTGCTCTCAGCTCTTTGCCAAAAAGTGATGTCATGATGACTCAGACGAGATCAGTATGGGGCCATGTTTGCTGTGCATTGTCATTTGTTCTACGCACTTCTGTTGTAATTATCAGTAAAACTCACCAGCTTCTTTTGACTCAAACTTATTGTCTTGATCTCCATCCTCCATCATCTCCACCTCCATGTTCTCTCTCTCTCCTCTGATATATTTCACTAAAAAAGCTAATAAACACAAAGCTAAAAGTTTTTAAATGTTTTCTCGTCCTTATGTAAAGATATAAGGTTTTCACTCACTTGCAGCTCTTTATGTATTAATATTATTCTACTGGTCCAAAGCTGCTTCCTGTCTCTTATAGAACTAAAAATAAGACGTGTCTCTGACACAGGAAATGTGATGTGTGACCTGTGTAGTTATTCTTAGTTATTCTTTCTCTGATAGAGGAACTTTGAACAACTTGATCAACTTGTGATGTTCAGTGACACATTAATTAGCTTGAACCACTTCAACAGTTCATGGTGAAACTTTGAGGATGAGGAAAGAGAGAAAACATGGAGGTGGAGATGTTAGAGGATGTGGAGCAACACACTGATGTTCAGAACAAACTGGTGAGTGTGAAATAATGAATATTCTTACAGAAATATTCACTGTTAAAGAACAAATTCCAGTTCCTGTAACTGTAGAACAAACATGATGAACTTGTCTGAGTCATTATCAGGTCACTTTGTGTCGTCTGGTTCCACTGGAGTTTAAATGTCTCTTTTTTTAAATCCATGTCACTTATAGAAAAGGTAGCTCTATAGTTCAAAAAGGTCCCTCAATAATTCTTCAGACAACTGTCTTCTTTTGTTTTTGTCTCTGTAGAACCACAGTGAGAAGAAGCTTCCAGCTCCTCCTCCTTTCACCACAGAAGATCCTTGCTTTCCATCTCACACGTCTTCTTTCACAGCATCCATGAACCTCCTCCATGGTTTTCCTCGTCTCCTCCTGTCCAACAGCTCCATCCTCAGATTCTTTTCCTGATAGAACCTGCATCCTTTTCCTGCACATGTCCAAACCATCTAAGTCTCACTTTGTCCTCCAGCTTTCCTACCTGTGCTGTCCCTCTAATATATTTATTTCCTAATCCTGTCCATCCTTGTCCAGTCTCCAGGCCATATCCTTTTTTGCTTGCCTTGTACCTCACTTGTAAGTCGCTTTGGATAAAAGCGTCTGCTAAATGACTAAATGTAAATGTAAATATCCAACACGGCTGCTCTCACTACCATGTAAATCTTCTCTTTCATTCTGGCAGATTCCTACTATCACAGATCACTCCTGACACTCTTCTCCATCCTCTCCACCTGCCTGCACTTTATTCTTCACTTCTCTGCTACATTCCCTTTTACTTTGCAGTTTAAATACCTAGCACCAACTGCTCAAACAGGAAGGACCTGAGATCCTTGATGCAACATCTCTACAGGATTTCAGTGGGAATGGGTGGATGACTTACAACTGAGAGAAATGTGAGACAGTTTTTGTTCTTTTGCCATTAGAAGCATAAAACAGTAACATGTTAAACATGATTTCATGTCTTCATCTCCAGTCTGTGATGAGCTGCAGTAACAATGAGTCAGGATTGAAACATGGTTCAAAGCTCTGGTCACAGTTCAGAGGATTGAATGTGTGTGCTGCTCTCTGTATCCTCACACAGAACAAACATGATGGAAGAAAAACTAGCTTCAACATTTAGAACTAAAAAACTAAACTTTCTTGAACTTGATCTCAGCATGAAGGAGCAGCTGCCTCTTCTCTGCTCTTTAGAAAGTGAAGAACAGATGAAGGAAAAAGCTGAATATGATCATTAGTCCAAGGGATGGATTCAGAGAGCAGCTTTCCAACCAATTTTTCAGTCCACATTAGATTTGTCACAGGTTCTTTTCATCTGGTTCCATAGATAAATATAACTGAGTATCTAGTATTTAATCCAAAATGCTGCAGCAAGAGTGCTGACTGGAACTAGCAAGAGAGATCATATTTCACCTTCACTAGCTTCTCTCCATTGGCTTCCCATTAAATGTAGAATAGAATTTAAAACCCTGCTTCTTACATATAAAGCTCTGAATGGTCAGGCTCCATCATATATAGAAGACCTCATAGCACCATATCATCCCAGTAGACCACTTCGCTCTCAGAATGCAGGCCTACTTGTGGTTCCCAGAATTTCCAAAAGTAGAATGGGAGGTAGAGCCTTTAGCTATCAAGCTCCTCTCTTGTGGAACCAGCTCCCAGTTCAGATTCGGGAAGCAGACACCCTCTCTACTTTTAAGTCTAGGCTTAAAACCTTCCTTTTTAATAAAGCATATAGTTAGTTATAGTTATGCTGCCATAGGCTTAGACTGCTGGGGGACCCACCCCCCAATGCACTGAGCTCCATTCCTCCTCTTGACCATCTCTCCTCTCCTCTCATCCCGCAATTGTCACCACTGTATGTCATTAACTCTGTGTGTTCTCTCCCGTAGTTGTCTTTGTCCTCCTCTGTCCCCCTCTCTCTGTCCCTTTCTGCAGGTGTCCCCCGGCTTTGAAGCTGTGTGTCTTCCAGCGTGCAGCTACTGGTCCTACCAATCTGCCCGATGTTTTGTTGTTGCTTTTTGTTGCTCTGTTCTTTTTTCTCTTCACCTTTCCACTCACTCCAACCGGTCGAGGCAGATGGCCGTCCATCCTGAGCCTGGTTCTGCTGGAGGTTTCTTCCGTTAAAGGGAGTTTTTCCTCTCCACTGTTGCCTATGGCTTGCTCCAGGGGGAATTGTTGGGTTCTCTTTATATATGTTTATAATCTTGACTTTATTCTGTAAAGTGCCCTGAGATTACTTTGTTGTGAATTGGCGCTATATAAATAAAGTTGAATTGAATTGAAGTATCATCAACATAGCAGTGGAAATTTATGGAGTGTTTTCTAATAATGTTGCCTAAAGGAGACATATATAAAGTAAAAAGTATTGGTCCTAACACAGAGCCTTGTGGAACTCCATAGCTAACCTTTGTGTGCATGGAGGATTCATCATTAACATGAACAAATTGAATCTATCAGATAAGATTTAAACCAACCTAGTGCAGTTCCTTTAATCCCAATTCCATGTTCCAGTCTCTGTAATAAAATATTATGATCAATAGTATCAACAACATTTTAGTAGCAACTTGGGGTTCAGTGTATTGCCCAAGGACACTTTGACATGTAGCCGGGAGCAGGGATTGAACCACTAACCCTGTAGTCCATGGTCAACTGCCTTACCAACTGAGCTACAGCTACCCGCTTTCATACAACTTGTTTGTGTACAGGTCGTCACATACTTGCAACTACTTTTTCAAGGATTTTAGAAATAAAGGAGAGATTAGATATTGGTCTGTAATTTGCTAAAACATCTGGGTCAAGACACTGTTTTTTAAGTAGTGGTTTAATTACAGCTACCTTATAGGCCTGTGGTACATAGCCTGTTTCTAAAGATAGATTGATGATATCTAATATGAACGTATCTATTAAGGGTAAAGCTTCCTTGAGCAGCTTATTTGGAATAGGGTCTAGCAGACAGGTTGTTGGTTTAGATGAGGTAATAATTGAAGTCCTTCATGACAACAGAAGACACAGAAATCCTCCTCATCAAAAACATGACTCTGATCTCCGTCCTCATCTGGACTCTCCTCTGCTGCTGCTTCACAGGTAAAGTCCAGAGAATCCAACTCCTCTCCTCTATCAACATCCGTTCCTCTGAAATGAAGCCCACAAAACCATGATGCTGCTTTCTGTTCTTGTCTCTGTGTCCTCAGAGTCCAGAGGTCAGGTCACAGTGACTCAGCCTGGAACAGTGAGCTCTGCTGTTGGGGCGACTGTCTCAATCAGTTGTAGGGTTGATCCAAACGTTTATATAGGATCTTCAAGTGGAAAACACTATTTGCACTGGTACCAACAGAAAGATGGAGAACGTCCTAAGCTCCTTATTTATTATGCCACCACTCGAGCATCAGGGATTCCAGATCGTTTTTCAGGCAGTGGATCAAATTCTGACTTCACTCTGACCATCAGTGGAGTCCAGACTGAAGATGCAGCAGTTTACTACTGTCAGAGTCTCCACAGCATCAACAGTCAGTATGTGTTCACACAGTGAAAAAGCATCGTACAAAAACCTCCCTCAGTCAGACTGAACAGAAACTGAACTGATGCTGCAGCTGGAAGCTACTGCAGAGACTGATACAGTTCACTGAATGTACACAAACACCAGTTGATGGTTAAAATCGAGATCATTCACTGTATCTGTTATGCTGAACATCAGTGCGGTGGAGAGACATGTCCTGAGGCTGTCCACGTGTATGGACATTTAGCAGACTCCTAGAGCAGTGGCAGGTCCTGATCACTTCATTGCAGCAGTGTGTGGCAGCGATGCAAACACCCACAAACACTAATGAACGTCTTTCTCTAAGCAGCAAGTGTCCAGAATCTCCCAGTGTCAGATGTAGTTACCGTCCTCACTCAGTAGCTTGGTGTAATACGTGTCTCTCACATTCACCATGCTAGCATGAAGGAGCTAAGCTAACTACAGTCCACAGCGTGGTGAAGGCTTTAGAGTCTATGAAGTGAATGTAGAGACAGCAAACAGCTCCTACTGCTCCCATACTTTATAAAATACAGATACAGAAACATTCAGGAGTTTAGTGAACCAACAACATTACTGGAACTTTACCAAACATGGATATTGTATTTTTGTCTCTTCCCTCAGTCAGGCTCCGTTTTCTGCTCCTTCCTCCTGTTCTCTTCCCTCCTGCTTCGTTCTTTGAGTTTCCCACTCACCTAAACTTGTTAGGTCGTCCTAAGCATCACTAATTGTCCAACACAAATGACTGACACCTGTGTTGTCCACTAACAACACAGAGAAAGGGAGAAAGATGCGTTTAACAACCATTCTGAACATAGGATATTTCATTTACACAAGTGTCCAATTAGAACAGTCCACATTCAACAAAAGCTGGAAACTCTCCTTCTGCTCCACACAAGCACTGAAACTTTGATATCACATGGAGCATCACTACTGTTCACCTGATCACATCCTAGCAAAGGAATCTGAACAGGTGCCATTGGGGCATCGAGGTGTTTCATTCACTCACATACAGATAGTTCACAGTGATCTGTCCTGTCATTCTTACAAACTATGAGATGGTTTAATAGTATGTGTGTGTGTGCAACAGCTCCAAACTAACTGAGTGGGATAAATAAAGCTGTATTTTATTGTATTGGTCAGAGTAGGTCCAGTTCTCTCCTTCATGACCTTTGTGAGCCGTTGCACCACTTGCTCTGTCCATGTTTTAAAGTGTAATTTTTACATTTATTTAAAACTTAGATTTGTGGCCTTTGAACAGAATAATAAGTTCAAACTGCAGCAACAGCTCACACATCACATTTCCTGTCAGAAACACTTCTTGTTTTTATTTAGTTTGATCTGAGACAGGAAGTCAGCTTTTTACACCTATAATTATATGCTAATGATATGCAGACAAACACAGTTCTGCTACTGAACCTTATATCTTATTACGATGACCAGGAAACATTTAAAAATATGAGAATGAGCTGTGTTTCTCAATATTTTTGAACGTTTTCCAGATAAAATTCAGAAATAGTCATTCAATTATATTTACAACACAAAAATAAAGATTTACATCAAACACAAATGTATTTAAAGTGTCAGTGGGTGTGGTTTGTCTGGCTGCTACTTCCTTGATGCTCTCTGTTCAAAGCTGCCTGACTCAGACACAAACAGACAGTGAAGACTGGTCACAAAGAAGTTCACTTAGTTTTTAGCTCTTTAGTTTAGAAATTCAAACTGAGTCTGATCTGAGGGTGAAATATATCAGAGGAGAGAGAGAGAACATGGAGGTGGAGATGATGGAGGATGGAGATCAGTGTGATGATGTTGGATCACAAGAAGCTCGTGAGTTTGAGTAATTATGTTCACTATTATTGTGGGAACTCAAATAACTTTTACAGCTTCAGTCTCACTGTTAAAAAACAAAGTTCCTGTAACAGTTGGTGATGTCATTATCTTGTCATCAGGAGTCATTTAATACAGCAGGAGTTTAAAAATCTTTGTTCACCAAACAGTTGGAGTTAATTAAAGTAAAAACCCTCCATACTGAAGTTCATTAAAGTCCCTTAATAAAGTTGAATAAAACATATCCTCTGTGTATTTTGTGTCTGTAGAACCAGACAGTGAGAAGAAGCTTCCAGCTATGAGAAACAGCAGTTTCAGAGTTTTTACAGTGTCTCTGCGAGTTCTGTGTCTTCTGGTTCTGGCTGGGATCATCACACGCCGTGAGGACTTTTATTCCATAATGTTGAAGGTTTTATTTTCTTCGTAGCAACTTTGTCTCCTAGAAATGATGTTAGAAACATGTTTCTTACAAATGAATGTTGTTGAACTTGTTAATCATTTAGTCCTGATCAGCTCTGGGCTCATCACACACAGTGTCCTAAACCATAGGATTATTAAAGACTGTCCACAGCTGCTGGGCTGCTCTCCAAGCACCAACCATTTGTCAGCTTGTGAGGAGAATTCAAATCCAGTGGATTCCATCTTCTTAGTGGCTGTTCCATCAGTAAACAGGCTTTGAAAAACCCACAGACGACCAATCATTTCAAAGAAACACAGGATATAGTTGTGACCACCTAAAGCTCGAGCTTGTCACGATTTTGGTTAAGGGAGGACCCAAGTGAAGAGACTGTGAGAGGGATTGCAATAAGGGGCTTTTATTGACAGAGATTTAGATGGTGAACAGAAGTCGCTCCTAACAGGAGGATACTAGAAACCGGATTTGGAACAGGACCAGCACACGAAAGGAGTTAACTTAATAGAATCTAAGGTGACAACAGAGTGGACGTTGAAAACAAGAGGGGACAAAATTTACCAAAATAAACACAACTAAGGCTCAGGGACGAGTTAGACTAGGAAATGAAAGAACAAACAAAGGCTACTAAATAAATAAGGCACAGATAAACGTTAAACTACTAAAGCAGGTAAACACAAGGGGAAGGCTAAGGAGACTAACAGGAATATAAAAGGACACAAACTACTGAACAAAGGATCACATGTAATAATGATTAAAGTAAAGCGGAGCTCAACTTAAAACACACTGGAAGGGAAAGATACCAAAGTAACACAGTTGGGGGAGCACGTAAACACAAGAACTAAGGGGAGGCAGACACGAACAAACTAAGCATAAAGCACTGGCAAACTGAAGAACACACAAGCAAACCTAAACACGAAAAAACCAGGATCAAAACAAGCGGAGAAAACTAGAGACTAGACCAAAACACTGAATTAAACAAAAGGCAAACCTCAGACCAAAACCACACAGAAAACACGGAGTCCAGGATACTAGAGTCCAGATTTCCCAAGAGTTCAAGAAACATAAGTTTAGGCTTTACCAAAAGTCCAGAGTCTACTGTGGGGTTGGTGAGGACAATAACGACGACAATGAAGACAGTAACAACGATAGAAGTGACCATGTGAACAACGACGAGGATCTGGCAGGGAGTGAGGGGAAGACTGAACTAAAATAGAGGAGGAAACAGGTGCAAACCATCAGGGACAAATGAAGGCAAAGCTGGGGAAAAGAACCAAGGCACCGGAAGTAGGGGGAGGGGCCACAAAATAAAGGTCCAGGAAC